>OX381618.1:10000-1351500 GCA_947459985.1 Diloba caeruleocephala
TAACCTAACCTAACCTAACCTAACCTAACCTAACCTAACCTAACCTAACCTAACCTAACCTAACCTAACCTAACCTAACCTAACCTAACCTAACCTAACCTAACCTAACCTAACCTAACCTAACCTAACCTAACCTAACCTAACCTAACCTAACCTAACCTAACCTAACCTAACCTAACCTAACCTAACCTAACCTAACCTAACCTAACCTAACCTAACCTAACCTAACCTAACCTAACCTAACCTAACCTAACCTAACCTAACCTAACCTAACCTAACCTAACCTAACCTAACCTAACCTAACCTAACCTAACCTAACCTAACCTAACCTAACCTAACCTAACCTAACCTAACCTAACCTAACCTAACCTAACCTAACCTAACCTAACCTAACCTAACCTAACCTAACCTAACCTAACCTAACCTAACCTAACCTAACCTAACCTAACCTAACCTAACCTAACCTAACCTAACCTAACCTAACCTAACCTAACCTAACCTAACCTAACCTAACCTAACCTAACCTAACCTAACCTAACCTAACCTAACCTAACCTAACCTAACCTAACCTAACCTAACCTATGACCTAATAAGTTACGTACGTGCAAAACAAGACCAAAAAAGGATTGTGACGATGGTTTCTTTGGACATAGAGGGAGCCTTCGACAACGCTTGGTGGCCAGCTATCAAAGTCAGACTGGCTGAGGAGGAATGCCCCATTAACATCAGGCGAGTCTTGGACAGCTATCTGCAGGACAGAAAAGTTAAAGTGAGATATGCTGGACAGGAATGTGTCAGAACTACAAATAAGGGTTGTGTCCAAGGTTCAATAGGGGGACCGATACTTTGGAATCTTTTGCTGGATACACTGCTGAAGGAGCTTGGACGTCTGGGGCACTACTGCCAGGCCTTCGCAGATGACGTCGTCCTTATATTTGATGGTCAAACAGCGATGGAGGTGCAGGGACGTGCCAGTGCCGCGCTTGCCCATGTTCAGGGGTGGGGTGTCAAAAATAAACTCAAGTTCGCGCCTCACAAAACTCAAGCGATGACTATAACACGTAAGCTTAAATTTGACACACCACTGTTGAGTATGGGCGGGGTGGGCATTGGCATGTCCAAGCAAATCAAGATCTTAGGGGTCACAATCGACAATAAGCTGACTTTCAACGCCCATACCGCTGTTGTCTGCAAGAAGGCCATAAATATATATAAGCAGATTTCAAGGGCGGCTAAGATAAGCTGGGGCCTGCACCCGGAGGTCATCCGTACAATTTATGTGGCGGCGGTGGAGCCCATAATTATGTACGCATCCAGCGTTTGGGCGTCGGCAACACTTAAGCTCGGAGTGCAAAAGCAGCTAAACGCGGTTCAAAGAGGTTTTGCTCAGAAGCTCTGCAGGGCGTACCGCACTGTCTCCCTGAACTCGGCGCTGGTGCTGGCTGGGCTATTGCCTCTCGACATCCGTGTGCGGGAGGCGGCCTCTTTGTATGAGGCCAGGAGGGGAATACCTCAGCCAGCACTAGGGGATCGGGAGATAGAGCGGAGGGTTCCCTTCGCAGAGACCCTGCATCCTGCGAAGCATATGAGTCTGGAGTTCATGAGCCTGATGGACCAGCAAGACGTAGTAAATCACGTCAACCACGCAGTTTCCATATACACGGATGGCAGCAAGATTGAGGGAAAAGTCGGGGCCTCATTGTCTCTTTGGAGCAATGAGGCTGAGACTAAGGCCCTCAAACTTAAGCTGCCGCCGTACTGCACGGTCTATCAGGCTGAACTCCTGGCCATATGTAGAGCAACTAGAATCATCACGCAGAGGAAAGAACCTAGCTACGCAATCCTCAGTGATTCGCGTTCCGCACTAGAGACTGTAGTGGACCCGCTCTCCTCTCACCCTTTAGCCGAGGAATCTAGACTGAACATCGAATGCAGCAAACTCCAAAACAAGGAGGTATCCTTGTTTTGGATTAAAGCACATGCTGGATTAGAAGGGAATGAGCGGGCGGATCAATTAGCCAAAGAGGCTGCTCTGCACTCAAAAAAGCTGCCTGACTACGACAGCTGCCCGGTTTCATTCGTCAAGAGACAAATCCGTAAGGACTCTCTTGACGAATGGAATCATCGGTATCAGTCGGGCACTGTTGCTGCTGTTACCAAATTGTTTTTACCGGACGCAGTCAAAGCATACAAAATCGTCCAGCAGCTTCAACCTACAAATGTCATGACTCAAGTGTTGACGGGGCACGGTGGGTTCTCCGCATACTTGAACCGTTTCAAGTGTAAGGAGAGCCCATCATGCATCTGTGACCCTGATGTTGATGAGTCGGTTGTTCACATTATGTTTGATTGCCCGGTATTTGCATCTCTTAGGTTTGATTTGGAGCAGTTGTTGGATTGTGAAATTTCGTGTGAAAATGTGAATCTATTGATGTTGCATAAAGATAGTAGGCAGAAATTCTTAAATTTTTGTATACAAATCGCTAGCACAGTAATTAAAAGAAATAAGTGATTTTTATATTATGTTGAATATATATAATGTGTATATATATTGTCAGCATAAGTAATTAAATGTAGAATAAGAAACAGATTTGACACCGAAAATTTTGTAATTAAAAATATATATTGTTAGCATAAGACAACTAAATAGTATGTTAAAAAAGAGATCTGTCTCCAAAAATTTTGTAACTAATTAAGATATAAATATAAAGTAAGCGAAATAAGATAATTAGAACATAAAAATAGTCATAGAAATAAGTACTAATGTAGTTAAAAGGTTATGCCGTCTGCTGACGATGTGTAGACAGTAGAAGTAGATTTATGACAAGCCTATTGGCTCCTAAGCTGCTGGTTGAATGCAACCAATCGTTGTAATAAAACGCTTCTGAAAAATTCATTTAACCCCAACATAAAAATTTGCGCACCAGCGCAATCACGAAAGAGCTTCGAAGCTCCCAAGCTAATTATTCAATATGTCGTGACCATCTTTTTTTTTAATAAAAAATTTTTTCTGAGAAATTACTCAACAAAACCCTATGTAACATTAAGAAAGTAGAAATAAGTCTCTGATACGGTCAGAGGAACACTAGCTCGCGGGTCGGGCCCGAAATGGCGCCCGGACAGGTACATTAAAAAAAAAAAAAAAAAAAAAAAAAAAAAAAAAAAAAACCTAACCTAACCTAACCTAACCTAACCTAACCTAACCTAACCTAACCTAACCTAACCTAACCTAACCTAACCGATGGGACCATGTCAAAAGGACACGTCAGAGACGATGACAACCGTAAACGTGAGGCGCAGCATTGGAGAGTGGGAGTCAGGAAAAACCGACTCAGGACCATTATCGCAAACCACCCCAAAACCCGTCTCGACTGAACTCCAGGGTAATAAACCCCAAACGATGCTTCCTTTGAAGACAAAAGTTCCACCTCGCCGTATTCCTGTCCAAGCTGAGGGAAGTCCACCAATTCCCGAAATTCCAAAATTCGCAAACAGAGTGGCAGAAGCCAGGACCTGTTTGAACAAAGCAAAGACACACTTAAGCAACTCGCGAAATCTAAAGACAGAAATAAAAGCAGAGGTCACACAAGCCGTCGAACGGCTCTACTTCCTGGTAAAGGAAGCGGAAATGGAAATACCTAAGGAGACCATACCAAGTAAGGCACAACAAACTCTACTAGAACCGGAAAATAGTAGAATAACGCAAAATGAGGAAAATTTACTATTTCAGAAATTAGAAGAACATACTAAATTGATAAACGATAGTAATAAAAAAATAGAAAAGTTAAAATTTGCCCTTGAAAGGCAGCAGGAGTCATTGGAGGTGACCACCTACGCGAGTGTGGCAGCTGGCCGTGCCAGAAACCAGCCCCCTGAGCGGGCTGCGCTGCACTCCGTGGTGGTCACATCTAAGGACGAAACTGAGACGGGGGAAGAGGTTCTAGCAAGAATCAGGAATGTAGTGAACGCAATAGATGGAGGTATAAAGGTGGACAGAATCAGGAAAGCAATGGACCGAAAAGTTATAGTAGGCTGCGGAACCATGGAAGAGAGGGAGAGAATAAAAGAGAGGCTCAAGAAAGCAGAAGACCACCTTAACGTCGAGGAAATTCAAAATAAAAACCCTCTTTTGATCCTAAGGGACGTGCTTAACTACAACACTGACGAAGAACAGAGAAAAGAACACGCCCTGAAGAATCAAAATGGAAACATATTCGATAACCTCGAAAAAGAAGAAGATAAGACCATAGAATTCAGATACAAGAAGAAAACTAGAAACCCACTCACCAGCCATATTGTTGTCAGAGTCTCTCCCATTGTCTGGAAGAGAATGCTGCAAGCAGAAGCGGTCCATATAGACCTACAAAGAATAAAGGTAGCAGACCAATCACCGCTTATACAATGTTCACTCTGCCTAGGATACGGACATGGTAGACGACACTGCCATGAAACGGTCGTAAAATGCAGCCACTGTGGTGGACCGCACTTAAAGTTTGATTGCACGGATTGGATCGCTGGAGGAGTACCATCCTGCAGCAACTGCACCCGCGAAAAACATGAATCGGTAGAGCACAGCGCATTCAGTCAGGACTGCATAGTACGTAGGAAATGGGAAGCCCTAGCCCGAGCTAAAATAGCATATTGCTAAGGTGGTATCAGGTGATACGAACGATCTTAATCCCCTAGCTAGAACGAGTGTGCAGATTGAGGGACGACTGTACCTCATAGCCCAAGCTAACCTCCAGCGAAAACAGTTAGCAACAAACGAACTTCTGTTAGAGGCCAGAAAAAGAAACATTGCCTTTGCTCTGCTTCAGGAGCCGTACGTGGGTGGAGCAAGAAGAATGAAGGACTACCGAGGGGTAAGGATTTTTCAGAGCACTAACCAAGGTGAAGGGACTGTAAAGGCTGCAATAGCAGTCTTCGATCATGGTATAGACGTGATACAGTGCCCGAAACTCACCACAAATAACATCGTTGTGGTGAGAATCAGGTCTAGTGCTTTGACGATTACAGTGGTGTCCTTCTACTTCGAGCCAGACCAGCCCATTGAGCCATATCTGGAGCAACTGAAGCAGGTTGAAGCGCAAGTCGGCCCTACAAGGTTATTAATGGGAGGTGACAGTAATGCGAAAAGTACTTGGTGGGGCAGCGTGAAAATAGACCATAGGGGTGAAGAAATGGCAGGTACCCTTGAGGAGATGGGTCTGCAAGTGCTAAATCAAGGAGATGCCCCAACATTCAGCACAATCAGGGGTAACAAACTGTACACAAGCTGTGTAGACGTGACCGCCTGTTCTGTGGACATGCTAAACCGGGTGGAGGATTGGACGGTAGACGAAGGAATAACGAGCTCGGACCACAACAGCATACTATTCAAAATGAAATTTAATAAATCGAAGGGATTAAAAATAGCAAGAACAACGCGACTATTTAACACAAAGAAGGCAAATTGGACCCAATTTCATGAGAAATTAGCCCAATTAAAACTAGAAGACCAAATTAACGTAACAAACATAAATAATATCACAAATAAAGAACACCTAGATCTGATAGTAGAGAAATATATAAATGAAATAGTAGAAACATGTAAGGAAACTATACCTAAAAAGAAAAGTAATGAACAACTTACTTTGCCATGGTGGTCCGAAGAACTCGCCAAGCTGAAGAGAGAGGTTGTCACCAGGAAGCGTAGAATCAGATGTGCAGCGCCAGTCCGGAAAGCGAGGGTCGTGCAAGAGTACCTGCAAGCAAAAAAGACATATGAGGAAAAAGCTAAGGAAGCACAGATAGAAAGTTGGAAGGGGTTCTGTGGAAAGCAAAACAAGGAAGGGCTATGGGAGGGAATCTATAGGGTCATAGGAAAGACTGCCAAGAGACAGGAGGATATCCCCTTGACCAAGGCCGGGAAGGTGATGGACTCGAAAGAATCTGCAGAACTGCTGGCCGAGACCTTTTACCCTGAGGACTCGACAAAAGAGGACAATGATCACCACAAACGTACCAGAGAAGCAGCCGATAAAGTTAACAGTAGTCATGATGAACAACATGATCCGCTGTTCACGCTGGAAGAACTGCGAGTCACTGTGGCGAGCTTTAACCCCAAAAAAGCCCCAGGAGCCGACGGTCTCACAGCCGATATCTGCGGACAGGTGATCTCGCGAGATCCTCAGCTATTTCTTGCAATTGCCAACAAGTGCCTGGAAATAAGTCACTTCCCAACCATCTGGAAAGAAGCCACGGTGGTGGTTTTGAGGAAGCCAGGCAAAGAGGACTACACCAACCCAAAATCATACAGGCCTATAGGACTTCTCCCAGTCATGGGGAAGATCTTAGAGAAATTGATGGTGGGAAGGCTAAAGTGGCACTTACTCCCGAGGATGAGTACTCGCCAGTACGGCTTCATGCCCCAAAAAAGTACCGAAGACTCCCTATATGACCTGATACATTACATTAAAAGCAAATTAAGCCAGAAGAAACTGCTGACCTTGATATCACTAGACATAGAGGGAGCCTTCGATAGCGCGTGGTGGCCCGCTATTAAAGTACGACTGGCTGAGGAAAACTGTCCCATAAATATACGGAGAATAGTCGGTAGCTACTTGCTCGACCGTAAAGTTAGTGTGAGATACGCGGGGGAGGAATTCTCCAAGGCCACAAATAAGGGGTGTGTCCAAGGCTCTATAGGGGGACCCATCCTCTGGAACCTCCTCCTGGACCCACTGCTTAAAGGCTTAGCACAAAGAGGTGATTACTGTCAGGCGTTTGCCGACGACGTGGTCTTGGTTTTCGATGGCGACGCAGCAGTGGACGTGCAAGGACGGGCAAATGCCGCCCTCGCCTATGTTCGGGAGTGGGGCGTCAAAAACAAACTGAAGTTCGCGCCACACAAGACCAACGCAATGGTCATCACGAGGAAATTAAAATATGACGCACCACTTCTGAGGATGGGCGGGGTCGATATTGGCCTGTCCAACGAAATAAAAATCCTGGGGCTCACATTGGACAGTAAATTGACGTTCAACAGTCACATAGCAAACGTCTGCAAAAAAGCGCTAAACATTTACAAGCAGCTGTCCAGAGCAGCCAGGATCAGTTGGGGTCTTCACCCGGAAGTTATAAGGCTGATCTACACGGCTACGGTGGAACCCGTGATAATGTATGCCGCAGGTGCCTGGGCACCGGCAACTAAAAAACTGGGCGTGCAAAAACACCTCAACGCCGTCCAGCGAGGTTTTGCTCAGAAGCTGTGCAGAGCATATCGCACCGTCTCCCTAAACTCTGCATTGGTACTGTCCGGGATACTTCCCCTCGACCTTAGAATACAGGAAGCAGCCGCTCTGTACGAGGCAAAGAGGGGAGTTCCCCGGCTGGAACTAAGGGACAGAGAGGTAGAGAAAATGGTTGCGTATGCGAAGACTCCGCACCCGGCAGAACATATACGCTTGGAGTTTATGAGCTTGAAAGACCAACAGGACGTGGATAACCACAGCAACCAGGCAGTACGAATATACACCGATGGCAGCAGGATTGAGGGCAAAGTTGGAGCTGCATTATCCATATGGCATGATCAAGCCGAGTCTAAAGCCCTCAAACTAAAGCTGTCATCTTACTGCACGGTGTATCAGGCTGAACTCCTGGCTATACGCGAAGCCACAAGGGAGATCGTGAAGCGCACTGAGCAAAGTTTTGGAATCTACAGCGACTCACGGGCAGCCTTGGAAACGGTCATAAACCAAAGCTCCCCCCATCCTCTAGCGATGCAAACCCGCGAACACCTAAGGGAAATAGGGGTCCAAAATAAGGAAGTCTCCTTGTTCTGGATTAAAGCCCATGCAGGACTGGAGGGTAACGAGCGAGCAGACCAATTGGCCAAGGAAGCTGCCCTGAACACCAAAAAGAAACCAAACTATGACCTTTGCCCGGTTTCATTCGTGAAGCGACAGATCCGTCAGGAAACGCTCGACGAATGGAACCGGAGGTACAGGTCAGGCACGACGGCTGCAACAACAAAATTGTTTTTCCCGGACGCCGTGGTAGCGTACAATACAGAAAGGAGGATGGAATCTACCAGCCTCATGACACAGGTTATGACGGGGCACGGTGGGTTCTCCAAATACTTGAATAGATTCAAACGTAAGGAGGACCCATCGTGCATCTGTGAGCCCGGAGTTGATGAAACCGTCGAGCACGTTCTGTTCGTGTGTCCCGTGTTTGATCTCGAAAGATTCGGTGCGGAGCAGACGCTTAATATAAAATTAGATCGTGAACATGCGAAGGAATTACTGATTAATAAAGATATGCGCAAAGAATTTATAAATTACTGTACAAAGATAATAAGCAAAGTTATATATGAGTCTCGTCTCGACACTCGAGCGAGGTGGTTGCGTTCGAAAATAGTTAATTTATTTACAAAGTTGCGTACGCTATCGTACTCTTGAGAGTACTGTTAGTTTTGACCCGCGGGCGCCGCGCCACCCAGTGCGCCGGCCCTCTTATAATAAAAATGGATAAATTTAACGCTGAAGATGAGATTGAAGATACCACCACGATGATGAGCAACCGGAGTTTCTCGAGCGAGCAGGAGATGATAACGGTGATTATGGAAGATAAACAATATCAATTAGATAACTCAAACGAAGAGGGAAAGGATGGTAAGGAACAGAGGCCGATTAAAAGAGAAAGAGAAGACGATGTAGAGGAGGAATGGACATTAGTGCAAAGAAGAGAAAAGAAGTACAAAGGCGAGAAGTTCGAAATTTATATTTCATCTAAAGACATAATGCCGAAACAGTTCGCATTAGCAAAGCTGTTTAAAAACGAGGGTATAATAGATATTGAAAGTGTTAGATATATTAACCACTATAAGATAAGAGTTGACATAACGAATGAAAGCAGTGCAGAAAAGCTGGAAAAATGCGGGAAACTAATTGACAAGGGATGGAGAATTCAAAGGGCTATGGAGGTTAGTTTATCGTACGGTGTTATCAAGGACGTGGATATCGATCTGACGGAGGAGGAAATTTTAAAGAGTATAGAGTGCCCGGAACCTGGAGAGCTAATATCTGTCAGCAGGCTCATGCGGCGAAACTCAGAAGGTGATGGATGGAAGCAGAGTGAATCTGTGCGCCTATGTTTTAAAGGTTCATTTCGTCCGGCATTTATATATGTTGATGGTTTACGTATTAGGGTTGACCCTTACATATTTCCGGTGTCTCAATGCTCTCGCTGCTGGAAGCTTGGTCACACTACAAAAAGATGTCCGTCAGGTAAAGTTATTTGCCCTAAATGTAGTGCAAACCACGCTAATTGTGAGACTACTGAGTTTAAGTGTGTCAACTGTGACGGCCACCATATGGCTTTAATACGATCTTGTCCAGCATACCAGAAAGAGAAGAAACTGAGGGAGTTAATGGCAGAATTTAACTGCACCTACCGACGTGCTTTGATAATGTATGTTCCAACCAGGTACACTCAACGCGAAGACACGTATGCAAAATGTGAACCAAAAATGGAAACTACTACTATAACATCTGTAGATTATACTCCAATTGCGCCCAGCTACCATACTTCATTTGCAGATGTACTTAAGCAAAAGACTGTACAGGAAGATAATGATACAAATCCCGTGTCTAATTCCTCTAAAAAGCAAAGCCGGTATAAGGCAGACTTCTTTGAGCTCCAGGTGCCAATTGATGCTGACGAGCCGAAAAACCAGGATAGGACTGATGACAGGGAGAAGAAGGAGAAGAGGGATGTGAAATTTAGTGAGCTTATTTGTAGGTTGAGGGAGATTTTGTTTTTAAAAGGAGATACAATACAAGTTAAAGTTCAAAATATAATTAAATCCTGCATAGAATGGGTAATTTTAGTAATTGTAGAAAATATGTCGGACTGGCCAATTTTGAAGTCAATATTGGATTGTTTTGGTAATGGATAAAAGTAATGCTCTTGTGGCGCTTAATATCATTCAGTGGAATGCGCAAAGTCTCCGTCCAAAGTTAATTGCGTTAGAGCAAATATTACATAAAGAGAAGATCCACATTGCTGCACTTAATGAAACCTGGCTGGAACCTGACAGCCACTTAAAGGTAAACGGCTACAATATTTACCGGAATGACAGACAAGACTCGTATGGTGGCGTAGCGATATTGGTACATAGCTCGATAAATGCTAGTTTCTATAATTTTAATGGCATAATTACGGGTATAGAACTATTGATAGTCAAAATTTATAATTGCGAATTTATTGAATACATAGCATCCATATACTGTGCACCATCTGTTCGCACCAGCCGAACAGACTGGGAGCGCTTATTCAATATTATAGATAGAAAGGCTATTATTCTTGGAGATTTTAACGGACATCATACAAATTGGTCACGTAAAACAGATTCGCGAGGTTCCCAAATATATGATGCCCTTATAGAAAGTAGTTTTATCACTTTGAATGATAATAGTTGTCCAACACGTATCAAATTAGTTAATCATCAGCTACAACAATCATCGCCAGATGTGTCATTAGCGTCGTCTGATATCGCAATAAGGTTTAACTGGGCGACCATAAACGAGACTTTAGGTAGTGACCATTTAATAATAAAAGTAACGACACACTTAGAGCAAAGCTCTGACTACATATTTTCCCGTCGTAGTTATAAAAAGGCAGATTGGAGTTCCTATACAGAGTTATTGGAAACTCTTTTTCATGAATATAGATATAGCACAGATAACCCTCAAATATTATATGATAATTTTGTACATTGCATAAATACGGCAGCGGACCGTTTCATACCACATATTAAAATAAATCGTAACCCTCACAATAATTTTATACCTAAGCCGTATTGGCAACCGTCATTATCAAAACATGTAGCTGAACGTCGTCTAGCCCTCACCGCATTCCGACGTAACCCCACCCCTACAAACTTAACAAAATTACAGGAAAAAATTCGAGTTACACAGAAATTAATACGTCAAGCACGAGATAAGTCATGGCATGAGTATTGTTCTTCGTTAGACGGTACTATTACTCAAAGCGAGATGTGGCGAAAAATCAGATGGATAAGAGATATAAATGTTCCGCGAACACATGTCAATAAAGAAAGGGCGAATGAACTCTTGCGCAGTTTAACTCCTGACTACGTGCTCCCTAGTGATCCATATTTTGGATCCGTTAAAACTATTTTAGATTCACTAATTACAAGACAGGAGTTGGACTGCTGCATTCGTCATAAAGACACATCCCCTGGTAGTGACAGAATATCATATTCCACGTTGAATCATTTACCTGACAATGGAAAATCAATTTTGTTAACGTTATTTAACACCTTTTATTCACTTAGCTTTGTCCCTTCACAATGGCGTGACATCACCATTATCCCGATACCTAAACCAGGCCGAGACCCTCAGTCCCCTGGATCGTTGCGTCCTATATCTATGATATCTTGCATTTGCAAAACATTCCATTTTATTTTGATAAAGCGACTAGAGTGGTACACCGAAAAAAATTACTTTTTATCCACGGAAACAACGGGTTTTAGAAGATGTCGCTCCACTTTAAATAACCTTACAAGCTTGGTGTCGAGAATACAAACCGGTTTGTCACGGAATCAAATGATCATAGCTTCCTTCATAGATATTGATAACGCATATAATAACGTCGATATAAGGAGTTTGATACACATTATGCTACAAATGGGAGTAAGTTCTATTATGTGTAGGTATTTATGGAATTTTTTGAAGATAAGATATTTAAAAGTGCAGGTAGATGAGTATTACAGTTGTAGAAGTACGTGTCGTGGTCTAGCACAAGGTGACCCCTTTTCTCCGCTACTCTTTAATATAGCTACTGTCAATATTTGTAAAAGTATAAACAATGTATTCATTTCGCAATACGCCGACGATTATGTATTATACATCAATTGTGACAATATAGAAAAAGGAACAAATCAATTACAATTGGCTATAAATATATTTGTGAAACTACTTTTTAATATTGGTTTAGAAATTTCGTTGGCAAAAACTAAAGTATGCATTTTTAAAAGAGGTTACATAAGAGAATCTATAAATTTGTTTATTGGTGGCTCGGCTTTGCAGGTTGTGGAACACGTGAAATATTTAGGACTTTGGTTAGACAGATCACTACGCTGGGCTAAACATATTAATGAGCTGAGAGGAAAATGTTTAAGATTATTGAACATATTTAAGGCATTAGCTGGGTCGGGTTGGGGCATTCATCCAATTAATTTAAGACGTATATATATAGCTATGATTCGCAGTAGGTTAGACTATGCAAGTCCATTGTATGGAAACAGCTGTAAAACACATTTAGGAAAGTTGGATAAGATACAGAACCAATGCATGCGCGTAATTGGAGGATTTATAAAAAGTACAGCTATACACGTAATGGAATGCGAACTCCATCTCCAACCACTGCATTGTCGTAGACACTATCTGGCTGGAAAATTTTATTTAAAAATTAAATCTTTTTTTGATAATGACATTGTAAGTATTTTAGATCATTTGAGTGTCCTTTGTGAAAACGTTTATTGGAGGCGCAGAAATAAACCATTATTAGTTTCGAGCCACAATTATCTTAGAAATACGACAATTTACTCTAGTAACCTTTTGGGAATGTTTTCGTTGGACACATGGGTCAGCAATGTGGATCTCTCATCAGTATTGGAACCAAATATAAAGTCTGTTGATAAACCAAAACACCAATATCAATCGTGCGAATTAAAACGGCTTTGTATTGAATTTTTAAATCACAATTATTCAAATTTCTACCAGATATACACGGACGGCTCGAAAGAAAAAGATGGAACTAGTGGCTTAGCCCTTTTTGATCCTCAAACAAATAGCTCCATTCAATTAGTTATTAATGTTAACATATCTATTATGCATACAGAGTTAATCGCTATAGCAGAGGCTATCTCTTATATTGATTCTTTTGAAACTGGAAAATATGTAGTATTGACCGATTCTAAAAGTGCCATCCATCACCTGGCTCGGTGTACCTCGAATATTCGAGGTACACCGATAGCCTACAATATCTTGGTAATGCTTCATAAGCTACTTAATAATAATAAAATTGTTTAAATACAATGGGTTCCTTCTCACATAGGCTTACCAGGAAATGAAAAAGCCGATCGCCTCGCTAAAGATGCTGTAGTAAATGGGATATTATTCACTTGCCTACCCTTATTCACTGAACGCCTGTACTTAATACGGTATAAATGTACAGAGATATGGAAAGAGTATTTCGATGAGAGGTCATTGACAAAGGGTATTTGGTATAAAACAATACAGCCCTGTCTTACTAGTTCGCCGTGGTTTAATGGGTCTGACCTAGCCAGATCTGATATTGTGACTGCCCTAAGGCTTCGGTCCGGGCACATTCCATTAAACAGTTTTGCATTTCTGATGGGAAAATCTAGTTCACCAAATTGTGCCGAGTGTGATGTTGTAGAAGATGTATATCATGTTATGGTGGAGTGTGTCCGGACCGAAGCCGAGAGGGTGACGTTAATGAGTATGCTAGAAATTGATTTGCATGAAATTGGCAAATGTAATAGTATCCTGGCTCATCCTCGATCAGAGGAGGCCAGGATGCTATATAAACTTGTTAAACTAGCAATTAAACGTAGAAGTTAGGAAATCTGTAATGTGCCTATGAGGGTGGCATGATCATGTCTGATCAAACCCTCCATAATTAACAAATAAAGATTAAAAAAAAAAAAAAAAAGTAATATATAGAAATAAATAGTTAACATATGTAGTATATATATTTGTCGTATATATTACCAACAGATATGATATAGATGTAGTAAATAAATAGCAATAAGTTATATGTACAAGAACAATACTAAGCCATTAAAACAAATAAGATAAATAAGAGCTCTGATCTACATGTCAGAGGTACTAGTATTATACACAAAAAAAAAAAAAAAAAAACCTAACCTAACCTAACCTAACCTAACCTAACCTAACCTAACCTAACCTAACCTAACCTAACCTAACCTAACCTAACCTGCTCGACCGTAAAGTTAGTGTGAGATACGCGGGGGAGGAATTCTCCAAGGCCACAAATAAGGGGTGTGTCCAAGGCTCTATAGGGGGACCCATCCTCTGGAACCTCCTCCTGGACCCACTGCTTAAAGGCTTAGCACAAAGAGGTGATTACTGTCAGGCGTTTGCCGACGACGTGGTCTTGGTTTTCGATGGCGACGCAGCAGTGGACGTGCAAGGACGGGCAAATGCCGCCCTCGCCTATGTTCGGGAGTGGGGCTTCAAAAACAAACTGAAGTTCGCGCCACACAAGACCAACGCAATGGTCATCACGAGGAAATTAAAATATGACGCACCACTTCTGAGGATGGGCGGGGTCGATATTGGCCTGTCCAATGAAATAAAAATCCTGGGGCTCACATTGGACAGTAAATTGACGTTCAACAGTCACATAGCAAACGTCGCCTAAAAGGTACTAAAAGCACGTGGTTTTTACAAACACGTGCTTACTACAACCTCAAACTTAACCTACAACACCACGAGGCGCGACGTCTAGCCCTACCTGACGGCTCCGAAGATAGCCTGAGGAATTGTTGGAGACTTCGCCCCTGCAGTGCAGAGAAGGCTGTCCTCCAACACCAAGTAAGCCCTGAGAGGACTCCTCAACCCATACCCCTATCCATCCCGACTTTGGGTTCATCTAGATTGGGGCCCCGGGATTCTCCCAAAGCCACCGACTAACCCTCAGTCACCAACCCCCCCCCCCCCTATCACCACCTTGCAAAACCGAGGGAAACCCTCACCCCCTTTCCCCACACCCTCGAGTTTTTGGGCTTAAACTGACTGGGATACTGGGACTCTACTAGAGCCACCCCAAACACCACCCAAAGGTTAGCAGCCTCCCCCTCAATCACCAGATATTCCTATATCGAGGGCATCCTTTAACCACTACCCTTAGAACCCCCGTGTTTGGGCTCCAAAGGACTGGGGCTAAGAGACCCTACCACAGCCACCAGTGGAGGTACCTCACATATCACCACACGTGAGTTCTACTTCCCCCCCCATACCCCCCCAAGGTTCCCCTACCCCCCCTTAGACTTCCCCCCACCCCAATTTTTTTTAACCTCCCCCAAGCCTTCCCACAAAATCACCCCCCCACCCCCCCCCAAATTTTTTAAACCTCCCCCCAAGCCTTCTCACGAACCCCCCCCCCCCCCCCCCTCAGGGTTACTTCACCCCCCGTGGGTTAACCCAGCAGAATCCTGGAAAATTGCACCGCGTGAACACCGTGAGTTCGGATACATCGCAAACCACTACCATCTCAGCCGCTCAAGCCGCGTCGTGTACTCCAGTCGCGGAAACTTCGCAGAACATCAGCGAACAGTGAGTCCATCACAAAACAAAAAAAAATATATATATATATATAAATAATAAAAAATAACAAAAAAACTAAAATTAACACAAAAAAAAAAAAACATATTAAACTTTTAATAACGCCTTATTAATATTAATATCTAACTTTAACTATAGTCATAACAACTACTTATAATCATCATGTCTTCAAACAAGTCGTGTAGGTCAGCTGCGGAAGCTACGTCAAGGCCGTCCCGATCGCTGCGTGAGAAAGTGTTAGCAAAGGCAGCAAAAACCACAGCATCGGAAAGGCTCGCGCAGGCATCAGCAACCAGGCCGATGGTGGCACCAAAAGCGGCGTCTGAGACCGCAGTTGACATAGACGCAAAAATGCAAAGAATCACACCTCTACAACCACTCGTAAACACCCAGGGCCCCATAGTTGTACAACACCTAGCCGGCTCGTCTCTGCCCGAAACAGCGCAAGCAGCAGAGCAAGCAGCTGATAAAATCGTGAATTGGGAGCAGTGCGGTATATCACCACCACGCCCGATCGTATCGGATGAGGAAAGCTCCACAGCTTCCTCAGTGGACTGCACTGCTCCCCGTCGCGCTAGCATCCTCTATGGGACACCTAGAAGGGGGACGGGTGTCGAGATGGATTTAGCCACTAAAGTAGCAAACGACCTGCTACAGAAAGGCAAAGACGCGCTGGAGGCTTCTGGCAACATGAAAAGGGAGCTCAGGACCACAGCCCACGAGTGCCTCCAAGGTCTCTACGAGACAGTTCTCTCGCTGGCAGACTCGAGGGCGAGACACAAGTTTAACCTGGAGAAGGAGCGCTCTAGACACGCACAGGAGTTAGTGCGGGTGGAAAGAGCGCACCTTAAACAGGTAAACGAGGCAAAGAAAAGCCTTGCCACCGAGTTGAGCCTTGCCCGCGCCGACATCGCGGGGACCTTAAAAGAGGCAAAAGATATCCGGAACTGGCTCGGCTACGAAACCGAGGAGCCTTTCCGGGGCATCGTGGAGATGAAGAAGATGCTACGGGACCTCGAAGCAAAAACCAAAGAGCAGAGGCCGTCCAGAGGGGATAAGACCACCGAGAGTGACCCAAAGTGGGTAGCGGTTGAGTCAGGAATCTCCCGTCTGGACCAAAACCTGGCCAACGTCTCCAACCAGATCGACGTCTTGAGACAGACGGTCGAGAAGGTTAAGACCACCGTGGAGACAAAGCCAGAGGTCCCAGACAGCAAGAGTCTCCTGAATGAGTTGCCGGATGCCCTCTGCGTGAAAAACCTGGAGGAAGAAATCCGACAACTAAAAACACTTACGCAAACCTTGGTAGACAAGCCCACCAGCTCTCCTCCCCCACCACAGCCACCTATAGACCTCCACAAACATCATAAGCCTCTGTCAGAGCGACTAGAGATAGTGTCGTCTGATCTCCGAGTGCTGCGAGATAAGAAACCGCAGGCGACGGTGCAAGCCGCGCCAGACCTAAACGCGGAACTCGCAGTGGCGGAAGTGAAGAAGTCACTCGCCACAATCGAGAGGGGTGTAACGGAGCTCAAGGCGGATAAACCGCAGCAAGGACCAAAAACCTTTGCTCAGGTCGCCTCAACACTAAAGCTCCCCAACCACACCCTAATCATTTCCTCAATGGATCCCACACACACTGGTGACAACGTCATCGAGAGGGTCCGAGTCGCTCTGGACCTCAAAAACTCCGGAGCAAAAGTGGACAAAGTCCGGAAAGCCCGCAACCAAAAGATAGTGCTAAGTTGCGCGAGCAAGAAGGACTTGAACCTAATAAAAAGTCAGGTTCAGTCCAATAAAGGTCTTAAGGTGCAGGAGCCTAAAGCAGGAAACCCCCTGGCATGCATAAAAGGTGTCCTGTCCAGTTACAGCAACGATGAAATCGTGGAATTGCTGAAAGCGCAGAATAAACATCTTCTGCAAGACATCGATGTCACTGGACAGACCATCAAAGTAAGATACCGCAAGCGTGCGAGAAACCCACATGAATGTCACCCCGTACTGGAGCTCTCCCCACAGCTGTGGAAGAGCTTCGTTCAGGCAGAGAGAGTACATCTGGGGATACGCCGTAGCTCCATAGTGGATCAGTCTCCGCTAGTACAGTGTACCAAGTGTCTTGCATACGGTCACACAAAGACCCTATGCAGGGCGGAAAAAGATGTCTGCAGCTACTGCAGTGGTGCACACAATGGCGGGGACTGTCCCCAAAAAGCTAAAGCTGCGCCCCCCAAGTGCATTAACTGCCTGAACGCACGCAGAGAGCCCAGTTACCTGGCACACGTAGCCTTTAGTGACGAGTGCCAGGAAAAACAGAAGTGGGATAACATCGCGAGGTCGCGGATCTCCTATTGCTAAGGGCACACAGGGGAACAACGGGTCTGTCATCCCTCAAACAACCAGTGGACAGAAAGGCAGGTTGAAATTCATCCAAGCCAACCTGCAACGCTCCAAGCTAGCAACAGCTGAACTTCACCAGGCAGCGCACGAGAGGGGAGTAGTAGTCGCACTAGTCCGGGAACCCTACGTGGGGAGGACTGGTGAGATGAAGCAAAACCCCGGCACTCAAGTCATCCAGTGCACTCTCAACCGCCAAAAGCCAGTTAAGGCAGCAATCGTCGTTTACGGACACAATCTGGAAGTCATTCATGACCCCCAACTTGTGTCCGAAAATGTCGCTGCTGTCTTATTGAAGGTAGGCCAGCTTAAGCTGGGAGTAATATCTGTCTATTTTGAGGGTGACCAAGAAATAGACCCGTATCTAATCAAAACAAAAAATATTGCAACCGAACCGAACCAATATGCACACCGAAAACATCTTGGTGGGGGGTGACGTAAATGCCTGGAGCCAGTGGTGGGGAAGCAATTCCGAGGACCACCGCGGGGAGGCGTACAACTCATTCCTGAATGAGCAGGACTTCCAGATCCTCAACACGGGTCAGACCCCAACATTTGAGATATACAGGAGGGACAGACTGTGCACCAGCATAGTCGACGTCACTGCCTGTAGTCAGTCACTGCTAGGCAGGGTGGAGGAGTGGAGTGTAAACAGAAGTCTCACAACTTCAGACCACAACGCAATCACCTTCACAATGCGTCTAGAGAGGGCACTAAAACCATTGCGCCCTATCACTACACGCATTTACAACACTAAGAAGGCAAAGTGGTCAGACTTCGTCACACACTTCAACGCAACCCTAGCAGAAAACGCCATAACAACCGGCAAAGTGCTGGAGGCCTCAAACCCAGATGAGCTGGAAGCCCTGCTTACCAACTACATGGATAGCATTCACCGCTCGTGCGAACATGCTATCCCAAAATTGGCAGCAGGAAAGGATGACGCGAGACCCCCGTGGTGGTCTCCATCCCTCAACCTCCTCAAAAGAGAGGTTTTAAGAAGAAAGAGGAGAATCCGGAATGCAGCCCAAAGCCGAAGAGTACAGGTCATCAAAGAGTACATAGAGGCAAAAGAAATTTACACCACAAAAGCTACAGAGGCAGCTACAGAGAGCTGGAAGGAGTTTTGCTCTACCCAGGACAGAGAGAGCATGTGGGACGGCATCTACAGAGTCATAAGGAAAACAGCCAGAAGACAGGAGGATACGCTCCTAAGGAATGCCGCGGGTGAAACACTAAGCCCTGAGCAATCAGCGGATCTTCTGGCGAAGACGTTTTATCCAGATGACTCTACAGACGCCGATCTGGAACACCACACATCTCTTCGAAGACTCACGGGGCGGGAAGGCCCAGCGGAGCTATCCAACTTGTCGGATGACGATCCACCATTTACAACCGCGGAGCTGGAAGGTGTCCTTCAATGGCAGAATCCGAAAAAAGCTCCTGGTCCGGATGGATTGACATCTGACATATGCACAGCTGCGATCAACTGCAACAGGGAGGTGTTCTTAGCACTGGCAAACAAATGCCTATCGCTGTCACACTTCCCTAAGCAGTGGAAAGCAGCCCACGTGTGCATTCTCCGCAAACCGGGCAAAGATGACTACACCCAACCGAAGTCTTACAGACCAATAGGTCTGTTATCTGTCTTGGGCAAGATAGTCGAAAAACTCCTAGTCGGCAGACTCCAATGGCATTTCTCAAAAACACTTAACAAACAGCAGTACGGGTTTACACCGCAGCGCGGAACCGAAGACGCCCTCTATGCCCTAATGGAACATGTACGTTCCGAATTCAAAGCCAAAAAGATCGTGCTACTGATTTCACTGGACATAGAGGGGGCCTTTGACAACGCATGGTGGCCAGCCCTTAAGCAACAAATGGCAGAAAAGCGCTGCCCAAAAAATCTTTATGCTCTTGTAGCCTCCTACCTCGAAGACCGGAAGATCAAGGTCAACTATGCCAGAGCATCTAGTGAAAAGGAAACCACAAAGGGTTGCGTCCAGGGCTCCATTGCCGGACCGACATTCTGGAACCTTATCCTAGACTCGCTCCTACACAAAATGGCTAGTAAAGGGGTATACTGTCAAGCCTTCGCGGATGATGTCGTCCTAGTATTCTCTGCCCACTCAGTCAGCACCCTACAGCAAACAGCCGAAAATACCCTCGACATGGTATCGCAGTGGGGCGTTCAGAACAAGCTGCGTTTTGCCGCGCATAAGACAAATGCGATGGTAATAACGAAAAAGCTTAAGTATGAAGCCCCGGTGATCCACATGTCAGGCGTCCGGCTCAACCTTGTCGAACAGGTCAAGCTGTTGGGTCTTATTATAGACTGCAAACTCACTTTTAACGCGCACGTCACTGCAACATGCAAAAAAGCTGCCAACATCTACAAGCAGCTCGCGTGCGCGGCAAAGGTGACGTGGGGACTAAACAGGGAAATAATAAGGACAATCTATGTGTCAGTGATAGAGCCTATCGTGCTGTATGCAGCGAGCGCGTGGTCCCCTGCGGCCGAGAAACTGATGACGCGAAATCAGTTAGACTCGCTGCAGCGAGGATTCACGCAGAAAATCTGCAAAGCATACCGCACGGTGTCTCTGACATCGGCACTCATCCTGTCAGGCCAACTACCCCTAGACCTCCGTGTAAAGGAGGCTGCAATCCTATTTAAAATCAAAAAGGGTCACTCAGAGGAGTTCCTACCGCCAGGCAGAGAAGTAGAGCGCCCGGTGGGTTACTTAAATAACCCTCACCCATCCTTACTCACAACAACAGAGTATGAGCGCCTAGAAGACCTGGACCCCGAAACCCTGAAATCCCACCAAGTAATCGGTCCCCAAATATACACCGACGGCAGCAAGATTGAGGGGAAAGTCGGAGCTGCCCTAACATGGTGGGAAGACGGCAGGGAGTCCAAGTACAAAACCTTCCGCCTAGAGCCTCACAATACTGTCTTCCAATTGGAGATGTACGCCCTCTTCAGAGCCGTTGGGATGGCAAGAGAGTCAAGGCAGGCCTCTATCAACATATTAAGCGACTCAAGATCGTCGCTTGACCTGTTGAGGAGTCCTTCCGTCTCGCATCCCCTGGCCCTCGAAATCAAGAGGAATGTACGAGAAACCAGAGAAGAAGGCAGAACGGTGAGACTCTTTTGGTTGAGAGCCCACGTGGGAACTCCCGGAAACGAAAGAGCAGACGAGCTTGCAAAGAAGGCAGCGCTCACCAAAAAGACTGCACCCGATTACAACAGGGTCCCCGTATCGTTTGTCAGAAAACAGATACGGGAGGAGACTGTCAAAACATGGCAGATGCGCTATGAATCCTCTAGTACAGGATCTGTTACTAAGGCGTTCTTCCCAACCGTTCAGGCGGCAAGAAGAATCCTTAGAGACACAACCATTACACCAGTCCATGTCCAAGTCCTGACTGGCCATGGGGGGTTTGCAGCGTATCTCCATCGTTTCCACCTAAAAGGCAGTCCCGCGTGTGTTTGTGACCCCAGCTGCGACGAAACCGTATGGCACATGCTCTTCGAGTGCCCAAGGATGGCCCGGGAGAGGATGGATTTGGAGTTTCAAATCCAAACTCCCGTAACACAGCTCAACCTCCACACCATCATGGAGAATAAGGCCAGTAGAACACCATTCATGGCATTCGCAAGCAAAGCAGCCAAAGTCGCAGCGGAGGGAAACAAGACAAACACCACCCTGCAATCTCAGATACAAACATCTACACAAATACCAGCACCAACACCAACATCAATACCAATACTAGCACCAACACCAACACCAACATCAACATCAACACCATTACCAATAATAACATCAACACAGTTACCCCAATTTACCCAAGCCGCAGCCACGTCAAACACCACCAGCTCCCGGCAAGCAACAGCTCCAATCGCCACGCCTATTTGTCAGCTGCTGGCGTGCGGAGAGAGTGGAGAGCCGGGCATCAGGATAAGAGGTGTGGCTCTCTTCATGAATAAGTCGCAAGAAAGGCTAGGCGTGAGCTTCTGCCGTGCGGATGTGAAACGGAGGCGCGTAGCCATATCACCAGGCTTGGCCGCTCTGATCAACGGCAGCACTTCAAAAACCAGCATGAAGGGTAGCAAGTACAACGCGCTACCAGCAATGGAAGTAGCCAACCACCAGTGCCGTTTAGTGCGAGCACAAAATAAGACGATCGCACTATTCGAGTGGTGTGAGGAGACTCCATTCGCCCAAGCATGCTCAGTGCTGCAAAAGATAGGAGAGGCCGCAGTAAAAGGCGAAACCGGCTCACCCTGCACAATAAGCGTAGACGCAATGGTGGTGGAGTACGAGAGGGGGGAAGTCGCAGATCGCTATGGCTGCATAAAAGCCTCAGCACACCATGAGGTTGTCGTGTACGAGGACAGAGGCGAAAATTTAAGCTACCTCAAAGTCCTAAAACACGACGCAGCCAGTGCGACAAGCAAACCCCAATCGTCATCCACCACCTTAAGCGGATCGGAGCGCTTACAACAGAAGGCAGCCGCCGAAAAAGCCGCAATAGAAACAGCCAAACGCGGCAGCGCTAATCCTGAAGAGAGAGCTGAGGCCAGCGGCAGAAAAGCGGCATTCAAAAAATTTATAACTAATCTAATAAGACCTTCAATAAGCAGGTCATCACGCGAAGCCAAAAAGCAGGAGGCGGCAGTGGAGGCATTCATGAGGGAAACCCCACGATCGCCAAAACCGCCGCCTACCGTCCTTACTAGAGCTGACAAGGGTCAAGTCATACCACCTAGACTTAGACCCGCGTCGGGGCCCCTAGACCACGCAGTAAATGCCTTCCTCGAGTTTCAAGCAATCGTGATCGCGACCAAAGTGGTCCATCGCGCGACTTGTGAAAAAATCCTGCAGACCTTCCATAGAGGAAATGAAGGTTTGCTAAGGGTGAGACTCGAGGAGGCAGAGGCAGCCGTGTATGACAACGACACTTCCCAGATCATCAAGGGTACAATGTCGGGGTCATACATGGCGGCGTACAATGCAACAAGTGGCTTTGTGGCCCTGGACGAGGAGGAGACAAATCGCACAGGGCGTATAAAATTCCAAACACCAGAAAGCGACCCCATCGTAGTTACCGCCAAATGCACAAAAATTATGCTGGAGGACAAAACCCTCGGAATGGCTCAAACCATTCAGGGGACTTTTGACACCACAGCTACACAGGAGTGCTGGGCGGTACCAAAAATAAGATGGGTAAATGGGGTTCCGGGATGCGGCAAGACGACGTGGGTGGTAAAAAACTTCGATGAGGAGAAGGAAGTGATCGCCACCACCACAACCGAGGCAGCCAAAGACTTGAGAGAAAAGCTGGCGCACCGCTTGGGAGACCGAGCAAAGACCAAAGTGCGCACTATGGCCTCAATCTTAGCCAACGGGTTCAGAGAGTCAGAAAGATGTCACCGTCTTACGGTAGACGAGGCTCTCATGAACCACTTTGGGGCTATAGTAATGGCTGCCCGGCTGTCTGGGGCGCGCGAAATTGTCCTCATCGGAGACTTAAACCAACTGCCATATTTAGACAGAGAGAACCTATTTGAACTTAGGTACTTCCGTCCAAATATGGTAGCATCCATTAGTCAGGAGCTGCTCTGCACGCACCGAAATCCCATGGATGTCGCTTACGCCCTGAGTGAAATCTACAATGGAATCTACTCCTCAAAGTCGCAGGTACACTCCCTGAAGGTGGAAAGTTACACAGGTGCGCAAATACCTGCAACCCAGCCAAACACCTTGTTCCTGGTTCACACACAGGAGCAAAAGGCATCCCTCATCAGCCAGGGATACGGGTCAGGTACAGAATCGCGCACGTTAACAATACACGAAGCTCAGGGATTAACCTACGAGTCAGTAATAGTAATCAACAAGACTGGCAAAAGGCTACAGATCCACGACAGCGTCCCCCATGCGGTAGTAGCAGTGTCGAGACATACCGCAAGTTGCGTCTATTACACCGACGACGCAGACGACGCCACGGGACGCCTCGCGCGGAGTGCGATTCTTGCGACAACCCAAATGGTCATCGACTACAACCTGCAGATGGCCATGCAGCATCAAGACGCAGCGATCGTGGAGGCCCTTATCCGTAGAATCCGTAACTGACAAAAATGTAATAATAGTAATAGTAATGTATTGTAACATTGTAACAAGTAAATATATAATAATAAGTAGCATAATTAGAAAGTAGTATACATGTCAGTTTTGAGCCTGTCAAGCCCACTAAAATGTCTTGCTGGCGGTGTCGTCGTGCAGCGGGTCGCTCAGTTCCCTACAATATGGTTGAGCTGAGCGACGCTGAAGTACGCGTCATACCCGTGAACGGGTGCCGTCATGCGGGACTGGTCAGGCTCAAAACTGCCAGGGTGTAAATTTTAACGTGTAATTTAAGAAGTAAAAAGTTTAATCTAAATCCCTATTGGAAATTCATCATTGTAAATAAGGCATATTAATATAAAAAAAAAAAAAAAAAAAAAAAAAAAAAAAAACTAACAACAATATTAGTGATGGACTCACTCTTATCATTTATTTAACATTAAGTTACTTTAAGTGAATCTCCGCATCTGGAGTATACATTAATTTAATAAAAAAACCCAACATAATAATTAAACATAACAAAAAAGAGCACGGACGAAATGTCTGTGGTAGTAGAATTATTTAAAAAAAAAAAAAAAAACCTAACCTAACCTAACCTAACCTAACCTAACCTAACCTAACCTAATAATAATAAAGTTTAACCGTTTTTTCCAATATGTTACTATAGCTCAAACCAGGCATACAATAATTGGTAACCGATAGTCTAATGCATTTTGTTGGTGCTATGGAAGCTTCTGAATGGAGTACAGAGGTAGATGCCCTGGCCTTGAAGAATAAATGGGATGATATTGAGACCATTGCCAGATATGTTCCATTTTAGTTGGACCAGCACGTGAGTTATATAAAGAATGGTCACCAGTACAAAGAACATGGCCGATATTGAAAGAAGATCTTCATATTACCTTCCCTAAATATCGCGATTTGTACCAGGATTTCCACAAAGCCGCCAACATGACAAGTGATCAGTTCTCAAGAGTTTCTATGTATGCAGCTAAGAAACATAGAATTCTAAAGCAATTAAGAGTGCAATTTCGTGAACTCGAAATATTGGAAATGATAACTGGAGGTATCACTGATCCCCATGCAAAATCGATTGCAAGTAGCGCTGAAACGGTAATCGGTTTATTTGAAAAACCAATATTTCGAGTTCACGAAATTGCACTCTTAATTCAATGTCACGAAAGAAAAACACTGAAAGTGAAACAGAGTGGCCGGCCACATTCAAAAAGTTAAAGATAATGACAGAGCGTTGCCATCGCTGTAATCGTCCTGGCCATCTACAGCGTAATTGTCGTACTAGCCTACATAATATACCACCAAAGTCTGCTATCACCATGGGTGAGAATCAGACTTTTATCAAGACAAATGACGAGAACTGTTGGACAAAATAGAGAGTTAGCCGGAGAAAGCAGTCCAAAGATGTCAACAGTAGCGGCAGGGTATGTATCACCGCTGTTGTAATTAATGAAAAACTAATATATATTTTTATAGACAGTGGAGCTTCTTGTTTAATAAGAGACACAATTGCTAGATCCATATGTGCTCATCGTCAACATTTAATATTCATATGTGTGGTCTTTCCAATGAGATTCTAGTTTCAAATGAGAATGTAATAATTCAATTGGAAAATATATCATTGGAGGCAACCTTTCACATAGTTCAAGACAAAGAATTACGGTATGATGCTATTCTTGGTAGAGATGCAATAAATACAAACGATGTTATGTTTATAACCACGACAAGCGGCACAGTCTAATAAAGGCGAGATGAAATTGAAACTCCTGAAATTGTTTACAATATAAATGACTTCATAACCAATGCCTTGTTAAAAGTTCCAAGTCAAGTTCATTGTGAACTGCGAGATCTGTTAAACAAACATTCAAGTCTTATCGCTTTAAATAATAACATTCGTGAGTTAACTGTTTGCCACAGGTAACGTGTTAAATACCGCCGTCATGACTATTCGAACTACGACAAATGAATCCATGGTTTATCTATACAAATAAATAAAATTGAAGTGTCTGTTTGTAATGTCAAAATAACAGTTTTTTACTAAATGCATATGAAAGTATATACGGGACATATAACAAAAATCAATTTTTTATATTTTTTGTCTGTCTGTCTGTCTGTTTGTTCCGGGTAATCTCCGAAACGGCTGGACTGATTTTGACGGGACTTTCACTGGCAGATAGCTAATATTATAAGGAATAACTTAGGCTACTTTAATTTAAGAAAAATAATTAGGGTTCCGCACAAAAAAATAAAATCCCCTGAAATCCAATATATGTATATATATATATATATTCTATGTCATATATATATGGTCTATGTTGAAGTACTCTAAATTCCTTTTAAATTAAACGCGGGTGAAACCGCGGGTCCCAGCTAGTCAACCATATAGAACTCCGAACGGGGAAAAGTGAATTCTATTGTTTCGGAACTTTTGAACAAGAACATAATTCCAGAGTCATCACCTTAAGCATCTCCAGTTATATTAGTAAGAAAAAAGGACGCGTGACAGATTGTGTGTGGATTATTGAGCTTTAAATAAAGTACCCATCAAAGACAGATACCCACTACCATTAATTAATGATCAATTGGATAGACTGGGGAAAGCTCGTTACTTCAGCACACTTGATATGGCATCAGGTTTTCATGGAATACCTATTGACCGAAAAACATCTGTCGAAAAAACTGCCTTTATAACACCTGGCGGTCACTATGAATTGTTACGAGTGCCGTTTGGTCTTTGTAATGGACTTAGTACATTTCAAAGAGCAGTAAATAACGCATTGGGATCTTTGAGAAACATAACCAGGTTTTATGTGTTGTGTCTTACTATAGTAAACGAGCCTCACCGGAAGAGTCAAAATATCACAGCTATGAATTAGAAACACAAGCTATAATAAACATACTAAAATATTTCCGAGTTTACTTATTAAATTGATAACAGATTGTAATGCTGTCAAATTAACGTCAAAAAAAGATATTTATTACCACGAGTGGCTAGATGGTAGTCGTATATATAGGACTTCAACTTTAAAATTGAGTATCGGAAAGGCAGTAACATTCAATATGTTGATTTTCTTACCAGAAACCCACCATCAAATAAAGAAGAAGTGTTAGTAAATGATCAAATAACTCAATAACTTGGTTAGAAGCTACTCAAAAACGAGATCGGGAAGTGGCTGACATTATGAGGAAAATACAAGAAAATTCTCATAGTTTAAAAGAATATACGGTACAAGATGATATCAAAGAGTGCTAGCACCGCAAAATTAAATAAAGAATGCGCGAGCATCTTATCAAATGTAAAAAGTGCTAGGACGGCAAAATAAAATAAAGAACGCGCGAGCATATTCCTGAACTAGGCCATCACTCATTTTTGACCTGTGATATGATGTTTAAAAAGAAAAAGTCTATGCCTAGGGTTATCACTTATCGTCCAATGAAGGACATTCTAGTAGATTACTTCTCTGCTGATCTTGGTATCATTCCATGGCCAGTAATAATGGATCAATCAGACGTTAATTCAATGGTCAACACTTTTAACTCATACATCATTCAGTTATTCGATCTGCACGCTCCCCTTAAGAGTAGAAAATTTAATAATCGAACAACACCATGGATAACTGATAACATACGCTTGATGTTTAGACTTAGAGATTCAGCAAGGAAAAAATATCATAAACTCAAATCAGACAGTAGCAAATCATATTACTTAGGCCTTAAAAATCAAGCAATTACAGCCTTACACAGTGAAAAAAAGGTGTACTTTGATAAATATATAAATAAAAATATTAATGATCCAAAGCTGTTGTGGCGGAATCTCAAATCAGAGGTTATTCCTGCACACAATGATGGTACACTTCCTGGCCACTTTTATGATCCTGATGAGATAAATAAGGCTTTTCTTGACATACCTGGCCAGTGCCAACAAAATATATCACAGTTGACATTTTTTGAATTTAATAGGCACTGTCAGTCCTGTTTTAAATTAAAGACAGTCAATCAGGAAGAAATATTCAAGATTGTCAAGAGTCTTGAGTCAAATGCACAAGGAGTAGATCAGATTACATTGGAAATGCTGACTTTAACCCTACCGTATTCTTTGCAAGCCATAACTAGCATTGTTAATAAATCAATAGACACTCACACATTTCCTGATTTATGGAGATGTGCGATTGTAAGGCCTATTCCTAAAAACGGTACTCCAGCTAGTGTCAAGGACCTGCGTCCCATAAGTATACTGCCCTGTCTGTCTAAAGTCTTAGAAAGAGTGGTATACATTCAAGTGGTGGATTATTTGGAAAGGAACAATATTCTTCCAGATCTTCAGTCTGGATTTAGGAAAGGTAGAGGCACAGCAACAGCTCTCTCCGATGTCATAGGTAACATCCTTGAGGCACGTGACCAGGGGGAGGGCTCTATACTGGTCTTGTTGGACTTCTCCCGGGCCTTTGATGCTATAAATACGAGTCTATTGATGTCTAAGCTAGCATATTATGGATTTACTGCGGATACAATAAAATGGTTTAATAGCTACCTGTTTGATAGAACACAATATGTTGAAATCCGTAGGCAGGATGGCTCTATGGCATCATCTCCCCCACGACATGTGTCAAGGGGATGTCCCCAGGGATCAATTTTAGCACCACTGTTGTTCATCCTATACAGTGCTGACATAATCAATACATTCCAGAGCTGCAAGTACCACATGTATGCTGATGATATACAGGTGTACATGTCATTTAAACCCTGTGATACATTGTCAGCAGTACAGAAAATAAATGAGGATCTACAAAGAGTGGTCGCCTGGTCTGAAAATAACTCGCTGGTTCTAAATCCCTTGAAATCCAAATTTATGATACTCGGAAGTAAGAATCAGGTTAACACAATACGATCTGTGAGGCCCGATATTACTATTAAAGGAGAAAACATTGAAAGGGTAGATGCAGCATGCAACTTAGGACTGACAATTGATTCGGAATTACGCTTTGAAAAGCACATCTCAAATGCCATGCGAAACTGTTTCTATAGACTAAAAATTCTATATAACATCAGAGACTACCTGAGTGTGGCACTGAGGAAACGTCTCGTTGATAGCTTAGTTCTCTCTAAACTTAATTATTGTGACACCGTGTACGGTCCATGCCTGCTGTCTAGAACGGCTCAGTTGATCCAGCGCATACAAAATGCATGCATACGATTTTGCATTAATATACCACGGCGGAGCCATATTACACCTTATATGAACACCAATAAAATTTTGAAGATGGATGCAAGAAGGAAGATACATCTTGCAAGTATGTTATTCGGCATAGTAAACACCCAAAAACCAGATTATCTGTTTACCAAATTATGCTGGAGACAGAGTAAAATCTCATATCCAGTTCATTATACAACAAATCCCCTGTCAGTGAAGAAGCACAAGACCACTGCTTTCAGAGGCAGCTTCAAGTATGCTGCGACGCGCTGCTGGAACGATCTGCCACCACCAATTCGAGACCTGAAGTCAAAGCAAAGTTTTATAAGCAGGTTGAAAAGACACTACATGGACATTCAAAAACACCTATAATAAATTAAATAGTTAATCAAATCGATTTCTAGTTATGCATGTATATATATATATATATATATATATATGTATATATATGTGTGCGTGTGTCTATGCATATACACGTTTTTTTATTTATTTTTTTATTTTGTATCAATTTTTATTTATATTTTGGTGAACTTGCCTGAGAATTTTTAGTCTGCAGGCAATGGTTAGATTCTCCAGCAGCGCAGTCAATCAGTATAACATATCTTGGCTTCCTCTCATTTGTATCTCACGACTATGTAGCTCCAGTATTCCAGATTTCTCCTACAGATTATGGTCTGAGCCTAAAAAAGAAAAAAAGTATTATAGATTAGTCACTGATTACATGTACACAAACAAATTATAAGCTTATTCCTATTATGTATGAAACTTAGAATAAAGACACAGTATAATATAAATAACAATACATTCTCTTTTTACCTTTCGTGCTATGGCCTATAGGAAACACGCGTGGCATCGGAGGTTTTCTGTGTAAGCCCATGTGGTTTTCATCGTTGCTCTTACCACAATAATCATAGATTTATAATTCACACAAGTACAATCATGGCTGCCCGCTACGGCAAAAATTAATGTTTTTGTCGTTTACTTCCGGCGAAAGATATAGCAATTAGCAGCAGAGTCCTTTTTGTTTTTTTCTCGCATTAATAATTGATTAGTATTTTGTATTTACATAAACAAGATTTGATGCCATGACGTCAGATAGGTTAGGAGGCTGATACTGAAAACCAGCGCTGTTGATGTTGATCTTATCTCAACGCTGCAGCATAATGCTGAGTGTCAGCCATTTTCTGTACACTAGCGGCGCACAATTATTTTAATTTAATCATAGTTTTATATAGTATAAATTAATATTATGTTGCTTTAGTAGAAATTTAAATCTCTTGCCAACATTCACGCACTAAACAGAGCTGGAAATGTTGTATTACTTTTCTTTTTTGTATGTGAATAATGATAGCCTGGACTCCAAGTCCTTTGGCGAGGTACATTAATAAATAGCATGAGTGTTGCAAGGAAAAAAAAAATGTTTTATACTATGGTGTTAATATTATGCGCGTCTCTGTGGTGTTCAGAAATAAATACTTTTTCTTTCTTTCTTCTTTCTTTCATCTTATCTAATAATAAGAGTGCTAGGACCGCAAAATAAAATAACTGAACGCGCGAGCATCTTATCTAATATAAAGAGGGCTAGGACTGCAAAATAAAATAAAGAACGCGTGAGCATCTTATCTAATAATAAGAGTGCTAGGACCGCAAAATAAAATAAAGATTGCGCGAGCATCTTATCTAATAATAAGAGTACTAGGACCGCAAAATAAAATAAAGAATGCGCGAGCATCTTATCTAATAATGAGAGTGCTAGGACCGCAAAATAAAATAACTGAACGCGCGAGCATCTTATCTAATAATAAGAGTACTAGGACCGCAAAATAAAATAAAGAATGCGCGAGCATCTTATCTAATAATGAGAGTGCTAGGACCGCAAAATAAAATAACTGAACGCGCGAGCATCTTATCTAATAATAAGAGTGCTAAGACCGAAAATAAAATAAAGATTGCGCGAGCATCTTATCTAGTAATAAGAGTGCTAGGACCGCAAAATAAAATAAAGATTGCGCGAGCATCTTATCTAATAATAAGAGTGCTAGGACCGCAAAATAAAATAACTGAACGCGCGAGCATCTTATCTAATAATAAGAGTGCTAGGACCGCAAAATAAAATAACTGAACGCGCGAGCATCTTATCTAATAATAAGAGTACTAGGACCGCAAAATAAAATAAAGATTGCGCGAGCATCTTATCTAATAATAAGAGTACTAGGACCGCAAAATAAAATAAAGAATGCGCGAGCATCTTATCTAATAATGAGAGTGCTAGGACCGCAAAATAAAATAACTGAACGCGCGAGCATCTTATCTAATAATAAGAGTGCTAAGACCGAAAATAAAATAAAGATTGCGCGAGCATCTTATCTAGTAATAAGAGTGCTAGGACCGCAAAATAAAATAAAGATTGCGCGAGCATCTTATCTAATAATAAGAGTGCTAGGACCGCAAAATAAAATAACTGAACGCGCGAGCATCTTATCTAATAATAAGAGTGCTAGGACCGCAAAATAAAATAACTGAACGCGCGAGCATCTTATCTAATAATAAGAGTACTAGGACCGCAAAATAAAATAAAGATTGCGCGAGCATCTTATCTAATAATAAGAGTGCTAGGACCGCAAAATAAAATAACTGAACGCGCGAGCATCTTATCTAATAATAAGAGTGCTAGGACCGCAAAATAAAATAACTGAACGCGCGAGCATCTTATCTAATAATAAGAGTACTAGGACCGCAAAATAAAATAAAGATTGCGCGAGCATCTTATCTAATAATAAGAGTGCTAGGACCGCGCCAGCTACTTATACGATCAGTGAGCGAGGGCCGCTGCGGCCGCGAGTATGGAGTATAATAAGGCATGGCAGTGTTCAAATTAATAAGCACAGGTCTTGTCGGTATTTATTGAAATAAATAAATCCATATATTCAGTAAAATAAAAATTGCCAATGAGGGCAGTAAACCTACTGCAAAGACATTAAAATATTTCTTATGTGGTAATTGCAACGATGAATGGCAGGTGCAGGAGTTGGGCTTCGAGAACGAAGCCTGGGCAGGAAGGCCGTGACAGCCACACTTAAATATACTTATACATAGGTTAAGCATATTATAAACAAAGATTAAGATAATTCACTTTGGTAGCGAGTTTAGTCTTATTAAATAGTTTATTGTGTAAAGACGTACCCTTTTATTTGATAACCCACCTATAGACTCTATCACGCGCGTTCGTCGCGCTCATATAAACATTACGCAGCACCCGAGCCGCCGGTCTAGACAAAAAACTGACCTTCATACCTTCATACCCCACACGAACACGGAGCGTGCCCGCGCCGCCTTTGTGCTCGGTCGCCTTCACTATATTCTGAACGCTCGTAGTAAATTATCCCTTAGAAATAAGGTGAGAATTTACACCACATGCATTCGACCCATCATGACCTATGCCAGCCCAGTGTTCACACACGCTGAATCTGGCTCACTCCGTAAATTCGAAACCCTCCAAACCCGTTTCATGCGCAAGGCCACCGGAGCGCATATCTACATGCGAAATGATCAACTACATTTCGATCTTAACTTTCCGACCATCAGGCAATTTATGAAACAAGCGTTCAAACGCTATCTCGATTCTGCTCGGTCCCACCCTAATCCCCTTGTCGTGTCAGCCGCCGATTACCAACCCTATCGTATCAGTAGAGTACGCGGCCCAAGGCACGTTCTGGTCGATCCAGACGATAAAATCACGTTAGATCACATAAAGAGACTCGCGCTGTCTCATTCACTAAATAGCCAACCATTTTACCGCCCTCGCCGCCGAGGATGCCCGCCTCCCCGACGTCGCGGAGGCCTATCGCCGCATCACCTTCCCGTTCAAGTTAGCACTTCTCCCTCCCATCTCTTGCTCGCGCCGGCCCGTGCTGAGCCTGTAATTTTAAATGTCCCCTAATACATAATAAATAATACCGATCCAGCTGTCCCCAAAACAATAGCTTGTTATCCCCAGCAACGCCCTAAGCCGAAGTCCGTGTCCCGCAGGGGGCACCCTTAGCGAAAGTTGCTTAGTTTTTAACATTAATTTTAAGCCTGGCTGGAGCCCTCTTTTGGCTTCGCCAGAAATGACCGGTTAGGCAACCACATTTCCCAGAAATGTATGCGAGAGAAGCCCGCCAATAAAGCGCTAGCTATGGACGCGCGTGCATGTATTTGTTGCAGCTACAGTAAATAAATAGTAATAAGTTATATGTACAAGAACAATATTAAGCCTATAAGATACTATAGGTATGCAGTAAACAGCAATAAGCTACATGTACACTAAAGTTATTAGTGTTAAGCCATTAAAACAATTGATAAAATAAGACCTCTGACCTACATGTCAGAGGGCCTAGATTATTTTTTTTAACTCTGACCTAACCAGATATCTTGACTCCTAATTAGTGTATTTTGACACGGCCTTATATATTATCTCTCGGCTAATCTAGACACTAGCATTTTAAAAGTGCAAAAATATCTCAAAAAATTTCCTTATAACATATACCTGGACTTTTTGCTCTATTTCTGCCATCGATTGTCATAAATAATAAACAAAACATAGATTTGGGTGCAAACTGAAAATCAGCGCTGGGTACCTAATGCCCCGCAATTGCTGAGTTGGTAACCGTTTCGGCATGAGCATGCCAATGGTACATTTGTTTTTATTTACCTAAAAATATGTCTATTTTCTTTCTGTTCTGTACTATCAGTATGTTTGTGCTGAATAAATGTGTTTTATTTCTTTCTTTCTTCTTTCTATTTTGGTTTAAACTTTAACATAAAAAAAACATTTTTGGCCAAAAACTTTTTATTTTCTTTCCGACTGTACCAACATGTTTACACCATTGGATCAGATATTTTCATGATGATGCTATTTTTATAAATATTTACAATTGACATCAAGCACCCCACGCTTTTTTACAATAAAATAGTTTTGTTTGTTAATTACTCTGTTGTTATTTTAAAGTTATTGATTTTTTTTTCTATATTTTAGTTCGGTTATCTACAAAAGCGTGCCGTGTGGTGCCGGCTCAGAATGCCACCACCCCATCTCCTCCCGTGGGTGTCGTAAAAGTCGACTAAGGGATTAGCCGGAGGATGGGTAGCAGCGTCCTTCGAGTACATTAACAACTCAACTGCGATCGCCAACCCGTCTGCCAAGCGTGGCGATTATGGCAAAACCCCCCAATGAGCCTACAACACATCCATATCAGTCGTTGTGGACATCTTTTGGGGAGGCCTGTGTCCAGCAGTGGACTTCATTCGGCCGAAATGATGATCTACAAAAGCGTGTTTTTTTTACTATTATTATTTATTTATGTTTGTACACCGATCACTCCAAGATTTATAGACCGATATGAGCAATTATATTTTTAACTGGTGCAGAATGCTTTCGAATTGGTCCCATATAAATTTAATTACATGTGATTAAGTAGTTTTTTTAGTAGCGTCAATAAACAGGTCGATGACTGCGCTTATTTATTTATTTATTTGTATTATCACATGGAATGCCTTATTCTAGTACATCATATTAAGTAAGTACCTACTTGTTACTTGTTTTTTTTTTATAGTCTTTATTAAGGCCACCGTAACTAATCGCAATACCCCCTGTACTAGTTCCCGCAGTACCGTTCCATGTAGAATTTCCACTGGACACCAATAAAAAAAAGGTATAACATATATCTTTTCGTTCTCGTTGGTCTGCATGAACCACGGTTGGGGCATACCTGGCAACGCCCGAGTTCATAAATAAATTGCAGTTCATTGTACTCGCCATTCGCTCGCTTCATTGTACTAATTTGAATTTGAATTTTTTTTTTTTTTTTTTTTTTTTTTTTTTATGTAGGGCTTCTCGCAGTAATCCCAAGGGGGATATATCTGCTTAACCGGGCAAATTGGCGAAGCATTAAGTAGCCTCCAGCCTAGCTTTCTTTATATTTAAGTAACTGCGCCTGAGGGCGTCCCCTGCGGGACACGGACCTCGGCTCAGGGAGTTACTGGGATAGTAATAATCATAAGGGACTGCTGGATCAATGATTAATTGGGGTTTATAGGGATCTTTAGTTACTACTCGATTTCTCGGCACGGGCCGGCGCGAGCAAGGGTCGGGGGGGGATTTGAATTTGAAATCAGGAATGTTTATTTATAGTTTATTAGTAGTGGTAGGTCAGGAAAAACAAAAATCTAAAATGTACGCGATGGAATCCGTTTCAAAGTGTTTTATGATAATGTGTAATAATCGCGAAAATCTAAGACATTACTATTTCCCCGTGTGGCGGCTACGAATATCACCAACCCATCTCATCCCATAGGTCGCATAAGGCGACTAAGGGATTAGCCGGAGGATGGGCAGCAGTGTCCTTCGAATACATTAACAACTCAATTGATCGCCAACCCGCCTGCCAAGTGTGGCGATTATGGCAATACCACCCAACACACCCATCACATCGATGTCTGTGGTTGTGGTGATCTTTGAGGAACGCCTGTGTCCAGCAGTGGACTTTATTCGGCCGAAATGACTATTTTATAAATAAAGATTTTTTTCCATTTCAATGGTTTTAATATATTTATATCGTGTAAGGCTTTTGATGTCGGTATATTTTTTTTTGGTAAAAAGTTTTATACTTAAGCTAGTGATGGGGTAGTTTATCAAATCGCAACTTTTTGCCATTAATATTTTATATGTAAAGTACAATGCAAACAACAAAAATGATATACAAATGGTGTCGTATCATCATTTAAATATCTACTAACCTGATGATCAAGCAGACCATCAAGTACCTTCCCCACGATTTAATTACTATTATCCTTAGCTCCTAAGGAGATTGGCCTGTAATTGTTTATGTCCGATACATCACCGGTCTTGTTTTTTATTACAGGTACTACTACACTCTCCATAAGCTCCGATGGCAGATAGGTATGACGGACACAAAACGTAAACAGCGTCGCGAGTATGCGGTATGTATGCGGTCCTGCGTGCAGCAGGTGCTCAACACCCAGTCCGTCGTGACCCGGAGACTTCCCTTTCACTACTTGCTTCACTTCCTTAGCAGTGAGACCCAGGGGAGCCTCGTGTCGGACACACCTATCTCTGTCATATACTGCACCTGGCTCAACATGGATCGCACTCTAAAATGGTCTTTAAATCTATTGGCTTCACAAGAAGGCCCGGTTTTGGATTCAGTTTATTTGTCTGTTTCGGGAACTAAACAAAGTTTTTCTGTTTATAATTTTGTGCTGTCAGATCCATTCGTATCTGCTGTTCGCGATTTTGACAGTATAAATATATATATATATATATATATATATAACCTACTTTTACATCTGTTCTTACTCTCTTTCACGTCAGTATAAATAATGCCTGATCTTGGCATACCATATAATTTCCACTGTTGAAACTTTTGCCGGGCCTCTCTGTGTGCGTGCCTGATACATTTGTTCCAGCCCACATACGTCTGCCTTTCCTACTCCGGACTTATGACTACTTTTCGCTGCGTCCTGTAGTGTCTTAACTGTTGTCTGATATAGCTTGTCAATAATTGACCTACGTCTGATATCCGTACACATTTTATCACAACATTCACTGAACTCAGGGGGAAAGTTTAATTCTCTCAATACAGCTGGGCATGTCATAGTATAGGTACTTATCTGAGATAAACTTCTCTGTCCCCAAATTATGTTATTATTTTGGACATTCCCCCTATGACATGCACTTTACTCTCGTTACATACAGATCACAATTAATTTGTAGCGGAAAGTGATCAAAACAGTAAACGTCATGACGCATAGTAATGTCACTTATCGTTCGCGCAGCCTCAGTGACCACGCAATGGTCGAGCCGTCGTCTACACCCTGTTCGGGCCAAGCATCGCTACATCGGCGCACAACCATTTCTGTTCTGCACAAAAAATTAATAATTCTATACAAAATAATTCGCCAGGATGGGCATTAAAATCTCTTAATATATAAACATTTTCAATATGACATGTCTCAATTATAGCTACAATTTCGCTTAGGCATTCATTAAATTCCGTAAAGTTCTGTACAGAGTCCGCCGGCATATATAAACTAAAATCTAATAAATCACAGTTCGAAATAATACCTTTTATCGCTGCTGTTTTATATAAATAGATAAAAAATGCACAGAATAAATTATAACAATAAATAAAAATAATAGATAAATTATAAGTATTTCACGAAGAATGAATCCTCATCCGGTATCATCGCCGCTTGAAATTGCCTGGTATCGTATTTTTAAACACTCTTATTTACAACTTGTGCGAAAAATAAACGGACTAGCCACAATAGCTAGTTACCCCGCTCTTTGTTATAACACATTCTAGACTCGACGCTCGACAGAAAAAAGAACATTATGTAACGTTGAAGCGTGTCGAATCCAGCCTCGGTCTGAGCCCGCATCGAACCAGCGGCCATGATGGGTGAATGTGTTTTGTCACCGGGTACGTACAAACTGTAAGGTTAATGATGCTCGCGACCTGGCCACTATAAATAAACGTTTCACATTTGAAATTCAAATTTTTATGCGAGTGCAATGAACTACATTTTGTAGATAGCTAGCCGCTCTTTGTGAAATATGTTCGCTGATCTATATATATATATAAAAATGAATGTTTGTGTCCTTTTTAGAATCGTAAACTATGCATTTGATCATGTCATGATCTCCAGCTAAGTGTTGTGCATGAGCCCACAAAGGTTTCTGAGTTGGTACGATCAATCTTTGACAGAAAGCGCCACTATCATTCCAATGAATTTTATTTCTATATATATAAATTTAAACGGCGGGTGAAACCGCGGGTCCCAGCTAGTATTACATAAAATGTTTCGTATGGTTCTTGGCAAAGAATATAGCGCTCATGTTCACCTATGCGTCTCGTAAACGACGGCTAAGGCTTGATATCAAGAAGATGGCGAGCGACGTCCTCCCGGGCGCCAATATTAACAACAGATTGTGATCTCCAATCTGCCTGTCAAGCGTGCTGATTGTGGCCATATTTCCTATGGCCACTCAGCCACTCATTGTACTGATCATTGGAAGCCTCATGTTGCGTGGGGCGCCTATATGGTCAGCTCGACTGTCAGGTGCCTAGCGCTGCAAAACCGAACTTAGCAGTCTGCAGCACAGAGTAGCTATACGGATCGCACGAGGATACTGAACAGTGTCCTACGAGGCGGAAACTCTCCTGGCGCGTCTTCCGCCTTTCGACATCCTGGCGGAGATGGATGCGTGGGTCTACGATCAGACACGCTCCCTCCGCCAGAACGGTGAAGGCGCGCCTCCGGGGACGTTGGACAGGCTGAGGCGGCTAGCACGGTGGTGCGCACTTGGAAAGTGGCGTCACCGCCTGCGGATGCAGTTTGTGACCAAGCGTGTCGTGGAGGCCGTCCGGCCGCTCTTTGGAGCTTTTGGCTCAGAAGGAGAGAGTGCGTCACCTACCGCCTGACGCAGGTGTTCTGCGGGCACGGTTGTTTCGGTGCGTACCTGCACAGGATTGGACGTGAGGCCACGGCACAATGCCACCATTGTGATAGCGACCAGAACACCGCACAGCACATGCTCGAGGCGTGTCTTGCGTGGGCGGCCGAGTGGCGGGTCCTGGTCGATCGCATTGGGCAAGATCTCTCTCTGCCGGCAGTAGTGTCAGCTATGTTGGCAGAGCATGAAAACTGAAATGCAGGCATCTCCTTCTGTGAGAGTGCCATGCTCCCAGAAGGAGACCAGTTTAGCGGGTAGGAGTCCGGCATGCCGTTTCGCTGCTGCCCATCCCCCTGGTTTGGAATCCTATAGTCACCTTTTACGACATCCACGGGGAAATAGGGGCGTATTCTTAACCCATTTGGACCCAAATACGAACTATCAGAAATATTTAGAAAAACTTTATTGGTATAATCAAAGGAGTCTTTGAAGGCAAATAATTGAAAAAAAATGGAAAAAAAATCATCCATAGGTAAAAAAAACCGCCGTCCTTGTACAGGGACAATGGGCTCATGTGTGGTATTGCTTGAACAATTATTATTTTCGATGCACAATGTTTTGTGTACTTTTTGCATTACTATTTCAATTTTTTGTTTTTACTTGGCAGTCTCTGGAAGTATCCAACTCCATCAGCTGCAATCCAGCAACTCCCAGTACAGCAGATGAGGTTTCACTTCGCTTATCTTTCCGTTTACTACTACCTTCGAAAAGAGTCGAGCAGTAGTTCGGCGGAATTGAAGCTGGTTCATCTTATCTTCATGGGGTTAGGGTATGCCAGGAATAGGATTAGAAACAGCCAAATCTAGCATATAGGTGAATAAGACCTACCACCTTTTTTTGCTTCGAATTGCTTATCTATATACTGTAATAGACTGGTCAGCTTGGTCAACTCTACCATCCTCATATTTTTTTGTAATTCTGGAAGACGCATGGTATATCCTCGTCTACTTTTATCTATAGTGTCCCATCGTTTGACTTTGCTCAGGGGGTGAACACTGTCAAAATCCACTCACAGTGCATAGGCTGTTATCAAGCCACCCAACAAATAAGATTGGATTGGCTGCATCAAATCAATAGTCATAATCTGCTCGATTCTTCTTTTTCCTGTCTTTGACAGATATCAGAGGGCATTTTTGTCCTGTTTTCACGTAGTCCCCGTTGCACGATAGCTAGCTTCACGTAATTCTCGCAGCACAAGGCTCGATATCCACTTGCTCCTCGGCCTGTTTTTGTATAGATTCATCGTCACTGCTATCCCATTCATCTTCATTCTTAGAAGCAAAATCTGCTACTCTATCTGGGTTATCATGTGGAAATATGTTCAGCTATAGCTAAATGGTAATTCTAGTAAACGATAGGGAAGTTTATTGTAAACGCGAATGCCAAGCCCTACAAACGAATTATGCACTCTTGTGTAGACTGTGGTAAGGAACGCATAATTTATGTCTATTTCGTGTATTGACATTATGGACATCACTATTTTTGACGTAGGAACTTATATTTTGCCTAATATATATTATGTTAGTAAAAATAAATTGTGATGCAACAGTGAGAATATTAATATTTTTGAAATAATCTCTCAGAGAAACCCTACCTGATTGCACCTAACTGACTGCTCGTTTCTGCAGAATGAAGATACTTTCAATGTCTGCAGCTTTGCCCCATAACAGAATTCCGTAGGACATGAAACTATGAAAATAGCTAAAATAAACCAACCGAGCTGTGTCCACGTCAGTAAGTTGCCTAACTTTTCTGACTACATAAGCAGCAGAGCTGAGCTTTCCTGCGAGCCAAGACACTTGAGCGCCCCACTGGAGTCTTTTATCTGTTGTAATACCTAGAAACAATGTGGTATCCACATTTTCGAGTACCTCATTATTGAGAACAATGTTAGGTCCTAGATCTTTTACATTCGGCATTGCGAATTGAATACACTTCGTCTTCTTGGCGTGAAGTACTAGGTTATTTACCGTAAACCAACGTGTAACCTAAGACAGAGCACTGTTCACTTCGTCAAAATGTTGTCTATTTCTCTCTACCTTGAAAATGAGGGAGGTATCATCTGCAAACACTACAACGTCACAAATTTCCCTCAGAAAGCAAATCGTTGATGTATACCAAGAACAAGAACGGCCCTAGTATCGAACCTTCAGGCACGCCTAATTTAACGGGTAGTCCGGAAGATTTTTCTCCATTTATCTCGACATACTGAACCCGAAGTGCTACATTATGGACACCATAATGACGAAATTTTCGTATAAGACTGTCAAGGTGCACGCAATCGAATGCTTTCGAAAGATCACAGAACACTCCAATTGCATTCTTAGAGTCCTTCCATGCATTATAAATATGTTTAACTAGAGCTACCCTTGCATCGGTCGTTGAACGACCTTTTTTAAAACCATACTGTTCATTATGAAGTAGGCTATTTAAATTAAAATGTCTAAGTAGCTGTTTTAGAATTAACTTTTCAAATATTTTACTGAATGCTGGTAAGTTAGAGATCTGCCTAAAATTCCCTACATCACTTTTGGAACCAGATTTAAATAAATGTATGACTTTACTACACTTCATAAGATCAGGAAAGATCCCTAAATCAACACATTTATTAAAAGTACCAACAAGATATGGGGCAACAATATCAATTATATTATTTATTAGTTTAATAGAAATTCCCCAAAAGTCACCAGTATTTTTAAGGTTAAGTGACTTAAAGACGTTAATTACCTCATGTGGTGTAATATGTTCAAATCTGAAAGAGGTATTACATGCTGTATTACTGCGAGTAATTAAGGACGATATTTAGTTAAATAGTTATGTTCAATGTCTAATGTAGCCTCCATTGTACAAAGCTAATTAGAACTGATGATTGTCATAATCAAAGTAAACAACTTTCTCATATACCCATAATTCATAGTTCCTGTTGGAAGCACACCTTTGCCGGGCCGATTTCACCGTTGCAACTAAACGCGATCAGTTGAAACTAAACTCAGTATTAGCGCATAACTGAGTTCAGAGCTTTAATATGCATTTCACCAACATCAACTGAACGCGTCACGATACCTGCGGCAAACGCTTCTGCGCGTTTCTCGTTGTTGCACAATGTGCTACGAACGCACATGCGAGTCCATTCAAGTAGGTCATTACTATGGCTATGTTTTTAAGGGTGCTCACTCATATCGCATTTAGATAGCCTGATTATTATATATATTTGCTACTGACGAAAATTCGGAATATCGTAACAATTAGGTTCTGTTTGGGTACGACTCTGGATCATGGGAGGCTCAGCGAAGGCCGATCTACAAACGGAATAGAGCACAAATCTAAATGATCGTAAAATATTATATTCATAAACTGACTTATATCTCCGGTGCGGTCAGGTAAAAATATATGCCATATAACAACAACAATACACATTATTACTTTACTACTTGACGCCTTGCACGAAAACAAAGCCCATTCATAGAACCGCCGATGGCTTATATGTATTTAGAAGGAATTGCAAAAAAAATGTCGGTGGCAGATAGGTAGGTAGTACTTATCTTTATAATAATAATAATAACCCCTCTAGGCAAAAGTTATCTCACCATGGGATAAGGTAATCCTGGAGGGCAGATTATTAGCTGCTTGATTTCTTCATACCTTATGATAAAAAAAAAGTATATCATAAGAAAAAAAAAAAAAAAATGTATATTAAGTAGCTTACAGAACGCAGGGCAGTTTGTGGCGAGCTGAATGTGAGTGGCGACACTGCGTACCCGAATGCTCCAGAGAGTCGGTCAGGGCCTCGTCTCCGGCTTGCCTTTATTGGTTGTTTGGAGTGGAACGCTATGAGTGCCCGCAGGATTTTCAACTCTGGCTTGCCTTAGTTGGCCGATCAGAGGGGGGCTGCCAGAGCTATATGCTCGGGGGTGGAAGTGTCTAATGGCTCCGAGTCTTAGAGACGCGCGATGGTGAAACCGGTGCTGCACCTCTCTACATCCCTAGCCGCTCACACCGGTGTTGCTTCTTGTCGCCTGTAGTGGTGACCATTTAGGGGGCCCATCTTGTGAGTGGCGAGTCACCGTCTGCCACAGAATTTCACGATCAAAGTTGAAAGGCAGACGCCGTTGTTCCCGTATTTATTAGTCTTTTTATTCCATGTAACACCCATTGCAATAGACCTTATCGTTATAGTTCCCATCTCATACAATAGCCTTACACCACCGGGGACAATCCATGACTTCATTTTATAGTGCAGCTAAGGAGAGTCCCCGGTTGGTGTCCCATTATATTTTAGATTAAAATTCTCTAAAGGGCCTCTGCGTGTTGGACCTATGTCCCCGCGTAAGCCTGTCAAAAGACCGGGTTCCCCCTTACAGGGGATATAAACCCGTGAAAAGAGAGACGTGTAGATAATAATAAAATCATCTTTATTCAGGTAATTTACACCCATACACAGGAAATACGAAGATAATTATAAATAAATGTAGAATAATAGGAACAATAATAATAATCAAAGACACAATCAATCGAAACAAATGTCAACTAATTTATAATGTAGTCAATTAAAGCAAAAAGGGATAAAATGTCCGAGTAGCTAAAGTATTTTAAATAAATTTTTAAATTTTTCAATAAATATATAATAACATTGGATTAATTAATTAAACAACTAAATACAAAATTTAACTAAACAAAATCAAAACCACTATACCAAACATTAATTAATTTGAGTAAAGTCAGGTGTCAAGATTAATACCTTCTCTGCGGCAACTGCACTGCGATATGTCTGTCACAGCAATGCCTAATGATATTGAAGTCCAGCCTTGTTCTTGTCATCATCACCAGGACGGTGTTGGAGCTGCCCCACACTCTGCGCACCACAGACACGGCTCGCTTGCGCATGGTCGCGTGGAAGCAGTCGGTGCGAGCCTCCGCGAACATGCTCGAGGCGCTACAAAATTGGGGCAGCCCCATCACCGCCCTAAACGCATTATTGTATTGAACGCGGAGGACGTTGTAACTTTTTCTACTGTAATCAGCCCATAGGCTATACGCGTAGAGCGATGTACAGTACGCTCTAAATAGCGTAGCCTTTACCTCTCTCGAACACCGTGCGAACCTACGAGCGATCATATTCGCTCTGACAAACAACGCTCTCCGCTCCCGTTCCATATATGCGTCATCCTTAAGATCGACAGTGAGTAAATGCCCAAGGTATTTAAATTGTTCGACCCGTATTAGAGGAACACCATTTAATTTCATTGGAGGTATGTTAGCAGGGCATTTCGCACTAGCGGTCTCAAAAATCATGTATTGACTCTTCTTGGCGTTATACAATAATCCGTGGCCACATGTATATTCCTCGCATGCCCGTATTAACTTCCTCAGGCCGCAGACCAACGCACTCAGGAGCACCGTGTCGTCCGCATAACTCAGATTATTGACACAAACTCCGTCAATGTAGCAGCCGACATGTTGACTACTAAGTGCTACGATCAACCCGTTGATATACAAATTAAATAGGGTTGGGGATGTTAAGCCGCCCTGCCTGACTCCACACTCCAGCTGATACGGATCCGACATTACCCTCGCCCATCTGACACTATTACACTGGTGTGCATACCAGTACTGGAAAATGCTGATGAATTCCTGTGCCAAACCGTCAAAAACCTTTGCAATTACAGTGGCAAGAGAAATGGGCCTATAGTTACTCTTGTCCGTAAGTCTGCGTAAATCCGCAGGCAGGTAAGAATGGCTTACACACAGAGAGTAGAACATAGCCAGGACCCTAGCGATGTGAGGCCCGGCGTATTGCAAGTGCTCAACGCTGAGTCCGTCATGACCGGGAGACTTGTCTCTTGACGTATCTCTTATAGCCTTAGTTATGTCTTTTGCCAGGAAACTAGCCCCCACTATTGGACTGTTCATGTCAGCGTTGAGCACCTTCACCGCCGGATCTAACAGAGACTTCACAATGAAATGGTTCTTGAAAAGATTGGCCATCTCCTTAGGATTGTTCACACCATCGACGCTCACAGGAATGCTTGGTTGCATAACGCACTGCAATTTTGACATTAAAACTTGGTTTTCGCGATCAAAATGTACCTCGTGAAATCCGATTGACGTAAACCGAGATCGAACTCAGCGTTTGAACTCAGTACAAAACTTAGTTTTATTGAACTCGGTTTTTCATGCGAACGGTGAAATCGGCCCTTAATGGCCATTCGCCCAAAGTAGTCGATTTTCACTACTGGCTAAGCTTAGTTTACGCTAAGCGTGTTCGGATCGTCTGTGAATACAATTATGAGCGTAAGTGTGTGCATCATTTCATATAAGTAATATATTATTATAATTTTCTGATTGAAGTTTATTTTCTTCTCCATAGGAAATCTTGGAACTTGGCACTATAATGGAGTGCGAGTCTGACTATTCATAAAACCCTGTAACTGCTTTACATAAATTAAAAGCTATTGTATCTTATTTTCTTTCAAAAAGAACATCTGTTAAGTGTATGTAGCACTAAAATGACTGACGAACGAAAATATCCAAATATGTTCTACAGATGTGTGACGCTGCTGCCCATCCCTCTAGTTAAGAGCCCCTTTTTCCCCTTTTACGATATTCACAGGAGGAGATGGAGGATGGAGAGGTATATGAATATGAAGTTATAATAATAATAATTAAATTGTATTGTGAAGGACGGCACGGTTGACATCTGTCGGGCATGTCACTACCCGGGTGAATCTATCCGTCACATTATTTCCGGTTGTTCTCATCTTGCTAACGGCGAGTACTTGCACAGGCATAACCAAGTGGCCAGGATTATCCACCAGCAACTTGCACTGCAATACAGCCTTGTGAGTTCAGAAGTGCCATACTACAAGTATGTGCCCGACCCAGTTCTCGAGAATGACCATGTCACGTTGTACTGGGATCGATCTATCATCACTGACAGGACTATTGTAGCCAATAAGCCTGATATAGTGGTGAAAGATCGAGTAGAGTGCCGCACAATGATTGTTGATTAAAATATCCCGCATGACGAAAATCTCGTGAAGGCCGAGAAAGATAAACAACTTAAGTATCTTGACTTGGCCCACGAGGTAGTCGACATGTGGGAGGTAGACTCTGTAATCATTGTGATGATAGTCGTTACGGCCAATGGCCTTATGGCCAAGAGCCGCGACCAACACGTGAAGAGGCTTATACTCCAATCTACTACGTACATAAGCATTGTAAAGCAGTTTTATAGCTTGGATGTTATTAAATTGAGTGGATGTTCTAATTATAAATCCTAAGGCTTTGTTAGCATCTTTACATATTTGCTTGATATGATCGTGGAAATTTAGTTTATTGTCAACAGTTAACCCTAAATCACGTATTGTGCTGACACGATCGAGCGGCGTACCCGCCAGCTCATAGGCCATTAAAGTTGGAGAGCGAGACCGAGAAAAAGTAATTGTTTTACATTTGGAAATATTAAATGATAACTTATTTATTTTACTCCATTCATTCACCGCGTCAATATGAGACTGGAGTGCTGCACAACCAGTAGTATTGGTGATAGTAAAGAATAATTAATGATAACCTATATTAACTAAAAACTATGAAGGAGATGCTTCAACAGGAGATTCCTCTCTAGAGCCCTGACCACCGGTGGCTTGGACCTTGTTCCTGATGCCGATGGGCTACTATTTTTAATATTTTAAATATATAGGGTCTTACTATATATAATAATGAAAAATATTTTAGGAGGTAAATCTATAGGTAGCAATGATGCGTTTTAGCAAAATAAATAAACGTTACATCAACGTTTATTTAATCAAATAGTACAGAGTAAGTAAATGTTTCGCTAGTCGAATGTTTGAATATTGATTTATTTATTATCAGTAAAACCGATACCTGATATTTGAAATTAATTCTATACCATTCATAGAGCCTAGCCTTAAAATATTTTCCATTATTAATGTAAGTCCCTATATATTGTTTTTTTTTACATGTATTTAAAATGTAATTTTTATGTAATAATTTAAAATGAGGGAAATAATAATAACATCTTTAATTCAAGTACAAGACTCATATAGGGTTAGTAACACTTAACCTAAGTAAGTAAGTAACTTAAACCTAAGTGTTAGTAATAGATACATTTTGACACATATAACTGACAGCAGCGAATTATGTATGGACAAGCCGCTCTGTCAGCTATCCTCAGGACCCTGCGCTGAATAATAATATAATAAATGCGTAATGTCCATTACAATAATGAGCGAATAAATAAATATAGGCATTGTACAACTACCGGTCTAGAGTACTAAAGGTCGACGACTACAAGTATATAAGAGCGAACAATGTACTCGTATGACACTCTAGCACTCGCTATTACCTTCGTACTCACTCTGCAACGATGGCAGCACATCCGCAGACAGTGATCACTCACCAGGAACTTCCTCCCAAAAGCCTATCAAGGCCTTTGCCAGGAGATGAAATAGTGATCAGCGGCATTTCAGGCATTTTTCCAAATTCTGATAACACTTTTGAACTTATGGAAAATTTATATAATCAGGTAAGTTTTAATTAGTATTAAAATTAAAATTTTGGGTAAACGCTCAAATGTTAGGAGAAAGATTTAGAAGGTATTTTTTTTTTTTAAATAAAACTTTGCCCCACACTAGGATTTCTCCTGTGTCGTGGGTGCGTTTACAGACATGAATTCCACATACAATACAACCAGACCCGGAACAACTACCTGCAGATCATACAAATATTTGTTCCGTGCGGGAATCGAACCCACGACCCGGAGCGCAGCAGCCGACTGTATCAGCCACTGCACCAACCGTGCCGTCAAAGTTCCTATGAACATACACACAAAGGTCTAACTTGCAGAGGCTTTCAACAGAAATTAAATCTAAAATGTAATGGGACACTTATCCGGGACTATCTGTGGTTCATCATTTTGGCCGAATGAAGTCCACTGCTGGACAAAGGCCTCCCCCAAAGATCACCACAACTACCGATATAGGTGTGTTGTGAGCTCATTGAGGGGTCTTGCCATAATCGCCACGCTTGGCAGACGGGTTGGCGATCGTAGTTGAGCTGTTAATGTACTCGAAGGACGCTGCTGCCCATCCTCCGATTAATCCCTTAGTCGACTTTTACGACACCCACGGGATGAAATGGGGTGGTGACTTGCACTTTCAAAATACCGTCACGGTTTATCCCCGGGGGCTGCACGAGTACTGTACGAGATGGAGTCTACGACTCAGGTTATATAGGGCCGTTGAGTTTCTTTTAGTTATTGCACTAATATAATAAATGAGAACGTTTGCACGCTGAATGTTAAGGGTGCACATTGCAATCAAATGCTACGCCACCATGTCGGCCCCAGTGCATGAACAGAGCACGCGGGCAGTTCCATTGCAGAGAGGTGTGAGACAGGGAGACGTAATATCCCCGAAACTGTTCACCGCTGCAATGGAGGATGCCTTCAAGCTGCTGGAGTAGAAAGGATTCGGCATTAACATCAATGGCGAGTATATCACTCACCTTCGATTTACCGATGACATCGTAGTCGTGGCAGAATCGCTGCAAGAGCTCAGCACAATGCTCGATGATCTCAACAGGGTTTCCCAACAGGTGGGCCTTAAGATGAACATGGGCAAGGACGAAAGTTATGTCAAATGCCCATGTCGTGCCCATCTCAATATCTGTTGGGAGCTCTGTTCTCGAAGTTGTTGACGAGTATGTCTACCTGGGACAAACTGTCCAGTTAGGTAGGTCCAACTTCGAGAAAGAGGTCAATCGTCGAATCCGACTCGGCTGGGCAGCATTTGCCCTATGATGACATATGGTACAGAGACGCCTACGCACAGAGACGTGATCACTCACGATAGGCCTCGTAAGAAAGCTCACTCAGCGAACTACGGAGAGAGCTGTGCTTGGTATTTCTCTACGAGATCGAATCAGGCATGAGGAGATTCGTAGAAGAACTAAAGTTGCCGACATAGCTGAAAGGACAAGCAAGCCGAAGTGGCAATGGGCAGTGAACATTGCTCGTAGAACAACTCTAAGTTTTTAAACCATCGCGAATTTCACTCATATTAGACTATGATTTCAGGGCTGTTCGCGCACAGATAAAAAAAACAATATTTTGACTAACCTTAAAGTTGCGGTCAAGTTGCACTGACCGTGGTCACGAGAAGACTCTTCTCGGTCAATGAAACTCCCGAAATCATAGTCTGACAATCCAATAATGTTAAATATCAACCTCTGAACATTAAGAGCAGCTCATCCCCAAGTATTTTGTCTCCCATATACTCAGCAACATTATAGAAACCTTTTCTAGATGGTTTCTGCTTTATATTGGACTTTTATCAAGATTATTTCGAACCTCAACGATATTTGTACCGTTGGTTTTTACGAGAATCGTGGTAAACAGGCTTTACGTGCTCGCTAAGAATGCCGGCTCAGAATGCCACCACCCCATCTCCTCCCATGGGTGTCGTAAAAGTCGACTAAGGGATTAGCCGGAGGATGGGCAGCAGCGTCCTTCGAGTACATTAACAACTCAACTGCGATCGCCAACCCGTCTGCCAAGCGTGGCGATTATGGCAAAACCCCCCAATGAACCCACAACACATCCATATCGGTCGTTGTGGACATCTTTGGGGGAGGCCTGTGTCCAGCAGTGGACTTCATTCGGCCGAAATGATAAGGCACGGTGCGTTTTCGCTATGAATTAGATGGTCACCCACCCAGACCGTGGCGAGGAAATAAAATACTAGGAGGCCCCGTAGTTCACTACCTCTGGTCTGAGAGTTCAATGTGTGCGTATGTCTGTACGTGTGTGTGTGTGCCTGCGTATTACGAAGTTCTGCCGCAACTTGTATACTGCTGCCGAGTACAGGGTATGCGTGCTGTATAATAAATACATATAGTAGCATTTGTTGTATCTATACAACGTACATAAACAGCAACCTAACCATCAACTTTTAATGTTTTGATTTTGAAGTTTTCTTATACTTCTATGCATTGATACGTGTATTTTTATGTACTATTTAACAAATCATATTATTATTATTAGAACTGAAAACGGAATATTTACCACGTTTTTTATTTGTTTTGAGTTCCCGATATTTAATAATAATAGTATATTATAATAATAATATCAGTGACCATGTCAGTTTACAAACTTAAATCATATTATTATTTTGTAACATACTTTATGTAATACGCTTTTATTGAAGTCATATAAATAATCCGAATAATTACAGATACCTATATGTTTGTTTCTCTTATCATTTTAGAAGATACGTTCATTTACCCTCTTTTTCTATTCGACATATATCATAATCAAAGACTACAATAGTATACTGGATCATAATTATCATCCGTAAGGAGTAAACTCCAGTCGTGCGTTGGAGCACACACTTTTTTATAATTAAAATCTAAAACCTTCACATAAATATTTTTTCAGCTACATTTCCTTAATAGTCATAGTTTTTGCTAATACTATATATTTATAATATTTCATAATAAATAATGATAGATGTATTATATATATGCTCAGGCGCATATCAAAAACAATGTATTACGAGACGAGCTAAACTTGCTTACAAAATATATTCGTATATGATACGTATCTATATGTCTATCGTGGATAGAGCACCGCACGGTGGTGTGTGCCACGCGCTCAAACTAAACTGAATTCGTATGGCTTGAGGTGTCGCCAAGTATTCGAGTGTGTACGAGAGTGGGACGGAACGACAAAAAGTATTACACCCTTACGCACGGTTCGCAGCGTTCCACTTCTAACAGTTCAAAGTCCAAACAGTGTAGGTTGATGCGTGCCGATGTGTACATATGTAAAAAATAACTGAATCCGACAGCTTAATTAACCCGCTTCGTTCCCTCCAGGGCACGGCAGGGAATCGCTGTGTAAAGAACGGTTACCTACATATCTAGCAAAGCGAGTTCAGCTTCACTTCACAGATCGCTCGATTTTCGTTGTAGCCGTTTAGTCACTGGCTCCCACTTTAATCAGATAATAGATGGGCTACTCGTATATAAGTCATTTGCTGTAATTTGATTTTTACAGCAGTAACTCATTTTTTTTCAATAGGTTGATATGGTATCTAGTACACATCTGCGCTGGAGTATCAACCACCCTGAGATCCCGCAACACCTTGGCATTATAAACGGACTGAACAAGTTTGATGCCCAGTTCTTTAAGGTGCACTATATACAAGCGCCCTACATGGACCCGATGAGCAGGAAACTATTAGAGCAGGCATACAGCGCTATATATGATGCAGGTTAGTATTAGATAAAATTAAAATAACTTGGCGTGGAGATCGATAGCTTGGCGGCGGAATAACAGATCTAGCTTCAATTATCTGATCGAGTACAGCGTACATAACGTATGAATGTAGATCAATAATGTACATCAGTTAACTCGTTGGGAGAATATACGAGTATGTAAAGACAGATTCCTAGCAATGGTTTAAGTTGGGTTGCGAAAGTAAATCCCTAAAACGACTAATTTAAATATTACGAATAAATGAAGGGATGAATCTTATACCTGTTAATGACTAAGGAGTATTTACTTGATGCTAGGAAGGCCGCGGCTGAATGAAATACTTTCTATTACTTGCACAGGCATCAACCCACTGCAACTGCGGGGCAAGAAAGTCGGCGTGTTCATCGGCGCTGCTATCTCTGAGTTTGAGAAAATGGGCATCTATGAGGCTATTCAGCGCAATGGTTTTGGTGTTACTGGGTAAGTTTAATTGGGCAGCAGTGTCCCTTCTGAGGAATAGCATCATTTTACGCTCACTGACTCGCCTACCAAGCGTGGTAATCATAGCAAAACCCCCCCAATGAGCACACAGCACACCGATGTCGGTCGTTGTGGTGATTTTTGAGGGAGGCCTGTGTCCAGCAGTGGACTTCATTCGGCCGAAATGCCGATGACGTGATTGGTATCCCGGTATGTTGTGGCGCGCGCTTCTCTCCTATGTTTATTATGCGTACAGCCAAAATGTGGGACTGCTCGCCAGCGTCTGTTTTCCCAGCTGCCTATAACGCGTTAAAGTGAATAGATTCCAATAAGAATATTTACTAGGATATTACATATACTCTTCGTTGACTAATTTCTAACCATAATTCGTAACAATAGGCTAGTATGGAATGGAACATAAATTACCAACAAAATCAGTGACGAGTTTTACGTACGCGTAAACTACCTAAACTTTGGTGGGTCAAAACACAAGTTTGTAGATAACATTTCACGTAAATGATTATTTTTAAGGTTGCTTTATAACCTGAAAAATTAATATTTAAAGTAAGAGTGAAGAAACTTTTGGGTGCAATAATTTATCGCCCAAAGGCAAGCAATGGATTCACCCAGTGGGCGAGAACGAGGTCATGAGGGAACTCTTTTAATAATATAAAAACTTTTAAGAAAAATACCGACTTCAAAGTTCTATACGATATTAAAACCACTAGAAAGAAAAAAAAAAACTTTATTTATGAAGTCGGGCGGGGCCCATAAATATAAGTCGTTGGTCTGTATGAACCATGGTTAGGGCATACCTGGCCCCGCCCGACTTCATAAATAAAGTTTTATTTTTCTTTTTAGTTGTTTTAATATCGTATATAATTTTCAAGTCGATATTTTTTTTGTTAAACATTTTTATTTGTTTATTTTTAGTGTAAATAAATGTAAGAACTCTTTCCAATTTGGTATCCGTATCTAACACTAAAAATAAGTCTAAGAATCGAAACTATTAAGACATCATCCAAGTCAGTCAAAAAAAAAAAAAAAATGTTTTTTTCCCACAGACAATCAATAACAGTAATGAAATAAAATCCAGCGGTTCCAGCTGCAACCAGCTGCTCCAACACTTGCAACTGACACGCGTTCCAAATTTTTCGCTTCATTGAAATGTTGTTTGTTTGAAGTCTTTTTTGTGTGGGCAACTGTGTTCCACTAGAGTCCTTTTTTAGGGTTCCGAACGTCCGAAGGAAAAAACGCCGGAACCCTCATAGGATCACTCGTGTGTCTGTCTGTCACAGCCAATTTCCTCCGAATCTTCTGGACCGATTAAATTGAAATTTGGTACACATATGAATTTCTGCGACCCAAACACGTACGTGTAACGTAAATAAATAAATTTTGTATGTGGGGGTCACTTTTGGGGGGCAATATATAAAATTAAAGAATAAAGTTTTCCCTCCGTTATCTCAAAAACTAATGAGCCTAAAATAAAAAAAAATTAAAATAAAATATTTAATAGAAGCTAGACAGATGCGGACTTTTAAATGAAGTCTTAATAGCCTTAATAGTTGTATTTGGCACAGGTTCGATCCCCGGACAATACAAATATTTATAAGTGACGTCTATATTTTTCTTGTAGCTGCAACAAAGCTATGTATGCGAATCGTATTTCATACTGGCTCGACGGCAAGGGCCCTTCGTATGCGCTCGACCTCGCTTGGGCAAGCTCCATGGCTTGCCTGGAGCACGCATACAGGAGCATCAGCACTGGGCAGTGTGAGGCAGCGATAGTTGGGGGGTGTAACCAGTGCATACATCCTATGGTGGCGTTGAATATGAGAAGGTAAATACCAAAATCCATTACGACACATCGATTACGAAAGTTTATTTTAACAGTAAATCAATTCTCAATTTAGTTTAAGAAATTAACTCTAAGATAAGGTTTTGTCTTTTTATCTGGAGCGAGCTATATGTCAAACAGATCTTGTAATTTTTTAATTTAAATAATTTATCTTTAATTTAGAAGTGGTGGTACATATATATATATATTTACAGATATGGCTTTCTATGTATGGACGGTAAGACCAAATGTTTTGACAAGAACGGAGACGGCGCCGTGAGGTCTGATGCCATTAGTGTCCTCTTCCTGCAGAAGGCGAAGGATGCGAAGAGGTACTGTTTGTAATAATATTCTTCTTGATTTTCCCTATTTGGTATGTGCGTACGGATGAAATTTCATTACAAGTATTGTTTGGTATACTTGGTACAATCTGAGCTATACACGGTAGGGGACCGCACGGGACCCGCTGTCTACCTGTGGTTGCTTTGTATGATCGGGGTAGGTGAAATTCCGGCGCCTCCGGTGCCGTGTGGGAACACGGCCTCACCTCTTTCGCCTAGCCCTCTCCCGGTCCCGCTCTGCGGTCTCCTTCTGGGGCACGACGCTCTCACAGAAGGAGACCATGCACTCCAATTTTAATACCTTGCCAGCATAGCCGACACTGCTGCTGGCAGACAAAGAAATTGCCCGATCCCATTGGCCTGGATCCGCGAGTCAGTAACCCACGCAAGCCACGCCTCGAGCGTTTGCTGTACGGTGTCATGGTCGTCTCCACAATTGTGGTACCAGGCGTGACCTTCCGTCCTGCCCTGTGCAATGTGTAAAACAACCGTGTTCGCTGCATACCTGTGTCAGGTGGCAGGTACCGTGTTCGCTTTCCTGGAGCCAAGCTCTGAAGAGCAACAAAAAGGCCTCGACGATGAGCGTGCTGCATATTGCAGCTGCATGCGCCGTGTCTGAATTACGCACCGTAGAGCTTGCCACTTCACCATCAAATGCTTCTAATGGCGCGTTTTCACCACACAAGGAGCGTGTCTCGTTATAGACATGCATCCATTTCCGCCAGGATGTAGTAAGGCGGAAAGCGCGCCACGAGAGTTGCCGCTTTGAACTGAACGATCCGTGTACGTACGTGTAACGTGTGTGTGTGTAGCCACTCTGCGATGCAGACTGTGAATCTAGGTTCTACAGAGCTGGACGCCTGAAAGTCGAAATGTCCAAACAGGCATACCGTCAACTTTTCCTTCTTCATTCGGTCCCGGTCACGAGACGGGCTGACAGAAAACGCCACCTCACCCCGCGAAGACACCGTCTACTCCAACAGCACGTGGATGCAAATAATCGCGTTGGTCGCAGACCGGCGCTGCCTGAAGCCATACTGGTTATCGTTGTCGATTCTTGCGGACGGGACTAACTCCTGACAAGTGCTCAAAGAGTCTTCAAACAGCTATTTTCTGGAAAAGCTTCGAACCTTTATCAAGCAGCCAAAAGGGATGGTGTGTGAGAGAATCTCTGCGGTCCTGAATTCCTTTCCGAGGAACATCCGGATTCATTCCAACCGGCAGGGAACTTGCTCCGACGGTAGTAGCGAATGAATAGCCAACTAAAGCGGTCTCCAAGAGACGCCAGCGTCGGCGTGGATTTCAATACCATCCGTATTGCCAGACTAAGGCCCATAAAACTCGTTTTTGTTCGGACTTCCGAACCGTTTTAATTGTGTAGACATGGTAGCCATGATCGATTGCTGTCGATCAGTTAATTACGGCCAATATTTTGGGAAATTTAAATAGGAATTTGGTGGGAATAGGTTATGCGTAATTGTGTTAGTAATTCACTCTCCCGTGATTCTTCCGATGTAGCTTTTCCGCAATATACAAGTCTAGTTAAACTGTATTAATATACCGTTTGTATTCAGAATTTACTGCGAAGTGTACCACGCTAAATCCAGCTACAGCAAAAATATGGGAAAGGACTTCTCGCCATTTCGTGATCCCAAAGAGATACAAGAGTTTCTTAAAACATTCTATTCGGAAATAGGTATTCTACCACGCGACGTGGAGTACATTGAAGCTTCTGCTTCTGGTAAGTTAGTTTTTTCAAACAAGCTTTGGAATATTTTTATCGTTCGCTTTAGTATTACCAAATAATACCACTACTAAGCAAAACATGTTTTTTGAAGTGAAACTTCTTTATCGACGTATGGGAGAAATTTTATAGTAATGTAACGTTTTTCTGTTACGCACCATCTTTATTTGTAAGTCACATTTTTCCGTTATGCGCCATATTGATTTGAAAGATAAATTGAATTTATCTATGACAAACAGTCCTCAACCATCAACAACAAGATCCAGCACTACAATTGATAGAATTTTTACTCAGTCAGTAAATTCCGTGGAATGTAAACCATATATTTCATATTTCAGTTACCATAAGCCATTAATTACAAAAATATATAATAACAATAATAGTAATAGACCCCTCTGGGCAAACGTTATCTCACCATGGGATAAGGTAATCCTGGAGGGCAGATTAAAGTAGCTGCTTGATTTCTTCATACCTTATGATTAAAAAAAAAGTATATCATAAGAAAAAAAAAAAGTATATTAAGTAGCTTACAGAACGCAGGGCAGTTTGTGGCGAGCTGAATGTGAGTGGCGACACTGCGTACCCGAATGCTCCAGAGAGTCGGTCAGGGCCTCGTCTCCGCTTGCCTTTATTGGTTGGTTGGAGTGGAACCCCATGAGTGCCCGCAGGATTTTCAACTCTGGCTTGCCTTAGTTGGCCGATCAGAGGGGGGCCGCCAGAGCTATATGCTCGGGGGTGGAAGTGTCTAATGGCGTAATAACGGGGAAACCCGCTCCGAGTCTTCGAGACGCGCGATGGTGGCGATGAAACCGGTGCCGCACCTCTCTACACCCCTAGCCGCTCACACCGGTGTTGCTCCTTGTCGCCTGTAGTGGTGACCATTTAGGGGGCCCATCTTGTGAGTGGCGAGTCACCGTCTGCCACAGAATTTCACGATCAAAGTTGAAAGGCAGACGCCGTTGTTCCCGTATTTATTAGTCTTTTTATTCCATGTAACACCCATTGCAATAGACCTTATCGTTATAGTTTCCATCTCATACAATAGCCTTACACCACCGGGGACAATCCATGACTTCATTTTATAGTGCAGCCATGGAGAGTCCCCGGTTAGTGTCCCATTACATTTTAGATTAAAATTCTCTAAAGGGCCTCTGCGTGTTGGACCTATGTCCCCGCGTAAGCCTGTCAAAAGACCGGGTTCCCCCTTACAGGGGATATAAACCCGTGAAAAGAGAGATAGTAATAGTTATATTATAATTAATAAAATGCTATAATAATCTTAGTCGCAATAAGGTGAAATAATTGTATTATTTGCATCCATGTCTATGATAATAAAAGCCTTTTGCTTACACTTTATCTAGTTTAGCTTTATTTAACCAATTTCTGTAAAGTTGTAAATTGTAGATCATTTTTCGAAAAATGATGTCATAAAGAAGTTTCACTTCTTACGTGTGTACACTAGTACACACACATTTTACTTTTTTTTTTGCTTGTACGTCCCGAACATTATTTTTCTTTCAATTTCCTCGCAAGAACAAGGCTTTGGGTCAGCATCATGGCATCAGTGTTCTAGCACTTTATAAAACACATTATTTGTTGACAGCTATCGCTGAAGCGGATAGTAATGAGCTGAAAGCGATCGGGAACGTGTTCGCAAAAGACAACACCGTCCGGATTGGTTGTATCAAGTCCAACATGGGGCACAGCGAGGCGGCGTCGGGAGCCTGCTCCGTAACGAAGGTTACCGCTCACTTGATCCAAAGTAATGCCAATGTGAAGCGAAAAGAACATTCATTCTCCTCCTAAAACATGAACATGGAATAGTATTAGATAAAATGCGGTGTGCTTACATTCGTATGTTACCGTTAGATATTTTTTCATAATTATTTGTACTAATTTTCATGGTCACGAAGCAAAACCCCCGAAAGTGCAGGCCATGTTTCTGGGGATCTGGAAACTTCCCCCACATTATTTGTTGGAGAATACTAATCGCGTTTCTCTACTCAAATCTTTCTGGCCGCCTTCCACATGGACGACATATAAAGGCTCGGAGCCGCTGAAATTCATCATCATCATCATATCAGCCACAGGACGTCCACTGCTGAACAAAGGCCTCCCCCTTAGATTTCCACAACGAGCGGTCACATGCCGCTCTCATCCAACGACTCCCAGCGACCTTCACCAGGTCGTCTGTCCACCTCGTTGGAGGTCGTCCCACGCTGCGTTTTCCGGTGCGCGGTCTCCATTCGAGAACCTTTGTGCCCCAACGGCCATCAGTTCTACGAGCAATGTGCCCTGCCCATTGCCACTTCAGTTTACTAATCCTTTCAGCTATGTCGACAACTTTAGTTCTTCTACGGATCTCCTCATTTCTGATTCGATCTCGTAGAGAAATACCAAGCATAGCTCTCTCCATAGCTCGCTGAGTGACCTTGAGCTTTCTTATGAGGCCCATTGTGAGTGACCACGTCTCTGTTCCATATGTCATCACTGGTAACACACACTGGTTAAAGACTTGCGTCTTGAGGCATTGCGGTATTGTTGACGAAAAGACGTTGCGAAGTTTCCCGAACGCTGCCCAGCCGAGTCGGATTCGACGATTGACCTCTTTCTCGAAGTTGGACCTACCTAACTGGACAGTTTGTCCTAGGTAGACATACTCGTCAACAACTTCGAGAACAGAGCTCCCAACGGATATTGGGATGGGCACGACATGGGCATTTGACATGACTTTTGTCTTGCCCATGTTCATCTTAAGGCCCACCTGTTGGGAAACTCTGTTGAGATCATCGAGCATTGTGCTGAGCTCTTGCAGCGATTCTGCCATGACTACGATGTCATCGGCAAATCGAAGGTGAGTGATATACTCGCCATTGATGTTAATGCCGAATCCTTTCCACTCCAGTAGCTTGAAGGCATCCTCCATTGCAGCGGTGAACAGTTTCGGGGAAATGACGTCCCCCTGTCTCACACCTCTCTGCAATGGAATTGCCCCCGTGCTCTGTTCATGTACTCGGACCGACATGGTGGCGTTTCTGTATAAGCACTTCAACACTTCAATGTACCGATAGTCAATCTGGCACCGCTGCAGAGACTGCAGCACTGCCCAGGTTTCGATCGAATCGAAGGCTTTCTCATAGTCCACAAACGCCAAGCATAGTGGCAGATTATACTCCTCGGTCTTCTGTATAACCTGCCGCAGCGTATGGATGTGGTCTATGGTACTGAAACCTTTTCGGAAACCGGCTTGTTCGGGAGGCTGGAAGTCATCAAACCTGCGCTCGAGACGATTTGTGATGACCCTTGAGAACAGCTTATAAACATGGCTCAGAAGTGAGATGGGTCTATAATTCTTCAATAGGGTGTTATCACCCTTTTTGAAGAAGAGCACCACCTCACCTCTGTTCCACGCTTCCGGCGTTGTGCCCTCGAGTAAGACGGAATTGAATAGCTTCTGAAGGACTTTAAGTACCGGTGTGCCACCCGCTTTCAGAAGCTCTGTCGTAATTCCGTCTCCACCCGGCGCCTTGTTATTTTTAAGCTGTTTCAAGGCCATCCTAATCTCGTACAGGCTGATGTCCGGGATATCCTCGGTATAGTGTCGGGTTAGTTTGGCTCGCGGGTCTTTGTCAGAGCCAATGGTAGGTATACTTACCGAGGTGTATAACTGCCGGTAGAACTTCTCAATCTCTCTCAAAACCTCTGGCTTAGTCGACGCTACACTGCCGTCCTCGGTCTTCAGCTTCATAATACGACTTTGCCCAATAGACTTGTCTCTTGCGAACACTTTGGAGCCTTGATTCCGCTCAATCGCCTCTTTAACACCGTTGGTGTTAAAGGTGCGGATATCGTGACGCAAGGACTTCCATATCCGTCTATTGAGCAGTCGGTATGCTTCAGCATCACCGGAGGACTGCAGCGTCATGGCGCGTCTTTCTGCCATGAGGTCGAGAGTGTGATCGGAGAACTTTTTTGGTCTACCTTTACGGTGGGCTTTAAAGAACTTAGACCCAACCGTTTGGACAGTTTCTACAAACCTACCATTTAAATCGTCCACAGATACGCAATGTTCCAGGCACTCGAAGCGGTTTTGGAGTTCGAGTTGAAAGCTCTCGGGGTTTTGGATATGAGCACTAGAGGGCCGGAGCGTAGACCTCATCAGACGAGACCTCTCAACTTTGAGATTAATATTCAATGTGCCTCTTACCATTCGGTGATCACTACCGGTTTTCACCCTGTGGATCACAGAGACATCATTGAATATTTGCCTCCTATTGGTCATGATGAAGTCAATCTCATTCCTCGTGGAACCATCGGGACTCATCCAGGTCCATTTCCTGTGAGGCGGCTTTTGGAAAAAGGAGTTCATCACGAAGAGTCCCTCCTTTTCCAAAAAGTCGGCCAGCCTCTGTCCCCTGGGGTTCCGTTGCCCATATCCAAATTGCCCCACTCTCAACTCACCATCGCATCGAGTGCCCAGCTTCGCGTTGAAGTCCCCCATCACAACAGTGAAGTGTGTCTTCGAGGTATGTATGAAATTCATAAACTAATGTTAATATTAATCCGAAACGCCTCGAAGGATCTGAACTTACGCTTTTGGTTTATTTTATTTTATCTTCACATTATTCTAAAATATTATTCTGGCACACAAGTCTGTGATCTCTCCTCTGTAATGTAGCTATATATATATTACCAATTGTCGAATAGACTCACTTGTGCAGCTTATGCAGTCTTTAATCCCGAGCATTTTTGTCCATTAAAGAAAGGCAAGATGTTTCTACTTTATGAAGGACTTAAATTGATCAAGACCGCAATTTTCGAATTGGGTTGTACAATAGTTTGCGTTGGCACGTAAACGAGTTAGATTTATTCTTTGAAATCTGGTCACACACAGTATTTATGTTCTTCTTTGTTTCTTATTGATACTATGCTGCCGTTCTTAATCTATCCAACTAATATAAGATAACGGTATAATAGCTGAAGGACTGCGGTAAGTATGTCCATTTCTTAGTTAAAAAAAAAAACGAATGCCAATACTAGTACCTGCTAAAACTTCATATTTTTATGTATCTCAGTTTAAAAAGTGATTAGACAGATGTTTTTAAACTCTGCAACTTTCAGGTCTGCTTGGCATATCACAAGGGAGAGCTCCCTGGCAACTTACATTACTACGAGCCTCAGGACCACATACCCTCAGTTCACGCTGGAAATGTTCAAGTTGTGACTAAGAACGTAAGCTTCGAAAGGGGCTTTACGGCTGTCAACTCATTTTCGTACAGTGGCGCTAACGTCCATGTGCTTCTGAAAGGACATTATAAATCAAAGGTAAATAATCGTCTAATTGTTCAGTTATTGTAATTTTGTAAGATCTTTTGTCACGTATGTTCCTGGTAATAAATGCTCAAATCATAAAAATATAGTTAGCATTTATAAAAATAATTTTATACCTTTGGCCACCCCCATGGTAAGGCAAACCAGAGCTAGGAGTGTTGCAAGAACAGATAGGGTTCCAACCTAGCCAGCCCATAAATGCATGTCGTATAACGAGGCCCTGACTGACTCTCTGGTCGGTCGGGTACGCAGTGTCGCCACTCACTTACAGTTAACCATAACCATAAGCCGTTTATTATTTTCGTAGTCTGTTTAAGATCACCACACTTTAGCTTGCTTTTTGTATTCTTGTTATAAATCGAAGCAACTACTACTTTTTCCATAGGATCCCGAGCGCTACAGATGTAGCATTCCCCAAATAGTCCTTACATCTGGCAGACTGGATCACTGTGTGGAAAAGATTATTGATAATATGAACAGCCAACCGGTCGACCCTGAACAAATTGGTCTCATAAACGATATCCATGAAAATGAAATTCCAGGACATACGTGTCGAGGTTATACTATAATTGGTAAGTTATGTAGCTTTTTAGAATTCTTATATTCTTGTGCTACCATACAACGATTTGTAAACTATATTGTGAACTTTGTCCGTATGAATAAACTGCTGTGAATCTGTGCTGTGCTTGCTTAGTTTTTGGTGACTATAATAACTATAACGCTAAAACTGTAACAGCAAGATAATTCAAAGTCGTCCCTTAGTAAAGACTAAAGTCCCGGTACAAACCACAATATATGCCCACCTAACAAACAAATGGGTCATAATTTCGATCATCGACACAACGACCAGTCAGGGTGTATTGTGTGCTCATTGGGGAGTTTTGCCATCATCGCCACGCTTGGCAAGCGGGTTGGCGGTCGCAGTTGAGTTGTTAATGTACTCGAAGGACGCTGATGCCCATCCTCCGGCTAATCCCATAGTCGTCTTTTACAACACCCAGGGGATGACATGGGTTGGTGCCATTCTTAGCCACACGAGCGTAGAGGGCAACGGAATGCACGACCCTCCCGGAGAGACGGTGAATTTCCTCACTGGTGCCCTGAGATTGGGAATCCAAATAAGCTAAACGTTTTTTTTTTATTTACTGTATGTCCTGAATCATAGTATTCAATATCCGGACAGAGACAGAAGCAGCAGATTAGCCCCTTTTTTATTTATTAAAGAATTTATTGCCGATTCTTCTTGGAAAGTAACGGCGCAAGCGATCTTTTCTTAAAAGAAATCATTCGAACATTACCATTTTACCGACTTCAAAAAGGACGAGGTTCTCAATTCAACGCGTATTGTTTTTTATTTTTGTATGTACACCGATTACTCCGAGATTGGTGGACCGATTTGAGCAATTCTTATTTAATAGATGCAGAATGCTTTCGAACTGGTCCCATATAAATTTCATTACATTTGATTGAGTAGTTTTTTAACCAGCTTCAATAAACAAGTGAATTGACTACGCTTATTTTTATTTTATTTATTAGGGAAAACAAACGATTACACACTTTATATGATTAAATTAAAGTTATTACATAAGGATGCATCAGCGTGCAACTAACTACGTAGTCCACATCTTATATTACTAAAAGATTCATTCACGAGTATAATTTAACAAATAAAATATTAAAGAAAATGGAACAAAGCTTCAAATACCTATGTTCACTATAGCTTTATACAGATTTTTTTTAAATCGATTGGGTGATAAAGAATACAAGTCTAAATCTAGAGAAAGGGTATTATAATTTTGTGTTTAGCGACGCAGCGGTGCGCGGATCCCAGCATTTGTGCGACAGGGTGAGACTGCAAATAATGGGCGCGCACACACCTCACGTCTTACAACAGTCCGCGGTACTATAAAACACAATTTGTTTGTTAAATCTGAACAGTCGTATGTGTTATTACACAAATAATAAAGAAACATTGTTTCGAGAAAAATGCGCCTAGTTTTTAAAGAAGAAAGTTTATAATGTTTCAATAAATTTTCATAGGAGGTAGTTTTACGAAAGCAACGGTAATGTGTGACTTTGAGAAATTTATGTTGTATAGTTTCAAGGCTCTTTATGTATTTTTTTTTATAGAAAGGGTTCCATATTTATTTATTTATTAGATTAAGGATTACCAACGAACAATACATTTTATTTGATACATTCAATTATAGGCAATCACAGCTTACACAACTAATCGAGTAAATAGTCAAATACTATTGTAATATTTAATACATTTAAAATGATCAAATACAATCAAGAAAATTAAGTAAATTTTTCAATTCAATTGAGTAAAACATAAATAATAATTATAAAATAACCTAATAAGATCGCTGTAATAAAGATATGAAACAATAATACTATGATTACAAACATATAGAAAAAATTACGCAGATTATGTTAAAATTAGAAACTTAAATTCATATAAATTATGATTAAACTAAATGTAATTAAATAAATTACTACATAAATGTAGCTCATTCGAGCTATATATTAGACTAGCTGGGACCCGCGGTTTCACCCGCATTTAATTTAAAAGAAATTTAGAGTACTTTGACATAGACACTTGACATAGAATATATATAGTGGATTTTAAGGGGTTTTTTTTTGCGCGGAACCCTAATTGCTTTTTCTAAAATAAAAGAAGCCTAAGTTATTCCTTATAACATCAGCTATCTGCCAGTGAAAGTCCCGTCAAAATCGGTCCAGCCGTTTCGGAGATTACCCGGAACAAACAGACAGACAAAAAATGTAAAAAATGTACTTTCATATGCATTTAGTAAAAAGCTGTTATTTTGACATTACAAACAGACACTTCAATTTTATTTATTTGTATAGATATTCTGGGTAGATAAATATTCACTTAATTTGATTTTTAAATTCTTGATTTCGTCATAGTTTATGTCAAAGTCAGCTACTCTAAACAACGTATTATACAACTTTGTAGCTCTCGCAAGGTGGGAGTTGCCGCCTAGTTTGGTTTTATGTGATGATCCATTGAATAATTTGTGGGTTTGCGAACAAGGTCAACAACAACCCAGTAGACTGGGTACATTTAGAAATATTTTAGACAGAAGATCAGTATTAAATTTTGATGTAATTAAATTGTATAGAAAACACAAATCCAACATTTTTCTACGATTAGTTAGACTTTGCAGATTCTAGTACCGAGTGCGATCTTTATATGGTTTCAGTTCTCGTAGTGTATTATTCTGATATGCCAGATGATACACAAATCTACTCTGAACTCGCTCAATGCGTTGTATATGAACATCGTATTGGGGTGACCATACTTGCGAGCAATACTCCAGGTTACAGCGAACCAACGTGTCATGTAATAACATTTTGGTTTTGGGACACTTAAACGGTTTTACAGTCCTTAAAACAAAACCCAACATTTTACTTGCATTTGAAATTATGTGACCAATGTGGTTATTATATGTTAGTTTGCTGTCTATCAGAATACCCAAATCCCGTACACATGAAACTTCCTCAAGTGCTTTGTCAGAAATTGAGTATTTAGAACCACCTACCTACAGTAACCTTTTTGTTTCGAGTAAATTTTATATGTAAACATTTGTCTAAATTTAGGCTCATCTTCATTTCTTTACACCACACAACTAATCTATCCAAGTCATCTTGAAGTAAGTGAGATTCTTCTATAGATTTTATGGGTTAGGTTAATTTAAGGTCATTTGCAAATAGAAAGGGTTTGGCATGATTGAAGTTCTGCGTAATGGAGTTTATAAATATATTAAATAGTAATGGACCTAAATGAGAGCCTTGTGATACTCCAGATGACGCCTCTAATTCCTCCAACCTTTTTTTTTTTTTTTTTTTTTTTTTTTATTGATCCGGTGGAAATACCTCATGTACTTCCTTCGCCCCGGGAAAAGGCGAAGGGGCATGCCGGACTCCTACCGGCTAAAACCACCGGAGTGATCATCGTCGGCACCGAAGGGAGGCTCCAGGAACTCGAAAGATCTCCATCTAGAGCCACCCATTGGTGCCACGCCTTTAGGCACGTCTCGGAGGGGATGACTGTAAAGTGGTCATCCCCTCTAGTGGAGCGAAGGCGACTGTAAAGAGGCCACCCCCCCAGGAATCTCTCGAGGGGATTGTAAAAGATTCCCCCGAGGCCTCACTATGCGCTGAGCTGCGCACACAGCGGTACGTGACCACATGCGCACCGCTGTCTTCCCGGGGGTCGCTCGGTATGAGCACGCATATTTCCCAATAAGCGCGCTCGCGACCCCCAAGGCCCCCCGCCATATAAAGTCGACAGGGGGCTCAGGCGTGTTGGACACGGGCGCCGCGGCGGTTGTTACCCCGGCCCAATTCCTCCAACCTGGCCCCATTCACAACTACAAAAGACCCACGATTACTAAGGTATGACTTAAACCATTGTAAAAGAGAGCCAACACACCGACATTAAACTCAAACTCAAAACTCAAATCTTTATTGCATTCATATGTTCACAAGTTGACAGAAAGTTAGATGCGTATCAATATGAAACCCTGTTAGGGCGCAGCAATTTTACTATACAATAACAACAGTATTTTTGTGTGCTTAAAATATTCAAAAGAAGAGATTAATACATACTTATTAAAGGTTATGGCGATTATTAAGCGGTTATTTATAGTAATTACTAATTTTTGATACATCTTGTAGATTTTAATATAATATAATTATTAAAGCGAAATCTGATCATTCTTATTATATTAATATTATTTACTTAGTTGGTATAGAATTTGTTTTCTCACATGATACAAATTTTGTCTTGTCTTCAAAAAACTCTTGCAAAGTGTAATAGGATTTTTGCTTTAAGTATTTATTGAATTTTGCTTTAAGGACGTTGTAATTTAACGTGTCTTTAATTTCCTGGGATATTTTAAATAAGAAATGTCCCCCCCTCAAGTGAGAACGAGTCTAATGCTGACCTCACTGCCATAGTGTTGAAAACATGCAGTGCCATACAGGCATAGGTCAACCGCGGCCACGCCAAATCCGTGACATTTAACGACTCCCGGGCAAAAAGGAATTTAACAGACCGATTATAGCTGAGTTTTTGTCAGTACCGGTCAAAACAAAAGTCATTGAAGCGTCCCGTACATTCAACAAAAACCGAGTATTGACGGACAAACTAAATACTGGACATATCGGAATTAGTGGTCAACAAAAACCAATATATGTTGCAGACCATCTACCCGCCAGTATGAGAAAGCTATTTTTCGAATCACGTAGTTTTGCTAAACTAAACAGCTATCAGCTCTGCTGGTTTCAAAATGGAAAAATCTTTCTTCGCGAAAAAAAGGGTCTTAGATCTATTATTATCCACTCGGCATCTTGCCTTAGACAGCTACAAAAACCAGTTTAGTAACTGTCTTCTTTCATTACTATTATATCATAGTAAAATGCATGACTCTTGTAATGTTTCTCAAATATTTAAAACTTTAAATGTAACTTGTAACTCTATTAAAATGTTTGATTAAGCCTTTTCAGATTTATTCGATGAACTGACATTTTTTATATCTTCGTCAGATATCACATATACGTAAATTATATTTCGAACATGTCGGGATTGTGCACCTGTAGAATCATTGTTAACGAACTGTTGTGTTTTGTACAGTGCCAGACTGATGTGATGGACGAAATTAGTATACGGCAAATAATATTGAGTAATTTTACGGAATCTGAAATTGAATGTGCTAAAAACGTTTTATTGGATTCTCTTAACATACAACAAAAAGTTTTAAGAAAAGGTTGTGGGAAAGGTGAACGTAGTTTACAGGATATAATCAAAGCGATCAAAGAAACGGATCCCGAGAAGCTCCCAGTGTTTGTTGCCAAAAACCTGAGCAAACTACCCCCGGTTTCGTTTGACCATGTCGACGTGACTAAGCTTTTAAAAGATATAACGCTATTAAAACAAGAGGTATTCCTGATTAAAATATAAAAACCGTAATCGTGTGGGTACTGCTCCCGCCGCCACTGAGGCTAGAATCAGGGCAGCGCCACAAGTGGCCAACATCTTTGTTACCCAACAAGCCCAGATATCACGGAGAAGGATTTGGTGGATTACATAGCTCAACGAGCTGATAAAGGCGAGCGTCCAGTAAAAGTGAAGTTATTAGGAGCTAGCGAAAAGAAAAGTTTTGCTTCCTTTAAAATAACAGTATCAGAAGATCAAACGCAGGTACTGCTTAGTGAAAGTTTTTGGCCGGTAAATGAAAGTTTAGAATTTTTGAAAACCGTAAGTTTAAAAATATTAATGCACAATATAATAGACGAAATTAATGCAATAAATTAATTAGTCACTTAAATTATAATCCAGATATTTTTGTTTTAATTAATAGCATTTTATTTAATTCTTATCTATTATTATATGTTGACATTGGTGTTTATGTTTTTATTCATGGAAATATTTTAAATTCTTATTCACTATCATTTCAATATTTTATTAATTAACCATGAAATTTGCTAGTTTTAATTGCCAATCTATAAAACGTAGCGTTGAGCATATAAGAGATCTTTGTACTTCTTATGATGTGATCTGCTTGCAGGAGACTTGGCTCCTACCTGATGAAATTTCCTACTTGGACAGGATTCATCCTGATTTTACTAGTTGTGGCATTTCAGCTGTAGATGTCGAAAAAGGTATACTTTGGGGCAGGCCTTATGGAGGGGTAGCTTTGCTGTGGCGAACCTCTACGTTTTCTAACGTGCAAGTTATAGAATGTAAAAACACAAACCAATGCGCAATAAAATTTCCGGCCAACGGATATAATTGTATATGTGTATCGATTTACATCCACGGAATAAACTAGAGAATTTAACAGATTTTACCTCTCATTTAAGTACAGTTCAGTCAATGATTGTTGAAAATGATATAAATGTAGCCTTTATCTTAGGAGATTTTAATTCAAACTTAAATACCTTATTTTCTAATGAATTGGAATATTTTTGTAACGATCATGATCTTATGGTTGCTGATATTGAATTTCTTAAGCATAAAAACAATGTTTTTACTTACATAAGCTATGCACATGGTACAAAAAGCTGGTTGGATCATTGCGTCGTGTCCCGGCTCGCGTGGACGGCCGTCACGGATATTTATGTTTTGGAGGACGTTTATTGGTCAGACCATAAGCCATTGATGTAGATGTAGAATGTAACTTTGATGCAGTGCCTAGACAGTCAGTAACTGTAGAAGGCATTACGGATGATAAAAACTTCAATTGGAATAAATGTAATGGTAGACAGATCCAGCTTTATTCGAGATTGTGTTCAAAGTATATTTGTGAATTTGATTGGTGTTCGCTACGTCATCTTGCAATATGTACGGGTTGTAATGACCGGTCACATGTTCAGTGGATTGAGAGTCTATACAGTGACTTCATAGATTGTTTACATAAGTCAGCAGACGCTTGTAATCGGAGTGGGGCGAGTTCAGGGAGTGGGAGTCGGCATGGGACGGTGGCCGGCTGGAATGAGCATGTGAGGGAAGCGCATAATGCGGCGCGCACGCATTATATTACATGGCTTGATGATGGCTCGCCGTCAACCGGAATGCTTTCCGATAATATGAAATCTAGTAGAACTATTTTTAAAAGTAGGTTAAAATATTGCCAACGCAATGAACAACAGGTATTATTGGATCTGGCGTCAAAAGAGTGCAAGAATAAAAGATTAACTAAATTTTGGAAATGTACTAATCATATTTTGGACAAAAAGTCAAAAGTAGCCGAAACCATAGACGGTATTATGCGGCCGCCCGATATCGCGAATTTATTTAAATGCAAATTCTCAATGGTGAATGCTAGAGGCGCGGGGGATGCGGGCGGTGGCGGCGGCGGCGGCTTGGAGAGTGGTATCGCCTTTGCAGTGCCAGCGCCGCGTTCGCCCACATGCACCATGTATGATGACATGCATGTCTCTGAGCAGGCGGTGTTCGAATTTTAAACGGAACAGAGCGTCTGTTCCGTTTAAAATTCGGCAAGTCTGTTGGACATGACAGGGTGGGCGTCGGGCATCTTCGGTTTGGAGGTCCTTGGGTCGTGGTTTTTATGTCACTATTATTTAATGCATGCATTCGACATGCGTATTTGAATTAGAATATATATATTGATTATTTTTATTAGAATTATCCTTGGGCTGCGCTCAGAGGCTGCCATTGGCTGGGACGGAATACCATCACGACTCTTGAAATCTTGCTTACATGCACTCATCCCAGTTATCACACATGTTTGTAACTGTTCCATCAATACAGGCAAGTTCCCCAAAGCTTTTAAAAGAGTCCTTGTGCGACCGATCTTCAAGAGTGGGGACAGACACAATGTCAACAATTATAGACCTATATCTGTGTTATCAGCCATATCCAAGGTCTTAGAAAAAATACTGAACAATAGATTAACAAACTTCTTAGAATCGTACCATCTTTTGGCTAGTAACCAGTATGGTTTGAGAACATGCAAATCTACTGAAGACGCTGTTAGTTCTTTTATAGATTGTACGATACATTTTAGACCTCTCTAAGGCTTTCGAGGCCATAGGTATTCGAGGTCACACTCTCAAAATATTTCAAGATTATCTTGCTGATCGGACGCAGTGTGTCATGATTGATGGGTTGATTAGTGATAACAAGCCGATACATTTTGGCGTGCCCCAGGGCTCAATTTTGGGGTCAACCTTCTTTCTTATTTACATTAACAACCTGTGTAAGTTATCCATAACAAATTGCTCAATTTTTACATATGCTGATGACACAGCATTACTTGTCCACGGTGATAATTGGCCTGAGACGACAATTCATGCCGAGATAGCCCTGTCATCGGTAATGAGCTGGCTATATAATAATCTTCTCACAGTTAATCTGAACAAAACTGTCTTCTTACCCTTTGCTTTGAAAGCCGTCACATTTCCTGCCCCAGATTCCATTATTCTAAAAGCTCACAACTGTTTTAAAAACATTCTCCACACACATTGTTCCTGCCTGCAGCTGGCAAGATCGGATACTGTTAAATATCTTGGGGTTCAAATCGAATCAAATTAATTTAATACACTAACTACAACCACTCACGTCCTCCTTCTCTCACAACCACCACCACATACACACTCTTATACGCACACATTTACTCTAAAACATAAAAAGGCTTCTTCCCTTCTGACTAACCATTCTTATAACAGACTTCTGAGGCATCCAATGTAACTTTTGAGTCTGTAATAATGTGAGAATGCTGGTACCCATAACACAAGTTAAATCTTTCTTTGGGTACCAGAGTTCATATAAATACTACGTAATGACGAATGAGTTATATCAAAATACGTTCTATTTCTTTGTGCATAATGTTGTTTGTGTTTGATTGTACATCCATATCTTTGCGAATAAAAATATTTATTATTATCTACATGTTTCTCTATTACATGGGTTTATATCCCCTATAAGGGGAAACCCGGTCTTTTGATAGGCTTACGCGGGGAGACGGGTCCAACACGCAGAGGCCCTTTAGAGAATTTTAATCTAAAATGTAATGGGAAACTAACCGGGGACTCTCCATGGCTGCACTATAAAATGCAGTCTCGGATTGTCCCCGGAGGTATAAAACTATTGTATGAAATGGAAACTACAAGTATAAGGTCTATTGCAATGGGTGCAAATGGATTTAATACTAAGAAAAACGGAAAAAATGGCGTCTGCCTTTCAACCTTTAATGTGAAATTCTGTGGCAGACGGTGACTCGCCACTCACAAGATGGGCCCCCTAAATGGCCACCACTACAGGCGACAAGGAGCAACACCGGTGTGAGCGGCTAGGGGTGTAGAGAGGTGCGGCACCGGTTTCACCATCGTGCGTCTCGAAGACTCGGAGCGGGTTTCCCCGTTATTACGCCATTAGACACTTCCACCCCCGAGCATATAGCTCTGGCGGCCCCTCTCTGATCGGCCAACTAAGGCAAGCCAGAGTTGAAAATCCTACGGGTACTCATGGGGCACCACTCCAACCAACCAATAAAGGCAAGCCGGAGACGAGGCCCTGACCGACTCTCTGGAGCATTCGGGTACGCAGTGTCGCCAGTCACATTCAGCTCGCCACAAACTGCCCTGCGTTCTTGGTTAACAATATTATTATTATCTACATGTCTCTCTTTTCACGGGTTTATATCCCTTGTAAGGGGGAACCCGGTCTTTTGACAGACACTACTTTAATCTGCCCTCCAGGATTACCTTATCCCATGGTGAGATAACGTTTGCCCAGAGGGGTTTATTTATTATTATTATTATTATTTGCTCGTTTCCACATCAAGATACATTTGTTATAAATAATATGCAGGGGTACGCATATGCTTTTTGCAGTTTTTTTAAGATAATACGCTGGTATACCATCTGGCCCAGGTCCTTTTGTAGTATCCAGCGACTTAAGGGCTTTCAAAACAATATCGAGAAAAAAAATCTACTCATTGAAACACAATTGTCATTATACGTTTCTGAAGGAATCCAACAATTTTCATTAAAAGTTGAGGTTTCATAGACTGAATAAAAAAAATTGGAAAACAGATTACATATTTCAGTTGGGTTCCTTGAGCTATGATTTCTATAAGTTATTGTAGTTGATATGCCAGGATCACCTTTATTATTCGAGATGTAACTCCATAGGTATTTAACATTTTTATTAATATTGTCTTCAACAGAATCAATGTATCTGTTGTAACATTTCTTACGTTCGATATGAAATCTATGTCTTAGAAAGGAAAACTTTTCGTAGTGTGATATATTCTGGTACACCCTCCATTTTACCCAGGCCTTATTCTTTGCGTTAACAATGCGTATTAGACACTTGGAAAACCAAACAGGGATTTTAGTTTAGTCTATATTTTAGTGTAGATGAATTTAAGAACGTTTTCCAATTTGATATCAGTATTTAACACAAAAAATAAGAATGACTCTATTAAGTCTATTAAGACATCATCTAGATAAGCGCAGTCAAATTAACCTATTTATTGAAGCTGGTTTAAAAACAACCTCAATCAAATGTAATGAAATTTATATGGGACCAATTCCAAAGCATTCTGCATCAGTTAAAATATGAATTGCTCAAATCGGTCTACTAATCTCGGAGTAATAGGTATACATACATAGGTATAAAAAATACGCATCGAATTAAGAACCTCCTCCTTTTCGAAGTCGGTAAAAATCACATCGTTGATGAATATGAGTACGAAACGTTACGTTTGGCTGATATGATGATGATGAACAATTTTACAGAAACAAACATGAAGGAGGAAACAGTGTGTGTGGCCAAAGAAGTGGACTACACAGATGGGGCGGCCCACCCGGTCTGGTTCATGTACAGCGGCATGGGATCGCAATGGGCCACTATGGGCGCTGAGCTGATGCGCATACCTATATTTGCTGCTACGATTGAAAAGTTTGTAATTTTTTGTTATTTATTCATAATTTTAAACTGTTAAATTCTATGGTGGATCATCATGTTTAATTACAATGTCGGGTGTTGGGCTCGGTCGTATTGTAATATTGTAATTATGATCTGCTACATAGATGATAATATTGATTCATTCTTAGCCAGAATTGTCTGAAAACGGATACTAATGATTAACGGCACGGTTGGTGCAGTGGCTGATACAGTCGACTGCTGCGCCCCGAGTCGTGGGTTCGATTCCCGCACGGAACAAATATTTGTATGATCTGCAGGTAGTTGTTCCGGGTCTGGGTGTATTGTGTGTGGAATTTGTGTCTGTAAACGCACCCACAACACAGGAGAAACCATAGTGCGGGGCATCGATTTAAAAAAAAAAAAAAGCTTTGTTGTTAAATTGTAAGCATAAATTTCAGGTGTCATCATGTACTGAAGCCTAAAGGTATAGACGTGGTGAACATATTAACGAACCCAGACAAAACTATCTACGATAACATTCTTCACTCGTTTGTCGGTATCGCCGCCGTTCAAATAGCTCTCACTGATGTACTGACGGGGATGGGAATTTCACCTGATAATATCATCGGTAAGTTGCGAAGTTTATATACAGTATTAAAAACTTTTTAACAAAAAAAATACCGACTTCAAAAAGGAAGAAAAAACTTATGAAGTAGGGCGGGGCCAGGTGCCCCAACCATAGTTCAAAGTTATATTTTATGCCTGGCTCCACCCGGCTTCCTAAAGTTATTTATTCCTTTTTTGAAGTCGGTATTTTTTTTGTTTTAAAATGTTTTATTTGTTTCTTTTTAGTGTATTTTTATGTTAGATTTTTTTCCAATGTTGTATCAGTATTTAACACTAAAAATAAAAATGACTCAAATCGGTTCTCAGATCTGAGAGGAATCGAAACTATTAAGACATCATCCAGATAAGCGCAGTCAAATTAACCTGTTTATTGTAGCTATTTAAAAATTTCTCAATCAAATGTAATGAAATTTATATGGAACCAACTCGAAAGCATTTTGCACAAGTTAAAAAAAGCCCAAATCGGTCGGAGTAATCGGTGTACATACATAAAAAAAAAAAAACGCAATGGTTGTCTGTAAGAAATCGCTGAGAGTGATAAGACCGCCCATTGTACAGTTACTGTTCATAGAATGATTCCTAATCGTTGTTTTCCAAATGGTGTACAGTAAAGAATATTCTATTCTAAGCCAACACGTTCTATAATTTCGTTTTGATCACAGGTCACAGTGTAGGTGAGCTAGGCTGCGCGTACGCCGACGGCTGCCTCACAGCGGAGGAAATGATTCTGTCGGCTTACAGTCGCGGTCTGGTTTCTGTGCACACACCATTTATTCGAGGATCTATGGCAGCTGTCGGGCTGGGATATAAAGCAGTAACATTTTTAAACCAATTTTTTAAATACATTAGAAATTTAATATAATTGGCATTTAAGCATCCTCCGCATATTCTATGTGGTATCCGGATTAAGAATATCACCACTCCATCTTCTCCCGTGGATGTCGCGAAAGGCGAGACTGAGATGGACAGCAGCGTTCTTTCTGCCAGCAGACGTTCTCTGTTCACCGACCCGCCTGCCAAGCGTGGTGAGGACTGGCAAAACCCCCCAATGAGCTCACAACACACCCATATCGATCGTTGTGGTGTACTTTGAGGGAGGCCTGTGTCCAGCAGTGGATTTCATTCGGCCAAAATGATGATGTACGTCGATCACATTTTCTTGTAAACAGTTGTTTTTTCTAATGCACATGATATTTTCGTAAATATATTGACGTGGCACTGTCATTTTGTTGATGTTTTTGAAGAGTTCTCTCAGGGAATCACCGCTACCAAGACCTTAATAGCTTAATAGGCACCACAGTAAAATGCTATAGGACATTATCCTGTGAAAGTAGCTGATTGCTTTACACACGTCGTGCTGTAGCTACGTCTGTTAGGAGTTTATTTTTTCTGACAGCATAAGCAGTATAGCCATATCTACTATTGGAATCAGTCATAATAGCTCACTACATAGGACCCGTAAATAAATAACATTAAAAATGGTACCCGTGATGCTTGGCAACAGGGCTTAACCCTGTTGTAAACTCCCATTTATTGTGCCTATGGCCAAGTATTTTCTCTGTCTCCTGCTTGCTGTGGAGGGAAGTGGAACGTTTATTCTTTCCTACCTCCATTTTCCTTTCTGAATAATTTCGTTGCGGGTTCCAAGACAGTTATTCATTTCTCTGAGACACACCGAGCTTCATTGATCGGTGTTCTTTTCGGTGGTCGCCATTGGAGACTCTGGCTTACAGGAGTTACAGTGGTTTGGAATGTGTGGCGGGCTTGTCCCAATAATAAAATAAAAATAAAGCAGTATTTATCTTCCGAGGTTGAACAAGGATTTTATTTCAGATCAAGTGCCTCTGCCCTTCAGAAATCGAAGTAGCCTGCCATAACAGCTCCGAATCCTCAACTATCTCGGGCCCGGCTGATGTTATGAAGAAGTTTGTAGAAGAGCTTACATCTCGAGGAATTTTTGCGAAGGAAGTTCCTTGCTCCAATATTGCGTACCACTCGAGATACATCAAGGAAGCTGGTAAGGATGCGATTTAAATAAATAACTATTCAAATATTTACATTTATGATTTATTACGTTTCTTTATCACTATAGGCCACATAATACATTAAGTGTAATACACTTAAATAGCAATTTATTTATTTATTTATTAAGGGACAATTAACAGCCACAATATATAAAATATGCATCTCAATTAATAATATTAATAAATTACAATATTGTGACCCACTACATTATCCGCATATTAAACAAAAATATTTGGTAATATGTGCCACTAGGCGACCAATAAAAATAATATAATACATTTTAAGTACAATGCAGTTTAACTAATAAGATTGAATAAAATTTAGAATAATAATAATATATAGGATAAGACATATAGGATAAAACAAGATAAAATCGGATCAACATTCATCAACTTATAAGATTAAATTAAATTAAGAATAATAATAGTGCATAGGATTAAGCAAGTTTAAATAGACTCAACATTCAATAAATTTAACATAAAATATAGCAATAAAAAGGTAGGTCAAATTAGTCGTCCGCTGTCAGCTGGTGACGTTCCCAAAACACTGGCAGCATTGCCATTTTGAACAGAAGGCCAGCTCTCTGGTTGCGTAAAGTGTCGACCAACCGTCTAGCGATATCTTTAACAAGGATACGCGCTCGCAGCCAACCATGCTTCCGAGATGACAAGGGTGTCGACACAAGCTGCGACCCACATTAGTCGCCTCGTGGTCGCCAGTGGCAGTAACAACATACAAGTCTAATACAGCTAGCATGCCCGGACAGGAGAACGATGAATAATGTCGTTGAGATCAGTATGCTACCTGCACTGTTACTGCAGGACAGGCTACGATGTCCGAAAGGGCACACAGCGCACACAGCGGCAACAGCTTCACCACACTCATACTGATGAAGCGTGCTGTAAAGTGGATTAAATAATAATTATTAATTAGTTAAATTTTTATTAATAATCATAAATTTAATTCATAAATCTAAAATCATTTTTGAGTTAGTAAAGTTTGATGGGCTGAAATACGCATTTATGAGCTACTTAGTTTGGTCTGGAATAAAATAGAATATAATTTTACTGTACATCAAAATAATAGTTAGGATTATTGACAAAAGTTAGCGTGGCAGAAAAGGCGGTCTTATCGCTAAAAAGCAATCTTTTACAGACAACCTTTGGCTGGATTTAAAAGTAGAGAAATAAAGAAATTCAGGTACTCTGTGGCATTTAATTGATGCATAGGCAAGAAAATTAAACGTATGGGCATAAATAAATAGTACGAGTATACCAACACCCATTTGCATATTAATACATACATACAATGAATAAATATTTTAAATATGTATATAATATAATATGTTCGCGAATAGCATCCATTGAATCGAAATAGCTTTCTAAAATATATCGCGTTTATTTCATTCATTATATATACCTACGTGCCGCATCCATACGTGCGACGTGCACCCTCGGCACATTATCATCATCTTATCAGCCGCACGACGTCCACTGCTGAACAAAGACCTCCGCTTAAATTTCCACAACGAGCGGTCACATGCTGCTCTATTCCAACCTTTGTGCTCCAGCGGCCATCAGTTCTACGAGCAATGTGCCCCGCCTATTGCCACTTCAGTTTACTAATCCTTTCAGCTATGTCGACTACTTCAGTTCTTCTACGGATCTCCTCATTTCTGATTCGATCTCCTAGAGAAATACCAAGCATAGCTCTCTCCATAGCTTGCTGAGTGATCTTGAGCTTTCTTATGAGGCCCATTGTGAGTGACCACGTCTCTGTTCCATATGTCATCACTGGTAACATACACTGGTTAAATACTTTCGTCTTGAGGCATTGCGGTATTGTTGACGAAAAGAGGTTGCGATGTTTCCCAAACCCTGCCCAGCCGAGTCGGATTACGCATTGATCTCTTTCTCGAAGTTGGACCTACCTAACTGGACAGTTTGTCCCAGGTAGACATACTCGTCAACAACTTCAAGAACAGAGCTAGGATACTGGGATGTGCACGACATGGGCAGTTAAAATGACTTTTGTCTTGCCCATGTGCATTTTAAGGCCCACCTGTTGGGAAACCCTGTTGAGGTCATCGAGCATTGTGCTGAGCTCTTGCAGCGATTCTGCCACGACTACGATGTCATCGGTAAATCGAAGGTGAGTGATATACTCGCCATTGATGTTAATGCCGAATAATAATAATTATACTGGATATTAAGTGAACGAAGAGACGGATAATGTTCTCTCACCATTCTGTAAAAATAAGGTCCGTAACGATTGCATAGATAATGCATGCATAGATCTTATGCCTCATATCTCCGACAACCTTAGATATCTGGTGTGTGTGTGTGTCAAGAAGGAGCTGAAAGCGTTCTTTAAGATAAGAGGGGTTGAAGAACTAAACAGAACACTGTAAAGTAGGGCTAAGATATGAGAATGGTTTAGTCCAAATGTACAAAGCAGGTAGTTGTTAATCGCAATTTGCCTCGAAATTTGATGTTATGGTAAAGTTTTTTTTAAATCAGCATCGCTTTTTTGTTTTTCACCATACTACATAGTAGAATCTTAATCAAACTTTTATTAGGTCCCGGCCTTTTGAAGTATTTGAGCGAAGTAATCAAGAATCCGAAGAAACGTAGCAAGAAGTGGGTGTCCACGTCAGTACCGCAAAACAAGTGGCATGAACCCGCGGCTCAATACTCTTCGGCTGAATATCACACCAACAATTTATTGGTAAGCAACATAACAATGATTGGTTAAACATATATCATGCATAGATACAGTCGGCCGCTGCGCTCCGGGTCGTGAGTTCGATTTCCGCACGGAACAAAATTTGTATGATCTCGAGGTAGTTGTTCCGGGTCTGGGTGTATTGTATGTGGAATTAATATCGGTAAACGCACGCATGACAGGCGAAACCCTAGTGTGGGGCAATGTTTATTAAAAAAAAGAACCAGTTTAAAAATATCTCTATGTTATGCTTAATCGGTCGGGTCAGGTATACAATATAACTTCTCGTTGGTCTGCATGAACTATGGTTCGCGCATACCTGGCCCCGCCCTACTTGTTCTTTTTTCCTTTACAGTGATTTTAATATTTTTATATCGTGTAGGGTTTTTGAAGTCGGTATTTTTTGATCAAAAAGTTTCTTTGTTTCTTTTTAGTGTAAATAAATTTAAGATTTTTTTTCCAATTTGGTATCAGTATTTAACACTAAAAATAACAATGACTCAAATCAGTTCTCTGATCTCAGAAACCGAAACTGTTAAAACATCATCTAGATAAGCGCAGTAAAATTAACCTATTTCTTGAAGCTGGTTAAAAAACTACTCAATCAAATATAATAAAATTTATATGGAACCAAACCGAAAGCATTTTGCACCTTTTAAAAAATTAATTGCTCAAATTAGTCTACAAGTCTCAGAGTAATTGGTATACATACATAAAAATAAAACAATACACATCGAATTGAGAACTCAGAGAAGAGAGAGTTCTCGCTTGAGAACCTAAATATTTTTTTAAATAAAAGTAGCCTAAGTTATTTCTTATACCATCAGCTATCTGCCAGTGAAGTCCCGTAGAAATGGTCCAGCCGTTTCGGAGATTCGCGAGAACAAACGGACAGACAGACCGACAGACTGACACAAAAAACGTTTTTTTGTTGTAGGTACCGTATATACTTTCATATGCATTTAGTAAAAAGCTGTTATTTAGACATTACAAACAGACACTTCAATTTTATTTATTTGCATAGATGTATGCCACACTTGGTTTTCTTATTTCGTATCAAGGGTACAGTTTACAGACAAACATCTCACACATTAGTGTTGAGTGGGACATACAAGAGGCGGTACATTTGTCCCGTACATGACACAATATTGTAAGAGCGGCTCAACATTATAACATGTACCACTTCAAATTTTATGTCGCGTTACTCTACTCCTCGCATATGAACTGTAGGGTGTGAGAGAGAGAGAGAGAGAACGAGGCACATGCTTCAATAGCACGTCTTTTTATTCAACGGACATTATCGTGACTGCAAGAGACAACATGATGTTTTTATTCACTCTATTACAAATGTACTGGTACAAAGTACGAGACGCGACAGTTTTAGAAAAATAAGATTTCATGAATGTCTGTTAAATACCTATTTGTTGTGGTTGTGTTGCTGTTTACGTCTGTGTATTAGATATATTTTAAATCAAAATCATGTTTTACAAATAAGTCGCCTGCACAATAATGTTACGGTGGCTAATAAGTAAAAACGTCGATACAATCGTCATTCGTCTATAAGCAATCACTTGTTATTACTTTGCTTTAAGTATTACGTCAATCACACTTTGTAAGACAGGGCAGTACAAATACAGCAACAGTACATGAAATACTCGTTCCTTCAAATGTACCGCCAAGCTTCATGACGCCTCGCCTCATTTGAAGTGCGACATTGTACTGGCTCGGTACAAAAAAGAGGCTACTCTTACAAACTCATTTTTAAATCGTGTCCTACTCAACACTATCACACATGCACCCAGACCCGAAACTACTGCAGATCATACAAACATTAGTTCGGTGCGAGAATCGAACCCACGATACGGAGCGCAGAAAGCTAATCGCTAGCTATACATTTCCGTGCAGTTGTTTCGATTCAATGTATGCCATTTGCGTCAACTTAACAATAAATATTACTAACATTCTTTTTTAACTTCCACAACAGAATTCAGTCCTCTTTGAAGAGGTGTCCAGGCTAATACCAGTGAATGCTTTGGTGATCGAGATAGCTCCCCATGGTCTACTACAAGCTATTGTGAAGCGATCACTACCAGAATGTACGCATATACCATTAACCAAACGTGGTTATTCCGATCCCGTGAAGTTCTTCCTGGAAGCAGTTGGCAAGTAAGAAAACTTAATCTTTGTAGCTAAGTTAAATTTATTTTGACCAAAAGTTATCCGGCGTGTGATAATATACAACAGTTGATGTTGACTCAGTTCTCATATTACAGAATAAAGAACAAAACGTTTTTATAGACAAACTTTTATTGTTACTTGTTAATAAAACGAACTAAAAAGTTAAAAATAATTTAATTGTGTTAAGAAGTATGTCATTATATAGATACATAACTTTGAACGATCATTATCTTTCTTCGTCTACGTCAAATTAATGTCATAACGTACATAATTATATATCATTAAACCCTAAAAACCCTATGCCGTGTGGTGCCGGCTCAGAATGCCACCACCCCATCTTCTCCTATGGGTGTCGTAAAAGTCGACTATGGGATTAGCCGGAGGATGGGCAGCAGCGTTCTTCGAGAACATTAACAACTCAACTGTGATCGCCAACCCGCCTGCCAAGCGTGGCGATTATGGCAAAACGCCCCAATGAGCCCACAACACATCCATATCGGTGGTTGTGGTGATCTTTGGAGGAGGCCTGTGTCCAGCAGTGGACTTCATTCGGCCGAAATGATGATGATGATGAAACCCTAAAAATGTATACCATGTATTAAATATTTTCATTTTTATCACAATCTTAATTATTGAAATAAAAGCGTGTTACGTGTTTTATTTCTCCTTCCATCAAAATGTCCATCTATCGATCGATCAAATCAATATCCACTACAGCGGTAGGCGATGATGCCCTTCAATTCCATATGATTCTTCCTATCCTAAATAAATGTATACTCGTTATTAACCATATTATAAATTATTCTCTCTATATTAGCACCTTTCCTTCAGCTTGAAAGAAGGCCCATGTCATACCGCTTCCCAAAGTCTCAAACCCCTCCTCAGCATTCCAGTTCCGTCCAATATCTATTCTCCCTCCAGTCCATGAGAGTGTTATTCATGACCAAATGTCTTATTATCTCTCATCCAACAGCTTGCTGAGTCCTTACCAATCTGGTTTCCGTGCCGGCCATAGTACTGTAACCGCTTTAGTTAAAATTACAGAAGACATCCGACTGGCCATGGAAAACAAACTTCTGATAGTTCGGGTGCTGCTGGACTTTAGAAGTGCCTTTAATTCAGTCATCATGACATCCTCTGAGGGATCCTGTCTTCTGCAAACATATCTTCTTCTACGATTGCATGGTTCAACTCGTATCTTCGGGGTCACTCGCACTCAGTTCGCTTCGAGGAGGCATCCTCTGAGTGGTGTGATCTAGCTGTGGGCGCCCCCAGGGTGGCCTTCTGTCTCCTCGTCAAGACAAGGGTTGACTAGCTTAAGTAATAACTTCTTCTTATCATCTCTATGCAGACGACCTGCAGCTTTATTGCAATATGAAGAGCTTCCAGAAGCCATTGATGCCATCAATGATGATCTTGGGAATTTCTGCCAGTGGGCTTAAATCCTTTGGTTTATTAGTACTTTACTTACACTTAGAATAGAATAGAATAAATTTATTTGCTCAAACATGTGTGTATATACATAAATGTCATGTGCATGCAATACAACAAAAAAGTCAAAATCTGTTCTAATATGTTTGCCACGTGCCATGGCATGCAAATATTAAAGATTATTTAATTTCCTATATTTTTTATCAATGTAAACAATATATAATACAATGTGTAGAAATCTCTAAAATTAACAAAGACAAAAAGGTGCTATACAGAAGCAACTACCAGCAGAATAGTTTTGGAGCGCCACAGGGCAGTGTCTTGGGACCATTATTATTCCTCATGTACATTAATGATCTCCCCAATATAACTTGCCATAAGACAGTCTTATTTGCTGATGACACAACTCTTATAGTGAAGTGTGAAAATGCAGACACATACGAATTAGAGATAAATAAAGCAATAAATAACATTATACACTGGCTACATACTAATAATTTATAAATTAATATGGAGAAAACTAAAATGATTCAGTTTCAAACTTATAAAAGAAAACCGTTGACATTAAACATTACTATCATCGAGCAAGTAACAAGCACTAAATTTCTGGGAATAAACTTGGATCAGAATTGCGACTGGAAAACATACGTCGGTTATGTTTGTCACAGACTCGACTCATTTGTGTATGCAATAAAAAGATTACGAGTCACGGTATCAACAGAAGCTGCTCATTGTGCATATCACGGACACGTTTCATCCGTACTCTCATATGGTCTTTTATTGTGGGGAAATTCGGTAAATATAACGAAAGCGTTTAGAGTTCAAAAAAAATGTGTGCGTGCAATCTGTGGAGCCTGGCATACAGATAGTTGTAAGCCCTTGTTCAAAAAATACAATATCTTGCCATTACCGTGTATGTACATTAAAGAATTATGTCTAATTGTACGACAACATCCACAACACTTTATCAAGCATATAGATGTAACAAAACGAAATGTAGCTCCTAGAAATAAACATAAACTCTGTTTACCGCAATGCAGGCTCGAATTGTATAAGAGGAACTCATATGCAAATGCTCAAAAGGTATATAACAAATTACCCAATGCCTTCAAAGATTTACCTTTGACCATATTTAAAAGAAAGTTGACGCAATGGTTAACAGAAAAAGGCTTTTATGATCTCTGTGAATTTATGTCACATCGCGGAGAAGCAAATTGATCTCATAATATTATAACGTACCAAATACTATATATACTTTATTAATTAAATGTATGAACAAACTTCATGTAATGAGCACTATAATAATTACATTATAATAACAGGACATTATAATAACAGGACATTATAATAATGTGACATTAACAATTATAATATACAATACATAATTTAATCTGACATTATAAATTAAAAGTTATTGTTGACCTGCGGTAAAACTTTGACATCAATTAATTACTTACTTTCAAATGATTAATAATTTATAATACGAGTACAACTGTGTTTCTGTTTGTTGTTATTTAAAAATAACACAAAATATTAACAATGTACTACCTAACATTATAAATATTTGCACACCATATGTAATGGTAGAATGTAAACGGGCCAATTTAATTTAAGATCATACTTTGTACACCTACATTTTAGAAAATAAATGAATTTGAATATAAAATTAATAATTAATAATATGAGATATAATATTTCCAATTACAATATAATATAAGAAAACATTTGTAAAATTTAATTAAATTATCAATGTTAGTTTATCGTTGTCGAAATAGAATGTCAAACAGTATAAAGATAAAAATAATGTCAAAAATGAAGAATAAAATAAAATAGAGCAACGAAACATGTCAAATTATCATTAATAGAATCATTTCTATTAGAAAGTCAGTTATACTATAGTAGGCTTAATTTGTTAAAAATAATTTTACTTTATGCTTAAATGCTATTTATACTAAGTTCCTTCCAGCTATTTGGTAACTTATTGTAAATTATCGGAGTTATGCAGAAAACACTTTTGCATATAAGTGCAGACCTAGGCCTCTGTAGACAGAGTTTACTGTTATTGCGTCTGTTCTGTTAACTTCTCTTCCTTCGTACTCCCCATCACACCTCCAGCCATTACGATGAATCATTCACAATACGTGGAGTTCGTCTCTGGAGTTCTCTTCCACACTCCGTCCTCCTGCGCATAGCACAGCGCACAGGGACGCTTCGGGGGATCCTTTACAATCCCCCCGGGGCGTGACCGCCTTACAGTCACCCTCTCAGAGATGTGCCTATAGGCGTGGCACCAGTTGGCGGCTCTAGTGTGATCATACGAGGACCTGTAGCCCCCCATAGGTACCGAAGATGACCGCCCCAGTGGTTTTAGCCGGCAGGAGTCCAGCATGCCCTTCCGTCCTTCCCCACGGCGGAGGAAGTTCATGTAAAATTTCCACTGGGCCCGATAAAAATAAATAAATAAAAGGATTTAATCATAATAATAATAAATAACCTGGCAACCACATGCCGTGTGGTGCCGGCTCAGAATGCCACCACCCCATCTCCTCCCATGGGTGTCGTAAAAGTCGACTAAGGGATTAGCCGGAGGATGGGCAGCAGCGTCCTTTGAGTACATTAACAACTCAACTGCGATCGCCAACCCGTCTGCCAAGCGTGGCGATTATAGCAAAACCCCCTAATGAGCCCACAACACATCCATATCGGTCGTTGTGGATATCTTTGGGGGAGGCCTGTGTCCAGCAGTGGACTTCATTCGGCCGACATGATGATGATGATGAACCTGGCAACCCTACTTGTCAACAAGAGCATAATATTATTTCTCATATTGATATATTTTTACATCGTTTTTTTAACTATTTAAAATATAAAATCAGGTAGTATAGGATTGAGGGTCGTATTAGTGAGGCTAGGGCACTCATCGGCAAACTTATCTGCTTCAAGGCGGGCAACACCCGCCCAAGAGTGATGCGCTTTGTGAGACGGGCGTTCTCGGGAACTGATATTAATCCCCGAGAATATATGTACCATGTCACAGAGCACATCGACTTTTTGAAGTTTATGCATGGGCAAACCGTATCCGTAGATACAAGCGGCGAGTGGAGCGATATACCATGAATCGTATATTCCAAAGTTTAAGTATATTCAAAGGTTAACCACCTTATAGAACTTGGGAGCGACCTGATCAAGAAGTGGATGATGTGCACCTGCCGGATGATGATGCCATGAACACATTCTGGCGCAACATCTGGTCGGTGCCCATCAGTCATTCGGCATCGATAGGATACGGGACGTTGAACGAACATGTGAACCGATAACCGAAATGGGGGCAATCGTAATTAGCCCCCAAGACGTAGCCAGTGCAGCAGTTACCAACCTGCTCCATAAATCTGGTAGTACCACGGAACCCAAAAATTATAGGCCGATCACTTGTTTACTGACGGTCTATAAACTTCTTACATCCATCCTGAGAATAAAGATTAACCATCATATTGACACCAATTCTATCATGTCTGCTTCTCAGAATGGATGTAGGAATGGGTGCCGTGCTACTAAGGAGCTCCTGCTTATTGACATGGCCATTAGCCAACAGGTTAAACGTAATCGTAAAGATCTGTCGACATTTTGGATAGACTATAAGAAGGCCTATGACTCAGTGCCACATACATGGCTTTTGAGGGTGCTAGAGTTGTATAAAATAAATACAACTCTACGCACCTTCTTAATGGCATGTATGAGGCAATGGAGGATGGTTCTTCACTATCCAGGATGTCGACAGATCCGAGAGGACAGTGAACCGATAAAGATCGAGCGGGGAATATTCCAGGGCGACAGTCTGAGTCCCCTGTGGTTTTGCTTAGCCTTGAACCCTCTGAGCACACTGCTGGAGGGGTCAGGGCTAGGCTACCGGATGAGAAGAGGTGGTCAGATAATTCTGTACATGGATGACCTGAAACTCTTTGCCCCCACCAATTTGCGACTGATGGAGTTACTAATCTTTAGTAACTCTATCAGGATGCAATTTGGTGTCGACAAATGTGCAGTCATGCATGTCAGATGAGGTGGGATTATGGAATCCGAGGGAATAGAACTTTCGGATTCCATAAATTTCAGATCCCTCTCCTCAACCGAAACTTACAAATACTTGGGTATGTCAGAAGCGTTAGGCATAAACGAGACTGACATGAAACAATTGTTGAAGGAACGCTTCATTGGCCGCCTGAAAAAAGTACTAAAAATTCTTTTATCAGGCGGTAACAAGGTGAGCGCCTTCAATAGTTGGGTCATTCCAGTCTTAATGTACTCCTTCGGCATACTTAAGTGGACTCAGACTGAATTGGATGCTCTGGATAGAAGAGTTCGTACGTTGCTAACCACAAACCGGATCCATCACCCACGTTCATCGGTAATGAGGCTATACATCCCACGAAAGTTTGGGGGTCGAGGCTATTTAAATACCAAGACCATCCACAGTCGTGAGGTGTGTAGCCTCAGGGAGTACTTTCTCCATGCTGAAGTGGGGATGCACCAAGCACAAGGGACTCACCCCGCTCTCCTTGGCTAAAGAGAACTGGCGTATGCCTGTAGTACTAGACACTAATGATCGTAAGGAGCTCACGGACGCTTTTACAGGGCCTTACATGGGCCCGATGTGAACTTTCTAGCGTCCGTATCTTGGCTACGTTTCGGTGACTTCTTTGGGGAAACCGAAGGTTTTATCTGTGCAATTATGGATGAAGTTATCATGACGAATAACTACCGGAAATATATTGCGAAGGACGGCACGGTGGACACCTGTCGGGCATGCCACCGTCCGGGCGAGTCTATCCGTCACATTATTTCCGGTTGTTCTCGTCTTGCTAACGGCGAGTACTTGCACAGGCATAACCAAGTGGCCAAGATTATCCACCAGTAACTTGCACTGCAATACAACCTTGTGACTTCAGAAGTACCATACTACAAGTATGTGCCCGACCCAGTTCTAGAAAATGACCATGTCACACTGTACTGGGATCGATCTATCATCACTGACAGGACTATTGTAGCCAATAAGCCTGATATAGTGGTGATAGATCGAACAGAGCGACGCACAATTATTGTGGATATAACTATTCCACATGACGAGAATCTCGTGAAAGCCGAGAAAGATAAACAAATTAAGTATCTTGACTTGGCCCACGAGATTGTCGACATGTGGGAGGTAGACTCTGCAATCATTGTGCCGATAGTCGTTACGGCCAATGGTCTAATGCCCAAGAGCCTCGACCAACACCTTAAGAGGCTCTCGTTGGGCGGTTGGGTCAAGGGCTTGATACAGAAAGCGGTACTCCTTGACACGGCTCGAATTGTCAGGACGTTCCTCTCTCTGGAGCCCTAAGCACCGGTGACTTGGACCTTGTTCCCGACGCCGGTCGGCTACTATTTTTTATATTTTTAAATATATATTATGTTTTTTATGTATTTAAAAATGTAATTTATATGTGTTGTATTTAATAAGAATAAACTTTTATTTCGACCTCAAGATACAACATTATAAGAATATTAAACAATTTAAAATAAACAAAAAACAATTTATATGACAAGAATAAACAGAAGAGGTTTGTAAAACATTGATAGGTATAATGTGTCTCATGGCTGCCCAAAAAGGTGTCCAGATCAGCTTAATGCCAAACCCTTACGTGCTTGGCGCTGATTTTCATCTAGAACCTTGTGCTCGACAGACGTCAATGCTGTTGCAGTACCCATGTACACAATATATTTTTTGTGTTCGTAAATAAATTTGTAATAAAAAATAATACAATAATTTGTATTCTAGCAATATTAACGACTCAAAAATCTTAATTTGTGCATATCTTATATCGCCATTGTGAAATATGGTTTGTGGGAGGAACACTATAGCTTGGCTTTTCATAATTTATTGTATTATCATTTATAGTCTATATAGATTTTATTATACCACATTTTTTGTTTACTTTCAGATTGTATTTAGCAGGCCTTAACCCTAAAGTAAAGGTCCTGTACCCAGTGATACAGTACCCTGTGGCCACAGCAACTCCTCTGCTGTCTCACTTAGTGGAGTGGGAACATAGTGAAGACTGGTGATTATTTTATTTTTATGTAAACCATCGTCATCGTCATTTCGGCCAAACAAAGCCCTCCACTAGATGCAGGCGTCCTCCAAAGCTCTGAAAACAACTGATCAGAAGGTGTTGTGTTGTATTAGGGTGTTTAGGCATAATCGCCTCGCTTAGCAGGCGGGTTGGCGATCGCAGTTGAGTTGTTAATGTACTCGAAGAACGCTGCTGCTCATCTTCTAGATAATCCCATAGTCGCCTTTTACGACACCGGAACACACGGGATGAGATGGGTTGGTGCTATTCGAAGCCGGCACCACACTGCCATACTTAGGGCAACTAAGTAAATTTGACAGGAATGAAACTAATTTAGTAATTAGTTTAATTATGGCAGGTCACAGCTTATTTTTAATAACGGTTTATGGAATTAACTACCAATTTATAAAGTTTACGTTTTAGGCCTGCAGCCAGATTTAACGCAAAAGAAAGAATGACAGCAGCAAGCAGAGACTTTATTATGTCCATCCACGACGATGACTACAAATGTTTTGAAGGTTATCAGCGAGACGGTAATTTTCTTTTAGTTGTTTATAGTCCTAACTAAACAAATCTTAATACAGCTGACAAAGTTACTGACAAAGAATGAACCACTTCTACAATAAAAGGCGACGAGGTTACTTTGTCCACGAGATGAGTGCAGGGTCCACCTGTGTGCTAAACAATAACATACTGCGAGTCCAGGTGGCTTGGCAAATGTCAAGTATGGTGCTTGTGGCATAGTTCCATAAGATCGTTAAATGTTGTGCTCAGGCTGAAGTTTGGGTCATATCCAGCAGTACATGTTTACTGGCTGATATAATTTAAATATAACAAAGCCAAAATTACTACAGCAATGAACATTTGTATTTAGATACGAATTCAAAGAATTCAGTATTTATTCTAAATTTCAGGTGCCAACATTTTCCCTGAAGCTGGATTATTGATTTTGATTTTGGAGACCCTAGCAATGCACAAAGAGATCGATTACAGAATTATGGCAGTTGAATTTAGTAACGTCAACTTTCATGGAGAAGTTGAAATTAAGGCCGATGAGCCTCTTAAGCTGGGTATTATGATCCACAAGGGAAATCATTATTTTGAGGTACGCATAATTTAAAGTATTGAAAACGCACGTAAAAAATAAAAGTGTGAATTCAGATTAATAAGAATTCAATACATCATCAGAAGTGATGTTTTTATATTCAAATTATCTTTGATTACAGATAAATCATAATGAAACCTCAGTAGTCACTGGATTTATATGTGAAGTTAAGAAATCTACAGATAAAATTTCCCAGCGCAAGTTAGAAAATATTGTAGATGAAAATAATGTTACTCTAAATACCGAAGACATATACAAAATTCTACGTATGAGAGGATATTTATACAAGTTAGTATTTCTATCACTAATATGTCTAATGTACTATAATCTACAAAATGCGACAAGTTCATAAAACACTAGGATAAATAATATTTTTAGTAATACACAAACTCTTTTTATTCTTCAGGGGTAAATTTCAATCGATTCACTCAACAACCTGTAACCATATAACAGCTCTTATTAAATATACTGAAGAATGGATTCCCTTCCTTGACTCAATTTTACAATTCAGCGTGCTTAACAGAGGATACGCGGGAATATCAATAGTGAAACATATTAACAAAATAACCATCGATTTTGAAAAACATTCAACCGTTAATCAAATAAATGTAGATGGCGTCAAATGTGTATATCTAGATTTTCATGACATTAACAATATCTGTAGGTAAGTGCACATTAAAAAACGTAACAATATTTGTTTCCGAACTCGCAAATAAACAAATATCGATTAATATTGTCAACACTTTGTTTATTTATTATTATAGGTCCGGTGGTGTAGAAGTTGATACCATTACATACATGGATAAGCCAATAGTTGAAACTGATCCTGATATCCTACATACACGTTGCTTTGTGCCACATTTTCTTCAGAGCGAAATTGATGTGAGTATGCAAAAGCAATTGAATATTAACGTAATAATTATAGATCCATGTACTGACAGTAAATATGATTTTAGTTAAAATCAGCGCTTCATGTGAATCTACAACTAGTAGCAGAAAACACTACAAACACTCGAATAAGAATAACGACACTATTTTCAACTGAATACTCAAAAATATCTAACGCCATTGAAGAAGTTACAAATGAAATTCCAAATAAAGGCTTCATCATTAACGGAAAAATAACAAATGATTTTGTGGATGCATCTAGTGTTTTTATTGTCGACAGCTTGTTGGAAGACGAACAAGTTAGTATAATGAACGAATAGAAACATATAAACTAAAATAAAATATTTAACAACTAATGAATACTATTTATTTTTAGAAAATGGAAACTTTATCCAGAGATTTACCTATAAATACCGTCATATTATCATTCGAAAAAGACACGGCCAAGATATATGCAAAATATAAAGTATTTAATGTAATGACAGCTATGTGCGTTCAAAATCATAATATGTTGATTTTACTAAACAAAACTGGTTCAAACGACGATGTGAATACTACATACTTACCAATTTCTTATGATAATGAGTTCTCTTGGGTGCCACAAGTGCGAATGGAGCTTCGAAGGTCGAAAAAACTTGTGTTGGTCTCTGAACGACAACCTTTGTCTGGCATCTTAGGCACAGCGATTGAAAAAATATTGTTAATTTAAAAAAAGTTAAAGAGATTGTAAATAATATATTTAATTAAAAAAAGAAGAATTAAAGAGATTGTAAAAATATTTTTATTTAAAAAATGGTAAAGAATTAAAGAGATTGTAAAAAAAAAAATCTTGTCAGAGTCAAAAAAATATTTTCTCTCATGAGGCTTTTTTTATGAAACCATGACTATTCCTTCAGGTATGGTAAAGCAGCTTAGAGAAGAATATGGAGATAAAATTGGGTTGGTAATAGTCGAAGATTATCTGGAGTCGCGTTTTGACCCAGAAACTGATATATTCAAAGAACAACTGCAGAAAAAACTGGCAATAAACGTTTTGAAGAAGGTAACAAACAAGTATCTAAAACACAATATAATTATAAAGTATATTTGACTATTAATATTAACGATGTACTGTAATATTTTACGGGTTCCGTACGTCCGAATGACAAAACGGCGATACCCGTATAGGATCACTTATGTATTTGTCTGTCCGTCCGTCCGTCTGTCGCAACCAATTTGCTACGAATCTACTAGACCGATTACGTTGAAATCTGTACACATATGAAATTCTGTGACTCAAACACGGACTGACGGACGTGTAACGTAAATAAATTAATTTTAAACACGGGGTCACTTTTGGGCAGTAAATGAGAAAATAATTCCATTATTGTAATGGTCCCAACCTTTTCTTTATAATTTTGGTTTAAGAATATAGCACCACTCCATCTCCTCCCGTGGAGGTCGTAAAATGCGACTGAGGAACTGTAAACCAGGGGGATGGGCAGCAGCGTCCTCTCTGTGGAACAGTAGCCATTCTGCGCTCACCAACCCGCAGCCAAGCGTGGTCAGTACTGGCAATATGATGACACAGTTGTGGAAATGTATGGGGGAGGCCTTTGTTCAGTAGCGGACGTTGTATGGCCGATGTGATTAAGAAAATTTACCATTCCCGACCTACGTCCCAAACTACAGAGCCAAAAACAATAAATAGAACCTATAAAAAGTCTACGGTCTTAAAATAAAATGAGTACAAACTTACGTTTGCGGTTGGAATGTATGGGAGAATATGTTTTTCAACTACAATGTTAAGTTTGTTCTTGGGATAAATTATTGGCACAAGACCGAATTCAACAAAAGACAATATATTCAGATCCGTCTACAATCCGGTACCAAAAAATATGCATCTTTTTTAACAAATTGGGGTTGGATTTAAACAGACATGGCAGCTGTCATTCGCCGTGCGGAACCCTCTCCACGCGAGTTCTCACATTGGCCCGGTTTAATTTCGCTTACGGAGTCTTAATATAACGTGTTTATTTTAGGGTCAATGGGGTGGCTATTATAACATACCAAATACTAAAACTACGAAAATTGGGAATATCACTTTGACCAGTGATGTGCCCAGTGACCTGGATACTTTGAAATGGGTCGAAGAAGCGCCTTTAACTCCTAAAGACAATAATATTGTACAGGTGAGAACGAAACAAATGAAAAAAGGTTTTTAGAGTCAGAAAAATAACCGACACGCTAGAAAATAACGACGGCACGGTTGGTGCAGTGGCTGACACAATCGGCTGCTGCGCGATTCTCGCACGGAACAAATATTTGTGTGATCTGCAGGTTGTTGTTCCGAGTCTGGGTGTATTGTGTGTGAAAGTTGTGTCTGTAAACGCACCCACAACACAGGAGAAATCCTAGTGCGGGGCAATGTTTAAAAACAATCAATCAACTAATTCATTTAGGTATCTTTTAAAATCCTTTAATGTAAGAGCTTTGTTTCAAAGCGAAGAATCTCAATTCATTCGTTAGTTTAAATCCGCACGCGATGTGTATACCAGTCTGTTCGAATCATCAGATTAAATCCGAGCTGTTCACTAATTTCTACAAACGGTACCCTCTAACCTGATGCAAATCTCATGTTCCTTTCGAGACTTGTACGACTATGTACAATTATCATAGTGGAACATTGGTTAATGTTTTTTAATGGCTATGTGTATAAGTAAAGTGATATGTTATGTTTAGGAAAGTAAAAATGTTGCATAAATTATTTGTATCGAATTGAAAATAGCTTACGCAAATAGATCGCGTTTAATTAATTCATTCTATATACTTATGTGTGTGAGTATATAGGGTAGAACATTATAATATTGTTTTATTTCGTATTTGATATATTTGTATATTAATAATATAAATTGCTCCTTGTCGCCTGTAGTGGTGGCCATTTAGGGGGCCCATCTTGTGAGTGGCGAGTCACCGTCTGCCACAGAATTTCACGATCAAAGTAGAAAGGCAGACGCCGTTGTTCCCGTATTTATTAGTCTTTTTATTCCATGTAACACCCATTGCAAAGGACCTTATCGTTATAGTTTCCATCTCATACAATAGCCTTACACCACCGGGGACAATCCATGACTTCATTTTATAGTGCAGCTATGGAGAGTCCCCGGTTGGTGTCCCATTACATTTTAGATTAAAAATCTCTAAAAGGCCTCTGCGTGTTGGACCTATGTCCCCGCGTAAGCCTGTCAAAAGACCGGGTTCCCCCTTACAGGGGATATAAACCCGTGAAAAGAGAAACATGTAGATAAATAACTGTATGTGTTAGGGCTGCACGTCGTACGTATAGATTCTGTCATCATCATATCAACCACAGGACGTCCACTGCTGAAGAAAGGTCTCCCCCTTAGATTTCCACAACGAGCGGTTACATGCCGACCTCATCCAACGACTCCCAGTGACCTTCATCAGGTCGTCTGTCCAGCTCGTTGGAGGTCGTCCCACGTTGCGTTTTCCGGTGCGCGGTCTCCATTCTAGAACCTTTGTGCCCCAGCGGCCATCTGTTCTACGAGCAATGTGCCCTGCCCATTGCCACTTCAGTTTACTAATCCTTTCAGCTATGACGACTACGACAGCTTTAGTTCTTCTACGGATCTCCACATTTCCGATTCGATCTCGTAGAGAAATACCAAGCATAGCTCTCTCCATAGCTCGCTGAGTGACCTTGAGCTTTCTTATGAGGCCTATTGTGAGTGACCACGTCTCTGTTCCATATGTCATCACTGGTAACACACACTGGTTAAATACTTGCGTCTTGAGGCATTGCGGTATTGTTGACGAAAAGATGTTGGAAGTTAGTAGCTTGAAGGCATCCTCCATTGCAGCGGTGAACAGTTTCGGGGATATTACGTCCCCCTGTCTCACACCTCTCTGCAATGGAATTGCCCCCGTGCTCTGTTCATGTACTCGGACCGACATGGTGGCGTTTCTGTATAAGTACTTCAACACTTCAATGTACCGATAGTCAATCTGGCACCGCTGCAGAGATTGCAGCACTGCCCAGGTTTCGATCGAATAGAAGGCTTTCTCATAGTCCACAAACGCCAAGCATAGTGGCAGATTATACTCCTCGGTCTTCTGTATAACCTGCCGCAGCGTATGGATGTGGTCTATGGTAGTGAAACCTTTTCGGAAACCGGCTTGTTCGGGAGGCTGGAAGTCATCAAACCTGCGCTCGAGACGATTCGTGATGACCCTTGAAAACAGCTTATAAACATGGCTCAGAAGTGAGATGGGTCTATAATTCTTCGATAGGGTGTTATCATCCTTTAGCACCACCTCACCTCTGTTCCACGCTTCCGGCGTTGTGCCCTCGAGTAAGACGGAATTGAATAGCTTCTGAAGGACTTTAAGTACCGGTGTGCCAGCCGCTTTCAGAAGCTCTGTCGTAATTCCGTCCCCACCCAGCGCCTTGTTATTTTTAAGCTGTTTCAAGGCCATCCTAATCTCATACAGGCTGATGTCCGGGATATCCTCGGTATAGTGTCGGGTTAGTTTGGCTCGCGGGTCTTTGTCAGAGCCAATGGTAGGTATAGTAACCGAGGTGTATGACTGCCGGTAGAAGTTCTCAATCTCTCTCAAAACCTCTGGCTTAGTCGACGCTACACTGCCGTCCTCGGTCTTCAGCTTCATAATACGACTTTGCCCAATAGACTAGTCTCTTTCGAGCACTTTGGAGCCTTGATTCCGCTTAATCGCCTCTTTAACACCGTTAGTGTTAAAGGTGCGGATATCGTGGCGCAAGGACTTCCATATCTGTCTATTGAGCAGTCGGTATGCTTCAGCGTCATCGGAGGACTGCAGCGTCATGGCGCGTCTTTCTGCCATGAGGTCGAGAGTGTGATCGGAGGACTTTTTTGGTCTACCTTTACGGTGGGTTTTAAAGAACTTAGACCCAACCGTTTGGACAGTTTCTACAAACCTACTATTTAAATCGTCCACAGATACGCAATGTTCTAGGCACTCGAAGCGGTTTTGGAGTTCGAGTTGGAAGTTCTCGGGGTTATGGATATGAGCACTAGAGGTCCGGAGCGTAGACCTCCTTTTCCAAAAAGTCGGCCAGCCTCTGTCCCCTGGAGTTCCGTTGTCCATATCCAAATTGCCCCACTCTCAACTCACCATCGCATCGAGTGCCCAGCTTTGCGTTGAAGTCCCCCATCACAACAGTGAAGTGTGTCTTCGAGGTATGTATGGCCCTACTTACGTCCTCATACATACTCTCTACTTCATCATCTGGGTGTGTCGAGGTCGGTGCGTAGACCTGTATGACCTTCAAAGAATACCTCTTGGATATTCTGAGTATAAGGTATGCTACCCTGCTCGACACACTTTCGTTGGCCACTATGGTGTTAATGAGGGACCTGCGGACGGGAAACCTGACACCACCTTGAGACAGATGTTCGCCTTCCCGGTAGTAGAATAAGTTGCTGGATTTCAGGGTTATCGTGTCCTCCCTCTCTCTTCGGACTTCTGATAGACCCGTGATATCCCAGTGCAACTTATCTATTTCTTCATCCAGCTCAACAATCTTTTCGTCTGCTCTCAGTGTGCGTGTGTTATACGTCACCAGGGCGAGTTTCCGTTTAGGGTGGTAGTCGGATCCCATCCGGAGATTCTTAGCACCCCCTGCCCCGCCGTTACCATGGCCGCTACCATGACCAGGAACAGCGGGGCTGCCGGGAACTGGGGGCCGGTGCTTGTATTGTGTTGTCATTTTGGGGGGAATTTGCCAATACTCAATACGCTTGGCAAGCGGGTTGGTGAGCGCAGAATTGCTCCTGCTCAGCAAAAGGGACGCTGCTGCCCATCCCTCTGTTTAAGAGTCCCTTAGTCAACTTTTACGACTTCCACGGGAGGAGATGGAGTAGTGCTATATTCTTAATCCGTACACCACACGTATATTAATTCATTCTTTATATAAGTATAAAGAATGAATTTATTAAAAGCGATATATTTCCGTAAGCTATTTTCAATGCGATGGATGCTACTCGCGTAAACATCAGAAAAAAAATTGCAATTAAAATGCCATAGTTTATAACTAAAAGTATACTCAATAAACGAATGCGTACATTATTACCTCATCGCTATCGCTGGTAACGTCCCTAGAAGACTGGCAGCATTGCCACGTTAGTTGGAAATGCTTATTTAGCCAGAGAAAATGTCACTTTATAGACTTCCGCTAGAGAAGCGGCACCGCCAGCACAGCCTTCCGTTCTTGGAAGATGGGATGAAGCTAGTGTTTTAACAACAGTTCCGTCCCAAAAAAAGTCAGCCAGCTCTCCACCCTCCATGGCAGTAACGACATACCGGTTGGTCTTTTTCCGTCGTCACATGCTAAGCCGTTGGGTTCTTATACTGCTGGCACGCAGGCGGTTCCAACACCATGACAAATAATGTCGTTAATATTGGCATGCCGTGCTAAGTGACCTGCACTTTTATGCGAGATGGGCGACGAATTTTTTGAACACTTCTCCTGGCTGATATTTCTAATTTATTGTTTAGATATGCTATGTTGGATTGTCATCAGAAGATGCTCAAAACGCTGTCGGTACTTCTCTGGAACCTAATAAAGGCTTTGGCAAGGAGTTCAGTGGCATTAATGGAAAGTAAGCGTGACAGAAAATTCTAATTTTAATATTTCAATATCTTTGGCATTTATTAATATATATAGAAATAACCTCTAGCTGAAAGAAGAAATTAACCTGTCGATATTCTTCCTGTTTGTCGGACACAACGTCAACCACTTATCTTGCTGTTTTGCCATTCTGTATTATGAACTTCCAGTGGCGATAGAGTTATGGGGCTAGTCGCCAATGGTGCATTGGGCAGCACAGTGGAGGCGGACCCGATGCTGTTGTGGCCCGTCCCAGAGAACTGGAGCCTGGAAGATGCTGCCACGGTGCCGCTGGCATATGTACACGCGTATTATTGTCTGGTATGATTTAATCATTATCATATAATAAAACTAAGTTGATAAAATGTGCGTGCCGATAAAACTTAAAAAGGAGTCCCGGCACGATAAAGGGACTTATATAATGTGATAGCCCTTTATCCCCCCTCGAACAAGAAAGTTCCCGTTTTAACCTAAAGGCCGTGTTTTTAAAGATATAAGGGCTTTTCCAACCCTTCAACTTGGAAATTAAGTGTAGTGGCGCCATCTGTTGTCGATTATTTGAACTTAAGTGTAGTGGCGCCATCTGTTGTCGAGTATTTGAACTTCAAGAAGGTGTGAGAAAGAAAATATTCTCAAACTTTCTCGAATATCCTAGAGCCTAGCTCTCTGAATATATAAGAGCCCGGTGTCGCCCGCCAGAGTTAGTTCGATTTGAACAGCGAAACAAGCGATTTCGAAACGAAAAGGAAAGAAGTTATCTGTGAGCCTTTATTTTGAAGTATCACGTGTGAGTATTTTTAATAGTGTGTTTAATTAATTCTCGATTTTGAAGCGAAGAAGTAAAAAAATGTCTGTGAGCCTTTATTGTGAAATATCAAATGTGAGTATTTTTAATAGTGTGTTTAATTAATTCTAATGGTTTACTTTCTTTACTTTTAATTGTAATTTCCTTAACCTTCAAGCAGTCGCGCGACGTTGAATCGATGCCTTCTATATACTTTTGGCCGTAAAGAAAATCTCGCGCGACCGCTTGAAGGTTAAATTTTTTTTACCCCACGTTAACGTAACAATATACTTGTCTATAAAATGTTTATTTAATTTATATTTTACAGAATACAATGCCTAGACGTAAAAGAGGAGGAGATTTTGCCAGTTCTGCAGCGAAACGGCAGAAACAAAAAGAATATCGAAGAAATGAAACGGAAGAAGAGCACGAAGCACGTTTACAAAATCAACGAACCAGAATGAGCACCCTGAGAAGCAGAAAAAGCGAATAATGAAAAGAAAATAAAAGTATTAAAGAATCGAGCATTTTAAAAGATAATCTAACAAAGGAAGCATTCCACTACGAACTGACGAAAAAAAATTACAATCATAAATAAATAAATAAATATGTTGTAATCGGAAAAATGAATAACATTTGGCAATTTTGCCACGCGAAAAAATTCAGTAAAGAAACACCAGGTCTCTGTTGCATGAATGGAAAAATTCTATTACCACCACTGGAAGCACCTCCGCAGGAATTTCTACATTAGATGACCGGGGAAACACTAGAATCAAAACACTTTCTTCAAAATATAAGATCATACAACTCCTGCTTTCAAATGACTTCTTTCGGTGTTACTTCGACTAACACTAATAAAAATGAATTTGAATACGTATTTTCAATTCAAGGGCAAATTTATCACAAAATAGGATCGTTACTACCAATGATTAACGAAGACTAAATTTCTGCAAGTATATTTCATCGGAAATGAAGGACAAGAAATTGATCAACGATGCACAAATTTTAATGGATTGAGACGCGAAATAATCCAACATGTACAGAGGATCTTACACAAATACAATCAACTGATTTACATATTCAAAACAACATTAGACCGCATGATTTCTGATATAATAAATGAAGTGTAAAAAAAAATCTGATGTGATTAAATTGTAGTTCGAGCCGATAAAAGACCACGTGGAGAACACGAACGTAGATTTAATGCACCTCAGATAGATGAAGTTGCCATCGTAATTGTGGACAATGAAAATACAAGCTGTGACATAATTGTACAACGAAGAAGAAAAGGACTACAACGGATTGCAGAGACACACCGTTCATATGATGCTCTTCAATATCCGTTAATATATCTGCACGGAGAGGACGGATATCATTGCAATGCAAAACAAAATTCATCTTGAAACAGGCATAGAAACAAACAAAAAAGTCACTTCCGAGGAGTTCTATGCTTACCGCTTAATGATCAGAGACAATGAAATATACAATCACATACTCAACACTCGCCGTTTATTCCAACAATTTCTGGTAGATATGTACGCAAAACTAGAAGCAGAACGGATGCTTCACATAAGACTGAATCAGAAGAAACTACGCACAGAAGAATACATCCACCTTCGAGACGCGATCATAAATGATGGCAATATTGACGAAATTGGAACAATAGTAATCTTGTCCTCATCATACATAGGAAGTCCAACACATATGCACGAACAAACCCAAGATGCCATGACCTACGTAAGAAAATATGGACGTCCTGATCTCTTAAATACATAGCTTAAATACTCGGAATAGGCAAAAACTTGCGGTCCCCGGCTTTAGACTTAGCAGAACCAGCAAGTCCTTTTTAGGAAACAGTGTTAGGTTCTATAATAAAGTTTTGACTTTGACTTGACTTGACTTTGACTTCTTCATAACATTTACATGCAACTCATCATGGCCAGACATCAAAGAACAACTAAAATACGGACAAACCTCCATGGATCGACACGACATAATAGCCCGAGTTTTTCGACAAAAACAAATAAGATTTATTGAAGTCATCACAAAACATCTTTGGAACCGTTAGATGCTGGATGTATATAATCGAGTGGCAAAAACGAGAATTACCGCACTCACACAATCTCATATGGCTACACGATAAAATGTATCCCACGGACATCGACAAAATCATCCAAGCTGAATTTCCTGCTGCTGAGTTGAGTATCCATTGAAGAAAGTATCAACTTCCCTACTGAATTTCTACACCTTAGGTGGTATAATAGACGTTGAAAGGTTGTATGAAAATCCGTCATTTTATAAGTAAAATCTGTAAAAATAGGTGGTTTAATTTTTGGTACCAAAATACCCACGTATTACTGGAAGCTTGTATGTGAAGCTAGATTTATAAGAATTATCTAGTATTTAGCTTTTTGGTAGAAAATAAGGAAATCGTACGTCAGTGTTCTTGTAAATTCTACTTTAAGGGGGTAAAACAGGACATGTACCCTAATATTAAAAACCGTCAATTTTTAAGTTAGTTGAATGATGGATGGATGTGGTGTGGTGATGTGGTGGATGGGTGCTTTGATGGGAAGTCTCCACAAATTGTTTCGGCAGAATGGTCTGATGCTTAACATAAGCAAAACGCAGTTTATGCAGTCAATATCTCAGGTCGAGCATACACACAGACCAAGTAAATATGGCCGGGGAAATGATACTAGGCGTTCATCACACTACTCTCCTTGGCTTTACCCTTAATAGGGCAACAACTTGGGAGAAACACATAGACTGTGTATGTAGAAAGATAGGCCGCGCACGTTTCGCACTGTGGCGTCTGGAGGCTACTCTGCCGACCGAGATGGTCAGGAGTTGCTACTTCGCGTCGGTGCAGTCGCTGATACTGTACGGTACCGAGCTGTGGGGGCGAGCAGCAGATTAGATCCGCGTGCTTCGGATGCTAAAGCGAGCGGTGAGGACGCTTTTTTCATTAATTGCCTGATGGTCGGCAAGGTCAAATTGAAATGTATTTGATCATTTCGCGTGTGTATCGCATGTGATAGAGGCCACGGTGTTAGCTGGACCAGCCCAGGCGAAACTGTCTTCATGCCGCGTATTGTATGAATTCAGGAGACTGCAATTTCCTATGAATCAGTTGCAAATACAATGCGTTGTACAGATTTTCTAATACATTCTGTTCTATTCTACAGGCAATTGCTGTTCAATTATTAAAGCAAATAGCAGTGTTTGTGAATTGCGCAGCTGAACCCTTTGGCCAGGCTATCATTTCGCTAGCTCTTTCCATGGGTTGTACAATATATGCATCCGTTGAAAATATGCAAAAAAAGGAATATTTGCTAAGAATATTTCCACAGTTGGATGGTAAGAAACCTAACCACTATATATGTATGTACATATTATGTATATTTAAGTGACAGTTAATGTTTAAACTAGCAACCGTATATTTTATTCTTATTTAATATTACATTGTTTTATGTTGTAGAGAAAAACATTGGTTGTTCCCGTATTGATTCTGGCCACAATGCAGTAATTATTAATACCAAGACGAAATGTTGCGATGTCGTCGTTAATAGTTCTAGGGGAACATTGCGTGAAGTAAGTTCTTTTATCAAACTGTAACCTTATATTGTTCACTAGCATAATAATTAATAATAAAGCACGAAGATTATTACAATGCATTGAAATATGTATACATATTTGAAAGCAGACTACAGTTATTTTGATTTTATTATTGTTGGAAAACTAATTCATTACCGACTTCGAAAAGGCTAGAGGGGTTCTCAATTCGATGCGTATTTTTTAAAATTTATTTATGTACACATTATACTCCGAGATTAGACCGATTTGAGCAATTCATATTTCAACTGATGCAGAATGCTTTCGAATTGGTCTCATATACATTTAATTACATTTGATTGAGTAGTTATTAAACCAGCTTCAATAAATAGATTAATTTGACTGCGCTTATGTAGATGTCTTAATAGTTTCGATTCCTCTCAGATCAGAGAACCGATTTGAGTCATTCTTATTTTTAGTGTTAAATACTGATATCAAATTGGAGAAAGTTCTTAAATTTATTTACACTAAAAATAAATAAATAAACTGTTTAACAAAAAAAAATAGCGACTTCAGAAACCCTACACGATATAAAAATATTAAAACCACTATAAAAGGAAAAATACTTTATCGGGCGGGGCCAGGTATAAAATATCATTATTCTCGTTGGTCTGCATGAACCATGGTTGGGGCATACCTGGCCCCGCCCGACTTCATAAATGTATTTTCCTTTTCTAGTGGTTTTAATACTTTCATATCGTGTAGGGTTTTTGAAGTCGGTATTTTTTTTGTTAAAAAGCTTTGCACAAATAGTTACACGCATATAACTCATATTTTCCCGAAATAAAATACATCAATTAACATTGCCGGAAAACCATGTTACCCAACACTGAAAACCTAATCCAAAAAATGTAAAATGTGTGTGTACTAGTGTACACACGTAAGAAGTGAAACTTCTTTATGACATCATTTTTCGAAAAATGATCTACAATTTACAACTTTACAGAAATTGGTTAAATAAAGCTAAACTAGATAAAGTGTAAGCAAAAGGCTTTTATTATCATAGACATGGATGCAAATAATACAATTATTTCACCTTATTGCGACTAAGATTATTATAGCATTTTATTAATTATAATATAACTATTTACCATTATTGTTATCGTTATTATATAGTTTTGTAATTAATGGCTTATGGTAACTGAAATATGAAATATATAGTTTACATTCCAAGGAATTTAGTGACCGAGTAAAAACTCCATTAATTGTAGTGCCGGATCTTGTTGTTGATGTTTGAGGACTGTTTTTCATAGATAAATTCAATTTATCTTTCAAATCAATATGCCGCATAACCAAAAAATGTGACTTAGAAATAAAGAAGGCGCGTAACGTTACGATTTCTTTATATTGCTATAAAATTTCTCCCATACACCGATAAAGAAGTTTCACTTCAAAAACCTGTCAGTGGTTTTGCAGGAGACGAGTAACGAGGCGAAAAGCAACTCTCATTTATAAATGGTAGTGAAACAAACGATATCTTTATTTCTATGCACAATTCATTTAATTCCCTTATCGACATTTAATTCCGTTAACTTATCACGAAACATATTTTACGTATGCTTGATTTTTGGAAGCCTTATGCAGTTGTCAAGTCAAAGTTGAAGTCTTTTAATTCAAGTAAGACAATTATTGGTACTTCATCATATCAGCCACAGGTCGTCCACTGCTGAACAAAGATCTCCCAACACCACGTTCCACAACGAACGGTCACATGCCGCTCTCATCCAACGATTCCCAGCGACCCTCACCAGGTCGTCTGTCCACCTCGTTGGAGGTCGCCCCACGCTGCGTTTTCCGGTGCGCGGTCTCCATTCGAGAACCTTTTTGCCCCAACGGCCATCAGTTCTACGAGCAATGTGCCCTGCCCATTGCCACTTCAGTTTACTAATCCTTGCAGCTATGTCGATAACTTTAGTTCTTCTACGGATCTCCTCATTTCTGATTCGATCTCGTAGAGAAATACCAAGCATAGCTCTCTCCATAGCTCGCTGAGTGACCTTGAGCTTTCTTATGAGGCCCATTGTGAGTGACCACGTCTCTGTTCCATATGTCATCACTGGTAACACACACTGGTTAAAGACTTTCGTCTTGAGGCATTGCGGTATTGTTGACGAAAAGACGTTGCGAAGTTTTCCGAACGCTGCCCAGCCGAGTCGGAGTCGACGATTGACCTCTTTCTCGAAGTTGGACCTACCTAACTGGACAGTTTGTCCCAGGTAGACATACTCGTCAACAACTTCGAGAACAGAGCTCCCAACGGATATTGGGATGGGCACAACATGGACATTTGACATGACTTTCGTCTTGTCCATGTTCATTTTAAGGCCCACCTGTTGGGAAACCCTGTTGAGATCATCGAGCATTGTGCTGAGGTCTTGCAGCGATTCTGCCACGACTACGATGTCGTCGGCAAGTCGAAGGTGAGTGATATACTCGCCATTGATGTTAATGCCGAATCCTTTCCACTCCAGCAGCTTGAAGGCATCCTCCATTGCAGCGGTGAACAGTTTCGGGGATATTACGTCTCCCTGTCTCACACCTCTCTGCAATGGAATTGCCCCCGTGCTCTGTTCATGTACTCGGACCGACATGGTGGCGTTTCTGTAAATGCACTTCAACACTTCAATGTACCGATAGTCAATATGGCACCGCTGCAGAGATTGCAGTACTGCCCAGGTTTCGATCGAATCGAAGGCTTTCTCATAGTCCAAAATCGCTAAGCATAGTGGCAGATTATACTCCTCGGTCTTCTGTATAACCTGCCGCAGCGTATGGATGTGGTCTATGGTACTGAAACCTTTTCGGAAACCGGCTTATTCGGGAGGCTGGAAGTCATCAAACCTGCGTTCGAGACGATTCGTGATGAGTTGATGACCCTTGAAAACAGTTTATAAACATGGCTCAGAAGTGAGATGGGTCTGTAATTTTTCAATAGGGTGTTATCATCCTTTTTGAAGAAGAGCACCACCTCACCTCTGTTCCATGCTTCCGGCGTTGTGCCCTCGAGTAAGACGGAATTGAATAGCTTCTGAAGGACTTTAAGTACCGGTGTGCTACCCGCTTTCAGAAGCTCTGTCGTAATTCCGTCCCCACCCGGCGCCTTGTTATTTTTAAGCTGTTTCAAGGCCATCCTAATCTCGTACAGGCTGATGTCCGGGATATCCTCGGTATAGTGTCGGGTTAGTTTGGCTCGCGGGTCTTTGTCAGAGCCAATGGTAGGTGTAGTTACCGAGGTGTATAGCTGCCGGTAGAACTTCTCAATCTCTCTCAAAACCTCTGGCTTAGTCGACGCTACACTGCCGTCCTCGGTCTTCAGCTTCATAATACGACTTTGCCCAATAGACTTGTCTCTTGCGAACACTTTGGAGCCTTGATTCCGCTTAATCGCCTCTTTAACACCGTTGGTATTAAAGGTGCAGATATCGTGACGCAAGGACTTCCATATCCGTCTATTGAGCAGTCGGTATGCTTCAGCATCACCGGAGGACTGCAGCGTCATGGCGCGTCTTTCTGCCATAAGGTCGAGAGTGTGATCGGAGAACTTTTTTGGTCTACCTTTACGGTGGGTTTTAAAGAACTTAGACCCAACCGTTTGGACAGTTTCTACAAACCTACTATTTAAATCGTCCACAGATACGCAATGTTCTAGGCCCTCGAAGCGGTTTTGGAGTTCGAGTTGGAAACTCTCGGGGTTTTGGATATGAGCACTAGAGGGCCGGAGCGTAGACCTCATCAGACGAGACCTCTCAACTTTGAGATTAATATTCAATGTGCCTCTTACCATTCGGTGATCACTACCGGTTTTCACCCTTTGGATCACAGAGACATCATTGAATATTTGCCTCCTATTGGTCATGATGAAGTCAATCTCATTCCTCGTGGAACCATCGGGACTCATCCAGGTCCATTTCCTGTGAGGTGGCTTTTGGAAAAAGGAGTTCATCACGAAGAGTCCCTCCTTTTCCAAAAAGTCGGCCAACCTCTGTCCCCTGGGGTTCCGTTGTCCATATCCAAATTGCCCCACTCTCAACTCACCATCGCATCGAGTGCTACTGCCTACTTACGTCCTCATACATACTCTCTACTTCATCATCTGGGTGTGTCGAGGTCGGTGCGTAGACCTGTATGACCTTGAACGAATACCTCTTGGATATTCTGAGTATGAGGTACGCTACCCTGCTCGACACACTTTCGATGGCCACTATGCTGATAATGAGGGACCTGCGGACGAGAAACCCGACACCACCTTGAGATAGATGTTCGCCTTCCCGGTAGTAGAATAAGTTGCCAGATTTATTCAGGGTTATCGTGTCCACGCCCTCCCTTCGGACTTCTGATAGACCCATGATATCCCAGTGCAACTTATCTATTTCTTCTTCCAGCTCAACAATCTTTTCGTCTGCCCTCAGTGTGCGTGTGTTATACGTTACAGGGCCAGTTTTCGTTTGGGGTGGTAGCCGGATCCCGTCCGGTGATTCTTAGCACCCCCTGCCCCGCCGTTACCGTGGCCGCTACCATGACCAGAAATAGCGGGGCTGCCGGGAACTGGGGGCCGGTGCATTAGTCGTGTTTTCATTTTGGGGGGGAATTTGCCGATACTCACCACGCTTGGCAGGCGGGTTGGTGAGCGCAGTAATGCTACTGTTCAGCAAAGGGATGCTGCTGCCCATCCCTTTGGTTAAGAGTCCCTTAGTCGACTTTTACGACCTCCACGGGAGGAGATGGAGTGGTGCTATATTCTTAATCCGGACACCACACGGAAAATTATGAGTACTTATGAAGCATCAAAAGGGAGATGCCCACTTCCCATAGACACTTCGGCCCAGAGTGCACACATTTAAAAGTTTAAGGAAATCTATACGAGGGCGGCACTGAAAATTTCGGGAATCAAGGAAGTGACACAACATTACTATTTAAAAATGTATTTATTGCTTTTCGAAGTATTCTCCGCGAAATTCGACACATTTTTCCGTACGATGGAACCAATCATTGAAGCAACCATTCCATTCGGAAGTTGGGGTCTCCAAAATGGCCGTTTTGTAGGCGTCCACAGCTTCTTTAGGTGATGAAAATCTCTGTCCACGCAATTTATTCTTTATTTTAGGGAAAGTATAGAAATCATTAGGGCTTAGGTCGGGGCTGTACGGCGGATGGTCTAATAATTCTATGTTTTCTTGCTCTAAAAACTCTTTTGTTCTGTGCGCGGTGTGAGAACTCGCATTGTCGTGATGGAGGATGATGCGGCGGTTGCAGTTCTCTCTACGGAGTTCAGAAACGACCTGTGCATATGCAAACAAATGCTAGCATACCATTCTGCATTAACCGTTCTTTGTCCCTCAAGAGGAATAGTCGTAACATGGCCGGTTTTGGAGACAAACGTGGCCACCATTTTTTTTGCAACACTCCGTGAACGAACAATTTTTGTTGGCTTTAACTCATTTTCGAACACCCAAACTCGTGACTGGTTTTTTGTTTCGGGTTCGTACGCATATATATCCAGGATTCGTCACCTGATACGATGTTGTATACAGCATTTGAGGATCCTGCGTGGAATCTTTCGAGAGTTCTGACGCACCAAGTAACGCGAGCCGCTTTTTGCTCTTCACATAGCAAATGCGGTATCCATCGGGAAAACAACTTTTTTTTTCTTCTAATTGTTCATGCAAGATTATTTGTATTTGACTCATGCCAATGTCTAAAGTTGCCTGAATTTCGCGGTATGTCACATGTCGATCTTCCTCAATCAGCTTACGCACAGCATCAACGTTTTCTTGGGTGACTGCAGTTTTTGGACGACCTTGACGAGGATCATCACTGAGCTTGACACGTCCGCGTTGAAATTCAGCAAACCACCGATAAATTGTGGTTTTGGATGGGGCTTTATCACCAAATGCAGAAATCATCCGGTCAATACACTGTTTTTGTGTTAAACCACTTCGAAAGTCATAATAAATCATCGCTCTTGAATTTTCTCGAGTCAATTCCATCTTCTTCTTCTCTTAGGTTATGGCTTCTGTCGAATATCTTCCACAATTTCGCCAATGTCAAGTATAAGGCAACGTCGTACGGTGTTTAGATTAATAAATCTCTACATATTCATAAAATAATTCACAAAAATGAAAAAATTCTAAAAAATATGTCGGCAACGTCGTACGGTTCAATTGTTTTTTTTAATTCCATTTTCTCAAACTAAACAAGTTTGACAAAACCTTGTGACAAGACCGTGAATCTTTTTTTAAATAAATAAATGGTATTCGATTTGTACAACCAAGGAGTTTTCAATTAAAAAGATTTTAATATGACAGGAACAGTGGAAATATTCCATTCCCGATACTTTTAGTGCAGCCTATGTATATATATAAATGAATGCTTGTGTGTGTCCTTTATAGAATCGTAAACTATGCATTTGATCCTGTCATCATCTTCAACAAAGTGTTGTGCATGAGCCCACAAAGGTTTCTGAGTTGGTACGACGAGTCTTTGACAGATGGCGCCACTATCATTCCAATGAATTTCATTTCTATAAATATAACATTAAACGGCGGGTGAAACCGCGGGTCCCAGCTATATACAATGTCTCTGTGCACGTTTAATCAGTGTAATCTTATTTTAAACTAATTGAAAATTATTTTCTACTTTTTAGTTCGATTATCTACAAAAGCGTGTTTTTTTAAACTATTTTTTTTTAATGCAGTCTTTTCGCGGTTTAAAATGTTAGTTTAGGTTTTTTATTCTATGTTACATGGTGTTTTATAAGTTTCTCCAAGTATACATACTGATGATCGTCGACTAAAGAATAAGCCGGAGGTTTCGGAGCGTCCTTCAACAACTCAACTGCGATCGCCAACCCGTCTGCCAAGCGTGGCGATTATAGCAAAACCCCGCAATGAGCCTACAACACACCCATATCGGTCGTTGTCTTGATCTTTGGGGGAGGCCTGTGTCCAGCAGTGAAATTCATTTGGCCGAAATGACAATGATATCCCTTTAATCATAAATTAAATTGTAACAAAGTTGAGCATGTATGTTTTATTGTCTCTGTAGTATGCCACTCGTCAGACTTCCCTTTCTTGAGAACAAGGTCTAGTTCACCGTTTTTTTGACGACGTTTCTGTTCATCTTCCAGGTATTGCAAATAACTTCTCTGACCCGTCTGTCAGTTTGTCAAGATGCATATTAATATCTTCTGGTAGTTTCAACTTGTTTCGCATTAAATTCTTTGGTACATCAGAGTTATTATACAAGTAGTATACCTTTAAGGGTAGAGTTCCTTCAGGAGAATATGTTTCGAGTCACATAGACTTGTTGTGCTTTGAACAGTACTCATATAGTGGTCTTATAGCTTCGATAATTTTATAATAAAACACTTTAAACGGATTACATCGCGTATATAATAGATTTAAATTATTTCTGACGTTATACATAGGGCAAACAACGCGGAGTATAGCCACGCGAATAAAAGAACACAGCTGACTGGTCCACGCCTTTAGGCACATCTCGGAGGGGATGACTGTAAAGTGGTCACCCCCTCCGGTAGATAGCAGGCGGCTGTAAAAAGGCCACCTCCCAGGCACTTCTTGGGCAGGATTGTTAAGGATCCCCCAAGTCTGCGCGCCCGCGACCCCCGACGCCCCCACCATCTAATAACGACATGTTGGACCGGGGCGCCGGGGCGGTTGTTACCCCGGTGCCGTCTCGTCCTTCTCCATGCGGGATCGGCCTTCTCCCGATCCCGTTCTGCAGTCTCCTTCTGGAGCATGACGTTCTCGCAGAAGGAGACCACTGCACTCTAATGTTCATGCTCTGCCAACATAGCCGACACTACTGCCGGCAAAGAGAGATCTTGCCCGATCCGTTTTGATCAACCTCAAATCCTGGCGAAAGAGAACCGATATGTACCAAGAATGTTTCGTGAGGCTATTCAAATTAAAAAACATCCTAATTTTAATAGAGAAGATGGTTGGCAGGTACCACCTGTTTGGAATCCATACTGCGTGCATCGAAACAATTTTTTGATTGGAACTGTACGGTAGATAAAATTAAATAATATTTTAAAATCTGTAACGACGCCTGTCACTTTAGTTATCCTGCGACCACAAACCTTGAAAAGTGTTCGAAACGTTGGGAAAAATAAAAATATATCATATACGCGATAGAATCCTTTTAAAAGTGTCTTATTATAATGAGTAATAATCGCGAAAACCTAATTAGTTTTCATTAGTATTCGATAATTTTATCATAATCACAATTACGTCAGACGGTGGAATTTGTGTCGAGCGTCTCCGCCAAAGATATTGGAACAAAGGAGATATGCCATGTAGATCAAAATGTATGCGAGCCTAGAAATTCATTTTCCCACTACCATTCTTCATAAAAGCACACTAATGCACCACCACTTATAATTTTAGAAATTTGAGCTGTTGCTAATTTTAGAAATTATAGCTTGACTTGCTATTAAAGTCAAACGCAGATAGTGACTTTGTTATAATCAATTAGAAATGTATACTAAGTCAAAGTTATTGCCCATCTGATAATAAATCGGCAAATTATTAAATTATTTGTTCCCTAGGCAAAGTTGACCGTAAGTCAAAATATTAGGCACATCATATCTTTGTTTTATATAATCATATGAAGCTCTAATAGAACCGTTTCTTTTTCATATACTAGCTTTCATCATCATTTCGGCCGAATGAAGTCCACTGCTGGTCACAGGCCTCCCCCAAAGATCACCACAACGACCGATATGGGTGTGTTGTGGGCTCATTGGGGGGTCTTGCCATAATCGCCACGCTTGGCAGACGGGTTGGCGATCGCAGTTGAGTTGTTAGTGTACTCGAAAGACGCTGCTCCATGTCCATTCTCCGGCTAATCCCTTAATCGACTTTTACGACACCCACGGCAGGAGATGGGGTGGTGGTATTCTGAACCGGCACCATACTAGCTTTAAGATCCACTTTTTATACAAAAAATATCCAACATCGTTAAGCTTAACATTGTGAATGTGTGTATATTACGCGCCTCATATTTTGTATTTTTTTCTTTGTAATAACATTTTTGGTACAAGTAATATTTCTTATTCTTTCTAGTCTGCTATGAAGTGTGTAGGATTGGGTGGGTTTGTTTTGGATGTGACGGACTTTGACATGAAAGAGAACAACGATTTCGGAATGTCATACTTATATGGAGAGAAGAATTACAAAAGTATCAGGGTATGCAATATATTTAAACCTGAATACGCACATGAAAAACAGGTAAGCAAAACTTTCTAAAGAAAATAAATAGCAAATAACTTATTTTATTGTCACGTTCAGTTAATTAGATTATTTTAAGTAGCCTGTATCCCCAGATACTTGTAAATAAAAATATTGTCCGTGCTATGTATGCAAGCCAATTTTTTGATTATTTTGTATTCGAACAATGCAGAATAGTAGTAGTACATGATATTGTAATTGTCGTAATTAATCGCGCTAAAGATAGTGGGTTTTTTTTTTTTTAATAACTTTGCCCCACACTAGTATTTCTCCTGTGTCGTGGGTGCGTTTACAGACATGAATTCCACATACAATACACCCAGACCCGGAACAACTACCTGCAGATCAATATTTGTTCCGTGCGGGAATCGAACCCATGACCCGGAGCGCAGCAGCCGACTGTATCAGCCACTGCAGCAACCGTGCCGTAACAGCAACAACAACTTGTTCTTCTCTTAGAGTTACATGCTTCGTCGATATGTTTCGTCCAATTTGCGATACGGACTCATATATTAGGCCAACTCTCCAAGCAGGGAACTTGCGTTCAAAGCCCAAAAAAAGTGCAGTTGTAAGCCATACTTTCAAAATCTTCAGCTGTTAACTCTACCCTCTCTTTATATATATGAGGTAGCCATCTTTGTGAAAAGTAATTTTCATTTAATTGATACACTTACAAATGTGCGACATAAATTTAAAATACGTATAAAACCACACCGAAAAGCAGTATTTAATATCAATTTCTTAGACATGGCACCTAAAATATATAACAAATTACCGACACATAACTCTGAACAAATAAGACCTTTTCAAAAAATTGGTTTAGACAGGGTGGAGTAACCTCACCAAAGCCTTTTAATTTGTATATGGATGCGCTGATCGCGAGCTCAGTAGCATGCATGTCGGATGTCCGGAGTTACGCGGACGACATGGTGCTACTGAGTCCGTCGATTGGTGGACTTAGAAAACTTTTAAGTGTAGGTGAAGCGTATGCTGCGAGTCACGGTCTGCAATACAATGCCTCTAAAAGTGAGTTGATGATATTCAAGGCTGGTACCAAGTGTCCTTCGTATGTCCCCCCAGTGTTACTTAATGGTACACCCCTCAAAAGGGTGAAAATATTTAAATATTTTGGGCACTTGGTGACAGAAGACTTACGTGATGACGCAGACATGGAAAGGGAGCGTAGGGCATTAGCGATTAGAGCTAATATGATCGCTAACAGATTGATCCGATGCACGGCGCCGGTTAAAGTGACGCTTTTCCGAGTCTACTGTACGTCTTATACTTGTAGTCTGTGCTCGAACTATACACAAAAATCAGTGAATGTCGTGCGCGTGCAATACAAGCACGCGTTCAGGGTGATGTCGCGCCTGGCACGTTCGTGGACGCGCACGTCGGCGGCTCGCATGCCATGCTACGGAACGCTCTGCAGAGTGCGCGCCAGTGCTAACATCCTAGAGAAGATAGCGAGCAGGCTGGACAGGCGCTTTAGTTGGCACTGGAACAGCCTGCACCTAAGTGCATGTGTGTATAACATAGCAAATAAGGTATCTTATACTAACAAACTCTTATCTCTTGTTTCTTTAAATTTGGTACCTGATTGTTGTGTAACGTTATGGACCGTGAAGGACTGAATTAAACGATTATTATTATTATAAAAAAACATTCCATGACTTTCTTCTTAATAAATCATACTACACAGTTAATGAATATCTTTACAAATAAACAAATACTAAAATTCTAAAATTTCTAAAGGCTTCTGTGTTCCACAATTTCGCCCATGTCAAGTACAAGGCAACGTTGTACGGTGTTCAGAATAATCAAACTTTATATATCCGTAAAATATGTCTCAAAAATGAAAAAATCCATAAAAATATGTCGGCAACGTCGTACGGTCTTTCCTGGATGAAACTTAATTTTTAGTAAAATGTTGTGCTGTTAGTTTGTCAAAGACTTGATTCATAACTACAGCAAAACCACTCGATTCTTTTCTTATGTTTTGAAGATGCTGCAGCATATGGTGGCCGAAGGTATTGCAAAGGGCATAGTTAGGCCTTTCAGCCGACTGGTGTTTTCTCCATTGGATGTGCCCAGGGCTTTCAGGCTTCTCTCTCTGAAGAGACACTGTGGTAACATTCTTATAAGAATGAACGATCTTCAGAGCTTAAACCAAACGTTGAAAATCACACCAAGGTGCGTGATGCATTCTACTTTTTTTATACCCTTCAATAGTTCTTAAGGTTTCCTTATTTTAAAAAGTCATATTTAATCATCATGGCTGCTTAAATTACTTTTAAATATTAGATGAATTAACATCATAACAATAAAATATTGTACTAATAATAGTTTCCTCACAAATCCATTTTAGAATAACATATTCATCTAAAGGGACCTACATTGTCATTTGCAATGAAGGCGAGCTCGGAATCGAAGTGGCTGACCGTTTAGTGAGGCGCGGCGTCAGAAAGCTTGTCGTACATATGAAACCTAACTCTTTGTCTGGATATTGCTATACTAAGTTTTTGTAAGTATTCTTTTTTCTTTCACTTCTGAGGGTATACCTTTAAAATCATTAATTGCAGAACGGAATCGGAGAGAGTGGATTCCGCTGGTAAAAGGAGGCTATAACAACCACCCACCGGCACCCTTGTCTAACTTGCCTGAGCCCCCGTCATTGTTATTTAATAAGCCTCGGGGGTCGCGCGTGTGTAAATTGGGGAATCCGCGTGCTCATACCAGTGACCCCCAGAAAGACAGTGCGCAGCGAGGCTTGGGAGGGATCCTTTACCATCTCGCCAGAGACATAGTTGGGGAGATGGCCTTTTAAAATCTTCTCCCCACTGCTAGTGGGGCTCACAGTCATTCTCTCCGAGGTGCACCTAACGGCATGGCACCCCTTGGCGGATCTAGTGTGATTGTATCGAGGACCTGAAGCCCCTCTTTGGTAGCGAAGATGGCCGCTCCAAGGATTTAGCCGGTAGAAGCCCAGCATGTTGTCTACAATACCTTAGTGCCTCATGGCGAAAGTCTTTTACCAGTGGTACCACCGATGACATACGGCACAGAAACGTGGTCCCTTAAGAAAACATAAGGTCTCACAGCAAGCTATAAAGATAGAGCTATGCTAGGTATTTCGAGATCGAATTAGAAATGAGGAGTTCAGTGGAAGAACTAAATTGAAAGGATTAGTAAGCTGAAGTGACAGTGGGCGCGGCACATCGCTTGTACAACTGATGGCCGTTACTGCGGAAAGTTTCTCGAGTGGAGACCACGCATCGGAAGACGCAGCGTGGGACGACCTCCAGTGAGATGGATATATGACCTGTGTGTGTGTTGTGGAAATCTATTGCGGAAGCCTTTGTTTAGCAGTGATTCCTTTGGCTGATATGATGATGATGATAAAACATTTACTATTTTAGGAAATAAATTTTAGGGGTTTGTCAACTTTGATTATATTTGGTGAGCAGTTAACCAAAGCCGGTGGTATATTATCATAAGACATTTTTTTATATTATCATTACAAAACAAAAGCGTTTTTAAATAAAGTCTAGTAGCAAACTGCTTAAAAACAAAACTACTATTAAGTATATGCATTCGTATTACGTGCATATGTGCCTTGTTTGAATGTATTTTAATAGTTTATCAATATTAACGTTTTAGGTCCTGGAAGAAGCTTAAAGTATCTGTCGATATATCATCTGAAAATTTACAAACAGATAAGGGATGTGTCAACTTACTTAATACTGGAACAGAAATGGCGCCCATTCTTGGAATTTTCGTAACTCCAAATTATGGTTCTGAAGCCAACAAAGTAACTTTAGAGTCGGCAACTATTGCAAAGAAGTTTAATGAAATCGTTTCTGTAGTTGTTCATTTGGACGCCACCTCCAGAAAACTTTGCGGCAATTTGGAGTAAGTACCTCTTCATCATTTCGGCTGAATGAAGTCCACTACTGGACACAGGCCTCCCTCAAAGGTCACCACAACGACCGATATCGGTGTGTTGTGGGCTCATTGGGGGGTTTTGCCATAATCGCCACGCTTGGCAGACGGGTTGGCGATCGCAGTTGAGTTGTTAATGTACTCGAAGGATGCTGCTGCCCATCCCTCGGCTTACCCTTAGTCGACTTGTACGACACCCACGGGAGGAAATGGGGTGGTGGTTTTCTGAGCCGGCACCACACGGCACAAGTAAGTACCTCTTAACACATATCAATATATAGTTGGATTTCTATTACTAAAGTTAAAATCTTTTTGTATGAGAGCGCCTAGGTATAATTGTCGTAGTGAGCAGAGCTGGAGCCTATACAAGTTGGCAAGAAATCGTTGCAACCAGATGGTAAGAGTCGCGAAGCGCCGATTCATTTGTGAAAATGTTCTCAATTCTTCACCGGCTCATATTTGGAAATGTCTCAACTATGTTAGACAGAAAGCTGACCCCAACATAAGTAGGACAAGGAAAGGCTAATATGCAACTGCAGAATTATAAGCATTGACAATTGTAAATACTTATAATCGTGCCATACAATTGTTGACTGTTGAAATTTTTTTTTAACTAATCGGACCCGTGGTTTCACCCGCGTTTAATTTAAAAGAAATTTAGAGTACTTCGACATAGACACTTGACATAGAATATATATGTATTGGATTTCAAGGGTTTTATACTTTTTGCGCGGAACCCTAATTATTTTTCTAAAATAAAAGTAGCCAAGTTATTCCTTATAACATCAGCTATCTGACAGTGAAAGTCCTGTTAAAATCGGTTCAGTCGTTTCGGAGATTACCCGGAACAAACAGACAGACAGACAGACAAAAAATGTAAACATTGTTTTTATGTTGCATGTACCGTATACACTTTCATATGCATTTAGTAAAAAGCTGTTATTTTGACATTACAAACAGACACTTCAATTTTATTTATTTGTATAGACTAGATGTTGGAGTTGGGACTGCAGGATACCATCCGTCCAAAACCTCGGTTTTAAAAAAGTGGTGCATTCTTAGTGGGGCAATTATTCTTTACTCCGATTCGAAAATTACCAGCACTAACATTAAAAATATATCCAACAACAATTTTATCATTAATATATTATTTTGCAGGCATTTCGTAGTCTTGAACAACTCTTCTAAAAGTGCCACTGACGAATACGCGATTTCTGTCATTGAGAAAATATGTGAAGCACGCAATGAAGTATGCTTACCAGCTCTTGCTTTCCGCATCCACTCTATCGATGAGGTACATATTTGTTTTGTAATCTTAGTGCTATACGTATGTATGTATGTATGTATGTATGCTAATTGAAATGAGCATCATGTTTCAAATTGCTCACTGCAGTTCGTGCAATATGGCAGATTAAGGTTCTTAATATCTTAAATAATAAATATATAAGAGCATAGTGTGTGTCTTAGGTTTTCGCGATTATTACACATTATAATAAAATAAAACACTTTTAAACGGTTTAGATCGCGTTTAACATAGATTTTTGTTTTTCCTGACGTCAAGCATAGACGCTCCACAAAGTCTGCAGTGTGTGAACATGACTTAGGCAAACCCAAGCATTTTCTTCGTTTCGATCAACCTCAAGTCCTCGCGAAAGAGAACCGATATGTACCAAGAATGTTTCGTGAGGCTATTGAAATTAAAAAACATCCTAATTTTAATAGAGAAGATGGCTGGCAGGTACCACCGGTTTGGAATCCTGTTATTAAAATAATAAAGTCCCAATCTAAATACCACACTAAAAAACATCAAGACACTGTGAGTGATTACTGCGTGCATCGAAATAACTTTTGGTTATACGGTAGATAAAATAAAATAACTTTTTAAAAATCTGTAACGACGCCTGTCACCTTAGTCATCCTGCGACCACGAATGCTGCAAAGTATTCGAAACGTCAGGAAAACAAAAATCTATAATATACGCGATAGAATCTGTTTAAAATTGGTTTATTATAAATAAGGGCATACCAAATGATAACTGCAGTCATACAATATCCATCAGTTTGATTATCAGAGGTCATGCGTGTGTCATCATTATCATTAGGACGATGGCCTACTATGGTTGTGTTTAGCGGGACTGCTAGTCATCAAAAGCACTTCTCGTTCACGAATCTTTTACTCAAATATAAGGTCTTATTTTATTAATGGAAAATATTTTAGGAAGTAAATTTATTGGTGGAAATGATGCGTTTCAGCAAAAAAAACATAACTTCAACCTTAATTTTATCATATCGGCCATTTATACGTCCACTGCTGAACAAAGGCCTCCCCCATAGATTTTCACAACTGTGTCACCTTATCATTATCATTAAGGGGGGTATTTGCCAATACTCACCACGCTTGGCAGGCGGGTTGGTGAGCGCAGTATGGCTACCGTTTCACAGAAGGGACGCTGCGGCCCATCCCTCTGGTTTAGGTTTCCTTAGTTACCTTTTACGACATCCACGGGAGGAGACGGAGTGGTGCTATATTTTTAATCCGGACACCACATGGTTTTTATACATATTCAAAATTAATTTACATAATTCACGTTTCCGTTTACATAAAAAGTGCAACCCACCACGTAAAAACCGTAGGTAACTATCACTATGACGTCTTTCTAAAAATACTGCGGTACTGTCACCGAACACACACACAACAATACTGAAACGTGTTTGAAAATGGTCCGGTCGAACGACTATGTGGTTGGTTAGTAGCCCACCAGTGTGTGTTGATACTGGAAATGAATTCTATACCATTCATAGAGCCTTTTTTTATTTTTTTTATTGGTGCCCAGTGGAAATTCATCATGAACTTCCTTCGCCCCGGGGAAGGACGAAGGGGTATGCCGGACTCCTACCGGCTAAAACCACTGGAGCGGTCATCTTCGGCACCTAAGGGAGGCTCCAGGTCCTCGTATGATCACACTAGAGCCACCCACTGGTGCCACGCCTATTGGCACATCTCGGAGAGGGTGACTGTAAGGCGGTCACCCCCCCAGAGGGATTGTAAAGGATCCCCCAGTGCGTCCCACGGCAGCGCGTGACCACATGCGTGCTACCACCATTCATAGAGCCTAGCCTTAAAATATTTTCCATTATCACTGTAAGATGCTATATATAGCAAAGAGAATGAAAGCGAATAATAAAGTTTTTTAGTTTCAGTTTGACACTGACTTGAACAATGATACGAAAGCGCGACCACAAAAATGGACGACAGTTATGAGTGCTTTAGAAACAAGTTTGAAACTCGATTATAACAACGTTGTGACTTATAATTTGAAGAAACACAAACATTCTGACTTTTTGCGGAAAGTCGCTAAAATTATAGGTAAGTCATTTTCATAAGAAAGCTCAAGGTCACTCAGCGAGCTATGGAGAGAGCTATGCTTGGTATTTCTCTACGAGATCGAATCAGAAATGAGGAGATCCGTAGAAGAACTAAAGTAGTCGACATAGCTGAAAGGATTAGTAAACTGAAGTGGCAATGGGCAGGGCACATTGCTCGTAGAACTGATGGCCGTTGGGGCACAAAGGTTCTCGAATGGAGACCGCGCACCGGAACACGCAGCGTGGAACGACGACAACGAGGTGGACAGACGATCTGGTGAAGGTCGCTGGGAGTCGTTGGATGGGAGCGGCGTGTGACCGCTCGTTGTGGAAATTTAAGGGGGAGGCCTTTGTTCAGCAGTGGACGACCTGTGGCTGATATGAATGAATGAATGAATTTTATGTTTGGTATTTGGTTCCTGAACTTAGGCCCTATTTACGTAAGATTGCCGTGTGGTGCCGGCTAAGAATACCACCACCCCATCTCCTCCCGTGGGTGTCGTAAAAGGCGACTATGGGATTAGCCGGAGGATGGGCAGCAGTGTCCTTCGAGTACATTAACAACTCAACTGCGATCGCCAACCCGCCTGTCAAGCATGGCGATTATGGCAAAACCCCCCAATGAGCACACAACACACTCATATCGGTCGTTGTGGTGATCTACGGGGGAGGCCTGTGTCCAGCAGTGGACTTTATTCAGCCGAAATGATGAAACTTTTTTGTTCTAGGAGTGCAACATATTGACAATATTGGAGAGAACCTGACACTGAGTGACTTGAGCGTGAACGACGTCAGTTTAGAAGAAATAAAATTCCTTATCAAAACCGTTTACGACACCAATATTTCTACTGAGAAGGTGTCGCAACTGCATGTTGCGAGGTATGATAATTCAACTATAATTATTTCTGATATACCTATGTATGTCTTTGTCCAGAGTTTTTGAGGGTATTGTCCAGAATAATCGATTTCATACCTCTCTCTACAATCTGACCGATTGTTGGTTCATTGCTTCCGACCTGTCCACAGACTGGTCATGGAGAACAAACTTTTTACAGTCATAATTTTATTGGATGGATTTAATGGCTTTAGTAGTGATTTTAATTCAGTTGATTTTGCCGTATGGTGCCGGCTCAGAATACCACCACCCTATTTCCTCCCGTGGATGTCATAAAAGTCGACTAAGGGATTAGCCTGAGGATGGGCAGCAGCGTCCTTCGAGTACATTAACAACTCAACTGCGATCGCCAACCCGTCTGCCAAGCGTGGCGATTATGGCAAAACCCCCCAATGAGCCCACAACACACCCATATCGATCGTTGTGTTGATCTTTGGGGGAGGCCTGTGTCCAGCAGTGGACTTCATTCGGTCGAAATAATGATTTTGACATCCTCATCCTCTCAGAAATCTTATTCTTCCTTAATACATTTTCTTATGTAATTGCATGATGTAAACATTTAATAGTTCACCGTATGTGACCAGAATGATGTGATTTGGCTGTGGATATACCCCAAGGTGACGTTCTTTCATTTCTTCTATTCTCCATTTTTATAAACGCCATCACATAATTCTTGTCTTCGCACTATCATTTGTATGCACATGACTTAAAGCAATATCTGCACTTTAATGTACGGAAAACCGGTGAAGCTGCTGACGCTTTTTGCTGACGACATTGTATGATTATTCAAAGGGAAGAAGTCTTTGAGATCGCCAAAGAAGGCTTTAATAAAATATCTATAGCATTGACTAATAATAGGTTACATTATATATAGGAACTGTAAACCCATCTAAAACTAAATATATGACCTATTCTTTGAGGAACAAGGACACACTAAGGATTGTCTAGACGCGCCGAAGTCATCATGCTCACGTATTGTGCTAGAACGTTGTCAAATACCTGAGAATAGTATTTGACTCACAGCTAACCTACAAGCCCTTATTGATCTTTTAGTTGTTAGGACGCGACAACTGATAGCGATATATAGAAAAATACGGCATGCAACTTCTGAACAACACTTGCTTACAATATAATGCGCACTATGCTACTCCACTCTGACACACTGCACTACAATTTGGGGACGAGCTAAACTCACTTTTTGTCCTTGGAAAGAGCACAGAGAGCAGTATTTAAACCATTCAGCTATCCTTCTTCACAGCTCTATATGGACTGGCAAGTTTTTTTTTTGTGTTGGGCTTCTCGCATACATTTCGGGGAAATGTGGTTGCTTAACCGGTCATTTTCTGGCGGAGCCAAAAGAGGCCTCCAGCCAGGCTTAAATTTAATATTAAAAACTAAGCAACTTTCGCTAAGGGCGCCCCCTGCGGGACACGGACCTCGGCTTAGGGCGTTGCTGGGGAAAACAAGCTATAGCTTTGGGGACAGCTGGATCGGTATTATTTAAATTGTATTAGGGGACATTTCAAGCTACAGGCTCGGCACGGGCCGGCGCGAGCAAGAGACGGGAGGGAGAAGTGCTAACTTGAACGGAAACGGAAGGTGACGCGGCGATAGGCCTCCGCGACGTCGGTGAGGCGGGCATCCTCGGCGGCGAGGGCGGTACAACGGTCGGGTGTTGAGTGAACGAGACAACGCGAGTCTCTTTATGTGATCTAACGTGATTTTGTCGTCTGGATCGACCAGAACGTGCCTCGGGCGGCGTACACTACTTATTCGAGAGGGCTGGTAATCGACGGCTGATACTACAAGGGGATTGGGGTGGGACAGGGCAGAATCAAGATAGCGTTTGAACGCTTGTTTCATAAATTGCCTGATGGTCGGCAAGTTAACCCTCTGTAGCGCAAGATATAAAATTTTAAAAATAAGCAGTGAAAACTGTTTATCTAAAGTAATTAAAATACACGTGTTTCTGGAAAAATCTTTTATTTTTTATTTCTATGAAAAAAAACAGAATTAAAGGGAGTGTGACAGAAATGTCACACTGCATCAAAAGGGTAACTTAACTTAGGTGAAATAGTCTAAAACAATTGTTGTGTTTATTGTAACAAAGAGCAACGCCACATTTCTCGCACATTGTCTGTGAGACACCAGAGCATTTAGGATATTTGCAGCGTATTCTCTTTTCTGTCCAAACAGGCCAGTGTCCTGTCTGATCTTGCCTGATTGCCACTGGAGGAACATGTTGTGCTGGACCTTTGTGTCGCTTTGCTTGAATTTCGTTTTCGATAGATCGACGGTTCTTCATATTTGATGGTACACCAAGCTTACATAAAGTTATTGCAACTTCAAGCCGAAAATCAGCAGAGTTCAAATGTTTATCCTGCAACCCCTTTACTTTATGAATTCTTTTATAAAGAAGCCATGCGTTTGCCATGCTCAAATCCAATAAATGGTAAAACATACGAACCTGCCACCTTTTGCTGCGAAGCTGTATTTTGTAGCGTCCCATGATACTATCGATTAGATCCACTCCGCCCATGTGGCGATTGTATTCTCCGACAATATTTGGACGGTCAATTAATATATACCGCTTAGTCTTCTTGTCATATCTCCTCACCTGGGCTTTTGGCATTTCTCCTACAAAACTTGATGCCAAATTAACCACCTTGTTGTCTTTCCAGGCTACGGTTGCTACATCCACACCATTGACATCAGCCACATACTCAACAGAATAGCCTCTGTCTTTTTTGGACATGTCTTTGTCTGTGGGTAATTTGCAATCTGGAATCCTGTTTCGACGCACAGTACCAAGACTTAGTATACCATTTTTTGACAAATGTTCCAGCAGTGGCAAAGATGTAAAGTAATTGTCAAAATACAATCTATAGTTTTGGTTGTGGGGTATGTCTCGTGATAAACGCATGACAACATTTGAGGATGCGCCTAGATCAGGTTCGTTGGGCAGTACCACATTTTCTGACCCAGTTTCAGGTTCGATTTTGTATGCAAATCCAGAGACTCCACTAAGAACGTAAATCTTATAGCCCCATTTGTGAGGTTTTTTCGGATTATATCTTTTCAAGTTGTTTCTTGCTTTTGTAGAGCATATTTGTTCATCAACGCAAAGATATTGCTCTAAAGGAACTTTGGCAAAGGTCTGGTTAAATTTTTGAACAAGTGGTCGAAGTTTGAACAGTCTGTCAAATTCTGGATGTTCGCGTGGCAAGTTTTGGGAATTATCGTTGAAATGTATAAATTGACGAATCTTTTCAAACATCTTTACGGGCATTATCTCTTGAATTATAGGAGTTCCAATGGTGCCATTCCAATGACTGGTAACTCGAGGAAGATGAATCAAAGACATGATATATACTATACCAATAAATTGCTGAATGTCTGTTTTGGAAACCCGAAAACTATTATTAGGATCCTTTTGCACAATATATAAATTAGTTTGTGTTGCAACAAAATCAATCAAATCCTTGGAAAACAAAAACAAGAAAATCTGGATCGGATGTCAAGCTCTAAAATATCTGTTGATAAGTTTTTGTTTCCTAGAAAACGCAACTGTTGCTCATTCAAAAGCAGACTTTTCTTCTTCCATCGTAGGTTGAGTTTTTGTGGCTTTCCAGGGCGTCCTGGTTGGGTTGGTTGCGATCCAGTTTGCACAGCAGTAGATGGAGACTGATTGGGTTCACTGGTTTCTAAACTATGAATGATCTCATCAATGTTCACTTCAGCATCTTCATTTTCATCGCTAGAAAACTGCACTTGCGTCACCTCATTATTACCTTGATAATCTGGATCTACAACACTGTCATCGTCATCTTCCATGCCATCTTCACTGTCTTCGTAAATATTCAACATCTCGGCTATATCGCCATCCCGAAGAGGTCGAAAAGTCATTCTAAAAAGGAAAACAAATGAATCAGATTATCAGCTTCTTCACAAAGAAAAACTTACCCTCATTAGGCAATGTGACATTTCTGGTACAAACACGACAGAAAGTCAAACTCGTTGATGGTATTAAATTACATAAAAACCCACACTACACCACAAAGTACATGTACTTACCTTGTATATTTTCCAAAAAACGCACAGAATTTATCAACTTTTCTATTTTTTACTGATTTTTGAAAAGCACGTAGGTAGTTTAATCGGATCAGTCGACGAAAAACGGCCGTTACGCGGCATAAACGCCATCTACGTTTTTTATGTTTAACTAAGTCGATATATCGGTTTGTTACAGATAAGTTAGATTGACACAAAATGGGTTTGAAAAAATATTTGAATTATGGTAGGCAGAGAATCAGTTTGTGACAGAAATGTTACACCGCGCTACAGAGGGTTAAGATCAAAATGGAGTTGATCATTTCGCATGTACCAAGGCGCTCGGGTGGCCTTGCTCATGAAACGGGTTTGGAGGGTTTCGAATCTACGGAGTGGGCGTGATTCAGCGTGTGTGAACACTGGGCTGGCATAGGTCATGATGGGTCGAATGCATGTGGTGTAAATTCACCTTATTTCTAAGGGATAATTTACTACGAGCGTTCAGAATATAGTGAAGGCGACCGAGCACAAAGGCGGCGCGAGCACGCACCATCTTTGTGTGGGGAATGAAGGTCAGTTTTTTGACTAGGGTGACTCCAAGATACTTGGCGTGCGGTTCCAAAGGAACCGATTGGCCCAGCATCGATATCTCCCTGAAGCGTGGGTGGTCGTTGCCTAATTTGCAAAATAGAACGGCTTTACTTTTGATTGGGTCAACTTCGATCCGCCAATTCCTAAACCATTTCCCGTAGGCGTTGGCTGTGGCTTGGAGGACCTTAGTTATATTATCGGGACTGCGACCAGAGTAGAATATGGCCGTGTCATCGGCGAACAGTGCTAATTGGGTCGTATTAGCAGGTCCTTTGGGGATGTCACTGTACAGTGAGTATAATAATGGGGCTAGCACGGATCCTTGTGGGACTCCGGCTCTAATGGGGTGGGTGACGAGAGAGCGCCCGTGATTCAATATCGGAAACTGCGATTTGACAAGATGTCTCGAATGATGAGAACGAGACGGTCGGGCACACCTAGTTGATACAACTTATATAATAAGCCGCTGTGCCAGACTTTGTCAAATGCTTTCGCAACATCGAAAAAGAGGACTCCCGTCATCATGCTGCGTGAGAATCCGAACGTGATGTGTTCAACTAGTCTGTGGACTTGTTGAACGCACGAGTGGTTGGTTCTAAAACCAAACTGTTCGTCAGGGATGAGTTTATTGGATTCGTCAAAATCCTTTAGTCGGGAATAAATAATCCACTCGTCAATCTTCCCAAGAGAATTGAGAAGGCTTATGGGGCGATAGCTAGAGGGCTCGCACTTGGGCTTACCGGGCTTAGGCAAGTTTTAACTGTTCGTCAAGCTTTTATAAGTCTGGTATTTGTCTTGAAACACTGAAAGGCCCCATATCAAGTTGAGTCACGTGATAATAAAAGGCGGAAAGGTAAAGTTACTGTTCAGAATGCGATCAAATCAGCTTTTGCGCAAAAACACATATTTTCTAATTGTCTCCCTGAAGAGATCAAATTTCTTTATTTTCAACCAAAAAAAGCCAAATATCATTTTTCATAGAACTAACTTCGAAACTGACGGAATTCAATACAAAAGTTCACCCTCGGTTTTATTCCCATAAAGGATGAATGATGAAATTGCATAAATACTGAAACAGGTATTTCTTTCTTTTCTATCAAAAAGCCAATTTTTTCTTCATAGATCAATCTTCAATCCAATTTTGCATACAAACTTTCACCCCCAGTTTTACCCCTTTAGAGGTGGAATTTCTAAAAACCCTGCCTTAGTGGATGCCTACGTTATTAAAGCTACCTACTCTCAAATTTTCAGGTTTCTAGTCCTAATGGTTTTAGATGCGCGTTGGTATGTCAGTCAGTCAGTTTCTCTTTTTATATATATAGATTATTACTGATTTAATCATTAATGATCTTGAAAACATCAGTATCTGAATCTAATATGAAAGATTTAGTTCTTTTGGTCTTCTAGTCAACCCAACTAAATCTCTTGTTATTGGTGACAGATATATGTTCAACACCTTGGATCGCCAGCAAACACCTTCCTGGTTATTCTGCTCGTTTCAGTCTCTTAAACATCTCCAAAATTTCCTGCCATATCAAACCAAAGTTACTCTTGCCTACCTTCCTTCCTTCTTCTTCCACTTGAAGACTATGCGCTACTGTCTCAACACAATTGTACAGATATTTTTGTAAAATTGAACGCCTATAGATGTGCATTCGCTTTATATAATTTACATGTGATTTTGAATTGGGTTTATTGTACATTTTGTGCATTGCATAAATAATATAGGATATAATAAAGGGAAGTATACATTTTAAGTCAGATAAGGACATCGTTTCGGCTGAATGAAGTCCACTGCTGGACACAGGCCTCCCCCAAATATCACCACAATGACCGATATGGGTGTGTTTGGGCACATTGGGGGGTTTTTCCATAATCGCCACGCTTGGCAGACGGGTTGGCGATCGCAGTTGAGTTGTTAATTTAAGACAATTTTATAGATATTTTTAAGAGGAGGCCTGTATTCAGCAGTGGACTCGTAATAGTATTTATTTATGCGAACCATTGTCTAATTACGACGTGTGCATTTGACCTCATGAATCATATTATAAATAAATGAATGATCATTATTTTGTACGAGAGCAGCATTTCGATCTCCACATTCATCAGGAAAACTATATATAGAATATGTTCCTATTTTTCTTTCAGCTTGAAGAACTTCGGAAGTATAGTGAAGAGGTCTAACACCACATTTGACGGTGGTCTGGGAGCATTCTACACCTACATTGACGAAGATGAGTGTATGGCTACGGAACCCATGATACAAATGGAGTCCAAACTTAGCAATGGTTCTGAGGTCCGTATAATCTTCTCTTCAATCTTTGTTTTAATGGGACATCTTGCCCAGTTGTACGCCTGGCATTTTCCGGCTCGTCTTGACGTAATTAGCTTATTCAGATGCATAAAAATTCCGTGTGGTGTCCGGATTAAGAATATAGCACCACTCCATCTCCTTCCGTGGATGTCGTAAACGGCGACTAAGGGAATCTAAACCAGAGGGATGGGCAGCAGCGTCCCGTCTGTGAAATGGTATCCATACTGCGCTCATCAACCCGCCTGCCAAGCGTGGTGAGTATTGGCAAATACCCCCAAAAATGATGACACAGTTGTGAAAATCTATGGGGGAGGCCTTTGTTCAGCAGTGGACGTATAAATGGCCGATATGATGAATAAAAAGCCGTAGTTTGTGAGTTGTTGAGTGAATTGAATACGAAGTGCCAAAAATTCGAACGACTTTACTAAAAATCGATCTTGTATCCGAAAGCCGAAACTATACATGTTGTTTCTTTGTTCAATTTTTTTATATAATTCATACTAACCCTTAGTTTATTAGTGATACTAACTGGTAAGATTTTGTAGTCGCAATGGATAAATATCTAAAAATATTAGCTTTATGAAGTACTGTTCGCAACCCATTACTGCACTGCTAACTAACTAACTAATAATAAAAAAAACTAACTACTAACTGCACGCAAAAAAAAATTGCTGCCTGCAAGAATATGTGTACAAAGTTTCATGATCGGTTAAGTAGTTTCGCATGAAAGCATAACAAACAAACTTACATTCACATTTATAATATTAGTATGATATCTTATTAAAATTAACTGAATTATTTTATTGAGCGATCCAAAAGTTCATTTATATGAAATACTACCTGGGACCCGCGGTTTCATTCGCCGTTTAAATTAAAAGAAAATGGTTTATTTATATATAATTTAGAGTACTTGTGTAGACACTTCACATAGAGCATGTATATACTCGTAGATATTGGATTTCATGGGTTTTATTTTTTGGACGGAGCCCTAATTATTTTTCTAAAATAACAGTAGCCAGTAGTTATTCCTTATAACATCAGCTATCTGCCAGTGAAAGTCCCGTAGAAATCGATCCAGCTGTTTCGGAGATTAGCGGGAACAAACAGACAGACAGACAGACAGACATCTTGTGAGTGGCAAGTCACCGTCTGCCACAGAATTTCACGATCAAAGTTGAAAGACAGACGCCGTTGTTCCCGTATTTATTAGTCTTTTTATTCCATGTAACACCCATTGCAATAGATAAGATAAGATAAGATAAAAATATTTTTATTCATGTAAAACCATTTATAGGCACTTATGAATAGTCAAGACTTTAGTTGCCTCGTTCCAAGGTGTAGATTTCCTATGGAGAAGAACGGGCAAGAAACTCCATGGTTACTCTTTTTAAATCATATTGGTACAATGTTCTCGAAATGATGGTAATGTGAGGACAATGCAGGAAGAAAGAGTCTATCTTAAAAAGTCTACACTAAACAAGCTTGATTTTAAAAACCTTATCGTTATAGTTTCCATCTCATACACCGCCTTACACCACCGGGGACAATCCATGACTTCATTTTATAGTGCAGCCATGGAGAGTCCCTGGTTAGTGTCCCATTACATTTTAGATTAAAATTCTCTAAAGGGCCTCTGCGTGTTGGACCTATGTCCCTGCGTAAGCCTGTCAAAAGACCGGGTTCCCCCTTACAGGGGATATAAACCCGTCTTATAGAGAGACATGTAGATAATAATCTATATATAATATATAAATATATAATATAAATGTATAATATAAATATATAATATATATAATATAAATGTATAATATAAATATATAATATATATAATATAAATATCTCTACCCATCTGGGCAAACGTTATCTCACCATGGGATAAGGTAATCCTGGAGGGCAGATTAAAGGAGCTGCTTGATTTCTTCATACCTTCTGATATAAAAAAAAAATATATCGTAAGAAAAAAAAGTATGTTAAGTAGCTTACAGAACGCAGGGCAGTTTGTGGCGAGCTGAATGTGAGTGGCGACACTGCGTACCCGAATGCTCCAGAGAGTCGGTCAGGGCCTCGTCTCCGGCTTGCCTTTATTGGTTGGTTGGAGTGGTACCCCATGAGTGTCCGTAGGATTTTCAACTCTGGCTTGCCTTAGTTGGCCGATCAGAGGGGGCCGCCAAAGCTATATGCTCGGGGGTGGAAGTGTCTAATGGCGTAATAACGGGGAAACCCGCTCCGAGTCTTCGAGACGCGCGATGGTGAAACCGGTGCCGCACCTCTCTACACCCCTAGCCGCTCACACCGGTATTGCTCCTTGTCGCCTGTAGTGGTGGCCATTTAGGGGGCCCATCTTGTGAGTGACAAGTCACCGTCTGCCACAGAATTTCACATTAAAGGTTGAAAGGCAGACGGCGTTTTTTCCATTTTTCTTAGTATTAAATCCATTTAGCACCCATTGCAATAAAGGTATATTGTACTATACTTGTAGTTTCCATTTCAAACAATAGTTTTATACCTCCGGGGACAATCCGAGACTACATTTTATAGTGCAGCCACGGAGAGTCCCCGGTTAGTGTCCCGTTACATTTTAGATTAAAATTCTCTAAAGGGCCTCTGCATGTTGGACCCATGTCCTCGCGTAAGCCTATCAAAAGACCGGTTCCCCCTTACAGGGGATATAAACCCGTGTAATAGAGAAACATGTAGATAATAGTAATCTCTACCCCTCTGGGCAGTCGTTATCTCACCATGGGATAAGGTAATCCTGGAGGGCAGATTAAAGTAGCTGCTTGATTTCTTCCTACGTTATGATAAAAAAAGTATATCATAAGAAAGACGGGTTCCCCCTTACAGGGGATATAAACCCGTGTAATAGAGAAACATGTAGATAATAATCTAACTATCCCGCATGACGAGAATCTCGTGAAGGCCAAGAAAGATTAGCAAATTAAGTATCTTAACTTGGCGCACAAGGTTGTCGACATGTGGGAGGTAGACTCTGCAATCATTGTGCCGATAGTTGTCACGGCCAATGGCCTTATGGCCAAGAATCTCGACCAATGGCCTTATGGCCAAGAGCCTCGACCAACACCTTAAGAGGCTCTCGTTAGACAGCTGTGTCACGGGCTTGATACAGAAAGCGGTACTCTGGAGCCCTGACCACCGGCAGCTTGGACCTTGTTCCCGATGCCGGTGGGCTACTATTTTTTATATTTTTAAATATGTATTGTTTTTTTTTTATATGTAATTAAAAATGTAATTTATATGTATATATTTAAAATAAAGGAAATAATAATCTCTTTATTCAAGTGACCAGGACTCAAAAATGTTAGTAAAACTTAAAAACTATGTTAGTAATAAAACATTAAATATTTATAAAATCATATGCGATTCACCTCTGCTTCATCCCATGAGAGATGGCGCAATAGTGATTGATGTAAATACAATCGAGCCTACTTGCAATCACATTCAGAATGCTATTAGAGCTGGCCCACACCCTGTGCACCAGGGATGCACATCTCTTACGCATCGTTAATAATAATTTAATAAATTAATAGCTTTTTCGTTGTAGGTACCGAATATACTTTCATATGCATTTAGTAAAGGGCTTTTATTTCGACATTACAAACAGACACATCAATTGTATTTATTTGTATAGAAGATTCCAGTCTCACAGCAATATCGCCCAGTTCGCTTTCTACGTGCAGATTGTAAATGTTGCTATATTTATATGACTATGCACTATGACTATAATATTTCCTTGGCAACATTTATAACATACCTACAAAATATACATTTTAGGAAGAGCAAGAGTTAGACCCAAAGGAGACCTACCTGATGCTGATACCAGGGTTTGAAGGCCATCATAAAATTTTTACCCGCGTCTGTGAAAGGCTTAAGGTCCAAGCAATGACTTTACAACTTGGTCCAGATATAATTGAAGATACTATTCAGAAAATGGCTGACAATATTATGAAGGTGAGCGATCATTAGAAACAATAACAAATATTCGTTTTCATACAATGCATACATATTAAAATCGTCAGATATCGCCGATGACAGCACTTTGGCAGATCTTATTTAACTGACCTCAAAAAGGAGGAGGCTCTCAATTCGATGCGTATTTTTTTAACACGCTTTTATTAGCTTCGCCGTGTGGTGCTGGCTCAGAATGCCACCCCATCTCTTTCCATGGGTGTCGTACAAGTCGAGTAAGGGATTAGCCGGAGGATGGGCGGCAGCGTCCTTTGAGTAAATCAACAGCTCAACTGCGATCGCCAACCCGTCTGCCAAGCGTGGCGATTATGGCAAAACCCCCCAATGAGCCCACAACACATCCATATTGGTCGTTGTGGTGATCTTTGGAGGAGGCCTGTGTCCAGCAGTGGACTTCATTCGGCCGAAATGATGCTTAGCTTGGTATGTATGTAACAGATTTTCATCCCCATCAAAACGTCGGATTGATTTGAAACTTCGCACACTTATCAAGGACATCGGTCCTTGATAAGTGTGCGATTAAATGCGATTAACAATACAATAATTTAAATAGTTTGTCCCATTATCCTCGCCAGGGTCCTTAGGATGAGCGATTTTTTCATCTCTGATACCCGGAAAAAATTATAATTTCATCGACATACAAAAACTTGCACAAAAAATAATACCTCCATAAGATGTCGATTCTATTTTCCGCGGCAAGAGTGCGGTAAGACTCGAATAGTCTCTCATTCTTCAGATGATTTTATCTGTAATGGAGGGAGAATTTGTTTACTGAAACGTCGAAAGGAAGATGCTTGGGTAAATAATTACCACCCGGAGTTATTGAGACTGTGGACACGAAATTCAGCTATGCACAAAACAAAACAAAAAGGTTTTTTGTAGTTAGCTGCACTAAAAACTTCCGTGGAAAACTACACGATGTCGGCACTACGTAACACACGCTGAAGGAGTGCCCAGCTTGGATGACGCAGCGCTGCAACCTCTTGCTTGGAGGTGTGGTTCAGTGCATCGTCCGGCTCAAAGGGTGTAGAATGAACTCCACACACGTTATAGACAAATATAATATGTCCATCTGATACCACTTTTAAACTGTGATCACGGACTAGAAATAATAGAAGGACTCCGCGCCACTCATATCGAAAGTGAAGCACCCTAAGTATGCCGATTCGCTTGTACACACGTGCCTTACGCACACACATGCATCATAGTATGCCGGTCGACCGCCATTACGCGGCACGACAACGGCCATGTAGTTACTGTTTACGTTAATTGAAACAAAAATCCAATAATCTTGTGTCGTAAAATAGTGTAAAATTAACTCTACATCCCAAAAAAGTGTCAAGGAATTACTTGTCACAGGTAAGACACTAATTTATATATCATTTTTGAGATTTAAATTATCGTTACTATTTGGAACACAAAACCTCAACTACACATGCCTGTGTTGTTAGAAAATAAATGGGTAATTTTCCCAAAAAATGGGTAGTATGTTTTTTATTGAAGCGAAACTTCTTTAGCACCGTTGTGATTTGAGAAATCGGTGAAACCAAAAAGCGACCCCAAAAAAATGGGTAGTATGTTTTTTTATTGAAGCGAAACTTCTTTAGCACCGTTGTGATTTGAGAAATCGGTGAAACCAAAAAGCGACACCAAAAAGAGACAAACATATTCATAAATAGGATTTAGTCTGCGAATACAAGTATAGAGTGTTTCCTACAATCTTCGTCTCCTCTTTATTCGGGCTTTCGTAGTCGCGCCACAAACTAGACTGAAATAGACTGAGCTATACTGATATAGACTAAAATAGACTGAACTAGACTGAACAAGACTGAAATCGACAGAATTCGACTGAACAAGACTGAACAAGACTGAACAAGACTGAACAAGACTGAACAAGACTGAACAAGACTGAACTAGACATAACTCGACTGAACTCGACTAAACTCGACTAAACTAGACTGAATTCGATTGTCAGTCTAGTTCAGTCTGGTTCTCCCGGCTGTAAAAAACGTGTTTCCGTCGGACACTATTTCTTTATAAATATAAAATATCATATCAGCCTGTCACTGTCCCAATCCTAACCAAAGGCCTCTTTTCACATAGAGAAAGCAAAATTCATCTACAGAAATTATATTTCCGTTTTTATCTTATCTTTGATGAAAGTATTAGTACTATATGTAATATTACCGTTGTTATTAAAAAAACTTGGGAAAATTTTATTCCATCTGGTATCCCTCAAATCACGCACACATGTTCGATACACGATAGTGGCGCGGAGTCCATCTTTTTTTTCTAGTCCGTGACTGTGATATAATTTACGAAATCAGCCAAGTTGTTTCACAGATTACGTGAGCGGAGCTAGTAATTCAAAGAGTAATCGATATTATTATTTGGACTTTCAGTTCATAAAGAAGAGGTTTGTGCTGAAATCAAAGTTCTACCTACTGGGATATTCTTTTGGCATAAATATTGCCTTAGAGTTAGCAGCTATGTTTGAAAAAGAGGGTACGTATTATTTATTGTTTTTTATCTCAACAAGCAATACATTTTTAACCGACTTCAAAAAGGAGGAGGTTCTCAATTCGAGGTGTATATATATTTTTTATTATGTACACCGATTACTCCGAGATTTGTCGACCGAATTGAGCAGTTCTTTTTGTAACAGGTGCAGAATGCTTTCGAGTTTGTCCCATATAAATTTGATTGAGTAGTTTTTAGCCAGCTTCAATAAACTGGTTAATTTTACTGCGCTTATCTAGATGATGTCTTAATAGTTTCGATTCCTCTGAGATCAGAGAACCGATTTGAGTCATTCTCATTTTTAGTGTTAAATACTGATACCAAATTAGAAAAAGGTCTGACATTTATTTTCACTATACCCAACTTCATAAATAAAGTTTATTTACCTTTTCAGTGGTTTTAATATTTTTAAATCGTGTAGGGTTTTTGAAGTCGGAATATTTTTGTTAAAAAGTTTTATTCTTTCATCAAATTTATATCAGAACTACTATTAAGATAACAATTAGCAAAAAGAGGACTGGTACAGATTAAATTCTTTATGCCACATTATTTAAAGGGTTGACTTTCATGGAGAATATTTTATTTTTAAAAGTCGTCTTATTTATCTATTCAGATACCAGTTTACTAGCTGATATTCAACATTGAACTATTACACTTTAAAGTTAGAATCCATGAAAATCTAAATATTTTTTTAGGTCATGTGGGGATCGTATACTGCTTGGACAGTAGCCCGGATGCATTAAAAGTTCAACTTGATGCTTATGTTGGCAATTTATCAGATACGGAATTGCAAGATACTATTGTGGTACATATGTACCGACTTATGACTGGAAATGATAGTGATGAACTGAAGAAGGACTTGGAAAAATCAAAGAGCTGGTCGGAGAAAGTGGAAGCTTGTGTAAATAGACTGAGAGGACTCGTTAGCTATTCTAACCAATACAAGAGGTTAACGCTACAAGCAGCATACAGAAGGATCATGTTAGCAAGACAGTATGAACCTGATATTAAACTCGAGTCACAACTTGTACTCATGAGAGGCATCGCGCATCCAAAATCGAAGGCACTCTCTGATGACTACAACCTGTCAAAATACACGAAGCAGCCCGTCAAAGTGATCAATGTAGAATCTGATCACGCATCAGCACCTTATGATTGTAGAGTATCCAACATCGTGAATAAGTTCCTAGATCCTCAGTTACTATCACAGTTCGAAAAGAAAATCCTCTGCGAAACATGTTTACCAGAATCATTTAAACTGATGTAATTTATTTAAGATGCTAATTTTAATTAATATTTTTAATAATACTTCGAATATGTGGTGGAGGTTCAAATACACTTAAACTGGTATACTTTGCTCTGTGTCAATCTTTAATAACCTACTGCATATGTGCTTGGGGTGGCTGCTGTAAAACTATCATGATAAGACTGGAGAGAGGTCAGAGATCCGTCTTAAAGGTTATGTCATCTGTTAGAGTCCTACTGGGACGTAAATAAAAGCGGACTGTATATTATAACAGGACTGATATTCGCTATCTATAATTAATTACAATAAAAACGTTCCCGATCAAACAATGAGTGTCGACCGTCGTCGGTGGTGTCCGTGGAAGCGAGTGGTCATCGGTCCGACGAGTGTCGCGGTGTCGCCGCTCGCAGCCGATGACGCGTGGTAATTTTACCCCGCACGTCTCCTCCCGCGCGTAGGAATGTTGGTTCGATTCCCAACATCATCCAAGCTTATACGATATCCCACGAATCTACTCTACGCAGACTATGAGCTTCTAACAGTGAGGATACTTTTCGTTTTACGCACTGTATTGCGTAAACATTCATCCAAATACTTTGAACTCACCACCAGCCGTCGTCAAGTAACAAACATTTTTCGCTCTTTTAAGCATCACACCTCATTTGCCCAAAGACACTACAACGTCATAGCTAACCATTTGTATGGTAAAACGAACAAAAAATTGCTAACCTTCAAGCTTAATAAGTATAAAGTCAATGCTATTATGACTGAATGCTTATTTTATATGTTATAGCATATTATTGTTTTACGCTTCATGCTAAATGTTTCCTTACGCGTAAATTCAAACTTTGGAGTCTTAGTAGGTTCTTTTATAGTGTCTACAATTGGTGATATCACTTATATTATATTGTAAATTTGTGGAATCTTTTTTGGTTTAAGTATTGTTGGTATGTATTTCAAATTCACATAGTAAAACTGTATGATTCTCTCAAAAAAAAATGTGATGGTATTCGCAACTTCAATATCTCATTTTCATATAATTTTATATAAGTTTAAATTCTTATATTGTTTTAATACAACCATTTTGCATGCATCCTACCTTCACTTATTGTTTAATGTTAATTCGAATATAGGAGGGCGCCTTGAATCCCATAATACAAGTCCTACTCTGTTTGGAAGTCAAGAGATATTTGTAATAATCTGTAATAAACGTTTTTATTATTATTATTGTTTCCTTTATTAACATTTATAAACATATCTTTTACATTTTTAAATATACATATCAAAATAAAAATTACAAACATTTAAAAATATAAAAAACAGCGACCGACCAGCGAGGAGAACTGCTTTCTGTAGCTCATGCTGCCACATTACGCGCAAAAGCGCGTCGTCGAGGCTGTCTTGCCGGTCTTCGGAGCCTGGCTCCATAGGAGCGAGCGCGTCACATTCCACCTGACGCAGGTACTCATCGAACACGGTTGTTTCGGTGCGTACTTGCACAGGATAGGACGCGAGGTCACGGCACAGTGCCACCACTGTGGAGACGATCAGGATACCGCACAGCACACGCTCGGAGAGTGCCCTGTGTGGACTGCCGAGTGGCGGATCCTGGTCGATCGGATTGGGCAAGATCTCTCTTTGCCAGCAATAGTGTCGGCTATGCTGGCAGAGCAGGAAAATTGGAGTGCTGTGGTCTCCTTCTGTGAGAGCGTAATGCTCCAGAAGGAGGTCGCAGAGCGGGACCGGGAGAGGGCCGATCCCGCTCGGAGAAGGAAGACACGGAGCCGGGGTATCAACCGCCGCGGCGCCCGTGTCCAACACGCCTGAGCCCCCTGTCGTCTTTATATGGTGGGGGGCCTTAGGGGTCGCGAGCGCGCTTATTGGGAAATATGCGTGCTCATACCGAGCGACTCCCAGGAAGACAGCGGTGCGCATGTGGTCACGTACCGCATGTGGTCACGTACCGCTGTGCGCATAGCGCATAGCTGGGCTTCGGGGGACTCCTTTACAATCCCACCGAGAAGTGCCTGGGGAGGTGGCCTTTTTACAGTCACCTTCTCTCCGCTAGAGGGGTAGACCGCTTTACAGTCATCCCCTCCGAGATGTGCCTAAAGGCGTGTCACCAATGGGTGGCTCTAGATGGAGATTATTCGAGTTCCTGGAGCCTCCCTTCGGTGCCGAAGATGATCCAGTGGTTTTAGCCAGTAGGAGTCCGGCATACCCCTCTGCCCTTTCCCGGGGCGGAGGAAGTACATGAAGGATTTCCACCAGAACAATAAAAAATAAAAAAACTATGGACATGAAACTATGCTTAAACATTTAATTTTGATAGCCAAACATGATATCTTCCATGAACTGACGCTGCAGCCAAGATTGTCTCCTCGTAAGTACACTCCTCAACGGTTAGTACCATGGACCTGAAACTTTGCAAGTTTATTCAGTTCTGACTACAATACACTAAAATGATAGAAATAACTTGATGCTGTAGCCAGGATTCTTTCCTCGTGATGGCACTTCTCAACTATTAGTAGCTTGGATACAAATAATAATAATAATAATAATAATAATAAACCCCTCTGGGCAAACGTTATCTCACCATGGGATAAGGTAATCCTGGAGGGCAGATTATTAGCTGCCTGATTTCTTCATACCTTATGATAAAAAAAAAAATATCATAAGAAAAAAAAAAAGTATATTAAGTAGCTTACAGAACGCAGGGCAGTTTGTGGCGAACTGAATGTGAGTGGCGACACTGCGTACCCGAATGCTCCAGAGAGTCGGCCAGGGCCTCGTCTCCGCTTGCCTTTATTGGTTGGTTGGAGTGGAACCCCATGAGTGCCCGCAGGATTTTCAACTCTGGCTTGCCTTAGTTGGCCGATCAGAGGGGGGCTGCCAGAGCTATATGCTCGGGGGTGGAAGTGTCTAATGGCGTAATAACGGGGAAACCCGCTCCGAGTCTTCGAGACGCGCGATGGTGAAACCGGTGCCGCACCTCTCTACACCCCTAGCCGCTCACACCGGTGTTGCTCCTTGTCGCCTGTAGTGGTGGCCATTTAGGGGGCCCATCTTGTGAGTGGCGAGTCACCGTCTGCCACAGAATTTCACGATCAAAGTTGAAAGGCAGACGCCGTTGTTCCCGTATTTATTAGTCTTTTTACTCCATGTAACACCCATTGCAATAGACCTTATCGTTATAGTTCCCATCTCATACAATAGCCTTACACCACCGGGGACAATCCATGACTTCATTTTATAGTGCAGCTATGGAGAGTCCCCGGTTGGTGTCCCATTACATTTTAGATTAAAATTCTCTAAAGGGCCTCTGCGTGTTGGACCTATGTCCCCGCGTAAGCCTGTCAAAAGACCGGGTTCCCCCTTACAGGGGATATAAACCCGTGAAAAGAGAGACATAATAATAATAAATGTTTATTTCAGACTAAGTCCATAGATTGTTTTAATAGTATGTATCACTAAAAATAAATAAAAGAAGTTTATGCTTAGGCAGTGTGCAATCGCATCCAGTGCCGCAACATTGGCGAGTCCCAACGGTTAGCCAACACGCTCAGGATACCGTTCGAGCTGGTTCGCATCCGCTCTAGCAGAGAGGCACAACGCTTTCGTAAGATGGCATGAAAACCATCCACGTGTTGTTCCGCAAACATAGCTGAAGCGCTACAGTGGCGCGGCAGCCCAAATAACATCCTAAACGCGTTGTTATATTGTACTCTCAGGGTGTTGTAAGTGCGCTGCGTGTACTTCACCCACAGGCTGCAGGTGTAAAAGGATTGGCAGTAGGCCTTAAACAGGGTCACCTTTACCTGATCAGTACACCATGCAAACCTGCGGCTCAGCATGTTGCAGCGCACACATAGCGCCCTGCGCTCTCGCTCTAAATCTAGGTTATCAACTAAGTCCTCTGAAACCCAGTGACCCAGATACTTAAAGTGATCCACTTTCTTCAAAGTGGTACCGCAGAGGTGCAAAGGAGGAACACTTGAGTAAGTTTTATTACCAGCCTTAAACACCATCACTTCACTCTTCTTCGCATTGTATGTGAGTCCCTGAGCTTGTACATACTCTTCACAAATAAGTAGCAGTCTGCGCATGGCGCTGATCGATGGGCTCAGCAGCACCATATCATCTGCGTAACTGATGTTATTTACGCACACCCCATCTATATGACAGCCTATGTTGGTGCTGCTGAGCACACCGATCAACTTGTTTATGTATAAATTAAAGAGCCGAGGAGAGGTTACCCCCCCCTGCCTCACCCCACATCCCAATTTATACACGCCCGAGCACGAGCCAGACCATTTCACAACATTTTTTTTGATTTGTATACCAATATTTCAAGATCGACACAACATCGCTCGGTACGTCAGTCTCATTTTTAAGTTTTTGCCACAATACATTATACGATACCATATCAAATGCTCTGGAGAGATCCAAATAGCAAGCATAGACTGGTGTATTTCTGGCTGAGTAGTATTGTACAGTCTGCTTGAGACATAGGATGGCACTCTCAGTTGAAAGGCCTGGTCTAAAACCAAATTGAGAGTCATGAAGGGTTATATGTCTATCCATATGTTGGTCAAGCAGACTGTCCAATACTTTCGCTATAACAGTAGCCAGCGAGATTGGTCTATAGTTTGCTAAGTCTGACACATCGCCAGTTTTGTTTTTCAAAACCGGTACAACTACAGTGTACATAAGGTCATCCGGTAGGTAACGGTGGCCTATACACAAACTAAAGAGCATAGCGAGAACTCTTGGCAGATGAAATCCAGCGTATTTTAAATGCTCGCTGCTGAGGCCGTCATGACCGGGAGACTTACCTCGCATCATTTTCTGTATAACAAAAGCTACTTCCTTAGCTGAGAATCTTACCGTAACGTCTCCGGCCAAGTTCTCAGCATTGAACATCTGGTTATTGGAGAACTTGTATGGCAATTCCTTCACTTTAAAATGCCGCTGAAACATATTCGCTATGTCAATAGGTTCGTGCACGCCAGCTACACTCACAGGAAGGCTCGATTTCGGGTTTAATTTATTTGTATTTTTCCAAAATTTACCAAACTGTTTATTGGCATGATGTTGCGCTATTATATCTAACTTTATCTGTTTTTCATTCTCTTGACAGAATTTTAATCTCGATTTAAAAAACCGCCGCGTTTGGCACATATCTTCGTACTCAGACCCATTATTAGGCTTCCCAAATCGCAACCAGTTTTGATAAGACAATCGGGCCGCCCTGTGAGCACTGCTCACGTGTTCATTCCACCCCGGTACAGGCTTATGTTTCCTCACCGTATGACTCTTATAGCTGTACACAGCAGCCTCACTAAGTATACGCACAACTTCACCATACATCTGACTTAAAATACGCCTGTGATTTTCATCAGAGCAAAATTTATCGGCGCAGTTAGTAAATTCCACAGGAAACGAAATGTTTCTCAGTTGAGAGTGACAAAACTCTGAAAACTTATTGATCTGTTCACTGTCCCTTTCACCCCAAACCATTTTATTACACTCCACAATGGAAGCAGCAATCTTAGGCCTAATTACTTGAATGTCACACTCAATCAACAAAGGGCAGTGGTCCGACCAGTAAGTATCGTATAAAACAGACGCATTACAAACAGAGTGTCTCGCGGCACTTGTCGTCACGCAGTGATCAAGCCAACGCAAGCTTCCATGTGCATCACTCACAAATGTATAAGTATCTATTGGTAACACTTCGGTATCTACGCACGACCATGACTGTTCAGAACAAAAATGTATTAGTTCATTTGAAAATAACTCACCCGGGTGGGCATTGAAGTCTCCAAGTATAAAAACAGATTCCACACCGCTGTTATCAATTAAGGCATTAATTTTACTAAGGCAATCCGTAAATTCAATCAAATTATCGGAACTCGCAGTAGGCATGTACACTGATATGACCAAGATTGACCTCTCATTACATACTAATTTGATGGCCGCAAGGCGCACACTGTCGCATGATATAACCGTAACGCATGGGAACACAGACTTCCTCCAGAGCAGGGCCACACCACCGTACGGCCTACCCCGTAGTATCCCAACTGATGTGTCCACGGCTGAGGTGCCAGTGAACGCAAACTCGTCGTCAATGGTTCCAAGAAAAGGTACATCATGTGGCAGTAACCAGGTTTCCTGTAGCGCAACAACGTCGGCTATCCGGCACAGCCTCCTTATGCACTCTATAGATATAATAACATTCTTACAATTGAAACTAATAAGTTTTGTTGATTTACTATCCATTTAAGATGGTTTATTGCTGTCCTCGTTTAGTGCTCGCTCATTAAACTGTCGAAAATTGATAAACTGACGAAAAGAAACTCCCTCAGGCCAAAAGTCATCATTTAGGAAAGTTTCAAGATTCTGTTGCGGTACAAAGATCTTAAACGCGTTATAATCTTTAGTCTGCTTCATATTCCACTTTATTAAAGTAACATGCAAGTTAGTTTTATTCATAATGTAATTACTGATGTCGCATTCGGTAGTCTCCTTCGATACGTTGTAAATATAAATAGGAACCTTGAGAACCGCCGCTCTAAAGTTAAAATCAGATTTAATCACAGCTTTTCCTGTATATCCAGTGAAACGATTCCTTACAAATTTCCTCCTTACCTGTTTCCATTCTTCAGAAATTTCATTAGTTTTTCATTCTCCCTCTTGTTTGGTTATATTTGCAAAAGATTTTCTCGATAAAATTTGTTGATTTGGCTCATCGGAGAGGTTCGCTGTAGCAACTAGCAAAGATGATGACTGGGTCGACGGTAACGGCTGCGACGGCTTAGTAGGAGGAGGCGCGCGCGGCGCCAACCGCGGCGACGGTTGAGTCATCGCATATTTATCGCTACTCATCTCATCAGCTGACAAGTTATTGTACGCTCTTGGCGTGGAAAATACAACATTATCCTCTTCTGCGAAACAGTCTTTTTCAACAGCCAACATATGATCATTTTTAATCGGACACTGTTTTTGGTTTACAAGAGGGAATATTTCGGGAGGGCCGCTACTGTATTCGAAGCTGTTAAGTAGACAAGCACCCCGTTGTGCATTAATGCTCGATCTTTTCTGAGAATAAGGGCGCTGAAGATCCATTACTTCTGACTTCAGCTTGTCAAATTCTTCCACCGTAGCATATTCTTTAGTAATACGGTCTACATCCTGTCTCAGTTTGACCAAATCCTTGAGAATTCGGGTCGCGTCTAGGTGATCAAATAGCACGGGGGGTAGTTTCTGTAGTTCACGTGCCACAAAGATAGGAATAATTTCAGGATCACTTTCTTTTAAAAGACAGATGATGTCTTCAATGTCACGGACTGTCTTCCCCTTCCTCTTTCGCGTCTTCTTTTTGCTCGCAGGAATCGATTCAAACAACAGATTTTTCGCATTCACTATATCGCTTTCCGTGAAAGCAGTTTCACAAATTCTAGTAATACTATCCTCGTCCATAACATCAATCTTATTACATATGAATGCTAGAACTTCGTTAATAACAATATTACACGAATTACATTTTACTATCGTAGACATTTTTGGTGACATCCGTCAACGTCAAACTAACTGAATGACTAACTAATAACTATGCATACACGTTTAATTTAGATAGCTAAACATACTCTCCATCATGAACTGATGCTGCAGCCAGGATTGTCTCTTCATGAGGACAATCCTCAGCGGTTAGTAGCTTGGACATGAAACTTTGCAAGTTTGTTCAGTTCTGATGACAATACACTAAAAATATAGAAATAACTAACAAATTTGTAGCAAAAAAATGTTTTTAAAAACGAAGCTTTTATTTAAATGCTCTGAAAAGGGACTGACCTGAGAAGTTTGTTCGTAAATCCCCATGCCTCCCTGATATTTATCTTAGCAAAGATGTCATACACAGAGCACTAAAAGCCTTAGACCTTACTAAAGGGTCTGGTCCTGATGGCTTGCCACCCAGTTTCTTTCGATACACAGCAAAAAATATCTGTATTCCACTACACATTATATATAACAACTGCTTAAGAGAAGGTTCGTTCCCGAGTGTATGGAAACGAGCCTTTATTATTCCTATATACAAAAGTGGTGACAAGGGCAACATCGAAAATTATCGTCCTATCTCCATCTTGTCCACCTTGTCTAAGCTTTTCGAAAGTCTTGTGCATAACTCAGTATTCCCTCACATGCGTCATGTTATTATACCCGAGCAGCTCGGTTTTGTTAAAAGTCGTTCTACTACAACAAATCTTACTATTTTTACAAACTATTTATTTGATAATATGGATAACCGTGTCCATGTCGATGCTGTGTACACCGACTTTCGAAAGGCGTTTGATAAGGTGGACCATAAATTGCTCTTAGATAAAATCGCTTTTAACGGTATCAGAGGAAATTTACTCAGGTGGTTTGCATCCTACATATTTAACAGGACCCAAAAAGTTGTTGTGAATGGTTTCGAGTCAGACTATGTAACTGTTGAGTCCGGAGTGCCTCAAAGATCAGTGATGGGCCCCCTTCTCTTCATTCTATTTATCAACGATATTAAATCTTGCTTTATCAACTCCAATATCTTACTGTATGCTGATGATATGAAAATTAATAAATCATGCACAAATATTCAAGACTGTTTACTTCTTCAGGAGGACCTCTATAGGCTCTCTCAACATTGCCAAGATAATAAACTTCAACTTAGTTTACCCAAATGTCACTACATATCCTTCACAAAAAATAAGAATATTTTAAATTATACATATTCTTTGAACGGTCTAGATCTAGAAAAGTTATACTCCATACGAGACCTCGGTGTACAGCTGGATTCTAAATTACATCTTGACATTCATATTGACTACATCGTTAGCAAAGCCTTTCAGATGTATGGTTTCGTCTTCAGATCTTCGACTGACTTTAAAAAAGCATCTACTTTCTTATTCTTATACAAGACCTTAATACGTTCCCAGTTAGAATATGCCGTTCCCATTTGGAGTCCATATTATAGTAAATACAAATATAAAATTGCAATGGTACAAAAAAAAATTCTACGTTCTATGCATTATAAATGTTATCACTCGAAAATCCCTTATGAAAAATTGTTGGCACATTACAATCTCTTGAGCTTGGAGTCCAGACGTATATTTCTCATGGTCATGATGTTGTATGGAGTATGTAGTAATAAATTCGATTGTACTGATCTTACCAATAAATTATGTTACGTAGTACCTAGAACAATTATCCGGCGAGAGGTGCGCGTGCCCCGTTTGTTTCACACTGATAAGGGCAAAACAAATGCTGGGGAGCGGGCACCTCTCTGCCGCCTCATAGAAACATGTAACACACACTTTATCGATGTTGACCTTTTCGCATTTTCACAATCAAAATTCAAAAGCAGCTTTACTTGCTACTCACTCTTAACTAAGTATAATTTTGTTGTATAAATATTAATGCCCACAGTTTGTAAATTAAGGGTATTACGTCCGTCACTTTTCTCATATATTCACGTTCGAAATCCGTGGACAATTGTGTGGGTTATACGTTTATCTATTTGAGTATGTACAACTTTGTTTTAACTTGTAACGTGTAACTGTTTTTTGTCCCAAATAAATAAAATAAAATACATTACCGAAGACTCGCCAATCTCGCCGAACTACATACGGTAAAAATGTGATGTTGGAGTTTTCCTTCTGTTAGAAAGGTTATACCCAAATGTTTTGTTACCTCTAAGAACCGGGAATTCTCAGTTGTGTTCACCTCACCTTGTAAAAGACGCATGAAGTCACCGCTAGTATAGCTTACGGGGAAGCACATGCCACACACCCTCAGGTACTCATGATACTTAGTGCATTGCTCTCTGAAAATATGTGCGGCCAGCCAGGTCATTCAGAGACGGGGCCCGCCAAACAGCGACACCTGCCAGGGGTGCAGTTTAATACTGACAAGACGAACATCCACCCCCGGGCTGAGGTAAGTGGAAGGACACCGTGGGGTTTTAGCGACAGAGTTCGGCATGCCACTTCGCTCTTTTCAAGACGGAAGAAGTCCATGAAGATTACCCCACATTAAAAAAAGGATTGGCCGTCTCATCATCTCTTTTTCCAACGATACTAAAAATCGTGATAGTTTTAGAATTTTTATTTTAAATGACTGAGATTTATGTACATAACAATAAAATAAGTTTACATCGCACGACAGTCGGTCAGGCCACGGAGGGCGCGGCCGCGGGCACGCGCTGCACGTCGCGCGCGCGCAGGCGCGGGTACGAGGGCCGGCTCAGCACGCCGCACGCGTTGGTGGGCCCGCGCATGCGCACGTAGCCCTCCTCGCCCCACCCCGTCGACCACGAGTTCTTTAGTATAAAGTACGTCTCGCCGCGGTGCACGGTCCACCCCACTGCTAATACGGCATGATTTGGTTTGTTTCTTCGGCTGAAACACAACACCGTTATATATTTATATTTTTGTACTATAAACATCATTCTGTACTCATCATATTAGCCACAGGACGTCCACTGCTGGACAAAGGCCTCCTCCTTAGATTTCCACAACGAGCGGTCACATGCCGCTCTCATCCAACGACTCCCAGCGACCTTCACCAGGTCGTCTGTCCACCTCGTTGGAGGTCGTTCCACGCTGCGTTTTCCGGTGCGCGGTCTCCATTCGAGAACCTTTGTGCCCCAACGGCCATCAGTTCTACGAGCAATGTGCCCTGCCCATTGCCACTTCAGTTTACTAATCCTTTCAGCTATGTCGACAACATTAGTTCTTCTACGGATCTCCTCATTTCTGATTCGATCTCGTAGAGAAATACCAAGCATAGCCCTCGCCATAGCTCGCTGAGTGACCTTGAGCTTTCTTATGAGGCCCATTGTGAGTGACCACGTCTCTGTTCCATATGTCATCACTGGTAACACACACTGGTTAAAGACTTGCGTCTTGAGGCATTGCGGTATTGTTGACGAAAAGACGTTGCGAAGTTTCCCGAACGCTGCCCAGCCGAGTCGGATTCGACGATTGACCTCTTTCTCGAAGTTGGACCTACCTAACTGGACAGTTTGTCCTAGGTACATACTCGTCAACAACTTCGAGAACAGAGCTCCCAACGGATATTGGGATGGGCACGACATGGGCATTTGACATGACTTTTGTCTTGCCCATGTTCATCTTAAGGCCCACCTGTTGGGAAACTCAGTTGAGATCATCGAGCATTGTGCTGAGCTCTTGCAGCGATTCTGCCATGACTACGATGTCATCAGCAAATCGAAGGTGAGTGATATACTCGCCATTGATGTTAATGCCGAATCCTTTCCACTCCAGTAGCTTGAAGGCATCCTCCATTTCAGCCATGAACAGTTTCGGGGAAATGACGTCCCCCAGTCTCACACCTCTCTGCAATGGAATTGCCCCCGTGCTCTGTTCATGTACTCGGACCGACATGGTGGCATTTCTGTATAAGCACTTCAACACTTCAATGTACCGATAGTCAATCTGGCACCACTGCAGAGATTGCAGCACTACCCAGGTTTCGATCGAATCGAAGGCTTTCTCATAGTCCACAAACGCCAAGCATAGTGGCAGATTATACTCCTCGGTCTTCTGTATAACCTGCCGCAGCGTATGGATGTGGTCTATGGTACTGAAACCTTTTCGGAAACCGGCTTGTTCGGGAGGCTGAAAGTCATCAAACCTGCGCTCGAGACGATTCGTGATGACCCTTGAAAACAGCTTATAAACATGGCTCAGAAGTGAGATAGGTCTATAATTCTTCAATAGGGTGCTATCACCCTTTTTGAAGAAGAGCACCACCTCACCTCTGTTCCACGCTTCCGGCATTGTGCCCTCGAGTAAGACGGAATTAAATAGCTTCTGAAGGACTTTAAGTACCGGTGTGCCACCTGCTTTCAGAAGCCCTGTCGTAATTCCGTCCCCACCCGGCGCCTTGTTATTTTTAAGCTGTTTCAAGGCCATCCTAATCTCGTACAGGCTGATGTCCGGGATATCCTCGGTAAAGTGTCGAGTTAGTTTGGCTCGCGGGTCTTTGTCAGAGCCAATGGTAGGTATAGTAACCGAGGTGTATAACTGCCGGTAGAAGTTCTCAATCTCTCTCAAAACCTCTGGCTTAGTCGACGCTACACTGCCGTCCTCGGTCTTCAGCTTCATAATACGACTTTGCCCAATAGACTTGTCTCTTGCGAACACTTTAGAGCCTTGATTCCGCTCAATCGCCTCTTTAACACCGTTAGTGTTAAAGGCGCGGATATCGTGAAGCAAGGATTTCCATATCCGTCTATTGAGCAGGCGGTATGCTTCAGCATCCCTGGAAGACTGCAGCGTCATGGCGCATCTTTCTGCCATGAGGTCGAGAGTGTGATCGGAGAACTTTTTTGGTCTACCTTTACGGTGGGTTTTAAAGAACTTAGACCCAACCGTTTGGACAGTTTCTACAAACCTACCATTTAAATCGTCCACAAATACGCAATGTTCCAGGCACTCGAAGCGGTTTTGGAGTTCGAGTTGAAAGCTCTCGGGGTTTTGGATATGAGCACTAGAGGGCCGGAGCGTAGACCTCATCAGACAAGACCTCTCAACTTTGAGATTAATATTCAATGTGCCTCTTACTATTCGGTGATCACTACCGGTTTTCACCCTGTGGATCACAGAGACATCATTGAATATTTGTCTTTTATTAGTCATGATGAAGTCAATCTCATTCCTCGTGGAACCATCGGGACTCATCCAGGTCCACTTCCTGTGAGGCGGCTTTTGGAAAAAGGAGTTCATCACAAAGAGTCCCTCCTTTTCCAAAAAGTCGGCCAGCCTCTGTCCCCTGGGGTTCCGTCGCCCATATCCAAATTGCCCCACTCTCAACGCACCCTCGCATCTAGTGCCCAGCTTTGCGTTAAAGTCCCCCATCACAACAGTGAAATGTGTCTTCGAGGTATGTATGGCCCTACTTACGTCCTCATACATACTCTCTACTCATCATCTGGGTGTGTCGAGGTCGGTGCGTAGACCTGTATGACCTTCAACGAATACCTCTTGGATATTCTGAGTATCAGGTACGCTACCCTGCTGGACACACTTTCGATGGCCACTATACTGTTAATGAGGGACCTGCGGACGAGAAACCCGGCACCACCTTGAGACAGATATTCGCCTTCCCGGTAGTAGAATAAGTTGCCGGATTTCAGGGTTATCGTGTCCTGCCCCTCTCTTCGGACTTCTGATAGACCCATGATATCCCAGTGCAACTTATCTATTTCTTCTTCCAGCTCAACAATCTTTTCGTCTGCCCTCAGTGTGCGTGTGTTATATGTCACCAGGGCCAGTTTTCGTTTAGGGTGGTAGCCCGATCCCATCCGGAGATTCTTAGCACCCCCTGCCCCGCCATTTCCGTGGCCGCTACCATGACCAGGAATGGCGGGGCTGCCGGGAACTGGGGGCCGGTGCTTATGTTGTGTTGTCATTTTGGTGGGAATTTGCCGATACTCACCACGCTTGGCAAGCGGGTTGGTGAGCGCAGAATTGCTACTGCTCAGCAAAAGGGACGCTGCTGCCCATCCCTCTGGTTAAGAGTCCCTTAGTCGACTTTTACGACCTCCACGGGAGGAGATAGAGTGGTGCTATATTCTTAATCCGGACACCACTCAGAATAGGTCATACATTCTGTACTGCGAACTTATATTCAGTCGGTGAGGATGCAATAATACTGAATTTTAACTAACCACCGGGTATCATGATAATATCCCTTCTTGTAACTGGTGAAGGAGGCGAACTCGCCGTCGATGATCACTACAGTGGGTCCATACTTCTTGATCGCCACCTGCGCACACATACTCATAATTTAAACGAAATAAATAAAACTATGTAGGTAATTAAATCACAGTAAATCTTACAATTAATTAATAACAATAACACCAGGAAAATTCTCAAGGTTACACTTCGCTCAGGGCCGTCACTTCAGTACATGTTAAAAGTTCGTCGTTCTACAAAAGCCAACTTCATGCCTAGTTTTTCAATAAGAACTAAGTAGTGCTATAGATAGATCCTCACAACAGGTATACATTCCTGTGAATAAATCTAATCACCTTATAGACTATATAAGAACTAATCAAAACAGTTGTACTCTCTGTATCTCCTAAGAGTGCTGTGAAGCGAGATAATTCCGCGTGCAAAGCCTCGTTGTAGACATACAAGGACGAACAAGATTATCCTATATTTCGGATTCTACATAGTAATCAAACACGTCGGTAAATGGCGGTCTATTATACGATGCAAATCGAGATATTTTGATAAATGACCTTACTCACGATTGAATACGAAAATGAACAGGAGGGGAGCGAAAGCTCGAACCGAGAGTGACAGGCGCCCTTCATCATATCAGCCATTTCAACGTCCACTACTGAACAAAGGACTCCCCCATAGATTTTCACAACTGTGTCATTACTTTGGGGGTATTTGCCAATACTCACCACGCTTGGCAGGCGGCTTGGTGAGCGCAGTATGGCTACCGTTTCTCAGAAGGGACGCTGCTGCCCATCCCTCTAGTTTAGATTCCCTTAGTCGCTTTTTACTACATCCACGGGAGGAGATGGAGTGGTGCTATATTCTTAATCCAGATACCACACCGATAACAAGCGCCCTTATCCTGAAGCTATTATAAGGTGTTCAGGGAGCTCCTTGCCATCTTGGATATTAATTCTTTCATTACCTTGAACGGCAGGTTCATCAGATAGGGCAATAACTTTCTCTGTCAGCAGTAGTGCCATCTATGCTGAATAAAGTGTGGAACTGGAGGAAAGAGGCTCCTTTTAAAAACCTCCTTGGGTCAGCAACTTTAGCAACGCGCCAGCTCTGGTTGTAGATGGAGGTACGGACGCGCCAGCAATAGTATGCGGTAGTTGCTGTTAAAGGAAGCTATTCCGTCTCCCATAAGATGAGGTACGGCAATGCACTAAAAGGGAACCGTTGCGTATCCTACTGTATGTGCTGAAGGCGACCTCAGTGGTGGTTTCAGCTATATTTCCCAGGGCGGAGTATCTAAGAGGATGTCCCGATGTTCAAGTTAAACTTACCTTGAGTGCAACTATGTTGTCTTTAGTGACGTTGACGTGTCCGCTGACGCGCGTGACGGCCGGCACGCTGTCTGCGCGGCATTGCAGCACCTGCACAACAACACATCATGCTAAAATTTGGTCTGGATATTATGGGTCTCTGCATATTGGCAAATGTCTTCGTTGAAGCCTAGCATACGACTAGGTTCTTCTATCTCTTCTCTTCCCCGTGGGTTGCGGACGCGCAGATTGGGGAGTCTGTGTGCTAGTACCGAGCGGCAATTGGCAGTACGTGCCCTTGATAACGTAGGTATCCACAAAGGAATTTTAGAAATTCCACCCCTAGGGTGGTAAAAGAGGGGTGGAAAAGTTGTATGAAACTCCGTCACTCTATAGATCTATGAAAAATGGTATTTAGCTTTTTTGGTTTAAAATAAAGAAATACGTGTTTTTATTAATTATACCTTAAGGGGGTAAAAGAGAGGGTGAAAGTTTGTGTGGAATATCTGTTATTTCTATATCTAAAATTTCTTTCACTAATAGGCCGTCCTACCCCCGAGTGATATAGGCTATATTTGTATTTATATCTATTGATAAAAATAAACGCGCGGGTGAAACCGCTGGCAACAGCTAGTAGTAATATAATCTTAATGTTTAATTAGAGTTGAGTATATATTGTACACCAAAATAAATACAAAGTTATAAACAAAGCTAAAAGCGATTTTTCCAGGCAACCATTGGATGGACAAAAATCATGAATTAAGAGTGATAAAGGGTAGTTGGTGGTGTACTGCTACTGTAGTAACAAATATGTAAATGTAATATAAAACGAAAACGGATTTGGTTTATCAATCATACATGCAACAAACAAATATAACAAAATATAAATACATACTCTGCCACTACATACTCCATACATAAGATATGTATCAATCAATTCGGCGAGATGAAGTCCACTGCTGGACACAGGCCTCCCCCAAAGATCACCACAACGAACGATATGGGTATGTTGTGAGCTCATTGGGGGGTTTTGCCATAATCGCCACGCTTAGATATGTATACAAAAAGATATATAAATAGGTTTTAAAGTCACCATCGATTTAGCTCGTCTAATAGACGTTTGTGGAATGCACTGGTAGTGTGTAGCCTGAACAGTAAAGGAATCGTTTAAAAATCTTGTTTTGTGCATAGGCATTTTGATTATCTTAAGGACAGCGCGTGCGTATCAGCACGCAGGATTGAACAGAATACTGTAAAGTAGTGAAAGAATGCAACATTCTGACGAAGGCGTATTCCAATAGGAAGCCACTTGAGTTTAGTACGAAATTCTGATACATGATCATATTTGCGTAATCCCATATAAAGCTTATACAAAAGTTTTGGAGTCGTCGTTGAGATCGAGATGGCTGGCATCGGCATAGTCAAGGATAGGAAACAGAAGAGATTGTGCAAGCGCAGCTTTAGTGGCAATAGGGAGAAAATTACGCAATCTTCTCTTCTCAAGGATCTCGCCGACGCAAACATCCTGCGACTGGTTTCTTGTATTTGTGGAACTAAAGAGAGGTTTTTATTCACGTAAATACCCAAGTTTTTCACTTTGTCACTTATAGGAATCTGAGTACTGTCAAAGAAAACCTGGGGAAGTTGTATCCAGTCAATTCTCGAAAACATACAATATGTTTCAAAAGATGCCATGAGACAAGTCTGTATGTATGGCATAAGAATAATTTATTTAGTGCCCGTTCCCGTATTCAATTCACGCCACTATTATTAGTAGTGTGCATACCCTAGGTGAGTTTATATGTTCCTGCTTTGTTCACCCATTAGATATTTTTTATAATTGGTACAAAATGTATAAACTGTGTTAGAGTACGTAGTGGTGGTGGTAATCTACAGGTCTAACGATCGGTCCAGCAGCGGGTAGCAGCGAACACACATGACACATTTATTGCATCGAATGCACGAGAGAAGTCAAGTAGAGTAAGCACTGTCCCAATACCTTGATCCCTAGACTCCAAAATATTGTCGACCACATCAAGCAGTGCTCTAGCTGTGCTGTGTCTTTTACGAAAACCTGACTGTAGAGCTGGTAAAATTGTGAACTTCTCAAGATAACAAGTAAGTTAACCGCAAACGACTCTAAAATTTTGAAAGGCAATGAAGTAAACTTTTATATTTATCTGACTTGCTCTACTCAGAAATCCGGGCAAGATCCATATTAATATTATCAAGGGCATCCGACAAAGTTCCAAATGGAGCTTGAGAATAAGTCTGAAGATCATCAGCATAAAGGTGGTAAGAAGAAAGATATTTATTGGATATAGAAATTATAAAAATTGCGAAATGTAAAGGAGATTTATCGCCACCCTGTGGTACACCGACATTAGTATCACACCAAGCGGAAAAGGTGTCTTCAATGCGAATCTGTTGTCGGCCAGATAGGTAACTGCAAAACCAATCAATTACCTTCGGAGATATGTTATGAGAGCAAAGTATGCCAAGCAAAATGTCAAAGTCCACAGTATTAAAAGCATTACTGCAGTCCAGCAATGAGAGCACCGTTAACTTCCCATTTTCCATGCCTTGCCTGATATCATCCATAATATTCACCAAGGCAGTAACAGTACTGCGACCAGGACGGAAACCGGATTGGAAGGGATTTAGAAGTCCCTTCTTACAAATGAATGAACTTAACTGGTTATGAACCAGACGTTCTAAGACTGGAGAGAAATGGAAGAATGGCTATTGAACGATATTCGAAAAAGGATATGGGGTAAGGCTTTTTAGGTAAAGGCGTAACTTGAGCTTCTTTTCAAGCATTTGGGAAGAAACCGCTAGATAGGGAATAATTCAGGATAAGACGGATAACAGGAAGGATTTCAACAAGGATAGGAAGGATCATACTACGGCTAAAACATGGCTAGGGTCCGAGCAACATGTACTATGAAACAAAAATGAACGTGACAAGAAAGCAAAAATGATTAATGTAATGTATTAATTTTGATTTCTATCATACATCGCTTTTGTAGGGAGTATAGTCTTCGAGCGCGGGCAGTCCATTGTCCTGTATGTAGTTGTAAGCAAAGCTTGGCCACGTCCCGTGACATCCGTTGCCACCATACCTGTAATACGACAAGGATGGTTTAATTAAGCGTCGCCGGGTCGCAAGGACAAGGTGTTCGACCTGTTACTGTACTGACGGCTGAGCGCAGTCCACGAGCGTCTGCTCGCTGAGTGCCACGAGGCGGTTGGTCTCGACGAAGAGCGCACCCTCCACCGCACCCACCGTCGCAAACGCCCAGCACGAAGAGCACATCCCTTGATCTACACACAACAGTAGTCGGCGTTAGTCGACGCTACTGAGCCAGCAGGCGAGCGCGAGTCAGGAACAAGCGGGACTCACTGCGCACGGGGGTGACGCCGCCGCGCTCGCGCCAGTCGAACTTGCGCGGCAGGCGGCCCCGCAGCGCGTCCAGCTCGGCGCGCGAGTGCGGGAAGCGCTCGCCCGGGCCGGCCGCGGGCGACGCCGCCGCGCCCAGCAGCACGCGCCGCTCGGCCGCCAGCCGGTCCGACAGGAAGTTGGTGCCCAGCTCGAAGCTGGCGCCCTGCCGGTTGCCCGACGACGAGTGCCGCGCGCTCTGCATGTACACGTTCTTACGTACGGCCTCCTCCGAGTCGTCGGCGTAAAGGCGCTGGTATGTTCTCTTATACCTGCATACGTTATGAGATATGTTATTAACAAAACCGTTGGTCGTCACCGGTGTCCCGTATAAATCGCCACTACCGAGTATATTAATGACGCTTACTGTTCTATCTCTGTGTCGTATCGAGGGTCACGACGGAGCATGGTGAATTCACGAAGTGGTTCTACGGTCTCCATCCGGTTGGTAGTTTCGACTTGTTCACATGCGTCAGCTAAAATACACATCACAGTCTAACATTATCGGCTGACAAATGTTTTGGGGTGTGAACCTTCACGGCCATAAGATGATTTCACTCGTTGGTCACGTAGTCCACTACACGAAATGTTACGTACCGATGTCAAGGTTGAACATGGCAGGGTCGTGATGACGCTCCTCCACCTTATCGAAGTAATGCACGTAGCCGTCGCAGTCGGCGCCAAGCATCGAGCTATCCACTCTCACAGAGTACCTGCGAACGAGACGAAGGGTCAGCGATAGAAGCAACGGTAACCTTGCCAGGAGGGTGTGGCGCCCACTGACCAGATCGGCGTAATAGTGAAATTGTCCGAGGCACGCGAGAGGAGCAGGTTGTGTCGGAAGGTGAGCGCCTCCCCTTGCGCAGCGCCGAGCTCGCCCCGGTGTCCCGACAGCGTGTAGCGCCAGCGCTCCGCGCGCTCCGCGCCGCGCAGCACGTGTCCCGCGAAGGAGAAGGCCTGCAGCTCGGGCAGCGCGGGCAGGCCGCGCTCCGCCAGCGACACGCGGCGCGGCGCCGACACCGCGCAGCGCCGCACGTCCGCCGCGCCCGTGCGGTCCACGCTGATCTGCAGCACGAATTACAGATAACACTATGACTCGAATGGAAGAACGAATCTCAAACTCTCACCTTTACGCTTTGCACGCGACCGTCGCGCTTCATCATGCGGTATGTGGAGGTGGTGCCTCCGTGGAAATCAACGCGCGAAGCGCCACTCGCGGCATCCCACCTGCGTCGAAGACATTAAGATAACAAGTAGATATTGTTAAGGGTTGACTGGCAGAGAGTACCGTATGGCATTGAGCCCGCCTTTGCGCATAAAAGTTTGTTTTTGTGTGTCCGGATTAAGAATACAGCACCACTCCATCTCCTCCCGCGGAAGTCGTAAAAGGCGACTACGGGACTCTAAACCAGAGGGATGGGCAGCAGTGTCTCTTCTGTACAGCGTTCATACTGCGCTCACCAACTCGCTTGCCAAGCGAGTGCTGACAATACAATTTTGGAATTTTTTGGGAGGAGGTTAGCAGTCGACATTCTTTAGCTCATATGATGATAAACTTTTTTTTTGTTGTGAATGTTTTAGCAAGATCAAGAACAGAAATCCTTTGCTTTAAATGGATATGTGCCTTACCACACCGAGTACGGTTCGGTGTAGTCGGCGCGCGGCACCGTGAGCCGCGCGCGCAGGAACAGCGAGCGCTCGAAGCGCGGCGGGGGGGGCGGCGCGGGCGGGGCGGCGGGGCCGTCTTCGGCGCTCGCGTCGGGGTTGCGGCGTCTGCACTTCAGGCGCCGACGCCCCGAAGACGTTTTAGTGTTGGGCGGCAAATCATCAGACGGGTCGTCCTCAGGCGTCACGTCCATTTTCGGGGAAGAGGCTGACGATTGTAGTTCTTCGACGGTGTAATCGTCGGCACTGACGATGCCGATGGGCTCGATTCCTACCGGAGGTAACGTTGGGTCGGACGGCACCTGCGCTTGGAACTGCTCCACCAGAAGCTGGGGGTCCTCTGAAATGTAGAGGAGATGATATGTACAGTCACATAAAAAATATTTACATAACTATAATCCAAAAATGAAAATCCTTTTATTTAACAAAATATATGATGAAGTCGGGAATACCATATACTTTTTTTTTGTGTAACTAAATCTTTTTTATAAGTTACCTCACGACCAGCGTCCCATTAGCGGTGGCGTGCTGCTGTTGCGGTGAACTGGGTCTGATTGTTACATAGCTCTACCGCGGTGCTAACATGAGTAAGTTTATAACTATTGTAGTATTAGCAGTCATTGTTGAGAGATGGCTCACCGCTGGGCGGGAACCGGGGCGCGTTTTGCGTGAGTCGCTCGTCGGTGGGCGGCCTGCGCGGGGCGCCACGCGGTGGGGACGGGGGGGCGGTGCTGTCCGGCTGGTTCGTGCCGGCGCTGCTGGCGGCCGCTTGAGGTGCGGTGTATTCCGGAACCTTGTAGGTAGGTGCATTGGAAATGGTATTGGTGTACATGGGGCCCGGGACATCGTTAGTGACGGCGGTGACGGTACGCGCAGGTGCTACGCCAGCTGTCGGTGCGGCGGCCGCCTGCTGCGGGTTCAGCTGGCACTCTGCAACAGGGGCGGGCGTGAGCGTGGGCAGGGCGGTGGCGGGGCGTGAGCGTGGGCAGGGCGGTGGCGGGGCGTGAGCGTGGGCAGGGCGGTGGCGGGGCGTGAGCGTGGGCAGGGCGGTGGCGGGGCGTGAGCGTGGTCGCCGCGTACTTACGGGCGGGGCTGCTGCTCGGTGCGGGCACGGGCACGGGCACGGGCACTAACAGCAGCTGCGGTATGGACGCCCGGCCGCTACTCTCGCTTTCTGTATTGACAGTGTTACACTTTATATTTAACAGCTGAGGGCCTCGCATGACTGTGCCGACAAAGTCGTAAGGGAGCTAAAGAAGTGGACAGCATAGCACAAAAACGTTTTAAAAGGTATCGATTCTTCAAAAATACATTTGGGTATTTTATTTTTAATTTGATCAATCACTTATAAATAGGTATATTGGAGTCTTAAAATGAATTACGCCAAATAAAAAACAAGCTAAATAGCACTTGCGACACAATTTCATCTTTAAATTAAGTGTTTATTTAGAAACGGTGTGACGTGACTTCGTGGCAAGTACCTCACTTGAAAGCAAAACCGAGTGCAGACATTTTGTATACTCTGAATTAATCTATCAGAGCGAGCAAGTGGGCGCGGGCCATATACGGTATCAGCATAATTTAGTTTTGACAAAACAAGCGATTCGACAAGTTGTATACGAAGCTCTTCAGAGAGGAATGGTCGCATTTTATATTGTACCTATAATCGATAAAAACAATTGCGAATCGACTACGTCACGTGTGTTTCGTATCTTCAGTCAGTTCAATGTCCAGACCGAGACTGCTAGCCTCAGCCACCCTTTCGATAGTGCTTCCCATAAGAGTCAGATTCAGCGTGGCTGGTAGCAATTTTAATAGATGTTTTGTTCCAAAGACTATTTCGATTTAGAGGGATTTAAAACTAAGCTATTGTTTTCCGACCAAGCCGCTATTCTAGTTTGATCCTCATTCAGATTCGTTACAGCATCGCAGTATGCATGTGTTTTGAACGAAATGTACACCTGTACATCATCTGCGTACATATGGTAACTACACTTTTCAAAACAATTAGTCAAATCCGAGCAACATAGTCTATGGTTTCTCGGGAGTTATGAAAGGCCCGCATTGGGTAAGGTGTACATTGTGCATCCAAATAATGGCGACTGCTATTTCTTGCGTCTTTTATCGCCCAGCCGATGGAGCGCTCCCTCTACTTGACGATGATAAACACTGGGACAATACTCTCGAGGAGGTCAGCGACTGTCTCAGTAGTCTGCGACATTTAGTCGCCGTTATGTTGGTCTTCTAAGCGCCGACCGTCAGGGTTCGACTTATTGCTATCCACTCAGTGCACATTATAGTGCGTGATCTCGAACGCGTGTCTGTACAATGGGCGGCACTGGTGGCGTCAGCAAGCAGATCGCTCGCAGTCGGCACGCTGTATGCTCGCTTGAAGCGTGCGGTCTGCTTACTCGGTCTGTACGCTATATGTGGGATGTGAGGGTGGCAGTTGCGAGCGCACTCGCGAAATGTATCTTGATATTATAAAATTATTGTACAACACACGACTTAAAGCCCTAATTTTAATGACAAAATGACTGGTGTGGCTATAATGAGTGATTGGACTGTTAATACTGGGCGGAAAAGGGCAAGCTAGATCTTACGAAAGTTATTGATGACGACACCTAGTGCCATGTGGGAAGCGTTTCCAAACAAAAGACAAAATCGCATGGTTTGGCAGTCGGCTGGCTGGACTGGATGCAATATGCGGCAGGCCTATGGGTCGCGTCATTCAGAAATATATCATGATCCCTCTACACCTATTACAAGTTCCTAATAAAAGCTCTGGTCATTATTGAATGTTTTCAATAACATGATGTGAATTAATACATTCCACGCGTGCAAAAGCTAGTTTAATATACTTTACAACACTCACAAATTGTTTAATTTTAAAATAGCAAATATAAGAAGCGAGCTTATGTCTGATTATACATCCGTGACGTTGTAATAAATACGTTTTACTTTTCTGTATCGAGGCGACTATTCACGCGGCTGTCCTCGGGGATCTCAGATTAGGCTTAAAACTACAATAAGTCTTATGTTTCCATGTAGTCCGGAAGCGGGTGTCCGTTCGTGTGGTTGTGTGTGGTACTCACGCAGCGGCACTTGGATGGGTATGGGGGGCGCGAAGAAGCCGCCAGCGCCTCCGCCGCCCCACGCACCCCCCGCACCCCCCGCACCGCGAAAATAATCTGAAATGTTACGATAAACGTTAATTAACCTAACTAATATACGTGTGATATTTATAATAAACACAGCGGGCCTTTGAGCGGAAACTTAAGATATAATAGAAGTTCCAGATATTAATAGCTGGGGACCGCTGCTAGTCCAACATTTCTTCTAATTATCTGGTAGACGCATTGCTGGTTGAAAAAAGAGAGTTCGTTACTGTGCACTTTTAAGAATGTTAAAGAGCAGGTCTGGCTGATTTCTCATTTTGTTTAAAAAAGTTGTAACATTACTGGACATATAAGCCTTAATAACGAATGTATCAAGGAGGGAACGCAGAATAGTGCCGCGTAGGACTCTGCCTGGCCTGCCATTAGAATAGTTATGGGTAGGTGTGACACTTATCACTAGGCGAACGACTTGCTCGTCTCGTCACCAGGTACCATTTCGGTTGGTATAACCTACGGCCCGGTTAACAAGAACTCGATAACATCAGGTCGTGAATAATATTTAATACATTCGTGGAAGGCTCGAATGAATCGCCTGACTTTGCCCCGCAGCGTGACACGCGGAATTTGAAAGAGGAAGTGGTTGCAAGGCCTCGCTTGTTTGTTTGACAGCTGATTGTTCTAGTCGGAAGTTGATCACTAGATGTGTATCTCGACAACCAGTTCTAACAGTTGTGGCTCGCGGTCCCGTCCAACATTAACTACCACTCTATGTATAGACATTTATCGTTTGGTTGTGTTGCAGCATCAGTTTAAACTTGCTGGTAACTAGGTCCTGCGAAATAGTATTGTTTAATAAAAAACAACTTCGCGTATCATTTTGGAACTCAGGCAGCAGTAGGCTGGTGATGGGTTCCGTGTGCGCAACACAGCACAGCACACAGTGAGGCTTCGGGAGGTTAGTGACTCGTTGATATTAACGGGTGAATGAATGGCCCATCCAAGCTGTATACTGTGTAACTAATGAAATGCGTTGTCACTAGTCCGCTATACGTCATCGGGATCTCTTCACGTGAATGTCGTAGAAGGCGCCTGAACTGACTTTCAGTGCGAGCGATGGGCAGCAGCGTTCCGTCTATGTAGCAGCAGCCATTCTGCGCTCACCAACCCTCCTGTCGAGCGTGGTGAGTACTGGCGAGTTCCCCCCATCATGACGACACACGGCAGGTTACCGGTTATCTATGGGGGAGGCCTTTGTTCACCAGTGGAAGTCCTTTGGACTGATACGATGACAATGAACAAAAGAAATTGCGCACGCAATCAGATTATTTTACGTTGGTATTCTTAATTTATTTTACATCAATAATGTATGTAATAATGTGATGACACGGTTGGTGCAGTGGCTGATACAGTCGGCTGCTGCACTCCGGGTCGTGGGTTCTATTCCCGCACGGAACAAATATTTGTATGATCTGCAGGTAGTTGTTCCGAGTCTGGGTGGATTGTGTGTGAATTTTGTCTGTAAACGCACCCACGACACAGCAGTAAAAAAATAAATAAATATAAGTTTAAAATTATCCGTTCAACTCGACTGAAAAATAATTTTGGATAGTGCGTTTTTATAGTGAGAAACGTACTTATAAAAACTCACTATCCAAAATATATATATTTATACTGGTTGGTGAGGACATCTTTCCCAAATCACCATCCTTTTTTTTTAAAACCTTGAGCCATACTCTCATTATTCGTGTCGTGGGTACAATTGTCAGATACATCTTACATTCACAAATCAAATCAATCAATCCTGCGACCCTTAGTGAAGAAAGATTTTGACTCCGAACACACGGGTTATACACCGAGTCAAGAAACTCATGTTTTTATAATATACGATTAGCCTGCTTATTATTTTGGCCTCCGAATACATTATACATATAATATTTATAAAGCCAATCGCTCAGCCACCGCACGAACCTTGCCGGCTACAACTACGTAAAGCTGCCCAATGATTCGGTTCTAGATGGCGATGTGTCAGCGCTATAGCATCGGGCTACATTTGAAGTCAGTGCCCACATGCTTGGGAGCAAGCTAGTGATGCTGACGTCACAGTACAGTCGGACCTACCAGCTAAGAAGTTGGCCCAGCGGTCCGTGCCCACATGCACGTCACAGTACAGTCGGACCTACCAGCTAAGAAGTTGGCCCAGCGGTCCGTGCCCACATGCACGTCACAGTACAGTCGGACCTACCAGCTAAGAAGTTGGCCCAGCGGTCCGTGCCCACATGCACGTCACAGTACAGTCGGACCTACCAGCTAAGAAGTTGGCCCAGCGGTCCGTGCCCACATGCCCGTCACAGTACAGTCGGACCTACCAGCTAAGAAGTTGGCCCAGCGGTCCGTGCCCACATGCACGTCACAGTACAGTCGGACCTACCAGCTAAGAAGTTGGCCCAGCGGTCCGTGCCCACATGCACGTCACAGTACAGTCGGACCTACCAGCTAAGAAGTTGGCCCAGCGGTCCGTGCCCACATGCACGTCACAGTACAGTCGGACCTACCAGCTAAGAAGTTGGCCCAGCGGTCCGTGCCCACATGCCCGTCACAGTACAGTCGGACCTACCAGCTAAGAAGTTGGCCCAGCGGTCCGTGCCCACATGCACGTCACAGTACAGTCGGACCTACCAGCTAAGAAGTTGGCCCAGCGGTCCGTGCCCACATGCACGTCACAGTACAGTCGGACCTACCAGCTAAGAAGTTGGCCCAGCAGTCCGTGCCCACATGCACGTCACAGTACAGTCGGACCTACCAGCTAAGAAGTTGGCCCAGCGGTCCGTGCCCACATGCACGTCACAGTACAGTCGGACCTACCAGCTAAGAAGTTGGCCCAGCGGTCCGTGCCCACATGCACGTCACAGTACAGTCGGACCTACCAGCTAAGAAGTTGGCCCAGCGGTCCGTGCCCACATGCACGTCACAGTACAGTCGGACCTACCAGCTAAGAAGTTGGCCCAGCGGTCCGTGCCCACATGCACGTCACAGTACAGTCGGACCTACCAGCTAAGAAGTTGGCCCAGCGGTCCGTGCCCACATGCACGTCACAGTACAGTCGGACCTACCAGCTAAGAAGTTGGCCCAGCGGTCCGTGCCCACATGCACGTCACAGTACAGTCGGACCTACCAGCTAAGAAGTTGGCCCAGCGGTCCGTGCCCACATGCCCGTCACAGTACAGTCGGACCTACCAGCTAAGAAGTTGGCCCAGCGGTCCGTGCCCACATGCACGTCACAGTACAGTCGGACCTACCAGCTAAGAAGTTGGCCCAGCGGTCCGTGCCCACATGCACGTCACAGTACAGTCGGACCTACCAGCTAAGAAGTTGGCCCAGCAGTCCGTGCCCACATGCACGTCACAGTACAGTCGGACCTACCAGCTAAGAAGTTGGCCCAGCGGTCCGTGCCCACATGCACGTCACAGTACAGTCGGACCTACCAGCTAAGAAGTTGGCCCAGCGGTCCGTGCCCACATGCACGTCACAGTACAGTCGGACCTACCAGCTAAGAAGTTGGCCCAGCGGTCCGTGCCCACATGCACGTCACAGTACAGTCGGACCTACCAGCTAAGAAGTTGGCCCAGCGGTCCGTGCTGACGCCGGTGGAGCGCCGCCGCCGCTCGGCCGGCTGCTGGCGCGCCGCCGCGACGTACCACACGCCTGCACATACACAAACAGAAAAACAATTATTAGTGTTGACTTGGATATATTATGTACAAAGAGAGAGGTGCAGAATATATATAGAATATCCGTTAGACTCGTACTACGATCCAATAAACTGAAGAAAGATAACAACTTAAACTTTTTTTTTGTTGGGCTTCTCGCATACATTTCTGGGAAATGTGGTTGCTTAACCGGTCATTTGCTGGCGAAGCCAAAAGAGGCCTCCAGCCAGGCTTAAATTAAATATTAAAAACTAAGCAACTTTCGCTAAGGGCGCCCCCTGCGGGACACGGACCTCGGCTTAGGGCGTTGCTGGGGATAACCAGCTATTGTTTTGGGGACAGCTGGATCGGTATTATTTAAGTTGTTTGAAGGGACATTTAAAGCTACAGGCTCGGCACGGGCCGGCGCGAGCAAGAGACGGGAGGGAGAAGTGCTAACTTGAACGGGAAGGTGACGCGGCGATAGGCCTCCGCGACGTCGGTGAGGCGGGCATCCTCGGCGGCGAGGGCGGTACAACGGTCGGGTGTTTAGTGAACGAGACAACGCGAGTCTCTTCATGTGATGTAACGTGATTTTATCGTCTGGATCGACCAGAACGTGCCTCGGGGGGCGTACTCTACTGATACGGGAGGGTTCGTAGTCGGCGGCTGATACCACAATAGGATTTGGGTGGGACAGGGCAGAATCGAGATAGCGTTTAGACGCTTGTTTCATAAATTGCCTGATGGTCGGCAAGTTAAGGTCGAAATGGAGTTGGTCGTTTCGCATGTACAGAGGCGCTCCGGTGGCCTTGCGCATGAAACGGGTTTGGAGGGTTTCTAATCTACGGAGTGGGTATGATTCAGCGTGTGCGAACACTGGGCTGGCATAGGTCATGATGGGTCGAATGCATGTGGTGTAAATTCTCACCTTATTTCTAAGGGATAATTTACTACGAGCGTTCAGAATATAGTGAAGGCGACCGAGCACAAAGGCAGCGCGGGCACGCACCGTCTTTGTGTGGGGAATGAAGGTCAGTTTTTTGTCTAGGGTGACTCCAAGATACTTGGCGTGCGGTTCCCAAGGAACCGATTGGCCCAGCATCGAGATCTCCCTGAAGCGTGAGTGGTCGTCGCCTAATTCGCAAAATAGGACGGCTTTACTTTTGATGGGGTTAACTTCGATCCGCCATTTCCTAAACCATTTACCGTAGACGTTGGCTGTGGTTTGGAGGATCTTAGTTATACTATCGGGAACGTAACCAGAGTAGAAAATGGCCGTGTCATCGGCGAAGAGTGCTAATTGGGTCGTATTAGCAGGTCTTTTGGGGAGGTCACTGGTGTACAGTGTGAACAATAGTGGGGCTAGCACGGATCCTTGTGGGACTCCGGCTCTAATGGGGTGGGGGGAAGAGAGAGCGCCCGTGGTTCGATATCGGAAACTGCGATTTGACAAGAAGTCTCGTATGATGAGAACGAGACGGTCAGGCACTCCGAGTTGATACAACTTATATAATAAGCCATTGTGCCAGACTTTGTCAAATGCTTTCGCAACATCGAAAAAGAGGACTCCCGTCATCAGGCCGCGTGAGAATCCGAACGTGATGTGTTCAACTAGTTGGTGGACTTGTTGTACACACGAGTGTTTGGTTCTAAAACCAAACTGTTCGTCGGGAATGAGTTTCTTGGAATCGGCAAAATCCTTTAATCGGGAATAGATAATCCGCTCATAAATCTTCGCAAGAGAATTGAGAAGGCTTATGGGGCGATAGCTGGAAGGCTCGCACTTGGGCTTACCGGGTTTGGGAATACCGATAACGGTGGCCTGTTTCCACGTATGCGGAAAGAGGTTATTGTTTAATGCCGCATTGAAGATGACGGTCATTAAGGCGATAAGACGTTCGGGGAAGAGTTTAATCACCTTGTTGGTGATACCGTCAGAGCCGGGGGCTTTGCGAGGGTGAATCTTTTTCACGAGATTTCTGACCTCGTCTGCCGTGACCGGAGGGAGGGGGTCGTCAGGGTCCTCGGCAGGCGGAATAGCTGCTCTACGTTCGACTTCAGCGTCAACCTTTTTGAGGTGAGCTTGGTCTACAGGTAGAGTGCTTGGGGAACATTGCGCTTCTAGACTGTCAGCTAGGCATTCGGATTTTTCGTCGTCATCAAAGGCCGGCCTTTGGTTGGGACGGTTGAGAGGGGGGACAGCATTGGATGTTTCGGATTTGAGTTTCCGTTGCAGATTCCGTCCAGAACGCAAGGTGGGTTGGCTCTAAGTCGCCCAAAATCTTATCCCAGTTAGCCTCTCGGCACTCCTTAATACGTTCCTTGACAGCACGCTGCAGGTGGCGCATAAAGAGGCGATTGGGTTCGCTGGGAAAAGATGAGTACGCTCTAAGGGCTGCGTTCTTCTCCGTCATCAGTGCACGTACATCGTCACGGAGTTTCATACGATCACAACAACTTAAACTTTAACGTTTTAGTTATTATACCGCCCGACTTCATAGATAAAGTTTATTTTCTTTTCAGCGGTTTTAATATTTTTATATCGTGTAGGGTTTTTGAAGTCGGTATTTTTTTTGTTAAAAAGTTTTATTTGTTTATTTTTAGTGTAAATAAACGTAAGAACGTTTTCCAATTTGGTATCAGTATTTAACACTAAAAATAAGAATGACTCAAATCGGTTCTCTGATTTGAGAGGAATCGAAACTATTAAGACACCATCTAGATAAGCGCAGTCTAATTAACCTGTTTATTGAAGCTGGTTAAAAAACTACTTAATCAAATTTAATTTAATTTATACGGGACCAACTCGAAAGCATTTGGCACAAGTTAAAAAAAGAATTACTCAAATCGGTATGTTTACAAATCTCGGAATAATCGGTGTACATACATGTAGAAAAAATACGCATCGAATTGAGAATCTCCCCCTTATTGAAGTCGGTTAAAAATGTTTTGAATTAGAATTAGCATTACATAGCTAATTTGCACACCATAGAAAACGAAGGCCAACAGCCACCGGTTATACTAGATACTGTTCTGTAGTCCGGCCTGGCAAACGTTAGGGACCTATGAACTATAAAGTTAAGTAAAGTTTTCCTCTAATTCCTGTGAATCTGCCGAAACGACCGCAGTATGGTCTTCTGAACCTAATTCAGTCATTGGGTTGGTGCAAAATCCACGATCAAATCATCTATCCATCCATCGACTCGGCTGCTCCTCAGTCCACTGCTGGACGGGCGTCTCTCCCAGTTTGCCACAACACTAGCTCTTGCATCGCACTAGTTTACCCCAGCTACCGTCATTAGTCGGGCGGCGCGGCCCACGCTATGATCCCAGAACATAATTTACCTTACTTTTGTCGGGGCCGTGACATTGACATTTCGTTTGTTCGTTCGCGGCTGACATAATCAGTACTTGGAACACACTCACTAATAATTCAGTAAAGTATTGTCGTCGGTTGCCGGAACCGGTCCGTCCAGTTTTTGTGTCACTAAACGAGACATTCACTATCACTTCCATTTGGTTATTCCAAATAGGTGAGCAATGTTCGTAATAACTTCAAGCTGCGTCAGGCTCAGGGCACGCAGCTGATTTACATTACTTGATGTTTTGCTCAGATGTATATATAAGTTGTTGTGATCTGGCGAGAATCGGTCAGTTTTGGAATATTTCCGTAGACTGATTTATACCTGTTTTTTTTACTCCTACTAAAACCTTTACGCACCCGCGAAACCAGAGGCCGGGCGATGGCGCGGGCCTTATAGCGACCGCACGGAGTTTCAGGCGTATAGGAATTAGGCACCAGGGCGGTTGTTACCCCGGCGCCGTCTCCTCCTTCTTCGAGCGGGATCGGCCCTCTCCCGATCCCGCTCTGCGGTCTCCTTCTGGAGCATGACGCTCTCACAGAAGGAGACCACTGCATTCCAGTTTCAAGACTGATTTATGTCTACTTTAAAATTTAATACGTGAACATAGTAAACTAAATTAGGTCCCTTTTCAGTATTAATTATATCAGGAGGGGGGAACTTAATTCATCTAAAAGGTATTGCGCCATAGATGGGCACAAATAAAAACATGTCTGTATGTTGCCGTTGAAGCAGGTAAAACAAAGTAAACATATAAGTATGATTTTTCTATACAAAACACTTTCATTATAATTGCTTTCATTCGATCACGTTCACAGCTGTATGAGCTAAGATCGCTTTGCTTTCTCTGCACGCAAAATTATTAAGTACGAAAAAAGTTGTACAAACAAATACATAGCGTTGTTTCCGTATCTTGCAAGTTGCAACAACAGTTACTTCCTTTGCCTATTATTATTCTATAGTTTAATCTAAGGACTTTTATATGTGTACTAAATTTTCGTCCTTGAGGTTCCTCTTTTTCACTCTTTTCCTCATAAAAATTCATAATTTGCATACAAATAAATTCCGTTTAATTAGGTACTTAAAAACCAAGTTCAATTTCGTTACTTTAACAAACACAGTATTGGTTGAATTTCAGCCACAGGCAATACTAGGACTGTACTTGTGTATGTTGAAATAGTGGCGAGCTGCAGCAGGGACCACCGCGCCGCGAGTTGGTTGTGGAGGTGTGCGACGCGCGTGCGCACTCACCGGGAGCGGTTACATGCGATAATGATTATTTAGAAATTATTTAGATTCAATTAAAATTCATTATTAATATTATATGTATGTAGTTCTTAGATCATTTATATAAAAACGACATCCCTTTAAAGCCACCCGCGTTCTGTGTAGCGGAGCTTAAGAACCATCAATGAGTACGTTTGACGCTCGCTGCTCATGTGTGCGTCTGTATGTAGGTACCTATATTGACAGGAACACTCCCGCCACCTCGACCGCTGTTACCCCCGCTGTCCTTTCTCACGGCGATCAATAAACTTTAATATATTTATAGTGAATTTATCGATTTTGATATCAAACTACGTGTTTCCCGGCGCTCCAGTACCGAGTCCCGGTAGCTAGTGTGTGTGTAGTAGTTCTGTGGGTTGCCAAGTGAGAGTTATGAAGCAAGATTTGTTTCGGATTTAGCGAAAGCTCTAGCAGCCATTTATTGGCAACTCAAAAGTAGAAACTTTGTTACATGTAAAGAGGGAGAGGCCTCGAGTCACAAGGCGTACTGCTGTTGTTGTGATACATAAGGCACATGGGTGCAGGTCTGTAGGACAGCGTCTGGCTACGAGAGATGTGGTTTATTGCAGCGGGATGTAGAAGACACGTTTAGTGGTCATAGAGCCATAGTCTGGCCTGTTTTTTTTGTGCGTATAAGACTCTCATGAATCGCCTCGAAAAGGCTCAAAGATCTGTCCTTAAAGTAATGACTTTCAGGCCTTTCAGATTCCCCACCACAAATTTATACGAGGAGTGTAAAGTACTAACAGTACGACCGATGTACATCTTACATCCTGTCACCAAGCAGCGCCTTATCACACCATACAATAAAGATATAATAAGTAAACGAACCACACGAAATGTTTACCCACTTTTTAATTGTCAAACTGCATCTGCTAAAAGGCATCACAACTACTTGTTCATCTATTTATATAATAAAATTAACATAACGCTTAAAATTAATCCTCTTTCAATACAAGAAGTAAAAACTAAGGTTAAATCATGGCTTCTGACGCAGGACTACAATGAAACAGAATACTTACTAATAAAGATATTACAAAAAACTACAAACATTACACACAAGCACAAACACCCTCATATACACTTAACACAGTCATAAATCATCACACATATTTTCTGCACAATATTCATATTTTAAATTATATTTCAATGTTACATGATAAGCTTCGTTAGTATAATTAAAAACTTATTGCATAAAAATTTGCTCATACAACTATTGGGAAATGACACTGACTCCTGTAACACAGATATTGTACCTAGCACGGGAGTCAGGGCCTCACTACTTTGTAATAATTTTTTATGCCAATAAAGAATTATTATTATAAATACATGTTTATTTATTACACAGGTTTATATTCCCTGTAAGGGGGAACCAGGTCTTTTGATAGGCTTACGCGGGGACATGGGTCCAACAGGCCCTTTAGAGAATTTTAATCTAAATGTAATGGGACACTAACCGGGTCCTCTCCATGGCTGCACTATAAAATGCAGTCTCGGATTGTCCCCGGAGGTATAAAACTATTATATGAAATGGAAACTACAAGTATAAGGCTATTATATAAGGCAAGTATAAGGCCAAAGAAATTGGAGTCGATATTTTGGAGTATTTCAAATAACGCTATAGGTATAGAAACCCAGAAAAGCTAAAGTAGTACGGGTCATAAGAGGTTTAGTCACGAGTTTTTGTAAGTATGCGTGTGATGGGTATATGTTTGGTAGGTGATAGTCAATATGGGTGAATTATGCGGGTGAGTTCATCCAAGTGTTGAGTAGTGAGCTAAGATAGATCTTGTGTTAGTGTTACGTTGCGTGTGCATATTTATCGCGAGATTGTGTTGCAGAGAGACTAGGTGATGCGACGAGTATTTGCCGAGACAGTCAGTAAACGGCAAGGTTTGCCTCGTGTGTGCAGCACTCGGAACAATGTTCCCGGCGCTCCGGTTGCCGGCTTGCCTGGCTGTTTATTATGACAAAATTGAGAAACCCAGCTTCTTTTTAATTTTTCGGATAATTTGACCTAGTTCCCACCTTTTGCGCAAGTGATGAGAAATAATTTATTACATTTGGAGCATTTAGCGTTGGTCGATCATTATTGTATTCGCTTGTATCGACTATCTATTAATTTTAAATGCCTCATTATTACATAGGTATATTTTAATTTATTATGCACATCAATTTGTTTTATTTCATGTTTAATATACATATACCACCTATTCAACATTTCCGTGTAATCCTTAACTAATAGATCAATAAACTGTTTTTGTAGGTTAATTTTCATATTTTTTCTTTTTTTTTAAAGATAAAGATAAAGATCATTTATTTGTCAAACATGCGTTACACACTAATTGAGCATGCAAGATGTTAAAAGGAAAGAAGCACATACATGTTTTGCCTATCGAGGCGTACAAATTAAAAAATCAGAACAATATAAGAAATTGAGGTAATGTAAAAAAAGTCATCAGAAATTCAAATAAAATTATTGAATAATATGAAACCCATTAAAACTACCGATAGAAATGTCAAATAGTGTCTGTCAATTATAATAAATAATCTAGTAATAATGATATTCAGCGATATAATTAATTTAAAACTACAAATTAGCAATACATGTCAAATAGTGGCAGTCAGTACACATAGACAGTAAATCATTTAAAAAAAATACAGTTACATGTCAAAAAGTCATTTATGTGATAATAGCACTTGTCTGTTAATATACTACGCACCTTTTTTTAAACGAAATTAAAATTAATTCTTTTTAAGCGTGTGGTATGTTATTATAGATTATGAGGGCCATGCAGAAAACGCTGTTCTTCATGAGAGTAGTTTTTGCAGTGTGCAAGCGAAGTTTGCTATTGTCACGTCTGTTACGGGTTACCGTGTCTGATAGTCGTGGAAACAGTCCGGGATTTGTTTTGACAAACGCAGCAATTTCCAAAATATAGAGTGACGGCAAAGTTAATAGTTTATATTGTTTAAAAAAAGGCATACAGCTATCCGTAGATTTTAAATTAAACATAGCCCGAATACACCTCTTTTGGGCCTTAAAAGCAATATCTTTGTCCGCAGAATTACCCCAGAATATTATGCCGTGTGGTGCCGGCTCAGAATACCACCACCCCATCTCCTCCCGTGGGTGTCGTAGAAGTCGACTAAGGGATTAGCCGGAGGATGGGCAGCAGCGTCCTTCGAGTATATTAACAACTCAACTGCGATCGCCAACCCGCCTGCCAAGCGTGGCGATTATGGCAACACCCCCCAATGTGCCCACAACACACCCATATCGGTCGTTGTGGTGATCTTTGGGGGAGGCCTGTGTCCAGCAGTGGACTTCATTCGGCCGAAATGATTATTCCGTAGCGTAGTACTGAAGCTACTAAGCCATGATACGCAGTTAACAAGGCATCTGGATTGAGTTCTGGAGCAAGTTTGTGTAGAGCGTATGCAGACGAGCTAATCCTTTTACTCAAGTACTCAATGTGCGGCTTCCAGTTTAGTTTAGTGTCTATAATAATACCAAGAAACTTTGTGGAGCCAACTTCATTAAGTATTTTGTCATTATATAGAATTCGAATGTCAATTACTGCCTGGGTACGTTGTCTAAAATGCATTATAAGGGTCTTGTCCAAATTGATTCTTAAATTATTTCGATCTAACCATGCTATTATTGATGTCAAAGATTGATTAATGTCATGTTCATATGTATCTTTATTCTTACATGCTATAGTCACTGTACTATCGTCGGCAAAGAGAGTCATGGGGTGGTCAATAGATCTAGGTAGGTCATTTATGTATAAAATAAATAAGAGTGGGCCAAGTACGCTACCCTGAGGGATACCGTACGCAGGTGAGCGTTCATCTGACTAAATTTCTTCATTCTTTGTCTTAGTATTGATTTTTGCGATTTCTGTGTATTGCTTTCTATTACTAAGGTACGACTGAATAAGATTTAAGATGTTTCCTCGTATGCCGTAAGCTTCTAGTTTCTCCAGTAATATACTATGATTAACATAATCAAAAGCCTGCGTCATATCACAAAAAATAGCACAGGCAGGGATTCTCCTATCCATGTTCATCATAACTTTGTGCAAAAAGTCATAAATGGCCATATTAATAGTCCTGTTCTCTCTGAATCCCTTTTGCTCATCACTTAGTATGTGTTTTCTTTCAATGTACGAGTAGAGTACGTTATACAAATATTTTTCAAAAATTTTAGACAAAATCGAAATGAGGGAAATCGGTCTATAGTTAGGCATATGTTCTTTACAATTTTTTTTATGTAATGGTTTCACTATAGATACTTTTAAAGCTTCCGGATAGACACCTAAAACTATACATAAATTCATTATGTAACTTAAGTGGGGGCTAATAAGTTCCGAGACATACTTAATAACTCTCGTGGAGAGTCCGTCGTAGCCTACACTATTAGTGGTTTTTAGTGATTTTATGATTTTCCGAATGTAGGTATACTGGGTGCGACAAATATTGAGTCCTTGTTATTTAAAATAAGAGAGAAAGTTGCTGTTGTTGATAAATGTCATCTATGTGCCACTCCTAAACTACTTTTTTATATTTTTTATTGTTGTCCAGTGGAAATTCTACATGGAACTTCCTTCGCCCCGGAGAAATGCGAACGGGTATGCCACCGGACTCCTATCGGCTAAAACCACTGGAGCCGTCATCTTCGGCACTGAAGGGGGGCTTCAGGTCCTTGTAAGATCACACTAGAGCCGCCCGTTGGTGCCACGCCTTTAGGCACATCACGGAGGGGATGACTGTAAAGGGGATGACTGTAAAGCGGTCATCCCCTCTAGCGGAGTGAAGGCGACTGTAAAAAGATCGCCCCTCCAGGTTCTTCACAGGCGGTGCGCACGTGACCACGTGCGCACTGCCGTCTTCCCGGGAGTACTCATCCGCTCCTACTCCGCAACTTCGTACACTTTGTACTAGTGTTAGTATAAAAATGTCCTCCCAAAAGTATAGCTGGACAACACTATGTATTGTTGCAATATCATAATTTAACCCATGTACTACAATATGATTTGAATAAAACTTGAAAAATATAAGAGTTCAGGTTAAAATCTTTTCATTTCTTTTAACTTTAAAGGGTTTTCATCCCAGTTATTACTTGTACTGGAGGTAGTTTGCAAATTGGGTGTAATGGTGCTATAGGTCATACAATAAATGCCATGTGAGAGCCCTTCATTAGTCGCTGGAGCAGGATTCAGATCCGCAACAACATTTTTATGAGTAGAAAAGTTTGAGCAGGTCGTTATGGGCAGAAGAGTGAAAACAGATTTAAAAAATCCAATTTCAAATTCAAACGATAACCTATTATAATATATATATTTCCCCCTAGTGTTAACCGACATTTTTGCTACAAATTCAAAATTAGAACAGTAATCCGCATTGCCATGACCGAAACCGTTTCAGAAAGATAGAAAATGAGACCTTATAAAAATAGAATATTCCACTGATAAGCTTCTAATAAATGAATAAATATAAACTTCGTTTCAAAGTAATGATAGTTAATAATGCCGATTTTAAAATTAGATAATCTGAAAGCTATCGTGTCACATAATTTAATTTTAAAGCAATAATTATTTGCCAATCGTAATAATAAGTGTTGGTCTCTGTCCGTTGTATTCCATGTAATACACATTGCAATAGACCTTATCGTTATAGTTTATATCTCATACAATAACCCTACACCCCGGGAACAACCCCCAACTGCATGGTTATGGTGCAGTCATGGAGAGTCCTCGTTGGTATCCGTACTACGTACTGCGCACATTTTAGACTAAACTTCTCTACTGAGCCTCTACGTGAGCCCACTTGAGCCCCTCAAAATACCGGCCTGCTCCTTACAGAGGAGTCTCTCTTGAATACAGAGACATAATGTTAATATTTATTTGGGTAAACTTTGTATCAAAATTTGTTAATTTACATAAACATATTTATTTTGCTAATACATAGTGTGAAAACAATTTAAGTATCTACATTGTTCAACAGTAGGGGAAAACATATTCGTTCCTTTTTATAACTTGAAAATATTAAGTATTCTTACACAAGGGATTCCTTAACACTATATGAAATTAAATGAACCTGAATGATTACGAAAGGCATTTGTATAAAACACATGAAGACCCGCGCGTGAAATGTCAATGTGTGCACTTTTATTTCTATACTGATCTGCGCAGGTCCATAACTACTAAGCTCAAGACGATTCAGTTTTAGTTCCAGGCTTATAGATTACATCGAGTGGTGTTCCAGAATTAGCAATGGCGGGAATATTCGGGAACGCAATCAATGGAGCAGCACTCACCGATGACGCAGAGCGCCAGAGTCACCCTCCATCCTCTCATGGTCTCGGGACAGCGCTGCGACACTACGCCTCACGGCACGAGGAGCACAACACTCGCGACTCTCGCGGCAACTACAGTATTTATGTGGCGGGCGTGCGTGCGCGCCGCGCTGATCGCTCTGCGCTTGTGTCGCGAGCTCGCACGCTGTCGGAGGCTGAGGCCCATCTTCATCTCTCGCGCTCCCCACGCGCTCATCACTACCGGTGTCTAGCGATTCAATAATAAGCTCTACGGTTGATTTTATTCTATTTTATGTGGTATGATATAATATGTACTAGATGACACTGAACATTTGTTATTATTTTTAGCTTTTCTCTCATTATGACTTAGGTACAGTTTACAGACATAAAACTCACATGCACAAACAACCCGAAAAAACAATCGGTAGATCATACAAACATTCGTTCCGTGCACGGATCGAACCCGCGTCAAGTACCGCAGAAAGTCAATCGTTTAGCCACTGCGCCTACCGTGCCACCAAATATTATGATAATAATATGCTGAGACAATCAAACCCACCACCAGCCACACAAGGCACACTGAGCACAGTTTCACGGCAACTTATAGAATATAATGTTCTACCTATATATACATAATGTATAAAGACAACAAATAAGCAATATTTTAAATATGAACACTGGCTGTGGAACTAGGGAAACTCTAGTAGTATGAGAGTCCACGATCAGTGTTTGACTTGTAGCATTACGGCTAAACCCGTATAAAGTCGATAGATTCGACGAAACATAAACAAAAAAAATAAACACATTTTTGGTAATTTTCCGCGTCGCGTCTTACATGAGACATGATATTTTAAAAAGTCAACTTTTATCGAACCGTAGGTAGGTATCATAACAAATGTCAGATTTTTTTAATGTAGGTGAATGATACACCTGTACCGATACCTACCGACAACCCGTAGCGCAGCGCATCACCAGGAAGCAATTAAACAAATTACTCTAATAGTCATAGCAAACCGACTAATTATTAATTTTACTGGTAGATTTGGGTCAATATATACAAATGAATCATTTTCAAGAAGGAAATCGCCGCAGACCTGTCTCAACAAGTAAATTGCTGTTTCCGACATAGCTATGGGAGCGCAACAAGTGCTGGAGCGTTTTCCGGGTGATTCCGGATTATTCCTCAAAGTTTCGTCCACCGTCTACAATTATAGGATATACTGAATATACTGATGGCCATACAAAAGGATTTTTAAACCAGGTTGCTACGAATACAGTTCGGTAACATTTGGTGACGTTTTTGTAATGCGCGCAAGCCAAATCTTCATATCAGCTAAACGACGTCTTAAGCTGAACAAAGGCCTCCCCATAGATTTCCACAATCGCCACCACGCTTGGCAGGAGGGTTGGTGAGCGCAGTATGATTGCTGTTCCACAGGAGGGACGCTGCTGACCGTGTTCAGAGCACAGAGACGAACATTATACTTTGCAGGTTTAGATCTGAAGGTGCTGTGTTTAGTTGAATGAATGAGCGCAGGTCGCGCGTGCAAATAACTTAATTGGTGGCGGCCCAGGAGGAACTCAGTGTCTCAACACATGTTTGAAACTTAAGTAAGCTGGAAGCGTGTGTGATAGCAACGGTGCAAAGGCCTGCTCCTTACTGGCACTCTATTTGTACTTTCACATTTAGGCAAATTTAAATAGTGTACCGGAGTGAGGCCGGGGCCGTCAGCGAGCCTTTCTGTGTTTGCCTAGTGGCTAACCTTCTGTCACAGTTGTTCAAGTCGCCGAGAGACCTCCAAATTGGCTTAACGACTGCCGTCTAATGACAGCAACCGAGACTGACGGGTCTACGTTCCTCCGAAGTGCAGAGACCATCCATATGCTGACCGCGCCGAGCGTTACTTAACCTCAGCAACCTGTGAGTGTAACTGGCTAGACCGTTCTGTCACTAGCTAGTGATGATATAAAAGTAATTTGCGTATCGAAAAAACTCCGACACGGACTTAGTGGTTGTGCAACATAAGGTCACGGTCATGTCCGGTGTGTGCGGGTGTCATCAATTTATTAAAATAGCTGGTTTGTACGAGTGTAGCAGAGCGTCGACAAGTATTCTACAAGTGAGACTCGCAGACTACAGACAATAATTAAAGGTTAACCTTTTTTTTTATTGGTGCCCAGTGGAAATTCTTCAAGAACTTCCTTCGCCCCGGGGAAGGACGAAAGGGTATGCCGGACTCCTACCGGCTAAAACCACTGGAGCGATCATCTTCGGCACCTAAGGGAGGCTCCAGGTCCTCGTATGATCACTCTAGAGAATTAAAGGTTAACTTAAGCGTATAATATTCTAAGTGCCTAATGTGTGCGCTAAAATATTTATTACTTCCATGAAATAAAATTTCGCTGTAATTAGCCGTGTCCCATGTTATGTGTTCACAACAAAACGATTCAGAACTCCGGAAGAACTCGAGGACATCAACTTTTTAAGAAGTGTCGTAAAAGGAATTTTTTCGTGACATGTGGGCTGACTGCATTCTGTGTACATTAAGAAACAACGAGCAACGCGTGTTGCACATTACCGGCAGCCATTCTCGTCAACTCCTCCAACAGAGCCATTGTTATCATAAAAGTGCATTTAGTGCGAGGGGTGGTGATGGTCGTCCATGAAGAGATCTGTGACAACCGTGACATGCGGTCACACGTGAAATAGATTATTTCTGCACTAGTTTGACTGTGAAGGTTATATATTAATCACACAGCAATAGACTTTTAGACAATGGACAACTACAATCTTAGATCTTATAAATATCGTAGTCTAAAAACAGATTACTACAGAGACTATTTTTGGAATAGTCGGGACGGAGATTAAATCTAATGCTTTTAACACTGATATCTAAGTTCTACCATGTGGTGTCCAGATTAAGAAAATGTCGTAAAAGGCGTCTAAGGGACTCTAACCAGAGGTATGGCCAGCAGCGTCCCCTCTGTGCAATAGTAGCCATACTGCGTACATCAACCCGCCTGCCAAGCGCGGTGTGTACTGGCAAATTCTCCCCAAAATGACGACACAATTATGGCAATCTATGGGGGAGGCTTTTCTTCAGCAGTGGACGTATAAATGGCCGATATGATGAATAAAAAGCTGTAGTTTGTGAGTTGTTGAGTGAATTGAATACGAAGTGCCAAAAATTCGAACGACTTTACTAAAAATCGATCTTGTATCCGAAAACCGAAACTATACATGTTGTTTCTTTGTTCAATTTTTTTTTATAATTCATACCAACCCTTAGTTTATACATTTGAAACGGGAATGTTCCATTCTTTTTTAATATACTTTATAATGTAGGATTAGACAATTTTGAAAGTTTTATCTCCGGCTACTACGTAAGGATATCAAGACTATAAAACTGATATGGAAATGGTAGGCTACAGCACTAATTGTTATTGAGTAAAGGGTATACATAGAACTTTTCCATGTCCCTAGTGTAGTAAGAGGAGATAAAGGCAAGCAGGTTCATGTCACGAAGGGGACCTCTGGGTTCGCGGGTGCGTAGATTGGGGAATCTGCGTGCCCACACCACGCATGTGGTCACGCGCTGCCGTGGGACGCTTTGGGGGATCCTTTACAATCCCCCCGAGGGGGTGACCGTTTTACAGTCACCCTCTCAGGGATGTGCCTATAGGCGTGGCACCAGTGGGCGGCTCTAGTGTGATCATACGAGGACCTGGAGCCTCCCTTAGGTGCCGAAAATGACCGCTCCAGTGGTTTTAGCCGGTAGGAGTCCGGCATACCCCTTCGCCCTTCCCCGGGGCGAAGGAAGTTCATGAAGAATTTCCACTGGGCACCAATAAAAAAAAAATAAAAAAAAGGTTCATGTCACGAGGATGGGCACAGCATCGTCCCGTGTGCAACTATAACAAGTCTATGATCTTAAAAAAAACCTTGGTAAATTTGTCAATATTGCGTGTACACATTGTATACTTGCAGTTGGAATGTATCGGAGAACATGTTTTTCAACTACAATTTTAAGTTTGTTCTTGGGATAATTTCGGTAGGTACAAGACAGAATTCAACAATAGACAATACATTCAGCAATTTCCTTCGACAGGCCGGTACCATTTCGTGGGATCCGAAGGTCCAAAGAAAAAACGGCGGAACCCATATAGGATCATTATAGTGTCTGACTGTCTATCCGTCTGTCACAGCCAATTTGCCCCGAATCTACAGGACCAATTAAGTTGAAATTTGGTAAACATATGGATTTCTGCAACCCAAACACGGACGTGTTAAGTAATTAAATGGATATTTAATATGAAGGTCACTTTTGGGGGGCAATATAGAAAATTAAAGAATAAAGTTTTGCAAGTTGTACCGTGTAACATACAAAACATATATTTATTTTATAATTTTGACAGATATAGATTTTAATTTATTAATGAAAATAGACGCAAATTGACCATTCCCCCGTCCTCTTATCTCCGAAACTGCTGGGTCGAAATATATAAAAATACATAAATCATAGCTTTTTAATCATAGATTACGGAAAAACCTATGATGAGTCTTTGGTCTTAAATGACATAGTAAATCTTACATTATTGTGCGTAGGAACATACGTTGGCGGTTGGAATGTATGGGAGAACATGTTTTGAACTACAATGTTAAGTTTATTCTCGGGATAAATAAAAAAAATGGTAGTTATCATATTCATCGCACGAAATCCTCTCCACGCGAGTTCCACTCGCACTTGTTCGGTTCTTTTTGTTGTTACGTAGTTACAAACGGGTCCGATTAAAAAAACAAGGTAGTTGCGGTTGTTTCGGTGTGTACACAGGTACACACAATAGAACGTGAGGCCACGCCACAGTCATCACTGTGGAAGTGACCAGGATACCGCACAGCACAAGCTCGAACTCGAACTGCAGTGGTCTCCTTCTGTGAGAGCGTCATGCTCTAGAAGGAGAAAGCCGATCCCGCTTGAAGAAGGAGGAGACGGCGCGGGGGTAACACCCGCCCCGGCCCCTAATTCCTGTATGCCTGAAACCCCCTGCCGTTGCTATAAGGTGAGGGACCTCTGGGTTCGCGGGTGCGTAGATTGGGGAATCTGCGCGCCCACACCGAGTGATCCAAGAGAAGACGGTAGCACGCATGTGGTCATGCACTGCCGTGGGAAATTTTTGGGGGTCCTTTATCCCCCCGGGGGGGTGACCGCTTTACAAGCACCCTCTCCGAGATGTGCCTATAGACGTGGCACGAGTGGGCGGCTCTAGTGTGATCATACGTGGACCTGGAGCCTCCTTTAGGTGCCGAAGATGACCGTTCCACTGGTTTTAGCTGGTAGGAGACCGGCATACCCCCTCGCTCTTCCCCGGGGCGAAGGAAGTTCATGAAGAATTTCCACTGGAACAATAAAAAAAAGGTACGTATAAAATAATAATGTTAACAATGTATACTGTCACACGTCGATCTGAGCATTTGGTTGTATCTGTACACCGACAAGTGGATGCCAGCAGCACACTGCTATGCGCTCATAATGCAACACTTCGGTCGCTGAGTCGTTTGTCGTGTAGCGGTCTATAGGGCTAGAGGAGGAGCAGAGGGCGGCAACGGGCTGATGCTGTGATGTCGCAACACCACAGACGGCGGATAACGAGCCACACGATCGATGAGATCGGAATGTGTGTCACATCGTTACAGTATAACTGTTACGTTTAAGTATTGAGTAACGGCGGCCCTCTGCGCCGCCCTCCAGCGCCGCGCTCTTTATGTAACAGACAGACCACCTGTGTATGTACCCACTTCATTATATTTACTCAAACTTGCATCAATTACATTGTCGGATGATGAAATTGTACGAGATGGTAATTTAGCATCAAATCGGTTACCAAACAAACCGACGAAGGTAACATAATGTTCGGTCTGTCTAATGTTGCAAAACCTTTTGCGTTTTATGATGATGAGTGTGACTACATATAAAAGACAATTATGTGATAACACAATATGTATAATAGGTAACAAAATGGCTGTGCCATGATGAGGATACAAGTCAAGTAACTTGACGTCTGAAACAATAACGATGATAATAATGAGGCATTGAAAGTGCGCACAACACAATATTACTATAACTTGATTTTAAATTCATTAGTAACAGACATAACGTTATCAGCTTGCGTTGCGAGTAGTGTGCGCCCATTGATGTCGACGTCAGAGTGGTGTTAGACTGATTACGGACCGATAAATGATTTAAAGTCTTTAATTCAATATAAATTGAACCGAATAATCGTAAATATTTACTCGTGAAAAAATTTGATATTGTTTAATATAATGACTGTTCATTTACAGTTCATTTATAAAGATATTTTGTATGCACTTTAAATTATTTACCTGTTTAAAATAAGACAGTAATATCCATAGTATCAACACCAGGAACAAACACAAACTGGTTGTTCCTGTCACAATGCTTCAAAAGGTCGGTAAATCACTTAAATGTCAATTTTACAATAAAACCCCATATCACATTCAAAACACAAGCCTCGATAAATTAAGTCCATATGAAACAAGCTGTGTAGGAAAGGTTTCTCTAACCTTGCAGACTATATGAACGACAACAATTCTTGGGATTGCGCTGCTCTAATGTTCTGATGTATTGAATACCGTTTGTGATATTAAACTATTTACATTATCATTTCATTAAATGGATTGTATTCATTTGTATCATGCCATCTGATTATTCTATACATTACATAATTTATTTATTAACCGACTTCATAAAGGTGGAGGCCCCGCCTGACTTCATCAATAAAGGTTTTATTCTTTTCAGTGGTTTTAATATTTTTATATCGTGTAGGGTTTTTGAAGTCGGTATATTTTTGTTTAAAAGTTTTAGTTACGGTAACGAAGATTTACACACAAGTTAAATCTATAATATAGTACATATTAGGTAGTTCTATGGCATTTACAAATCTACACCAATAAAATATAATCAAACCTTTACTGTCCCACTGCTGGGCACGGGTCTTTTCTCACGATGAGAAGAGTTAGCCCTTAGTCCACCACGCTGGCCTAGTGTGGGTTGGTGGGCTACACATATCATCAAGAACATTTTGGAACCTTCGCAAATATGCACGATGTATTTCTTCACCGTTAATGCAAGTGATAATTAAATTCTGATCCACACATAAATCTGAAATGTAAGAGGAGCAGGCCAGAATACTTGATTTCTTTTTTTTTTGTATTCATATTATAATTATTTTAATTGTGTTATTGCGAGTACCGCGTGGATTATTCATTTATTTTGATTAGTTGACATGATAGTTATCTGACAGCTTAGGTCAGTCATGCTCACTCAAGTGTGTTGCTGATGGCGGCAACCATTGATTGCGGAAATCAGGTCGCTGAGTATACTACCATTTTTGTACAATGTTGCCTCCCACTAGGATTTCTCCTGTGTCGTGGGTTCGTTTACAGACACAAATTCCACACACAGTACACCCAGACCCGGAACAACTATCTGCAGATCATACAAATATTTGTTCCGTGCGTGTATCGAACCCACGACCCGAAGCGCAGCAGCTGACTTTATCGACCACTGCACCAACCATGCCGCCAAAAGATCGTCGCATATTGACATCATCGCCTCCCGAAACCAGGACGCTTCCTCTTCTGGATCGGGACGCTATGATCGACTTCTGGCTGGGCCACGCCGGTGGCGGCTGAGTTGTGTTCGTATGAGCATCTCTCGATCGGTGTGGTAGTACGTCATGCTCGTGAACGTGTGTCGTCGGTCGGGATTGCTCGACTATATGCTGTCACGACAATTTAATCATACATTTTAATATTTGTTACAAATACTATTATTTAGTGTAAACTTAAAGTTAATACTCTTTTCTCGTACATTGTCCTCACATAACCTTCATTGCGAGAACAATGTAGTCAAATATATTAATACAATGTTTTTTTCATCATTTCGGCCAAATATATACATAATTTTCAAAGAAATTGTTCGATACGATACCAACGCCTACTTTCTACCATCGTAACTCTCGCCATCGGCACCCAGATCACCTTGAGCAAAAATAGTCTCGTACCGTACTGTTTTAGAGGAACTTCCTCCCGCGCACGGTTGTGGAATCAGCTCCCTACTGAGGTTTTTCCAAAAGACTAAATACATCATTTCGGCCGAATGAAGTCCACTGCTGGACACAGGCCTCCCCCAAAGATCACTGCAACGACCGATATCGGTGTGTTGTGTGCTCATTGGAGGGTTTTGCCATAATCGCCACGTTTGGCAGGCGGGGTGGAGATCGCAGTTGAGTTGTTAATGTACTCGAAGGACGCTGCTGCCTATTCTCCGGCTAATCTCATAGTCGCCTTTTGCGACATCCAAGGGATGAGATGAGTTGGTGCTATTCGTAGCCGGCACCACACAGCATAATATTATGATTTAATTAGTAGTGAGGTGTCCGCTTAAAGAAATAGTACCACTCTACTCCTGTGGATACCGTAAAAGGCTACTAAGTGACTCTAAGCCAAAGCATGGACAGCAGCGTCCCTTCTGTGGAACAGCGTGATGAGTATTGACAAATCAAAAATGATGAAACAACGGTAACAAATTGCGAGGGAGGCCTTTGTTTAGCAGTGGACGTCCACTGGCTGACATCATGATGACTGCGTCGAGCTCGAGTGACCGAACAGGGCCGGGAGGTGATGATTGTAACAGTTGCATTTCATTATTAAGTTATTAGATTATCAGTTACGATAGATTTTAACTTTCATCATATATTACTGAACGTTCTTCTTAAATTGATTTTAGTTCGGCAAATGACTGCCACGGTCGGAACTCAAAACGTGAAGCTCTACGCCGAGCAACGAATGCAACGCCAACCAACTCAAAACGTAGGGATCCAAAAGTAATATATCAATATATTTATTCTCATACACACTTCTGTAACTCCAAGCAAAAACTCAATCGCACCACACTAACTTGTACACTCACTAAACCCACATCATATACACTTCCCACCCCCCACAAACTATGACACTCACACTAAGACAATTTTAAAAACCATTTTCTTTCTAGTTCGGAAATGTTGTACTTTGTGCCTTGTTTTTTTTCTTTTTCTTAATGATGTGACTCGGAATGTATAATAACACTTGCTTTAATCCATTCATATTGTTGCGGGATCGGAACTCTTAAACGCAGGTTACTTAGTAGCCTATCTAGGAGGCCAGAAGGTACTCTACCCATTAACTAGACTAAATAAGTATATTGTAAGCCCGTGCGAAATCTTTTCCATGTAATCTGGTCCAAAATTTAACAAATAAACTTATTATAATATTTATTCTGTATTTAAGAACCATAGTTTTGTGTTTTTGCCGTCATTGACGTGGTTAACACATTTCCATGATTTAACTATAGACGACTGCGGCTTTGCAAAGGTTAATTGTGTAAGCAGCAGTTCGTATGTAGGTCGTGATCGAAGATGAGCCGTTATGGAGCGCGTGTTTGGCGGCCACTGCTGGTGACGTCACGCGAGCAGCTCGCCACATGGACAGCCTATTTATTAAAGTGGGATATATCTACCCGTCGCGATACATATTCATAAAATACTTTGTAAATCATCTACATACCTCATCTGCTTCAGAGGTGAACGCGTTGATGTCTTTTATAGGTCACTTCGTGTTAACTTAGAAGAAATCGGCAGTCTTTATGTCACTGTGCAGGTTTTTAAATTTATTTTAATACAAATTAACACATCTTTAAATATCACGACAATATATATGAGTATCTTATTCTTCTAGTAGTGTGCATGCACAGTATGTCCGTGATACTGAACATGAATTAATTGTAAATGATTACGGCAAAGTTCCTCAGTTGGCCTCTACGACACCCACAGGATAAGACGGGGTAGTCCTATTTGTGCTTGGAGCTATCATCATATCAGCCTCATGGCTGGTCATAGAGATTCCATGACCTCCACTGCTGAACAAGGGCCTCCCCAACAGATTTTCAGAATTTCAGTCGTTATTTTGGGGGTAAGTTGGTATTTGCCAGCACTCACCACGCTTCACAGGCAATGCAGGGTAGTTGAGCGCAATGTGGCTACTGTTCCATAGAAGAGACATAAGGGGCTATATTTTAAGTCTGGACACCACACATAACTATGGAACCTATTAAATTAAAAATAATGATAAATTCTGTGCAATCACACGATCGCCAAATGAAATTAATTTAATAATAAAATGTACGTTCTTAACATATACAAAAGATGTGCAGCGTTTGCTGATGGATTGTGTAAAGAAGAAAACAAATGATGTTGGGTTAATTCAATATAATAATAATATATATATATATATATATATAATAATAGCAGAGCTTAAATCAGATGTCGCAATGAGGGTAAGTGGTTTGGTATTGAGTTTAATTAGCGACTTAATTTCTTAATCCATAGTTACGTTATGTAAGTTGTTTTTATGTCACATCGTGGGACACATCGGCAGGTTAAACTGGATATCGGAATTTGAATAAAGAATTACATGACAGCCGGGGCCCACTCACATGGCGTAATGAGTGAAGAACGGTCACTCATCTAACACTTGACGGCAGCAGTGACTTTATCGAGCTAACTTAATTGGATTTAATGTATTTGTAACACATATTGTACATACATTTGAACTTTATGTTGTCCTCTATATGAATTTTAACTATGCCAAATTCTCGTTGATTTATATAAATAATGGTAAAGCATATAACAAGAATAACGTATGTTATGTGTGTGTGTAACTTCATACTACAATAGTATAATAATAAATTCACCGTGACAGTACACGTTTGGTCACGTAACGTCCACCCACGAAGTTCACGGGCAATGTCCCCCCCCCCCCCCCCCCCCCTCACCACCTCCACAACGCGCACGATACGCTTTGATACAAAGTGTTTGCAACTTTCTATTAAGCGTTCCGCTGTGCCGGCCGCCGCGCGATCTGACGCAACGTAGCGCCGCGCGTCCCGGCAGGCCTCTAATGTCAACATTTTGGGAAGTTCACATTGCTACGGAATGTCAAGGTAGCATCATTTTATTCCAATAAATGCGACAAGGTAACACGACACAATGTTAAAGGTGTTGATATCGCGCGCGACTCACCTCATGAGTATATGGATATATAGATTCGCACTAGCTACTGCGGTTTGAACCTATCGGCCTTCCATTGCCAGTGCTGAGCTTAAGCCGTAGGTTAAATGTGGAGGATCACTCGATACATGCTTATTAAATTCCCATTCTGCTTTGAAGATTGTAAATAGTTATCGACGTCGATATCAATCGATAACGTATATGTGATGTACTGTAATAAGCTCATGTTGTCAAAGTTAGGTCGTTGGTAAACGTTAAATATCCGTTCATAAATTAATAATGTTCTAATTATAAACCTTTAAAAATCCTAATTAATATAACATACGTTTGGCTGATGGATCAATCAGAATAAGCAAAACAAGTGGGTAAGAATTTTTGTAAGATTATAATTTGAAAGACATAGAATTAGAAATTGTAAGATTACACCAAAAAACATAAAAACACCCCAAAGACCATACAACGCAATGCGCCCGGTCGTTTTAGCGGACTTTGGGAGAGGTTTCTGCTCAGCAGTGGACGTTTTTCGGCGGAAATATGAAGATCAGAGAATCAGTGTAGATTTTCCACATAAATTGAATCTACACAATAATACTACAGCAAGGCATGAAAACATTTGGATGTCTAGCACAAATATATCGACATCATGTCAACAGATGGCGCTGCAGGTATTGGAACAAGTTTAGTCGTACAAGGCAGCTCGTCTCACGTTCGTGTTATGTGGTCGCGTGCATCGTGTGCAAACTAAAGAGCGCTCTACCTTCACAAAACCGTTTTGGACGGAATTAAATAGCTCCTTGTACCGAAACGTAAAAAATAGTGTCTGTAAATATGCGCTTACTACCGTTATCATATGGCCAGTTCCCTCGCCACGAGCTTAAAACCTAGTCGCACATACCCGAGAAATGCACGTGACTAAAGCCACACGCTTATTCTCTACACTTTTAATTATATATTATTTATCAACAACCAAATATTATTGCAATTTTTTATTGCTGCGGGGAATGGAAATGGCAAGATTTAAAGGCACTGGTTTGGATCGAGCAAGAGCGGAGGGGAGGTAGGGGGGTTGAATGAATCGTCGACGAAAAGAGCCAACTTAGCCTTTCCTCGTTTCGGGAATTCGCTGGTGTACAGCATGATTAGGACTGGGGTCAGCACGGAACCTTGAGGGACTCCAGCTTTAATGGGATGAGGGTTCGAGAGAGAGCATTTTTGATGATACAATTGTGAAAACATAGATTCGACTTGGTTGATATTCAGATCTGTCTTATTCGGCGCTTCTTTTCGAACTTCGTTATACAGCTAAAGATTGAAACTCCTTGCCAGCGTCTGTTTTCTCTGCTACCTGTAACCCTTCTTCGGTCTTCTCTTCTGGGTTCTCTTACGACATGAAATGTCGCAGGTTAGTCGCCTATTTCATTTAAGGTTAAAATTCTCAAAAAGGCTCTGCGTGTTGGACCCATGTTCCGCATTGTCGTACCATTCATGTCATATAATAGTTTTACACCACTGGAGACAATTGGTGACTGTATATCTATAGTACAGCCAGTACATTCGTGTTCCACTACATTTTAGATTAAATTTCTCGACAGGGCCTCTGCATGTTAGACCCCTACCCCGCGTAGTTCTATCAAACACTGGGCTCCTCCCTACTGAGCAGTAACCCATGAAAAGAGAGACATTAAAATAATAATAAAATTCATCAGTAAAATTAAAACAATTATTAAAATTAAAGGTAACTATTAAACACAATGGTCATCGTCATAATTTGTTGATCAGTCAGTTGTCTAGAAATAACACAAGATTCAAAGCTACATGTTTACTAGGGCTTAGTTAGACTATGTACGTCATTAGAAAACCTGAAGTATGTAGACCCACCATAATTTTTCGCTAACGTAATATATATTATCTAGGTAGGTACTTTTAATTTACTGATTACAAAGACCTTGAAGCAAATTAATACTAACACAAATCGATCAACACCTACACCGGAAACTTGAAGCTGTCATCTAATTAAGGCTTGCGGAAATACACTTGCTTATCACACGGTTATATTTTCAACCTGTAGAAAATACTGATTAGGAGTTTTGTAATTACTACTAGAGGAATCCGTCTTTATCTGACAAATGCAGACGATAGTTTTATAACTCTACCTAATTTGATGAGATCACAAACGCGACGATTACGTCCATAGCGTCATACTACAACAAGATAGTTATTACTTCAAGATCGTCTTTGAATAGATAATAAGAAACATATCACTACTATGCTGATAGTCATCAGATAGATATCAACTCATTCAGAACAATTCAGAAGGAGATAGACCTACGCATCTAACAGATCTGCCAATACAACAAGGCGTGGGATGTCACCGCCGTGCGCTGTGAATATACATTATGTTTGATTTTATTTAGCTGCAACATCTATTTGAACTTAAACTATGACTTCCAGAATAAGATTGCCCTGCATTTATTAGTCCTGCCAATATAGCAATGACTGGAACGTCATGAAGATATAACCGTGTTAACTGCCCGAATCTACTTCACAAGATCTGCTTTAGTGTGCCTCACAGAATTCCTCGTTACCCTTGCTCATTACTAAAGCTCCTTGTCATAGGACTAATCTTGGTAAATACTTAGCCATTGTACGGTTCTCATCCATATAATGGTATATCCGGGGCCTCTAAAGACGGACCTCTTCAATAACTCTTAGTTAGTAAATTCAAATACCTGATCTTAAAACACTTAAAAGTGTAGGTGTTGACATGCTTACAGATGCTCGATCTTATCTAATCTCAATTAACTTAATCCGTATTAAACGTAGTTTTGTTTGATTTAATTTAATTTGATTTGATTACCTAATTTAATTTATTTCTATTTTAATCGGATTTCAATTATTTATTAATTTATAAACATAATTGAATTATTTGAATTTAAATTTCTGCTATAGCGAATACGAATGACATTTTTTACTTAAATTCTTTAAAGAATTTATTATTAAAATGAATGGTTTTTTTTTATATGTTCGTCTAGATGTATTGATATACCCGTGATCTCCCATAATTGAGGAAGCACAAGGCCTATATGTATATTGTTATTATTATAATAATGAAAAGTGTATTATTTGTTGGAGATCCTAATAAAATAAAATAAAATATCTTCAACAGTTCCTATATTTTTTCAAACGGGTGGAAATATGTTATGTTTTCCAAGCTGCCAAAGAAGTAGCCGGTTCTCTACTGTTCACTACATGGTCCTTCGAGCAACGAGTATGCATTTAGCGGCGCTGGTGGTTGAAGGCTAACTAAGAAGCCCGAAAATACGTCAGAGTCATTATTTCTACATTTGAGTATATTCTTCAAGCTGTTAATCAAACATTAGCGTCGTCGCTCCGGTGTGTTATCACTACGTTACTGACTCTATGAAGACAACTTGTCGCCAACTAAACGGTTTCATACAAATTGTAGTTTAAGATCCTACAAAATTTATGAGTGCATAGTGTTTGCGGCCATTTTGAGTGCAATACCTAGTGATCCGCCATTATTTTATTTGTGTTTGGTAGTGCAGCGAATTTAGACTTTGTATTGTTGGTAGACGTAGAAGGTCTACGTCTACCAACAATACGACATCAAAATATCGTTTTGTCATTTCCGTCACCATCGCGCTATCTATAGGCGTACTAAAACAACTACGTCAAATACGTCTCTAGTACCTGTGCGCGCCGGAACCACTGGATTGTTTTACCAATGTTTGCGACCATATTGACGTGTAAAGCGGAAAGGAAAATTATTGTGATTCGAACGCCATTTTATACTGTGTATAGTTAACCAGAGGGGTTGCTGTTGTGTTTCCGACTTTTAGGGCAGACACACTTTTCCTTGAAGCCATGTCCACCATAGTTTTGGGGGTTAAGATTCCAGTGTTTGTCACTCACTGTAAGAAACGAAATAATGTCGCTACTTCACGCTGGTATTCTACGCCGTGCACGTCCCCGGCCGAGCCAGCCCATTTACCAGCTCTGGTCAACTAATACCTACAGCTTGGCTCTACCACGCAAAAATCGTACTAATATTATAAATGTGACAGTTTGTGAAGATGTTTGGCTGTTTGTTACTCTATCATGCTGATACGGATTTAGATAAAATTTTGCACACAGATGGACCACAACCCTGATTAAATAATAGGTTCTTTATAATATACAGTACCTGAGGGATAAATCTTTCCGTGTTAGGCCGAATAATACTCGAAGCGAAGCCGCGAGCAAAGTATAATATTTATAATGATTGCTTTTTTGGCTAAAATATAGATAGAGTAACTAGTTAACCTTGAACCATACCCTGCATCTGCATAATTAACCTTAAAGAAGTGAGCGAGCGCACACTGTCTGCGTGAAAACAAAGAACAAACAAACGTAGGAAAACAGATTAAAATGTGTTAAAGTGGGTAATACAATTAGTTGCTATAGGTTTAATTATTTTATTTATGTAAACTTTTGTGAACAATTGTAAACACAGCGAGCTCAATGTCATGTGGCATTCTCTACCAGTTAACCTTTGTGTTAATCCAATACGTATCGAAATAGTTGCAAAAAACAATTAAAAAAGACAAATATGTGACATATTGCTGCAATAATAATAAACACACAGACATTTATACAGTGCAACCATAGGGAGACCCGCTTACCGTCTCATTACATTTAAGATTAAATTAGTTGGGCCTCAGTGTGTGGGCTTGTCTCCTATAAAACTCCTTGCCTCCTTATACCTCATGAAGAGAGACAAAGAAATAAACATAGGTATATACAATTTTAAATAATATTGGTAAAGTAGTTAGCTACCTATACTATGTGAATTAGAACACATATTAGCCCAGCTATTAATGAGGTGTTGTTGAGTAAAATATTTAATACAGTTTATCTCATTGAGTGCCGCAAAACGAGCCACAATTAAAAAAAATACGGGTTGCACTCCGGGAGTGCCGGCAGAAGTGATTTTTTTAGCAATAAATGTTTTTATTTTTATTTATCTAGACGCGTTCGCGGTCTGCTATATGAACATCATATATGCACACACTATAACTGCGTCTCGTAACGGTGTCGCGAGTCCAGAGATTTTACCTCATCTAAAAATATGCGTACCGCGCTAAAAGAAGTTTTCACTTCAAAATCTATTGTGTCTACACGGCTGCCGGCAATTGACACGCGAGACGTTGTTACGCTTGCATTTAAGATAAAGTGCATTGACTGTAAACGTTTCCAAGTTTTCTAATTAATGTAAGCAAATGATAAGTCAAAACTAAATATGAGCAGAGTTCACATATATATATATATATATCCATCAAATTATAGTTAAAGTTCAAGTTAAATAAATTATACATACATATATGAATGTGGAATTCATGTCTGTAAACGCACCCACGACACAGGAGAAATCCTAGTGTGGGGCAACGTGTTGTTTAAATATTATATAATATAATGTAATATTGGCAATATCTTAAACATGTTTACGATTCAGATCAAAGTGTTTACTTATTACTATAACTAATAAATATAAGTTTTTTTAATAGTTTTCCCAATCTCCTTTGTTACGAGTCCTAGAGTGGAGACCGTGTATGGGTAAACGTAGTGTGGGACGCCCACCGGCCAGATGGACGGACCACCTGAAGAAGGTAGCTGTGTCCGGCTGGATGCGGAAAGCTGGTGACTGGGTGTTGTGGTGCACGCTGGGAGAGGCCTACGTCTAGCAGTGGACAGGTACAGGCTGATGATGATGTTTGCCTATATTATTGCTTGTGCCAATAAATACTTTTCTTTCTTTTTTTACTCTCCTATATCGTGAGTCCAATTTATGGACATAAATTCCATATGCATTCCATATGGGTATCTGAACCCAGACCTAGAAGAACTAACTGTAAGCCATACATATTTTATTCTGTGCGGGGTTCGAACCCACGACTAGTAGCGCTGTAATCCGATCGCTTAGCCACTATGTCACCATGCCGTCCAACTGATTGTTTACATTTGGTGCCCCTGTGCCGCAGTAAATAAAGTGAAAATCACGGCCTTATCCACACAGTTTGCTCGACAATAACCATTCAAAACAATCAGTCATATACCTCAAACACCCAATTATGAGTATTTATAGTGCATTGTTTATAAAAATACAGATACTAAGATTGTCATCCAAATATATTTCTTAAGTAGGGATGTCCTTTATAACTACTATTGTTGCAAGGCTGTCGGTCGGAAATCGCCGCGTGCGATAAGACCACCTTTTGTTCGCAGTAATACAATCGTTAGCGTGCTACTGCAATTATGAACGATTACTGCATTTGCCATTTTCTGTATTAGATCTTTTTTAGGGATCCGAACGTCCGAAAGAAAAATGGCGAAACCCTTAAAGGATCACTCGGGTGTCTGTTTGTCTGTCAGTCTGTCACGGGCGATTTGCTTCGAATCTATTGGACCGATTAAGTTAAAATTTGGTACACGTATAGATTTCTGCAAGCCATACACGTTCAGGAATGAATGAATTTTGAATATAGGGGTCCTTTTTGGGGGGCGATGTACAAACTGAACCGTGGAACATATGAAATGGAAGGACTTGTTGTGAGGGTGTCAAATGTATTTATTTTATCATTTAAAAATATGTAGTTTAAAGTTATTTAAGAAAACATACGAAAATTGACCCCCCTTAATGTCCACTGAAATATGTGGACTTGTGGACTATCCGTGTATGACCACATAGCATAACTTATTAGATAACTCAATGCACTCAATTTTTTTTCTGACAATATTGTATAAGATCATGATGCGGTGCAAGGAATAAATTGATTTTATTTCTTTCAGATAGGGATAATAACTACGCGAGAAAAAGAAACCCCTGTGTTTATCTCTTGCTCTCGAACCATTTGACATTTGAACACCATAGCGTTAGCAAAACCGATAAATTCAGAACCTTCCTGAACTGAACCTGGTTTATATCCCCTGTAACACATGGACACGCAGAGGCCTTTTAGAGACTTTGAATCTAATATGTAATGGGACACTAACCGGGGACTCTCCCTCGGAGGTGTAAAACTATTATATGAGATAGAAACTACAATTATAAGGTCTATTTAAATGGGTGCTATGTGAACTTAATACTTCTAGAAACGGAAATCACGAACCTTAAAATGAACTTCTGTGGCAGACGGTGAATCACACCAAACTCACAAAATGGGCCCCCTAAATAGCCACCACTATAGACGACAGGGCGCAACAGACACCCCGAGCCCACGCGAAGCACGCCCCGAGCGTGTGCTGTGCGTGCGTGCGGCGACTGCAGTGCATACATTCATGTGCAATCCGGACCCGGTGCGGTACTGCAAACCTTCAGGCGGCCAACGGCTCAGCCCAGTTCCCCCTCCGAAACCCCTCAACTTCTCAGCTTAGTCCGAAGCAGTCGGCAGTCGCCAAAAAGAGCTTGGAAAATACTTCTTGAAGAAGATTCGGGGCCATGGTTACGGTCATCTGGGGGACTCACGGGCGCAACTTGCCTATGACCATGTGATAGTATCTCCCCTACGGGCCCCTGTACAGTCCCTCCAGGCCTTCGATTCGCTGACGGCGGTGTGTAGTGCGAAAGTGGTGACCCGGTAGGCCCTATAGGCCTCGGCATTCTCTTCGGCTACAGCACTTTGCCGGCGTCGATTTCGTTGGTACCGGCGTCGGGATGTTAGGCAGACCACGCGGTCTCCTCCGACAACCAGTACACCGCTGTCCGCCGGGAAAGCCAATAGTACCTGTAGTAGATCATTTTAAAAAAACAGCCATTTTGCGTAACGGTTAAAATCATTACATCAGTAAGTGAGGCACTCAGAGAGATACAGGAGATTAATATCTACTGTTCTAATTTGTGCGATTTTTTTAAGGGTGTATATTTTAACACTTAGAAGTCTTGTGTATCGTTGCTTAAGCCGTCAGGTAGTTAAGAAATGTAACAATGACTCATTGTTTACTCAACAGCGATGGTAAAATAAACAAACGTTTTGTAGTTATCATTAATTCAAAAGGACAGAGCCAACACAGTTGTATTGGTGTGAGGGCGATCGATGGGGCGCCGCGTGCGGACCTCGTCCCCGCTCGGCCTGGCGCTGCCGCGGGTGACGTCACCGCTGGCGCAGCAGACGCGCGCGATCCCGCCGCGGCGCCGCGCCTGCCCAGCACACAAGAACGACGTGGTAGCTTTTCGTTAACTTGGAACTACCTCTATCATAACCATATTTTTCACAACCATGTTTACACCTCATTGTAAGCTTCACTTCTGTCGGGTGTCCCACGACACCTCAAGCTTCTTGTTTATATTAATTATTATACACCAACATATTTTTTAAGTTAAAATATTAATATTGGGTTCGACTGTGCACATTTCGTGACGTTTGAAAAAGAAACAGAGAGGACAGAACGTGACTTATCAGTTATACAAAATCTATGGAAATTTTTGTGATCAAAAACAAAGCATACCTATCACAATTCCTGATTTTTCCCTATCGATACCTTAAGTTATGACTTATAAACGATTCTGAATTCTCGGCCTTAGTTCTTACGAGTACTACTATCATGACCTACATAGTATATTACTTATGTAGAGCGTATAGTGTGTGTGCGTGTGTGTGCCGGTAGTTGTCACGAAGGACGTTCGGTGGGTTTCTACTTCACAGCTAACAACGCCTATACGTCACCGTCCATCTATTATTATCGGCACGATGGCACTACGAGTATAACGAGGCCGCGGGCGGTCAACATATTGTGATCATTAACATCGCGGGACCAGTCCGACGCCAACGACTCAGTCAAGTTGTCATGATAACAAACGACGAACGTTCAATGATGAGCTCAATGGATATGTAATAAACCTTGCGAAAAGCAATGCAAAATTAGTCGAACCGCCATGGAAGAGCTCCGGGAGCCGACCCTGCTGCAGACGCTGCGCTCGCACCGCAGCGAGGTGACGTGCGCGGACGCGAGCGGCGCGTGGCTGGCCACCGGCGGCGCCGACCGCTCGCTGCGCCTGTGGCGCTGGGCGCGCGGCGGCTGGCGCGAGGCCGCGCGCGCGCCCGCCGCGCACCGCCACGGCGTCACCGCGGCGCGCCTGGGCGGCGCCGGCGCGCTGCTGGCGTCGGGCGGCGGCGACGGCGCCGTGCGCGTGTGGGGCGGCGCGGGGGGGCGCCCGCTCGCGCCGCGCCGCCTGCTGCTGGCGCCCGGCGCGGCCGCGGCGCGCGCGCTGTGCTGGGCGGCGCGCGCGCGCCTGCTGGCGGGCCACGACGACGGCGCGCTGTGCGTGTGGCACGTGCCCGGCGCGCGGCTGCTGGCGCGCCTGCGCGCGCACGAGGGCGCGCTGCACGCCGTGGCCGCCGCGGCGAGCGGCGCTCTGCTGCTCACTGCGTGCACGCACGGCGTGCTTAAGGTCTTCGATCTCGCAGGTGATTCGTTGTTCCCTGGGGGGGTGACCGCTTTACAATCACCCTCTCCGAGATGTGCCAATAGGCGTGGCACCAGTGGGTGGCTCTAGTGTGATCATACGAGGACCTGGAGCCTCCCTTAGGTGCCGAAGATGACCACTCCAGTGGTTTTAGCCGGTAGGAATCCGGCATACCCCTTCGTCCTTCCCCGGGGCGAAGGAAGTTCATGATGAATTTCCACTGGGCACCAATAAAAAAAAAAAAGGTGATTCGTTGTTGATGGTATAGTGGTCGCCGTGGGGCCGGGACATCTTTTCAAGCGAGACGCTCGCGCGTTGCAGAAGTGTGTCGCAGCGGGACCGACGGCTCGGCTTCGCCGGCGCCGCTCACGTGGGTCGACGGCGCTCACGACATGGGCGTGCTGTGCGCGGACGCGACGGAGGACGGCACGCTCGCCGCGACGGGTGGCCACGACGCGCTCATCTGCGTGTGGCGCCCGAGACTGGAGCTGGGCGAAGCGCGCGGAATGGTGAAGTTCGGGGACGCACTGGAGGGGCATGCGGCGGCGGTGACGGCGTTGCGCTGGAGCGGCGGTGCGGCCGGCGCGACGCTAGCGTCGGCGTCGCTCGACCGCACGGCACGGGTATGGGTGTCACGAGCTGACAGTATCCAATGCGTGCACGTGGTGCACGCACACCCGCGGTACCTGACCTGCGTAGCGCTCGCGCACGACCTACGATACATGATCACCGGTGAGCATGCTGTATGCTATTGAAATGCCTATGCTCTTGTAGTCTTTTTCAGTATATTCGACAAAATGACGCTTTTGTTTCCCTACAGGGTCAAACGACAAGTCAGTTCGGATGTGGTCGATGGGCTCTCTAACGCTCGACCATGAACTGGAGCCACCTTGCACTGCACTCGCTCACTTCGCTCTTGGTGATCTCCAAGTCGGTCATTTTAATTATGGTTTATATCTGTATTATTTGTTATGTTGTACTGGCGTGATGTTTGTATTGCAGGGCATCGGGCCAGTAGACGGCGTCGACATGGTGGACGACGGTGGTGATGCACGGACTGTGGGGCTGGAGGTCAAGGTGGGTGGGGATACGGAGGGTGGAGGTTCGCAGCGGGTTTGGCACGAAGTCGCACACGCAGGCGCTATCAACTGCATCGCCACACATGAGGATCTAGTCGCGACCGCCTCCAGGTATAGAGTTGTTTAATTTATTTAAAACAAAGCTGTACGGGAGATGTGGAATAACACCCAGCAATCCCATTAATGAGACCCATATAAACAACATATGGTCTAATCTACTCGTCTATTCAAATAACCGAGGATAGTGACATGCAGCAATGACTACAAAGTTCGGTCTCTGTCAGATGTCTATGTGATGCGTAGCCTGTATGTTCTGGCAGCGACGGCTCGGTGCGCGTGTTCCGTTGGAGCGCGGGTGCGGGCGTGTTGGACGCCGTGCACGTCCTGGACGCGCACCAGTACCCGGCTATGGCGGTGGAGTTCACTGCTGGAGGCACTCTACTGCTCACTGCTGGCCTCGATGGACGTGCCTGCGTCTGGGATGTGGAGGTACCAATAACATTCATGGATGTAAATAAAATTATAACCATTTAATAGTTTTTTATGTATGTCAAACATGCCTCAAATTTGTCCAGCAAGTATATTGCTCGTCTACAAACCTACATACATAATAAAAAAATAACAGAGATCCATATGTATCCTCTCACTATAATCTAGTCAATAATAATATCATAATAATCGGTTGTCTCACCTTGCTGACGGCGAATACTTGCAAAGGCCCGAATCTTGGGCACTTGGCCCATTTTGGCCCATCAGCAACGTGTGCTGGCACTGTCACACATACACAGGAACTGGTCTATGATCATTGACAAGACGATTGTTGCCAATATTTTTAGGGTTCCGAACGTCCGAAGGAAAAAAACGGCGGAACCCTTATAGGATCACTCGTGTCTCTGTCTGTATGTCCATCTGTCAAACGCTGCCCAGCCGAGTCGGATTCGACGATTGATCTTTTTCTCGAAGTTAGACCTACCTAACTGGACAGTCTGTCCCAGGTAGACATACTCGTCAACAACTTCGAGAACAGAGCTCCCAACGGATATTGGGATGGGCACGACATGGGCATTTGACATGACTTACGTCTTGCCCATGTTCATCTTAAGGCCCACCTGTTGGGAAACTGTTGAGATCATCGAGCATTGTGCTGAGCTCTTGCAGCGATTCTGCCATGACTACGATGTCATCGGCAAATCGAAGGTGAGTGTTATACTCGCCATTGATGATAATCTGGCATCGTTGCAGATATTGCAGCACTGCCCAGGTTTCGATCTAATTGAAGGCTTTCTCATAGTCCACAAACGCCAAGCATAGTGGCAGATTATACTCCTCGGTCTTCTGTATAACCTGCCGCAGCATATGGACGTGGTCTATGGTACTGAAACCTTTTCGGAAACCGGCTTGTTCGGGAGGCTGGAAATCATCATGCAGGCACTCGATACGATTCGTGATGACCCTCGAAAACAGCTTAACAACATGGCTCAGAAGTGAGATGGGTCTATAATTCTCCAATAGGGTGTTGTCACCCTTTTTGAAGAAGAGCACCGCCTCACCTCTGTTCCACGCTTCCGACGTTGTGCCCTCGAGTAAGACGGAATTGACTAGCTTCTGAAGCTAGCTTTAAGTACCGGTATGCCACCCGCTTTCAGAAGCTCTGTCGTAATTCCGTCCCCACCCGGCGCACTGTTATGTTTAAGCTGTTTCAAGGCCATTGTACAGGCTGATTTTCGGGATATCCTCGGTATAGTGTCGGGTTAGTTTGGCTCGCGGGTCTTTGTCAGAGCCAATGGTAGGTATAGTAACCGAGGTGTATAACTGCCGGTAGAAGTTCTCAATCTCTCTCAAAACCTCTGGCTTGGTCGACGCTACACTGCCGTCCTCGGTCTTCAGCTTCATAATACGACTTTGCCCGATAGACTTGTCTCTTGCGAACACTTTGGAGCCTTGATTCCGCTCAATCGCCTCTTTAACACCGTTAGTGTTAAAGTTGCGGATATCGTGACGCAAGGACTTCCATATCCGTCTATTGAGCAGTCGGTATGGTTCAGCATCACCGGAGGACTGCATGTCATGAGGTCGAGAGTGTGATCGGAGAACTTTTTGGTCTACCTTTACGGTAGGCTTTAAAGAACTTAGACCCAACCGTTTGGACAGTTTCTACAAACCTACCATTTAAATCGTTCACAGATACGCAATGTCCTAGGCACTCGAAGCGGTTTTGGAGTTCAAGTTGAAAGCTCTCGGGGTTTTGGATATGAGCACTAGAGGGCCGGAATGTAGACCTCATCAGACGAGACCTTTCAACTTTGAGATTAATATTCAATGTGCCTCTTACCATTCGGTGATCACTACCGGTTTTTACCCTGTCACAGAGACATCATTGAATCATCATTTCGGCCGAATGAACTCCACTGCTGGACACAGGCCTCCCCCAAAGACCACCACAACGACCGATATAGGTGTGTTGTAGGCTCATTGGGGGGTTTTGCCATAATCGCCACGCTTGGCAGACGGGTTGGCGATCGCAGTTGAGTTGTTAATGTACTCGAAGGACGCTGCTGCCCATCCTCCGGCTAATCCCTTAGTTGACTTTTACGACACCCACGGGAGGAGATGTGGTGGTTGTATTCTGAGCCGGCACCACACGGCAAATCATTGAATATTTGTCTTTTATTGGTCCTTATGAAGTCAATCTCATTCCTCGTGGAACCATCGGGACTCATCCAGGTCCACTTCCTGTGAGGCGGCTTTTGGAAAAAGGAGTTCATCACGAAGAGTCCCTCCTTTTCCAAAAAGTCGGCCAGCCTCTGTCCCCTGGGGTTCCATTGCCCATATTCAAATTGCCCCACTCTCAACTCACCATCGCATTGAGTGCCCAGCATTGCGTTGAAGTGGGGGACAACAGTGAAGTGTGTCTTCGAGGTATGTATGGCCCTACTTACGTCCTCATACATACTCTCTACTTCATCATCTGGGTGTGTCGAGGTCGGTGCGTAGACCTGTATGACCTTCAAGGAATACCTCTTGGATATTCTGAGTATAAGTTACGCTACCCTGCTCGACACACTTTCGATGGCCACTATGCTGTTAATGAGGGACCTGCGGACGAGAAACCCGACACCACCTTGAGACAGATGTTCGCCTTCCCGGTAGTAGAATAAGTTGCCGGATTTCAGAGTTATCGTGTCCTCCCCTTCTCTTCGGACTTCTGATAGACCCATGATATCCCAGTGCAACTTATCTATTTCTTCTTCCAGCTCAACAATCTTTTCGTCTGCCCTCAGTGTGCGTGTGTTATACGCCACCAGGGCCAGTTTCCGTTTAAGGTGGTAGCCGGATCCCATCCGGAGATTCTTAGCACCCCCCGCCCAGCCGTTACCATGACCAGGAATAGCGGGGCTGCCGGGAACTGGGGGCCGGTGCTTGTATTATGTTGTCATTTTGGGGGGAATTTGCCGATACTCACCACGCTTGACAAGCGGGTTGGTGAGCGCAGAATTGCTACTGCTCACCAAAAGGGACGCTGCTGCTCATCCCCCTGGTTAAGAGTCCCTTAGTCGACTTTTACGACTTCCACGGGAGGAGATGGAGTGGTGCTATATTCTTAATCCGGACACCACACGGAAAACTTCACTGTACTTTACGCTACTTTTATTCACAACTAGCTTTTGCCCGCGGCTTCGCACGCGTGGTATTTAGAAATGTAGATCATGATATTGAAAAGATGCAATAATGACCTGAGCTTTTATTAGGAACTTATGCTAGGTGTAGAGGGATCATGATACATTTCCGAATGACAGGACCCATAGGCCTGCCGCATATTGCATCCAGTCCAGCCAGCCGAGTGCCAAACCATGCGCTTTTGTCTTTTGTTTGGAAACGCTTCCCACAAGGCACTGGGTGTCATCATCAATAACTTTCATAACATGTAGCTTGCCCTTTTCCGCCTAGTATTAACAGTCCAATCACTCATTATAGCCACACCGCTCATTTTGTCATTTAAATTCGGGCTTTAAGTCGTGTGTTGTACAGTACTTTTATAATATCAAGATACATTTCGCGAGTGCGCTCGCAACTGCCATCCTCCGATCCCACATACAGCGTACAGACCGAGAGAGCAGACCGCCCGCTTCAAGCGAGCTTACAGCATGCTGACTGCGAGCGCTCTGCTTGCCGACGTCACCAGTGCCGCTCATTATACAGACACGCGTTCGAGATCACGCATTATAATGTGCGCTGAGTGAACAGCAATAAGTCGAACCCTGGCTGTCGGCGCTTAGAAGACCAACATGATGGTGAATAAATGTCGCAAACGACTGGGACTGTAGCTGACCTCCTCGAGAGTTAAGTCCCAGTGTTTATCACCGTCAAGTAGAGGGAGCGCTCCATAGTCTGGGTGGTGTTTAGGAAACTTAACGGCATCGAAAGCACCGTGTGTAGTAAACTGCGCAAATACCTATAGCGCTTGCCATTATTTGGATGCACAGTGTAGACCTTACCCAATGCGACGTCTTTCATAACTCCTGAGAAACCATATACTGTACGCCCACGTTGACTTCGATCAAACACACCTCTTTGCTTCTCGCACGTATAGTATGACGGAATCTCGCCATTCGTTTGCGATTTGGCGAACAGATCCTCTTCGCACAGTTGAAAAAATACGAAAAGCGTAGTTTGACGCGGATTTTCCAAGCGCTCTATGACATCGTTTTTAAAAATAATATATAAGTCAACATGTATAGGTAACGGCTTTGCGTGGAGATCGCGACAATCAACATCGGTAGAGGTACCCTTTGTCGCAGATTAGGAAAAATACTACGTTTAAACTGAGCTGACCCTTAACTTCACGTTTTGCCAACGAAGCCATACCGTGATGTAATTCGACAGTAACGCCATCTAGTTGGAAGAAAGATATAAGTATTTAACCTTTATAAATTTACACTTTTGGCATCGAAGTCAATAGATTTTCACTAATAAATAGACAAACAAATACTTTATTAAACTAAGTCCATGTTCAAGATGACAATTTATGCGAAATATAAATGAAAACTTATGACTTAGTCCAAAGGAAAGAACTGCTAGCGACATCTGTTGCCTTGAATTCGTGATTTATAGTTTACACAATAAAATATAATAAAATATCAACTACAGACCAGACAGAATAGTCAATATAGAAATTGCTTTTCAAGAGAAGAAAATTAATGCAAAACAAAATCCAAAAAGTAGGATTTTAGAGGTAGGTTTGATCACGAGAACAAAGCAATAACAACCCGCATGTTCGTTTAGCAGGCTACGTAACCAGTTGCGAGAGGTTTTGAAATAAGCCTTCTGATTTTTTAAATCTGTCGCTTTGCTCCCTTTAGATATAGCGTGATAGTAATGTTTTTTTTTAAATAACTCTTATTACGTACTGATAACGAATGTGTTCACTTGTGTGATTGTTTCACAATATTCGCTGTAAAACAAAACTTTGTTGACATATTGTTATACTGCTCAGCTCCCATGTACAAAAGCGTGACATTTGTATTCTAGAACCATCCTTGGATAGTAACGGACATTTTTGCCAAATGTCAACGAATTCTATACTGTAGTTTTAGCGGTAACATCCAACATAGAAACAGACAAACATACAAACAGATAAACAGACAAACAGACATAAATTCAAAAAATTGCAGTTTTGGCATCAGTCTCGTTCCTGGAGCACGGGGCAGTGATTTTTTTCAAAAAATATTCATTGTACAGTTTTTGTCTCTCTACGATTTTATTATAGTACTAGCTGGGACCCACGGTTTCACCCGCGTTTAATTTAAAAGAAATTTAGAGTACTTTAACATATACACTTGACATAGAATATATGTATTGGATTTCAAGGGTTTTATTTTTTTTGCTCGGAACCCTAATTATTTTTCTACAATAAAAGTAGCCTAAGTTATTCCTTATAACATCAGCTATCTGCCAGTGAAAGTCCCGTCAAAATCGGTCCAGCCGTTTCGGAGATTACCCGGAGCAAACAGACAGTCAGACAGACAAAAAATTTAAAAATTGTTTTTTTGTTGTAGGTATCGTATATACTGTCATATGCATTTAGTAAAAAGCTGTTATTTTGACATTACAAACAGACACTTCAATTTTATTTATTTGTATAGATAGATACTATAAGCATTTTTAATCATGTTCAAATCATTCAGTTTTATATTGTGCAGTGTCGTTCCAATTATAAATGTTTTATTTCTCTGCGTTGGCGGTATGTTTGCGTTAGCCGTATATTGCACGCCTCATAAGCGAAGCGTTGAGGTGGTATTACTGTTAGTTTACGCACACCAAGTGATTCTCCAACTTAAAATGTGAATATAAATAGACAAATGTTGAGAAAAAACACTATTTTTAACACTCATATTTTTAAATCTCTTTTTATTATTTAAACTAATGAAAAAAATGTTTAAAAAAGTTCTGTCTTGGACGTCCGTGTGTCTGTATGTGCGGATCCCGTATCTTGTGGTCACGATAACGAGCGAAATACTTCACTTATTGAGTTGGTTTTTTTTTTATAGGCTTCAGTATTTTGAGGAATAGAAGCCTATTACTATTCACGGTATAATTCGATGTAGGTGAATTATTATTTAATAAATTAAAGATTATGAGGTTTGCACTTTTGGATTTTCCAACTATAATTGTTTATTCAACACGTTCTGTTCCTTGTGTGTGTTATGTTAACTGCATAGAATGTATTTAACTCTGTGAAAAAAAAAAAAAACTAAACTAAAAAAAAATATATTACGTTTTGAAACTTCGCGAATTTCACTCATGTTATACTATGATTTCGGGACTTTTCGCGATCAACGTATTGTTGTGATTTATTTGTGCGCGAGAACTTCCGAAATCATAGTCTAATATTTAGTATAGGTGCTTAGTGTTGAGCAGTAGTATTGGGACCATGTGCGTGCAGTCGGGCGTGCGGCTGCGGGCGCTGAGCGTGCCGGTGGGGCGCGGCGAGGCGGGGGGCGGCGGGGTGCGGGGCGCGCGCGCGGCGCCGCGGGGCGCGCCGCTGCTGCTGCTGGCCACCGACGACGGGCTGGCGCCGCTGTGGAGCCTCGCCGCCAGTGACCCCCAACCGATGCAGTGAGCACTAACATTGCCAAATGATCAAACGCACGCCGCGCACTCAACTTAACCCCCTTAGGGGATGAATTTCATACATATGAAATTCATCCCCTAAGGGGGTTCAGTTGGGTGCGGCGTATATTCGGAATTCCTGAGTGAAATTTCATGCTTCTAGACCTATCGTATAAGAAACAATATAGGTAATAAACTGTGCTCAAGCGCTATCCAGATAACCCAGGTTACAGTTTAAATCTCAGCTTAAGTACAGACCTATAACAGAGTGACGGTTCAGAATAAAGCCAGGACTCAGCTGAACTATGTTCAATAAATATATGCTTGAGGATCGTTTTAAAATTAAAGCTCAACTCAAAACTAGTTATACACTGAGATCAAAGCTCGAGTTTCGTTCTGTAATACGGACCTAAGTATTTAAATTAAATTTAGTCAGGAAAATCTCGCGACAAGCTTTTATATTATTCATTGTTTATAGAGAGCTTTTTTTGTTTCTAGAACTCCTAATTTCATTATTACCAGGTCAACGGTAGGTTTTATACAAATATGTTTTTTTATTGGTCCCCAGTGAAATTCATCATGAACTTCCTTCGCCCCGGGGAAGGGCGAAGGTTACTTCTACTAACTAAAACCACTCGATCGGTCATATTCAGCACCAAAGCCGCCCATTGTTCATATCTCGGAGGGGATGACTTTAAAGCGGTTACTCTCTCTAGCGGAGGGAAGGCGACTGTAAAAAGGCCACCCCCAGGCACTTCTCGGGGAGGATTGTAAAGAATCCTCTTAGGCTCGCTGTGCGCTGTGCTGCACACACGGCGGCCGCCTTCCCGGTGGGTACCCATAACCTATGACCATTGAAGCGATATACACACGAACGCAGCGTATACGGCGGGCACACCGAGGCAGTGACGTGCTGCGCGTGGTCGTGGGACGGGCGCGTGGCGGCCAGCGGCGCTGCCAGCGGAGAGCTGCGCCTGTACGCGCCGCCGCAGCCGCGCCTGCTGCACCACGACTCGCACGCGCACGACCTCGGTACGGCTACGCACTCTGTTCGATCGTCATTACTTGGTAGGATATACATTTGTCAACTATAACCTTCATAGCAGATGGATAGCAATGGGCAGACTGAGAGCCAAGTATTGAGGCAGTTGCTTGGAGTAATAGTCACATCAAATACATAATTCTACGAATGAACGAGTACTCGTTGTTTGGGTGCCTTTCCTGCCACGACTTATGTGCGTGGTGCTACTCGCACAAAAAATACGTGAGAGGTGATGAAACGCTTGACAAAATAGTCAATAACCTACCTACGGGATTCACAAGTCCTTGAATAGTTACGTGATCCAACGAAATAATCTATTACAAAAATGTCACTTACATTTCCAAATTATTGTGAAATGTTTTCTAGGGGCACAAGGGCTGCTGAGGTATAAGAAAATGTATACATGAGTCTCCTTCTTTCAACCACTTAAGGCTGATGCATATCTGCCAATGCGCAGCGTGTTTTAACTGCCAAAAACTATTGACTTAGCTAGCAATGAAGTAATATCCCCAAGAACATTGAAGCGAATAGAGGTGAAAGGTAGCGCGTAGTAACGTGACTGCGCGAGCATGCGCTCCTCTTCGCATACTGCCACTACGGTATCCCGCGCTCGTATAGCCTGACATGGGAAGATCGGGCGCCACGCCTACACTTTGTCGGTGACACTCGTACGTGCTGTGGTCCGTATTGTGAAAATTTCATGTCACGACGCATCCTTGCGCACGCTCATAAATTGTACTGTTGTTTACTATATGCTAGCCAAATGGGCACCGTTCCTGAAGCACTCAAACTAAATGTTGTCGTGCCAGCAGGCGTTCAGAGCTGTGACTTCGCGCCGTTTCCGAGCACGCTGGAACTTCCCGACGACACGTATCTGCTCGCGACCGCCGGATGCGACTCGCTCATTAAATTGTGGATCATAGAATATAAACAGGTAGGCACGTCGGTCGGTCGGTTCCCTCTGCCGGCTCCCGAGTCGGGCGTCCAATAGCTGGCACTCGGCAGGAGGTGCCGTCGGAGCGCTGCGCGACGGTGCGGGCGGTGCTGTCGCTGGCGGCGCACGGCGGCGGCGTGGCGAGCGTGCGCTGGAGCGGCGCGCTGCTGGCCAGCGCCGGCGCCGACCACTGGGCGCGCGTGTGGCGCGCGAGTGGCGCGGTGCCGCACGCGAGTGGCGCGGCGCCGCACGCGAGTGGCGCGGCGCCGCACGCGAGTGGCGGCGGCGTGGCGCTGCGCCTGCTGGCCGCGGCGCCGGTGGCGGGCGCGGGCGGCCCGCTGGCCGTGGCGCTGCTGGGCGCGGCGCCGCTGCTGGTGACCGGCGGCATGGGCGGCGAGCTCGCCGTGTGGGAACTGCCGCCGGAACCCGATAGCGCGGACGAGCCGGAACATGACGAAGAAGGCACCTCGCCGAACTTTTGGAGTAACGAGGGCGTGGCGCGGTGGCTCCAAGAAAATGTGACCCGCAGTCCCAGTGAGTGAATACTTTCTGTTCGTTTAAGAGTTTATTATTGCTACCACGCCTAAAATGCTACCTTAGGGTAGCATGATGCGCACTACAAAGTAACATTATTAGTCGATAAAAGCCGATGTAAGAGCTCGAGAGCCACTCACAATAACACTAGAGAGGGGTTGCGACATCTTATTACATATATAACTGACAGTACATACAATATTTATAACATAATGTTAATAGAAGGTAATGAAAAGGAAATATTAAGTGCCAAGTAAACTATATTTACTTTAAATAAATTAAGGTTCCGACACAAAATAGCAACACATTAATTTAAAAAAGAACTCTTATCAGACACGTATGTATACTACCAAAAATTGCAAGTCCTTGCCTAAACGGAACGGAAATCCTCACCAAATTGCGTTGATCTAGAATCTAATTCTGACATTATATTTACTTTTATTTTGTGCTGTAAAAATAATTAGACGCCGGAAAAATTAATTTCAAATAAAGCATCCACATACTTAGAATAAGTTACAATAATTAGTATATTTATAATTAAGGTTTTGCTGTAACGTAACTAGATGGCGTTGGGATAAAATTAGATCGCTATATGGTTTCGTTACATGCAAAACCACTATGTTTGGAATATTATATTTTTTATGTGAGAACCAAATTATTGTGAACCGTAATATACACGTTTCAAGTCTCAAACTGTATTATTTACTGGCCCCCGGACCTTGAGTTTCGTTCACGCAGGCAAATTCTGACTCAGGCATATTCTTTTAAAATTAATGTGTTACTATTTTGTGTCGGAATCTTAATTTATTTAAAGTAAATATAGTCTACTTGGCACTTAATATTTATTTGGGTCTAGGTGTTTGTGCATGTGAGATTTAAGTCTGTAAACTGCACTCAAGACGACGAGAGATCCATGTTTGGGAAAAAGTTTTTTTTGAATACGACTAAATTTATTTAACCCATGTTTTACAACTACCCGCCCTTACCCTGATCAAGATATCCAGGTAGAGCAGTGGTAGGTATGGAATGAAGGTTTACTTCACTTAAAGAAAACTTGTTGCCAGGCTCGCGAATGAGCCACGAGGAAGAAGGAAATCTATTACGAAGATCCCAGGAGGCTAACATCACGGGCTCGAGACTACTTGCTGATCCACTCGACGCGTTACTGGAAGAGTTTGGATACGGTATGAGAGTGTAACATTTTTATTTTTTGCTTAATAAGCTGTTTATTGATTACAATGAATGTTATAGTAGTGTATCCGAAGACTGGATTACATTAAAAGCTATTGTTTGTCAAAAATAACACTAAGTTAGCATTCCTTAACCATAATGATTTCGGTTTGGTGTCTGGATTACGAATATAGAACCGCTCCACCTCCTCCCGTGGAAGTCATAACAGGCGACTAAGCAACTTTTAACCAGAGAGATGGCCAGCAGCGACCCATCTGTAGAACAGTAGCCATACTGCGCTCACCAACCCGCCTGCCGAATGTGGTGAGGACTGGCATATCCCCCTAAAATGTCGAGTGACTGACTGATATGATGATGATGATGAATCCTAATTATAACCACATATGTGAACAGGCGCCGTGATGAGCGACCAGAATATCGAAGAAAGCAAGAGCAGCGCCGAGCGCGCAGCGGTGCGCCTGCTGCTGGGCGACGAGCTGGGCTGGCTGCGCCGCGCGCCGCCCTCGCTCGCGCTGGTGAGTAGCTTGGGGACTGTGAGCGTTGCAAACGTATTTCAAACGTAACCATGAAGTGACCATCATAAAAAACGATAAGCATAAAAAACCAACAGATTCGGACCATCTTTAAATCGTAACGACCCTTGCTATACTGATGAGGGTTGTAAAAGTGCCATCATTTAAAAAAAATGTTACGTTAGAAATCAGAAGAACCAAATATAAATGTTCCTTACGCTGCCTACAGATTCGATTTAGAATGAACCTAAAATACTTTAACAGAGTAATCTTGGTGGGTACGTTACAATGCTGAAAATACGGCATTGTGCAGGAGCAGAGCGCGCCGCACAACCTGCTGTGTCCACTGTCACACCGGCTGCTGCGCGAGCCAGCGCGCGCCGCCGACGGATACACGTACGAGCGAGCCAATATCCTGGACTGGTTCATCGCAGCTGGTACACAATTTATTTATTTTACATTTAACAGAACCATCAGGGCCAATCATATTATTAAATATACAACATAATACATACAACATTAAACGAAAACACACACACACACCCACAGCCTCACGTATTCTTCTCGCAAAACTTCAAACATTCCAAAAATAACAACTTCCATTACTCCGCAAATAAGTGAGGATTCGGGCTTAACTCCAGGAGAACGTTAAGCTCTTTCAGTGATCACGGCAATGGCGAGTTCGAGCGTGCAACGGTACGCCAGCCATCTGTGCCTCCACAATAGCAGTAGCATGACTATAATGGTTCAGCACAAATAAGCAGGTTTTATCGTGTAGATGCGGGTGAAGATCTGGTGCATCAATCATACCTTTAAAAATTTTGAATACAATCATTTGACCACATGTCCGTCTCACTTCCAACGACTTGAAACCTAAAGATCCTGCAAAAAAATCGTGAGAGATAAGGGTAGCGACCATATACCTTTTTTGAAAGCTTTTTGCGCTTTTTCCAACATAAGCACATATTTATTTTCATATTACTTAGGAACAAGAACGAGATCAAAAACATAAGCGCTGCGGAAATCACGACAGCTTCTTAATATAAAACTAAGGCGCTTGAAGGATTCCTTGACGACAGACGAAATATTCTCATGAAAAGTGAGCTTTCGATTGAATGTGACTTCCGAATCTTTCGTAGAATCGGTTCTCACAGTAGCATTATTTTCTAATTTGTACCCAAAGTTTCTTGAGTGCCGCGCTCAACCAAACGATATTACTGTCAGTATTAGTGTATAGTCTATGGTCATTACGCAGCATTTCATGGTATTAAACTCCATTTCAAAATCATCCGTTTTCCAAACTTCATCTATATATTGAGTCCACGTTTGATTGCAGAACGGCACAACCAGCTTCAGATTTGACTTCGTAAAACAGTTTTAAGTCATAATGTTTTGGCTGATAAACTAAGGTCTTCCTTCATCATCATCATCACCATATCAGCCAAATGACGTCCACTGCTGAAAAAGGCCATCCCCCATAGATTTCCACAAATACCGGTCACATGCCAGACCCATCCATCCGTCCATCTCGTTGGAGATCGTACCACGCTGCGTTTTCCGGTTCGTGTTCTCCACTCGAGAGCCTTTTTGCCCCAACGGCCATCAGTTCTACGAGCAATGTGCCCCGCCCACTGTCACTTCAGCTTACGGTCTTCCTTATGGACTGGAATTTTAATTTTTAGTCGGATATGAACTGAAATCCCTATGTATTCCATAATATGGCGCTTACTATCATAACGAGATACATAAGTATAATTTTCTTTTTCTGTTCGTGTGGCTAGTTGGTCTTGACCTTGTGATAGAGTTATTGAAGCCGCTTAAAAGCTCCACTTCGCTTAACGACTGCCGCCTATGACCAAATTACGACGGCATGTAAAATTATTCGCGGGAAAATAGATGCTCCAGGGCTTAGTGATGGGTTGTGTCGGTTTTTTGTATCAAACAACTTCCTTCGGAATCGTAAATAGGCTCGTCGCAGTGCCGCTGACCCGCACCGTGGCGCGTGCTAGCTCGCCTGTGCCCCGTGTTCTCGCCGAGCTCAACGCTCTCCTGGACGCTTATCCTGCATGCGATTTGTTTGCAGATACATGTACTGAATTTTTTTCAATATGCTTGCAGTATTGTGAGCGACACGCATGATTATATACTTTTTTTACCTATTTATTGTCGTCATTGTTTAATTAAAGTAATTGGTGTAGTCGTGTTAATTAATTATTAATTTAAATAAATAACAACCGCAACCGACGATTTTACGTGCCCTCCTGTACCTTGTAAATCACATGTTGTTTCTTGCGCGTGTGTCCTCAGACGGAGCCGTGTCCCCGGTGTCCGGCCGGCGGCTGAGCAACGCCCGCGTGCTGCCAAACTATGCGGCGCGCATGCAACTGAGAATGTACCTGCTGCAGCACACTCTATAAGGAGAAACAATCACACTTGCGTTGTGGCGTATGTTTTTAATACACAAACGCTGTACCTATTTAAACAAAACAATTCTTATAAGTATTTGATCCCAAACTTCTGTGTGATTTTTGTCCGATATCCAAACATTTATCTTTTTGTCACAAGTTTAAGCAAAATTAATAAATGAATGACCTTCCTTATTTATTTTATATTACCCAGGAGTTACCCAGAAGTCTGCGTCCATTTAATTTGCTCGTAGCGGCGTCATCTATATGTATATTTATTTTTGAAAATGACAACATTCAATGCGTGTAAACGATACAATATCATTGCACCTCGGCTTGACTTATTTTGAACCAATAACGATGATATCAGAACTGCAAATTCACGTAGCCATTTACGGAATCAACAAATTATTATTTATATTATAATTTAATAAACCTACTTGCAATGCAGGTTGCTTATAACTGAACTTTGGGGAGAATGTAGCGCAAGTCAGTGTAAGACACTAAAAAAATTAAAATATGAAAAGACGAAAATCCCCAGAGCACGATGGGCTCAACATTGGGCACCCACTGTATGCTGGTTCTAGTACTCGACTCGGGGCAGGTACGCACTACTATTTAACTAGTGTCTGTCTCATTAATATTAGCTTTCGGACCTGATGCAGAGCTTGGTGGTGCCAGTAGATAAGAGTAAGACCGGAGACGTGTCGGACAGGTCAAATAACAGTCCAAGCTCATTCGCTATTGTCATGCCAAGATGCTTGATAGTGTGTTTAACTATGAGAGCTATTTTTTTTTTAATAGGTATGTGTAGCTCCATGGTTCGTAGTATGGATTTCAAACTGAGCTGCCAAGAGAGACGGCTATTATCAGTTTAAAGCACACTGTCAAGTATTACATGGTTAGAAAAACACCCGTATATGCGGATTTTAATGGATTTATCGAAGGTATTTGACCTTATCTCATACGATAAGTCTAGAAAATATATGTAAAAATCTAGCTTCTCAACTTCATACTCTAAAGCCGCATTATGCAAATCCCAATGAATTTTTTTTTTTTTTTAAAACATTGCCCCACCTTAGGATTTCTCCTGTGTCGTGGGTGCGTTTACATACATGAATTCCACACACAATACACTCAGACCCGGAACAACTACCTGCACATCGTACAAATATTTGTTCCGTGCGGGAATCGAACCCACGACCCGGAGCGCAGCAGTCGACTGTATCAACCACTGCACCAACCATGCCGCCAAATGTACCGTACCCTATTTAATACACTATGTAATGAGTTTCAGAATGTTAAACCAAAACTAACGTTCAGTGTCTGGCAACAAAGGGTATAAGACGCAGTAGGGATGTCCTATACGGATTATATGATAAAAAGTCTTATATACCTAATATTGATTTTCATAACTACTTTAGAAAATATTCTAAAATGTTTAAAAACGTTTGTACGCAAGCATAAGCTGCTTATATTAGTGACCAAATTAAAAAGTCGAATAATAAAATAAAAACGACATGAAAAATAATTAATGCTGAAACTAGTGATGGTAGATTCAGTGACAGTGCAATTAATTTAAATATCGATGACAAACTAGTTTCAAATAAGTCTGCAGTTGCAAATTTCCTCGAAAACTTTTTCACTAATATTCCAATAGAGACAACTAAACACCTTCCATCGTCTCCCGTAGCAGCAGAGGCATTCTTAAAGAATAATGTCGATTTACATGTACCTGTCTTTGAATTTAGTTTTGTGACAGACAGTGATATAATTAAAACATTTAAAACAATAGTAGTTAAAAAAACTGAGGACTTTTGGGGATTGTCAACGAAAGCCGTCGAACCTGTTATAACCAATATTGCGCCAATTTTGGCTTTAATATTTAATGCCTGCATCGCAGAGGGCACTGCTAAATAATGCATCAAATTATAGGCCAATATCTGTGCTACCAACCTTAAGCAAAGTTTTTGAAAAACTAGTTTTAAATCAAATGGCAGCACACTTTAACGGAAATAGGATATTTCATGACAATCAGTTTGGATTTACGCGGGGACGATCTACAGAGGATGCTGGGTCCACTCTCATTAAAACCGTTTTAGGGGCCTGGGAGGATGCACATGATGCTTTAGGCGTATTCTGCGATCTGTCTAAAGCATTCGACTGCGTGGACCACCGCACCCTCATTCTGAAACTTAAGTACTACGGAATTCAAGGTAGATCTATTGATTTTATAAGCTCATATTTGTCAAATCGGGATCAAAGAGTAGAAATTGAAAACGTTACATCAACAGGCTCACAGGTCAAAATGGGGGTACCGCAAGGATCAATTTTGGGGCCATTTTTGTTTCTGGTCTATATAAATGACCTGCCATACATGATAAACGATACACTGTCGAATATAGTCTTGATTGCTGATGACACGTCACTTATATTTAAAGTAAATAGAAAGGATATCCATCTTATGGAATCCAATGTTATACTTCATAAGATATCTGATTGGTTTTCAGCGAATCTAATTCTATTAAACGCAAAAAAACCAAATGTCTAAGATTCTTTACAGGAAATGTGATCCACGTAAGGTCACAAGTAAAACTTGACGGAAAAGAATTAGATCTGGTCTCCTCAACTGTGTTTTTGGGTGTTACCTTAGACTAAAAATTGCAATGGGGACCCCATATAAAGGCACTTTCAGGCAAACTAAGGTCTGCTGCAAATTAGACAGGTTACGGATGTGGCTACAGCTAGGTTAGTATATTTTGCGTACTTTCACAGTATTATGTCTTATGGAATTTTACTGTGGGGCTCGGCTGCTCATGTTGAGTCTATTTTTATATTACAGAAAAGAGCAGTGCGAGCTATCTATAACCTGGACTCTCGTGAGTCACTTCGGGAACTATTTAAGGAAACAAACATTCTTACTCTACCATCCTTATATATTTTCCAAAACATTATGTCATCATTTCGGCCGAATGAAATCCACTGCTGGACACAGGCCTCCCCCAAAGATCACCACAACGACCGATATGGTGTGTTGTGTGCTCATCGGGGGGTCTTGCCATAATCGCCACGCTTGGCAGACGGGTTGGCGATCGCAGTTGAGTTGTTAATGTACTCGAAGGACGCTGCTGCCCATCCTCCGGTTAATCCCTTAGTCGACTTTTACGACACCCACGGGATATTATGTATATCCGCAAAAATATAGCTAATTTTAGTAAGAAAAGTGACGTGCACACCTTAAATACTCGCAACTAGAACAAGTTGGTTGTACCTGGCTTTAGACTTAGCAGAACCAGCAAGTCGTTTATGGGAAACAGTATTAGATTCTATAACAAAATTCCTTGTAGTATTACCGACTTACCAGAAATAAGATTCAAATCATTGATTAAGCGCATTTTAATTTAGAAAGCCTACTATAATATGAATCATTACATCGACGATAGCGATGTCTGGAAACGGTTCCCTCCTGCACACTGCGACCCTCTGGCGCTTTATAATATATTTTATAATTTTCGCATGATTGGCGTTTTGTTACTCCCAATCAATGCTTTACCATTTACAAAGAAATTGTAGTAAATTTTTTGTTGAGATAATTTGACTTATTATTTTTCTTTTTATTGATATCTTGACATTTAATTTGACCTATTTAAACTTGAATTCTATATTTATGATATTAATTATTTGCCTATGTTTAATATAATGACCGCGGTTCGGTTCCCTACAATATGGTTGAGCTAAGCGATGCTGATGCATGCGTCATGCTCGTGAACGGGTGCCGTCTGTTGGGACTGGTCAGGCATTAACTGCCATGGCGAATAATAATTATATTACATTAGCATGTTTATCTTTTTTTTTATTTTTTAAACATTGGCCTACATAATGCTCATTACATGTTTTACTATAATGTGTATCAATCAACATTGTAATCTCAATTATTTTAAAAGAGTATCTATGGAGTTTCTTGCCGGCTCTTCTCCATAGATTATTTATTTATTTATTTATTTATTTACTACTTTACGCACAATTTGTACAGAGGCGGACTTAATGCCATTAGGCATTTTCTACCAGTCGACCTTAGGATGGTGCAGACAAAACATGGCAGGTGCACTAACATTATAACTGTGAGCAGTTAACAAAGAAAAAGGTAATATATGAGAATTAGGAGAACGTTATTAATACATTACAAATATGTATATACTCATAAATATACATCCATATATAATAATAATATCAAATACAACACAATTATATATATATATATATATATATATATTAATTATATAATAAGAAAGATCAACGCTGAGATGATTCTGCCAAAGGGTTGTGGAGGTGTTTCCGTAGTTTAACTTTAAAAGAGTACCGACTTGTGGCCATCCTGATTTCAAGTGGTAGCGCATTCCACAGAAGAATAGACTGGACAAAGAAAGAGGAGTGCATAAAGTCAGAACGGTGGGAGGGACATTGCAGGAGACGATTGTATGAGGAACGAAGATTTCTGTCGTGATTGGAGCATACGTATTGAAATTGAGAAGCAAGGTATGTAGGAGAAGAAGGAGAATCAAGAAATGAGAACAAGGTGGTCAGTGCCCTTTGTGCTCTACGCTGCCTGATAGGCAACCATTTCAGAAGCGTTCTATAAGTCGACACATGATCATACTTCCGTAGATTGAAAACGAATCGAATGCAGTTATTCAGAAGGCGGTCAAGTTTGTTGAGCAGATCTGCATTCAGGTCATAGTAACACATATCACCATAGTCAATTAAGGGAAAAATTAGAACCTGCACAAGCATTGCTTTCACGTTGGATGGGAGTAAATTTTTCAACCGATAGAGAGTCCGCAACGTTCCGGTTACTTTTTGGCTAACTTTGGTGACCTGTGTTCTCCAGCTTAGCGTGGTATCAATGTACAAGCCTAAGTTTTGAACATAAGAACTGAAAGGAATAATCATGTCGTTAAACTTAATAAGTGGCAGAGATGTACTTTCCATTTTGCTAATAGTACGGTGGCTTCCTATAATTATTGCTTGGCACTTTACAGGGTTTATGGCTACTCCAAATCTATTAGACCAATCCTTAACAGCTGCCAAGTCTTGGTTCAATTTTTCAATTGCTTCGGGCATATCTTCGAGCCTCGCTTGGCAATATAGTTGCAAGTCATCGGCGTACAGATGATACGCACACTGAAGTTCCGGGGTTATGAAGTTGATAAAAATCGAAAACAAAAGAGGAGAAAGAATACCGCCTTGTGGAACGCCAGTTTTCAGATCGCACCAGTTTGATAAGGACTCCCCAGATTGAACTGATTGCTGACGTTCCCGAAGATAAGAAGAAAACCAATCCAGTGCTTCGCGAGAGACCATAAGATGAGAAAGAATGGACAGAAGGATATCGTGACTGACGGTATTAAAGGCATTGGAGAAATCCACCAGCACTAGAGCAGTGACTTTGGTGTCTTCCATACCTGCCCTAATGTCGCCAGTCACTTTCAGGAGGGCGGAAACAGTACTGTGGCCTGGCCTAAATCCAGATTGGAGTGGGCTGATAAGAGCGTTGAAATGAATGAAGTGTGACAATTGCTTGTGAACACAAGCTTCAATCACTTTCGACAGGAAAGGAAGGATGGATATTGGGCGAAAATGACTGGGAAGAGAGGGGTTAGGAATTTTAGGTAGGGCACGGACGTAAGCTTTACGCCACAAGGACGGGAAAACTCCGGAGGTAAGGGAGAAATTTATAATGTGGGAGATAGCGGGGAGGAGCTGGTTCAGGATTGTTACAATCATACGGCGGGTGATGCAGTCACACCCCACCGCATTCGATTTTATAGATAGGATTGTCTTTTTGATCTCTCCGAGGTCAACTGGCAAAAAGCGAAAGGGGCCAATATCAGGACGCGTTAGACCAGATATATGCACGAGAGTTTGATCTTGGGTTAAACGATCCATACTAGGTACAGTCGAGAAATGGCGGTTGAGATCATTTAACCCAATTGAGCTTGGCAGATCTAAATGTCGGGGTTTGCCAATACCTAGAGTACCAAGGTATTTCCAAATATCGGCAGAAGAAGAAGAAGAGATATTATCCAGAATGTGGCGGCGCTTGGCGTTGCGTATCATCTGATTACACCGATTCCTAGTAGACTTGAAAATAGACCAATGTTCTTCGGTACGATCCCTTTTGAATTTGCGGAACGCGCGGTCCCTACACCTCATAGCCATACGAATGCCTCTGGTCATCCATGGCGCAGGTACACGCTTTAGTTTAATTTTCTTCACGGGGGCATGCAGATCATAAATTTTGACCACAGCGTGATTGAAAATACAAACCTTATCATCGACTGTGGTAGCCTCAACCAAGGGGGCCCAATTTTGTTCAGAGGCATCTTGACATAGTGCTTCCACATCCATACGTGCAAAACAACGCCTGTACAGAACTCTAGGGTTGGGTTTAGGAGGTTTTAGAATATAGGAAAGGAAAATGAGGTCGTGGTGAGAGAAGCCGGGGGCAATACATTGACCATGAGAGGAAACGTTAGAAGGATTTGAGGTAAGGATTAAATCGAGCCAAGTATCATCACCAACAATGTTATGGTGAGTAGCTTGAAGGGGTAGAACATGTAGGCTAGCTGACTCGATTAGATGGCGGAGTTTACGGGATCTGTGAGAGTTATGAGCAAGGAGGTTGGTATTGAAATCACCCATGATGATATGATGTGCATACTCAGAACCCAAAGATTCTAATACCGATTCGAATTCAGTGAAAAAGTCAACAGTGGGCGGACAATAAGTAACACCAACAATAGTTTTAACCCCGCTGACATTAACTTCTAGAAAAAGAAACTCTGCTGAACAAGAGGTAGAAGACGAGGTAGCTAGAATTTTAAAAGGAAAGTCATTGCGAAGATATATGGCCACACCACCCCCCCTCCTATCAGTCCGATCATTCCGGAGAAGAACGAAACCAGGAAGAGAGTAAGTGGTTGAAAGAAGGTTGGGCTTGAGCCAAGTCTCAGATATCAGGATGGCATGGACATTGCACTGAATGAAGTTATCGTAAAGTTCGTTATAATGGCTAGCAATACTTTGGGCATTGATGTGGCATACATTTAACATGCGGCCAGATTGGCGGTCAAACTCAGTACGTAAAAAGTCGCGAAGAGAGTCAGTTACAGAACTGAAACTTTCATCGCCAGAAGAAGTGGCAGATTCATTGGCAGAATAAAAGGAATCATTATCAGATGTCATAATATAAATACAATATATAAAATAGATAAATATTCAATAGTAGTTTTAAAAACAAATATAAACAGACAACCAGTGCGACGTATGTATGTACATCTCCGCACCAACCGCCAGCTAACAAAGATATGAGAAAAAAATGCAAAAATCTGGCAACACATTCCATTAGAATAAAAATAAAACATGATGTTAAGTAAAATTTGCAATAGCAAAAAAAAAAAAGAAAGAAGAACACGATAACATTTTCAGTATGAATACTATTTCGGAACGAAACTATATACATCAAATATCTCACCAAAGTTTATCTGTGATTCTGTCATCTGTGCAGGTATTTTGACAGTATCATTGACGTGAAATATATAAAAAGTGAAAACAAAACAGATTACTATTTCCGTGAACAAAAACCATGCAAATAATGAGGGTAACCTTGAGAACTATAGTAAATACAACTTATCTTGAGAATGTGCCGCATAATAAGAATACCAATTAAGACAAATACAAGTATGGCTGTAAAAATTAACAATATGACAACAATCCGAACATAGTAGTATTTAATAACGATAGATACCTTATGAGAGATTAATAATAGACTAGCAGGATCATTTGCGCGTGGCTTTCAGATTCTCTCCCAAGCCCTCCACGCCTCTCTTGCCCGCGTGCGGGGATTGCACCTTGGGATACTTCAGGAGCAAGGGACCCAGTTCTTCGACAGTGGTTATTTTTTGCCGGCTTCCGTCAGGAGTTTTTATCAATATGACACCGTCCTGGGTCCAGCACGATCGCATACCAAAATGTAACCGTGCTTTGCCGAAGATAGCTTGCCTGGATCTGGTCAGGAATTCCCTGAGTGAGATGACCGAACCTTTCAACCCTTTCTTCGCCCGCCAGACTGTAGATTTGATGTCAACAGTAGAAAACCTCACTAGTATGGGCCTGTGATGTTCCTTGTTGGGGGTACCAATTCTATGACATACTCTTACGTCAGATGCCGTCAGGTTCTTAAGAGACATCTTATTATTGAGGATGTCCAGCACGAGCACTCCACAATCCTCACCGTCAAGCTCAGCGACTCCATGGAAAATTAGTGCTTTTCGTCGTTGCCTGGTCTCCAAACTATCAACTTGCCGGGCACACTCACTAATCTGCTTCCTGAGCAGCTGGAGCATGTTGAAAATGAGCTCCCTGAATGATCGAAATTCTTCAGCCACCTTAGCCACAGTGTCCTTAGCGGGCCCGACAGACTGGATCTGAGCCTCTAGCTCCCCCATCTTCCTGGTGAAATTTTCTTCCAGGCTCTTCTGCATAGAGAGAATCTCAGAGTATTGAGACATGATGCAATGTTGTAGTGCCAAATAAGTTTGCAAGTGAAAGTGTAGTATAGATTATAAGCTGGCAGGTGGTGTAAGATTTGTACTTAGATCACATGAATGTGTTGCAAACGTAAGTACCCGTTCTTTAGATGTTAAACACTACCACTAGATGTTTCTATTTATTTTAAACTGTTAAATACTATTTTAAATTCAGAGCTATGTCTTTACTTTATTTACACCTACCGCCGTAAAAAAAAAAAAAAAAAAAAAAAAAAAAAAAAAAAAAAAAAAAAAAAAAAAAAAAAGTAACTATTTGGAACCGTGCAACTTAGATTCTGACGTTTCATCAGTGCCAATATTTGGTTTATTTGAAATAAAAATATTTGACTTTGACTTTGATATACTTCGGCAAAAGTTAGAAGATACAGTGTTGCTATCAGAGTTCTTATCACTCCTCAAGCACTGTACTTACACCAGGAATCTTGGGTGCAATGAGCAGGAGAGCTGTCGAAACCATGTAGGCCAGAGAGCAGGGTAAGACAGAGGGGACGGTCCTCGCTCTACCTCTTCTATCTGTATGTTAATGCATTAATCGAGTGACTCAGCAGCGTGCGGGTCGGCTGCTATGTAGATGGAGTTTGTTGTTTTAACAACCTAAGCTACGCAGACGACACGGTGCTGCTGGCTCCCCCGATCGGTACTGTCCGTAAGTTACTGGACACGACTCACAGTTTAATTTACAATAACAAGAAGACTGAGTATGTTGTCTTCAGGCCTCGTACCAGATGTCCTACTACGGTCCCTCTTCTCTTCTTGAAATTTCTCCCGTTAAGCAGGGTGTATAAATTGAAATACTTAGGCCTTTAGATATACCCAAATGGCTTACAATCCTCTGTGTATCCAATACAATAATATGTTCAGGGTGCTGTTAAGGCTGCCGCGCTATTGTAGTGCGTCGGCAATGTTGGCTTCAGGGATTACCGATGGTTTTAACGCCGTCTGGCGTAAGAAGTCCGCCTCACTACTGTGCAGGCACAACGGTCCAGAGTCGCCAGCAGTTCCTCGCGGGCCAGTGCTTTCACCCGCGCTATTGCCACTTGGAGAGCTTTCTTCGCAGCTCTGTACCCCTCGCACAACTCCGCGTCGACGGCTGCCGCATCCTGAGCGCGGCGACGCCTCCTGCGGTGCCTGGCGTACAGCCGTCGCGCCACGATGCAGGCGTATCCCAGGTCTGCTATCTCCTGCGACCACCAGTACGCCTGACGCCTAGCCGCATTCGGTTTCAGCCAAGAACACCATCCTGCGCGCGACATCAGCCCGAACTGATGGCCCGCTTGTGTAGGCGCTGGTCGATCGGACCAAATCCTTTTTAGTTAATAGGTACTAAAATAGGCTAAGTTAAATTGCACAATTGCGTCCACCATTTGATGTCTGTAATAAACGAATTATTATTCATATATTACAGACATCAAATGGTGGACGCAATTGAAAAAATGATTGATTATATATGGAACAGAGACGTGGTCACTCACTTTGGGCCTCATAAGAAAGCTCAAGGTCACTCAGCGAGCTATGGAGAGAGCTATGCTTGGTATTTCTTTACAAGATCGAATTACAAATGAGATCCGTAGAAGAACTAAAGCTGAAGAAGTGGCAATGGGTGGGGCACATAACTCGTAGAACTGATTGCCGTTGAGGAAAAAGGTTTTCGAGTGGAGACTGTGCAGCAGAAAACGCAGCGTGGGACGACTTCCAACGAGGTGGACAGACGACCTGGTGAAGGTCGCTGGGAGTCATTGGATGAGGGCGGCATGTAACCGCTCGTTGTGGAAATGTAATGGTGAGGCCTTTGTTCAGCAGTGGACGTCCTGTGGCTGATATGACGATGATGATGAATAATGATTATACCAGTCAACCTTTGGGTAAAAGAAAGCACATCGAAGGAGGTACAAAAACAAAGCATAGTTAGTCAATTTAACATTACATATGTAATGTTAAAATGACTAAATTATAATCACATATTAAACGGTCGTAAAAGTACATGTTAAGCATATTATATATTTATATAATGATTTACATATATTATCAGACAATGGCTAAGGGATATAAATAAATTTGTTTCAAAGATCTGTTAACAATATATATATTCCTACAAAATTGACGTCAAACCTCAAAAGTGGCTAGCGCTGATCAAGGTGGTCAGGCGAAGAGCGATGATCCTCATGAGACTGTCTTAATCACATGGCCAGGTGGAAAGAGCTCACGACTCATGAGGCTGGCCGAGTAGCAATGTTTGCAAAGTATTATTTTGGATTACTGACATTCATGATTAATAGTTTTATATTTGGTTGGGTTATCGAGTAGGCATGACTACCTAAGACGAGTAGATGGCGAATCTCAAATTTGTCTGTGTTACGTATACCGTCGCTCCAACAACTGATCCTGATGATATAGATTATTTAAAACCAGTTCACTTTTTAGTCGTTTGTCCTGTACTGTCGCCTGAATTTGCTTCAGAAGTTGATAATACCGACTTAACTATGTATTTATTTACTAGTTTAAATACAATATAAGCTTATTAATTATACACCAATGTCCCATAAAACTGCACAAATCGTTTGACTGATCAACAAAGGATTTTAGATAACAATATTTATCAGTACTATATGAAGTACTTCTAACGTACCTGTTATAAGTTTATTTAAGGTAAGGTAAAAGGCATTTTCTCTTGGATAATTCGGCGAATACGTAAAGCACACATTTTCTAAGAGTTCCTTCATAGAGAGTATCTTCATAGATGTTATTGACTCTGGGAATAATAAATGTATCTGAAGTCATCGCCCTCGTGCTATTTTTTTTTACTTTGATAATTAATTGCAATAAGGTGTTTAAGTTTAATACTAACTGGTCGCATTTTGCATATTTTAATCCGCTCACTCTATCTATATATTTTTATATTTAATTGTTGTACCTACTACCAATTATATAAATTCAATTTGCACATCTTCTAGTTTATTAATGTGAGATTTATATGTAAGACCGTAACAATAAAGGTCATAGTCGAAAATGGGTTCAGCCATAGTATAATACAATAACTTTAGGCTGCCACTGGGAATTCTATAACTTAAATTATTAAATTTACCCACTATCACTATAAGCTCATTCCAAATGTAGTACATGTACATAGTACTGCACCAAAAATGCTCATCGATTTTCATTCCTAAGAATGTAACACACTTTATTCTTTCTATCGATTAACAGCCACAGTTGACAATGCTATCATGAAAGTGTATGTGTAAATTGGTTTGGCAAGGAATTGCTTTTGATGGTAAATAGGTAGAATGTACATTCAATAGTGTCGTTTTATCAGGATTGATTACATTACATTATCATGTGACTACCGGCAACAGCGTCCACATCCTTCTGAACTAATCGAAACGTCTCCGTAAGGCTGGTGTCGGCGTGCAGCATGGACAGGTCGTCCGCGAACATGAGCACCGAGAAATTTTATTTTAGTCCGCATAAGCTATTCACGGGCATCAAGTATCACATCTGACCACATCCAGCACCCCGGGGCCTGACCGTCCTCTTGTCACTAAGCAACCCTCACCCGGAAACAGCTTAAAGTTGTCGCGGAGTGCCTCCCTCCGTGTTTCCTTCCGGGTTAGCTCAACTAGAAGGCTCTCTTCACGGCAGCAAGTTACGGAGTTCAGTTATTGTGATCAATTAAACATAATATCTATATTGTATATTGGTATATTGTCATTCACAAGTACAATTATCACATTTGCTGATGTTTATATTTTTTAAAAACAGCTTACTAACAATTATTTAAGCTAGTTAAAAATCAATAATTATAACATTGCAGGCAGACTATTTGTCAGAGCGACAGCTGTGTGTCGAACCACTAGCGTTCAAAATCCAACGTGTAATGATAATGATCAAAATATGAACGATTCGACGCCACAATACTAAATTCGAATTTTGATTTGAATAAAGAATGAATCATGAAGTGGACAGTGAGGTTCTCTATTTGTAACTGTAGCCACAGATCCACGGCTTGACAATAGTATTTTGATTCGGTTTCTAGGATACCATAGGAACAAAAAAGAAAGAAGCGTGGCCATTGTCACCTCCGTCTGGCAACCAAACCTTGGCGAAAGTAATAATACTGGCACATGAAGTTGATTCGTGCTATTGGTTCAATTGTTTCATCTTTTTATTGGTCTGAAGAGAGAAGTGAGATTAGGTACAAATTATGGCGTCGCCACCTGCGGATGCAGTTTGCGACCAAGCGCGTCGTGGAGGCCATCCTGCCGCTCTTTGGAGCTTGGCTCAGAAGGAGCGACCGTGTCACCTACCGCCTAACACAGGTATTTATCCGGCCCGGTTGTTTCGATGCGCACTTGCACAGGATAGGACGTGAGGCCACGGCACAATGCCACCATTGTGATAGCGACCAGGATACTGCACAGCACACGCTCGTGCGTGCACAAGCGTGCCCTGCGTGAGCCACCGAGCGGCGGATCCTGGTCGATCGGATCAGGCAAGATCTCTCTCTGCCAGCAGTAGTGTCGGCTATGTTGGCAGAGCACGAATACTGGAATGCACTGGTCTCGTTCTGTGAGAGCGTCATGCTCCAGAAAGAGACTGTAGAGCGGGATCGGGAGAGGGCCGATCCCGCTCGCAGAAGGAGACGGCGCCGGGGTAACAACCGCCCTGGCACCTAATTTCCATACGTCTGAAACGCCCTGCCGTTGCTATAAGGCAGGGGATCTCTAGTTTCGCGGGTGCGTAGATTGGGGAATGTACGTGCCTACACTGAGCGACCCAAGAGAGGACGGTAGCACGCATGAGCTCACGCACTGCCGTGGGACGCTTTGGGGGATCCTTTACAATTCCCCCGAGGTAGTGACCGCCTTACAGTCGCTCTCTTCAAGATGTGCCCATAGGTGTGGCACCAGTGGTCTAGTGTGATCATACGAGGACCTGGAGCTCTCTTAGGTGCCGAAGACGACCGCTCCATTGGTTTTAGCCGGTAGGCCGGCTAAAACCTACCCTTTCGCCATGCCCTGGGGCGAAGAAAGTCCATGAAGAATTTGCACTGGGCACCAATAAAAAAATATACAAAAATATGTAGTTATATCTATATTGGATAACGTAATTAGCCACCGTTTAATTGCCTTTTAGAACATTTTTTTCCAAGTAATTTTACGACTTTATAGCATATTATTTGACGGACAACGGAATTCTTCATGGTCCGATACTTACTTGGCAGGTTTATATGACTGCCTGGTTCACTATTTATAAGAGCACAAGAATGTGGTAGCATTCCTTGACTGTCAAAAAGTACATATTTTGGTTTATTTATTTATATACTATGATCCAAATAAAAAACTTTCCTTGTATATTTGTAACTTTTATGTCTTTATAAAGACTTTCGTTAAATATTATTACTATATAAATTATTGTTTTTTTACATAAATTTTTTACACATTTTCAAAAATGTTATAGTAATAGCGCGCTATGTTTTGCCACTAGAGCGTACCAATTGTAATATAGTGTTGCAATATAACAAAGTCAACACCTTAATATAATCTAAAAATAAAATTACAACATTAACAAAGCAAAACAAAGTACAATGTCAGCTATAAAAGGAAATCGAAACAATAGTATGCGTTTCATTGAAATGTCACTGGTTTATGAATGTTGTCTTCTGGTATTTTTTTGTTTTTATTTTAATTGTAAATCTCAAAGATAAATTCGGTCACAAATTATAAAAATATATACTTATTTTTGGTTCAAAGTCAAAGTCAAATAATTTTTATTTCAAATAAACCAATTACTGGCACTTATGAAACGTCAGAATTTAAGTTGCAAGGTTCCAAATAGTTGATCCTATGGAGAAGAACCGGCAAGAAACTCCATGGATACTCTTTTAAAATATTGAATTAGATAGGCATTACATAAATGATTAGATATCACATAAATGTGTCTTTAAAGACTTTATCAACACACTGCTGAAATATAAATATAGCAGATATACAGTACAAAGAGCACCTCACATATAATTGGTTACCAGGGAAGCCACGTGTGCAGAAAGTAGCTAACGCCATATGTCCCTATCGTCAACATAGTCCCTAACCCTATAGTAGACATTTTTTATGAGAACTATTTTAACGTGTGCTTTAAACTTCCCATCTATGAGATCATTAATTGCTTTAGGTATGTTCTTATAAAATCGAATACAGTTTCCTAAGAATGAGTTATTGGTTTTATACAATCTAAATTAAGTAACAACAATTTATGAAATGAATGTCGCTCTTTACATTAAACATTAGCAGGTTTTTACGGACAAACTTAATATTTTCAAAAATGTAAATGGAGTGCAATGTCAGTATATTAATATTTTTAAAGATTTCTTCACAAGGACCTATATCATAGATGGCGCAGATGGCCCTTTTCTGTAGTATAAATATTGAATCTACATTAGCCGCCGCTCCCCACAATAGAATGCCATACGACATTATGCTGTGGAAATACGCAAAATATACAAGTCTGGCCGTAGCCAGGTCAGTTAGTTGCCTAATTTTTCTGACTGCAAATGCAGCAGAGCTTAACCGATTGGACATAGTCTTTATATGAGCATCCCACTGTAATTTTGAATCAATGGTCATACCTAGAAATATAGTTTAATTTACTATCTCGAGTTTGTTGCCTTCAATAATTATTTCCAATTCGACTTGAGGTACATTTGGCAATGAAAACGTCAAGCATTTGGTTTTATTACTATTTAATAAAAAGTTAATTGCAGCAAACGATCTAGACAGAGAGGATAAACTATCATTAAGGTGAATAACTTCAGTGACACTCCTCTTGATTTTAAAAATAAGTGATGTGTCATCAGCTAGTAATACTATGTTAGATGATGCCGACATCATAAAAGGGAGATCATTTATGTAGGCTAGGAATAGAAATGGGCCCAGAATTGATCCCCATGGCGCGCCCATTTTCACTAGGGACCCTGAAGATGTCATGCCGCCTATACCTACTTTAAGCTGTCTTTCAGAAAGTGACACACACGTACGACACATAGTGTAGTGACACAATTTGCAAATGAGCGTATTGTGATCAATGAAATCAAAAGCCTTGGAAAGATCACAGAAAATACCGATAGCATCATAAATTGTACACGCCCATATTAAGTTTTATTTTTCGAAAACCTTTATGATCCTCAGTCAAGATATTTATATATTTGTTTATACTTGTTTTTGCAATTTTATAATACTTTGGTTGTCATTATCAGAGCTTGGTGGTAAGAACATAGATGTATTTGGTTTTGTAATATTTGATTGGGCGCGTTTTGCCAGTGATCGGTTTCATTATCTACAAAGAGATTGTCAAAAGCCTTTGCTACTCATGTGGCTGCGTTAAAGATTTTTAAGGCTAACTGCTCGAAAATGAACTATTGATCTATAACCCTATCGGAATTTCAACACAATGCTGAGATAGCGGGTATTACTGACGTTACACATAAAGTATGAGTGACTTTGTTTATAATAATGTCTTAGGTTGTCGCGAGTATTACACATTATAATAAAACACTTATAAACGGATTCTATCGCGTATATTTTAGATATTTGATTTTCCTGACGTTTCGAACACTTTGCAGGGTTCGTGGTCACAGGATGTTTAAGGTGACAGGCGTCGTTACAGATTTTAAAAAGTTATTTTCTCTACCGTACAATTATAATCAAAAATTATTTCGATGCACGCAGTAATTACTCACAGTGTCTTGATGTTTTTTGGTGTGGTCTTTGGTTTGGGACTTTATTATTTTAATAACAGGATTCCAAACTGGTGGTACCTGCCAGCCATCTCCTCTATTAAAATTAGGATGTTTTTTAATTTCAATAGCCTCACGAAACATTCTTGGTACATATCGGTTCTCTTTTGCGAGGGCTTGAGGTTGATCGAAATGAATACACGACCACGTGCATTCATGCTGACGACAATCATGTCTTACTTATCTTGAGAGTCTGACTGAAGTAAAATTCATAGGTATTTCGCAGGGAGAGCGAGACGAGCTCGCAATAATACCAAAACAAAGTTTCAACGATTCCATCTTTATTCCGTATTACTTACATTTATATATTTACAAGTGAGGCAGTAACAGTGTCAACGAACCAAACTTATTCAACTCGGGACCACTGTTTGACGACATGCGGTCGTTGGAATTAACAAAGTAGAGATCTGTGCGGCCGGTGCGTGAGGACTCGTCCGCGTACGATGCGGCGACCGCACACGAGTGCTCACAGCTGAGCGACATGACTAAATGCGAAAATGTCAGTACAGACTATACTTTACATGTAACGTTCATGCATCACTTACTCTTTTGCTTTATTAACAAGAACCAACACAACGTAAGGCAGATGAACCTGACGGCAGAGGTTCCTCACGCACGGGCTCGCATAAATATTATATTTATAACATAGTCGATCGTATTCAATTCAAAACAATTCACAGACGAAGATAAAATTCCTTGCAGCTTTGTACTGTTGAACAAATATCATCGGCCATCCGTGGGACGTGAGCGGTTAAAACGATTTCGATGTTGCTATGAGTAGTCGAGCTGAGCTCCGCGAGGCTCGCTGCGAGCACGTCCGCACGCGTGGCGCTGCGCAGCGCACTGACGCGACGAGCCGCGCCGGCTCGCGCAGTAGGTTAATCAATGTTACTATTAATATAATTAATTGTTATCGTTTATAGTAGTTATGTACAATTTTACAAATTTGAAAGACTGACAAGCGGTCGGCGCTCGAGTCGCCGCTCCGCTCGCCTCGTCGAACTATGTACATAGTTTTGTTTCCCATAATATAAACTTTAGTAGGTAGGTACCGATACGAATAATCTCGTAATTGAATTCATCTTCTCACATCGTCCATATCACAACGCGTACGACAGACCGTTCCATTATCTAGTAATACATTTGAAATTTTTACAATACATTTAACTTAATCCACTTCGCATCGGATGCGTCGTGCTGGACGTGGGGCGCTCGGCCGCGCACACACACTCGCTCACTCGCGCACGCACTCACACACAGTCCGCGGGCCTCGCTCGCTCGCACTTGGCTCCGCTCGCTTGCACCTGGCTCCGCTCGCTCACACTTGGCTCTGCTCGCTCACACTCGGCTCCGCTATTTGCCGTCGTCCTCGTCGTGACACAGCAGCCTGCAAATAAGAAATCACACGTTCATCGAACCAAACATTCATTAATATTAGAATATTTAATATTCGTTCGTATGATCTTCGTAACCGAATTCAAATCAAGGATACTTTCCATAACTGTACCGAATTTCACATCACGAACATATCAACGATACAATAAAATTTAAAGGTAAGGGGAATAAAAGGGGTGACACAGAGGTATTCCGGAAACCCAACGAACTTTATCATTCGATTCGTTTCATATGGGCCTTTCATATGATTTTTCAAACAGTTTTCATAATAAATCATTTTATAAAATCTACGTATTAGTGAACATTCATTTAAAACATCACAAAAAAATCAAGTACTGACTAAAAGGAGCCACTTGCTGATCAAACATGTATAAAAGTTCTGATTGTCTTCTCATTGTTCAATTCGAGAACGTGTCCACTGTGTACCCTAAACCGAAGAGCATGTATGAAGGGAATAATGAAAGTGGACGAAGCGAAACAAATATGTAAGGATCGTAGCAAGTGGAAAGAAGTGGTCTCTGCCTAACCCTACGGGAGAGAGGCGTGATTATATGTATGTATGTATGTATGTCCACTGTGCGTTCATTTTTAAGTGCTTTACATTTAATCTTAAATATTTATTGGTTTTATTGATGAGCCTCATTGTGTAACGTTCCTTTAATGTTGCTGTTTGGCGCGGACAAGTAGTTAAAACAAAGCGGGTTATTGTACAATACTGACGGCAGCACGAGGGCGGCGGCCAGCAGCAGCAGCAGGCGCAGCAGCGCGGGCGCGGCGGCGGGCGCGGCGTTGCCGTGCTGCATGGCCGCGGGCTGCTCACCTGCAATGCCACTAACTAACGTTTATGTATGGACTAAAAGTCGGTGGTTATAAACTCTACACCTAAGTACGAACTGTTAAGAGACTTTAAAAGTTTCATGAGTACCTACGGAGCTTAGGCCCATATCAATATTCAGTATGCTTCGAGCGACCTAAGATGGCACGAGAATGGCTTTACTGGGATTATAATAAAACACTTTTACAAGGGTCCACTAAGTTCTTTAAATTGGTCAGTAAGAAATATTTCCGATGAAAAGTGTATTTAAATTTCGAATAAAAAACTCTTTGGGAAGCTGTGAATATACATTGAATTAATAATACATTTGTTTGAAAAAATTGGCGGTAATTAAAAAAATACGCATCGTGCGTCTGAATAAATTAAACTACAATTTTTTTCGGTCCATGATATAAACTTTCGTCGCAGTCTTATGCAACAACATGTAATGACAGACTTCGATTGGCATTTCATAATGAAGCCTCTTCTCATGCCACTGTTCATAACTGGTTTAATGAGTTTAATAGACGTAATCGAAACAATCTCAGTGATGATTTGCGCGAAGAGCCTCCATCTACAGTGACCACTGAAGTTCATATCAACAGTCATCCTCATAATTTGACGGAAGATAGAAACACCGTCGTTTGGATTAGTACCGTGGTACTACTACTTGAGAAATATAAGGAGACTTGAATGCTGTGTTTGACATCGTCACAAGTGATGAAACTGGATATATTGTTACGAGCCCGAAACTAAAAGACAATCTTCCCAATGGATGTTTTCATTCTAAGATTTGCCAACAAAAGTAAAGAAGGGCAGAAGTCAAAGGAAAAAATAATTGCCTCACCTTTAGGAGTAATTTCGCAACAATTGCGTTAAAGGATAAAAGAAAATTTTCTGCGAATTGGTATGTTAGTCTTGTCTCGACAGCAGCGCCCAATAACCAGGATCTTCCTCCTTCACAACAACGCTCCAGCTCACTCCACCAGACCAACAATCGATTACAAATTGTCTATGGAAGGCGTGGAATTAGTGAGTCGTCCACCTTCAAGTCCCGGCCTGGCACTCTGCGACTTTTAATTTAGGTATTCCTCAAAATAAAAGATAAAATCAGAAGAATTCGCTTTATGAAACCCGAAGACCCCGTGGCTGCGTTCGAAAAAAACGCGGGGGAGATCCCTAAAGAAGTATGGGCTCACTGATTCAATCAATCAATGGCTTCACCGCATGCTACGGTGCTTAGAAAAGAACAAAGACTTCTTCAAAAATCAAGAGAAATATTAACAGCTTCACCATTTCGTTTTAGATTTTCTAAAAACTTTTAGTGTAACCCGCGTAAATCGTTATACCGCGTATATTAATCCGTTTAAAAGCGTTTTATTATAATGAGTAATAATCTAAGATGTTTAATAATCACGAAAATCTAAGACATTACTCTGCCCTTACTGGGATCAAATAGAATAGTGTTATGGTCTCACATATATGACCTTTGTTTCTGATACTTACTTCTCCAAATTTCTAATTGTCTACTAAATTAATGAAAGTAAATTGTTAGTTCCATATTTACTGTGTTATTAAATTCTTAGGGTTCTAAAGCAAATTTTCTCGTTCTTTGAGTCTAGGTGAATTATATCTAGTTCCCTCTACTGTTAAAATGAATAATGTTTACCCACCGCTAAGCACGTGCAGCATGACGGAGGCGGAGTCGAGGTTGGAAGGCGAACACGAGTAGTTGCCGGAATCCTCGCGCCGTGGACTGTAGATGATCAAGTTACCAACCTGAAACCACCAGGTAAAGATTTTTCATTAAGACTATGAAAAGTAGATACCAGCCATGCTAGTGAAATGAGATACTTAACAATACTAATACAGTTTAAATTATTAGATATAGCGTAGGTTTTGATAACGATGCAGTTACATAACATAACTTATGCAGCCGCGACAGAGCGGACTAGTTATTTAAAATAGTCCGATACAAATAAATTTGATGGTGTTGTTTATTAGTCCATTTAGGAATTATTTTAATTATGTAACACATATTCGATGGCAAGTTTTATAAGTTGATAAATAATATTTGCAATACCGTGGTATCGGGGGCGACTCGCTCCATACGTATCTCGACGAGGCTCTTGTCGTAATTAAGCACCCGCTCGTCGTTGTGGTACCAGAAGATATAGGCGGGCTCCTCCAGAGCCTGCGTGATCACGCACTTCAGGCTGACCGTTGTGCCAGCCTTCACGTACAGGTCCGACTCACCAACGATCTCGATCTTTGGCACTGTAAATACATTAATTCAAACAAGTTATTGATGTCTCACCTTGGGTTTATTATAAAGTAGGTACAGTAGTCTGAAGCTTCAACTTACAGTTACGGTAAAAAAATTGTTAGATGTAACAACTCTAAAGAATTACGACAAATTGGCTATAAAGTTAATATACCCGCTAGGCAAACCTAGAGCATCTTGTATGTTAATAATTATTATCCTAGCATCGCACAATGTATCGCATGGAGGAGGCAAGTCTTGACTAGTCCAGATGTAGGTTCGGAGAAAAGCAGACTACTCACCTACAACGTTAAGCTGCACGAAGTGGCTCATCTTGGGCTCGGTGCCCACCTGGCACTCGTACACGCCGGCGTCACGAGCCTGCACGTACTTCACCTAACAAAACATACTTGTGTCGTCATTCATGTATTTCTTAGATCACTGCTACCAAAAGCTAGTTGAATTTTGTGCAGATAGCTTCCTCAAAATTCTTCCAACTAATAATGGATATCGGGATAACTATTGTACGTAGCCTTTAAATATATTACACTGGTGCTAGAGGACCAGCTCTGCACTCAGCAACAAAGTTTCTTTTGGCGTGACCTAGCTTTTTGGAGGAAGCCTCCTGTAGTGTATTGCTGTAGATTGAGATATCATCTTGCAATTCACCAAGCTTTAGAAGTGCAGCGATCGCTAAGTTCACAATATACTACACACACTGAATTCAATTGACCAACGTTCCGATGTTAATGTAAGGGTATGAGACCTGTAGCGTCCAGGTGTCCGTGGCTTCAACCAGGAATGCTTGGAAGCGCTCGTCAGCAATAAAGGTGAAGCGATCCACGGTCAGGATGTGCGCGTCACGCCGCCGGATCCAAGACACCGATTTGTTGCTCAACTGGCGAACCTGAAACATGCATGTGCAGCTGTGAGTATCATTATAACAGGTCCTCTTGTTTTGTCAGCAAGAACATGTATGTATGTTTTCTTTTTAAACACGTTGCTCCACAATAGGATTTCTCATGAGTAGTGGGTGCGTTTACTGGTACAAATTCCACACGCAATATACCCAGTGCGGGAATCGAACCCGCGACCTTGAGTGCAGCAGACAACTGTATCAGCCACTGCACCAACCATTCGGGTTCGAACTACATACCTATACTGAGCATGAACAGATATCGGCAGATGATGTTTTTTTTATGTGGATGACATCCTGCAACCCTGAATGGTGCAGTGTTGAAACTTTACGAAGAACAAAATATATGATATACGTGATGTAATCCATTAAAAATTGTTTAATTATAATGTGTAATTATCAAGTATAAGGTAATGGAACAACAATGTTCAACTTTGGCTTATGAGAGTACTGCGGTGTAGCTGGTGTCTCGACTGCTAGTTACTACTTAAATTAACTTAATTATTTTAAATCAGCTTTGTTTTGGCTATAACCATATCAGATGTTAATCTATTCAGACTTTAATACTTAGTGGAAAATGAGGGGAAGCCCTGTTTTGTGGATAGCTTGGTTGGATTTCAAAAGGGCCTCAAAGACGTTGCTAGATTATCAGTGCGTACCTTGCAGGGGAGATAGGCGTGAGTCCCCAGCTGCGTGGTAATATTGTTGGGTGCGGAGGGGTCGAAGTAGGGGCCGGTGTACAGCCCCACGTAGCGCTTTGTCAGCCGCGGCCCACCACCCGTCTCGCCGCACGATAACACTGAAACAACAGTTATCACATTTAATTGGTGTGAAAGAAGATTTGAAAATAAAAAACATTTGACATCAGTCTAGTCTAGATCATGAATCATACCTACAAGCAACTGTACCCGTTCAAGATTTTATATAAGTGACCATCCATTTTCCAGATTTTTGTGAGGTAGGTATAAAACATACCACAGAAACTACAGTTCGGGTGCATTGGAATTCCTTTGGGGTTATCACTAAACCTTATTTTAAGCACTGCAAAATGACCACTTAGGGACCGTTCTTTTTTATGGATTATTACATCAGCCAAAATACCTCCACTGCCGAACAAAAGCCTCCTTCATAAGACGACCGATTACAAGCCATGTGCCGTAATTTTAGAAGGAATTTGCCAGTACTCACCACACCACTTTTACGACATCCACGGGAGGAGATAGAGTGGTGCTATATTCTTAATACGGTCACCACACGCATACTGAATATCTCACGCATTTGGTAAGACTGGGAAACGGCTAAGGAAACGACTTTCATGATAACGGCATTTTTTTAATAACGTTTTGTTCTCACGCAATTAAAAAACGATCGGGTTTATAAAGAAAGTTTTCTTTAAATAAATAAGTCTGGACTATGTCGCTTATAGTACGAAATAATAACACTGGTTTTCAATTGCTTTTTCTCCGCGAGAAGCTTATGAAAAATCCATCACGGGTGTAGCCGAAGCGTCTCGGATTAGTGTGCGTCAGACGAGGGGGACCCTCTAGTACGCCGCGCCGTAATATCACTTATGTGCACAAAGTATCAGTGTAGGGTGAGCCATTATCACAGCGCACACGACGCAGGAAAATTCACCTCATATGTACTTTACTATCTTGATATAACATGTGTGTGAGTTTTCTGTTAAGGAGTTATAATAATTGTTTAATAATACGTTTTCAACGAGCGCCATAGGAGTCCTAAAAATCACTAGTTATTTGGAAAAATAATTTACAATCAAAACAACGTTCAAACAGAACAAAACTGCAACAGTATGTTTGTATAATAATGATTGATTGATTGATATCTATAGAAGATCACCATCATATCAGCCAAGGACGCCCACTGCTGAACAAAAGTATTGTAATTTTGGGGGAAATTTACCAGTACTCATCAGGCGGGTTGGTGAGCGCAGTTTGGCTCCTGTTCCACAGAAGAAACGCTGCTGCCCATCCAACAAACCAGTAGGTTGAGAGTACCTTCTCTCTTAGATGCCGAAGATGACCGTTCTAGTGGTTTTAGCCGATAGGAGTCCGGCATACCCCTTCGCCCTTCCCCGTGGCGAAGGAAGTTCATGAAGAATGTCCATTGGGCACCAATAAAAAAAAGGTTGAGAGTCCCTTAGTCGCGCTTTGTGAGACCCACGGGACGAGATCAAGTGGAGGAGATATTCTTAACACTTCACGGAAAATCGGTCCATAGATGTACTCGTAAAACCTAAATTAAACAAACGATACTACCTACTACGGTGTAACTAAATTTGTCTTCAGATATGGCGTTATTTTTTTGGGCAACTCAACGGATGAAGAAGTTGTATTTAAAGCTCCAAAGAGATGCCTCAGATCAATATTAAAATTGAATATGACCGATAGCTGCAAGTCGTACTTAATACGCTAAAAGATATTGACATGCCACCGCTCTACATTTTGAAGATTGCAACTTATAGCTACGTCAAATGTTTTTCCGCGCATGGCAGGTCTAGTTCCCCGAGACAGACGTGATAACAGTAAAACCGTGTACACACATGTAGGATTGAGCTTGATTGTGCAAAAGTGTTTTCTGCTTGGCTCCGATTATTTACAATAAGTTACCAAAAAGCTGGAAGGAACCCAGAAACAAAGTATTCAAGCATGAAGTAAAATTATTTTTAACAGAAAAAGCATACTATAGTGTAAATGAATTTCTATGTCTAATGTTAGTAGATATATGCATTTCCCTTTTGAATAGAATTTGTGAATATTACTCATTTTAACATTATTTATAGAGAAGCTTTCGATGTACTTTTTCAAACGTCTCATAGTATTAAGTCCGCCTTATGTACTATCAATGTACATAGAAGTGTAAATAAACATATACAATGACTGGGTATACATTTTTATCATTAGCTCTAAGAATATAATGTATAGTTTTTAATTACGTAACATAGACATGGTGTATTATTTTCACTATGTGCTACGCCGTAGTTCTGGCGGTACTCGTAGAGAGGACTAGTTTCCGTAGCATGTATCCGGCGGTCGGTCGCCTTCATTTCCATTCCCGATTTCCGGAGCGAGGACCCAATAATAAAAACGAGATTTATGTGAGAGCCTCGTGACGCCGCCCGGCCCGGGGACGGGCCGCGAGTCCACATCGAATTAATTACACGATGATGCTGCGAGCTGTTGTAATATTTTTTCAGAGCATCGTGATTTTTGTCCTTAGTGGCGGGAATAATATATCTCCATAGTGAAAACGAACTACATTATTACAGATACGATTTTGCGCAATGTATTACATAATTTATATTACAACCCTTATCCCTGTGATGCGTCTACGTATTACGTGTATGGTCCACATCTACAATTCGCCAATAATGTCGCTACGTCAGAACTATAGATATGTCCATCGCGCAATGTCCAGCGAACAATGGTTCAACCACGGGACTGCATGTTTTTTTAACTTTGCCCTGCTATGATTATTCCTGTGTCGGGTGCATTTACAGACATAATTTGTTACGTGCGGAATCGAACCCGTAACTCGAAGCACAGCAGCCAACTGTATCAGCCACTGCACCAACCATGCCGTCAAATCTGAGAATAATCCAATGGGGAAATCTAACCCAGGACCTCCCGATCACGACCAATGGTACCTAGCACTGCTGATGTTTACAGTGTCTTTGAAGGCAGTGTGCTGACTCATACAAGCGGGCGGCGCCGGGCGGGCGAGGGCGGGTGAGCTCGGAGGTCGTATTCCGGAATAAATTTAGTTTTTATCGATGCCACCCGTCTGCACCGGATATTGAGGATGGAAATGAAATCCCAAATCATCCCACCTCGAGGTCTTCCGGCGTAGCGGCGTCTCGGACCTCATACTTTATGTACATTATGTACGAGGATATTCATACGTTTACTTGAATTTGCAAGTACTTGAATGCTTGCTGCAAAAGCGACTGCAGTCACTTCTAAAATGGACTCTACCTTCAATTTATTTTTGCTTTGAAACACAGTGTTTACTTAGAGTCGTAAAGGTGCGTCAATAAAAATACACGACTCCATAAGGAGCGACATTCACTTTCAGACGGTACGCCGCTCTAACTCATAGGTATACAGCTAACTTTGTGTTAACCAAGAAGTTGGACGTTTGTATAAAGTAACTAGCAATATTTCATTACATTTTAATATATATACTACATCGCTCGACCACGTCACACTATAATAATGTTACGACAAGGATGCTGCAGTGGCTGAGCTATTGGCTTTCAGCATAACGAGTCAAGGCTTTTATTCCTGTTTAGAACGAGTACTTGCAACGCCTACATATGGTTGTTCCAGGTATAAGATAACAATGATACAATGCATGCCTTATGGCGAAGTACGGCATAGATCTATAAACGTATTTTGTCACCTTATTTCGATCTATATTCGCAAATAAACGATTATTATGATAAAGGCTGTTTGAGCATCAGACATTTAGGTATGTTTTTAAACTGTAACCACGATACGAGATTAACGTTATAGTAGTTTATAAAAAAAGTGTGTGTTTATGGCTAAAAATAGGCCGCCGTTATCTGTCCACCCATGGGTATCATAAAGGCGACTGAGAGCGAAACCTAAAAGATAGGCAGCGGCATACAACTGTGTGCTTGAAACAATATACTGCGACCAGCACTCCGTCTGCCAAGCGCGGCGATTATGACAATATGACCGCTCATGTAGTGATTATTGAGAGGCCCGCATGCACCGATCATAAATATATGTAAGAATACTAAACACTTTTTTTCAAAAAGACCAATCCAGACTTTAACCTAAATTTTTCTCACAATATTGTACCATAAAATGTCTGGATTTTAAAACAGATACCTTCAAGTTTGTTTATGTATTTCCTCTCAGATGCAGTCGGTTGGAGATGCCGGCTTCATTTAAATTGAGTAATGAGTGGAAGTGTTTCTTGAACCCTACTTGCTAATTAAAGTTCGTTTATGACTTGCTTAACATTCAACTACATCACAAATGTCTTTCGCAACAACATATCGCATGCATATCGCGAACGTACAGCGATTATACTGACGCACTTGTTGGTATTCACTAACATTACGACCAGCACGCCGATCTCCAGGTACGGATCCGTCGCACAGGATAAGACGTGAGGCATGGCACAGTGCCGCCACTGTGGAAGCAACCAGGATACCACACCGCACACTCAACGTGGACTGATTGCTAACGCTCCCGAAGATATGATGAAAACCATTCCAGCGCTTCAGGAGAGACCAAAAGATGGGAGAGGACGGATAGAAGGATGTCGTGACTGACGGTATTAAAAGCATTGGAGAAGTCAACCAATACTAGTTCAGTGACCTTAGTGTCCTCCATGCCAGACCTAAGACCGCCAGTTACTTTAAGGAGGGCGGAGACAGTGCTATGGCCTGGCCGACAACCAGACTGCAGAGGACTCAAAAGATTATTGGCATATATGAAGCGGGAGAATTATTTGTGGACACAGGCCTAGAATTTTAATCTGCGTGCCCACACCAAGCGACCCAAGAGAAGACGGTAGCACGCATGTGGTCACGCGCTGCCATGGGACGCTTTGGGGGATCCTTTACAATCCCCCTGGGGGGGTGACCGCTTTACAGTCACCCTCTCCGAGATGTGCCAATAGGCGTGGCACCAGTGGGTGGCTCTAGTGTGATCATACGAGGACCTGGAGCCTCCCTTAGGTGCCGAAGATGACCGCTCCAGCGGTTTTAGCCGGTAGGAGTCCGGCATACCCCTTCGTCCTTCCCCGGGGCGAAGGAAGTTCATGATGAATTTCCACTGGGCACCAATAAAAAAACTAAAAACTAAAAAAGAACTTTAAAGAAGGAGAACAGAATATAAGAAATAAAAGAACAAGAAAGGAAGAATAGCTTTTGTAGCTTTCAATTATTATTTTACAACTTGCTCATTGTACATTGCATGTGTCGGAAGTACAACACGAATTAAATTGATACAGACAGGTGTGACCCGTCGTAACAAACTTTAGGATTATATCCATATTCCAGTTCTTTTGGTTCGATTATGAAGCGTTTGAACTTTATAATCACAGTTGCCGACTCCGAACATCATCGGGAGCTCATGGAACTGATCCTACAATGTCACACTCACTCAGTGAAATCTGTGTTCCACTCCATTAAATTGTGGCGCACGATGCCGCGATAGATACTGACAACGTTATAGAAATATCTTAGACAAACCTTTTACAGTCCTTTATGAAAGGTAGACGGAGGTAAATGTACTTTCAATTACAGTGAGATTCAAAAAAATTACAATACTTAGCGAATTTACAAAGTGAAAATTAGAAGAAATTGTGATTAAATTCTTATGAGTTTGAAGATACTACTTTTAAATCATTTGAAATTCGTCATCATCATCATCAGCATATCAGCCAAATTATAATATAAATATATTTCTAAAATTGTGAATCTTTCAGTAGTCACATCTATGTATGTAATAGGCCATGTTCCCTATAAGGGACATTGCATCTCTTTGGTTTAGTGTTTCTCAGTCACCTTTAGAACCCATAAGAGGATAGTGGTGCTGTATTATTAAGCCAGACACTACACGAAATGACGGCATGGTTGGTGATACAGTCGGCTGCTGCGCTCCGGGTTGCGGGTTCGATTCCCGCACGGAACAAATATTTGTACGATCTGCAGGTAGTTGTTCCGGGCCTGGGTTTATTATGTGTGGAGAAATTCTAGTGTGGGGCAATGCTACTATAAAACAAAAAAACTTGTCATTAGTCTTTATTTAATTACATATTTTATAAGCTGTACGATACGATAATAGTAGGATTCATCTTAAATAAAAATGTCACGGCAGTCAATAGCCGAGCAGTCCCGACTGCTGGCACCGACTTACCGGCGTGACGCGTGACGCGTGACGCGTGACGCAGCGTCAGCATCGCTGGACTTAACAACTTGCTGTCGATGATGACTCGGGTTTATTCAGGTTTCGAAAGGAGTGCTCCTGTAACCTCCGCGAGCAAGTTGACAGTGTTTGATGATAATAATGCAAAATGAATGGAAAACCGTTTTTCTTTCTATATGCCTTGGCAGCAGAGCAAGTGTATAACATAATCACCTCATTATTGTCCCACTGCTGGGCACGGGCCTTTTCTCACGATGAAAAAGGTCAGGCCAAAGTCCATTAGGCTGGCCAAGTGTGGATTGGCAGCTTTTTAAAGCTTTTTTTGTAGGTGGAGTTCATGTGCAGGTTTCCTCACGATGTTACTTTCATCGTAAACGCGAGTGATAATCAAATTCTGATCGGCTCATGAATTTGAAAAGTTAGAGGTGTGGTCCGGAATCGAACTCAGACCCTCCAGTATGGAAGGTAAGCGTTCAACCACTAAGCTATCAATGCTTACCACTGAGCAAGAGTACGGTGAGTAAGTAATCCACCAGTTCATATATCACGCGGTGGCATACATACGCGTTCGGCTCCTGTGTAGCAAGGCTGTGCTCGATTGGCTGGCGCTCAGCTAATTATCGCCGCGCGCCAACTACCGGACTAATTTTAACTCCGGCCGGTGTTGCGTTCACGGCTCTATCCACTAAAACCTCACCCCCTTTAATTGAATTTTGTCTCACCCGAACTAACGACGTTTAAAAACCCTTACTGTAGCCGGTATTCGGCAAAAAGCTTCGAGTCTGTGTTACAGATTGCAAGAGCGCTCCAACGTGAATACATTGGCGTCGGTTCATAAAACGAGTCGAAGTGGATATCGGTGGGAGCGTACATACGTTATGGGCTGACTATGCATCACCGTTGAGTCGCGAACATCCGCATGTCTGTCTACACAATGATGTGCCACGCAAAGCTTCATGTGTATTACTACTATCTAGGCTATCATGTATATGGTTCATCATCATCATCATTTTAGGCATAAAATCGTCCACTGCTGGGCAGAAGCCTCCCCAATAGATTGCCACAATGACCTGTATGGGTTTGTGTTGTGTGCTCATTGGGGAATATTGCCATAATCGCCACGCTTGGTACATGGGTTAGCGATCACAGTCGAGTTATAAATATTCTCGAAGGACGCTACTGCCCATCCTTCGGCTAATGCCATAGTCGCCTTTTACGACACCCACGGGATGAGATAGGGTGGTGGTATTCTTAGCCGGCACCACACGGCAATTTTTTCAATTTTGATGTATCCGACTATAGTAAATATTGTAAAATGTATTCAAAACTCACTTAAATTGAAAGGCTCTGTATGAATTAACATAATGAAAAATTATCCTACTAAGGTGATGAAATATCGACACCGGGGCGCGGCGGTTAATCGATAAGCTTTTACACTTCGTGTCGCGGGTTCAATCGTTGCACACGACAGTTTTTTTATACCGCTAAGGTGGCAAACGAACGGGCTATGCCTGATGGCAAGCGGTTGTAACATATGGACGTTTGCAACATCAGATCATCATCATCATCATCATACACGCGTTGCCGACCCTGTAAAAATCTTTTTACCCCCTTTATGAAGAGCCCCATGCTGTATGTAGTCTCTTGGGAAAACCTCGGTAGGGAGCTGATTCCACAACCGTGCGCGGGAGGAAGTTCCTCTACAACCGTACGGTACGAGACCATGTTTGCTCAAGGTGATCTGGGTGCCGTTGGCGAGAAGTACGACGGTAGAAAGTAGCCGTTGGTATCATATCGAACAATTTCTTTTTTTTTTAGAACGTTGCCCCACACTACTATTTCTCCTGTGTCGTGGGTGCGTTTACAGACATAAATTCCACATACAATACAACCAGACCCGGAACAACTACCTGCAGATCATACAAGTATTTGTTCCGTGCGGGAATCGAACCCACGACCCGGTGCGCAGCAGCCGACTGTATCAGCCACTGCACCAACCGTGCCGTTCTTTGAACATTATGTATGATCTACAGACGTTTGTTTCGGGTCTGGATGTTTGGACATGTGAAATGTTTGTCTGTAAAGGTACTCACGATACAGGAGAAATACAAGTGTGTGACAACGTGTATAAAACAATAAAAATGAGAACTGTAGCTAAAATAAGGTTTGTAAGGCGGAAGGCTGTATAATTGTCAAATGTACTCATACTTTTTAATTTATGTTAATCTATGACACCACAGACTTTAATGGTCAAGGAAAATATCGTCAGCAAACCTGAATCTAATGGTCTGATATCGCCAACACGCAGTAAGCTAGCGTGGGGAACTATGTTAGTTCCTTCTCTATAAAAAAAGAGGCCTCTGCCCTGCAAAGGAACCACTACAATCTGATATTATTAAAAAAGCGATAACGTTGAAGGAAAAAATCAGGCTATTTCCTGTATCATGTGGCACAAAAATCCTAAAGCCCTCTTACAGTTTACAGACATCAATCTGTGAACTTCGTCGACTTTATTAGTGCTATACATTGATTGTTAGCAGTTTTCTATTGTGTTAGAGGCAATTGTCTGTTTTGTTATTGTGTGTGTTTTACATCTAATAAGTCTACTTTGTTCGCACATACCTAGCTTATTACCATGTAGTAACAAAATTGTAGTATAACTTTTTTTGAAAAGAGTATATCCATGGAGTTTCTTGCCGGCTCTTCTCCATAGGACCGACTTTTCCGAACTTTGCACTTAATTTGACTTTTCGTAAGAGCCTATTAGGGCCTAAAATTTGAGTTTTGAATCTCAACAAACAACTAAACAAAAACAACTGCATGTAAGCCATACAGATAACGATGAATCAAACTCCCGAACCTTACCGCAGAAAGCCAATCGCTTAACTACTGAGTACATCGAGACGATTAGTAACGACATTCATTACAGGAACAAGTGTTCGTGTAGTGTATCAGTAAATTGGTAGATATATCGCATGTGACAAACAACCATGTCCAACATGGCCACGCTACAAGCGAATCCACCCCACGGACTGTTAAAATAATTAAGGTGTTATACGACGGTAAAGTCAATTGCTGGCAATTATACCAATTTGCGGCAATTAACGTTACATACCTTAAATTTGTTCAAAGTGCAAAATTATTCAAAGCCTCGTTCACGTCGAGGTCGGTTTCAATACTGAACTCATGACCAGACCATGTCTTTAGACTGTTTTTATTACCTTATGTATGTAACTTTCTATAGCTGATGTTCCATTATATTCGACATAATGTTAATTGAAAAAGAACGAAATTATTAACTCGCAAATAAAACAGACCTTCTTAGGAAGAGCGATGGTTTCGGTCAAGAGACACACACAACACACTACAGCTGGATCTGGTGTTTGTGCATTTGAGATTTATGTATGTCTGTAAACTGTAGCCACCAGAGGCCAGGTTGTCGCGCTGTATCGTGCGCGCATGTCTGTACAGTCCCGAGCAATAACAGCTGACTACCGATGGATTCAAACTTCCAAAAGTAGCTGTCTATGGCACACTAGTAGTTGTATGTGTGGTGTCCGGATTAAGAATATAGCACCACTCGATCGCCTCCCATGGATGACGTAAAAGGCGATTAAGGGACTCTAAACCAGAAGGATGGGCAGCAGCGTCCCTTCTGTGGCACAGTAGTCATACTGCGCTTATCAACCTGGTTGTTTAGCGTGGTGAGTACTGACAAATTGTGGAAATCTGTGGGGGAGGCCTTTGTTTGGTAGTGGATGTTCTTTGGTGGTTCAGTATTTATTTGTTCTATCCATAGTCAGAGCTGGTTGACTGATGCATGGCTTGGCTGATGACGATCCATTGTCAGATATACAGAAACATATAGTAATATACAAGCAGGTGCCCATAACTGTACCTAGTTACGTAACTCCAACTATCTATTTCCAGTCTGAGTTAACTTCAGTACTGAGATTAAGTTAATAGTCTGGACTTTAGGTTTGCTTCGATTTCTAATACACTAGAGCAGTCTTTTATTATTATTAATATCCTTTATTAGTGTTTCATGCCGTGTGGTGCCGGCTCAGAATGCCACCACCCCATTTCCTCCCATGGGTGTCGTAAAAGTCGACTAAGGGATTAGCTGGAGGATGGGCAGCAGCGTCCTTCGAGTACATTAACAGCTCAACTGCGATCGCCAACCCGCCTGCCAAGCGTGGCGATTATGGCAAAACCCCCCAATGTGCTCACAACACATCCATATCGGTGGTTGTGGTGATCTTTGGGGGAGGCCTGTGTCCAGCAGTGGACTTTATTCGGCCGAAATGAAGTGTTTCTTGATTAATACAAAACAAGCGGCAGCTCACGATCTGTTATAACAATTTTTCTGCCGTTACTAAGACTCTATACATAGCGTTAACGGAAACGAGAGCGTTTGATATACATAGTCATGAGTCGGCCACACAAAGAAAGATTGCGCCGACAAGAATACAATTTGTACAGAGATAATCCTGCGATACTGTACAAACAAGAGTCCATTAATAATTTGTCTGCGGCGGCAGGAGAACACATTATTTATGAGTGAAATATAGTTGCGCTGAGATGTCGGGACAAAGCGAACATTACGAATGGTTTCTTGTTCCAAGCCGGCCTAGATTCCTTCCTAACAAATGTCTAGTATTCATTAGGGGCGCCGCACAGCCATTAATACTGAATTACTCCCCTTGAAAATTTATAAGCGAATTCCTCAGCAGTGTTGGGTAATCAAACCGCGCGTTGCTGCGAGCGCCTTAATGAACCCTCCCTCGCAGCCTCCGTTGCGTTTGTCTTATTTTCTTCCATCTCACAGTGTGTATGACTGTTTGCGCGATTATTGTTGCGTAGCATAATTTTAAACTGCTTCTGCTTATCTGCCCACAAAAAAATACAAACAAAAGACGTTTTCTATTCTCATGAATAGTAAATGTCATCATCATCATTTCAACGCTCACTACTGGGCTCGTACTCACAGGCCTCCTCCAAAGATCGCCACAACGATCAATCTGGGTTTCGCCACGCTTGGCAGGCGGGTTGGCAATAGCAGTTGAGTAGTTAAATTTATAATTTTAATTTACACGATGGACTCGCTGCTTATCCTCTAGCAAATCCCACAGTCGCCTTTTCCGACGCCCACGCAAGGGATGAAATTGTGCTATTTTTAGGCACCACTCGGTTAACGTTAACTAAGATAAAAATGTTTTCTAAATATTAAACTTGTCATTATTCTAATAACGAATGTGACTGAAAGTAATCGTTTTCTAAATATTCATCAAATTTTACATCGTAAAATGTTAACTAAGCACTACTTTCTTGTGGCTCTAATAAGATAGTTTGACACTCAATAAAATTGTCTGTCTGGGATACTAGGACTTTAACCTACCAGTAGTTGTCTCTACTGTCACAGTCTTTTTTTCCTTTATGGTAACCACGAAGTACTTTGGATAGGACGCGAAAACTTGGCTTCATTGTATTTACTAAGATTTTTTTTTTAACGTTACCCCACACTAGGATTCCTGGTGTGTCGTGGGTGCGTTTACAGACATACATTTCACACACAATACACCCAGACCCGATACCTGCAGATCATATAAATACTTGTTCCGTGCGGGAATCGAACCCGAGACCCGGAGCGCGGCAGTCGACTGTATCAGCCACTGCACCAACCAATACTAATTAAAGTACAAACATTACTTCAAATGTTAGAACCATTGTCACATTAGTGATGCAAATTTACTAATCGATAATTTTTCTGACCTTTCTTTTTTAGTATTCACTGTTGTATTAAGGAAAAAAAGGTCTAGTGTAAACCATACATATATATATATTTTTGAATCTATCTATCTAACGGCCGAATGAAGTCCACTGCTGGACACAGGCCTTCCCCAAAGATCACCACAACGAGCGATATGGATGTGATGTGGGCTCATTGGGGGGTTTTGCCATAATCGCCACGCTTGGCAGGCGGGTTGGCGATCGCAGTTGAGTTGTTAATGTACTCGAAGGACGCTGCTGCCCATCCTCCGGACAATCCCTTAGTCGACTTTTACGACACCCACGGGAGGAGATGGGGTGGTGGCATTCTGAGCCGGCACCACACGGCGAAAAAATTTGAATCTATCAGTCATTTCCAATCCCCTTGAGCCAGCAATCACAGCACAATGCACATTTTATAATAACATCAAACAAAAGAAGTCTGTGAGAATTAGTATTCTCATTTCAGTTACATAGTAGATTTTTTCAGGTAGTATACTACTATGTAACTGAAATGAGAATTAGTATTCACAGACTTCTTTTGTTTCATGTTATTATAAAATCTTTTTTATAAATTAAATACTTAGGTCTGACATTTTGCACGTTACATACCGACGTCGCTATTAAGGACCCAGCTACACCATGACCGCTCTAATATTAATGCAGATTCAATAAGTCATGCGTAATAGCGGCGTCCAGGTGTACCAGGAGCGCAGTGTGGGGAAGCGGTGCCGACACGGCGCGCGCTCACTCACTCAGTAGATGAACGAATGGGCTCTCCATTAGCGGCGCCAGGTGTTGGCTCGCTCGTAATGACGCTGATACACACACGATCACCCTCTTGACACACCCAGCAGCCTGCATACAAACAGTAACACCCGGTATACACATTCAACCTGTATAGTGCGCCTACAGCGCAAACTTCGTGAACAAATTTTTCGTCTCAGCGTTTCTCATACATCTATTAGCATTACAAGTACGTGCTTAACGTCGTCAAATTTACAACTGCGAACTAAGCGAACGGCGTTGTGGACGTAATTATATTAAGGTTATGCGATGCATGCTCGCCTAGTCGCCTGTATGCAAATTAGTGATGTCGCGCGGCCGCGTCGAGTGTCGTGTTGACCCGGAATCGGACTCTCGACAGCTCGATCGATCCTCGTTTCTACATAACTCAAATAACCAAATTCCAGCGCAATTGTAAGTGAGATAACGCGTACAAGAGCGTGAAAAGACACGTTTGGTCGCGTATGAAAACGTGCCATGTAAAGATTTTGTCGCAGCGCGTCAAAACAATCGGTATAAGTGTGTTTAGCAGCACAAAGCGCGCAGTGTACACGCCGCGCCAAGCGCACACACTCGACTCTCTGTGGCTGTTTTGTGAGCTGAACGAATTGACACAACACCCAACACACTTTTGAACTCTCTCTGAGATGTGCAGACGATTAATGGGAAAAAGATTCTTGAAAGTGAAAATTTGGCTCTCTGGTCGAAATTAGTATATCGGTATAACCCAGGAATGTTGTTGTGTCGTTTCTTTCGTGTAAAATACTGGATATGCAGCCTGGTCTTAAGAGCGGGAACCGAGTTCAATGTATTATTAATGTTGAGGTGACAGATGACGTCACGCGCGGTGGTGGGCACACCGCACGCAGTCAGATCGCGCTGTTTTCTGTATTGAGTGCGTGTATATCGCATCTAACCACATTCGATCTCGGGTAATCTGCTGGGCTGTAGTTTGTTTGTATTTTAGAGGTGTGCGAACGAGCTCCAGTAAGCTTGTGGGTACTATTGCACGTTGTTAATTAATGGCCGCGATTAATTGTGCTTTAAATATTTTATTGCCGCGGCAAACGATTATTAAACGCGTATTACAGTAGCGGCTTAATCATTTGGACGGACAAATACCAAACTCTAGCAGATTATATTATACTCAGATATTTAAATACACAAACCATTAAATAATAAACAATGTTGTACTGCCGTGTGGTGCCGACTCACTGCCGTGTGGCGCCGTGTGGCTCAGAATACCACCACCCCATCTCATCCTATGGGTGCCGTAAAAGTCAACTAAGAGATTAGCCGGAGGATTTCAGCGTCCTTCGAGTACATTAACAACTCAACTGCGATCGCCAACCCGTCTACCAAGCGTGGTGATGATGGCAAAACCCCCCAATGAGCACACAACACACCCATATCGATCGTTGTGGTGATATTTGTGGGAGGCCTGTGTCCATTAGTGGACTTCATTCGACCGAAATGATGATTTCCTCCATAGTTGTAAATCTACGCATCAGTTCACGAAGACGTCTTAAAAAATCAGTGCTAGTAAAAGTTTTAGATGTTCATTTCATACGCGCGGTCTCTCGGCGGAGAGAGCTCAGCACGATACGCATGCACGTAGCTGTCATTACAGAAGATCCGCGTGATCTTGACGGTGTCAGCTTCCCTCCACCTCGACCACTATGTCCCTGTGCGTGTTTACTAGATTTCCACAATACCTGAATATCGGGTACTGTACAATTTATATCATAGCGAATTCCAGGTGTGAATGTTGACTTTAAAATGTAAATTCGTAGGAAGTAGTTTTATTTTTTAATCGTACATTCTTCTTGTCTTCATGTGGTTAGTAGCCAACCCTGTGCGAAAGTTGTCCAAGTGGTCCAAAGGCCTCCGACTTGTCAACAACCAGGAGCGACAATTTTACGTACAGTTTTGGTAAGAACAGTTTTGCTGCCGTTTGTACGGTGTGTCCAGCTTAATTTTATTATTTAATTTAGGCCCTAATAGGCTCTTACGAAAAGTCAAGTTAAGTGAGTGACGGATACCTAAAACCCAACTCCCAAAATATAGTGGACATCATTATGACATGAGGCCTTCAAGGAAAAAGTAGTGTGTGTCTACCCTAAATTTATTTAGATTTAGGGTAGACACACACTACTTTTTCCTTGAAGGATTAGGAGGAAGAGGAAAATACATTAGCAACCCTCCGGCGTTGTGGATGGAGTCCCTATACAGTAAAAAAGGGCTATTAAGATATTTTTTCCGTGCAAGAATTGAGACCGTGATCCGAAGCGTATAGAGCAAACGCTTAGACACCGCACCCCTCGCGCTGTCCGATTAACATATACGTAAGGTGCAGCTATTTGAAAATATTCGCGTCTTATGAACGCCCAAGGGTTGTGAGTCTTAAAGAGGCCGACTTGAAAGGAGCGAAGCATGTTTACTGGACTCAAACTCATAGTGATACTAGTGGAGGTATATAATTGCTAAAAAATCATAGCAAACACAAACACAAACATCCACAGGCTTTTACAAATATACTATTTTCCATTGCATGAACGAGCTCCAGTAAACCTGATATCCGAGGCTCTAGCATAGTGTGATAACTACAGTCTCTTAGAGCGTCGGTAGGTCAATGAAACAGCGCTTTGTAAATACAAAGGTAAGATATTATTATCAGTGACTTTAAAAAAATGTAGTAAGCAAGCATACGACCCACCTGACGGTAACCGGTTACCGTAACCTATGAACGCTTGCAACACCGGAGGTATCACTCGCGCCTTTCCAACCTTGTTGCAATATTTCTCGAAGCCCATATACTTGTGTCATGTCTTGGGAAACCTCGGTGGGGAGCTGATTCCACAGCCAGAACGTGCGCGGAAATAAGTTCCTCTGAAACCATAAGGTTTAAGAATATGTTGGCTCTAGGGCATGAGGATAAACTCCCCACAGATGGCGAGAGGCGCGATGGTAGAAAGTGGCCGATGACATCAGACATTATACCGAAAATTTCTTTGAACACGTTTTAGAGTGTGGTTATACCTGGCCACTGGCATGTATCAGTGTGACTTTTTCAATGTCATATGTATTTTCTTAGTTGATCTAAGGCACCACTGATTTTAGGTGAAAGAAAACGTGACGAGAAATGCTGGATGTAATGGTATGAAAGCTCCATAACACTGTGAACAACCGTTATGATCAGTACGACTATTACAGGCTGGTACTATGTACTCAGATTCATATGTTTTTTTGAGTTCATATCATAAATAGGTTGATCCTCATAGTCTTTTTTTCACCAGGTAGAAATACATGTTTGCTCTAAATATACTGCTCCGCCCCAGGGTAGGACAAAGGAGCATGCCTGATTCCTACGAGCTAAAACCACTGGAGCGGTTACCTTTGCCACCGAAGTGGAGCTTCGGGTCCTCGATACAATCACATAGAGCCGCCCATTAGTAACGCCTTGAAGCACATACCTTCAACCGCTCTAGAGGTGGGGAGGCAACTGTAAAAAGGCCTTGATCTTCATGACTAAAGATCGGAATAGGTAGAGTATATTTACCTAAACTTCAAGCAAGTAAGTAACATAGAGTGGCGTACGGAAATCTAAAAACATAATCTAAAAATAAGATTCATCGAAATAATAATTTGTTAAAAATGGATTCAAGGCGCAATAAATCTTTTTAAATCCCGGGATGAAAACGTCATGATTATCATCCGGGATTTTAGAGGGGATATTGTCCACTCTATGTACTTACTTCCTCGATGTTTGAGTAAATATACTGTACCTATTTACCGAGTGGTGCTGGCTAAGATATACCACCACCCCATCTGATCCCGTGGGTGTTGTAAAAGGCAACTATGGGATTATCCGGAGGATGAGCCCTTCGAGTACAATTATAACACAACTGCGATCGCCAACCCGTCTGCCAAGCGTGGCGGTTATGGCAACACCCCAGAAATCCATTCCGGTCGTTGTGGCGATCTCTGGAGGATGTTTTTCGGCTGAAATAATGATGACTCTACCTATTCCGATCTCTGCTCATAACCTACAACTTGTTACGATAAAGAGATGATCAACAAATATATATCGAAATGATCGCCAAAGTTAAAGTTAGTTAAAGATAGAACTCCAAAATAATTGATTAGCTAAACATGGAAATGATTCTGTACGGATATTGTTGCGTAAGGTCTGCCACTCTAAGCCGGACAGTTGCCGTGTAACGGTAGGTCGTAACTTTGCGAGCGATTTATGACTCTAAATTCTTTTCCGTAATTGCGTGTGCGGCGCGCTCCTGATTTACCGCGACGGAGCCGACGCCGGTGTCACCCCCACTCCACTTCACAACCTCCTCCTGGAGGCAAACCGTGTGTCGTCAGTTTAGTGGTTCCTACTCTAAAGTTATGTAGTATGGTTAATATTTATCTGACATGTTTTTTAACTTTATTATTCAAATATATCTAGGTACCGGACTTCTGTTTCTTGTTCGATTAATGTTCCGAGTTGGGTTATTAAACATTGTTGAAAGACGCTCGGAGTTAGTTTCTTATAGTGGCTAAATATTTATATTTGGGCGAATACTAATTTGAGATTGATTTGATTTGAGACGCTTCTAGCTGAAACAGCCGCCTCTAATTGTAAAGCAGAATTGAAATATCAAGTGGCGTTTCAGTATTTAGCCCTTAGTGTACCTACGTTGATCGCGGCGATTTATGACATCAGGGCTGCGGCTTAGGGTCGTAAGTAATTTACCTGAAACAAGAGAAAAGTTTATTGTAAAAAATTATTCATATTCCGTTACACGTCGATTCAGTTACACAGAGTGGCTCTGTTGTGCCTGGGATCGTCGCCTCTCTGTCACGGTTCATTTGCTTGTCAGCCCTGCCCTTATCACAGAGCAGGCAGGTACAGAAGGTAAAATTTGTACAACAAGGCTATGAATAAAGACATCACTGAAATCGAATAATAATAGCAATCTGTGACTGTGTCTAGAGCTCAATGTTAACATTTCCGGCGAGCTCTAACGATCGAAATATGGGGGGTACCATTCATTGTAGAGCGATTATTTCCGCGTGGGTTCGTAATCTGGATGTGTTACGTATAAACCTTTTGTACGGTATAATTTATTGTGTATGCCCCGCACGCCCCGGTGGTGTCACGGCGTGACAGCTCCATTACGGAAGCCGAGGACGCTGCGACGTGCCCGCAGCGACCTGACATAGTGATATAATATTAAACAAGCTGTTAGCAGTAGCTTCACTCATGCTGTGATAAAGAAAATAGCTTCGATAGCTTAAAGAGTAATCTGGAATCTGTATGATAAAAAAGATATACTGTCCGTGTCCCGAATTAGAACAGGAATGATCACCAATCAGTTTCCTAACAGCGATTTCATAAGGTTCTTGTAAATTGTAGACGCGCAACATCGACAGCGATGCAGTGTTGAAGAGAAGCTGCTACGGTTTACTTCCTTATAATATTGGAGAGGTCAATAGCTAACTGCCATGGTGTCGGACTTGCGATCAAGGGGTCTTGAATCGAACCCCAACCGTTGCACTATTGAGGTGAACCTACTTTTAACACAAATTGAGTTTGATCGGACAGTTTATACAAATACTAGTAACATTCTTTATTTATGGTTATTTTTTTAGAGCAGGTCACTTTTTCTTTCGCCTACCATTTTATAGCTTCTACTGTTGCCAATATATCCTAGACAAAAAAATCAGAGTTCCTTTAGATTTGCGCACGTTTAGCGCTTATTTCATCTAAAATACGCTCGTTTATATTTCTCACTTCATCTGCTATCTTCACAGTTAGTATCTTCAGAACGTCAAAGTTTCAAATGTTTATTTTCAATTTAAATGTTAAACTAATCGTGTTCATCAGACGTTGGGCGTAAAAGTGAGGGATTTCACATAAATAAAGTAGCTTAAACAAAGCTGCACGCAGACGTGACGCAGGCTACCGCCACTATATAAATAGATACAGAAGGTTCTTTCGAAATGCTCAAGCCCGCTTCAATGCAACATAACCAACTCATGCACTCACGTTCGACAAATGAAACAAAATTATGACCAGAAGCGCATCCACCCCGCGATTGTTCTGGTTCATGACCATACTGTTCTATCTATATAGTAACAACGGTTATGTGTAATATCGGGAAAAATTCAGAATGGGTCTTCTGAATATGTGTCATAACTGTAAGGGAGAGCGGGTAGCTGGATTTCCAGCTGCCTGTTGAATTATTTGTTTGTTTAATTATAAAACAATCACGAGGCTTGTTTAATGGGGACGTGAATCATACGGAGTGACCGGTGCTGCGTCGCTCGAGTTTATGTAATTAAAATGTAGATAGAAAAGCGGACAGGACCACAGATAGGTTGATATATGTATTTTTCGCGAGTTTTCTGATTAGGTGTCGTGCGGATCCTGCGTGGTCTGTCGAGCGACAGATGCTGGTCAATCGGATCGGGCAAGATCTGTCATCATTAAACGGGGGACCTCAGGGGTTGCGAGCGTGCAGATTGGGGAATCTGCATGCTCATACGGAGTGTCCACAGGAGATGGCGGTACGCACGTGGCCACATGTGCCTGTGCCGCACAGCGAATTGAGGCTTCGGGGGGTTCTTTACTATTCCCCCGAAAAGTGCCTACGGGGCGGTTTCTTTACAGTTGCCTCCCTTCCGTTAGAGGGAGTGTCCACTTAATAGTCATCTCCTCCAAGATGTGTCTAAAAGCGTGGCACCAGTGCCTATTAGTTAGGCTCTAGATGTAGATTTAGCCTGTGTGTAGAAGTGCGGCACGACCTCCTCCTTTGCTGGGGCGGAGGCAGTACACAAGGTATTTCCGCTAGTCAAAAAAGAATGTTGTCGTGCGGGTATTGTTAACCTTGGCTTGTGGCAGGTAACGCAGGTATCACGTATGGAACGACGAGCTTGAGCTGTTATAGATAGCGATATAAAACTAAGACTGAGTTTCGAGAAGTTGATCGAATCCGTAAGGCATGACGGTTTCGCTGACATCATGGCCAATATTATTATGGTATTCGTGTCATCAGCTACAGTGAAATGCTTACCAGAAACGACAATCAGCATTTCGATTCATCAATCCACAGTATCACAGTATGGAGTGCGTATGCATTTCACCGGAGGTTAATCAAACAGTTGTTGCAATAGCACGCCAGTAATGGAACAATTGGTTGGTCGCGTGATGTAGCGCCCCCCTCCCCACCTCCTTACACACGGCCTCGCCCGGACCGGCCGTCATAATACGGAGCATTGATTGTAGCGGACGCCTGAGCGATTTGCACGCTCGTCACTACCGTGTACTGCACCGCGGAGCGAGCGGGTCAACTGCTCGAACGTGACACACCACACACAAACGCTTCATTAATTCTGGTTCTTGTAGTACTTTTGTAACGTAGATGTACAATACTGTTGTCTTATGTTATACTGATATTATCATGCCCGTCAGGTTTAAAAGAGGTCGAACCAGGTGTGCCATGCATCCAGTCAAGGACAGTTGTTGTTGTTGTTGTTGTTGTACAATGTTAAAGGGTGTAAGTATCGTGTAACGAAAGCTGGTATAATAGATTCAGCCTCAGCGTTAGAGTATTGTGTCGGTCTTTTCATGAGATTTTTTTTCTGTTTATTTAACTGATTTCAAAATAAAATAACTGTTTTCGGTTATCCTAAAGTTTTCTTAAATGAGAACAGAATAAATAAAAACTAAACGGCTGTTTTTAGGGTTCCGAATATCCGAAGGACAAGACGGCGGAACCCTTATAGGATCACTCGTGTGTGTGTCTGTCTGTCACAGCCAATTTGCTCCGAATCTACAAGACCGATTAAGTTGAAATTGGTACACATATGGATTTCTGCGACCCAAACCCTAAGTGTCATATAAATAAATACATTTTGAATATGGGGATCAATTTTGGGGGGCAATATAGAAAATTAAAGAATAGAGTTTTGCAAACTGTACTGTGTGATATATTCAATGGAAGGACTTCTTATAAGGATCTCAAATATATTTATTTATTTTAAAGTATGTCGTTTTAAAGTTATTTAATAAAATATGCGGATATTGACCATTCCCCCCTTATCACCAAAAGAATTTTAGGCTGAGTAGCAGCCTAAAATTCTCAAAAAAATATTGGTAATAGCTCTTTATCTATAGATTACAGGAAAACCTATAAGAAGTCTATGGTCTTAATATAACATCGTAAATCTCAATACTGTGCGTACAACCTTACGTTTGCGGTTAAAATGTACGGGAAAACATGTTTTTCAACTACGATGTTAAGTTTGTTCTTGGGATAAGTACAAAGGATAAGGGTACAAGACCGAATTCAACAATAAACAATATATTCAACAATTTCGGAACACTCTCCACGCGAGTCCAACTCGCACTTGTCCGGTTTCTTTTTCGCTATAGTTCACGGATGAGGTCATCGCAGCAAGCACGTGGCGTTGTGTTCGCGTTGTTTACGATACATTACGTGCTGAAAATTACAATACCTATAAACTAGTATTTCTGAGTAGATGGCTTTACTAGGCCTTAGTGTAACCTCTTCCCAAAGTTTTCGGTACATTGTCATTTATAGAAAAACTCAGAAAAAAAAAACATAACTTTATCTATTATCGCCTGCGTTATTTACTTTATGTAAATTAATTATTTTTTATAATTTAATGTTAAGATCTTTCATTGTAGCCACCAGAAAGGATGCCCACGTCCGCTAATGGACGTGGAGGGGCTGATGACGATGATGATTATATCGTATAAGTTTATATTCGCGTCAATTGACCAAGCATTCAACATATCACGTCACATAACCCTGTAAACTTCCACGCCTAAACAGAGGTCTTCCGATGACCGCTATAATGTTTGGTAAAGGGGTCATATAATGATATTGCTTTGCTCAAGGATTTTTGATAACCATATATTGTTATTAGGATGTAGAAGGTCAGTTGCCCATCCTATATGTAAATAACCCCCTTTTTATTGAAGCCAGTGGAAATACATCATGTAATTTCTCCACCCCCGGATGGCCGAAGGAGTGTGCTGGGCTCCTACCGGCTAAAACCACCAGAGCGGCCATCTTTGGCATCGAAGAGGCTCCAGGTCCTCGATACAATCACACTAGAACCATCCATTGGTGCCACGCCTTTAGGCACATCTCGAAGGAAATGTCTGTAAGGCGGTTCCGTCCGTCTAGCAGAGGGAGCGCGAATGCAAAAGGCCGCTAACCACAGGTACACCTCAGGGAGGATTACAAAATTTCCCCCTGAAACCGCGCTGTTTCCAGGGTTCGCTCGGTATGAGCACGCCGAGTCCCAAATATGTGCGCTCGCGACCCCCGCGGCCCGGCGCTGTAGAAACGATGACAGAGGGCTGAGCCATGTTGGACCTGGTCACCGGAGCGGTTATTACCCCAGCGCTATCACGTTCTCCTTTGTGCGGGATCGTTTCTCTCCCGATCCCAAACTGCGGTCTCGGCCCTCTCCCGATCCCACACTGCGGTCTCTGTCTGGAGCATGATGCTCTCACAGAAGGAGACCGCATCACTCTAATTTTGATGTTTTGCTTGTATAGCCGACCCTACTGCCCGCAGAGGATCCACCGTCAGCCCACGCAAGGCACTCCTCGAGCGTGTGTTGTGCAGTGTGCGTTGCCACAGTGGTGGCGGTACCGAGACCTGCTGCGAGACCATTCAACATGTTTATTATTTTTATTATGTTTAAGCTGTACCTTATAATGTGTTGGTTTCTGTGTTGTTTAATAAAATTTCTCTATAATCTAATATAATAATCTTTCTTTCTCGCGTCCTATCCTGTGCAGGTACGCATCGAAACAAACGTGGCTGGTGAATACCTCAGTCAGACGCGCTCGCTCCTTTTGAGGCAGGCGCTGAAGAGCGGCAGGACTTCGATGATGCGTTTGGTTGGAACTAAAACCTAAGGCGGTCTCGCTACTTCTCGAGTGCGCGCCGCCGATCCAGCCTCCCCAGCCTATCGAACTTCCCTGGTCCCTAAAAACCTAGTTGCATTTTCCCACCTCAACAGTGGCGACGAGTAGATGATCTTAATACAAAAAAAATGATGTAGGGCTTTATACCTCTATGATTTTAACTAAATTGCTATCTTATTGTTTGAAGATGTGCTACGAGCCTACATGCACTACGAAACGCTACAAGCGTGCGCTACGCATCACTGTCGTTCCCCCGTGTGATGTAATTTATTCCATCGTTATGCAAATTGGTTTCGACTTCAGTTTCGTTCGACTATTTAGCATTTCAATGTAATTCTCCTCCAATTATGTAAATTAATTACTTCTGAAGATCATTAATTAGGATGAATTGGGGCCGCTTTCATTTTCTCGCCGGTAAGTAAATATTTTGTTCGCGTCATCTTAATACTTCTGATGTTATAAATACGTTCTTATAAATTTCCTTTAAAGTAAATTTAATTTTCACAGAGTTAAAAGAACATCGTGCAAGCATGTAATTCACCTGAGCCTGGAACTAATTGTAAACAGTATAAACGATTAAATAATCCAGTGCTTGTGCATAGTGTCACATAATGGAACTGGAAAGAGGCGTGCTTCGCTGGAAGAGGCAACGGGGTGAGGGTGAATCGTGGAAGCGCGGGGAGGAGGTTGCAGGGGGAGGTCCGAGGTGTAATTACTACTGCAATCAGAATCGCAATCTGTCGCTGGAGCGTCCTGGCGACATATTGACAGTTACCCGGGACATGCATTGTTGCACAGTGTCACTCAGTAGACATTAGGCAACATTGTGGAAGGGATGGACGTAATGACACCATTTCCTAAGAGAAGAACACTCAACCATGGCGTGTTTTAAAAAATAAAGTGATAAGAAGATAATAAGACATTATACATATTAAGATAAACCGATTATTTGGCCGTTACTAAGCAGGTATCTACAAATATGTATAACATATAACAAGAAGCATTTTTAATGTAGTTAATTAATATATATATATATATATATATATATTTCCATAAACACAAAGTTACTTAATATAGTTAAAATAGCTGTCAATGAACTGACACCCAATAAAGTGTGATGCCTCATCTGAAAGTAGTTGCGTCAAGCGCACGTCAGCGCACGATACCACTGGATGTCGTTCAACAATCCGGCGCCGCGTCGGTTCAACTTTCTCAATTTCCTCTCCGCAGCGACTTGCTTAGACTTGCCGGTAGCACGCCGCCTCGCAGTGTCTGTACTTGGTTATTATTGTCAGTTAATACGTTGAATACGAAACATACGCAGAACAGAAGGAGCACTGCTTATGAAATTAATATTGCGTTCAAGGTTGATTTGTTTTCATCATCATCATCATCATTTCAGCCTTCACTTCTCCACCGTGCACTTCACAATGTATGCCTCAAACTATACTAGTTATTTTTACTCACATGTAACATCTCGTTATCGGGCTACCCACCAGTATCACTGCGATATCTGGATTAAGAATAGAGCACCGCTCCTTCTCCCCTCGTAGGTACCGTAAAAGTAGAGTACTCCAAACCAGAGGGATGGGCAGAAGAATCTGTGGAAGAACAGTCATACTGCGCTCACCAACCCACCTGCCAAGCGTGGTGACTACTGGCAAATTCCCAAAATTATGATACAATTGTTGTGAAGATCTATGAGGGAGGCTCTTGTCCAGCAATGTACGTTCTTTGACTGATATGATGATGATGATACTACAAACCAATCATCATTGTAAGTACTATTCCCTCATGGCTATAGACCCACATTTGTCTTTCTCTCGAGTCCTCGTGTCGTGCGTACAGTTTACGGACATGTATCTCACATCTCACACAAATACCCAAGCCTGGAACATCTACCATTTACTACTTTCATTTCTCCTATAATCTTTTTGAAACGAAGTTATTTTACGTGGCTTACAGTAGAGTGAACTAGCAGAAATCGTCACGCAAGAAAAAAGCGTTATGCCCACTTCAGTCGACATTTTCGTCTCATTCTCTCTGTATCTTTCTATTATATATGTGTGATTGTGCATACAATCATCGAGATCCGAGAAGCAATCATTGTGCGCGGTCAGCTGTATAACGTCAATTCTAAACACGTGTAAATCTTAACATATATAAAATACGTGTCACGTTGTTTGTCCGCTATGGCCTCATCAACTACTGAACCGATTTTAATAAAATTTGGCACAACGTGTGCAATTTTATCCAACTTAAAAGATAGGATACTTTATATCTCAATTTATAATCGCAATATGATTTTATTGAGAATTATTTGTTTATAATCTGACAAAGAGTCATTATCTGTTAGTTCGATAAGATTCTAACAGATGGCGGTATAAGGTAATTAGACTGGATTGAGTAAATATCCGATAGACGGCGCTATGTTAAAAGTACAAACGTTTTATGTAAGCTACAATTTATTCGTATAACCACAATTTATTATAATTCCAAACGTGCGACGCCGCAGGTAAAAGCTAGTATTATATAAACTACTTTTTTGTAATTGTTTTAATTTACATGGGATTTATATTTTATTAATAATAAGCAAGGAACTTCATTCCTGACGGGGGTCATTTGTTTCATGTGGGAATCGAGCCTGCAAGACGCAGTGCAGAAAGCGAAGCGTCTAGCTAATCTGTGGTAAATGATAATAAGCAAGCAAACGCACCGCATTTCATTAAAATTTTATTAAATCCTCAAATCTTTGACTTTCGCTTTTTGTTAAGCGTGGACCTTCTGTGCGTGACATTTAGTGCGAGAATGAGGTGAGCGGTCGCGTTGATTACAGCCGCGGGCGCTCGCGACGTCTCACAAGACACAACCGCGTCTTTGTTCACGGAGAGCGTGCAGGTCGTTCACCTGTCATACGTCTCGAGAAGAACTCGCATGGTCTCCAGTGCCAGACCAGCTTGGCTTGTAGGTTAAATAAATAAATATTACTTATACTTTCACATGTTACAAAAAGAAAGCTCAAGTTTACTCAGTGAACTATGGAGAGAGCTAGCTAGCAATTTCTCTACGAGATACGTATATTTATATCTGTTCGTTTCTGATCATACTTGTGCTGAAGTTCATACTTTCTCGGAAGTTATCCAATGCTCGCCTTTTTATGAAACTTCTGCTATCCGAATTACTTGACATAACGATACATTCGGATCTACATGTACGGTGCCTCCAATTATACAAGCTACAGTTGATATTTATCGTTTGAGAAGCATTAGAGTTTTTGAATATAGCGTGCAATTTAACATCACTCGCTAGCTGTATTACTAACAACAGATTGACATGACGATAGTACGCGTACTTTTTAAAATAAATTCAAGTATTAAAGTGGCCGGGCACTCTCTTAAGGCACATTTTTCCACGAAAACTCACGCCTAGAAATAGAAACAGAAGTACATTTTAATTTAATATAACATGTTTGATTTCTATACATACCTTCTTTTTACTCACATCACTCACTGCGGTAGATGTCTTAATTTCTTCGTATTGAGTTATTAAGTACATTTTATACACCCACTACACATTTTTAAACCATAACAATAATAATTTTACACAGCATATTATGTCTTTAGTTCGTACAATATTTGAGACTGCACGTAATGACATATTAGACGGTATTAATCAGTTTCATTATGCAAAACGCACTCATGACTGAGTCAATACACGCACAAATATTCCTTCCTTTATATAAAAATAAAACTACTAATACATTATACCCATAATCTTAAAAAATCATAAACATTATAATCACGTTTACGTATAATTGTTATCAATAGAGTAAAGCCAATTTCAATTTTAAAATATTTTATTATTTTGCTTTATATTGTACCTATTTTTTTACTGGTTGGCATCCGTATGTCACTATGGGCTCCAGCTGAAAATCAGCGCCGGGCAACACTGCTGCTTGGCATTATGCTGAGCTGGATACCAGTTTGACACGGACATGAGACACACAATGATAGTATGTATTCTTAAGATATAGTTGCATAATTAAATCATAAGGCAAGTCATATTTATTTATATTTAGAACTATGTTAATGTAAACAACATCCTAATGGTGTCACATGTATCTGTAGTCAAATAAATGTATTTTCTTTCTTTCTTACACATGGAACCGAACGAAACACGTAACATGAAAGCGCTTGCAATCTTTAACCCCTTTTTAACTACGACTATTTCTGATTCACCGACCGTGCGTCGGAAGGTATGGGCTCTTTGTACAGTGCATTTAGTGGCAAAGCGGAGCGACTCGCGGGGTGTGTCCGGCGGGAGACCGTGACGATCGCGTGGCGCCGCCACATGAGACCGAGTGCCGTCACACAGAATGTTCCCTTTAATTTGCAACACACAACGCCGCAACAAATCACTCGTTTTGCTCGAGAGGGATATTAAATTCGTGGCGTGGCGCTCCGACATTATAACAAAACAAATATGCTCGGAATACTATAATGGGTGTTTATTTCGTTCGCATTCGACCTTCGCATTTGCTAATGGACACACTGCACACACTAAAATGATTATTTGACTACAGGCTTACTGAATTACGAAGTAAATATCCGTTGGCGTTCAGTGATGATATTATATAATTTATTGCATAACTAAGTACAATATCTTATAGTAGGTAGTAACCTAAATCCCCCCGAGATGTTTTTACAGTCACCTCCCCTCCGCTAGAGAGGGTGACCATTTTATCATTCATGCTTCAAGATGTGCCTAAAAAAAGTCACTGGGAGTCTCTAGTGTGATTGTAAACGAAATACTGGAGCCTTCAGCACCGAAGATGATCGTTTCAGTAGGTTCGGTAGGAGTGCGGCGCACCTCTCTTACCTTTCTCCGGGCCGGAGGAAGTACATCATGTTTATCTACCAGGCGAAAAAAAGGTAGCAACCTACATAATACACGAGAGGGCATTAATATTTTTGATATCCACGATACAGCAAATATATAATAATACTTACAAGTTACTACTATACATGTATAATACTCTCATATCGTAACAGTCGAATTATAAACTCCAAAACGAGTTCATGTTGACATACTTTATATACACAGTACCGACATTTAAAAATATAATCAAATTATAACACTTTTTGTCCAACACAAATAATGTTGTAATACATTTTCATTTCATTGCGATACAGGGCAAATTCAAGAAGTTTAATATCACCGAGGAGATCCCATGTTTATTTTTTCTAATGCTCCGCATTTACGGAGCACGCCATTTTTTTAACATCTATACAAATAAATAAAATTGAAGTGTCTGTTTGTAATGTCAAAATAACAGCTTTTTACTAAATGCATATGAAAGTATGTACGTTACATATAACAAAAGCACTATTTTTAAATTTTTTGTCTGTCTGTCTGTCCGTCTGTCTGTCTGTTTGTTCCGGGTAATCTCCGAAACGGCTGGGCTGATTTTGACGGGACCTTCACTGGCAGATAGCTGATGTTATAAGGAATAACTTAGGCTACTTTTATTTTAGAAAAATAATGAGGGTTCCGCGTAAAAAATAAAACCCTTGAAATCCAATATATATATTCTATGTAGAAGTACTCTAAATTTCTTTTAAATTAAACGCGGGTGAAACCGCGGGTCCCAGCTAGTCACAAATAAGTTTTGTATGAGATTAGATATAGTAGTGTATGGAACCGCTGACACACACGTATGAACACACTCATGTGATATTGTTAATACATTCCATTCATGTTTTAACACACCTCATTATGCAACAGTTTCATAAACTACAATTTATTTATGATACAGATAGTAAAAACTCGTTGCCTATTCGATCCCCGCCACCCATTACAATTCGCAACACCAGAGAAGTCGCTGTCGTATGTCGGCCATATATTTGGGGGTTGGGCTTCCAATATTCGTCACTCACACTCGCCATAACACTGTTGTTACCTTTGGTACTTCACGCAGGTATTCTACGGTGTGCACTTCCCCGGCCGAGCTAGCCCAATTACGAGCTCTTGTCAACTAATGACTACAACTAGACTCTACCACGCACAAACAGTGAAACTTGTAGTACAGAATGAAATTCGACGAAGAAATCAATCAACTTACGGCCAAATACTGAAACGCTACTTAATATTAAGTTCCACTTTAACTATTAGAGAAACCCGTTTCGGTAGGAAACTGGCTGGCTTAAATAGTTAAAGCGGGACTTGATATTAAATGGCGTTTCAGTATTTGGCTGTTAGCCTGTCTCATCTCACTGCTGGGCACTCGCCTTTCCGAGGTGGTCTCCGATTCGGAGCCATCCGCAATAAATATATACAGGGACTGCACAGAAATCCCTTCTTGCAAAAATTGTAAAGTAACGCATGAAATATAAATAATTGAGTGCGCGCCGATGAATTATGTACGAAACGCATTGAATATTCCATTGTGAGCTTACATGTTACGGCGCATTAGTCGGCTCATTAGGCTTTTTGTGTGCGGATGGCGGCGCGACCCGATGCGGTGCGGTGCGGTGCGGAACGTTTCGGTGCGGTGCGGAACGGTTCGGTGCGGTGAGGAACGTTCCGGTGCGGTTCCGTGCGGTGAGCGTGATGAATGCCTTAAGCCCTCTCTCAGTTTTTGCTCCGGCGTGGAGACGTTAAATATTTAACGACCGGTTGAGAGGAGGCTCTCGTCGGAAATGAATCGCGTATTTTAATACGACTGCTATTTTAGCGCTGTAAGCTTGTGACGTCAGAATTATTGTGGAATAGTGTATGAGGGCTGGCTCGTATGTGGCAGACTTTATGTTGATATCTTTTTAATCTTTTGGCTTCTTTATAAAGTATTCAACCTTTATAGAGTACACGGTTTGAATGTATGATAAGCCATTATATCACACATCGTCGTATAAAAGTAATGTTATGAGAAAACAGATGGATATATATTAAATATGACGAAACAGTGATGTGCATATTTTCATACATGTTCAGTGATCATTCATATTTTTGTCTGCGTCCAACAGAGCCCTTGGTGGCCAGCTTCAAATGCTGTTCCCGGTGATCATCACTGGGCGACTGGAATGTTCCTACACGGGTTAATGGAGTAGCATACACACCAGCCAGCCCCTTAAAAATTGTTTAGTTAAATGTAAATTGTATTTTGTATCAATTTAATTTTGTTCTAATTTAACTTTTTTTAATTTAACTATTTAAATTTGTCATTACATTTTCAGATTTTATAATTTATTATAATTACCCAATTTGTAGTTTATATCAAGGGTATTATTACAAATGAATATTAATTTTAATTTAACCAATCAATGCAGTCTTTTTAATACGACTGTCACACAATCATAGTTACAGATTGTGAAATATATTAATTTAAATTACTTTTGACAGACTCGTTGTTTAAGATGTCATAAGCGCGGCTTCCGAGTACGAGGTTCTGGGTCGATTCGCATGTCAGGCAGTACTTTTAGCAGCTTGAGGTTTGAAATTGTACCTCATAAATTGGTGACATGCTCAAACCCACTACATAGGAAACTCTCAAACATTACCGCTCTGCACTAATTAGGAAACATAGGCACGATTTGTTTTCCGTAAGGAACTAAGCCACACGGCTTTCAAAAACATGTACCATAAACAACGTTTGAATATGGAGCACCGTGCGCTCCCGTGATGCGTCAGCGTGCCACCTGCACTCGAGGCGCACACAGTGCCTCGCGGTCAGCGCAGCCTCCTGGTTATGTGTTCATTTTAGTCATTATATTAAGTATAGTTTAAAAGAATTCAATCAAAGAGAGGGTCAAATTAAACTAACACTAACACTAATAATTATATCCTGTTTAACAATTGGAGACAGCCGCCTTCCTACCGTAGCAGGGCGTCTCAAATAGCTAAGCGGTATTTAATTATTTAGTAGCGTTTTAGTATGCGGTCGTAAACGGTTGAATACTGAAATGACAGTTATTATTATTATTATTTTCTTTCTTTTTGTGCCAATAAACACGTTTTCTTTCTTTCTATTTGAGCCGTCCAGTTTTCTACCAAAAGCAGGTTTCTCGATTAGTTTAAGCTGGATTTAATATTAACTGGTGCTTAAGTATTCGACCGTAAGTGTCGTAGTTGTTCTATGCAGGAACTATTTTTAACGGTTTTTATCTTATAAAGCAGTATATTAATTAATAATAATTCTGTAATTATTATATGATTAATATTATAGGTAAATGAACGATCAAGAAACGTTTGCTTGGAATGTTTTTGAAGGCAATACGATAGGGTTATAGCATTCAGTACTAAATCAGAAACCAGCTGGCCTGGTTGACAGAATATTTACAATCACTGTTGCCATTCTTGTCAGTTTCGTGTGATTCCCGGTAAAGAATATACCCCCTCTCTCCACTCACGGGTGTCGTAAAATACGACTAATGGTTGATATGTAGAGGATAGGCAGCAGCATGTACTCATAAAAAGGTACTGCGATAACCAACTTCGTCTGCCCAGTGTGGTGATGGCAATATCCTTTGTGACTGCTCATACTGTGGTATTTGGAAGGCACATATGTAGCAGTGTGGTGCCGGCTACGAATAGCACCAACTCATCTCATACCTTGGGTATCGTAAAAGGTGACTATGGGATTAGCCGGAGGATGGACAGCAGCGTCCTTCGAGTACATTAACAACTAAACTGCGATCGCCAACCCGCCTGCCAAGCGTGGCGATTGTGGCAAAACCCCCCAGTGAGCACACAACACACCCATATCGGTCGATGTAGTAATCTTTCGGGGAGGCCTGTGTCCAGCAGTGGACTTTATTCGGCCGAAATGATGATGATGATATGTAGCAGTAGATGTTTAGGGCTTCTGCGTGTTTGTGTGCCTGTGTGTGGCCATTTGGAAGGTTCTGTAGGAGTACAAGGAATTCTTGTAATTATTCATCTTCTCGGTTGGTCTGTACATCTCCTATGTTTTTAACTGTCCCATATGTGTAAAAATTACAAATAGGCGTTCAATCAGACCTTATATATCTATCTATATGTTTAGTTTAAAGAAACTATAGGTGGGTTAAGAGCCAGGCACAGTTATCTTCATTTAGTGAGTGAAAAATGATAACGTATCCTACCACCAAACTGTCAAAACTTGGGCCGAAAATAGACCAAAAAGGTAACTCTACCGACAACAAATCGGCTCTTAAACAAATACATTCGTATGTACGTTATGGTCTAGAGATTATGAATCGTCGTAGAACAGAATAGCATGGTCAGTTAGTTGGATCTCTAATCTAATGTAGTCGTATAGTCTATAGTCGTTTCCGGTCTAGGTGTTTGTGCATGTAAGATTTCTGTCTGTAACCTGTGCCTTTGACACAAGGAAAATGCTAGTGTGGCGCACCGGTTTAAAAAAATAAAATTGTACATTTCATGAGGACTATAGATTAGTAACCAAATGTCGACATAAGCTCTGACTACCTAGTATAGTAGGTAAATACTAGATATACTTTGTATGTTCCCTCTCGCCACAAATGGGCCGATAGATTTGCGGTGGGAAGGCTCCATCACATTGTCGTTAACAACGATCGTAGCATTTACGTTCACAGTTCTGCTACGACCGCACGTAGCTCTGGCTACTACGAACACAATGCGGTAGTTGCCTACATCTATTTTAATCGAAAAATATTAGCTTTACGTCTTAAAAAAAGACAATGTTGTATCATCATCATTTCAGCCGCATAGAGCCCACTGCTGGACACATGCCTCCCCCAAAGATCACAACAGAAACCGGTTCGGGTGCGCTGTGTACTCACTGGAGGATTTTGCTATAACGGCCATGCTTAGCTAGCGGGCTGGCGATTGCAGTTGAGTGCATATGTACTCGAAGGACGCTGCTGCTAATTCCATAATCGCCTTTTACTACATGAGATGGGTTGGTGGTATTCGTAGCCGGCACCGTAAAGCAAAGTTGTACCTAGGCCTTAATATATAGTATACCAGGTAAAGATAACATTATTAAAGTATTATGTAATGCTCAAGCAATTCCAGTGTTAAAGCACATAACGATTTCATTTGTCGATTTTCTATAAACTTTTCAACTTAAGTATTTATTAATAGTGGTCAGCTAATCTATTCTGAGTGCTTCAACATCATCACTAATGTCTAAAGTAATATCGTACCTGTACTGACCGTCTAATTCTCTAAAGTTTTTCTATTATGGCCACTGTTCTTCTCCGACCTGTTCATCCTATATTATTAAACAGGTATTATTAGGTAGAGCACTAAGCTCGGTGAGCACGTACAAACTTTAGCTGGACTACTTCATGCTACAGCTCTAACTTTATTGCTCTAATCCATGTCTTGAACTTTCGTTGAGTCAGTTTAGATTGTCGTGGTGGCAAATATAAATGAGTTTGACATAAGTTTTTATTTTTATCAACACGAGATATGAATACTCATTTTTATTGAAACCCTGATTAACGTGAACCAGCTGAACTCCAGTAGCATGATTAATGTTGACAAATATAAGCCTTATACACACCAAGATCACGCCAGAGCAACTAATGTGCAGAAAAGCAGCCAATGGCTTGCAGCACACAGCGCTATCCGTGCTATTCAATTATAGCATCAACATCTGGAGCAAGAAAAATAACATTTACAAAGGTGCGCGGGATAGTTCCAGTCCGAGACAGTGACAGAACTGTGTGGCCGTCTTCTTATATTACGTGTGGCTAGTTGTCCACCTTGTGTCAGAGTGGTTCAGGTCGCAAAGAGGCCCCCGGCTTGACTTAACGACTGCTGTCTGGTGACATCAACTGGGACTGACAATTTCTCTGAAGCATGGAGACGCTTAGTTCAAATACTATTATGTGGTCACTCATCCATAAACTGACCACGCCGAGCGTTGCTTAACCTCGATGAACATATACTGATCAGTGAGTGAAACTGGCCGTGATAGTAACACTGTCTGGCCTGATTGAATAATGAATTTTATCTTGGACATCATGCTCACGGCATATCGGCCGGCAAAGCGCGAGGTATACATACCTGTTTTTTTAAAATATATTATTTACATTGCCCCACAACCATCGAACATGGAACTATACGTCGCGCAGAAACCCAATCGCTAACCCCATAGATATCCAAGCTTAGCCACTGCGTCAACTGTGCCGCCGCCTTTGGTGTTGCCACTTGTAACACCAAGGCGATACTTTCATACGTTACGGTAACCGCTACCATCTGGCGGGCTGTACGATTACTTGTCATGTTAGTGGTATGAGAAAATAACTCGGTCAGAATCGCAAAACATTTATTAAGTTATATAGGTACCGATAAATATTTCACAGGAACTATGTATAAAGTCTCACTTGTTTAAAAGTGGCAAGCTTGCACGTGCCGCAGAGAGAGGAAACTTTGTGCACACAAACCATGTTCGCGTGTACTAGTGTATGAAGTTCGTGGTAGTGACTGCACGTGACGCCGTGTGGTGGCGCTAACAATGGCGCCGCCCCTGCGGAGGACGGGCAGCAGCGCCCTTTGAGTGCATTTAAGACTCAACTGTGAACGCCAATCGAGATGATTGCAATTCGCAATGACTACACAACCAATATTCTAAACAGTAGCTGTAGCAATTTTTTGGGGTGGCCTATGTACAGTACTTAATAGACGTCTATCAGGCTAATAAATAAAAATCTAAAGTGGAACGGAATGTCAACCAGGTAGTACCGGGAAAGTATATGGCAGGCCATTCCTACATTGAGTGATGTAAAAAAAATAAAACCAGACTGCTGCGATCACCAAATGTATTATTCCATTCAACCCTTCTTCAACACGTTGACGTTGACGGTCCGATTTTGTGGAATGCCTCCATGATCCTGTTTCCGCAATATTGTGTCGAGAGCTGATGACACTGCGTCACACTCGTGAGTAGGTGCCACTTGTCAGGACTAGTCAGCTATTGCCTTCCATGGCAATCTAATCCAAAATGAATACATAACTGATCTTATAAGTAGTTTTAAAAAATATGTAATTAAATAAAATCTAACTTAACAGCATTCCATTTCGTTGACTAAGAATATACCACCACTCCATGTCCTCCACGGGACTTTTGTCGTAAAAGGCGAGTAAGCGACTAAACCATAGGGATGGGCAGCAGCGTCCTTTATGTGGAACAATAGCCATACTGGGCGCTCACCAACCCGCCTGCCAAGCGTGGTGAGTACTGGCAAATTCCCCCAAAATGAATCCTGTTCAGTAGTGGATGTCTATTGGTTGATATGACGATGAAACAAAACCATGAAATCATTTAAAAATTATTCTCTAATAAATACAACCGAGATGAGAGGATACGCGAACTTAATCGCGCGTTTCGTCTTATGATCTAAATAGATAACTATGTTTATAGATAACTCCATATTTCCCGAGTACGTCGCAGAGTCACTGCGGGGCGTGTGCTCCGTGCATTACGTGGCATAATTATTTTATCTTGTTTAGCGCGTAGTGTACGAGGAAAAGCTTTGACACTTGAAAGCTTAGAGAATTTGAATTCTCGTATGTATGTTATGGTAAATGATATGCAACGCGTCGACGCTTAACGAGTCACTATGTTAACATTTTAAAGTGGAACAAATGAGTCAGTGCGTTTTATCGTTCGTAAAAATACATCAGTTTTGATGATTATGAGAATCAATTCGCTGTAACTGGCATAATATCATGATCTTTACTATATTATAGCAGAGGTCATCATCATCGTCATTTTTGCCGAAAAGAGCCCACTGCTGGACACAGGCCTCCCACAAAGATGGCCACAATGACTGCTTTGTGTTTATATTGTGTGCTCATTGGGGGTTTTGCAATAATCGCCACGCTTGGTAGGCGAGTTCGTAATCGCAGTTAAGTTGTAAATATACTCGGCGGACGTTGACCAATCCTTTGTCTAATCCCATAGTCACCTTTTACGACACCCACGGGAAGAGATAGGTTGGTGCTATTCTTAGCAGGCACCACACGGTAAGTAGAGTACTTAGCATATAAAATATATGTTAAGTATACCTCTACAATTACGGGCATAATAGATGTGATGTGACATCTGTACTATTTATTATATTATACAGGTATACGGAGCTCATTGTAAATAGAGTATTATTTACAGGACTATAGACATTGTATATAAACCAAAACAACAGCCTATGGCCAGTTACACTCACTTATAAGTGGGATTAGGCAACGCTCGGCTCGGTCAGTCTATGGATGGGTGACCGCTTAGTGGTATCGGAACATCTCCATATTGCAAACGGCACGTAAAATCAACTATCCCGATTGTTATCATTAGACGGTAGTCTTCTCATGCCTTAACCAAGTCACCTCCGACCTCCTTTGGACGACTGAACAACTCAGCCATTAATCTAATTTAAAAAAAAGAAGAACAACAGCCCTTAGAAATGTATGTCCGTTTGCCTGTCTGTCTGTTTGCATAAGATATCAGAAGAGCTGGAAGGATTAAGAAACTGATAGGCCTTAACTTGTATAAGTTGTTCCATACATAAGTAGTAAAAAATTTAGACATGATTTATCGCGGGTGAGTAGAACACGATATACAGTTTGATCTTAACAGAGTATGTGGTTCTATACAAAGTAGAGCTCGTGACAATGTGGTCATTGGCGTGGCCAGAGCCGCGGGTACCAGCTACTTGTCACTAAATTGTAAGTGTCGCAAAAGCTAGACAACTTTAAGCTAAAGAAGTCTCACTGTATTGCACTCCACTGTATCGTTGAGCAGAAATTCGTATGCGGCGAGTGACCGGCTCTACGAGCGGCAGTAAGTCATACCGGTGGAGGTCCGTCCGTAGCGCTCCGCGTGCGCTCCAGCGCCACACAGCGCTTACTAATCGCCGCGTCGCCTCGCACGAACACGTCGCGACTACATTCACTAACTTTGAAAACTTTTTAAACTGGTTCGAGCGCTGAATTAGAGCGATGTAAGCGAGGAAGCTGAGAAATACTCCACCAAGAGATTCCTATAAAAGTGAATTGTACCAGTTATTTACGGTGAGCGAGTTGCAAATAACACAAATAGTTTACGAGCGCTTAAGTGACTGTTACGGCGCCCTAAACACTCGAGAGGGCAATAAAGGATATTATTCATTGGCAAGCGTCGTAATTAAATAGATATTAAGCGAAAAGCGATGGCGAAGTGTACCTTATTTAAGGAAGCTGCAGCAGATAGAAATTTATTTCCGTGATATTGTTGGGGCCGCACACGGCTCGAGCGCGCGGGTGACGTCACCCGCCCCCGCATCGCTCTAAAACGGATTCCCTTTACAATATTTCTTTTCCAGTTCGAATGTGAATTTCCCGCAGCGATGCGAACTATTCATGCGCCCGAGGAGGAACATTTATAGCGACGTATTTTTTTAACTTTCATTTGAATCGGAGTTTAAATATTAAAATGATATCAGCTGGCGTCGTGCCCGCCCCGCGCGTTTCGTTTCAATTGAACTGCGTTTGAGCCGCGCGCCATTAAGCATATTATTTCCAATTGTCAGCTGCAGGCCTGCCGCCTCCCTATCGACATCACCGCTATGTTTGTGTGTGACTGCCGTGAAATGTTCACTTTGATATGTTTCTCCGCTCAGGTCACGGTGAATCGACATATTCTGAGCTGTCTCTACTAATTGTTTGTTTATTTAGCTGAACTTTGTATATCTTGAAAGTTTATTCGAATGTAGATATTTTACTTTACTTATTAGCTACGGTGGTACGTTTTCTTAATTAGTGCTTTTAGTGCTTAATTATGTATGTCTACTATGTTTGCGCATCATGACTATTTATTTGTTGTGAACTTCAATAGCATCATCGAGTGCTGTTCCGATTAAGAATATAGCACCACTCCATCTCCTTCCGTGAATGTCGTAAAAGGCGACTAAGGGACTCTAAACCAGAGAATTGGGCAGCAACGGCCCTTCTGTGGAACAGTAGTCATTCAGCGCTCACCAACCCTGGTGAGAACTCGCAAATGTCCGCTAAATAATGACACAATTGTAGAATTCTATGGCGAGGCCTTTGTTGATCAGTGTGGCGTTAATCCTCATAACCATTAACTTATGCTATAGCAATAACATAAACTAATTATTTAGGTACATTCATCGGATGGATACACACAGATTCTGCAGGGGAGTAAAAGAGTAAATGTTACACATATTGTGTGACTGCGACGCTCTTGCTAGGCGCAGGGCGAATCACCTGGGAATAGTAAGCTATTCCCAGGTGATTCGCCCCACGGATTAGTCCTGTATTAAATGATTATGCGCAGTTCCATGCCGGCACAATCACAGAATATCTGCAAGAACTCTTCGATGTGGCAGCAACGGAGTAGAGGGCGAGGGTCAGCACAAGAGATACACAAGGGTTGAGGTGCTCGGCGACAGCGGAGCCCGACATATAGCTCACAATAGATTAGATTAGGCACATTCAAGAGTAACATAAAAAAAAACTGTTTTAATATTACTTAGACACTGTTAGAGTTATCTTATACATTTGTCGGCAATATGTCGGGCTAAAGCACCTCGACCCTTGTGGATCTTTTGTGCTGATCTTTATTATAGTTAGCCGCCGTGTGGTGCCGGCTCAGAATACCACCACCCCATCTCCTCCCGTGGGTGTCGTAAAAGTTGACTAAGGGATTAGCCGGAGGATGGGCAGCAGCGTCCTTCGAGTACATTAACAACTCAACTGCGATCGCCAACCCGCCTGCCAAGCGTGGCGATTATGGCAAAACCCCCCAATGAGTCCACACCCATATCGGTCATTGTGGTGGAGGGTTTGGGGGAGGCCTGTGTCCAGCAGTGGACTTCATTCGGCCGAAATGATTGATTGATTACAGGTGACTCTTATATCGTACGCCCAGCCGAGCGGCATGTATGGTCGTCCGTTAATGTCGGCACAATGGAGCAACGACGTGCAGCCGATGTTCAGTGAGCACGACACCACACGCAACACTCACGTTGCGGACGCATCGCCCGGGTCGCGTCATCCCTGAGCCACCCAATTGATTAACAATTACTGTTGCTATTGCCCTTTGCATTAGGGGAGAGGGGGGCGGGGGGTGTAGCATCAGGCGGCGTCGCCGTCCGGCAGGCAATAATAGACGATCAACTGCGGCGAGGTGGGCGGCTTGTAGTTGTGCTGGGACATGATTGTACAATTTTTACGTGGAAACCAGTAAGAGTGGATCGCCATAGTTATTACTTATATAGTATTTAGTAAACTTTTTTTAGATATATTTAGTTGTATTCCAACACTTGTAATCGTTTTTTTGGCCGTAATATTCAATAGTAACAACTAAATTGCAGCTTTAGGTTTTATAACGACTAGCTGTGCCCCGAGTTTCAACTGCCTCTTAATTTCAAAGACATCGGTTTATCTATATGTAAATAATTAGTATATAAAAGTATTGTATTTCATGGGGGTAATTAATCTTTCGCGATACCCTAATTTCTTTTGTAAAATAAAAGTAGCCTATATTACTTCTTATAATATTAGCTATATGCCATTGAAAGTCCCGTCGAAATCAGTGCAACCGTTTCGGAGATTAGCCGAAACGGACAGAGAGACAGAAAGATAAAAAAATAAAAGTTGGTATTTTGTTATAAGGATCGTATATACTTTTATATGCATTTAGTAAAAAGCTGTTATTTTGACATTACAAACAGACACTTCAATTTTATTTTTTGTATTGATATAGAAAGGCTTGCAACTTGTTTACTAAATAAGCAAATATAATAATCGCGTTACGATAGTTAATCAAAGCCTCAAATAAAAACGCTGCCTTGTCTCGGAGAGCCACCCCGCGTCAAGATACCGATGAGTGAACTGCGAAGCCTTGCTCTAACAGCCATTCCAGCGTGCGTATAATTAAGTTGGTATATAATGTGTGGTGCCGGCTCAGAATGCCACCACCCCATTTCCTCCCGTGGGTGTCGTAAAAGTCGACTAAGGGATTAGCTGGAGGATGGGCAGCAGCGTCCTTCAAGTACATTAACAACTCAACTGCGATCGCCAACCCGCCTGCCAAGCGTGGCGATTATGGCAAAATCGCCCAATGAGCCCACGACACACCCATATCGGTCGTTGTGGTGATCTTTGGGGGAGGCCTGTGTCCAGCAGTGGACTTCATTCGGCCGAAATGATGAAAATGATGATATTGGCTGGTGACAGGTGTCGTGTGCACGCAGCTCTGACACGCCGCACACACAACCTGGCCGCGCAGCGACATGCATCGGTCACTCGTAATATTCGCCCATCGCCACGACGAGGCACCGCGTCCCTCTCACAGCATAACTAATCTGCTAGTTATACGCCTTTATGCTGATAAAAGTGAGTGAAATCTACCATTCATTTTTTCGTGCATAGGTACCTACTATTTGTCAACAAATATGAAATGAATACGACACGGTTGGTGCAATGGCTGATACAGTCGGCTGCTGCACTCGGATCGCTGGTTCGGTTCTCGCACGGAACAAAAATTTATATGATCTGTATCTGTTCCGGATCTAGGTGTATTGTGTATGAAATTTGTGTATGTAAACGCACCCACGACACAGAAGAAATCCAAGTGTAGGGCAACGACTTTAGTTAAAAAAACGGTTACTTTGATTAAGGCTTCTTTTTATAAAACGATGCAATGGAGAGACCAGAGTGTGTTGTCCCAGTTTACGGACAAAAATGTCACATGTACAAATACCCGGAATCAAAACAACTATGATTATACAAATCTTATTTTTGAACGGGAATCAAACTCGTGACTCGAAGCGCATCGCTCAGCCACAGTGCAATTCGAGGCGTCAAATTTAAATTACAATTTATACTTGCTAGGAAAATGGGTTAAAAATATGGAGCTATTCGGGATCATAGCGAGCGCACTGTCGTTAAATATATTCTCGCAGACCGAAGCAAGGTGCAATTTAACGCTCTCGTCCAACATGTACTCTTGACTTGAATTTAAAAATATTTTAAATTAGATGCGCGCCCGCCTTCCAATACTATTACGAGAGACCAACGTAGTCAACTTGTTATCCGTGGGGTATCCAGATTAAGAATATAGCACCCATCTCTTCCCTTGGGTGTCGTAAATGGTGACTAAGGGACTCTAAGACAGAGGGATAGGTAGTAGCGTCCTTCCTGTGGAATAGTAGCCATACTGCGCTTCCCACCTCAAATTCCCCCAAAAATGACACAATTGTGGGAATCCATAGGGGATGCCTATGTTCAGCAGTGGACGTCCTTTGGTTGTTATGTTATCATCGTGATGATGAAACCAGTCAACACTGCACAAATATGAAAAATACAGGTATTTAATTACTCGAGCGATTCATTTCAGTTAGCGACCGCCACCGTGTATGTCCACAACACCGGAAGAGTCACTCATGCATGTGTCTCCAACTTAGGGGAGAGGGGCGCTGGAATCGAGAACGAAATGAAATAACGTTAATCCAAAATAGACTAAGAACGCCCACTGAAATGGAATGGGCTTCCAATACCTGTAAGAAAGAAAGAAAGAAAAAGTATTTATGTCTGAACACCATAGAGACGCGCATTATATTAATATCAAAGTAAAAAACATTTTTTTTTTCCTTGCAACAATCACGCAAATTAATTAAGTACCTCGCCAAAGGACTTGGAGTCCAGACTATCATTATTCACAAACAAAAAAGAAAAGTAATTCAGCATTGCCAGCTCTGTTTAGTGCGTGAATGTTGGCAAGAGATTTAAATTTGTGACAAGTGTGTTACTTACTACTTCACGCTGGTATTCTGAGAGAGCGGGGCTCACCACCCATCTTATCGCTTCATATGACACATTGTGAGGCTGCACTCAGGATCAGTTCATCCTGTAATTTCATATAATCGAAGAACGCTAAAAATGTGTTCCGCCGCCGATCATTCCGAATAAATTAATTTTCTTTTTTCTTTATTCTATTTGGAATAGACATTAGTTTTTACCTAACCGGAAGAAGCCCCGACGTCACTAAGGAGGCTGACATTGAAAACCAGCGCTGTTGGCGTCGTTTTTATTTCATCAAATTGTTCAACAAATACTGAGCGTAGACCATTATCTGCACGTTTAAGTTAAACTATTTATTTTCTGAATATTGATATAGATTTAAATAATCTCTTGCCATTTTAACATCCAGAAAGTAAAACCGTGCGTGTGTTATAAGAGTTTCAGTCTAGTGTTATAGGGAGAAAATTAAAACTTTGTGCCTTCTTTTCCTGGTCGAGCCAGTAAATTCTCAAGCTGTGTGTCAATAGCTAGACTCTACCATGAAACTATAATTCATTTTAAACCTTATTTATATAGCTAATGGTGTAAGGTGCAAGATTAAGTAGTGTGTGCCAACTGAAAACCAGCGCTGGATGTTACAGCCAGCATATGCTGAGCTGGTTACCCTCTCGGTATGGCTATGTTCGTCAGTGCACTTATTTTCAAATGTTTGTTTAATTTTACTGCGATTTCTTTTTTTTCTTATGTGCTGTAAACTATGTCCTGTGCCGAATTAAATGATTTCTATTCTATTCTATTCTATGTGTTAAATAATAGTCAATATACGATACAACAAACTATATTTAATGTTCTACAAAGTAGTGGTAATACTATGTCCTACATGTAGTTATTACTGTTACCAAGTAAACACGTTAATAATTTTGATTGTTACAAATGCACCCGGCCGCGATGATTCTGTGTAATGCACTAATTGATATTACGTGGATTTTTTACTTCAAGCTAAGTATTCGGGAATATTACACCGAAAAAATGGTCACATCAAAGATATTGGAAGAAAAAAACGTATGCCAAGTAGTTCAAAATGTATGCGTGCCTAGAGATCCTACCATTCTTCATAAAACACACTAATCTATAAACTATCCAATAAACTGAATAAACCCTACATTATAATTGGCTACTCATTCTAAAACAAACCCACGACTTTGTAGGCAGCCCATCATGCCGAGCATACGGACTGCACACAGCGGCCGTACCACGCAACGCGTAAGTTTATTGGTATAGTAGTACCATTCGGTGATCTATTCACTGCGTTTGTTATTAACCGATTGCTAGTTAAAAGTTTCTCCCCGTCCAAATGCTTACGGAACGAAAGGTGACTAAGGGATTAGCCGGAGATGAAGGGGATGGCAGCAGCGTTCTCCGAATACATAAAAAATTCAACTGCGATCGCCAACCCGACTGCCAAGCGTGGCGATTATGGCAAAACGGAGGGTTTTGAGTACACAACACACCGATATCAGTCATTGTGGTGATCTTTGAGGGCGGCCTGTGTCCAGCAGTAGACTTATTCGGCCGAAAAGATGAAAACAAAAATGTAGGTATCCAGATCAAAAATTACTACATTGTAGCACAAAGATTAAAACAGTCACAGTGGAAAAGTTTCATAGCATTGCGAGCGCTAGTTCCACTCGTGCACCAGAAGAAAGGCGTGACCTTTCATTACCGGCCCAGTTTTATTGTTGTTGCGGCCACCAGCTCCCCCCTTCCCACCTGCGCCTGCCCCTCGCCCCCTGGCCGCCACAACGCTACGCACGACGCTAATTCCCAGAGGCTCATGTTTCAGTAACGCAACGTAAGTAAGACGTCGGAATTAATTTAAACTCGCAAGAAAAATGATTGTGCGCGAACGCGATCATTAACCTTAATTACTGTAATTATTCATATTTATATTGTGACTCGCGGCAGAAAACGCTCGATGGTAAACAGAGATTGATTGAAACCGAATCTCCAGCGAATATTTTTAGGTCGACGCGTGGATTTAATAAATGTAAAAAGTCAGCCATAAATTCGGGAATACCTCACGTTGTTCGCAACAAGGATAACTGTTTTCATGGGCTGTAAAAACACCTATAGTGTAAATTGGACGGCGGGAACGAGCCCCACTTGGCAGCTTAGTTCCATGTTTTAACACATTTTGTTAGCTCCGGCTCGGGGGCGCCACGTGACCTATGTACTTATGATGGATAACCGCGCATGTTTTATTAGAAATTGATTATTTTTTACCATATGCACTCTAAACACTAATTAAATATCTGTACATCAGAGGTATGTTATGTAAGTTAAGTACTCATCATTAGACAGGAGTGTTTGATTTGAGAGGTCTTCATTGGATATACCTCGGGCTGGAATCGAACACAGTACAAAACCACTCTTAATTTTAGAAACGGTATCATGTATCAAATTTCTTAATTTATATATGAAATATAAAAGACTTAATTGAGTTTCCTTCTGCAGTACAGATATGATATACTGGAACGCTTATATTCCACCAAAGGTTAGACAGAGGCGTACTGTCGTTCATATTTCGAAGATGTACGGCAATATGAAGTCTCACGTGATAGAGCGCGAGCCCATTGCCATTTGCCGAGCACAATTACAAACTCTGAGCCACTGAGAATCCCCTAACAGCAGCCTAACAGAGCATATCGCGAGTATATGCACCTCTTTAGAAATACTATTGAAATCTTGGCTCGTTGAGGATTCCAGTTACTTGTGAATTTATTTAAAGCAATGAATTTTTAATTCATTTTAAAAATGGCTTTATAAATCGAATTTAAAAGACATTTGTTTTATTTCCCTTTGACGGTGAAATAATTATGTAATTGAGATGTACAATTTCAAAATTAATAATAACATGTTTATCTGAAGTACCTAACAATATTTATCCCAACATGGGAATTGAATCGCTTGTCAGCCGCACTTGCAACCCCTAGAGTAATGAGGTTTACGTTGGCAGGCGGAATTACATAATTTTATGATTATAATAAATCTGAGTGGATTAGTAAAATTAATAAACAAAGTAGGTCGACGTTTGTGAAAGCTTCCATAACGAAACCGGATTAAGAAAGTAATTAGCGCAGATTAAAATGTCATGAAAACAAATTCTGTAGCTAGCGAATAAAATATTTAATGTCATTGGTTGAGAAGCGCCTCCGAACGAGTTTAGCCGTGAGAGATTACCACCCAGTGCCGCTCGCGTACCGCTCCCGTGCCGTACCTGTGTCAGCTATGAAAACGTAGCCATATCAGGTAGTTACCCCGTAGCGCTACGGTGCTACGAGGCAACGTAGCTCGTTAGCTTAGTTTGGTGGAATTTTAGTCGCTGCGCTAATCCGGCATCGTTTGTAATTTGAGTTTTTAATTGCAATGCTGGGTAGTCAGATGAAATTTCACTCCAAGTGACAGCAATGCAACAAACACTCTGCACACCAGTAGTACTGACACATCAATATGTCAGTGCTATGCTGTTGTACCGTGTACATATAACAATATATCGGGGATGAAATTGGAGCGTTAGGTAGGATATCAAAATGTCGAGTACAACGCGTATATGTATATGTGCGAGCGGGTAGACCCACGTGGAACAGTAGCAATGCACCTCAACACGTTATGGCCCTCAACCTCCTTACGACGGCTATGTTTGACACTTACAGAAAACTAAATGGAAAACCGAAGGCTAATATTGGTGTTTATCAAACTCTCTGAGGGAGTAGCCCCGGCACACGGCCGCCGGCCGCTTCCATTGTATACCACACATTCGGGGTTCCGGGTATAAATCAATCGAAATACCAAATGTTGACAGTCTAAATAACATTCACCGAAGCAATAATATAACTGTAAAATACGCGTATAAAGTGGAATTTGTGTGGCTTGTGCAAAGAACCGAGTGGAGTGATACGGTATCAACTGAAACCAAGCGTAGTCAAAACTGCTGAGTGAGATAAAGTTCTCCCAAGCTAAACAAAGTGGTGCTGATAGTCATGTACGTAATGTGTGTCAGTAATAGTGACTACATGGTACATCCTATCTCTTCCCATGGGTGTCATAAAATACGACTATGAAATTATCCGGAGAATACGTAGCAGCGTCCTTTGAACATACATATTTACAATTCAACTGCGATTGCCAACCCGTCAACCAAGCATGGCAACTATGGCAGAACCCCCCAATGAGTACATAAGTTTAGTCAGTGTGGCGATCTATGAGGACGCCTATGTCCAGCTCTGGACATCTTTCGGCTGAAATGTTAACATGGTCATGGTAATGATGTTTTTGTTCGAAATTTAGCTTTTTTATTTAATATCTATTGTAGAGCCTATTCATGTCCGAGTATCTTATCACACGTAGTTAGAAGTAGGCCTACTGTATTTCCTTACTAAGCGGCGCAGGTCATTAATAATTGTCAAGTGTAGTCCGATTACGATAGTTGCGTGCGGTGAAATCACATCTACCGCGCGTTACGGCTAATGAACCGGAGTGATCGAGCGCGGAGTACAAGCCGCGGTGAACACGTGGCGCGGCGATCGGCCCGGCTTGTGGTGTGAATAACAGTTTTGAATCGGTTACAGGCAGATTCAGTAATCATAATTACACGCGGGAAGTATTAGTTGCCTAAAAAGCCTGAATGGCGGAGTAATTTTTATTTCACCTGGTCGATATACTTACTTCCTGTAGCCCAAGGAAGGTTGAAAAGACATGTCGAAGCCCTAATGGCTAAAACCACTGAAGCGGTTCTCTTCGACAACGAAGGAGGCTGCAGTGTCTTGAGAACAATCACAATCACGGAGCCACCCATTAGCGTCACGCCTTTAGGCACATCTCGGAGGGGGTCACTGTATAGCCTCTGTTGGAGGGGAGGTTACTGGGCAAAATCCGCCCGTCAGGCGCATCTTGGGATTGCAAAGAATCTCCCCGAAGCCTGGTGTTTCCCTGAAGTTTTGTGTTGTGCTGCGCATAGTCCGCATCTACTAATTATTTTATATATATTAACACTGAATGTCTCGTGTCTAGTCGCTTCGAAGTTGCTAGTTGGTAATAATGACACGTATTAATACTGTGCTAAAAAGTGCGACCTCGCTCATTTCGAGTACTAACAGTTTACTCAGTTATTACACAAAGCTGCTTTAATTCATAAAAAGCGTGCGATTCTGATACAGATACAGTGCACCGGCACTAAAAGGGTTCATGACCGCCATCATCAGTACAATTTATGACACCGTTGATGGTGCGTTGTCTTTTGCTTCCTTTACAATCCTTCCAAGACGTGCCTGGGGGGCAGCCTCTTTACAGTAACCTCCCCTCTGCTAGAAAGGGTAACCTTATTACAATCTCACCCCCTCCTAGATGTGTCTACGAGTGTGTACGAATCTCGTACATAAACATATAATTATATTTATATTGAATATCTTAGCTAGCAACGCTCATGTTAGAGATTGTTCGGGTGTGTTCCACAGCTATGGCGTGGTTCGTCTAGTTCTACTTATTGTACAAGTACAGATATGAACTACAGTACAATACTAACTACTACTACATGCCTAGATCACTAAGCTAGGTGTGGCACAACGGGTGGCTCTGTAGCGTTGAATTTCTATATCCCAAAGACCACCTTCCCTTTCGAAGATGGCCACCTGGGATGGGCTCCTGAAAGGCAGGCAGAAGAACAGTATGAAGTCCAAAAAAGGCTGAAGTATGACGAAAACTCTGAAGTATATTGCAGAATTCGTACATGTTTATAAAGTTTGATCGTCGACTGTTAATAGATTTGAGTGAGGCACAGCTGTCCTCGTGACCAGTGATCGATATCAAACGGTATTTGCCTCTACTAATATGCGACAATTAGTCGAAAATTTTAAAATCAATACTTTTATCAAACCTGTATCAATACAACATGTTAGTAATTACTCGCCAGCTCGGCATCACTGATACTTTAAAGTCATATTCGAAGTACATTGTTCGACTTGTGTATTATATTTCCCAGCTAGCAATTCGTTATTTGACGTTCAATCTATTAATATAATAAAGCTTTGAGTTTGTTTGAACGCGCCAATCTCTGGAACTACCAGTAGGAAGTGAAATATCCTTTTTGTATTGTAAACTTATTTCCTGAGGAAAGTTATACGTTATTTAACATCACGCTACGACTTCAAGGAGCTGAGCAAATATAAAAAGTCGAAAGAATACGAAGTAATAGCGCGGCCGAGCGCCCGACCTGTGTACTTTCGGTATCAGTACACCACACGAAACTATGGCTTAAAATATTGTCTTTGCCGAAGCATTCTCAATTATTTATAAATAATCCAACACTTTTATTAAAAGGCTGGTGAAACTGCGGCGCGCAGCTAGTATAAAATAGGCGACAGTATAAAACATGGAAAATATTGTTACAGATTTAACTGTTGACCTTAACCCAGTTGAATACCACGACGTATATCAAGATCAAAGGAACAGCAAAATAATATTATCAGCTTCTTTGGCATCTTTAGAAAAAAGAAATTGTCAAGTTTGAGTTCACACGCGGTAGAAGTGAAACTGTTTTGGTTAATTCGTAAGAGAATGAGATGAATACACTATGTAGATGGTATACAGAAAGAGAGCGATTGATCGACCATAGCGAATAGGGAAACTTTATAGAAATGTGTATTATCTTATTCTCTCACAGCCTTAAGTCTATAAAAAACATTTATAGTTGTCTTTCTTTCGTTACACATTTCCGCTTCATAAAATCCATTTCAAACCGTCCCAAAAGAAGTTTCATTTCAAAAATGATACAATACAATACTCTTTATTGTACACCAAAAATAACAAAAATAAGATCCAATGTAGAAAAAGACATGTACAAAGGGCGGTCTTATCGCACACGGCGATTTCTGCCAGACAACCTTGGTATATTACTGTATCGTAGCTATAGCTTACATGTATATATCTCATATGCTTAAACACTCCAACCCCTAATAAATATTATCTGTATTACTACTTATAAAATCAATTACTATGTTGTGGATATATAATCAGCATATTACTGTCCCACTGGTGGACACGGGCCTTTTCTCTGGACGAGAAGCTTTACGGCTTAGTCCACCAGGCTGGCCAAGTGCGGGGGTTCATTTTTTTCATTTAAATTTATTAAAAAAACGTTGCCCCTCTCTAGGATTCCTCCTGTGTCGTGGGTGCGTTTACAGACATGAATTCCACACACAATACACCCAGACCCGGAACAACTACCTGCAGATCATACAAATATTTGTTCCATGCGGGACTCGAACCCACGACCCGGAGTGCAGCAGCCGACTGTATCAGCCACTGCACCAACCGCGCCGTCAAACTACACACACCATAGAGAATATTATTGGAGCCCTCTCAAGTGTGAAGGTTTCCACACGATGTTTTCCTTGACCGTTAACGCAAGTGATAATCAAATTTTGATCCGCACATGAATCCGAAAAGTCAGAAGTGCGGGCGGGGATCGAACCAAGACCCCTCTGTGTAGAAGGCAAGTTCAACTACTAGGCTATCACTGCTAAATATATGTTGTGTATAACCTGAAGCTTCTCCGAAACGAATCTCACGCAGACCTACAGTGCACCTCAACTGCTGAGGAGCCCTAAACTCAACATTTTAATTTCATGTAGGCCCTGATAGGCTTTAGGACAAGTCAACCGCTTGGTTCGGAAAAGTCAGCCCTATGGAGAAGAGCTGGCAAGTAACTCCATGGTTACATAGTAATGTCTTAGGTTTTCGCGATTATTACACATCATAATAAAAACACTATAAAACGGATTTTATCGCGTAAATTTTAGAATTTTGTTGTTCTAGAAGTTTTTAATACTTTGCAGCATTCGTGGTCGCAGGATGACTAAGGTGACAGGCGTCGTTACAGATTTTCAAAAATTATTTTACTTTATCTACCGTACAATTTGAATCAAAACATTATTTCGATGCACGCAGTAATCACTCACATTGTCTTGATGTGTCGTAGTGCGGTATGTCGTATGGGACTTTATTATTTTAATAACTGGATACCAAATATGTGGTTGCCAACTATCTTCTCTATTAAGATAAGGATGTTTAATAATTTCAATAGACTCTTCTTTCGCGAGGACTTGAGGTTGATCAAAACGCCAAAGGCATATTCACACATTGCACACTTAGAGGAGCGTCTGTGCTTGATGTGAGCTTTTATTCGGGTGGCTATGCTACGCTTTGTTTGCCCTATGTATGACTAACCACAATCACAGTCAATCTTGTAGACTCCTGCATCTTGTAAAGGTATGTGACATTTCACCGGTTTGGGAAGTTGGCTGATCTTCTTAAGCGGCTTGAAGTAGGTTTTTATAGAAGCACTCTTCAAGATATGACCAATTCTGTCCGTGACTCCCTTAATAAATGGTAAAGTGGGTCATCGATCAACCGTGGTGGGTTTCGTGCGGCTTCTGCGACGGGGATGTGGAGCTTTCAAATGGTTATTTTGAAGCTCCCCTGCCAGATGGTCAGTTTTGGTGAACAAAGATTTGGCCACAGCAGTAGTTGTAGTACAGAGAGCACATGGCATCTGCAACGCTTGAGCGGGCATGACATACCAAGTCTGCAAGACAACTATCGCGTCAGTTAAACAAAATAAACCACATGGGGTCGCAGATACAGTATAAAATCAAAATAAAAAATGAATATAAAAATAAAAATGTTGAGCTTTCTTTCTGAGCATATTCAGTCAGCAAAAATAGAAACATTTGAAAGGTAAACAAGTCGCATATTCTTAAAAGCTAACATCCACTCGCGACGTAAGCCAGTCAATCCTTTGCAATTCCTGGCCGAACAATCGGATGCCCCATGTGAGCTCTCGGTGTGAGCCGGGTCACGAAGTAACGAAGTACAGAAGGTCCAATGCTAAGGAATGAGGAGCTTACATGTAAATACTTGCTAACGTTTACACACATATAGGTAAATAAATAAGTCTCGAATCACTGTTTTACCGAATTACCGATTGTACGCTCATAAGTGATATTTTTGTTTTGTGGTATTGGTTTTTAAGTTATATCTTCCACTCGCGAGAATGAGAGTGTGAGCATGCAGGTGGGGCATGCGGGTTGCTTTAAAGATCACAACAACACCAAGGGAGTAAATTTTGCCGGCAGAAACGCATTTTTGAAGGCCCCCGTGTCATAAATCTGCCATTTTTTTTTGTATAAAACGCTGCAATATTGTTGTTACCAACAACGTTGCTACTTCCGTCGGTATTTAGCTTTAAAAGAATGGATTCAACCTTCTGTACTATTTACATGTGTCGTGTGATGCAACCCGTGGTCCGTAATCGGCTTTGCAGCACCCGCGTGCCGAGTGGAACCGAGCGAGGCCGAGTGAATCCGAACGGAGCCGAGCCGGGCGTCTTGTGTCCCGACAGCATCACATCCACATACGACGCTTATATATGTACACGACACACATAGGTACACTGTCGCTCTCTGAAATTTATTCTCGGAGCCGTCGCATAAGTTTTCTCTGCGTTATCTCATAAGATAGTAAATAAGAAAGAGTTTCCTTAGATTCGAAGTTATGATACGTTATTGAATTCAGTTGTTGTATTACAATTTAAGTTGGAACGAATGAGTAGGCTACTGGGACAGTTTAGATAGTGTTGAACTTTATTAATATTTATATTCGGTCTTTCTATGCTATTATTGCTCGGGTTGAACATAAAAAATGCCGGCTAAGAATAGGCTAGCTCTTCGCCCACTGTGAGTGCTTAAAGACTATACCAGAAAGAGAAGAGTAGCGTCTTGTCGTACTTTGGGATGAAATTGAAATTCTGCAATAACCAAGGTCAAGGTGCTGATTATGGTAATATCTTTTAGGAATGTTTACTGTCAAGATCATTGAGAGGCATTACTTAATCGTTGAGACAACTACACAGCTTACTTTAAAAAAATACATCGAAATAATATTACATCAAAAAGATTTTAACTGAGATAATGTAAACAAACTACGTAAAGTTTTATTAACATTGACATATTCGAGCTGGAAAACACTCTGGCAGTAGCCTTAGTCAAAACCAAAACGTAAAAAGTAACTTTAAATGTGTTATATCAGTAATCGACCCACAACATTATAATACTTTTTAATTCTTTTACGTGTAAACGGCTCATTGTAAATCGTAACCGTATATTTGTATTGATCCATATGAAAGGCGTGGAACGAGCCGCAAGCTTTTAGCCCTCCTCTAGCGGATACATTAGCGCTGGAGGCGCATCGGTGGCCGAGCGCCGGCCGCACGCCCGCGTCCGAGCCGTAGCCATCAATCTCGCGCTATGAAATTATCCCCAACAAAACAACTAACCGCAGAAGGTCCACATATAAATAGCTGTGATAACCGTTATCTTGCTTTTCTTGGCTAACCATAGGCGAGTGGAGACCGCGCACCGGAAAACGTAGCGTGGGACGACCTCCAACGAGGTGGACAGACTGGTGAGGGTCACTGGGAGTCGTTGGATGAGGGCGGCATATAACCGCTCCTTGCGGAAATCTAAGGGGAGGCCTTTGTTCAGCAGTGGACATCGGCTGATATGATGATGATGATAGGCGTGTAGATTTCATAAAAGGTGTGTAGCTAGTAACAATATGCTGCTATTAACAATCCCATACCGTCATTAATATGGCACCTTTCTTCTAGAAGAAGGTTGTCATATAGCGAAATGCCCTTCGTCATGTCAATTTGAAGTCTAAAATAGTCTGTTTGGAGCTTTATAATGACTGAATAAACGATTCTATTCTACCCAGCTATCAAGTGTAGCCGTTATTAGGAGGCTTATGTTTAGAACTGGACGCGTATGTGCTGATAATGTTAACCATTGAACTGACCGTCCTAAATAACGCAGGCTGGAGACGAAAACCATTTTTATTTGTTATTTTATTTTTTTGAAATTCCTTGCAGTCGGCCCCTTTTTCACCTGATACTAAGCAACGATGCGGTCGAAGAGTGAGCACGCTTGCCTAGAAATAACCCATTCTCTCGAGACTTGAAGACTTCTAGGTTGTAGCTAGGTTAAAAAACAGACCCCAGCAAGGAGTTCCACACCTTAGCGATACGCATGAAAGAAGTGGAAACAAAATATTCCATGCGTTGGTATGACTGAAACTTGCATCATTATACAGTGTCGCAATGCCGTTTGTCAGCAAAGCTTGGGGGAATAAGTCATGCAATTCCAACGCACTCGCCAAAATATATCTGATAAAAACTGACAAACTTGCAACTCATAGACATAATGTCCGAGACTCGTAAAACCATGGCTGAGTGCATCGTTGTTAATAAGTCTCTCAATGACCTCCAGTTCTTTTTCAAGCTGGTACTTGGAGGTACCATCCTAAAGATGAGAGAAGGATTCCACACACGATCGATCTAGCGCTTGGTATGCGTAGAGCATCTGTTCCGGTGTGAAATACTGTGTCACCTTCGATAGGATGCCATGATTGTTGGCAGCCAGTTAAGCCTTTGACTTGACTTGGCAGCCAAAGTTTGTAAACCATTGTCCAGCTGTAAAGAACATTATTACTGTCATAGATTGAACACATTGCGTCCTGGTCTTTTCTGCTTTTTTGCATACCCTTCGATGCAAAAGAAATCCTAATATGGGGAAAAAATACAGTTGTTTTTTTGTTTTGTTCGAATGTCTGTGTATGCCAATGCACTTTGTACAGCACCACTTGTCGTATGGAGTGTATCTTCTGTGCATATTTGTTATGCGGCATATGTAGGTTGTGGTGGCTGCGTATGAACCACGCCGCCACAACGCTGGGAGAACCCTCTCACATACACAATACTAATCAAGGTGTGGATACAAGCCGGCTGCTTCACTCGAACCTGATTGAAACTAAACATGTGTACTACTTGTAATCTGTTTTAAATTCTGGACTTTTAACCTACTAAATTCCTAAGCCGTTTTTATTCTCATAATCCTATACAGTTTCATCCACATACGTACCTACATAAGGTACCTGCATAAGGTCCAAAATGACAAGAAACGTAACTTTTATTTTCATCATCATCATATCAGGCCATCCCCATAGATTCCCACATCTGTGTCGTAATTTTGGGAGGAATTTTCCAGAAATCACCACGCTTGGCAGGCGGGTTGGTGTTGGTGATTGCAGAATGGCTGCTGTTCCACAGAAGGGACGCCGCTGCACAACCCTTTGGTTAAGAATCCCTTAGTCACCTTATATGACACGGGAGGAGTGGAGTGCTATATTGTTAATCCGAACACCACACGGATGCCGAAGTCTTTAGGGAACCCAATTTTAGTACCGAATTATTTTGCTGGAAATAAATTGTTCGTACCGTGTGGTGCCGGCTCAGAATACCACCACCCCATCTCCTTCAGTGGGTGTCGTAAAAGTCGACTAAGGAATTAGCCGGAGGATGGGCAGCAGCGTCCTTCGAGTACATTAACAACTCAACTGCGATCGCCAACCCATCTGCGAAGCGTGGCGATTATGGCAAAACCCCCTAATGAACCCACAACACACCGGTATCGGGCGTTGTGGTGATCTTTGTGGGAAGCTTGTGCCCAGCAGTGGACTTCATTCGCCTGAAATGATGATGAAATTGTTCGTTACTGCACTTTGTCTCAGTTGGGAACTAAATCCAACATCTCATCAGTAAAACAATAATGTATTGTAATAAATAAATAATATAAAATTCATCTAAGGTTTGCGTTCACTCGTCACTCTGTAACTCAAGCATCGCGCTACCGATTGAGTCCGCAAACTGATCGCAGCATCCCGTTGCGAATATTTTTCAACAGGAGAACGGAGTGACGACAACGAGCAGCTTTCTGTTGTGATGGTCATTAATTAATCAAGTGGAGTCATCCAAGCTGACGGTAACTGATTGTTTAATCAGCTGGTGCATTTAGTTGGAGAGAATGACAAATACTGAAAAATGCAGCACAAAATAATAAAAATGTTGACGTATATAGAATGAATAAAATGAACGCGATGTATTTCCGTAAGCCATTCGCATACATTTCAGAAAGTAAAATGTCTAGTATTTCTGTTATTGGCGTGTTGTACCGACTCAGAGAAACACCCCGTCTCATCTTGTCGGTGTCGTAAAAAGTGACTATGGTATTAGTTGGAGGATGGGCAAAGCGTCCTTCGAGTATATTAATTACAACTCAACTGCGATCGCCAACCCATCTGCCAAGTGTGGTGATTATGACAAAGCACCTCAATGAGCATACGACACAAACCCAGGCTGGTCGTTTTAGTGATATTTGGGGATGGCTCGTGTCCAGCAGTAGAAGGCTTTCCGTTGAAAATATTCCTTAAATAAATAGCCTTATGGTGTTCTTGTCTTTAAATCACTGGCGTATATAAGCCGTATCCGAGTTGCACCACACTTGCGGATATTTCGTGTCCCGTAAGGGTCACCTTAAGGGCTACCTTATTTAGGTCACCTTTGACTCCATGAGTTGTGACATGCGGGCGGCGAACTTGGGTTAGACGTCCAAAGACAATTCCCCACGCCGATCTGGATCGTGGGGCTGGTTTGGCCACACGGGTTGACGTCACTTGGCCTGCTGGGCCCCGTCTTGGGTAGAGAAAGACACAAGGGGCGCTTATTTATCCAATGCAATGGAACGATTATAATTAAAAAACATTGATAGCCTGGTGGTTGAACGCTTGCCTTCCATACAGGAGGGTCTGAGTTCAATCCCGGTCCACACCTATGAGTTTTCGGATTCATGTGCGGATCAGTATTTTATAATCACTTGCTTTAACGTTGAAGGAAAATATCGTGAGGAAACCTGCGCAACCTGAGAGGGCTCCAAAATGTTCTCAATGGTTTGTGTAGTCCGCCAACCCGCACTAGGCCAGCGTGGTGGACTAAGGGCTAACCTTTCTCATCGTGAGAAAAGACCCGTGCCCAGCAGTGGGACAGTAATGGGCTGATTATGTATGAATATAATTTGCATTAATCTCCCAAAATTATACCTCTCAACTTACAATTTTAAGATTTATTTGTACTAATGATGCGTATAACATGTTCCCTCATGGCCTCGGAGCAATTAAAACAAATTGCAGTATAAATTGTTAAAAACAAATATTATAATACGTATCAATTACTGCGAGCGACATAACTCATTATGTTTCAGAATTAAACTCGAGTAATAAATAATATAACAGACTAATTGTGTCCCGCGGTTTCACCCACCCTTTAACATAAATAATAATTATATAATTAGTATATAAATTGGATTTCATAGGTTTTAATTTTTTTCGCGGAATCCTATTTCTTTTTCCTAAAATAAGAGTAGTCTAAGTTACTCCTTATAACATCAGCTATCTGCCAGTGAAAGTCCCGTCAAAATCAGTCCAGCCGTTTTGGGGACTAGCCGGAACAAACAGACAAACAAAAAAATCAATTTTTTGTTATAAGTACCGTGTATACTTTCATTTTTTCATGCATTTAGTAAAAATCTGTTATTTTGTCATTACAAACAGACACTTAAATTTTATTTATTTGTGTAGATAATGACGCGTGCGGGGCGGTTGCCGTGCGGTGGCGTGGCAGCTGCGTGGCGAGTGCGGCGCGCCACTCGGCCCAGACGCAGTCGTTGGAAGTGATCGTTTACAAGTGTGAGACAGCTGAATCACAAACTGACTGAATGCAGGTCGCTTATAGACATTCACTTTATACTGAGATCGTTACCACACTTGATGGCCTGCCTGAGTCTATAGAGAGCGCACATTCAACGTCAGAAGTGAATGAGGATTGTTTAAAGGTTTAAAGATGTAGTTATAGCTAGCTAATTTTATGTACATATGCTAAAGTGCGGCCGCAGAGAGAAGGCGTTAATTAAAAATGAAACTAGACCAATTCTCACAGATTCCAGGAACGCATTCTCTCGGCGGTCGCACTGCAGACTTTAATATACCAACATCATCATCATCGTCCCCATGTCAGCCAAAGCACACTGCTGAACAAAGGCCTCCCCGTAGATATCCACAAGGAGCGGTTATATTCCATCCGCATCATACGACTCCCAGCGACCTTCACCAGGTCGTCTGTCCACCTCATTGGATCTCGGGTGACGGTCTCCACTCGAGAACCGTTTTGCCCCAACGGCCATCACTTCTACGAGCAATGTGCCCCGTCCTAAGGATTAGTAAACTGAAGTGGCAATCACTTCAGTTTACTAATCGTTTCAGCTATTTCGTTGACTATATTACTTCTACGGATCTTCTATTTAAATACTACGGATATAGTAACGTAATGCGGACAAAAATACTAGAGTAGTAAAGTTAATTATTGTGGGCCACGTTAATTAATTTAGACATCTAATTATGATGATGTCTGAACTTACAAACAAACATTACTTGAAACCGACCTGCTATAGTAACCTCCGTCGAATACAGTTGAATACCGCTCTGAGGAATTTTAATTACAAATCAATATGTTTTGGTAGCCAAATATCTAAGAACCAAGCATGCGTACTCACCCTAAATTTAAAAGTTATCACGAATTTAAATCTGTGAAACATTCCTTCGGCATAGCGTCGTGAGGCGCCGGCTGGTCACCGTTGGTAAGAACATTGCTTCATCTCTGGTGTTCTGACTTATATTTTTCATACGATCTTTTTTACTTGACATTTCTGTTGAAAATTAGCAAGTTTGGATTTTAAGTTAAGTTTCATCATTTCAGCCGAAATACGTCCATTCCTGGACAGAAGCCTCTCCCAATGATTGCCACAATGACCGTATGGCCTAATGTTGTGTGCTCATTGGGGGTTTTATCATAATCGCCACGCTTGGCAGACGGGTTGGCGATCGCAGTTGAGTTATAAATGTACTTAAAAGACGCTGCTGCCCGTTCTTCGGCTAATACATTTTATCAATCTTTACACATATTAAAGCTCAGACATTCACGATTCACATCCATCCATCCAAAACAATGTATTACTTGAGATTTGTAAAACATACACAATTTGGAAAAAAGATGCACATGCACATACATTCGATGCCCTTCCATTTTATATGTTACACTGCACAGTTTGCAAAACCTAATTTAAAATTTTCTAGTTTGACCCCCAAATGAGACACCCATATTTAAAATTCGTTTATTTACGTTACACGTCCGTGTTTGGGTCGCAGAAATTCATATGTGTACCAAACAACATAATCAGTCCGGTGGATTCGGAGCAAATTGGCTGTGATAGACGGACAGACAGACAGACATACGAGTGATCCTGTAAGGGTTCCATCGTTTTTTTAAACAAACGTTCAGTACCCTAAAATTATTTGACCTTCATTATACTGCCCCACACTAATTCATCCTTTGTCGTGGATGCTTGGTTCACGTACATATACATCAAATCAACACCTCGAGAAGTATATAATTAAGGATACAATACGATGACATTATACATCTATTGAACGAATTAATGAATTACTTTATAATCTACAGCAATACTACATAAGGCGGTCTGGACACAGCCATCAAAACCGTTACAAATCACGGCGTTCGTTCGGAAACTGCGCCCATATTATAGTCATTAGGTAATAATTATTAATGAACTAGTATTCAAGTAACCAATATAGCGGCGCAGTTCCCGGCACTCGATCACGTCGGCATTAGTCGCCGGGATCCGCACTCGGAGGCAATTACTTGAGTTAATTAATAAAGTAATAGGTTCGCGCGATGCCACATGATCGTGACACCCTCGCTGTACTATGGACGTTATGTTACCGCACTACTTACATTAGGATATTGCACGAGATGATGAAGATGAATCTTCTGAACATAATTTCTCTTATTTATAATCTCTAATTTTCTAAACATAAGGCCCGTCTTATTCTTGCTGCAAATCAGCTTGTTATTATGTGTAATAATAATGCAGACAGAGTGGACTCCTTGACCAGCAACCCCTTGTGTGGGTCCGAGAGTAAAATATCTCCCCCAGGGACGCCAGAGGTACAGCCTCAGGCTAGTTATCTGGGTGATAGTTCTACAATGTTGACAGGGAGTCCCTCTCATTATATAAGTGATATAATAGACATGGATATCAGTACAAATACAAATAAAACAAACTGTTATCAGACTATCATGTATTCAGATAGCACAGGCAAAGGTCTTGGGGGTTTATTAAGCAACAGCCTGGGTCATTCCGCATATAATAATTGTATGTCAGGCTCAACTTATAAACAAATAGTAGCATCACTTGTGAAAAAACAGTTTAATCCATTTACCAATATAACTTTACTTGTAGGTAATAGTCTAAATGTTAAGAAAGCAGACATCTCAGACAGTGTTGCCATGATGCTCAAACTAAACTGTGGTAAGATAATATTGTGTGCATTCCCCTATCTTGAACACTTATCAGAAAAACAAAACAATTTTATTCACATGCTAAATATGCATATGCACTTATTAGTAAGTCAGTATAGTGACAAATTTATATTTTTTGACACCAATAATTTTGTTGGTAGGTTAAAATTGACTGGTGATACTGTGTATCTGCCTTTGAAATATAAACGACAAATTGCTACGCTAGTAGCTTATAATATTCAGTCAGTCATAAGCAGTATGACGAAGTCTTCGATTACCTCCACTATAGTTAGTAATAGTACTAATAATAAGGTGGCGAACCAAAACATTTATTTAAACTTAAGTGTCTGACAACAGAGAAGGGTAGTAATTATTTAATACTTACACATCAAAATATTAATCACTTCTCTGGCAAAATCTTAGATGTTGAATTATTCACAGAGAAATATAATGTTGATATTCTGTGCTTAACAGAAACCTGGCTGAAGGCAGATAAAATGATATTTAGTGTCAATAATTTTAAAGTAGCCAGTTCGTTCCATAGAGTGTCAGCAGAAGGTGGGGGCTCGTTAATCATGATAAAACAACACCTAAAGTGTAAAGAGCGATTTGATATTTGCGACCTCTCTGTTGAACGAGTATGTGAGCTCGCGTGTGCAGAAATGGAGGAGTTTGTCATTTTATGTGTATATAGGCCTCCTTCTCCTAATATATCTCAATTTCTTTTAATAATGGAGGATGCTCTTAGGAAAGTAAAAATGAATAAAAAGATATTAGTTTGTGGTCCTTTTAAATATAGACATTCTGATAGATACCACAGATAAACGTAACTTTATATCCTTGTTTAAGTCATTTAACTTAAGCTTTTTGTTTTTTGAGCCGACTAGAGTGACACCCACCTCGGCCACGTGTATAGATAATATTATAACCAATTTTAAAATAAGCAATAGTAGTCTAATTAGTGGAATTCGTTCGGATCATAAGTGCCAAATTGTTAAGTTACAGTATAAATCAGTTAAGGGGCACAAAATAATACACTGTAGAAATTTATCAAAAAAAGCCTAGATTGTTTTTGTAAAAATCTAGATTCTAAACTCCAAAATTTAAAGACGGATTATGTTAATCCCAATGAACAGTACCGAACCTTATTTAATGCCATTTGTAACGAGTTTCAAAAAGCTTGCAAAGTTAATAAAATAAATTTAAAACCTAAGTTAACGTTTAGTGCATGGGCAACTAAGGGAATAAGATGCAGTAGAGATATCTTATATGAACTTTACGACAAAAAGTCCTACACACCTAATATTGCTTTTCATAACTACGTGAGACAATATTCTAAAATATTTAAAAAGGTTTGTGTGCAAGCAAAAGTTGCTTATATTAGTAACCAAATAAAAGTGTCGAATAATAAGATAAAAACCACATGGAAGATAATAAATGCTGAAACTAGTGATAGTAGGTTTAGTGACAGTGGAATAAATTTAAATATAGATGACAAACTAGTTTCAGATAAGACTGTAGTCTCAAATTTCCTAGAAAACTTTTTCACGAATATTCCAATTGAGACTACTAAGCATCTTATATCGTCTCCGGTAGCAGCTGAAGCATTTTTAAAGAAAAATGTCGATTTACGCGTACCTTTTTTTGAATTCAGTTTTGTTACACATACTGATATAATAAAAACTTTTAAAACTATAGCAGTTAAAAAAACAGAGGACTTATGGGGATTGTCGACGAAAGCCGTCGAATCTATAATAACTAACATCGCGCCAATTTTGACTGTAATATTTAACGCTTGCATCGCGGACGGTATATTTCCCGATTTGATGAAATCTAGTAAAATTGTACCCATGTTTAAAGCCGGATGCCTAAATAATGCATCAAACTATAGGCCAATATCCGTGCTACCAGCCTTAAGCAAAATCTTCGAGAAAATTATATAAAATCAATTGTTGGAACATTTTAACAAGAATAAAATATTACATGACAAGCAGTTCGGATTCACAAGGGGGAGATCTACAGAGGATGCTGGATCTACTCTCATTAAAACAGTATTAGGGGCCTGGGAGGATGCGCATGATGCTTTGGGCGTATTTTGCGATTTGTCCAAAGCATTCGACTGCGTGGACCACCGCACACTCATTCTGAAACTTAAATACTATGGAATCCAAGGTAGGTCTATAGATCTTGTAACCTCCTATTTGATAAATCGGGATCAAAGAGTGGTGATTGATAACGTCACATCCACGGGCTCACTAGTTAAAATGGGAGTACCTCAAGGATCCATTTTGGGGCCATTCCTGTTTCTGGTCTATATTAATGACCTGCCATATATGATAAACGATACAATGTCAAACATAGTCTTGTTTGCTGATGACACGTCACTTATATTTAAAGTAAATAGGAATGATAGGTATCTTATAGAACTCAATGATATACTTCATAAGGTATCTGATTGGTTTTCAGCCAATAATCTTCTCCTAAACGCAGAAAAAACCAAATGTATAAAGTTTTCAACGACAAATGTGGCCTATATAGGAACACAAGTAAAACTTGACGGTAGAGCATTAGATCTGGTCCCATCAACCGTATTTTTGGGCGTTACAGTAGACTCCAAATTGCAATGGGGGCCCCATATAAAAGCACTGTCTGGAAAACTTAGCTCTGCTGCATATGCTGTTAGGAAAATTAGACAGGTGACAGATGTGGCTACAGCTAGAATGGTATATTTTGCTTACTTCCACAGTATTATGTCCTACGGTATTTTATTGTGGGGATCGGCTGCTGATGTTGAATCAATTTTTATATTACAGAAAAGAGCAGTCCGATCTATTTATAATCTGGGTTCTCGTGAGTCACTTCGGGATCTATTTAAGGAGATAAACATACTTACTTTACCATCCTTATATATATACCAAAATATCATGTATATACGCAAGAACATTATTAGTTTCAATAAAAAAAGTGACGTGCACAATTTAAATACTCGCAATAAGAACAAGCTTGTCTTGCCTGGCTTTAGACTTAGTAAAACCAGCAAGTCGTTTATCGGAAACAGTGTTAGGTTCTTCAACAAAATTCCTTCTAGGATTACCGATTTGCCAGAACTACAGTTCAAATCTTTGATTAAACGTGTTTTAATGTCGAAGGCCTACTATAGCATAAATCATTACATCGATGATAAAGATGTCTGGCATACGATTCCCTTCTGCACATTGCGACCCTCTGGCGCTGTATAATTTATTTTAACATATCTTATATTGGATATGATTGCAAGTGTTTTAACTTGCAATCAAGGGTTTAATATTTAAACATTCAATCAATCAATCAATCAATCAATCATTTATTTTTGTAAACATAGGTACAAAGGTGAGATGTTTTTGTATAAGTAAAGAACAATCACTATGTTTGGCCAATAGACGGCGTACAAAGTTTTAGGACACTTACAATTTAAATTAACCAATTAACATGTCACACATAAGATCAGTCATAAAAGAATAAATGTCACAACACATGTAAACATTCACAAGATAAAACGATCACATAATATCAATTAGAGGATATGTCAAAATTATCATATTCTATTATTAATAAAATTACATTCCCTGAGTGATAAGTCAGACATACCAAAGTTTTGCATAAGTTACTTGAGTTTATCAGTTATGTATTCTGTAACAGAGTAATAACACTTATTAACTAAAAATTTGTACAAACATTTTTTGAACGATTCCGTACTTTCCTCAATCTTAATTCCTTTTGGTATATTGTTGTAAATCTTTGGGGCCATACCTAGAACACTATTACTAAATAATGCCGTGTTGTGACGTGTAATACGAATAGTATTTGGATGCCGTCTAGAGCCAAGGGTTTCAAATAAACTAAAGTTACCTCTAACGAAGACCGCTACCTCATAAATGTACATACACGTAAGGTGAGTAAATTTAACTCTTTGAAGAATGTCTTACAGCTGTCAGTTGGATGGAGTTTACACAAGGCTCGCAAACACTTCTTCTGGGCTTTAAAGGCAATGTCTTTATTAGTCGAATTGCCCCAGTAGATAATACCATATCTAACATTAGATGCTACATATGCATTAAAAGCAGTTAAAACTGTAGGTCGGCTTACTAATTTTGATAGCTTATACAATGCATAAGCAAACTTATTAAGCTTTTTACATAACGCTTCTATGTGTTGTTTCCACGTTAGGTGGCTATCTAGAGAAAGGCCTAAAAATGTAGCGCTATCAGTTTCAGCAACAGTTGTATTTTCGTAGGATATATTCATTTTAAGTTTATTTATTTTCTGATTAAATGTCATAACTTTTGTCTTGTCGAGATTTATTTTTAAATTATTATTGATTAACCAATCAATTATATTCTTGAGAGCATTATTTATGTCACTTTCGTAGGAGTCGATGTTTTTTGCAGTGTATAGAAGAGTACTGTCATCGGCAAATAAAATCATCTGATGATTAGTACACTTAGGAATATCATTGATGTAGATGATGAACAGTAGTGGACCAATTGGAATTGATTATATTATTAATGTAAAATAAATTGACATGACCCATTTAAAATTGTATTTTTTAAGTTATTTACTTAAATATTTACACTTTGACATTATATACCTTGACATTTGACTTGACTCAGTTGAAATTACATAATTTTTTATGTTATTTACTTATATTCAATAACTTGACATTATCTTGAACAAATTCATTTAAAATTTCATTTCTATTAATGTTAGTTTCTTATATTTAATATTATGACATTGACTATTAGTTACTGTTAATATTGTTCTTGTAACATTATATTATAATATTCATACGAAACTGTAAATGTGTGAGAATCATGTAGCCATTGATGTTATTTTTAGTACTTATATTGATTTTCTTTTGCCTGGCTGTATTGGTCTGTCATACTCACTAAAATGTCTTGCTAGCGGTGGTGTTGTGTATCGGGTCGTTCGGTTCCCTACAATATGGTTGAGCTAAGCGATGCTGATGCATGCGTCATGCTCGTGAACGAGTGCCGTTTGTTGGGACTGGTCAGCCGTTAACTGCCACGGCAAATAATTTATTATTATAATTTCATTGTGGTATGTTCCATCTTTACACATTGTCCTACATTTTTCTCGGTATATATATTACAATAATGTGTATCAATCAACATTGTAATCTCAATTATTTTAAAAGAGTATCCATGGAGTTTCTTGCCGGCTCTTCTCCATGAGATCAACTATTTGGAACCGTGCAACTTAGATTCTGACGTTTCATAAGTGCCAATATTTGGTTTATTTGAAATAAAAAATGTTGACTTTGACTTTGATATTTAGAAAATTGTCCTTTTGTGCCTACTGCGATCACCAATTCGTTTGCCTGGCGTGAAAATATTCACGGCAGCATATTGTCTTTTTTTAAACTTTACCCTCACCAGGATTACTCCTATGTCGTGGGTAGGCTTGACAGATACAAATCTCACATGCACAAATACCCAAACGCGAAACAATAATTTACAGGCCATGCATTATATTTGTTTTGTGTAGGGATCGAACCCGCTCGGAGAGTGCCCTGCGTGGACTGGCTAGCGGCAGATCTTGGTCGATCGGATCGGACTAGATCTTTCTTTGCCAGCAGTAGTGTCGGCTATGCTGGCAGAACATGAAAATTGGAATGCTGTGGACTCCTTCTGTGAAAGCGTAATGCTCCAGAAGGAGGTCGCAGAGTGGGATCGGGAGAGGGCCGATCCCGCTCGGAGGAGGAGGACACGGAGCCGGGGTAACAACCGCCGCGGCGCCCGTGTCCAACACGACTGTCATCTTTATATGACGGGGGCCTTGGGGGTCGCGACCGCGCTTATTGGGAAATCTGCGTGCTCATACCGAGCGACCCCCAGGAAGACAGCGGTGTTCATGTGGTCACGTACCGCTGTGTGCGCAGAATAGCGCATAGTGAGGCCTCGGGGGAATCTTTTACAATCCCCTAAAGAGATGCCTGGGGGAGGTAGCCTCTTTACAGTCGCCTTCCCTGCGCTAGAGGGGATGGCTCTAGATGGAGATTATTCGAGTTCCTGGAGCCTCCCTTGGTGCCGACGATGATCACTCCGGTGGTTTTATCCCGTAGGAGTCCGGCATGCCCCTTCGCCCTTTCCCGGAGGGAAGGAAGTACACGAGGTACTTCCATGGGATCAATAAAAAAAAGTGATCGAAGCGTACCGTCCCGTAGCGCAGGAATCCAATAGCTAACTAAGCCACTGCGCTAACCGTGCCAAAATGGTAGTGGTGTATTGGGGGTCGCTGCTCTTAAAAGATAATAGAGCCCTCTAATTAATGAAACTCGGTGTCTGAACATAATTACAGTGTAAACGTTATCTACAAAACAAAGCCTAGTTTGTTATTAACTGGACTAAGCAAAACAGCCAGCCAGCGCCTAATTATTGACAACAATGATGTTCAATATTCAGTCACCGAACTAACTGGGACATGACACGACAACGTAGTTATCGCTAACGTCTGGTCTGGGCTGCACATTTGTAATGAAAATCACTATTTATGTAACAATGTTTGCTTTTATCATAAAGATAGAGAGACTAAAAGATAAGTAAAGTTTTGAGTGGAAAAAGCACGTGGGAGCTCGTACATTTACTCAAATGTGAACTATTTGGTTTTCTCCATGAGGTGCCCAGATTAAGAGTGTAGCACCACTCCATCTCCTTCCATGGATGTCGTAAAAGGCGACTAAGGGACTCTACACCAGACGGATGGGCGGCAGAGTGCCTCATATAGAACTGTAGCCATTCTGCGCTCACCAACCCGCCTGCCAAGCGTGGTGAGAACTGGCAAATTTCCCTCAAAATAACGACACATCTGCGGAAATCTATGGAGAGGCCTTCGTTCAACAGTGGACGTACTTTAGCTGAAAGGATGATGATGAACTATTTGGTTGCACCTCATAAATGTCGCTTATAGGACTATATGTTTTGTCTAAGATAGCGGGCATAACAATGGGTTGCTCTGGTGTGATTCTTCGCGATATCCTGGAACGTCGCTTCGATGCTGAAGATGATAGAGCTGGTAGATGTAGCCAGTAAGATTCCTGCTTCCATGTGCGCAGCATAGCGCACAGCGAGGATTCGTGGGATCCTCTACAAACGCCCTTAAAGGTGCCTGGGGGTGGCCTTTTTACAGTCACTCTCCCGCCACTAGAGGGGATGACCGCTTTACAGTCATCCCTTCGAGATGTGCCTAAAGTCGTGGCATCAACGGGTGGCTCTTGTGAGATTGTATCGAGGACCTGGAGCCGCCCTTCGATGGCAAAGATAACCACTCTGATGGTTTTATCCAGTAGGAGTTTGGAATGTCCTCTAATCTATCCCGGGATGGACGTATTACCATCGGGTTAGTGAAAAAAAAGAGACTCCGGCTTATCCCCTCCGCTCTTCCCCGAAGCGGAGGAAATACATAAAATATTTCCACGACAGAAATAATAAAAAGGGCATTCGACTGTACATAGCACTTCTACCCATAAATCACTTTAACGGGACTTAGTACATATTAAGTTCAGAGTAGGGCTACAATCTTCGCCTACTTAGCTGACGATCTTGATAATAAAACACCCGCCATACTCAAAAGAACACCACAAAGTGTTGACTCAAGCCTGTATTTTAACATTTTCACAGTTATTACAATAAATTACAGTTTAGCACCTCCGGCGTTCGTGCGGCAAATGATTCTGATTGTACAGCACACTAGCGCCGACACAGCGTCAGACGGACGGCGCTGCTAACTACGAGCTGTGAGCTAAGGTCAGGCTAATTGGTCGACAAACAACGGTCGTTGAGCTTCCAAGTGCTGTTAAAATGTTACACGTCTTAATTTAAATTGTAGTGCTGTGCGAGCTGTGTTATACAAACAAGATGGTCAACAATTTTTTGGTCTCGGAATTACAAGAAATAGACATTGCTATTTCTTATAGGTTCTCTGCTGTATTTAGTAGTCTTCTGAAGTAAAACTAGGTGCTTTTCATCAGGAGAATATGCAGCTTATAGTTCTTTCTTCTTTTTTTTTTCTTTAGTTATCTGTTAGGTTGTTGTTTTAAGCAAACAACGGGGATATAAGGATGTGCCTTTGTCTTTTTTTCGTTGCTTACGCAATCCACTGATGAAAATAGGCCTTTTTTATAAAATAAGGTACTGTACGAAGTTTATGAAGATTACGAAGGCTGGCAGGCTTCATAATCATCATCATCACATCAGCCAAAGGATGTCTGCAGCTGAGCAGAGGCCTTCATAGGTTTTCGCAACGTCCGATGTCATGCCGCCCGCATCCAACGATTCCCAGCGACCTTGTTTGCTTGCCCACGCTGCGTTTTCCGGTGCGCGATCTCCAGTCGAGAAACTTTTTGCCACAATGGCCATCAGTTCTACGAGCAATGTGCCCCGCCCAGTGCCACTTCGGCTTACTAATCCTTTCAGCTATATTGGCAACTTTAGTTCTTCTACGGATCCTTATTCCTAAATGAATCTCGTTGAGATATGCCAAGCACTCTCTCCATAGCTTGCTGAGTAACCTTGAGCTTTCTTATGAGGCCTAAAGTGAATGACCACGTCTCTATTCCATATATCGTTGCTGGTAACACACACTGGTTAAAATTTCGTCTTGAGGCATGCGGTATTGCTGACAACACGTTGCAAAGTTTCCCGAACGCTGCCCAGCCGAGTCGGATTCGACAATTGACCTCTTTCTCGAAGTTGGACCTAACTGGACAGTTTGTCCCAGGTAGACATACTCGTCAACAACTTCGAGAACAGAGCTTCCAACGGATGAAGGGATAGCTTAGCCATCATTAAAATAAACAATCGAATATATTTGACAGTAATTATATTAATAATAAAATAATTGTGGTTTTGCCGTGTGGTGCCGGCTCAGAATGCCACCACCCCATTTCATCCCGTGGGTGTCGTAAAAGTCGACTAAGGGATTTAACCACGCGTCGTAACTAGCGTCCTTCGAGTACATTAACAACTCAACTGCTATCGCCAACCCGTCTGCCAAGCGTGGCGATTATGGCAAAATCCCCCAATGAGCACACAACACACCATATCGGTCGTTGTAGTGATCTTTGGGGGAGGCCTGTGTCCAGTAGTGGATTTCATTCGGCCGAAAAGTAATTGTGGTTAGTTCCTGGTGTCTGGCTCTAAGAAAGCGTTCTCCGAAATATAATTATCATCATACGGAACAGTCGTTTTGCTCTCAAAGATCCTAAAACAAACCCAGTTACGGTAAGTATTGACTTACGTACCGCCCTTATTTTTGGGCTTGGTTTATATTTGTACACAATTTTCTCATCGAGGCTAATGAGGGCGCTGTCTGTGCTGGTGACATTTAGTACTTCGTTAATAGTTACGGAATGACTCAGCCGAGGTTTTACGATTCTTCAAACATATTCAGCTAGAAATGACGATAATTTAGACTCATTAGCAGCGGGTTTTTAGTTTTAGTTAGTACTTTTGATGCCAGTTGTTGTAGGATCGTGAGAAAACGTGTTCCTGTACAGTAGTCGCTTCGACAATAGTACAGTGATATTCAGTCTGCTTGATGATGATAAACACTGTAATATTAAATTGCATCACTATCTGATACAATTCACTGTAGCACTCCTTATTACTCTACAAGTACGCTACTTTGCAACGGTATTTACGTTCCGTACGTAATGGCTTCAGGAAAAATCCCAGCTATAAAAAAAGAGAAAAAAGATCCGATATTGCCATCACCTGAGTATCTGTAAGAGCTAGAAACACAATTAATGCACACATACGCATGTTCACTTGTCACATTACAGTGCAGCGCGCGCCGGGCGACAGTGACGAGCGGCCGTGCGAGCGCGCGCTGAGCACAAGCGCCGGCAACTTACAGAAGGTTCACAAGCGAGCAAACACACCCATAAGACATTGAGTACATTTCTAGCTGTTTTAACCACAACAGTAGCACGTAAAGATTTATTTACACACTCAGACCAAAATAATAAAGACCAAAAACATTGTATCTTTCTATTCGTTTACTGTAAATATGAACATTTTCAAAAAAAAATTATTTATTTCTTGAAAGTGTGGAAGACTTACAATCAAAGAATCTAAAACAACACAAAATTAGTAAAAGGAATGCCAATAACAAGTCTTCGCTTATAGAAATGGAGTAAAAATTTAAATTTAAGAGTGAGCATACAAAATAGGCACTGCTACGCTAAATATAGAAGTGTACAAATCATTTGCTTATTTGAAAAAGTCAAGGCTTAAGCACTTCCTTGCCAACGACACACTAGTTACAAGGGGGTCGATATAATATTGCTACATGCGTATCTTTGAAATGAATTAATGAGCCTAAGTTATATATTTAAATATAGTTAATGGTTAGGTTTTCCTTAGGCAAACCTAACCATTGTCTTCGTTTTGATTAACCTCAAGTCCTGGCGAAAGAAAACCGATATGTACCAAGAATGTTTCGTGAGGCTATTGAAATAAAAAATATCCTAATTTTAATAGAGACGATGGTTGGCAGGTACCACCTGTTCAGAATCCAGTTGTTAAATCAATAAAGTTCCAAACAACGCACTAAGAAATATCAAGACACTGTGAGTGATTACTGCGTGCATCGAAACCAATTTTTTATTCAAATTGTACGGTAGATAAAATAAAATTTAATTTAAAATCTGTAACGACGCCTGTCACCTTAGTCATCATGCAACTACAAATGCTGCAAGGTATTCGAAACGTCAGGAAAAACACAAATCCAAAATATACGCGATGTAATCCATTTCAAATTGTTTTATTATAATGTGTAATAATCGCGAAAATCTATGACATTACTATGATGAAATGATCTTTACTTTAGCAAGTAGGTTTCAAGAAACATTTTCATTATATCAACCACGAAACGTCCACTGCTGTACAAAGGCCTCCCCCTTAGATTTCCACAACAAGCGGTTCCATGCCGCTCTCATCCAACGACTCCCAGCGACTTTCACCAGATCGTCTGTCCACCTCGTTGGAGGTCGTCCCACGCTGCGTTTCCCGGTGCGCGGTCTCCATTCGAGAACCTTTGTGCCCCAACGGCCATCAATTCTACGAGCAATGTGAAACATTTTCACTCGTCAATAATTTTGGATGCAACCGGCTTTCCTACTGACTGCCTCTGAGAAGAAATGTCGAAACAAACTTAAAGGTTTCTGGTTTAAAGTCCACTCATATTTAGATACATGAGAAAAATGCAGAGCACCGTCTGAAATGGCCTTTGAAGAAAGATGACAGATGGCAAACATGCATGGCATGAATAAGTCGTCGTGTAGCTCAAACCTATTTTATGCAGCTGGACAACCCGTCGCACAACATAACCATCAGCGTGACATTGGTGTAGGCCACATAATACCCAAAATCACAAGACCGATATTAAGTGTAAGTATGTAAAACTATCCTACACAGTATATATATTCACAAATATTTTATCAACAGAAAAACTTTTTTTTACCAAACAGGGTACATATTCTAAGACCGCATGCTAGTTTAGTCTGATTGGTTCAAAGACTAGTGTTCTTAGGATAAGCATGCATTCGTTAAGTGGCTTATTTACAGTATAGGTAGGTACTATGTTTGTTCCCCGAGAAGTGCCTGAATAAAAAACAATTTGACTTTGACTTTGACTTTGGGGCACCCTTTTTACAGTCACCTTCCCTCCGCTAGAGGGAGTGACCGCTTTACAATCATCCCCTCCGTGATATGCCTAAAGGCGTGGCACCAATGGGCGGCTCTAGTGTGATCTTACGAGGACCTGGAGCCCCCCCTTCGGTGCCGAAGATGACCGCTCCCGTGGTTTTAGCCGGTAGGAGCCGGCATACCCCTTCGCCCTTCCCTGGGGTGAAGGAAGTTCCATGTAGAATTTCCGCTGGACACCAATAAAAAAAAGGTACTATGTTTGTCCGAAACCAGAACAGCAGAAACAACAAACCGTGTTTGCTTTGTTTTTGCATAATGTTCTCCTGTAGCTGACTTCCACAGATTTTCTACAAGTTTATTTAGTCCATACGCAAATATATGCGCGCATAAACTGCAAGACCGTCGACTGTAATTGAAAAGTCATATCAACAGGCTCACGCGTTAAAATGGGGTACCGCAAGGATCAATTTTGGGGCCATTTTTGTTTCTGGTCTATATAAATGACCTGCCATACATGATAAACGATACAATGTCGAATATAGTCTTGTTTGCTGATGACACGTCACTTATATTTAAAGTAAATAGAAAGGATAGCCATCTTACAGAATCTAATGATATACTTCATAAGATATCTGATTGGTTTTCGGCGAATAATCTTCTATTAGACGCAAATAAAACTAAATGTCTAAGATTCTCCATAGCAAATGTGACCCACGTAAGGTCACAAGTAAAACTTGACGGAAAAGAATTAGATCCGGTCTCCTCAACTGTGTTTTTGGGTGTTACTTTAGACTCAAAATTGCAATGGGGACCCCATATAAAGGCACTTTCGAACAAACTAAGCTCTGCTGCATTTGCCGTTAGGAAAATTAGACAGGTTACAGATGTGGCTATAGCTAGGTTAGTATATTTTGCGTACTTTCACAGTATTATGTCTTATGGAATTTTACTGTGGGGATCGGCTGCTGATGTTGAGTCTATTTTTATATTACAGAAAAGAGCAGTGCGAGCTATCTATAACCTGGACTCTCGTGAGTCACTACGGGAACTATTTAAGGAAACAAACATTCTTACTCTACCATCCTTATATATTTTCCAAAACATTATGTATATCCGCAAACATATAGCTAATTTTAGTAAGAAAAGTGACGTGCACAGCTTAAATACTCGCAACAAGAACAAGTTGGTTGTACCTGGCTTTAGACTTAGTAGAACCAGCAAGTCGTTTATGGGAAACAGTATTAGATTCTATAACAAAATAAGATTCAAATCGTTGATTAAGCGCATTTTAATTCCGAAAGTTCAAACCTGCTTGATAAAATTATTGATAAAACGGAACCACTGCAGTGGCTGTTACATTGTCTGTATTCATATTTTATTTGGAGCTCATGTATCCTAATCTGTAACCAACTGGTATGGGCTGGACCTTCTGAACCTTTTCTGGTATACAATGTGTATAAAGTAAAACTCGTCCCGTGTACAATGCGCCGGACGCGCCCACTCGCTAAACTTCCTGTGTCCCTGCGACGTGCGTTCTTTGTGAAGCGGGCTTCCATTTGTATTGATATAATTTCATGGTATTGATTGTAGATTCATTTCTTACACCCACGTTTAATTTTAAAGAAATTTAGAGTACTTCGTCATAGACACTTGACATAGAATACATATATTGGATTTCAAGGGCTTTATTTTTTGCACGGAAACTTAATTATTTTTCTAAAATGAAAGTAGCCTTAGTTATTCCTTATAACATCAGCTATCTGCCAGTGAAAGTCCCCTCAAAATCGGTCTATCCGTTTCGAAGATTCAGGAACAAACAGACAGACAAAACATTTTTTTTGTGATATGTACCATATATACGTTCATATGCATTTAGTAAAAAGTTGTTATTTTGACATTACAAACAGATACCTCAATTTTATTTATTTGTATAGATAACTTGGAAGAACAGATTCTGCTACTAATGAAGAATAATCGTACGTAAGAATATTCGTACGGCATATCATAAAGACTATGAAAGAATTACAACGAAATATAGATAAATAACATAAAATGTCTACACAATCGGAGTCACAAGTGGTCAACGATATAGATGTTGTTTAGTTGGCTAACATCTCTTTGAAGTTACATTTATACGTTAAGGTTAGTCAAACCCCACTTTCGTGAATAACTTAAAATTTTAGGCGATAATTTATGAAAGGCGCGGCGACCGCGGGATTCTGCTACTCTACATATTTTTCAGTGGGGAGATATGGAATATGGTCGAGGGGGAAGGGAGGAACGCGAATCGGGGCGAAGGGGGTGCTACGTCAGCAACATCTCTCGCCGACGTGTGTCGAGTGACGAGCGGTTTTATTGTGGCCGACTCAACGATCGCATGTGGTAACTTTGCTTAGCTAGTAACTTGGTTTATAACTTGATGATCTTCGAAAAGTGGATTATGTACCTACTACCATTTTTTTATATTTGTATTTTACTTACATTTACTTAGAAACGTACATTTTTGGGTTTTAAACTTACTCTTAAGATTATTGTAGTTAACAGACCTGTTTATTGGCTAGACTTCTTATATAAGAAAAGAGGTGCCTGGGGGGGCCACTATTTTACAGTCGCCTTCCCTCCGCTAGAGGCGGTGACCGCTTTACAGTTATCCGCTCCGTGATGTACCTAAAGGCGTGGCACCAATGGGCGGCTCTAGTGTGATCTTACGAGGACCTGGAGCCCCCCTCGGTGCCGAAGATGACCGCTCCAGTGGTTTTAGCCGCTAGGAGTCCGGCATACACCTTCGCTCTTCCCCGGGGTGAAGGAAGTTCCATGTAGAATTTCCACTCGACACCAATAAAATATCTTTCTAGCAAACTAATTCAGAATCAGAATCATTTATTCGCTAGAGACATGGTTTACAAAAGCTGTTACAATTTTAGAAGTCACACATACATCTCACCTTCAACAGGAATGCGAAGTTTAAGGAAGATACAGTATTAAAGATAATGTATGAGTTGGGGTTAATTAAAATATCTTAGAATGTCACAGGTAATTAATTAAGAAAGCAAAATTAATTAAATTAGAATGAGATTATTTATGAGATAGAAAATTATAAATTGATTCGACAAATTTATTATTATTTATTCAATTTTTACTGTCGTCAACAACCAATTTTCCAATTACTACACATACCATATATAATTATATTAATTGTGCTTGAAATTTAACAATTCGTTAACTGTTTGTAGAAGCAATTTTCAATCAACCGTTGTTTCAATATGACTTTGAACTTTACTAATAGAAGTTCTCTGTAAACATTTGGAATGTGGTTGTACACTTTTACGCACATCGTTAGGCTGTTTTTTTGGTGATAAGTGCTTCTACATTTTAGTGCTTTTAACTTGGTAGGATCCCTTGACTTATATTCCTCTCGCACTTTAACAAACCAGTGCGTTTGGTTCCTCACAAACATTCCTATCTCTAATATATACATAGATACCAGAGCAAAAATACCTAGTTTCTTGAAAAGAGGTCTACATGTTTCAAAATGCGACAACAGAACCTAATTTATGTGGTCTGACACGCACTTAGCAGGGATTTATCTATTCATTCCTCCTAAATAAAGTTTCAGCGTTATCTCTACATCGGCATCGACTGCGTAATCCGATAGCATTCGTTATATTTTTACCAACAAAATAAATTTCTCACGGATTGCGCGTGAAATATAGCGCGCGGGTATTTACGTAAAAGGGTGATTAGCTTAGTAAATCGTCTGTCAGATGGTATCTAGGGTGCAATTAAACTGGTGATGTTTCTATCCGGGCCGGCAGACCGCGCCCAGTCGTCCATAGTTTTATGGCGTACAGCCGAGATTTGACTTGCCAACGAATTGTAAAATATGGGGGCAGCCTAACTGTGTATTTATTAATAGCTTCAATGGTGCAGTGGCTAAGGGTGGTGGATTTGCGTCCTGACACAATGGTTAACGTACAGACCACATTCAACATTTTGTTTCGAATTGTGTATATTTTAAGCTAGTGACATCATTGTAATCATATCAGCCAAAGGATCGGTACATCAGATTCGGAGCAAATTGGCTGTGACAGACGGACAGACAAATAGACACACGAGTGATCCTATAAGGGTTCCGGCCGTTTTTCCTTCTGACGTTCAGTACCCTAAAAACCTCCCTAATACCACCTAACAGCACACGATAAGTGTTCGCAAAACTGTACATCCTGTTCTGATTCAATAGGTTTTTTTATTCCCTTAGATCATTATTATTTCACATCGTACAACATTTCGCTATATCTGTCAACGTTGCGCGATGTTGCCAGTCCAATACTCACTCCCCGCAGCGATCATCACGTATTCTCAGGTACGTTTTAACAAAAACGTCCGCTTATCGGCGCTCCCGTAGTGTCGCTCGAGTCAAGCGCCGCTAGCAATAAATATCCGCGCAGCAGGCGCGCCGCGGGGACTCTATTCATTAACAGTTAATAGTCGCTTTAGGTAAATACGAGACGCGGGACATGCTCGACTTTTTGGGAGTCATTTTCATAATTTCAAGAGTAATACTATTATCGCGACTCATCTATATCTATCGCGCCTCAAATCTCTGAAGGGTTAGCCAGAGGAGAACTACTTTGTCTAGCCTGGAAATAAAACTATCAGTATATGCAGCCGTGCATGCAACATCGAAAGCGAAGCGGTTTTTGTTTATGTAACACTAGCTGGGACCCGCGGTTTCACCCGCGTTTAATTGAAAAGAAATGTAGAGTACTTCGACATAGATACCTGACATAAATATATATATATTGGATTTCAAGGGTTTTATTTTTTTGCGCGGTACCCTAATTATTTTTCTAAAATAAAAGTAGTCTAAGTTATTCCTTATAACATCAGCTATCTGTCAGTGAAAACCCAGTCAAAATCGGACCAACCGTTTCGGAGATTACCCAGAACAAACAGACAGATAGACAAAAAAAATAAAAAAATGTTTTTTTGTTAAATGCACCGTATATACTTTTATATGAATTTAGGAAAAAGCTGTTATTTTGACATAACAAATAGACACTTCAATTTTATTTGTCTAGATTAGTACTTGCATAATATTAACGGTACATTGGCTAAGCGATTAGTTTCTGCGCTACGTGTTGCGGGTTATATCCCGCACTGAACAAATATTTGTATGATCTACAGATATATTTTGTAGGGTATGGGTGTTGTTGCATATGAGTTTATGTCTAAAAATTGTACCCACGACATAAGACATGCGAGCACACCTTGTATTTAAAAAAAAATGCGGTGGTCCGTAGTAATTATTGCTGTAACTTATAAAACGTTCACATAATTATTATCTTTTAAGAGTACTTTAGTAGGTAGTGGGCACTTCGTGGCAGCTGACCGCTGTGACGTGGCGATATAATAAATTTATCTTTATTAGGTACATTATCACTCGCCGGTATCATTCCACGGCACTTGAACAGGACGCGAGCTTCTCCCTATTGCTAAAGAATAAAAAATTGTAAGTACCTTTTGTAGGCTTTTTAGACTGTACGTTCTAATTTTTTTTATGGAATGGTTACATCTAAACACACAGTTATAATGATACATTAAATATAGCCAATGATAGGTCTTAACTTATAAAAAATAGTATGGTGTGAAAACTTACAAAAACACGGTAATCACAAATACATCTTCGAATTTGTCCAGGTCCAATATATGCGTTACATTTCGGTTCCATGTTTTACAGAAAAATCGAGGCTCAGGCACCGCCTTGCTGCTGCACTAGTTAAGTAAGGATCTAAGTGATGTTTTTACATATACTATTGAATTGTTTGCTTGCTCGCATAATATATGATGTTTTACGGTAGGTCCTACTTTAGGAATATTAATGAGGGGATTAAATCTTATAAACTATCTTGGGACATTGAAAACCATTTTCCTAACTGTTTGGGACAGTCGACAACCCGTAATAAACTGTCTGCAATTTTAGGGCGTTTAATGAGCGGTAGAAGATGACACTTCTTGCAAAGATCAAAATAGGTATATTACTCAATCACTAAGGAAGGCAGAGGCAATGAGAAGAAGGAAAATCGTACTTAAATATTACTTACAGTGTTATCGAATAAGGTCACGAAGCAGCAATCATTTTGGAAAAAAGAGCCAAGTAACGGCTTCTCTAAAGAAGATAAGGACAAAACAGCAAATCTTTGGCGTTCAACCGGTTTCGAAAATTCTTTTACAAAGTTTAAGAAATATTCCCACGTTTTTTGGTTATTATATCTTATTCAAATCAACACCAAGGGACGCCACTGGTAACGTTAGAGAGTGTAAAATAAACGTGAAAATAATAATCCGGCTATACTGATTCCGATCATGAGTGTCGAACTGTACCTACCTGGTCAGGGCCACAGAAAATAATATCTTATTTTATTTTATTTATACAAACAAATAATTACACACTTTATATGATTCAATCAAAGTTATTACATAAGGACGCATCAGTGTGCAACTAACTACGTGACCCACATCTTATATTACTAAAAGATACATTCACAAGTACAATTTAACCATTAAAGAATGGAACAAAGTTTCAAATATTTACGTTCACTGTATATAGCTTTATGAAGACATTTTCTAAATTGATTGGGTGATACATATATCTTGTAAGAGGTCATTCAATACACGCAGTACCACTACTGTATCACATTACACACACACTCTGTGATGATTTGTTATCAGCATATATACCGCTCCATATCATACGGATTCATTACGTAAAACAACTTATGGTTTTTCATGGCCAGCTGTCAATTTTTACTGCCTTTTACAGGAGTATTTGTGTGTCACTTTTTAACTATACAATGAATATTCTTAAAATCGAAATGAATACATGAGCAGTAGAGAGAGAGAGAGAGAGTATCTATTTGGTTAGATCTCTCCGTATTTAAGATTTAGATAGGACTATCACTATTTGTATTAACAATCACACCACCGTTTAGTTTGCCATTTAATTAATTTCATGGTGAGTGTACAGATTACAAAATAAAACTCGGTTACTTAATACATACATAGATTTTCTATTCAAACAATATTATGATAATATTGATTTTAATCTTCTCTTCTCTAAGGTCACAATTTGAGAAGATGATAACAACAGGTAAAATGTTCCTTTGTCAGAGACTGGAGTCTCTTTAACTAAGTAAAAGCAAGTTATACACAATAACATAATCCTTTGATCGCAACAACTCGTTAATAGAATGAATTTTTAATCTCTGCGGAGTCCGACACGCCTCCTCCTTGCTGCTCCTTGCTTGGCTGCAAACATTAATTCTGCAAACTTGGTTTAAAGTTCCTTGTTTATTTTATCTTGTGAAAGAGTTCGCAACCCCGGTAGTATTTTTTGTTGGAAGATGTTGAGGCTATCTCATAACGTAAATATCAGATAAAATTGACTCAGTACAAGCTCATTACTACGTTTTTATGTTTCTAGCTCTCATTTTATCTCGTGGGTTTCGTAAAAGGTGACTATCTGATTAGACAGAGGATGGGCAGCAACAGCGGTCGAGTATATTTAAAATTTCACTGCAATCCCCGGTCCGACTGAAGCGTGGCGATTATGCCCAATGACTTATAACACATCCAAACTTATACAAAATACAGCCCGATGACTACATAACACATCCAAACTTATACAAAATACAGCCCGATGACTACATAACACATCCAAACTTATACAAAATACAGCCCGATGACTACATAACACATCCAAACTTATACAAAATACAGCCCGATGACTACATAACACATCCAAACTTATACAAAATACAGCCCGATGACTACATAACACATCCAAACTTATACAAAATACAGCCCGATGACTACATAACACATCCAAACTTATACAAAATACAGCCCGATGACTACATAACACATCCAAACTTATACAAAATACAGCCCGATGACTACATAACACATCCAAACTTATACAAAATACAGCCCGATGACTACATAACACATCCAAACTTATACAAAATACAGCCCGATGACTACATAACACATCCAAACTTATACAAAATACAGCCCGATGACTACATAACACATCCAAACTTATACAAAATACAGCCCGATGACTACATAACACATCCAAACTTATACAAAATACAGCCCGATGACTACATAACACATCCAAACTTATCACATACATGTTACTTACACTTACACACATCATTATACATATTACACATATGGATATTTGCAACCCAAATACGTACATGTAATGTAATTAAATGAATTTTCTATATGGGGGTCCCTTTTGGGGGGCAATATGGAAAATTTTTGATTAAGGTTTGCAAACTGTACCGTGTAACATTGGAAGGGCGTGTATTTAAGGACCGTTATTGTATAATATAATCTTTAGATCGATGTCTAGCACTGGTACATTACCGGCGGTAGGTCACTTCTCGCAAAGAAGTGAAATTATTGGCCATAGGGGACTGAATAACTTATTAGTGTCCAGTGGAAATTCTTCGTGAACTTCCTTTGCCCCAGGGAAGGATGAAAGGGTATGCTGGACTCCTACCAGCTAAAACCACTGGAGCGCTCACCTTCGGCACCTAAGGGAGGCTCCAAGTTCTCGTATGATCATACTAGAGCTACCCACTGGTGCCACGCCTATTGGCACATCTCGGAGAGGGTGACTGTAAAGCGATCGCCCCCCCGGGGGGTTGTAAAGGCTCCCCCAAAGCGTTCCACGGCAGCGCGTATCATGCGTGCACAGGGCTAGTCTTAGAACTAGTTCAGGTCAGCGTTACAACTGTTACGGGCAAGCAGGACGCTGGCCACCAGGCGAAGGAGATGCGTCACCGTGTAATATAATAATCTTCTTGACAGAATAACTATACATACACACATCAAAAAAGTCTAAACAACACATACACATTTCAATTTTACAATGTGTTTTCGCATAAGTCAGTTGTATGTATCGATCTTGCCGTGTGGTTGTACACCTTCCTCGACCTGGGCGCTGCTCAGCAGGATCTCCCGTGTTAGTGTAACGCTGATGAAGACGGCAAATAACGCTTCTGTTGACACCAAAACACCGAGATACCTGAGATTAACTTCTTTCCGCTTGCAACATCCCTATAGCCCTTTGCATTTCATCTGCGTTCAAATGACGTCGCTCCATGACGTAAAAAATGTCTCAAAATCCAAATTTGTTTATAACTTTTTTCAAATTATTATTTAAATCATAAAATTGATACAAAATACTAAATTTTAATAAGCAAAGAAAATGCAACAATATCCGAACAAATGCATTCGCTTTTGAATTTGAGAAAAAAAAACAAATGATACTCGATTTTTTTACAACCAGCCAGTATGTCCTCTTAATTAAAAAAAATTACATAGGTATTACCTACTTGGTAAGAAATGATATAATAATTGATTAATCATTTGAAATAGTATGTGTTGCTTAGACTTTTTTGATGTGTGTACTGTTAGTTTTATTTTATGATACATCATATAAAAGTATTGTTATAGTTTAGATATTTGAGATCAAAGTAACTGTACTGACTGACGCGACGCGACGCCACACTATGTGATGCTATGCGATAAAAAGCGACGCGGAAAAGGGAGCTATACGCGACAGATTGCAAATTAAAGCGCGCCCTTTGATGTCGTCCGCGATGAGTGCCTACAGTATACAGCCAAATTGGATTTTTTGTGTATACTACATACTCGTACACTGATGGTTTTATACGGACAAGTCAGCATATGTATTAGAAAATACCTCAATGTATGGCGTTGTCAGGGGTGATGCAGTGTGTGATAGGTACAATCAAAATAAAACACGCTCGATTGTTTGCGCCGCTCTTTTGTAGGTTAACGATTTTGAATGGCTCACTGATTACTTATCCGAGTGTTCCAGTTAGGATGATGAATTTTCTATGCCAAGGGAAATATTAGTAGGATTTACTTTTTATTGGATCGACCGTTTGTTTTGACAGTTATTATAGAGATACTTACATTTTACTGAAACACATATGTTATATACAATTTGTATCTTAAACCATGTTCGACCCAAAAGTAGCGTGTGTATATTTTGATAATCCTACTCTATAAAGCGAAAATAACTAATAAACAAAGTTATACTTCTTATTTCGTATGAGCTGGCCTAAATTCAATCAGCTCGTTTGAACACGTTTGCACCGGCGCAGCACAACGAAGTCGTGGTCATAGTCAAATTTAAACGTGTATTTTTTAAATTGGTTTTTAATAGTAGTAATCATAATCATAAATCATTTATTTACATTGAATGTAGGTACCAAATTAGGTGATAATATAGAGTAAAGAAACCAAGTACATTCTACCGTACGGCATGCAAACTATAAAAATTAATTTAAATTATATAAAACAAATTTAATCTTATTACACATATTAAATACTCATAACATATATACAGAACATTCTAATAGTATTGTTTTATGTCAAAGTATAAAATAAAGAAATTGAATGTCAAAAATAAACATGTATAAATTGAGTTACTATAAATTATCATTTAAAAAATCTTTGATTGAATAATAGCATTTTTTAATTAGTAATGTCGTTAAGTTATTGTTGTAAACTTTGATTGAAATGATTGCGCGGCGCCAGCGTACAGAAAATGGTTCATGCTCAGCATAATGCTGCGTTGAGGCAAAACAAGGACAACAGCGCTGGTTTCCAGTACCAGGCATCTTATATATATATATATATTTTTTTTATGTTGTCCTACACAAGGATTTCTCCTATGTCGTGGGTGAGTTTACAGACATGAATTCCACATACAATACACCCAGACCCGGAACGGAACTACCTGAAAATCATACAAATATTTGTTCCGTGCAGGAATCAAACTACGTACGTTCATGGATCGGATAGGACGGTATTTGGTCCATATATTCTTAATTCGGATACTGTGCACACTGTGCTTTGTGAAAATTTATAAGACACTATACCCTGTTTTGTAACTGTACCAGCAGATTCTGGTTAAATAAGTAATAAGATCGAATCCGAAATGAGCAGATCCGCAGAAGAACTAAAGTTGCCGAATAACTGAAAGGATTAGTAAACAGATGTGGCAATGGGCGGGGCACATTCTCAGAACTGATGGCTGTTGGGGTAAAAAGGTTCTCGAGTGGAGACCGCGCACCGGAAAGCTCAACGTGAGGCGACCTCCAACGAGGTGGACAGACGACCTGGTGAAGGTCGCTGGGAGTCGTTGGATGAGAGCGGCATGTCACCGCTCGTTGTGGAAACCTATGGGTAAGGCCTTGTTCAGCAGCGCACGTGTTTTGGCTGATATTCATCATTTTCATTATCATTTCGGCCGAATGAAGTCCACTGCTGGACACAGGCCTCCCCCAAAGATCACCACAACCACCGATATGGATGTGTTGTGGGTTCATTGGGGGGTTTTGCCATAATCGCCACGCTTGGCAGACGGTTGGCGATCGCAGTTAAGTTGTTAATGTAATCGAAGGACGCTGCTGCCCTTCCTCCGGCTAATCCCTTAGTCGACTTTTACGACACCCATGTGAGGAGATGGGGTGGTGGCATTCTGAGCCGGCACCACACGGCAAGTTGGCTGATATGATGAAGTAAATCTTCCCCTTATATTTAATCAACTCCGTATGGTGTCCGGACTCCGGACCAGATATAACACCTCTCCATATCCTCTTGTGGATTTTGTAAAAGCTGACATAGAGACTCTTAACTAGAGGAGAGGCATGGGCAGTAGCATCTTTTCTGTGGAACAGTAGCCATACTGCGCTCATAAGCCCACCTGCCAAGCCTGGTGGGTTTGACGACACAATTGTGGAATTCTAAATCGAAATCTTATCATTCAGCCGTTGACGCTGTTTGACTCATAGGATGATATATAATGTAATATTGATAAAATCTAAATGTTTATAAATTTTAAAATGCACTCAGTTCGTTATAAGTAAAAACTAGTCAATTCAGAACTAAAAATAGAACTCGTTCATTTAAAATGAACAAGATAATTTCCTAGGGTCAGTACGCACCTGTGTATGCTAAATATGCCAACAGCGGCTGAGGGACGACGGGCGCTGAAGTTGCGGTATACAGGGGCTGCACCACCAGGTGACGAGAAACAGAAGGTCTATTCCTAACAGCGCACGAAAAGGACCTCATGCATTAATAACTGCTTCGTTCTTACAAGTGAAACGGAGGTCTTCATCCACTGGTCACCAAGTATTGGATATCACACATCATCCACCCATCATTCAATGATCACTACAATGAGCGGCCATGGCGGATATTGTCATAATCCCGGAGTATGTTGTTATCAGCGAACGGGAAGATGTTGCTTCTTAGCCTTTTGCTATCAACCCTTAGACACCTTTTACGACACCCACGGAACACTGGGTATCTATTTTACTGGCCTCCCCAGAAGAGGGATGGCAATGTGGTGGAGGTCTTCATGCTAAATATTCGGATTCCCGAACCAACCAACAAGCTTACACAATACACGCATAGATACAGAACCTTGTTAAAGCTCGGTGTGGGTAGTGGATTTTCTGTGGTTTCCTATTGTGTGGCTCCCCGCTACATTTTCACGGATTCGTGTCACGCACCGACGCGGATTCATTTCACGAGCGAGCCTTTTTATAATTTAATCTTATACCTTGTTACAATCAAAATGATAAAAAGGCGCGCGTCGTGTGCGAATATTCATGAGTAACGCGTTTCTGTATCAACAGCAACAGTAACAAAGGCGAAAGCGGCAAATTGGAGGGCAGCTGTGCAACTCGCGTCCGAGTTAATTTCATTCGGCAAATTGCTCAGTAAATAACGAGGCTGACGGACACATAATAGTTTTCCAATTTGTTCGTCGCTCTTATAATTTCATTGCTTTTTGATGGCGACGCTTTGTGACTAACGAACCGGCGTTTGATGAATGTTTTATTTGCTGGCAGACCGCCTGCGCCGCGCCGCCGCGCCACCACGGACGACTCCATCGCACTGAGAAGGTACTTACGCTGTTATTACTGCCACACTCATTTCAAAATATAAGTAAAACAACAAAGGCAGGCATAACACTTATTGTGCTGTGCACGTCCTATTAGAAGCAAATGGTTGGCAAACTGCCGTCTTACAGTTAGGCGATGGGTTAGCAACCTGTCTCTACATAGTTACCAGTTACCTTTAACTCTGTAAATGTGTGCTGACAGTGTTTGAACTCTGCTTAGTCCCGAGATAAATGTGATTTTGTGTACTCGAGTGTGTTACAGTTATAACGGTAATAGTGACGTTAAAGCTCGCTTTTGTGTGAGGATTGCGTTGATCTAACAGAGGGGTGTTGAGTGCGGAGTTCCATTACCATGTGGTAACGTGATTATCTGCGCTGACGTGCGAACAGTGGTACGTGTGTGTGTGTGTAAGCTCTCGTTAGCGGCTAATTGCTCTTACTCTTTGTGTTTTGATGTTTGTGTTAGTAAAGCAAACTAAATTATAACTATTATATCTACGAAAATAATGTTATTTTATTCATCTGTGACTTTCTTTTTTACGAAACAATGCCTTACTTGAATTTTATCAAAAACAAAATACTAAATAAGTAAATAATAAATAATAATAATGAATGAATAAGAATGAATGCCGGCTCAGAATGCCACCACCCCATTTCATCCCGTGGGTGTCGTAAAAGTCGACTAAGGGATCACCCCGGAGGATGGCCAGCAGCGTCCTTCGAATACATTAACAACTCAACTGCGATCGCCATCCCGTCTGCCAAGCGTGGCGATTATGGCAAAACTCCCCAATGAGCCCACAACACATCCATATCGGTCGTTGTGGACATCTTTGGGGGAGGCCTGTGTCCAGCAGTGGACTTCATTCGGCCGAAATGATGAATGAATGCTAGTTTCTCGTGTACAAAATGTCAAAAATATTGACTATATTTTTATTACACAATTTTTATTCAAACTGCATGAAGAAAGGATGCTTTTAAGGATTAATTTCAAACATTATTTAATCTGATCTATTTTACTAAGAAGTAATATTAATAATGGGTATGATAATCAGTTTTATATTTCGCAACTGTATTAATATAATAATACTTAAAGCATGTCGAATCTGCTTCCTCAACATCTTGCAGAATACAATATATCAGCTTTTAGACAGAATTAATTGCAACTACACTGATATTGTTATGAAAACGAGCTCATAGTAGACATTACGCTGTATGTCCGGGCCGTCCGGCGGCGTCCGGTTGCTTGTAGAGGCGTCCGGTGTGGCCAAACGTGGACGTGACAGCTGCGAACAGGGCGACTGTGTCGAAAACGCTGCTGCGTTTGTACTGAATGCGATCATTATTACTAAGATAAGATATAATATTACTTTCACATTACAGCTATTCACACGAGTGTCTTACTCCCGATGTACTCAGCTCCGTGTTTCAGGAGTTAAATTCTTCTCCTACGGGTGGAACTTATGTACGTAAAGCGTACCGGCGACACGGGAGAAATGTTAGTGAAGGGTATCAATTTTTTAATTAGACCAAATTATAACTGACCAATATCGCCTCACACTCTTCACTTGCAAACAAGAACCATCGCCAAAAAGTGTGCTTGATATATTTTGTGTGCTCATTATCAGACTGCTACAATAATGGTTGTGAAGAACTAGTGACACAAAAACTACAGCTACTTATCTATCATAATAGAAGGAATGTTAGTTGACCAGTATAGATGGGCTGGGAGCAAACAGCTGACAAAGCGAATTAAAATATAGCGATGTTTAATAACGTAGACACACGGCGCACTGCTCGTATATCATAATAGTTTAAGCAATCTGCCAATTGAAATACACGCCATATTAGCCTGAGCCAGCTGTAGCGTGGGACACACGTTCAATTTAAACAGAACATATCAACTGTGCAGTCTAAGATGCGTATAGTTTGACGTTCACTGCGCAGTCACAACATCGGCGCGATTCACTTGAGCGCAATAGTGCATCAGCTTGAGTTTCCACGAGTTCAATCTCCGCGCGGGAGAAATATTTCAGTAAATTTTATGAATGAGAGTATACGTCTGTTATTTGTATATATAAGAAATTGTAGGATTAATAAAAAAACATCATATCAGCTGGTCCACTTCGGACACAGGCCTCCCCCAAATATTGCCACATGGACTGGTCTGGGTGTGTTGTGTGCTCAGTGGGAGGTTTTGTCATAATCGACATGCTTGGCAAGCGGGTTGGCGAATTGTTAATGTAAGAGCCATCTAGTGACAACAATAGGAACCGACGATTTTACGTGCCTCCCAAAGCAAGAAGAAGTGCTGCTAAAATACCAGTATGCGGTCACCCATCCATAGACTGACCGCACCGAGTTTTGCTTAACCCCACCGATGGGCGTCCACATATTATCGGTAAGCTACATTTATAGTAGGAAATTAAAAAAGCGATTAAGGACGGGTAATTTTATAAACTCATAGGAATACTTTTCGTCGTTTATTAACCGCGGTGACGTCAACGTGCTGGCCGGTCGTTAGTGGTCAGCTCTGAATTATTGTACATTTTGGGGCCACGGATAAATAAACTTACAAATATTATCATTATCACGATGAAAATAAAATGTATCTACGTGGATAAATATACATACAATAAATTACCAATAGATATTAAACAAGCCAAATCAATGAACACGTTTAAAAACATCTTAAAATGTTATATCAAAAAAGTTCCCACTTTATTACGTTAAGTCGCATCTAGTTCAACTTAAGTCTTTGTATTTACGTTTACTATCATAATGCAAATTTTCAAGTTACCCGCTAGTTACTTTATATAATAAATTCCAACAGTAAGTGTTGTTAATTAAAACTTGGTAAGTATAAGCTATTTTTGTCTGTAATGAGTATAAATACTTTGCTTAAAAGTGTGTTAGCAGTTATATAATACGTATGATACCGACCGTTAATGTGTAGTTTTGTTATTGTTTAACTCAAAAGCGCTCGTCAGTACATTAATATATTCTCGTAAGTAAACCATAAGTTTCTCATATAAGCGAATATTGTAATTCTTTTGAGTAATAAAGATTCTTAAACCCTTATATCATCTGCCGTAATCGGTCCATCCAATATTTTTAAGCACGTGACAGTCATAATATGAATGACTCTTTAATAGTTATAATAACATTAAACGTAATTCATCACTGTCGCTAACACAAGTAGAGATGAAAGAAATTTTACGGATTTTTAACAGTTTAAAGCTGAGTCGTTTGTCATAAAGTTGTCAGATTACCGTTTTATTCAACCCTAAGCGTATAAAACACGTTATTCTATGAGCTTTATTTTGCTACAAACACTAGCTACGCGCTATGCATACTGCGAGACTACGTGATATATGCGTAAGTGTTGCCGCTACGCGTTTATGTGCTACGCAGACACTGAGCTGGAATCTTAATAACCTCTATTAAACATACATACGTTCTAAGCTACTTTGCTTTCGTAAACGGTATCTTGCTAACATGATAGAGCAAAATTCCTCAAAGATTATTAAAGTTACAACTAGCGCTGTCAACATTTGAATGTACTTTTTGCGTAGTATGTAGGTAATAGCTTGAGTCTAATTCTTCATTAGTGAATTGATGTTTTTATTTACACGTAGCGAAGGCAATGCGCACTTACGTAAGCATTGTAATCTTCCGTCCAGTTATAACAGATCTAGTTTATCATTTCGGCCGAATGAAGGCCACTGCTGGACACAGGCCTCCTCCAAAAATCTCCACAACGACCGATATGGGTGTGTTGTGGGCTCATTGGGGGGTTTTGTCATAATCGCCACGCTTGGCAGATGGGTTGGCGATCGCAGTTCAGTTGTTAATGTGCTCGAAGGACACTGCTGCCCATCCTCCGGCTAATCCCTTAGTCAACTTTTACGACACCTACGGGAGGAGATGGGATGGTGGTATTCTGAGCCGGCACCACACGGCATACAGATCTAGTAAACGATCGGCAAGGTTAAGCAACGCTTGGTACGGTCAGTTTATGGATAGGTGACCGCATTGTGGTATTTGTTCTGAGCGCCTCTGTACATCTGTGGGCACGTAAAATCGCCGGTCCCGGTTGTTGGTCATTAGACGGCAGTCGTTTAGCCAAGTCGGAGGCCTTCGGGCGGCTTCAACAACTCCGACATAAGGTTGGCCACTAACCATATGACGCTAAATTCATTCCTCGTTACGACTATCTACCCATAACACCAGCTAGATATTCGGCTGCTACATTTGAAGTTGCACGTTCTCGGTCAGCCTGCCAGTTTTCATAATCATTTTAATTCGGTGAATTCATTTGATTCAACCGCTCACAAAAGGAGGATTTATTATATTAGTCGATTGATCTGACCTTTGAAAGACATAATCGAATTGCTTGAGGCTTGTGTAAGTTCTTGTTTTCAATAAAGCGCTTCAGGATATACAGCATACGAAATACAATACACATCACAACAACAACCACCATCATCATCATCATCATATCAGCCGAACCACGTCCACTGCTGAACAAAGGCCTCCCCCACACATGTCGCCCGCATCCAAAGATTCCTACCGACCTTCAACATGGTAAATACGAGTAAGTTTAGGTGTATATCGCCGTGTGGTGCCGGTTCAGAATCCCACCACCCCATCTCATCTCGTGGATGTCTTAAAAAGCAACTATGGGATTAGCCGGAGGATGGGCAGCAGCAATCTTCGAATATAGTTATTATCTAACTGCGATCGCCAAGCGTGGCGATTATGGCAAAACTCCCCGATGAGCACACAACTAAAACCCATACCGGTCATTGTGTCAACCTTTGGAGGAGGCTTCTGTCCAGCAGTGGACGTTTTTCAGCTGAAATGATGATGATAGCTATATATTGAAAAAAAACTCTTCTTTAGATTAAAACCTACGTTCACGATTTTAATCTCATATTTTATTTATTAGTGTGGTGCCGGCTACGAATAGCACCAACCCATCCCATCCCGTGCGTGTCGTAAAAGGCGACTAAGGGATTAGCCGGAGGATGGGCAGCAGCGTCTTTCGAGTACATTAACAACTCAACTGTGATCGCCAACCCGCCTGCCAAGCGTGGCGATTATGGCAAAGCCCCCCAATGAGAACATAACACACCGATATTGGTCGTGGTGGTGATCTTTGAGCGAGGCCTGTGTCCAGCAGTAGACTTTATTCGGCTGAAATGATGATGATGATTTTATTTATGATATCATGCAGCCCATGCACGTCTATTGCTGCACACGGCTCTAGTCTGAATAATTATGGACATTCACTACTGCGCTTGTAAAATGTCCTAGTTATCGCAATTTGTTATCAGCGCAATAAGGTTGCCCGATCTTCCTGACATGATCTCTATGTAACCTCATAAGATACCCTCAGGAACAAAGGAAGTTGCCTACGGTCTTCTACGTTTTACGTTCAACTTTTATTTTCAGCACAATGTTCTAGTTTTCTGTGTTCTTTTATATCTTAGTACACAAATAGGGTTACGCAAAGGGTTGTGTATCGCGTGGAGGCTAATTTTGTGGGTACTTTGCTATTTACTGTAATGAGGTCGGTGCGTATGCAAATAACGCGTGCTTGTGTGTGTACATATGGCTATTGGCTAGTTTGTGTGTGTGCTGTGCAGTAGGAGGTCGGCGTGCGCCCTGTTACAGCTTATTGCGCATACATAGCCCTTAGGAGATGCGATGAGAATACGCGGTGAACTTGGTGTAGCATTGGTGAAACTTGCTTCGTTTTTAGTATGGAAAGTATATAATTTTTTGGACAATATTAAATAAGTAAAAAGGAGGAACAAAATATATGCATATTATGAAAACGTTCTTAGCGCTCCCGTTACAACTATGTTACATAACTTAGCTGCAGTGTTTCCCAGCACATTCAATGGATCGGCGGCAGACGTTTGGCGCTGATCCAGCGTCATTAGCTGACGTTAGCTCGCTGAATGTTTGTATCGCGCCGCCGCGCGAGTTATCTGTCTCGTGGACTTTTTGGGACATACCGTAACTTTTTAGACCGTTTACATAATACTAACTTGATTGTATAGAATACTCTTAAATATGCTGAACTGTCTGCCTTCTATGCTAGGGTCACTGGTTCTGTTCCTGTACGGGGACAACTATTATATCTTTGATGTTTATTCCGGGTTGAAATATTTGGGCATGTGATTTATACATAAGGAAATCAGCGTGTCATTTCGTGTAAAGTTAATACTTAATTCATAAAGCACTATTAATTTAATGTCTAAGGTTTTCGCGAGTATTACACATTATAATAAAACAGGATGACTGTCCGTCATCCTGCGACCACGAACCCTGCAAAGTGTTCGAAACGTCAGGAAAACAAAAATCCAAAATATACGCGGTGGAATCCGTTTAAAAGTTTTATATTATAACACTATTAAATTATAAAAAAAAAACGTTCACGTATAAGACATGTTAATGAGCATAAAAATATTACGAAAATATGAATGTTTGCATTCGTTTGTACTAAACGAACACAAAAACTGAATTTATTTAGCTACGGAGCTGCCTGCAATACAAAATGTATAAAAAACAGACAGCTGTCAGAAATCTAATAAAGTTGAATAGAACGGGCAACATTCTAGCTGAATTGTTGATTATACAGTACAAAGGCCGCCAAAAATTCCGGACATTCGGCGAACAAGCATATTCGTATGTTCATAAACCTCAGAAAAAACAGCCTGCATATACACATTGAATTGAGAACCTCCTTACGACCTGTGACATTCGTCACGAGGTAATCCGGCCACTACATTTGTACCGTAAAGAGGAACATTTCTTTAGCGTCGCAACACGGATAATTCGCGCTGTAGGCGCCATGACGTACGGACTTGCGGATAATCTCGGATATTTGTCACACGGCCGGCGCAACACTACGATCTTCACACGCTTTACGTCGAATAAATGCGTTTACAAGGTACAGGAATGATGAAGTACTTTGTTTTCCTTGTTCTGGTGATTTACCGAACAAAGAAAGTGAGATGAAAGTATAAAAGAAAAGTTATAATATTTTTAAAGTTGTTTTGCTAATATTATAAATATGACAGTTTGTAAGTTTGTATGTTCGAGCCTCCATGATGCTTATATGACTGGATGGTTTCTTATATTTAGCACAGAGGTAGATTATATTGTGAATTGGTGGATTGGTTGCTGCAGTGGATAGACGATTGGCATTTTAGGCTACAGGTTGCGATGTAGGTGCGATTCCCACACGGAACAAATATGTATATAGCCTACATGTAGATTTCTCGGATCTGGGTGTTTGCATGTAGAATTTATGAATGTCAACTGTACAGTTTGTACGTTTTTTGTTGTTGTTTGTGGGTACCCACCTAAGGTGAGGGGAGGAATCATTATTAACAAAAACGAAAAAAAAAAACGTGGTATAGGATGCTTTTATAACGCTGTGGACGTCCGGAGTATATTTGAATTAGTCCGTCGTAGACGAAGTCACGTGTAAAAGATAGTAATAACACCTCCACTTCATGGGTCTTATAGTCGGAAGAGTGGTCGTGGAAAGTAAACTGTAGAATTGGATTCTTTTTCGTGAAAAGAAGTAAGAGGTTTAAATTTGTGCCCGCTGAATATCAATAAGCTTAACTCCTGAAGCCACCAGACCTAATACCATCATCATAATATAACCCTGTGAACGTCAACTGCTAAACAGGGCTCCCAAATACCGCTACTACTATTGATGACTTAGTAATTATGTTGTTGTGGCAAAAAAGAAGTTGCTGCTCATCCTCTCCTTAATCATCCTTATAAACCAACGGATGAACACGCGCATTGTCGAGGACCAGACGGCCATTAGCGGGACCTAATACTTCCATCCTCCACAAACGTGAAGACTAATGGCACAAGAACCTACAAACAATATTCACTGAAAAATAATCTTCATTAGCTGCCACATAACTTGCTCCGCATCTCGTGTGTGGGGGTGCACGTCGCGGCGGCCCTTTGTTCTTGTTTTTATTTAATTACGGCCGCCGGCTAAACAAGAGTAATTCGATTACACAACAAAGCGAGGAAGAATTGAATCGACAATACTGCGGGGCGACGCGACGCGGCCAGGGGCGGCAAACAGTAGGCAGGGGATTTAACTCATTTGTATAGAGCCACTGGTAACACAGTTCTCTAGTGTTTTTTTGTAGCTAAGTATATTTCTGTTCGAGTATTCAGCAAGCCACCAGAAACGCAACTACTGAAAAGTACAGCGTAGATACGATCTAATGTCATTTATCAAACGTCATTCTGTTATCTAAGGCATATCTAAGGTATTGTTTGTTCATGGCGATCGATGTCAGCCATTTTGAATGGGTTAAGTCCGTAATACAGTGCAAGGTTTTAGGGCGCTGAGTATTTGGTGTACTGCAAAATGAAAAGGTTAGCTGTTTCTGGAAATGTACACTAGCAAGTAGCCTGGCTTTGTTCGCAGAACGCTTTCTGAACATCATTTTTTACAAAATTAATGAAGGATTTATTTATTACACACATGTAAACGCACACGCAGGCAAAAGCAAACATAGAAAACAAGGCTATTGACCGTGAAGCTTTAGCAGAACAACGACCCTTAAGTTACAGGTGTCTCTTGTTTAGGCATCAAGGATTTTGTACCCGTGTCACCTAAGTATAATTTAAAATGTTGCTTTGCTAAAATTTACAACTCACTTCATACTGTACCCTGTTTTGTAACGATACTAACTCATTCTGAGTGAATAAATAATTACTTTACTTATATTTAAAAAGCTCCGTATGGTGACTGGACTAAGAATATAGCTCCATTCCATCTCGTCCCGTGGGTTACAATACCCAAAGGCGACTGAGGCACATAAATTAGTGATGGGCTGCTGCGTCCCTTTTGTGGAATAGTTTGGCTACTGGCTCATCAACCGACACAACGGTCGTTGTAAAAATCAATAGGCGAGGCCTTTGTTCAGCAGTGGACATCCTTCAACTGACATGATGACGAAACAACTCCACGTAACAGGATTGGTTAACATTTTTATATGATAATATTTAAATATGATTCATACAATGTATACGGTTGAAATCAAATTGTGATTTTGTAAAAATAATCGTTAATATTAATAATTGACCGGGTTATAAATACGTTATTAATCGCATGTTATGATCAGATACATTGAAAGAAAACTCCGTTTTGAGGTTAAGATGGCGTTTGCATATTTAATTTGAATAATAAATATTTCCTGTAGTCTAGTTGTGCTTGTGAGTTATCCAGCAGTGGTTAACCTTATGCTGCATATCGATTATATGGTGGTATACAGGGATTGATCATCAACTCACTTTATATTTACATCGCGTGTTGAAGTGAAGTTCATCGCGAAGTTATATACAGCAAGTATAAATAAACACGCGGTCGATGCGCGTTAATGGACGAATTAAAAGGTAATTAAGTAGAGCGGCTCCAAACTACACAACCTCTAGCACCAGCGATTTAGTTCACGTAATATATTAAAGTAATAAACGACGAAATATCTGCCAGTTTATATTAATTAGCATTCATTTGTTTGAACATAAATAGTAACGAGCTGTGAGGTTATTTATTAGTTTCCCTACCGATACCCAACGGTCTGCAAGTTACAGAACCGTATATGAATTGATGTCGAGCCGTAGCAGTAAAACTTTATAGTCGGTAAACAGATAAACTAGCGCGTAGCACGTAGCACGTAGCAGTCAGCCGGGAGCAATCACGACGATCACACGTACATCATGACTTGTCACTATATTGAAGATCGTCGTAATGTTTTACGAGACTTTGATCACTTTTTAATCAAAAATCATAGGCTTTAGGTCTACGTGTTATTATTTTGTCACGATTCGTATTTTTCCATGGGGTTCCCGGTAAAGATAGACAACCCGTCATCACCCATTGGCGCCTTAAATTAAATTCAACTATGTTTATGTGAGATGATAAAATCCATAGTAATGTTCATAAACTTTTAAAAAGTAATTACTAATGTGGTGTCTGGATTAAGGATATACTACCACTCCAAGGGAGAGAAACTCATGGGATGACATGGAGGTCGTAAAAGGCAATTAAGGGACTGTAAACTAAGGTACGGACAGCAGTCTACCTTCTAAGGGGCAGTAGCCATACTGCGCTCACCAATCCACCTGCCAAGCGTGGTGACTACTAATTACCACAAAAAATTGACACAATTGTGGAAATCTATGAGGAGGCCATTGTTCAGCAGTGGACGTCCTTTGGCTGATATGATGATGATGAATAACGATATTTAACGATCCTTGCCTTCTACATGGATGGGCTCCAGCATCCTCCCATCTGCTAATAACAACATATTGTGATCACAAATTCACCTGAAAAGCGTGGTGATTTATTATTTCATAATTTCAGCTGAAAAACGTCGACTGCTGGACAGAAGCTTCCTCCAAAGATCGCTACAATGATGTATTGGTTTGTGATGTATGCTCATTGGGGGGATCGCAGTCAGATTATAAATTTACTCGAAGGACGCTGCTGCCCATCCTCCGGATAACCATACAGTCGCCTTTTACGACACTCACAGGATGACATGGGGCACACCACAAGGCAAAGCTGCGTGCCAGCGTGGTGATTAAAATATCCCTATAGCCGCTCATTGTAGTGGTCACCGGGAGGCCGTGTTCCGCAGTACACGTTCCCGGGCTGATGTATGTGTGATGTGATTAGTGTTATTTGATTAAGAATGTATTTATTTCATAATTTTATAACTGCAACATCTTGTGAGTTTTTTGAAAACTCATTTGAAGTGTTCCTCCGTGTTCAGACAGGATTTTATTTCAAAAGCTTCCGGATTAGCTCGAGTCACTTAGACAGCATCATAACAAGTTACGTCTATTGAGAATATAACCAGCCACATTCACGGGAACGCATTTCCATCGGACCGCTATGTAGGATAGAAGTTTGAAGCGGATTTTGCTACGCTCTATTTCGTAGCACGCCGTAGTAAAGCTACGCGGGCCAAAGCGCTAGCACACCGCTGATTGGTGTTTGCGTATTGCCTGCGAACAACTCCGCGCTACGCCAATATTGAACTCGCATCAATATTCAGTAGGACAAGTCAACACTGATACTATTCAGGACACTACCTGTACATTGCTGGACTTAAGTGTGATGAGAAAGAATTTTCAGTTTTCAAGGTTGTTAGGACGCAGTGGACGTAACCCAAGGCTTAGCCAGGATTTTGTTTTTTTGCATTTGTGCAGGTAATAAAATCTCTCGCTATAGACTCCCTGCAAAAAGAAGCATTACTTATAAAACAATAAATTAAGCTCGAGCTGCTTACTTGAATTACCGAATAACATCTCTACTGCGGCTAAGTACACGTAAAACTAAGTGTGGTGGTGTAATCTCAACTATAAGCATTTAGGATTAAGGTTCATTGTTCTTAGCTGTGGGATGTTGGAGTCGTGTTTATTGTGAAAATATGCTAAGTGGGTGCGATAGCGGCTGCGTTGCGTTGCCAGCAAACTGGCCACCTATCGGGTATATGACTTGTACGGTCAGCGAGTCTACTTATCTACTCTATAATACTGAAAATAAAATCATACAACTAAGTTTAAGTTCAAATTCGCTAGTGGAGTATGAAAGATAAAAAAAATACAAATATTTTTATTCATATAAAACCATTTATACGCACTTATGAATAGTCAAAACTTTAGTTGCCGGGTTCCTAGAGTTAGATTTCTTAAGACAGGGCAAGAAACTCAATGGTTTCTCTTTTTAAATCATGTTACAATATTTGACTGAATTGTTCTCGAAACGATGCGAGGATCATGTAGGAGAAAAGATTCAAAACTTCACAAACTCTATTATATCTATTTATTAAAGCTCATGGTTAAATTGCCATGACAGTATTAAACTGACCAGCTCCAGTAGACAGCACAATCAAAAATCACGTAATTTTTTCTATGAATTTGGGTACCATAAAGTATTAATAGTGACGGTCCAGCTTAAAGTTACTTCCGGTAAAACTTATTCAAGATAGCAGGAGACACAACGACTAAAACTTGAGTAAAATGGCTGTACTATACTTTGCCACTGTGTTCCGAAGTTTCGGCAACATCCAGGAACTAGTTCTAAGTGGCCGGTCACCGAAGTGGTGTCCGACGCAACACGTCCATGACTTAACTATCGATTGTGAGCACTTACAAGTGCAATCAGTATTAGGTACTTCACAACTCGATATGTGATGTTGATGGCCCAATATAAGCACAGAACGAAACAAAGTCTACAGATAACTGTTGAGTCTTGGTGTTGGTGCATCTGTAGTTTATAATAAAACATGTTTTGTTTTGTAATTTAAATAGCCTCACAGATCATTCTTGGTACCTATCGGTTCTCTTTCGCGAGGATCTCAAGTCCATCCAACATCCTAATTTTAATAGAGAAGATGGTTGGCAGGTACCACCGGTTTGGAATCCTGTTATTAAAATAATAAAGTCCCAAACTAAATACTACACTAAAAACATCAAGACACTGAGTGATTACTGCGTGCATCAAATTTTTGATTATAATTGTACGGTAGATAAAATAAAACAACTTTTTTAATCTGTAACGACGCCTTTCACCTTAGCCATCCTGCAACCACGAAATCTGCAAAGTGTTCGAAACGTCAGGAAAAACAAAAATCTAAAATATACAAGATAGAATCCGTTTAAAATTGTTTTATTATAGTGTGTAATACTCGCGAAAATCTAAGAAATTATTATGCATCTGTACTTTTAATTTTGATAGTGAGGCTGAACCATACTATACAGGAAGGCGAATGCGAATATCACTAAACGTGAAAACGTGAACGCGAGAGATTAGTAATCTCGGAATGTTCCTTTGTGATATCAGTCACGACTTAAATTTGCCAATTGCTTTTACATACAAAAACATAGTCAGCTTTATTTTATCTGTACCTCATAAAATGTTACTATCACCTAATAATCATATAGAAAGGAGGCCGTAAACAGGAAACGAACATAAAATCTTGCTCCGTCAACACAAATCAACAAAAACATCAGATTTAGGTCGAGGGCTATTTCTGTCGTACCCCTAACATAATAGTCGTTATGTTATTACTGATGCCGCTTCACGAGATGAAGATAATGTTACTGGTAATTGACATGAGGAAGTAAAGAACTTCCGGTAAAGTACACAATGTACTTGAAATCTATTAAGGTACTACACGATATGTTGGTAACTAGAGTAAACAGATAACCGCTTGGTTAGCAAGCATTTACAAAGCTTATTAATATGATCGTTATATATGGGAGACAGTATGGTGCCTTTTTTATCGTGGGGAAATGGTCTTCCTCCGCCTTGGAAAGGACGGAGGGACATGCCGGACTCAAAATGGCTAAAACCTTCCTCTCTTAAACTCTTCTTCTAAACTTTGTTGGCCGCAGGCCGCTCCTCATGAAGGCCGGAGATCGTTCAGCGCCCTACTCCGGCGCCCACGCCCGGTACCTTTTCCGCGGCAGGGATCAGAGATGGTCTCCTCCCGTCCCCGCTCTGCCACCTCCTTTGTTTGCATCACAGGCAGTATAGTGCCTAATAATGCTACTTGTTCAGCCAAAAATGCAAAATACGGATACAAATTAGCTATATTTGTATCCGTATTTTGTATTTTTGGCTGAAAAAGTAGCATTCAAAGATCAATTCAAAAGATATTTATTATTTTACAATACTTCTAGACTTTGTCATCACGTAAGTCAAAAAACGTCCACTGCACAACAAAGACATCTCGCATTGATTTTCACAATGACCGGTTACATGCTGTGTGTCATCGCAGGTGAGTTGGTGAGCGCAGAATGGCTACTGATCCATAGATAGGACGCTGCTGCCCATCTCTCTGGCTTAGAGTCCCTTAGTCGCCTTTTACGACATCTACAGGAGGAGATGGAGTGGTGCTAAAATTATAAGATTTCAATTTAAACAAATATTTAAGTTTCATAATATTTTATTTCGCTATATGTAAACATATTTCTGTTACTGACCGGACTTTTTTTTAATCAAGGGAAGGTGGGGTGCCATCAGTCATCTACTATAAGAGATGATTGAGTGTTCTGTAGAGGGTTCCGTGGTACTAAAGTGACAAAGTTTGCTTCATTTACTTACTTTTCATGCATAACGTGAGATTATATTCGCTATAAAATATTCAAGATGGACGACCAAAACTTATAGAATATATTATTGTACAATACCTACTTAAAAAAATATTGTAACAAGGAATTTATCAATTAACAAATACGACTTCAAGGGAAAGTTCAAAACCATTTATATACAGGCCGAGAACTAAGGAAATTATACTGAGTCGAACAAAAAATGGTTTGCATATCAATGTCCGATCATCAATCAAACCTCTTTTATAAATATGGTTAAATCGAAAAAAGTTCAAGCAAGCGGCTGTAACTTACGTAACCATGTGGCCGACGTTTCCGCTTAGCAATTCCTTATCTATGTACGAGTGTGCTCGGTGCGTTCAAAACCTTAACGCTCTCAGTTCTCCATCACGAAGCCGTGAGATAGAAGGGCATTACAAAAACCCAGCTATTTGCCGACCCACAACTTAAAAATTCCCGATGATCTTTATCACAAATAATTCAGAGTTGAAAATCGCATGGTTTGCAGAAAATCAGGATGGCTCCTGTGCGGATATAGAAACTACCTGTGACATCCCACTGATCTTTATTGCAAATGCATAGAGTCTAAATTCGCACGGCAGGAATCAGATAACGGTAGTATTAAACGCGCACAAGACACGAAGTTAAATGGTAGGTATAGAATGCCAGTCAGGTAAGTAGTTTTAATAGCTGTAAGCCTCGGCTGGTGCAGGTGTGGAATGGAACAGTGTTCACAAAGTGACGTTATCTGGAACTGTCCTGCTGTCCTACTAATATCCCTATTAAGAGCTTGGACTATAAGGATAGGATTAGCATGAGCTCCGTGGTTTTAGAGTTTACGTGGCGCTATATTCCCATGGCGCTGTCGTATCGGTGTGTAAATGGAAAAAATGTAAGGCATATAATCCGTTATGTGCAGTTATACAGTTCGACACATGTTTTATCATTAATCAGTTCCAAAGAACAGTCGTGTTTAACGTCGCACTCAGACAAAATATTATTTAATACAACTTATATAATTGAGGGGTTCGATCCATACACGGGTAAGCATTTTTATGGCCTGCAGATCATTTTCCTTGTCTGGGTGTTTCTGCATGTCAGATTAATGTTTGCAACATAGCAGAAATCCTAGTGTATCCTTTTTTTTTTTATTGGTGCCTTCCTTCTTTCTTCGAACTTCCTTCACCCCGGAGAAGAGCGAAGGGGTATGTCGGACTCCTACCGGCTAAAACCACTGGAGTGGTCATTTTCGGCACGTAAGGGAGGCTCCAGGTCCTCGTATGATCACAGTAGAGCCACCCACTGGTGCCACGCCTATTGGCACATCTCGGAGAGGGTGACTGTAAAGCGGTCGCCCCCACGGGGGGATTGTAAAGGATCCCCCATAGCGTCCCACGGCAGCGATCCTAGTGTATCCTAGTGTATCCTAGTGTGGCGTTGAAGGGCTGATGTGTGGGTGTGATTAAACGCCCACTACTGGACATGGGCATCTCAATGATCACTACAATGAGCGGTCATAGAGTACATCGCAATAATACATACATACATATAATCACGCCTCTCTCCCGTAGGGGTAGGCAGAGACCACTTCTTTCCACTTGCTACGATAATCACCACATAATATGTGATAATAACTAGAATACTTCCGTGTGGTGTCCGGATTAAGAATATAGCACCACTCCATCTTCTCCCGTGGAGGTCGTGAAGACGTCTAAGAGACTGAACCAGAGGCGTGGGCAGCAGCGTCTCTTCTGGGGCACAGTAGCCATACTGCGCTCCCCAACTCGCCGGCCAAGCGTGCTGAGTATTAGCACAGCATGTATCCGGTCGTAGTGGAAATCTACTAGGAAGGCCTTTGTTCAGTCATGGATATCCTTTGACTGATTGATGAGTGCCATGTGGTGCCGGCTCAGAATACCACCACCCCATTGCCTCCCGTGGGTGTCATAAAAGTCGACTAAGGGATTAGCCGGAGGACTGGAGTTACTCCTTCGAGTACATTAACAACTCAACTGCGATCGAAAACTCGTCTACCAAGCGTGGCAATTATGGCAAAACCCCCAATGAGCCCACAACACACCCATATCGGTTGTCTTCTTTGGGGGAGGCCTGTGTCCAGCAGTGGATATCATTCGGCCGAAATGAAAAAAATAGTAATTATATGATGATGATGATGAAGTACAATATAATGTATTGATTTGCACCAATACTTATGTACAACTTTATATATATACACAATCGATGGGGCGTCTGTTAGTGATCGGATAACTTTTGAACGACTTGACCGATTAAGATCATATTCACATGATATTCATTTTTTTGTCGAATTGATGACTCATAGTTATATTAGAATCCGGTAGGTGGCGCCACTTACCAGAAAAGCAGACCAACATCTGCCAAGGTAATGTGCATTATGTATACGAACACATTAATACAGGCACAAAACTAATATCGACGCGACTGAGTGGCACATTTTTTTCAATTCGGTTTCGTCCCGCTCCGTGCCCGCCCAATTCAAGTCCTACACTTGAGGGGCAAAGAGGTCATCATCGTCTTTACACTGAATCTGCTTCGTCATCTCAGATCTACTAATGCCTCGCCGAGAGGAAAAAATAACATTCAGTGGATTTTTGCTTAGTTTCCGAATTCGCTTTGTGGACAGATTTAAAGGTTTAGGCTCGTTTTCTATTATTTTTAGGGCACAATAATATGGAGTTTACTTTGTGGTTCGACTGTCCATTCCCAGCATAATTTTGAAAATAGAAAATAACTGAAAAATCAAGCTTCTAACTTAACGCTGAACAGAGAACGCTTGCACGCCTTTTGGATGCTGACTCCTGAAATATAGTGAACGAGGACTCGTATTGAAGGAAACATTTCGGAAGTCATATGTTCTAATCCTGTGTAAAAAAGACCTCTACATGATCGCGGATCCTCGACATGCTCCGAGTATTCGAGATGCGCCATGATGGTGCTCCCTGTCACCTGTAGTGGTGGCTTTTTAGTGGGCTCATTTTTTGAGTGGCGAATTACCGTTTGCCATAGAATTTTACTTTTAAACATACAAAGTTCAGTCATTGTTCCAGATCATTACTTTAACTATTTATATTTTCAGTCTATATAACACCCGTGCCGTGTGGTGCCGGCTCAGAATGCCACCACCCCATTTCATCCCGTGGTCGTAAAAGTCGACTAAGGGATAAACCGGAGGATGGGCAGCAGCGTCCTTCGAGTACATTAACAACTCAACTGCGATCGCCAACCCGTCTGCCAAGCGTGGCGATTATGGCAAACCCCCCCAATGAGCACACAACACACCCATATCGGTCGTTGTGGTGTTCTTTGGGGGAGGCCTGTGTCCAGCAGTGGACTTCATTCAGCCGAAATGATGATGATGATATAACATCCGCTGCAATGGCCCTTAAGGTTGTAGCTTCCATCTCATGTAATAGTCATGCATTTCAAGACTGCAATGGAGGTTAGTATGCCAATACATTTTAGACAAAAATATAAAAGGCTTTGCATGTCGAGAAATGTTCCCACGTCAGTCTATCAAATGTCCGGGTTCCTCCATGCAGAGGATAAATCCGTGAAAAGAGACAGAATAATACTAAATGTGATTTACATATTTTTCAGTATTGCCATATAGTAACAAGGAACTGTCGACTTCATTTGGCCATAATAAAATTGAACAAAGTACATTACAGACGGCACGTAACTTTCAGGGCGCGAGTCCTCGCCGAACATGTCCAACTTTTTCGTATTGTTCTACCGAGGTCACCTGCCTCGTTCACTCAAACAACTTTACATGTATGTCGTTTTTTTCAGCAAACTAATATTTTAGGACTATTTAAATGGAGTTGAGAAGCAGAATTTTGGAAAACATTTGGAATATTAATGATGTCCCGGCCATTGTGTCATCGTGTACCTACGTAAGTTTAAGCTTGTTATGGTTTAGCGTTAAAAGGGTCAACATCTTAACGAGTCCCTTTGAACAAGATAACGAGAGATGGATGTTACCTACTTTTATATTCCATAAAAGTAATTTGTGTTTCATCTTAAATATGATTATGATTGCTTGTTTATAAGAACAAATTTGCAAACAACAACATGAAAGAGCAGTCAATGAACTGGAACTAGAAAGATTGCTTGAGGTTTCGGTTCGAAATACTTTGAATTAGGCCAATGGTATTTACACGAGTATTTTGGTGCTTCACATTATTGAAGTAATACTTCTAACGTCAACGTTCTTACGTCTTTCTTTCAACCCATCTCGGATGAGACCCACGGGATCGTGGGTGTCGGAAAAAGCGACTACGGGATTAGCCGGAGGATGGGCAGCAGCGTCCTTCGAGTACATTAACAACTTAACTACGATCGCCAACCCGCCTACCGAGCGTGACGATTATGGCAATACTCCCCAATGAGCACGCAACACACTTGTATCGGTCGTTGTAGTGACCTTTGGGGAGGCCTGTGTCCAGCAGTCGACTTTATTTGGCTGCAATGATGAATACTTCTCATGCGGCATTTGATGAGAGTAATGTTGGTAGCTGCGCGCCCATGTCGACACAAAAGTCCGATAGTACACAGTTGGGTGTAAAAGATAATTAAAAGTTTATAAATACTGGCTAAAAATTGATTTTCAATTATGTATGTTCAAGTACGTTCAGATTAAGTATGTACGTAATTAATAACGCGAAAAAAGCCGTAAGTTCATTTCAGTACTATATATTTTCTCTTTAATATTTATTTATTGTATTTACTATCACTTTTAAATCATTTCTTATTTTTCCTGCTTACGTAAATTATTGTAATGCGGGATAAAAAAACATAAGTAACCGAAATAAGTACTTATAACTTACGCGCGTAAATAATCTAAGCATCTATATTTACCGTGTTTTTATATAATATACGTAGTAGATTTTTTTTATTGGGCCCTTTGGAAATTCTACATGAACTCCCTCCAGCCTGTGTAAGGGCGAAGGGGCATGGTGGACTCCTACCGGCTAAAACCACTGGGGCGGTCATCTTTGGTACCTATTCTCCTGGACCTCGTATGATCACACTAGAGCCACCCACTGGTGCCAAGCCCATAGGCACATCCCCCTGGGGATATTGTAAAGGATCTCACTGAAGCCTCACTGTGCGCTGTGCTATGTTGCGCACACGGCGGCGCGTGACCACATGCGCACCACCGTTTCCTTGTGGGTCGCTCGGTGTGGGTCCGCAAATTCCCCAATCTGCGCGCCCGCGACCCCTGAGGCCCCTCACCATATAGCGACCAAAGGGGGCTCAGGCGTGTTGGACCTGGGCGCCAGAACGGTTGTTACCCTGGCGCCGTCTCGTCCTTCTCCGTGCGGGATCGACCCCTCTCCCGATCTCACTCTGCAGTCTCCTTCTGGAGCATGACGCTCTCACAGAACATTCCAGTTTTCGTGCTCTGCCAGCATAGCCGACGCTACTGCTGGCAGAGAGAGATCTTGCCCGATCCGATCGACCAGGATCCACCGCTCGGCAGCCCACACAGGGCACTCCTCGAGCGTGTCCTGTGGTATCCTGGTCGCTATCACAGTGGTGGCAATGTGCCGTGACCTCGCGTCCTATCCTGTGCAAGTACGCACCGAAACAACCGTGCCCGGTAAATACCTGCGTCAGGCGTAGGTGACGCACTCTCTTCTTCTGAGCCGGGCTTCAAAGAGTGGCAGGATGGCCTTGATGACGCGCTTGGTTGAAAACTGCATCCTCAGGCAGTGACGCCACTTCTCAAGTGCGCGCTGCTGAGCCAGTCGCTTCAACCTGCCGAACGCCCCAGGAGGCGCGATTACATCGCTCTGGCGGAGGGAGCGTGTCTAATCATAGACCCACGCATCCATCTACGCCAGAATGTCGAGAGGTGGAAAGTGCGTCAGGAAAGTGGTCGCCTCATAGGATACCATTCGGTATCATCGTGCGATCCGTATAGCTACTCTGCGCTGCAAACCGTGAAGTTTGGTTCGGCAGCGCTGGACGTCTGACAGTTGAGCTGACCATACAGGCGCCCCATAGAGAGTTACGAACCATACGACTCTCCCGTAGAGACGGCGAACTTTCTCACACGGTCCCCCGAGATTGGGTAGCAGTCCTTGTAATGCACCCACTTCTCTCTCGACTCGGACGAGGCGCATGAAGTGCTCTTCGAAGCTGCAGACTGTCCAGGTTGAGAAATAAAAATAAGTAGCTGGAGTTTTATCGCTGTAGGGTTAAACAGAGTATTAACCGTAACAAACAATAAATACCTATAACCGTTTAGCAACTATTGTCATCAAAGTATTAGCACTGTTGTACACGACTCTGAGACTGCGTAGAAGTTTCTAGATAAGTAGAACTAACTACAAAGTAGTGAGGGGATAAGTTTGCACTACGAGAACAATCATAACATCGAACAGTATTATTCAGAAGATGGGACAACGTAGACTCGATATCAACACGAAGTAAGTATCTACTTACATAACTATGACAAGAGTAACGTACGAATATAAGTAAACCGATTATTTATTTATTTGAATGATTACCGCAATAGTAACCAGGTCTGAACAGTACAAAGGATAATACAACTTAATATCCATCAGGACACAATCTTCATCAAGGCCTCCCCATAAATCATGGTTTTCATGCCGTGTGTCACCATTTTGGGGGAAAACTCTTTTTTTTTTCTTTTTTATTAAAACCATGCCTAACACTGGGATGTCTCCTGTGTCATGGGTGCGTTTATAGACACAAATTTCACACACAATACACTCAGATCCGGAACAACTACCTGCAGATCATAAAAATATTGGATCCGTGCGGTAATCGAACCCGGGGCGCAGCAGCCGACTGTATCAGCCACTGCACCAAGCGTACCGTCAAATTTGCTATAGCTGGAATGGAATGGAATGGGGCTAGATTCTTAACTCAGGTTAAAAATCTAGCTCCATTCCATATCCACACTACACGGAAGACCCTGTCATACAGAATCTGTGGCTGATTATTAATCATATAAAAACCATGTAATTTCAATCATTGTGAAAAAGCATTCACAACATACACACAATCTAAGAGGTGGGTACATAATATGTGTGCACATACATAATAGAAAAGAAACACAATGTCGAGTCGCCCAGAGCTTGTGATTAATTAGAAACAATGCGAGGCGCGCCGTGAGCCGGCCAGGGCCGCGCCCGGCGCTCGGCTCTCGGGAACAAAGCCCGCAATCCCGCCGGAACCGGCCGCTCTTCCCGCACCGCTGCGTTCCACAAAAACCGTTCACTTCTGTTTCCGTAATTATCTAAAATAGGCTACACATTGGCCCTAAGGTTAGTTGTCCGAGTTGGAACTCTGTGGAGAAAGGCCTCCTCGAACGAGTTCCAGTGACCTGCACCAGGACATCCATCCATCTGGTTAGAGGCCGACTCATGCTGCATTTCCGGTGCGCGGTCTTCACTCGAGATTTTATTCCCTGTAATGGCCATCAGTTCTACGAGCAATGTGCCCCGCCCACTGCCACTTCAACTTACTAAGCCATCTATATCGGCAACTTAAGTTCTTCTACGGACCTCCTCATTTCTGACCGATCGATCGTAAAAGCGTGAAGAACATATTTATAACGTAGCGGAGTCTAAATAAGATAATAGTACCTCATATAATGTACATATAAACACACTTGGGTAAATATTATTGTAGGACCGGCTCTATATTGCAAAGTACAGAATTCCTTTGTATTATAAATTAATGTTTGCTATGACACAGAATCCACAGATAAATTAATCCGAACAACAAAGCAAGAGATTTTGATATCGGATTCTACCTTCAGAATAGTTAGTAAAGATTGTTGAATTGTTATTTATTTAAAATAGCGATGCCAAAATAAGGTAAGAATATTGTTGCTTAGTTGCTGCTTGCTTGGATAAAAACAGAGAAAAATATCCATGCCGGCTAGAAAATCTATAGGTAACTGGAAGAGCTGGTTGTGTATTATATATAATAGGTATAACATACCAACAAACTGAACTAAAAATTCTAAACAAATGAGTTCCCGGCATTGCTCGATGACCTCCTATTTACTTATGAGTTACATGAAAACACTCACCGCTCACTAGGGTTTACACTTTCATATGAAAATTTAATATTTAACTAACATAAAGCAATTATATATATGAATCTCTTCGTGCATTAGTTATCCAGAGTAGTGGTCTGTATTACGGCAGTACAAATACACAAACAGCAGCTTTTAACAAAGGGAAGATATTTTCGAAGCTTGTCGAAATGGCGGCCCTGGTGCTGGTCCAGGTGGCGTGTCGAGCGCCCGTAACAGTAGAGTCGCGCTGCAGGCCACGCCACACACGGCCCGTTTTCCACAAAACGACCACACAATCACACGGCACAGAACATCCATTCTTAACAAAGCTTCGAAAGATATGCGCACATAAGTGCTACCGTTAAACAAGATCAACTAGAAGCATTGAATACTTTCATAGTGTGTAATCAGCTGTCCCTTTGCGAGTTCAGTATTACGTTATATTCGAAGGTGTACTTCTGTACGGTTTTATTTAGTGGTGCTACGCCCCGCGCTTACTACCTCGTGTCCTGCCCACCCTACAACAACTGCGTCATTTCCCTTGTTACTTAATAGCGTTTTTCTATGTTCGCAAATAGTAGCCATTTGTTAGTACCCGTTACCGTAACGCAGTTATGTGCTTACCCAAATAGGGCGTTATTTTTGAAGGTTTCGATTGAAACCGAGCCAACTTTACGGGCTATTTGGCGTTTATTTAAATTTGGTGTTTGGTCCTTCCAAATGGCCGCGGTCACGAATATCCTGGGACCTTGTTTGAAATGGCGTACAATTTGAATTTCAACAATTAACACGGAATCATTCATAAAATACAACAGTTTCATTTAATTAAATACGTTTGTATTCCCAAATATGATTTCCTTATAGTAATACTAGTATCAGGTAAACGGGTGACTTCAAGTTCAAGTTGTGATGTGACTACGAAACTTTGTCGCGAACGCGAAGCGTTTTTCCCCATATCGAAGTAATCCGTGGAGTTATAACGTGATTTTGTTATGTTCGTATCATTCGTTTGTGAACTTTCAGTAACTGCGAGCTGGCTAACTGACTCTGATGTCACATAAGCAACATTCATTAGTTCGCTGCGCCAAGCGACGGCTCTGCGCGACTTATTTAACGGCAGAGGCAAAAGTGAAAAAGTACTCTTTAAAATCATAATATATGTAATAAACTTATGGATTTTATTGCGTTATTTATTATTATCATATCATATCAGCCAAAGAGGAATTTGCCAGTCCTCACCACGCTCGGCAGGTGGGTTGGTGAGCGCAGTATGGCTTCTGTTCTAACGCGAGACGCTGCTGCCCATCCCTCTGATTCCTTTGATTTAGCCTTTCTTAGTCGCCTTTTACACCCACGGGAGGAGACGGAGTGGTTTTGTTATCTTAACGTGGACATCACACAGACTGTACTTATTAAATTGTATACATACCTACCATACGTGCAGCAAATCATATGTGCATGTACTTTTATGCAATACATCATTATTTCATAATTTCCAGAATAAAAAAATAATTATGTAAAAAATAATAGGTCTGTACATCATAACAACGTGATAAAATCCGTAAATTTGCTTCATTTCTACATGTATTATTCGTGAATACCAACAACTTAATATAACATTTATGTAAACGACATGTAGAATTTTGTGATTCTAGAACCATCTCAAGCTAGTACTATACACTAACTAGATACCCATTCGGTTCCATTTCCCATATAATTCTATGCCGCTGAGTCCAAGTCATAATACAGGAATGAACATGTACAGGAACCGAACTGAACCAACATTGTCCAGCTTCATTTATAGTTCCTGAAGCGTAAGTCAGAGGTGGACTATTATAGTACTCTAAGGTTACCGGGATCCTTTAGCTTGAGGCTTATTTCAAATAATAAGCCGATTAGAATAAATGTTAGGTCCATTGGAATAATAGCGGTAGAGAACCGATCAATCTAATAACAGGATGTTAAATCGAAATTCTTGGAAGACTTTAATTTGTCAGCTGTCAAAGTCATTTGGATCTCTTTAAAAGTATACTTTTTAAAGTTATGTCTAACGCCAGCTTATGTACATCTGTGAGGTGGAAATGGCCCTCTTATGACAATGATAGCAATCTCTTTACTACATTCTACTGTACACACAATTCCCCAATATATGTATGTAACAATATAAGTTTCCATGTCTAAAATCGGCAGCTTGCGGTCTTTTCGTCCAACGAAATCGCTTTGTAACCTGACGGTGGAATCCGTTTTGCTGGTGTTAACAATTACCATTAACATAATATTATCTATTTACATCTATAAATATAGTTTCATTTAAAATTGCTGTTAAAAATACTAGATGCATTTGTTGAATGTGTGTGTTCGCTTGCTTTAGTTGTTGTTTTGACTAGTATGTCATTCTCATTGGCTACATTAATTCATATATTGATCCACCTGATAGCATGCGACACGCCAGCACAAGCATTCCAGTTTAAAATTTCATCGCGCAGAAACTGTTGCATTTAAAAAGTGCTCGGATTAAGAATATAGCACCACTCCACCTCACCCCACGGAAGTCTTTACTAAGCGACTCTAAACTAAGAGCCTCGAGTATATTTATTATTTCATTGTAACTACAATGTATGTATTTCATTTATAGTATTTTAATTTAAACAACAATACAAACTTTGATGTGCAATGCGAGCTTAACTCTGTATTGAACTCTCTACCAGCAAACCTTTGAGTGATAGAGATTGTGTCATATAAGAGGGCAAAGTCACGTGTACGATGCACAACATTATACTGTCCGTTAACTCTTTCCTATCTCGCATATCCATCCAAAGGTGGTCTGGAATAGATCGCTGTGCGCGATAAGGCCGCCTTTTGTGCATTAACTACCTGTATTTTTCCTTGTTTTTGTTATCTGGTGTACAATAAAGTGTATATACATAAAGAAGCAGCGTCCCTTCTGTGGAATATTAACCATACTGCGGTCACCAGCCCAAAAGCCAAGCGTGGTGAGTACTGGTAAATTCTCCCAAAATATCGCTGTCCCCTTCTGGACGTCGGCCTCTGCAATGATACGTCACTAAGCACGATCCTTGGCTTTTCTCATCCAGTTCATGCCACTCTTCGGAAATCGTAACTCCACCGAAACTGAGGACGTCCTACACTACGTTTGCCGAGCCGCGGTGTCCACCAGATAACACGTTTGCCCCAACGGCCATCAGTTCTACGGCTAATATGGTCAGCCCATTGCCATTTCAGATTGCTAATCTACTATGTCGGTGACATTGGTTCACTGTCGGATCACCTCGTTTCGATTTTGATCCTTCAAAGAAACGCCAAGCATGTCCCTCTCCATAGATCGCTGAGCAACTTTAAATTTGTGGACTGGCCGAACTGTTAGTGTCCACGTTTCGGCACCGTAAGTCATAACACGTAGGACAGATTGATTAAAGATATTTGTCTTCAGGCTCTGTGGTGTTCAGGACAAAAACACTCGATGCAATTTACCAAATGCCGCCCAGCCAAGTTCTTCTATTTGCTACTTTCTCGAAATTGTTCTTGCCCAACTGCAGAGTTTGCTCATACCGGCCATTTATACGTCCACTGCTGAACAAAGGCCTCCCCCATAAATTTTCACAACTGTGTCATCATTCTGCCAAGCGTGGTGAGTATTGGCAAATACCCCCTGTATTTGGTGGTGTGGTTGGTGAGCGCAGTATGGCTACAATTTAACAGAAGGGACGCTGCTGCCCATCCCTCTGGTTTAGATTCCCTTAGTCGCCTTTTACGACATCCACGGGAGGAGATGGAGTGGTGCTATATTCTTAATCCGGACACCACACGGAATTAACGGAGCAAACTCTGCTTTGTAATAATTATAATTATTACAAAGCAGAGTTTGCTCGAAGTAAACCTTTTCTTGAGCTATTTCGATGTTTTGACAAAGGGATTGGTGGTTTTGAAGGCAGTAAAAAATTCTAGGGCAGGCTTTTGTTCAGCAGTGGACGTCTTTTGGCTGATATGATGACGAAAGAAGCACTTTTAAAAGTAACAATTTTGAAGAACAATTGCATTCGCATATTTTCCCCAGCAAAACTCGGCAGCAGTGGCGACTACTAGCCCTGCACGGAGGATGGCGACTTATTTTTTTTTGAGAAACGACGTTCTATGACCGTATATATTTTTCTTCTAAGATTTAGCAAAATCTTCGTAGCATAGCAAAGTAAACATTGTATCCAGTTAAATTTATTTCATAAACAATATAACATTGTGTTGAAAATACATAAAAATATCCTAGCTCTCATTCACATAAACACGACAAGCTCATAATTAATAAAACGTTACTTAGCAAAGCGCTGCTCACATCTGGCCACTAATCTGTACCAAACTCTCTAATTCTGATGAACAAGTTATATTCTAGTACTCAACGTCTCTCGCTTAAGCTTTCAACTTTATTATATTTACAAGTTCACCAACAAATGGCATACTGACGAAATCTCAGAAACATTTTAGTATTACATTTAATAGAATATTAATAATCTCGCCATTAGTGAACACTAAGAAATTACATCGCGCAATTATATTCAAACACTTTGTTTTAAGCATCGCTGAAACTTTGTGATAGTTTTAAGAAGTAATTACGGAGCTTCGAACGGAACGCTTCAAACTTATATTAGTAAAATCCAGTGGGGCTCAACATTTTGAACGTAGCCGTAGAGCTATTTGTTTTGATAGCTCTCTTATATCACAAATGCAAAAGTTAGTATATTCATCATCCTCATTTCAGCCAACGGACGTCCACTGCTGAACAAAGGATTGCCATAATTGTGTCGTAATTTTCGGGGAATTTGCCACGCTTGGCAGGCGGGTTGGTGAGCGCAGTATGGCTACTATTCCACAGAAGGGACGCTGTTGTTCATCCCTCTGGTTTAGATTTCCTTAGTCGCCTTTTACAACCTCCACGGGACGAGATGGAGCGGTGCCATATTTTTATTCCGGGCGCCACACGGAATTTGTTGGTATATTTCTCAATATCTCTGTGAATGCGGTACTGAGGCAGAATACATTATTATAGACTGGATTATTACGTAGCTTAATTTGCATCATAGGAAACCTTACACTTCTGGCTGGAGCCACGAACACAGCGAGTATTCCCCTAAATAAGCATCTCCCCTGTTATATTCGTACAGTTACATAGAGGTATATACTAGTGGATTGACAGTAACTATAGCTACATTGGGTTATGATTAGCCCACGAGATAAATAAAGCCTATCTTTATTATCCGGCCACATTTTAAGACTGTGAATGTTTCACTATTTTAGCATCGAACTCATGTTTAAGTTCCAATTTTTTATTTACCTACATGATTATTTTAAAGGTAGATCGCTTTGTGCATACGCAGAAAAATACCTAGTAGCAATATTTCGATTTCAGAAAATTACATCTAACCTAACCATCCTCGGGATGTTTTTTACCTAAATTATGTTGGTGGTGCCACATATCAATTAAGAAAGTACATGTGCCATTTCATTTATATATATATTTTTGAAGTGAAAACTTCTTTTAGCGCGGTACGCATATTTTTAGATGAGATAAAATCTCTGGACTCGCGACACCGTTACGAGACGCTTGAAGTGAAAACTTATTTTAGCGCGGAACGCATATTTTTAGATGAGATAAAATCTCCTAACGCGCCAAAATAAGTTTTCACTTCTGTCGGCACTCCCGGAGTGCATTTTTTTTTAAGCCTTACAAACATGAATTCCACATATTGTTCCGTGCGGGAATCGAACCCACGACTCGGAGCGCAGCAGACGACTGTATCAACCACTGCACCAACCGTGCCGTGCGTATATCACACTGGTACACGCCCAACCGATTTTGAACCCGCAACTTAATGCTTAAGAAGCGAGTCTGTAAACCGCCGGGCGACTGCGACATATTGTTACAAAAAACGTATTACTGTGATGAATTCCTAGATACTAAACTAAATCTATAAAAAACAAAACTGAGAATACGTTAAGTTGGGCAATATAATGTTGTATGAAGTGGTGACAAAAGGTACCCTTGAGGTAACATTGAGACAGGCGAGGAGCGACAACTTTATGCCATAACACTTTCTATAATTAAATTATTCTAACGAAACGCAATTTCAATGCTCTTAAATTTAAAATTTACATTTGAAATTCAACATTGACAGGTGACGGCCGAATAATGAGGTTGTTGATCTCTGCCAGCGCAGCGGCCGGATTCTGCCTGACGTGTTACATATAACAATACTATGATATTCTCTCTCATTTTCACTGCTTTGTCATTAGGAATTCATTGGAAGTCACTCCAAGGTATAGCAGTGTGTAGGGCTATGACGTGTAGCGGTCGAAACGCTGCGGTAGAAACGCGACGATTGGCAAGCGGCTATGGAACATTGCGTTTTCGCGGGCCTCGCGTGTCAGCGGCGCGTTAGGGCGCTGTTCCGGCCGCACTCGCGGCGCCGATCGATCGCCGCGATCAGACGCTCATTCGCGTCTGCTTTGCGCCGCGCACGCCGTCGTGAGGAAGTACTCGCCTTGCTGCAAACATACACTCACCAGATATGGAGTGTAAGTGTGCCGCGAGGAAATCTTTGTAGGATTGTGACACGCGAACCAATGTGCGTACTTAAATTTGGCGATGATTATTGCCTGATGTTTGGATGGAAAAGGCAATAATAAATACACTTGTTGCATTTTTTATGTAGTCCTGCCTCCCGAAAGAGGCATAACTTAACATGTATATCAGAAGCCAGTTTTTCCCACCAGGGGACGTACTTGTTTCTAGCGCTAGTTTGATGATTACATATCTTATACAACCACAAAGTAAAAAATAGCATCAAATTATTTAAGGAGGGATTAATAAGTGTGTGCATGAGTGTATGGATGCGTGTATAAGTGTGTGTGTAAGTGTGTGGTTTGTGAGTTGCTGAAATTAGATTTAAGAACCTTAACAATTTTACAATCATCGCCATAACAAATTCTCGCATCTTCATAGTCGAGTGAGTAATATTTTTTAATAGTGTTTTTTAAATTGTGTTTACCGCAATTTCCAATTCGATGTTTCTTATTTATCTTGCTATAAAGACTGAATCCCATGTACTCAAAGTCTTGTGCTATCAGGCTCTTGGCGGGTGGCCATGAGAGATATCTTGAAGTAAAGTTGCATGATTTTGCACACAGCATCAGCCTGTAATCATCCACTCCTGAAGATGGGCTTCCCAATAAACACTACAATGAGTGGTCATAGGGGATATTGTCATAATCACCACGCTTGGCAGGTGGATTGGTGATCGGAGTGTGTTGTTATTAGCACACGGGAGAATGCTGCTGGCTATCAAGAGGACATCAACTCTAAGTCACCTTTTAAGACATTCATGGAGAGGCATGGCCTATTATATGCCGGGAATTACACGAAACCCATCTCACAATTGTATTACAGACGCTCATTGTCAGATGCACTCACTGAACGGCAAGAGATCGGTGAGGTTAAGCAACGCTTGGCACGGTCAGTTTATATACACACGGTTGGTGCAGTGGCTGACACAGGCGGCTGCTGGGCTCTGGGTCGCGGCTTCGATTTCCACACGGATCAAATATTTGTGTGATCTGCAGGTAGTTGTACCGGTATTGGGTGTGGAATTTGTATCTGTAAACGCACCCACCGGTGCCGGCTAAGAATGCCACCACCCCATCTCATCCCGTGGGTGTCGTAAAAAGCGACTATGGGATTAGCCGAAGGAATGGCACGCTGCTGCCTTCGAGTACAATTATAACACAACTGCAATCGCCAACCTGTCTGCCAAGCGTGGCGATTATGGCAAACCCCCCAATGAGCACAAAATTTTTGGGGGAGGTTTCTGTCCAGCAGTGGACGTTTTTTGGCTGAAATGATGATGATGATGAAACGCACCCACGACACAAGAAATCCAAGTGTGGGGTTAAGTTTAAAAAAAATACAATTATTGCGATAATACTCCAGAATAAGCCACACACTATCGAGGTGGTAATGTATGGGGCATGCGCTTTCAAAAACACCGAATATTAAAGTTATAAATCATTTAAATCCCTACAAAATTAATAACAGGTTATTTGCGACCATATAAATACTCGTTCGCCAATTAAAATCACTTTTGCAACAAGCCTCACAATTTACCCTCGCATAAATGTCATTCGATTGTACAAATGCGAACGTAACAATAATAAAATGAGTACTTTACGTCACACAAACCGATGTATATCTTCGAGATCTTTCGATGAGATTTGGTTGTTACACGAACACATATATTGGAAAATTAATACCTTTCTGCGTATAATTTCGTTTTACGAGAAAATTGGAAATCAGCAATATGTGCTCTAAAACGATACGAACACCGGCAAGACATTTTCAGCATTTTTTTATAGTGGATAGAGAAGAACTCTAAGGGACTTGTGCTATTCCTAGGTACACCTACTTATAGATCACGTTCTTTATTCACTGAAGTTATCTATCTATACAAATAAATAAAATTAAAGTGTCTGTTTGTAATGTCGAAATAACAGATTTTTACTAAATGCATATAGAAGTATATACGGTACTTATAACAAAATCATAATATTATTATTTTTTTGTCTGACTGTCTGCCTGTCTGTTTGTTTGTCTAGCTAATCTCCGAAACGGCTAGACCTATTTTGGCGTGACTTTCACTGGCAGATAGCTGATGTTATAAGGAGTAACTTAGACTACTTGTATTTTAAGAAAAAAGGATTAGGGTTCTGCGAAAAGAATAACAATCCATGAAATCCAATATTTATACTTATTATATAATAATTATTTATAAACAATTCAATTTCTTTTAAATTATCGGGCGAAACCGCGGCATATAGCTAGATGTACCTAATCCAAAAAAAAAAACAAAAGATAATATACTATTAAAGTGACGGCTAATAAGTTATAGCCACAAACTATACACGTGTTTAATGCTCAAAGCTAAATCACCCGGCCTTACGCCGAAGTTCTCAAACAGACACAGCAGTAACAGATGTCCATCCGATGTAAGTCAAAGACACAACCGTAAACCGAACAATAATAGCTAAGTAATGTACCACACTCTGGTTGTTCACACCATCGACAGTGGCACGCGCGTTGTTCCAACTTTGTTCGCGGGAACTTGAGCTCAGAACATGATACACACAGAAGAAAAGCAGTGAAGCTCCAATTCATACAATCTACTTTAGTGGCAAGAGGAAATTGGCCTAATTTAGTAATTCTATGAAGGATCTATCTCCATCTATGTGGTTGACTGATCGTCGGCAGCACCTAATTAAATTAAAGCCTCCAAGAACATAATTGCAAAGTTGAGAAAAGGCTAAGCTAATGACGAAGTTCACGCATGCATACAATGCACTTCAGACTCGTATTAACATCATCATCATATAAGCCAAAGGACTCAACATAGACGCCCAGTTACCAGTAGTCTTCACGCTTGGCGGGTCGGGGCACGCAGAACGACTGCCGTTTCAAACAAAGGACGCTGCTGCCCATCCCTGAAGTTTAGAGACCCTTAGTCGCTTTTTACGGCTTGTACGGGAGGAGACGGATCGGTGCTATATTATTAATCGGGACACCACGTGGGTGGACTGGTAGGCATTGTCAATCTGTAATCTCAGATAAAACGGTAGATGCAATTTTGCGCGTTTTCCCAATGTTATGTAATTTTCTATGACGTTTGTGAGCTGTACCTTCTGCACCAATTTAAAAATCACCACCCCATTTCCTCCCGTGGGTGTCGTCAAAGTCGACTAAGGGATTAGCCGGAGAATGGGCAGCAGCGTCCTTCGAGTACATTAAACAACTTAACTGCGATCGCCAACCCGTCTGCCAAGCGTGGCGATTATGGCAAAACCCCCCATATCGGTCGTTGTGGTAATCTTTGGGGGAGGCCTGTGTCCAGCAGTGGACTTCATTCGGCCGAAATGATGATGATGATGATCCACTGTGGCCACATAAAACCCATTATGTTGGAACGTCCAAATGTAATTAGAATTATATTCATCAGCAATGAGGTCTGTATGATAATGTCGGCAATTCTGTAGCCGGAACATGTGCAGGCATGCGCGTCGATGGCGCAGCTTGAATAGCCAGGGACGTCATAAAAGTGCCATTTGCATACGAAATGGTCGATACGAGCCCCAGTTTGAATGTTACGTGTCGTGGAACGGCTCCTGCGGTGCGGGACCGGCTCGCAGCGCGACACAGAACATTCAATTATCGCTAATTGCTGTTGATTTGGATGATTTCAATTTATCCTAATTGTTTTACAGCAGCGCACTAATTTGTAATTATTCCATAAAGGTTTTTTGATCGCCCCTCGATGAGCCTCACACCCCGCCCCGAGATTCCATACATTTTAAACAGAAATTGTTTGCAATTCCAATGGAAATTAATTATATATTTCAATGTTTGATGGAATTGTTAATATATTTCGTAGAATTGTTGAAAAGTATTGCATTTTGAATACTAAAATAGGTTTGAATTCAGTAAACGTTATCAAAGGCAGGCGTAATGTCTTTCTCAGTCTGCGTGTAATGGATATCATTAGTTATAATCGCGACCAGCCAACACAAAGCATTTACTTTGCTTTCATTTTGTTTATTACGACTTGATTCCATCTGCTATCTTTAAACAGACGCGTCTACTCTGAGTAAGTCTATGTCTCAGATGATCTAATACTCCTGTGGCTCCGTTATTTATACGCTTTCTCTTTGAATGTACAAATATATTTTGTAGTCATTGTAATTTTAAATGCGTTCCCGACGGACTATATATTTGTTCAGATGTGATTTAGGTACATTTTGAGTTACGGCTTTACATTTCTTGTGTAGCCAGTACTAATAGCAGTTCATAAACATATTGCTTAGCTTTTAAGTGGATGCCATTTAAAATAATATTTATTTAATACAATGATGCTAATCAAAATCTGGAGTTGAGATCACCATCCTGCCCCTCGAACGCAGAGATTTCTGTAATGTGAATATATTTACCGAACTACAAAATATGGTTTCTTCAACGATGGTCTTCGATATGGATGACCGTAGCGCAGGGTGTCTGGGTATTTACATAAATGAAATTTACAACTAGTGTACATGTGGTATGTTCATGTTTAAGAATAGGTATAACTCACATTCTAGTCTAGTACTAACTTGGACGGCACGCTTAATTTGAAACAGTTCTAGCGTCTAGCTCCCGTCAGGCCAGCCCCATCTTCAACAGACAGCGATCAAGTCCGAAACTTTTAGGTTATTCGGAAAGCATCGCGCGAAGCAAGCATATATTGTAAAGGAAAAAACATTTTAAGTACAATTATTTCAGACATCATGCTCGCAACAATAATGCTTCAAAATCAACTTCATTCTTTTCTTTGAGGCAGAAATAGATCAGAAAGCCAAAAGGCACGTCAAGTCAGTCAATCAAACTTTGCTATCCAGGTCGCCTCAGTTTGAAAGCGTGCGTGCGAAAGTACTGAATAATACAGCTGAAGGCAGTGTGAGCGTCCGGGACTCCGCGCCCCCCCACCTCCCCCCCGCCCCCCGGTGTACAAATCGTAACGTTTTTATTCGGCAGAGCGCGGCGCGCCTTCCGACGTCAAGTAATTGTTTCACCTACTTTCTACGCAATAAGTAGTTACTTTGTTTGTGGTGCTGCCTTGATTGGCAAAAGGCGTGGCACAAATGGGCGGCTCTAGTGTGATCTTACGAGGACCTGGAGCCCCCCTTCGGTGCCGAAGATGACCGCTCCAGTGGTTTTAGCCGGTAGGAGTCCGGCATACCCCTTCGCCCTTCCCCGGGGTGAAGGAAGTTCCATGTAGAATTTCCACTGGACATCAATAAAAAAAAAAAAAAAAAAAAAAAAAAAGGAGTCCGGCATACCCCTTCGCCCTTCCCCGGGGTGAAGGAAGTTCCATGTAGAATTTCCACTGTACATAAATAAAAATAAATAAAAAGTAGCGTCCTTTGAGTACGTTACTTATATGGCAACCCCCCTCCCCCTCCTGACAAAACAAACCTAGACCGGTCATTGTGGCGAGTTTTTGGGGAGGCTTGTGTCCATCTTCAGCAGACAGCAATCAAGTCCAAATCTTTTAGGTTATTCGGAAAGCATCTCGCGAAGCAAGCATATGAATGTAGATTGTGTAGGAAAAACAGTACAGTTATTTCAGTTCTATAACGACAGTAAATCATGCTCCGAACAAAAATGCTTCAAAATCAACTTTATTATTTTCTTTGAGGCTGAAACATGAGCGATACATGAGCGATACATGAGCTGAGCAATGCTGGCCAAGCTCCAGCCTCGTGAACAGGTCTACTCAGGGATGGCAGGACTAACTTACAGTTTTATTTGCCAATTTAGACTTTATCTACAGTGCTCTCACATTAAGTTTATCATAAAAATGACAACGTACTCAGAAGTATTTTAATAATATATGAAATGTTCATAAAATACTTAACTCTGAGTTTTTTCACCATATCTTCTCAGAGGCCGTAATGTAATGAAATGAAAATTCAATATAACGTCTAAAAGTGTCTCTTGAGACCTTATTACTGAATAAAGGTTTTTTTCTATTATACTATAATAATTTATGCCTCCGTATGGTGTGACTGTTAAGAATATAGCACCTCTCCATCTCCTCCTGAGGATGTCGTAAATCCTAACTAAAGGATTCTGAACCAGACACATCCTTTCAGGGGAACCGCAGCCATACTGTACTCACCAATCCACCTGCCAAGGATGGTAAGTATTGGGAAGTTCACCCCAAAATGACGACACGTTAAAAATGTCTGGGGGAGGCCTATGTTCGACAGGGGACACCCTCTGCCTGATATGACGATTATATTCAGATAGACTCGCGTCATATTTCTACCGTACATTAGTATTTATTATCTACTAGCTGGGACCTGCGGTTTTACCCGGGGTTTAATTTAAAAGATATATGATTATTTATAAATAATGTAGGTACTTCGGCATAGACACTTCACATAGAGTTTATATATTGTGTTTCATGTGTTTTAGTTTTTTTGCGCGGAACCGTAATTATTTTTCTAAAATTAAAGTGGCCTTAATTAATCCTTATAACATCAGCTATCTGCCATTACAAACCCGTAGAAATCGGTCCAGCTGTTTCGGAGATTAGCAGAAACAAAGAGACAGACAGACAAAAAAATTAGACATATTTTTTGTTGTAGGAACCAAATAAACTTTCATATGTATTTAGTAAAAAGCTGTTATTTTGACATTACAAACAGACACTTCAGTTTTATTTACTTGTGTACATATATTCCATCAATGATCAATGCCGTTTGCCATATCAGTCAAATCTTTGAATAACATTAACTTATATTAATATGTCAGCTGATTAGCCTTAATATGCTATATGGATATTATGTATCTATGAAAACAACATTTATTATATAATGAGATACGAAGTAGTTTCATTTGTCTGGTAGTTTCAAAGGTTCTTGGTTTATCTTTAGCTATAAAAATGCGCAGCTTTGTGTCTCCTAAATGTTCTCGTGAAACTATATCGTAGGAGTGTGAATACTCGAGCCACATCAGTCTTAGTCATGATGGTCGTTAGAACCGTCTTTGTTATTCACTGAGGCGTGCATCATCAGAGGGATGACGTAACAGGGTTGGTGCGGGCCGGAGACGAACGAACGAACATCGGTTAAAAGCGCTGATCAAAAGATTCTTATTTTTTTCAACAGGAGGGGAAGGGAACGGGCCGGGTTAGCAACCGTAAAGGATGCCACACACACAGGCACCAACAGAAGGTCCACTTACTGTAATGTGGCCGGTAGTAGGTCACTTATTGCAAGACTTATTGTAGGACTAGTCCTGGGTAGTATTACAATTGTTATGCGCAGGCGTGACGTTGGGAGCTCTGTTCTCGAAGTTGTTGACGAGTATGTCTACCTGGGACAAACTGTCCAGTTAGGTAGGTCCAACTTCGAGAAAGAGGTCAATCGTCGAATCCGACTCGGCTGGGCAGCGTTCGGGAAACTTCGCAACGTCTTTTCGTCAACAATACCGCAATGCCTCAAAACCCTTTAACCAGTGTGTGTTAAAGCTCAAGGTCACTCAGCGAGCTATGGAGAGAGCTATGCTTGGTAGTTCTCTACGAGATCGAGTCAGAAATGAGGAGATCCGTAGAAGAACTAAAGTTGTCGACATAGCTGAAAGGATTAGTAAACTGAAGTGGCAATGGGCAGGGCACATTGCTCGTAGAACTGATGGCCGCTGGGGCACAAAGGTTCTCGAATGGAGACCGCGCACCGAAAAACGCAGCTTGGGACGACCTCCAACGAGGTGGACAGACGACCTGGTGAAGGTATGGCTGTTATGGTGATGATGATAATTAGGCATAACGCTTATTACCAGGCGAATGACGTGCTCATCTGGTCACTAATTAGTATGATAAAGTGCGATAATATTACCACGTACACATGGGTAACTCATCATGCATCATCATCGTCATTTCAGCCGCAAAACGCCCACTGCTAGACAGAAGCCCCCCCCATAGATTGCCACAACGACCGCTATGTGTTTGTGTTGTGTGCTCATTGATTTTGCCATAATCGCCACACTTGGCAGACGGGATGGCGTACGCAGTTAGGTTATAAATGTACTCGGACGCTGCTGCCCATCCTTCGGCTAATCCCATAGTCACCTTTTACGACACAACGACGGGTAACTATACTACTCTAAATAGTTAAATTCCGATTCTTAAATCGAACTAAACTGTGAGATAAAATATGTTTTAAAAAGACCTTTGATGTGTGTGCAAATTGCAGTCTACAACAGTATTGTGCTTAAGTAAGTGTGCCCTCTGACTGACTATATGCATCGTCGCTATCGCGCTGTTAACAGTGAGGCTTCTGTGCCGTTTTGTTTTGTGGCCGAGGGGTCAGGCAGGTCTGGGCAGATTTCACTAATTTACACGTAGGAATAATGAATTTGAATTAAAAAGCACTTTGGTGACGTCATTAATGACCGCGCGTCCAGCAACACGTTTGTAACCCGACCGTCGCTCGACCCGAGCCATGTCGAGCTCGGTGTTGGTGTCCCTACATTACCGAACGAGAACGTCCTGGCACTTCCATCGACTGTTGAGGCCCGAATACTGCTGTACGGCGTACCAGCTGCCTTTGCTTTGTTTGTTGTATTTTCAAGCTTTACTGCAGGCCTTCTTATGACTCGCCATTTTTAAAAAAAAACCTTTATCATCATTATTATCAGCCTATATCAAATTTTTTTAAACGTTGCCCATCCTAGTATTTCTCCTGTGTCGTGGTTGGGTTTACAGACATAAATACCACACACAATACACCCAGAACCGGAATATACAAGGTGGGTACATGACTACACGTGTACGACGAATAGCAAATAACATTTTTTCTATTCAAGGTAACACTGAAAAAGTAATTTATTATTCACAGAAAAAAACTGGGTATTTTTTTAAAGGAAGTGAGAAGCGCTCTGACCTTAGAGGTCGCCGTAAACAAGCGAAGAGATGCTAAAAACGAAGATACTTCTATTTGGTGGGCCTTTGTGACAGTAAACAATTCTATAAATCTGGCCCCCCACACACAGGGCTATTGAGCAGATAGGTCATTAAGGGACAAAAAATATCGAACACTCAGAAAATAGTGACTAATTCATTCATTCCAAGCTATTTCAATGATAAGGTTTTATTGGAGTATTTTTGGAACATTATTTTGTTGAATATAATGTTGTTTGTTATTCTATTGATGGCTATTATTGTAACGCTTAAAGGTCAAAACTATAGTTATGAATAATTGTGAGTTCGAGTGAGAAGAACTTCTTATGAAAACTGGGCGTGGGTGACGGCAATCAGTTCCAGAAATAGGCCTCTTCTGTAAATACTGTTTTGGGGCTATTTCAATTCAATGGCTTCTAACTTCACGAGGCTCTTTGTCAACTTATATTTAAAGAGGCAATAGCTTTAACTGTTATAGTATTCCACTGGCGAGCGAGGGATTTTCAATTCTTACCCCGTCTGTTACATTCGCTTATTAAGCACATTTTAGAAAGAGTGTCTATTTTTTCATCTATACTGAGGTTCGTTTTCAGGACCCTATACATACAAACATAATTGAAAGCACCGTGTACGCAGTGGTGAATCTCATGGCTTTCTTCGTATGTGTATCATACGATACTAATATTATTTTGCAGAGCTATTAACGTAGTACGGGTGCCAGGAAACCTGGAAGTTGTGAGGCTTCCCTAGTTATAACAAGCATGACTGCGGCGCCATACATACAATGGAGCACCCGCTGTTTTGCTCAGACTTGCCTGTATCCTATAGTGGACCTAATGAAAGCCAGGCAAAGAGCCATCGAGATGGCTATATTTAGGTCCGGAAAAACACACAAGTGAGAGTTATAGCCTTCGACACGAATTTGTACGACACAGAAGAAGATGAAGAGAGTTATTCTGATGGACTGTTGTATAAGACAGACAAATGTCTGTAAGCTGTATGTGTAACCCACGACAAAGGAAATCCTAGTATAGGCAACCGATTCAAAAATACCCACTCACATTGCTCGTAGAACTGATGGCCGTGGGGGCAAAAAGGTTCTCGAATGGAGGCCGCGCATCGGAAAACACAGCGTGGGAAGACCTCCAACGAGGTGGACAGACGATCTGGTGAGGGTCGCTGGGAGTCGTTGGATGAGAGTGGCATGTGACCGCTCGTTCTGTAAATCTAAGGGGGAGGCCTTTGTTTGGCAGTGGACGTCTTTGTGCTGATTTGATTATGATAATGACACAATTTGTATGTTATTATTACTTCATACTACGATAATCAACATAATTTTTGTTTAATAGAAGTTAGAACCGTAATTAATGTTTGTAACTCGAAACACACACGAGAAACATTATTGGCAACTACACAGTAATACTGTGTGATTTAATATTAATGATCGTATGTTTTACTACTCTACTACAGTTAATAATTACTGGGGAATTCAAGCAATTCGCGGCTAATAATTACTGGGGAATTCAAGCAATTCACGGCAATATTGTATGTTGAACGTTTACTGCAATTAGTTTTCATTAAGGCTGGGCATGGCCGAATATTTTTCACCGCATCACATCAGCACCATGGGAGGCGATGCGATAAAATGGCTACGTTCGGGAGACGACTCTATAACCGCGGTGCGATTTTACCATCGTGGATTCTGGCGTTTCCCAAGATTTTATCTCCAAATAAGGGGAAATCTATTCAAGTCGTAAAGAAACCTTGGTGACACCCAAATTACAAAGACTATTAATATAGCAGGTCACAGAAACTCCGATGAAAAAGCAATTACTTACCAATTATGAGTCATTTATATTCCTCCCGTATTTTTTCTTTTTACACCAAGAATAGGCCAGGCAAACACTGAATTAAGGGGTGTTACGTGGAGGAGCCTGTAGTGCAGTGCTTATGTTACTCCTCTAGGGATATCTGACCCAAATTGTGAGCCACTATTCAGCACACGACACTAGACATTAAGCCGCCGTTACACCGGCGCGAGCGGGCAGGTGCGCAGAGTGACTTAATACCCTCATAAATTACCGGCGACGGTGTTAATGTGCTCCTGGCTAAACTACTCTGTTACTCTGTTTGATTTGTTAATAGTGGCGCTCCAGCCCGCCCAGGGACTCGCTCCACACTTCACAACGCTTGTTATTTTACTTAGTGTTTATTTTTAATACAGTGTGTATCGTGTGGTGCCAGCTCAGAATACCACCACCCCATCTCATCCTATGGGTGTCGTAAAAGCCGACTAAGGGATTAGCCGGAGGATGGGCAGCAGCGTCCTTCGAGTACATTAACAACTCAACTGCGATCGCCAACCCGTCTGCCAAGCGTGGTCCAACACCAACATCGGTCATTGTGGTGATCTTTGGGGGAGGCCTGTGTCCAGCAGTGGGCTTCGATCGGCCGAAATGATGAAGATGACTCACATATCAGCCCGTAAACGCCCACTGCTGGACATGCCCCTCCCAATTTTCTATCTTCTTTTTCGTGTGGTTAGTGGCTAACTTTGCGTCAGAGTCGTTCAAGCCGCTCAAAAGCCTTCGACTTTGCTTAACGACTGCCGTATATTGACAACTACCGGGTCCGACGATTTTACGTGCGGTTCGAATACCACTATGCGATCACCCATCCATAGACTGACCCAGCCAACCGAACTTAACCTCACCGATAGTTTGCTGATCAGTAAATGTGGGCTACGAGCGCCCTTTTTTTTTATTTTTTTTTATTGATGTCCAGTGGAAATTCTACATGGAACTTCCTTCACCCCGGGGAAGGGCGAAGGGGTATGCCGGACTCCTACCGGCTAAAACCACTGGAGCGGTCATCTTCGGCACCGAAGGGGGGGCTCCAGGTCCTCGTAAGATCACACTACGAGCGCCCTAGCCGTTTGGTGCCAGTTACGAATAGCACCAACCCATATCTTCCCGTGGGTGTCGTAAAAGGTGACTATGGGATGAACCGGAGGACAGGCACCGTTCTTCGAGTGCAAATTTCCTCAACTGCAATCGCCAAGCCGCTAACCAAGCGTGGCGATTATGGCATTATGGCTAAACCCCCCAGTGAGCACTCTACATACCCAGACCGGTCGTAGTGGCGATCTTTGTGGGAGGCTTGCGTCCAGCAGTGGACTTTATTCCACTGAAATGATGATGATGATGAGTGCTCTCCCCATGTCCAATGTTGCCGGAATCCACCCGGAACTTTGATATACTGATCGTTTATTCACTACACTCGTAAAGTCTACCCTTTTTTCTTTGCCTATCACTTTTTAATTACATCAGCTTCACAGTAAAAGCTCGTAAAAATGTTTAAATTTACTAAAGCGAGTTAATTACGCCATTAAAGTAACATTTTGGAGGTAGGCACCTATAACCTGGGTTGGCACCCGAAAAAAACCAAAAAGCGAACCTGCCTTGATGAGTGCTGCTACAGTGAAACTTTTCATTTTATTCCAATTAAAACTTGTTTATGATTCGTGCGACAAGTTTACGAATAAACAGCAAGTTTTCAACGAGCGCGCGGAAAATGTTCACTTTCCGAATTGATGTCTCGACGAACGTTTAAATATTCATTAAAACTAGTGTCGTGTTCGGCGGAGCGCGCGAGTGTTTGCTGCGAGCCCCGAGCACTGCCGAGCACTGCCGAGCGCTGCCGAGTGCTGCCGAGTGATGCCGAGCGGCACCGAGAGCCCGCGAACACCCTCAATGGGTGTTTACACGGCTCCACTTAACGAAACATCCATTAGCTACAGTAACAAGTTGCGCAAACTGAAGCCAGCCTCGATAACTATTCGCTGTTTGCTATACACTGCCGTATTTACATACGGATGTGTATCTGTGTTGTATGAATAAGCGGCTATGTACATACTTGAAAGCCTACTCGTTTATTCAGAAACAGGTGTATTCGCGTGTTATCCGAAAATTTCAGAGCAAGCAGTGATGTCTTATATCGTATATGTACGAACCTTGTCTGATGTAACAAGCATTATCTAAAATTCATTTGAAATCTGTTGTAATGGTCAGCAGGAGATACAAAGAGCGAGATTACAGCTGAACTGTGCCATTTCTTTTGATAACGTACAATAAATGCGGCAATACGTGGCCTTTGGGGTGAAATGGAAAATGGTCGGGCTCAGCGGCACAACTGTACGTATTGTATTATATATTTACTTATATAACCGATTGTGGGTCGGGTTCTTATAACGCTATAGCCTAGCTAGGCATTACTTCGAGTTGTGGGTGGTAATAGAATCAGACCCCGTATTGATATGTGATTCTTTATATGTAAATCTTATCGTTCGACGCAGAATGATCATTTCGGCTGAATGAAGTCCACTGCTGTACACAGGCCTCCCGCAAAGATCACCACAACGACCGATATGAGTGTATTGTGGGCTCATTGGGGGGTTCTGCCATAATCGCCACGCTTGGCAGACGGGTTGGCGATCGCAGTTGAGTTGTTAATGTACTCGAAGGATGCTGCTGCCCATCCTCCGGCTAATCCCTTGGTCAACTTTTACGACACCCACGGGAGGAGACGGGGTGGTGGTATTCTGAGTCGGCACCACACGGCACACATCATCATCATCATTTCGGCCGAATGAAGTCCACTGCTGGACACAGGCCTCCCGCAAAGATCACCACAACGACCGATATGAGTGTATTGTGGGCTCATTGGGGGGTTTTGCCATAATTGCCACGCTTGGCAGACGGGTTGGCGATCGCAGTTGAGTTGTTAATGTACTCAAAGGACGCTGCTGCCCATCCTCCGGCTAGTCGACTTTTACGACACCCACGGGAGGAGGTGGGGTGGTGGTATTCTGAGTCGGCACCACACGGCACACGCAGAATGATAATTTGGAAACTTGTGTAATGTGGACGCGCTGTCCACCCACAATAAAACGATATTTATTAGTTATTTGTACAGCGTGTTAAGTTAGGCATTCCTTTAGAAGAGCATTGCGTCTGTTTCTTATATATAACTGACTGACCTTTGATGAGGTGCGCGGCGAGCACGAGCGCGGCGGTGAGCACGTGCCGGCGCCACGCGCGCGCGCACATCCTGCGCCACACCACGCACGCTGCAACGACACACCCGAGTTAAACTTCTGTCAAAACATTTTTTTTAACGTTGCAGCAAAATCCTAGGTTGAGCCCTAGGATTTTTCCTGTGTCGTGGGTGCGTTTGCATACACAAATTTCACAAACAATACACCCAGACCCAGAACAACTACTTGCAGATCATACAAATATTTGTTCCGTGCGGGAATCGAACCCGCGACCCGAAACACAGCAGTCAACTGTATCAGCCACTGCACCTACCGTGCCGTCAGACATTGATAGTTGAATTGGGGTTAAGATAGGTTAGCTGTCAGTATGGCTCAAGTTGTTTTTATATAATTCTACAGCTTCTGGATCTTTTCATACAAACCTTTTTTTTTTTTTTTTTTTTTTTTATTGATGTCCAGTGGAAATTCTACATGGAACTTCCTTCACCCCGGGGAAGGGCGAAGGGGTATGCCGGACTCCTACCGGCTAAAACCACTGGAGCGGCCATCTTCGGCACCGAAGGGAGGCTCCAGGTCCTCGTAAGATCACACTAGAGCCGCCCATTGGTGCCACGCCTTTAGGCACATCACGGAGGGGATGACTGTAAAGCGGTCACCCCCTCTAGCGGAGAGAAGGCGACTGTAAAAAGGTCGCCCCCTCAGGCACTTCTCTGGGAGGATTGTAAAGGATCCCCCCAAGCCTCACTTTGCGCTGTGCTGCGCACACGGCGGCACGTGACCACGTGCGCGCCACCGTCTTCCCGGGGGTCGCTCGGTGTGAGCACGCAGACTCCCCAATCTGCGCACCCGCGACCCCCGAGGCCCCCCACCAATTGACGGCAGGGGGCTCAGGCGTGTTGGACTTGGGAGCCGGGACGGTTGTTGCCCCGGCGCCGTCTCGTCCTTCTCCGTGCGGGATCAGCCCTCTCCCGATCCCGCTCTGCAGTCTCCTTCTGCAGCATGACGCTCTCGCAGAAGGAGACCACTGCACTCCAATTTTCACGCTCTGCCAACATAGCCGACACTACTGCCGGCAGAGAGAGATCTTGCCCGATCTGGTCGACCAGGATCCGCCGCTCGGCCGCCCACGCAGGGCACTCCTCGAGCGTGTGCTGTGCGGTATCCTGGTCGCTTCCACAATGGTGGCACTGTGCCGTAACCTCGCGTCCTATTCTGTGCAGGTATGCACCGAAACAACCGTGACCGGTGAACACCTGCGTCAGACGGTAGGTAACGCGCTCGCTCCTTTTGAGCCAGGCTCCGAAGAGCGGCAGGATGGCCTCGACGACGCGCTTGGTCGCGAACTGCGACCGTAGGCGATGTCGCCACATCTCGAGTGCGCGTTGTCGAGCCAGCCGCCTCAGTCTGTCGAACGCCCCTGAAGGCACGCCTTCCCCACTTTGGCGGAGAGAGCGTGTCTGGTCGTAGACCCACGCATCCATCTCCGCCTGGATGTCGAAAGGCGGAAAGCGTGCCAGGAGAGTTGCCGCCTCGTAGGATACTGTCCTGTATCCCCGCGCGATCCGTATAGCCACTCTGCGCTGCAGACTGTGAAGTTTGTTTCTGCAGCGCTGGACGCCTGACAGCCGGGATGACCATACAGGCGCCCCGTAGAGGGCCACAGACCGCACGACGCCCCCGTAGAGACGGCGAACTTCCTCGCTCGGTCCCCCGAGATTGGGCAGCACCCGGTGTAATGCACCCACTACCCTCTCGACTCGGGGGACGAGGCGCGCGAAGTGCTCTTCGAAGCCCCAACGACTGTCCAGGGTGAGCCCCAGGTACTTCATGTACTGGCCCACCCTGATTTGCGCATCACCAACGCGTATCCACGAACTGGGTGGTTCTCTACTCCGCGGCAGTTTGTGGAACCATAGCGCCTCGGTTTTGTGAGGCGCTATCTGCAGACCCAGAGCGTGGATTTTGGCCACGACAATTGCCACCGCTTGCTCGGCAAGCCGGATGGTTCCCTCGAAGGACTCCCCGCTGGCCAACACAAGAGTGTCGTCAGCGTAACAGACTAAGCTGACGCCAGCGGGGAGAACGACACGCAGGACCGCGTCGTAGGCGAGGTTCCATAAAAAGGGGCCGAGAACCGACCCCTGCGGAACCCCGCACGTAATCTCCCTCCGCTTTACGCTACCGTCCCTGCCCACGTAGCGAATGTGCCTATCACGCAGATAGGCCCCTATGATGCCCTGCAGGTAGGGGGGGCATCGATGATGGACTAGCGCCCCCCTAATCGCGCCCCACGGGATGGAGTTGAAGGCGTTGACGATGTCTAGACTGACAGCCAACGCCACCCCACCCCGCTGGGACACTGCCTGTTCCGACAGCGAGCGGACGCGAAGAATCGCGTCGATTGTGGACCGCCGCTGCCGGAAGCCATACTGACTTTCGGCCAGGTCAGGACCCACTCGCGACAGGTGCTCAACGAGTCTTCGGGTAATTATTCTCTCGAATAGCTTCGAAGCCTCGTCGAGCAGGCAAATGGGACGATATGCAGAAGGAGACTCCGCAGGCCTTCCTTCTTTCCTCAACAGAACCAATCCGGCTTCCTTCCAGCTGGACGGGAACACGCTTCGACGGAGGCAGCTGGTGAACAGCCGCCTCATGCGGTCCCCAAGAGATTGCAGTGCATATACCCACGCACGGCCCGGAACGCCGTCCGGACCCGGTGCGGTGTTGCGACCCTTCAGGCGGCCAATGGCTCGGCCCAGCTCCCCGTCCGAAACCCCCAATTCCTCAGCCCAGTCCGAGGCAATCGGGGGTGGAGAGGGACCCGGATGGTCCCGGACCGCCGGAAAGAGCGTTGAAAGTACTCTCTCCAGCAACCTAGCAAATATTTTTAATGAGCCGAAATTAAAATTGTACGCACATAATAAGGTTATCTCAAGAACTTCAACACATTTCGAAGCGCCTGAAAAACCTCGCTTTATCTCATTTAATCTACTCAAGTTATTGCGGCCCACAGCTGGCCAATCGCTCCCCCAAATTGCATCAAAACCTTCCACTTCCACACACACTCATCAGTCCGTATACATCCACTGCTACAAGGAGTGGTTATATACGTTTTGCCATAATCACCACGCTTGGCAGACGGATTTAGTGATTGCAGTATATTGCTATTATAACACAGGAGGATCACTTACATCTCTCGTATCAACTCTTAGTCTCCTTGTACGACACCCATGTAAGGAGAGAGGGTGGTCTATTCTTAGAACCACACGGCACACTTCCATATTCCATCTACCCCAACTAAGGTCTTCAGGTCATCGGTCGTCACAAATAGTACAAATATTTTCATCGATTCAATCATGCCTGATTTGATAACCATATACAAATCATATTGTAATTAATGCACCTCTCAATATCGGCATATGTCACATAATACATACACGTGAAGCATATACCGCACGGACTCGATCAATATCCATATTACAAGCTTGCAATACCACTATACTATGTATATCCTATTATAAGCTGGTCGTGAATAAATTCCAACAATATCAGTATCATTCCTTTTTTATATATTATAGTGAGCAAATATTGCCCCGTCAAAGCAACATTGTCCGTGTCGTGTCCAGATTGAGGATATCACCACTCCATCTCCTCCCTTGGATGTCGTAAAGGCGTCTAGGGAATTCTTAATCCGAGATATGCGCAGCGATGTCCCTACTGTGGAACAGTAGCCATTCTGCGTTCACCAACCGGCTCGCCAAGCGTGGTGAGTACCGGTACATTTCCCCAAATGTGGACACAATTGTTCAGTTTTTGGCCTTTGTTCAGCAGTGGACGTCCTTTGACTGATACGATGAACCACTTTCGCATGTCGTTGTTTTATTTTATTAGCTAACTGGCGAAACCAATATTTTTATCTACCTATGCGAAGAAATGCCGTAGTAATTTAAGTGCTTCTTCTAGACTGAGGCTGTTGGAGAAAAGCGCCAGCAGGTTGAGTTGTCCTGTCCTGACAGGTCACACGCAATCAAAACATGCAGTTGTTAGTTGTAGACACTTTAAATAGGTTGGCTGTGTTATGAGTTTCAACTTTAAGACTAAATAGAGTGTATTTGAGCTTTAAGATATACGAGTATAGCATAATATCATTACTTATATCTTATAATATTTGAAGCCTCCGTTGTAGACGTTACCATAAGTTGAGTGATTGATTGAGTGTTGTACATAACACAAGCTGCATTACTGAAAGCAATTGATAAATATTTTACCACAACTGATTCAGTTATTTAGATAATATGAAATTATATTTACACACACTGTGTATATACAGTGATAATATATGGAACACAGACGTGGTCACTCACTGTGGGCCTCATAAGAAAGCTCAAGGTCACTCAGCAAGCTATGGCTCTCCATAGCTCCATAGCTCTCTAGCTATGCTTGGTATTTCTCTACGAGATCGAATCAAAAATGAGGAGATCCATAAAAGAACTGAAGTTGTCGACATAGTTAAAAGGATTAGTAAACTGAAATGGCAATGGGCAGGGCACATTGCTCGTAGAACTGATGGTCGTTGGGGCAAAAAGGTTCTCAAGTGGAGACCTCGTACCGGAAAACGTGACGTTGGGAGCTCTGTTCTCGAAGTTGTTGACGAGTATGTCTACCTGGGACAAACTGTCCAGTTAGGTAGGTCCAACTTCGAGAAAGAGGTCAATCGTCGAATCCGACTCGGCTGGGCAGCGTTCGGGAAACTTCGCAACGTCTTTTCGTCAACAATACCGCAATGCCTCAAAACCCTTTAACCAGTGTGTGTTAAAGCTCAAGGTCACTCAGCGAGCTATGGAGAGAGCTATGCTTGGTATTTCTCTACGAGATCGAATCAAAAATGAGGAGATCCATAAAAGAACTGAAGTTGTCGACATAGTTAAAAGGATTAGTAAACTGAAATGGCAATGGGCAGGGCACATTGCTCGTAGAACTGATGGTCGTTGGGGCAAAAAGGTTCTCAAGTGGAGACCTCGTACCGGAAAACGCAGCGTGGTCTGACCTCTAAATCCGACGTCCTGTGTCTGATATGCTGATGATGACCCTTTATACCCCTGGGTGTAGAAAAACGCGACTCAGGATCGATGCCGTGAGATTGGAAAGCAGTACTTTCCCGTGTGTTATTAAAAAAAGACTGCGATCACCATTTCACCCACCAAGCGTGGTGATTATGTCAATATATTTTAATTTAACAATGCGTTCAAGGCGCTGTTGCGGCTTCAACAATTTTGTAGTGCATCAGCAATGGTTGCTCATGCGCATACAGATGTCTTTGCAGCTATCTGGCGCAAAAAGACTGCATCGCTTCTCAGTCGGTTGCGTGGAAGTAGCCACAGCATCCTGAATACTATAGCGGCTAAGCACGACTTTCCACTGGTGTGGAAACTTATACAAAGGACCAAGTCGCTATTTACAATTAGATAAAACATTTTTGTAATTGTATTACTACAAATCTGGATCTCTGGTGTCTGAATAAATAAATTATATTATTATTATAATATCCCCGTCACCACTCATTGTAGTGATTATTTCAAGGCCCACGTACACCGGCTTGTATGGTTTATATACGTCCATATAATCTCCGTGTCGATTCTGTCGTGGTCTAATAAAATTAGAAACATTTTGTGTACTCCGACTTCAAATATTTCGCGTGGGTAAACACAGGTTTAACTACACAAAACTGAACGCCATATTTATGTTAATCAGAAAGCGAATTTATATTTGAAATTAATTCATTCGCAGACTTAATACTGCGTAGTACGGGTTACTTGCTACATTACATTAGGTTGACAAATACAACCTTTTATTTTTTAGCGTCATCATATGAGCCAAAAAAGGGTCCACTGCTGAACAAAAGCCTCCCCTATAAGACGACCAGCTACATACCATGTGTCGTCATCTTAGGGGGAATTTGACAGTACTCACCATGCTTGGCAGGCGGGTTGGTGGGCGCAGAATGGCTACTGTTACATAGACAGGGCGCTGCCACCCCATCCGCCTGATTTAGTCCCCTAGTCGCCTTTTACGATATCCACGGTAGGAAATCAAGTGGTACTATATTCTTAAACCGGACATCACATGGATGATTGCTTACCATCAGATAACACGCAAGTGCCCTCCGAAAATACACAAATAAAAACCCATCCCAGACGATGGCGGAGTCCGCACGTCGGATACCTGACACGCAAAGCAATATAGAGCTGTGGGCCAGCCATGTTTCGTGTTGTCCATTTGAAGGCCTCGCGTTAACTAAGTTGTAGAACTTAGTGCGGTGTAAGTAAGACAGTGGGGTTACTTTAATTGTGGCCGTTAGCGCGTCTGCCAAGTTTTGTGGCGTGATAGACGTTAGCTGGCAATTATAGTTGGAAATCTTTCACTTTAAGGGGGCAATTAAAATGGAAATAAAATAAAGTGATAATTGGTAAAAGTTCGTCGTCGCGGACACGACCCTCGACTCTTAAAATTATATTTTTTTGTCATGATAATTACGTATGTTTCTCATCGGGAGAAAATGTATGTATGTATGTGATTATATGTATAGTCGGCTCATTAGTTCTCCTTCATTCCGCGAACCGATGTGCCCAAGCATGTTTTAGGATAATTATCCGAGCCGCCTAGCCTTAAATATGACAGATAAGACAATAAATCGAGTTATTGCTGACAAAAATGTCTACACAGGAACGCGCATAAAAAAGGATTGCTTATAGTAATAGCAAACGTGTGGTCCTAGCTACGAATAACATAAACCCAACTCATCCTGTGGTCATCGTAAAAGGCGACTGTGTGATTAGCCAGAGGATGGGCAGCACCGTCCTTCGAGTAGGTACATTTATAACTCAACTGCGATCGCTATGGCTAAGCCGCGGCACCAAGCATGACGATTATGGCAAAACCCCCCAGTGAGCACACAACACACCCAGACCAGTCGTTGTGGCGATCTTTGGGGAGGCCTGTGTCCAGCAGTGGACTTTATTCACCTGAAATAATAAATAACAAAAAAAAACTCTTACTACGAAACTACTAAAAATAACTATTTATGTAAATATATAGAGTTGGATAACAAAATATGTAGAGTTCAATATAGACTGTGCTAATACTGTCATAAACTATAATGTGTATGTTCTTAGCCTAATATAATTATAGTATACACGTATAAATTACCATCACATTATAATCATTTCAACCATATTATTACAAAGTAGAAAGATAGATTAATATGATAAACATATGTGCATAACAATTTTGACAAACTCTGCTTTATTTTTTAAAGCGATAACAAAGAGCCCCTACAATCCTATGTTTAAACATAATGATAAAATTGCAATCATCTATTCAAATTTACTCTCGTGAAAATTTGAATATACTAACAAAAATCTAAAATTTTAAAATATAATAAGAAAAGCAATCGTTGACCTCGCACCCAGTAAGTAATATATGTAGATAGAATTGACAAAGCTAACGAACTCAGAAATCACATTATATGTTAAAGAAAGATATGGGGTTAATTCTTGTAAAAAAGAAACTGACGACAGTATCGTCTGTAAAATGGGGGGCTGTATTTACTTAAATCGAGCCACGAACAGGTTGAGTAGCCATCAGGCTGATGGCAACCACTGTTTGCCCTGGGTCAAAAGGGAAAAAGGGGCTAGGCTGGTATTTGGGTGCCGTTGCTATAAGGTGGGGGACCTCTGGGTTCGCGGGTGCGTAGATTGGGGAATCTGCGTGCTCACACCAAGCAACCCAAGAGAAGACGGTAGCACGCATGTGGTCACGCGCTGCCGTGGGACGCTTTGGGGGATCCTTTACAATCTCCCCGGGGGGGTGACCGCTTTACAGTCACCCTCCGAGATGTGCCAATAGGCGTGGCACCAGTGGGCGGCTCTAGTGTGATCATACGAGGGCCTGGAGCCGCCCTTACGTGCCGAAGATGACCGCTCCAGTGGTTTTAGCCGGTAGGAGTCCGGCATACCCCTTCGTCCTTCCCCGGGGCGAAGGAAGTTCATGAAGAATTTCCATTGGGCACCAATAAAAAATAAAATAAAAAATAAATAATCTAATAATAATAATGTCATAACAATAATAACATTTAGTAACTCTATCAGGATGGAATTTGGTGTGGAAAAATGTGCAGTCATGCATGTGAACCAAGGGGAAATTATAGAATCCGAGGCAATTGAACTCTCGGATTCTGTGAGCCTTCGATCTCTCTCCTCAATCGAGACCTATAAATACTTGGGTATGTCGGAGGCGTTGGGCATCAATGAGGCTGACATGAGGCAGACATTGAAGGAGCGCTTCTTCGGCCGCCTGAAAAAAGTATTAAAAAGTCTTTTATCAGGCGGTAACAAGGTGCGCGCCTTTAATGGCTGGGTCATGCCAGTTCTCATGTACTCCTTCGGCATACTCAAATGGACTCAAACAGAACTGGATGCCCTGGATAGGAGAGCCCGCACATTGCTGACTGCAAATCGGATGCATCACCCACGATCTTCGGTAATGAGACTGTACATCCCGCGGAGATGTGGGGGTCGCGGCTTTTTAAATACAAAGACCCTCCATAACCGTGAGGTGTGCAGTCTTAGGGAGTATTTTTTCCATACTCACGTGGGGATGCATCGAGATGTAGTGGCAGTGGACAGCGGGCTCACCCCGCTTGGTCTGGCAAAAGAGAACTGGCGCAAACCTGTAGTCATCAGTACCAATGACCGCAAGGAAATATGGCAGAGCAAGGAGCTGCATGGACGTTTTTATCGGGCCCTCCATGGTCCCGATGTAGATTTTCCAGCATCAGTATCCTGGTTACGTTTTGGAGACCTCTTTGGAGAAACCGAAGGTTTTGTCTGTGCGATTATGGACGAAGTTATCATGACGAACAATTACCGGAAATATATTGTTAAGGATGGTACGGTTGACATTTGTCGGGCATGCCACCGTCCGGGTGAATCCATTAGACATATTATTTCTGGTTGTTCTCGTCTTGCTAACGGCGAGTACTTGCACAGACACAACCAAGTAGCCAGGGTTATACACCAGCAACTTGCGCTGAAATATAAACTTGTGGCCTTTGAGGTACCATACTACAAGTATATGCCCGACCCAGTTCTCGAAAATAGTCATATCACATTGTACTGGGACCGGTCTATCATCACTGATAGGACTATTGTCGCTAATAAGCCTGATATAGTGATGATAGACCGAGTAGAGCGCCGCGCAATGATTATTGATGTTACCATCCCGTATGATGAGAATCTCGTGAAAGCCGAGAAAGAGAAACAAATAAAGTATCTTGACTTGGCACACGAGATTGTCGACATGTGGGATGTTGACTCAGCAATCATTGTGCCGATAGTCGTTACGGTCAACGGCTTGATCGCCAAGAGCCTCGACCAACATCTTAAGAGGCTCTTGTTAGGCGGCTGGATCAAGGGCCTGATACAGAAAGTGGTTCTCCTTGACACGGCACGTATTGTCAGGAGGTTCCTCTCTCTGGAGCCCTAACCACCGGCAGCTTGGACCCTGTTCCCGATGCCGGTTGGTCACTATTTTTATATTTTTAAATATATGTTTTTATTTTTGTTTTATATATATATTTAAAAATGTAATAATATGTATACTAAGAAAATAAAGGAAATAATGTCAATGTATTGTTAATCTCTTGTGCCCAGTAACTTCACTGTATCTAGTGAAATGAGACGCTTTTATGTCATCATCATCGTCATGTCAGCCAAAAAATGTCCAAGCTGAGCAAAAGTCTGCCCATAAGACGACTAGTCGCATGCCGTGTGACGTCATTTTTGGGAGGAATTTGCCAGTTCTCACCACGCGGACGGGTTGGTGAGCGCAGAAAGGCACCTGTTCAACAGAAGGGACGCTTCTGCCCATCCCTCTAGTTTAGAATCCCTTAGTCGCTTTATACGACATCCACGGGAGGAGATGGAGCGGTGCTATATTCTTAATCCTGTAACCACACCGATAATTACCTTTTACTCACGCTTTGATATCTGTATACTAAATTCGAAGTCTCGGTGCTTGAAACGCACGTTTCAAAACGCCTAATGTGTCACTGTCTCTTAATCTTTGAGCCAACCGTGTACAGACCATGCGGACCAAATCAGGCCAACGTGCTGCAGTAACAGACCGGGCTGATGACATATGTCGCAGATGGTTTACTACAGGCGTAAATCGCGCAGACGCCGCTGTCATACGTCATTTCGGTCTTACGTGTCTGCCGTTTAGAAAAAAAAATGTGCAGATTTCTGACGCAAAGGGTCGCACGATTGGTGAATTAAAAATTACATCTTCGCCTTTCAGTTTCAGGTGATTTTCCACGGGCGGTTCCTCCGCTGCGCGATAGCTTCCGTTGTCCTGTTTTTAACTAATCAGGCTCCGTGGCGACATGACTTCACTTGTGGTGACGCGAACTGGCCCGTAGGAAGTTTGAAGTGGCACGGCTTGTCATGAGCCATTGGGAAACCAGAGTCATTATCTATTTGCTATAGACATGTCACATTACGAAGCGTTGTATTTACTATACTTATATTTAAATTGTTTTAGCTCTGAATAAGGGGAACCTATCACGAATGAATAAACGTTTCCCGTATTCGCCAAAGGAAAGCTAACATTATAAACAAGCTCAAATTGTCTCAGAGACAAAACACATTAACACGGAGTTAGTTGTACCAGTCTAGCGTCAGTTCGTTGAACAGCGAGCGATAGCTGTTAGTTATGTTAAATGCTTATCGGGTGTGCACACTCAACTGATCATATACGTTAGCTGTAAAAATATTTATTAATATCGTAATGTTTGAGCTCTGACTATTTATAGAAAAGCAAGTTTCCGCTCGTTTATGAGTCATGTTTAGACGAGATTTCTCCTTATGAAACGTTTGTGGTATCGAAAATAGCACCTACTGCAGCATTCTAGGTGAGTAATCCGTATGATTTTACTGGAAATAAAAGCGATAATGCGAGTAACAAAAACATATATTTAATCCAGATATTTGAGAGCCAAACTAAATACTAAAATAAACTCCAATTTGTTTCTAGAACAATCTCATCATCATCATATCAGCCGCAACGTTCGCTGATGAACAATCGACCGGTTACAGGTCATGCGTCGTCATTTCACCAATACTAACCACGCTTGCCGTGTGGTGCCGGCTCAGAATACCACCACCCCATCTCCTCCCGTGGGTGTCGTAAAAGTCGTCTAAGGGATTAGCCGGAGGATGGGCCCCAGCGTCCTTAAGTACATTAACAACTCAACTGCGATCGCCAACCCGTCTGCCAAGCGTGGTGATTATGGCAAAACCCCCCAATGAGTCCACAACACACGCATATCAGTCGTTGTGGTGATCTTTGGGGGAGGCTTGTGTGCAGCAGTGGACTTCATTCAGCCGAAATGATGAATCACGCTTGACAGGTGGGTTGATACGCGCAGAATGGCTGCTGTTCCACAGAGGGGACACTGCTGCCCATCCCTCTGGTTGTGTGTCCCTTAGTCGCATTTTACGACATCCACAGGAGGAGATGGAGTGGTGTTATATTTTTAATATGGACACCACACGGATTATCACTACTGCTTGGTGGCAGAATATTTGGTCCGGTGGTGGTACCTACCTAGACTACTCTTGCAATAAGAGAACTACTAGCAGTAGTGTCCTTCTATTTCTCTTTTATCATCACTTTATACAGTGTCTACCCCTAAATACATTTTGATAGTTATTTATACAACAAATGCATCTTATAGCAATTTTTCGATGTTATAACTTGCAGAATTTGTTCTAGAATCGCTGAGCGATTATATCACGGCTGTATATTAACTTACGAATGCTCGCAGTGAGCAATAAAAATTTCAAATGGGGTCGGGAATATTAACTCTCATTCGTCCTCATATAAAGTGGAGGAACTAGAAATCTATATCGCAATGCAATAAAATCGCGCGATATATTGTACTTGTGTGTGCCTTTAATCATGATTGATCTCAGCTCAGCTCTCAGCCTATCGCAGGCGACTGTTAAACATTGGCCTCTCCCAGTCTGTGCCGCAAGGTTTCCTTTCACTGTGACCTGGGGAAGGCTGAGCTATAGGCTGAGGTGACTTGTCCATCTGGCTGGTCCCACATTACATTTGCCGATTCACGGTCTCCGTTCAAGTACTCGCAGGACAGCTTGGTAATTTTACAGTAATCAAATAATCAGCTAAATCACAGTTTAAAATATTCAGGCAAGTCGTTAAAATTGAGGGATTTATTTAGTTTCAAGGACGTTTATAAGTACGATAATATGTTTCCGGTAGATAATCATTGATGGTGGGCTTTTAATTGCGTGATCATCATTTCGGCCGAATGAAGTCCACTGCTGGACACAGGCCTCCCCCAAAGATGTCCACAACGACCAATATGGATGTGTTGTGGGCTCATTGGGGGGTTTTGCCATAATCGCCACGCTTGGCAGGCGGGTTGGCGATCGCAGTTGAGTTGTTAATGTACTCGAAGGACGCTGCTGCCCATCCTCCGGGCTTATGGTCAATAAGTAAGACGTGTTTAATGTAGAATTTCCTTACCGATAATATATAAACATTCAGCTGGTTTAACAATAGTAAAAATAAAACTGAGACTATATATATTATCTATCATAAGTATTCCCTTAGAGTAGCAGTTAGTCTAAAAAATAAATATATAATCTTATAGTGCTGCAGGATAGTGTCTGGGTCATTATATGAGCTTAAAGACTTCCGCTGCTTACCAAAATCTCCCTCAAAAACGACGGCTTACATGCCGTATTCTAGGGGCAATTTGCCAGTACGTACCACGCTAGGCAGGCATTTTGGGGAAATGTACCGGTACTCACCACACATGGCAGGCGATTTGGTGAGAGGTTCTCAAAAGAGACCCTGCTGCCCATCCCTCTAGTTTAGATTCCTGTAGTCGCCTTTTACGATGTCCACAAGAGGAGATGAATTGGTGCTGTTCTTAATCCGGGCAAAGGTACCTACCCTACAAAAAGGTTAGTATTCCGTAACATTTTAGATCAAAATTCTCTAAAGGGCGTGTGAGAGACTCTCGTTCCTGCGTAAGCTTACTAAAAGACCGGGTTCTCCTTGGATAGGACTACCCGTGGCGTAGGCCAGACACGGCGAGACAAATAAAGTTAAATAATATCTATTCTTAATCTTCACAAAATATAATTCAATTCGAATCTCCGCAATTCCGAAAAGTTTTACTTCCCTTATTCCATAAAATGTAACCGTTTCTATAGCAGTGATACGCAGGAGTATAAAAGTCTATGCTCAAAGCTTCAATTTATCTCCAAGGATTTTGTGATATAAACTTTAGTAAATTCTATCTCTCAGAATTATTCCTAGCTAGCATAACCCAGACAGCTAATAAAATCCCTCGACTCGAAAATTAGCCAGAACAATGGTTCTAAGATAAATACTAATCCTCACCTGAACGCTATTCAAACAATAGAGTGAGGTAAGTAAAGCCGAAAATGCAAATATTCTGCTAATCGGCAAACCGATCTGTTGCGAGCGCTGTCGGCCAGCCGGTATCTAAAGCGACGCGCGGTATCGGCACTATCGGCCGAGAGCGGTACCAGCCCGAATGTTTCACAACCCGCAGGTAGCACACACAAAAGAGAGGTTACAGAAGATTCACTTCAAACAGTGCGCTCCCACGGGTAGGTAGTACCGTGAGTGCGCAAATTGGGGAGTCTGCGTGCTAACACCGAGCGACCCCCGGGAAGACGATGGTGCGCACGTAGTCACGTGCCGCCGTGTGCGCAGCGGGCTCGGGAGGATCCTTTACAATCCTCCCCGAGAAGTACCTGGAAGGCGACCTTTTCACAGGCGCCTTCCTTCCGCTAGAGGGGGTGACCACTTTTCAGTCATTCCGTCCGTGATGTGCCTAAGGGCGTGGCACCAATGGGTGGCTCTCTTACGAGGACCTGGAGCCCCCCCTTCAGTGCCGATGATGACCGCTCCAGAGTCCTCTACCTAGTCCTATACCTCTTCGCCCTTCCCCGAGGCGAAGGAAGTTCATGTAGAATTTTCACGAGACACCAATAAAAAATTAAAAGGTACCAACCCAGTGCCAGATATTCCATCGCCAAGCAGTCGTGTTTAAAATAGATTACTGGGTTCTAGTTTGACCGTAGCTAATGAAATTACTAGACGTAATAAATAACTAATGTGTCGAGGTGACGAACGAGGTGGCGTCTGCAGATCTAGTCCTGGGTAGAATCAAACATTCCTTAGCGAATGAAAAGCTTGTCTTGCTACAAGATTTTATTTCTTTCCATGGTGAGAAAATGTTAGTTCGGCTGTATGTAAAAAGTAAATTAATTCTGAGCATGTTGGAGGATTCCTTATTATCTGTAGGGGTTATTATATATGGGTTCCGTATCACCGATTTTAGGAGTAGTCCTTCTGTCCTTATTTCGTGCACAACGCTAAAATATTTCACCTACAGTTAGGTTGTCGTATTGTGACCGCTGTTATTTCGCACGTCCGTGAACCGGTTCGGATAACGACGGGAAAACATCTGTGTTTCTTTTTTAAATTTAGAGTGACGCGTGTAATGAAACTACTCGTGTAGTGTGCGATGACGTCACACATATATACCTTTTTTATTGGTCTCCAGTGGAAATTCTACATAAACTTCCTTCGCCCCGGGCAAGGGCGAAGGGGGGCCGGACTCCTACCACCTAAAACCACTGGGGCGGTCATCTTCGGCACCGAAGGGGGCTCCAGGTTCTCGTAGATTGTCGTGGAGTGCCTCCCTCCGTGTTTCCTTCCCGGTTAGCTGAACTGGGGACTCTCTACGGCAGCAAGTAACGGAGTTCAGTTATTGTGATATTGAATGAAACGTAACATATATATTTTTGTAATGGTATATTGATATTCTCAACTTCAATTAACACTTCATGGTGATGTTTATATTTTTTAAATATAGCTTACTATCACAATCAATATAAACACAAAAAAAGCGGTCACCCCCTCTAGCGGAGGGAAGGCAACTGTAAAAAGATCGCCCACCAGGCGGCAGGCACTTCTCGGGGAGGATTGTAAAGGTTGATCCCCCCAAGCTTCGCTGTGCGCTGTGCTGCGCACACGGTGCCACGTGACCATTTGCACGCCGACATCTTCCGGGCACACATACATACCTACTTATCTTGACATTTGTATACAGTCTTTATTCTTATCATTCCAAACTCGTAAAAACATATAAGTTTGTATAACAGTTACATAAATGTTTTATCGTTGGAATATAAACTGATATAATGTGGTATGCGACGCCTGCATTTAAAATATCAAAAATGACCAATCACCTGCCAAATGCGGTGATTAAGTTGCACGGAACAGGCTCATTTTTAACAGAATTATGACCCTTGATAGAGTTCGCTGTTAGCCGTATTATACACAATTAATAACATAGGATTAAATTCTAAGAAACTCACGCCATAGAGCACAAACAACATACAAACTACTTAATAACACACAAGCCGAAAATAAACGAATAAACAATCGTGATACATTTTTTTTTTTTTTAAAGGGAAACAATATCAGTACCTACCGGGGCAGCGAAAGGTCAGCGCCGCGTGGCGCGCTCGTAAAACATTTGATATGTACCCGAGTGCCGCGCACACCTGCGCACATCGCCCCACATATATGGAAACTCCTTTATAATTGTACAAGTGAAGGTCTAATCTCATGTCACTGACTCTTAAAACCACCGAGAATGTACATGGTTTTATTTTACGAGGGCGCGATTTGGATAATCTGATGGTAAGGCATCAATCACATAGCTCGTAGAAGTGATGGCCGTTCTTCTTGAGCCGTGCAGCGGAAAACGCAGGGTGGGACTACTTCCAACGAGATGGACAGCCGACCTGGTGAAGGTCGCTGCGAGTCGAAGAATGCGGGCGGCATGTGAGCGCTCGCTGTGGAAATCTATGGGTGAGGCCTTTGTTCAGCAGTGGACAATGTCTGATATGATGACGATGATGATGAAGTCATCAATCCCACCCACAAACATTAACAGCACCAGAGAAATTTCAGACCTATATGGGGGGAGAGGGAGTAAGAGAAGGTATTTCCGGTACTCGTTACTCAACGAACAAGACATAAATATAAAATATTGCTCATTTACGGTACAGTACGTGTTCCGTGGTACTTCATCGATCGAGCCAACTCATTCTGTTCTGTAGTCTACCTACAGCTTGGTTATCACCAGTCGATATACAAATAGTCAGCTTTTTTAGTTCACTTTTTTTGGTGACAGTATATACACATCCACCCGTAAATGTCCACAGCTGAACATATATCCTGGTCATAGAGAATATTGCCATCATTAAAACGCTTGAACAGTGGATTGGTGATTGCATTATGTTGTTATTAGCACACGCGAGGATGGTGCTTCTCATCCTCGTGATAATAACCCTTAGTTGCTTAAAGCCATGGATGGAGAGGGATGGTCTATTTGTTTCCGGGAACCACATAGACGGTATAATATGATCTCATGTAAAATTGACGTGTGGCTAAGAATACTAACACCCCATCACATCCCTTGGGTATCGTAAAAACGACTCCGGTATTAGCCGCAAGATGGGCAGCGACGTCCTTGAAGTATATTTATGCCTCAACTACAATCGCCAAATCGTTTGCCAAGCGTGGCGACTATGGTAAAACCCCCCAATGAGCACACAACACAAAACCGTTGGCTGTGGCACTCTTGGGGGAGGCTTATATCCAGCAGTGGACGTTGTTCCGCTAGATTGATGAAAATGACGATGATGCAGGTCAATCCCATCCCCATTCATCTGGCATAATTACAAAACCTTCGCTGTAATTAAGAAATAACTTGATTACACGTTCGACTCCCACTAGGGATTAAATCCCAGGATCTAGTAGTCACATTTCATCACATTATCGTAAACTTTATTTTCTAAACATGAGCCGGGAGGCCATCATTAGAACATGCACGCTACAATTAACTGAATCAAGGAAACCCGATGTAGAGTCCTCATACTTCGTCATTATTAAAGAGAATAATTTTCAGTCGCATTTATTTAAACAACTTGCAAATATAAGGATAATCTTATTAGGATCTTCATATTTAATCGAAATCTGGGCTAAGAGCTCTCTGGAAATGAGAGTGGAATATTTTATATTAAGAAAATCTTATTACGGAAATAGCTAAGTAGGGCTACGTTACCATGGTGCGCGATACTTTGGTATTTGGGTAGTTATTAAAACGTTACTATATTAAATACCTTCACGTAATACTAAGGGTCAGAGTCTGGCTTAGATTGGCTTACACCACAGACTAGATCCGTGTCGCATTCGAATTAAGAATATAGCTCGCGACTAAAGTAGCAACTAAAGTACTCTAAACTAGACCCCCAAGTCGAGAGGGTGGGTAGTGGGTGCACTACACCGGCTGCTGCCCACCCTCGGGGGACCATGATAGAGAGTTCGCCATCTCTACGGGGAGGTCGTGTGGTCCGTGGCCCTATACGGGGCGCCTGTATGGCCACCTCGACTGTCAGGTGCCCAGTACTGCATAACTAAACTTCACAGTCTACAGCGCAGAGTGGCTATCCGGATCGCACAAGGATACCGAACATTGTCCTACGAGGCGGCAACTCTCCTGGTGTATTTTCCGACGTTCGACATCCTGGCAGAGATAGATGCCTGGGTCTACCATCAGAGACGCTCCCTCCGCCAGAGCGGCGAAGGTGCGCCACCTGGGGCGACTAGGTCAGCAGCATGCACTTGGAAAGTGGCGTCCCCGCCTGTGGACGCAATTTGCGACCAAGCGCATCGTCGATTGCCATATCCGCCACGCTTGACAAGCGGGTTGGCGATCGCAGTTGTGTTGTTAATGTACTCGAAGGACGCTGCAGCCCATCCTCCGGCTAATCCCATAGTCACCTTTTACAACACTCACGAGATGATATGGGTTGGTGCTATTCGTAGCCGGCACCACACGGTGAACCATCACCGTGTTTGGGTCATAGAAATTCATATGTGTACCAAATTTCACTATATCGGTCCAGTAGATTTGGAGCAAATTGGCTGTGACAAACAAACGGACAGACCCCGCCAGTTTTTTCAATCGGAAGAACAGAACCATAAAAATCTTTAATGACGATTGATGAGAATTGATGAGTTTAATTTGAATGTAATATTTTTTATTTAAATGTATGCTGGATTCAGTGTGTCCTGTGTGGCGCACCAGAGGCTAACGGAATCCAATCAACGTAACGTGCAATCAGGTGGTTAACGCGCCGTTAACGCGTTAATCGCTATCGAAGCGTCATCCTCATAAATAACGCCCACGTTTACGACCACACCGGGGATTATCGTAAAAATTTACACGTTTGCAATTTCCGTACGCGGTGATTATAAGCCGAGGTGATCAAATTGGTGCAATGAACGAATTTAATTTTTATTGTTCGTGTACGTTCTCATGCATGTCAATATCGGGGTCTGTATTTTTATTTAAATATTATAGTCAGTTTGGTTTTTAAATGTTGTTGAGCATCGCAGAATATTATGTCCACCTTTAATGCTCACTGTTTAATATGAGAGCTTTTTGATAAAGCGGCAATATAAAAAGTCGTAATGGAATACTGATGACACGACTGACGCAGTGGCTAAGGTATTGGCTTTCTGCTCTACGTATTGCGGGTTCGATCCCCGCACGGAACAAAAATTTGTATGATTAACCGACAGTTATTTCGGGCCTTTTTGGTAGTAATTTCTTAGGTTTTCGCGATTGTTATAAATTATAATAAAACACTTTTATACGGATTACATCGCGTATATTTTAGATTTTTGTTTTTCCTGACGTTTCGAACACTTTGCAGGGTTCGTGGTCGCAGGATAACTAAGGTGTCAAACGTCGTTACAGATTTAAAAAGTTATTTTGTCTACCGTACAAAACTAATCAAAAATTATTTCGATACACGCAGTAATCACTCGCAGTGTCTTGATGTTTTTTAGTGTGGTGTGTTGTTTGGGTCCTTATTATTTTAATAACTGGATTCCAAACAGGTGCTACCTGCCAACCATCTTCTCTAATAAAATTAGGATGTTTATTAATTTCAATAGCCTCACGATACACTCTTAGTGCATAACGGTTCTCTTTCGCGAGGACTTGAGGGTGATCAAATCGAAGAAAATGGTTTGGTTTGCCTAAGGCATGTTCACACACTGCAGACTTAGTGGAGCGTCCAAGCTTGACGTCAACAGAACACATTCTTTAATTGTGGTGACTATACTACGCTTTGTAGTTCTATTTTGGCTTTGCCAGATTCAACCGGTTAAGTAACCACATGTCCCTGAGATGCTGTGTCTTAAAGAATCCCTACATCAAGAAAAATTTCATATCAGGTTCGGGTGTTTGTGTATGTTAGATTTAACTGAGCCCACAATACCAGGAGAAACCCTAATGGAAGTTACTTAACATGCACCGTTAATAAATAAAAAACCATCGTGCTCAGCACACAGATTGGTGATCGCTCTTACGTGCGATGTGTTAGTAACCGATACGATACCCACAATAAGAAAGGTGACACATTCTTTTACGAATACCACATATTTTTTTAATGAGAGTTCCCAATGGTAGGTACATCTCTCTCATAATATTACTGCTAAATAAACGTGTTTCTGACGCAGTAACCTTATTATCTATATTTCAGAAACAAATTACTTTTCAAACTAAATCTCGTGCTTACATATAAATAAATTGAAGATACTTGCTTGATCGCGACTTTGATGCTTTTCAAATTCTTCTTATTTTCCACTAATGATGTATTTACCTGTACAAACAGATCGACACATATACACAGATTTGCCTTTCTCGTGTGGTTAGTTAGTGTGTCCGTGGTAGCTTTCGGGAACATACGGGATCGGGGAATCAAAGTGAAACGTGCTAGCTTGCGATATACAACGAACTGAGCATTTATTTTACCGACACACACTTCAGATCAAGCGGGTTGGCATATATAAAACTACCTACAACATATGCTACAGTTAGTCACTAACCTCGTGTCACAGTTGTGGGCTTGACCCCCCAAATGCCCCCAACTTGGCTTAACGACAGCCGTCTGATGACAACAACCGGGACCGACGATTTTACATGCCCATTTTTTTTTATTGATCCGGTGGAAATTTCTCACGTACTTCCTTCGCCCTGGTAAAGGGCGAAGGGGCATGTCGGGCTCCTACCTTAATTCACCGGAGTGATCATCGTCGGCACCGAAGGGAGGCTCCAGGAACTCGAAAGATCTCCATCTAGAGCCACCCATTGGTGCCACGCCTTTAGGCACATCTCGGAGGGGATGACTTTAAAGCGGTCATCCTCTCTAGCGGAGGGATTGTAAGATTCCCCCGAAGCCTCACTATGCGCTGTGCTGCGCACTTACATGCCCTCCTAAGCATGGATACATTCAGGTCAAATACCAATATTTTAGATTTAGATATTTTTATTACAGATAAGGGACAACCTTACAAAAATTACTAATATACTAGACATGTTCTTATTAATATTAAAACGCTCTGTACTTACTAATATGCGGTAACCCATCCATAAACGGACCTGTAGCAGCTCAAAAATCTATTTTGCCATTATTTTAGTATACATATTTACCTAGTCGATTTCGTCTATGTGATATATAGCTTTATGTTCCAATCTTTCGCCAGATTATGAGACAGGTAATATAAGAAATAAGCGAATGATTATGGCAATATTCTCTATGTCCGCGCATGGTAGTGATCATTTGGAGACCCGTGCTCAGCGGTGGAAGTTGATAGGTTTCTGTGTTATGTCGACTCTGCTAAGTAACATCAAAATCGTTCAATAATATATACTGTAAGTTATGTTTTTAATAAGTCTCTAGTTGAAATTCCTCATGAACTTGATCCACCCCGGGGAAGGGCGAAGACGTATAACTCCTACCGCAAACGCGGCTAAAACCACTGGAGCGGTTATCTTCGACACTGAAGGGGGATCCTGGTCCTCGTAAGATCATCATAAAGCCGCCCATTGATGCCACGTCTTTAGGTGCATCTGGGATGACTGTAGAGCGGTCACCAGCTCAAGTGGAGAGAAAGCGACTGTAAAAAGGCCGGCCCCCAGACACTTCTCGGGGAGGATTGTAAAGGATCGCCCAAGACTTACTGTGCACTGTGCTGCGCACACGGCGGCACGTGTTCATGTGCGCACCGCCATCTTCCCGCGGGATATCCTGCAACCTAACGAGCACATAAAAAACTCTGTTTAAGATTAAGACTTTAATGGACACAGAATTTTATTTAAACGTTGTCCCATCCCAGGGTTTCCCCTGTGGCGTGGGTACAGTTTGCAGATATAAATCTCACACGCACAAACATCCAGACTCGAAACAACTATCTGTACATCATACAAATATTTATTCCGTACATGAATTGAACCCGCGACATGTAGCGCAGAAAGCTGATCGCTTAGCCACTACACCCGTCAGATTATTAATTAAGTTTAATTAATAAAATGGTCAGTAACATCGGATAAAATGGATATTATAAAACATTAATGTTGTGGTAGTAAAGTGAACGCCATCTTACAGTGTATGGGCCATTAATGTGAGAACTGATGGCTAATAAATGTTACCCAATCAAAATATTATTTTTACCCCGCTACGTAAACATGTGTTTCATTGATATATCGATGATGATCAAGAACTTAAAAAATCTTGAGTAATATATTCTAAAGTGACATTATCTTAATTGAGATAACATTTAATATATCATTAATTATTTGGATAGGTACACCAATTAACCCTGGGTTGCGGCGAGTGGTAAGCGACACCAGGGAAGAGGGCACGTGCCATACAGCGAGGTTTTGAAGCGATCCTTGACAATCCCCCTGAGACGAGCCTGGAGAGATGTTCTCTTACATTCATCTCCTCTCCACTAGTGGGGGCTTTACACTTAAACCCTCCGAGATGTAGGTACCTAAAAGCACGGGACCAACGCGCGGCCCCAGTGCGATAGTTCTCGAGGTCTTAGAGCCGCCCTCCCTTAGTGATGAAGATAACCAATTAGGTGGTTTAAGCCATCAAGAGTCCACCCTTTTTCAGGGCGTAGGAAGTCCATGATGGATGTTCGCAGGGTGAAAAAAAGGTACACCGATCACAAAGTACATGATGAGTTTACTCTACACTGAGCACACGTCTGATCACTCGCACGTTATGCAATATTACAACGTTATATGTTAACGTCTACTTCGTTATTTGTTTTGTTTGTTTTAACTTTACGCCTATTATTTTATGTTTCCTGCTGTCTTTTTGTGTTGAGACCAAATGTTTCTTACTTATCATAATTTGGAACAAAAAAGAAAAGCACTTACTTTACTGTCTTTAAGTTTAAAGTTTATTTCGCAAGCAAAAGGAGACAGGTGAGATAACGATGCCTTATTTTGTAGTCCATACTACAGAGTTCCAGTCAGTGCTGAGGCAGATAAGGTTATCTGCTAAAATGTCACTTTTTTCATCCTTTCGGCCGAATGTAGTCCGCTGCTGGACACAGGCCTCCCCCAAAGATCACCACAATGACCGATATGGGTGTGTTATGGGCTCATTGGAGGGTTTTGCCATAATCGCCACGCTTGGCAGGCGGGTTGGCGATCGCAGTTGAGTTGTTAATGTACTCGAAGGACGCTGCTGCCCATCCTCCGGCTAATCCCTTAGTCGAGTTTTGCGACACCCACTGGAGGAGATGGGGTGGTTGTTAGCGACGCATTACAATATTCATAGTAATTATATTTTTTTATACTTATTGTTTAATACAAGAATATATTAGTCCTGCGGACAAACCTACCAAGTTTATTAGTAGATGGATTAATGTAAAAATACGGAGGTATCTGCTCATTAGTTATTTATTTATTTATTTATTTATTAAGGGCTTCCAACAAAGGACATACACATAACATCATAAAGAAATACAAATTAAAATGGGTCCTCTAACGGTGTACTCCTTCAGTTATAGGAGGCCACAGCATCCAAAAAATTTCGACTAAGCTTAAGCACAACTAACTTAAGTTAAATTAAAAATAAATACATTAAGGTAAAAATAATGTAAGAACTGCTTGTGCATGTATAAGTTCAAATAAAAACGAAATGTTATTTTAAAAGAGCAGTTTTAAAATGTTTTTATATTTCGACAGAGATTCACAGATGTCAATATCGTGGGCTTTCAAGGTATTGTATTGCCTACAGAGTCTAGGCACAGCAGCGTAGTGACCGAGGTTCGTTTTTGAAACTGCAACATGAAATAAATTGTAGGTGTTTTTCCTAGGAATGTGAGTTGGAATTTTTATATTAATGATGCTCAAGAGTTCGCTGCTGTCTATAGCACCGTTAATTAGTTTATGTATGAAAACTAAATCTAGCATCTCTCTACGACTACTAAGTGTTTTGATATTATAATGATTTAATCTGTCGTTGTAGCTTGTGAATTGCTTTGTCAGGAGATCAGCATCACCATAGCATAGGTGGTAGAGGAATCGTCTTTGAACGCTGTCCAAACGTTTTGAGTATATTTCATAATGGGGATTCCATATTACAGAGCCGTACTCCAAAATTGGGCGAACAAGGGTGTTAAATAATCTAATTTTTGTAGAGGGTCTCTTGAACCTTTTGCAGTTCCGTATCACAAACCCAAGCACTTTATATCCCCGTGCAACAGTATTCAAAATGTGCATATCAAACTTGAGGGCGCTGTCGATTAGAACTCCCAGATCACGAACCACAAAAAGTTTATTAACTTCAATTCCTTCTATGTAGTATATATTTATTGGTGGGCATTTATTTCGTGTGTATTGTATATAATGGCATTTACTTATGTTCAACGACATCTTATTTTCTTATTTTATAAAGTTGGACGCGTTATATTTGTTCTACGCCAGTCTGCGGGTGCCTCTCACAGCAAACACACGCTATCTTTCTCTCTGTATTTTTGTTAAGTTAAGTAGTACTAATATACGGCTATCATCAAGCTTCTACGAGTATTGTTCCACCAGCGACCCGCATCCATTACAGTGGTGGTATTCTGAGCCGGCACCAAATGTCACTTAAAATCCTTTAAATTGTATTGATAAAGTTTCTTGTATATTTGAAAACATTTAAAGATGTTCAGCAAGATTCCCAATTTAACCAGACACCACGCCTAACGGCCATAAAATACAATGCAATATAACACAAGTTCCCAAATGACGTACTAAAAGTAACGTGTGAACGGGCCGCGGAATTTACGGAGAGTGTGAACGTCACGCAGCATCCACACTGGTCGCAGATCCGCAATAACTTTGGACACGGATAAACAAAACAGAAGGTTTACTGCTAAAAACACGCGATTACATTTGCGCGATAATAGTCGCGTTGCTACAGAATAGCCGCTACAGCCTAGAACTACAATATCTGATTAGATTTATATTTGACGTCTTTATGGCCGACATAGTCGATAAAGATCAATATTCCTCCCTTTATTAGTACAGTTAATTCACAAACAAACATCTTTCTTATCCGACTGCGAAAGAGGGAAGCTTCTCTGCGTATATTTGTATGTGCGCGACTTTTTTACAAACTAAATTTTATCTTTCTCTCACTGGAGTAAACCTATATACTCATGGAAAGGTATCTAATGTACAAAATACTATGGTATCATTCTTATGTGCGGACTTGCAGATACAATAATTGTGTTTAAGTGAAGACATTTTTAAATTTATATAAAGTAATAATAATAATAAATAATAAAAGTTTTTATTAGCGACCAAATATGTTACAAAACAAATGAGCTCTGCCTCCTGGACTAGGTTGGACCCTGTATCCCAGAAGACAGTGCCTTCCCTAGTACATAAATTAAGCTAGATATTCGGTAAGTACATACAAGCAAGTACATCATAAAAATCACAATAAATGCCATAAAAAAAATAAAACGAAGCAAGTAGATTATAGTAGTTAATTAAATGTTAAGAAATAAAGCCAGGCTGCTTGTGTTGCATCAAATCCTTATCCAATGGATTTTTGTGAATATGTATAATATATGTATTTATGCATGTGTATGAATGTGTGCATGTGTATGTATGTGTGTGTGAAGTACTAGTACTTTCAGCTAGCTGTTGTCCGCGGTTTCACCCACGCTTTTATTTTTAATAATATAATATAGTTAGATGAAAATATATAAGTATAATTAGTATATATATTGGATTGCATAAGCATATGGAGATGGGTTTCATTTTTCTTCGCGGAACCATAATACTTTTCTAAAATAAAAGTATCTTAAGTTACTCCTAATAACATCAGCTATCTGCCAGTGAAAGTCCCGTCAAAATCGGTCAAGCCGTTTTGGATATTAGCCGGAACAAACAGACAGACAGAAAAAAAAAATGTTTTTGTTATAAGTTCCATACATACTTTCATATGTATTTAGTAAAAAGCTGTTATTTTGATATTACAAACAGATACTTCAATTTTATTAATTTGTATGTATATGTGTGTATAGAAAGGGTTTTCGGGTAGGTTTACCTTGAATTAAAACATTTAGTTAAAAATTAAACACTTCTTTACTTTTGATGAAATTTATATTTTTTGCGAACCCGTACATACAAAGCCGAACCTTAAAAACAGCAAGGCATATTTGTAGCTCTGACGTAAGGGTCGCGTGGACCTTCTGCGCTTATTTTCGCAGCGTCCCGCACGTACCGACCCGCTGCCACAACAACTTTTCTTGAACGTGCCAAGCTACCGAAGAACAATGCAAATTGTATCACTGACTGCTTTTTGTATTACAATACAAATATCGCCACACATGGAATTAATGTGTTCCGTTTTATAAAACTTTCGTAATATCGTCTTGTTTTACAAAAGTTGCGGGTAATAGGGGGTTGAGGGGATGATCCATGGTAAGTATGAAATATTAAGTAAATAGCAGTAAATAACATTATATTGTGTATTTCATGGGAAATTTATGATTGATAGAGAAGTACATAAAATGTTTTCCCCCTTATAATAGATTTACCTACCCCTTACTAATAAGCTGAATAAAGTTATAGTAATGTCTTGCCCTGTGGTGCCGCTTGCCGTGTGATGCCGGCTCAGAATACCACCACCCCATCTCATCCTATGGGTGTCGTAAAAGTCGACTAAAGGGTTAGCCGGAGGATGGGCAGCAGCGTCCTTCGAGTACATTAACAACTCAACTGCGAACGCCAACCCGTCTGCCAAGCGTGGCGATTATGGTAACACCCCCCAATGAGTATACAGCACACTCATGGCGGTCGTTGTGGTGATCTTTGGGGGAGGCCTGTGTCCAGCAGTGGACTTCATTCGGCCGAAATAATGATGAATGTCTTAGGCTTTCGCGATTATTACACATTGTAGTAAAACACCCTAAATGGATCAATTCGCGTATATTAATAGAAACCCTGTAATGTTCGGAAAGCCAGGAAAACAAAAATCTATAATATACGTGATGTAATCTGTTTTAATGAGTAAAGTTTTGTCAAAATTATACGTAACTCAATACGTATATGGTTAAAATTACGTTATTTTTGACATAAGTTTGTCTACACTTACAAGTAGCTTACGAGTTATACTGCAATTAACAATCTGCTTGCCAAAGATACCACCACTCTTTCGAGACCCTCATTGTAGCTAGAATATAATTCTCTACTTGTATATTTATTAAGGGCTCGTGTGAAAACGAAGTTATATTACAATACAACGGACTTAAGAAAATATTTCATCATCATCATTTCGGCCGAATGAAGTGCACTGCTGGACACAGGCCTCCCCCAAAGATCACCACGATGACCGATATGGATGTGTTGTGGGCTCATTGGGGGGGTTTTGCCATAATCGCCACGCTTGGCAGGCGGGTTGACGATCGCAGTTGAGTTGTTAATGTACTCGAAGGATGCTGCTGCCCATCCTCCGGCTAATCCCTTAGTCGACTTTTACGACACCCACGGGAGGAGACGGGGTGGTGGTATTCTGAACCGGCACCACACGGCAAGAAAATATTTACCCTTTCTAAATAGACAGAACACAGCAACATAAGTCAGAATAAATCTTTCAAAATATAAAACTCAGTGCAATTTATTTGAGCTGGTTAGTACAGAGCTGAGCTGCTTACGTCATCGGCACGTGCCACGACTTGTAAAAGAGAGACATGTTCACAACCGTAAATTACATTAACCGAGTGCTGCTAATGACGCCCATCGGCTAACGAACGCCACGCGACGTGGGCCGAGCACATGCGGCGGGAACACTACATGAGCACAGACGGTGCGAAGGAACGAATATTGTTTCTGGTGGTCTCTTATTGCAAAAGTTAAGGTAGGTGCCACCACAGTCGACCTTGTACAGTCGTTGCGGCTTCGAAGAGCACTTTCAGCGCCTCGTCCCCCGAGTCGAGAGGGTAGTGAGTGCACTACACCGGCTGCTGCCCAATCTCGGGGGACCATGTGAGGAAGTTCGCCGTCTCTACGGGGGGTCGTGCGGTCCGTGGCCTTCTATGGGGCGCCTGTATGGTCCGCCCGACTGTCAGGTGCCCAGCGTTGCAGAAGCAAATTTCACAGTCTGCAGCGCAGAGTGGCTATATGGGTCGCACGAGGATACCGAATAGTGTCCTACGAGGCGGCAATTCTCCAGGCGCGTATTCCACCTTTCGACATACTGGTGGAGATGGGTGGATGGGTCTATGATCAGACACGCTCCCTCCGCCAGAGCGGCAAAGGCACGCGCTCCAGGGGCGTTGGACAGGCTGCGGCGGCTAGCTCAGCGGTGCGCACTTGGAAAGTGGTGTCACCGCCTGAAGAGGCAGTTTGCTACCAAGCGCGTCGTCGAGGGCGTCCTGCCGCTCCTCAAAGCCCGGTTCAGAAGGAGTGCCTGCGTCACCTACCGCCTGACACAGGTATTCACTGGGCACGGTCGTTTCGGTGCGTACCTGCACAGGATAGAACGGGGAGCCACGGCACAATGCCAGCATTGTGATAGTGACCAGGATACCGCACAGCACACGCTAGAGGCGTGCCCTGCGTGGGCTGCCGAGCGGCGGAACCTGGTCGATCGGATCGGGCAAGATCTCTCTCTGCCAGCATTAAACACTACTGCTGGCAGACTGCTACGTTGGCAGAACATAAAAACTGGAATGCAGTGGTCACCTTCTGTGAGAGCGTCATGCTCCAGAAGGAGACCGCAGAGCAGGATCGGGAGAGAGCCCCGATCCTGCTCTGCGGTATCCCGATTCACAAACAATACTATGAGGTCTCACAGTGCGCTCGAACGCACAGGTTACAGAAACCGTAACCATAAACAACAATTGAGGGACAAACGATATTATGCGCTCATTATAATGAACGCACAGATAAAGTAGCTCGGTAGCTACTGTACGCTACGTATAGTACGACAAATCAACTAGTAACGTATTAGGTTTTATGTTGATTTCTTCGGATCTTTTCTTGTGCGTCCGCACAACAAAGACCTATAATGAATGTATGCCATTCCTGGCTTGCTATACCGAACGCACTGAGAAACATCTACTTAGAGAAGTAATGTTTGTAAATACAGGTGTAAATAACGTATGTCTCGAGAGCAAGCGCAGTGTGGTGCCACGCAGGACTAGCCCTGGGTAGGGTTACAACTTTTGAAAAAAAAAGCGGGATAACAACGGGATTTTAAATTCAGAAGATATGAACATAAATATAGTTTACGCCTAGCGAAGCGGGCGGGTAATGGCTGGTCTATAATATCAGTCAGATAATCTTAATAAAATAATAATTTCGGTGAGACTATCGTGACAAAGTTGAAAAACAAGCCCCAGTATCAACCAAAAAAATATTATTGGACTAAAATGAATCTTGTGCCATAACGCTAAGCCAAAACAGCTTGATGTAGTTCTCTTATTTTCTATCTTATGTAGTTTATCTTAGTTTCTTTTTCATGTATGAAAATATGTTACAAGAAGCCATTAAAATCTCTTTATTTACCTAACCCAACAAAAATCTCTTACAAAACCCGCCAGCAAAACCATTAGCTAGCTTAAATCCGTCCCAACGAACAGCAAAAATATTGATCATACAAACGCCGCATCAATCTCTCTCGGATTATACGAAGGAAACGTATCTCTGGAGGAAATGAACGATTCGACGACACCTTGCGAAGGAAATTAAATATTTATCTCTTCTTCTCGTATGTTCTCGTGTATTGATTCTCGCCTAATGTATTTATAAGTGGGAGGCACGTGTCTCGCTGACAAGTCACGGAAGTAGCGTTTGTGACGTACTTCAAGCTGAAGCTGAAAGTTAATAGTAGAGCGTTGAGTGTTTGTCTTTCAGTTAATCCAAGATATTATTATTGTTAACGATTCCCCGCGACTAAGAATAAACGGAACATTCTTGGTATTTCGTTTTTGTTGCAGTTTGTTACAGAAATAATAAATCTCATGAGCACCCAGATCTGAAACGACTTTCCGTAGATCATACATATATTTGTTCCATAATAAGGAATAAAGGATAGAACCCATGACACGTAGCATAGAAAACAAATCGCCTAGGCACTGCGCCAACCGTGGTGTTTATGTTTGTACTATAATCACAATACAGGGTGATTCCTAGTGTGTCCACTATGTTTGAAAAATCCAAAGTGATTTAGATTTTTGCTATAGGGATCAATAATATATATATGTATAATCTCATTCATCATCATCATATCAGCCGAAGGCCGTTCACTGCTGATCAAAGGCATCCTACAAATATTTCCACACCGTGTTTTCGTTTATGGAGGAATTTGCCAGTACTGACTACGCTTGGCTGGCGAGTTGGTGAGCAGAAGGGGATCTTCTGCCATTCCTTTGGTTTGAAGTCGTTTACTCCCTTTCACTTTTTACGACATGCGCGGGAGATGGTGTGGTGCAATATACTTAAATCAGACACCATTCGGAGACTGTCGGGATAATCTCATTTTTCAATCTTGAACATCTGTGTCATGGCACAAATAAACAACCACGACCCAAAATCACTATTACAACATACCTGGTAGAGTACTTGCTGCAACGGCATATAACATATTTGTAAAATATTTAGTTTTTTCATGGTTCTGCGTCAGCTTACAACTGTGATTATGAAAGGCCGCTGCGTCGGCACAATACATGGACGGCACACTAACAAATAAGCGTAGATGTGTACATAGTTTAAGATTAATATATAAGATGTTAATAATGTAAAAAATAAGTCAGTCATTACGTTAAATCCGACTTTGACACCTTTAGCCGTCAGTACGATCGGTCTTGTGAGCCTGCTTGACCGGCAGTGAGAAAACCATTTCCACACACCCAGATCCCGCCCACCTTCCGCCTGTTACCTTAGGTCTCCTGGTAACAGGTTTCCCTGCCTTCATAACTACAAGATATTAGGGCTAGGGACTTAGGGACTGTAGGGTATAACTTGGGACTTAGGGTGCGGTAGCATGTCAGATAGGGAGTATTAGGTTTAACTCACGTACGTACATTGATCAATGAACGTTGGCCCTCACCCTTACACTCATTATGTGCTTTTAGTCCCAAAAACCACGAAAATTTTACGAAAGCGACATGCAAAGAGCTGGTATATTATAAAAATACACTGGAAAATCATTATCTCGTAACCGTCACAGCCAAGTCAATATTATCTTAGTATAAATAAAGGCAAATGTGATATATGACAGTTGTCACGAGTGACATCATCACAAAACAAATGTGTTGTTGTTGTTAGCGCGCTCGTTCGCGGCACACGTCGGTAACATCAACAAACACAAACTGAACGTCTGAAGTTGTTCAGTTGCTTGTACAAAGAATGTTGTAATTAATTGTAGGTTTATTTATTTAATTATTAATTTTAGTCGTAACGGGAATACATATCATAATTTATATTTTGTTTACTTCAAACAAAATATAATATATCATCTAGCGGTCTAGCCGATGTAGAACATTTATTTGATAAAATAAACGTCTTCTTATTCAGTGTTGCATGTGAATTAGGAACTTTTATGCTGACAAAAACTTGTTACTATAATCCGGTACAGGTTGCATTGAAAGTTGAGGACCATAAACAACCAACAAATTGTTCATTTTTATAACACTTTCTATTCGGCATGGTTGGTGCTGTTGCGATGGGCTGCTTGTGCTTGTGGGTTCGAGCAAAGCAAAGGTTTTTGTTAAGTTTTATAATGTATTCGTTATTATTAATGTAGTAGTAGTTAAATGTATGTCCTTCTTATAATTAATAATTAGACAATATTCACAAACAACTTGTAAATTGTTTGTGAATAAGTAAATAAAATGAAAATGAGACCCCAGCACGGATATTTACATAATCTACAGATAGCTGTTTCGGGTCTAAGTGCTTGTCTTTGTAAGCTGCATCCGTCACATGGGAGAAATCTCAATTTCGAAAATACTTTACTTCATTTTAATTAGATAAAAGCAAATTTGCACTTCATCATCCATCAACGGGAAATATTCGCTTATTATGCGGATAAGTGCCGGCTTAGAATACCACCACCCCATCTCCTCCAGTGGGTGTCGTGAAAGTCGACTAAGGGATTAGCCGGAGGATGGGCAGCAGGGTCTTTCGAGTACATTAACAACTCAACTGCGATCGCCAACCCGTCTGCCAAGCATGGCGATTACGGCAAAACCCCCCAATGAGCCCACAACACACCCATATCGGTCACTGTGGTGGAGGGTTTGAGGGAGGCCTGTGTCCAGCAGTGGACTTCATTCGGCCGAAATGATTATGCGGATAAGTAAGAAGATATTTTTTATGTACATATAAGGGATACATAAACCATACCACCGCACCAATTTTTGTCAAATCTGTAGGGACTACAAGCCTACACAAACTACAAGCCCGTCTATTAGATATAGTTTCTCATGTTAAGATGAAAACTTCTTGGTGAGCTAATGATAGCCTGCTAAGTGATGTTGTCAACGCGACGCATGTGCGCTCACGCCGCTAATACGCGTGTCGACAAAGGACGTGATCTCGCTCTATGATTACCTGCGCCGACGACAAGCCAGCCGGAGTGTCCGCTATGTATGTTGCCAGCTTTCGGTTATACGGTGCAGTTTACTATCGAGTTTGTTACTATATTAGCAAGCGCCAATGTTCACAATGTTAAAGTAGTTTTCGTGAAGGAGTAAGCAGAGTTGTACTCAAGTAAGGCAACGATGTTTAGCGGTATAGGTAAAACATGTTATATAAAACATTTACAGGCACTATCAGACTTTGGTTGTTGTTGTTATGTTTGGAGATGTAGATATCGTTTGAAAACGACGCGCAAGACACTCCATGGTGACTGTTTATAAATAATAGCGAGTTTCAATATTTGACTACATTGACAACGAAATGTAAGGGTATGTGAGGACAATGTGGGAGTAATGTGTTTTAAGTATAAAAAGCCTCATTGCATTATTACCTTAGACTGGCTGGAGGCCTCTTTTGGGTTCGCCAGAAATGACCGGTTAAGCAACCACATTTCCCAGAAATGTATGCGAGAAGCCCAACAAAAAAATAGAATCACCTTAGATTTTTTTATTAGAACTGACCAGTCCCAATGCAGACGGCTTTCGTTCGTAAATATGAGATCTGCATCAGCACGCCTTAGCTCAACCATCAGCAGGACATTTGAGCGAGTATGATACTTGAACTGCCCCACAACTATCACTACATTAAAGCTACATGGTGTTCACATATAATAACATAAAATGGATATTTGATTGATCGCATCACACATAAATGACAGATTGTAGTGTTGACATTTTCAACAATCGAACCATGAATTACTTATTTACTCGGGTCACAAAAAATTAATCAAGATTTTTCTTCTGTTTTGTAAGGTTTTCATACGGTTGAGGACATAATTATGCTTTTAATATATAATTTTCTTTTATAATAAAACACTTTTAAACGTATTACATAGTGTATACTATAGATTTTTGTGTATAATGTGTAATAATCGTGAAATCCTACGACATTACTTTTCTATTACTGTATATATACTCCCAGTATATAATTCTTCTATACGTGTGTTATGTATATCATTCTTCTGTACGTGTGTATGTCACTGAACTCCCCCTTAACGGTTGTACCGATTTCGAATTTCGAATTTCCGAATCTACTGGACCGATTAAGTTTAAATGTAGTACACATATGGATTTCTGCGACCCAAACAGGTACGTGTAACGTCAATAAATGAATTTTGAGTAAAGGGGTCCTTTTGGGGGGCAACATAGAAAATTTTAGAATAAAGACTTGCGAACTGTACCGTGTTACATATGAAATGGTAGGGCTTGTTGTGAGGGTCTCAAAAGTGTTTATTTAAAAATATATAGTTTTAAAGTTATTTAAGAAAATATACGAAAATTGACCATAGCAATTTCTTCCCAAATTGTAGACGAAATTGTGTTAATCTATGGGGCTTTTTCTAAGAAGTGGACGTCCTAGGATTAAGCTTTAAATTCATTATTAATCATTATTTCGGGTAATTTCCATTGTTTAATTCACTGACAACTATGGCAGACCACATAGTTTACAAAGGATAATATGTTCTTAAATTGACTTCTTAACGAGTATAAAACACTTTGAACGAATTCATATTTTAAAATAAGAACGTTCGGGAACCTTGAATTTATTTATATATTTAGCAAGCTCAGCGAGCTGTCCCTCCCACGTCACGCTCGCTCCCTAACTTCGGCCACTCGATACCGAGGCGGCGGAGAACCGATTTACTGATAATATAACTTGATTTTTGTTCCAACAGCACTTTTATAGACTTAACGACGTAAAATTGATGTTCTGTCGATTTTTTATGTGAACCGTCACGCCTTTAATTTTATGGGATTAGGTAGAGATGGACCCCGGGAGGAAGGTGGCGCGCACGTGGTCACGTGCCGCCTTGTGCGTAGCACAGCGCACAGCAATGCTTGGGGGGATCCTCTACAATCCTCCCCGAGAAGTGCCTGGGCTCCCCCCAGGCACAATCACCTTCCCTCCACTAGAGGGGGTGGCCGCTTTACATTCATCCCCTCCCAGATGTGCTTAAAGCATGGCTTCGCTGGGGGGGGCTCTAGTGTGATCTTACGAGGACCTGGAGCCCCTCTTCGGCGCCGAAGATGACCACTCCAGTGGTTTTAGCCGGTAGGAGTCCGGCATACCCCTTCGCCCTTCCCCGGGGTGAAGGGAGTTCATGTAGAATATCCACAGGCCATCCAAAAAAAAGTTAGAGATGGACATTACTAACATCTCTACATCTTTACAGGCGAACGATTGTACGGAAAATTGGATTGTGGTATTACGTAACATGTTGTAAGGGGTGAGTTTATTCTCATTCATCATCATCGTCATCATATCAACCAAAGGCGTCGACTGCTGATCTGGTGCCGATAGATATCTACAACGATCTGCTCCATGTCACCCGCATCCAGCGACTCCCAGCGATCTTGACCAAATCGTCTGTCTATCTCATTGAATGTAGAATAGAATAGAATAGAAATCATTTAATTCGGCACAGGACATAGTTTACAGCACATAATAAAAAAGAAATTGCAGCAAAATTAAACAAACATTTGAAAATAAGTGCACCGACGAAACGACTGAAGTAAGCTTGCAAGGCAGTCTTTTTATTACAGATTTTTGTAATTCGCCACAGTGCAAATGCAAATTTGTTTATTTTAGAGCTGACTTTGTCGATATGGAGCTTCCATGAACATTGGTTGTCTAGATTCCAACCAAGAAAAGTAACATCATAAGCCTCTGTTAATGTTTTACCTTTGTCCACGATTTTTATTTCATTATTGAACTTACGCCGGTTATAAAATTGTATATATTTGGTTTTCTCAATATTTATTTTTAAATTATTATTTTCCATCCATTGTATTGCTTTTTCCACAGTTTGGTTAATTTCGAAATTATAATTAGACGTAGGGCCTTGCCGCGTAATTACTATGGAAATTTAATTTTAATTTAAATTAAATTTTAAATTTAATTTATTTAATGTAATTTATTATTATGAAAAAAGATACTTCTTGGTCTACGTGTTTAATTCCATCAACCGTTTAACGTGGGCTATTAACCATACGCCTCTCCATAGACTGCTACGATAGATGGTCACGGTCATTGTAGCAATATCCCTAGATGTTGCTATATTTAAGACACGTTTACGCATTGGCGGTCATAGATTATTTGTACAATGCCTCAACTATTCTTTGCTGGAATCAAAACTCCTAAATCTATTCTCGAAATTATGTATATACATAATAATCGTTTACACCAATTCCAGCTCTTCGCATAACTCTAGTACAAACGAGCGAGTAAATACAACATCGACAACTTATACGGACCCCGAGAACATATCAACCCATCGGCCAAATAAACAGCCTTCACTTATTAAAGCTAAACACTTGATCACGGCGACTACCCAATAACGGTCACAGAGGGGTGGCCGGCACGATCACATAACAGATACGTACAGTAGGCTTACACAAGCCAATATACACATACGTACACCTTTTGGCCTCTCCGTTTCTGTTACTAGGGTCAGAGTTCACGGCTTGTAAGTTATACTGGTAAGAGTTATCTTTAGTAAAGCCCAACATTTTCATATCCCTTTGAACATCTGACTTCCTGGTGTTTGCAAGCCTACTTCTCCCTTTCTTTCGTTATAGCAGAGCTAAGTTACGTTTTCGAGTCATAGTCGTCTGGTCGCATCACATGGTTCAACATACAATGGATGCTAAACAAAACATTAATATCACTAGAACACGTCTAACATCTCCTGATATAGCAGCAATTACGTGTCCTTAACACATGTGTTGTTAAAAATATACCTTTTGTAATTTTTTGTTTAGTGGTCCCAATCAGCTTCGCCTCACTAGAGTGACCTTAACTCACGGCTGGAGGACGGACGAAAGCCTTCATTAACTATGTATTAGACGCACAGGTGCGAAGAGCATGAATGTGAAGTTGTACTCAATTGTTTAAAGAGAGAGAGATCGAAATTACTATAAAACTGAAAGAAAGGTTTTAATTTGATTCTAGTTCTTACAAATAATTTCGTCAAGACTAGTTAGCAGTTCTGCTCGACGTAAATGTTCTTACCACTACGAGGCCAATAAGATCGAGGAGTCCAGCTCAGAACTGACCACGAAGGTTTAAATTTGACACCCACAACATTGTAATAGTTTCTAAAGCATATTTGAGTTGGCTTCGAGTCAAACTAGATATCGCTGTATCTTATGTGTATGATTATATAGATGAATGTTTCTATTTTTGTCCCGTATGCGCTCCTACACCATTAATCCGATTGAATTACAAATTTGTGTCGTTGTTGGCACTTGCGTAAAAGTTTCTAACTTGGAAAAGCAACAACTTTTATACCACTAAGGTGGCAAACAAGCGCACGGCTCACCTGATGGTTAGAGGTTACCGTAACCTATGAATGCTTGCAACACCAGAGGTATTACTCGCATGTTGACGACCCTAAAAAATCTATTCTACGCCCTATGCTGTAGTCTCTTGGAAAAACTCGGTAGGGAGCTGATTCCACAACCTGAGCGTGCGCGGAACAAAGTTCATTTGAAACCATGCGGTACGAGACCATTTTGGCTCTAGAGTATGTGGATGAACTCCCCGCCGATGGCGAGAGGTGCGATGGTAGAAAGTAGCCGTTGGCATCATATTAAACAATTCCTCAGAATACTGTCCGTTGTACAAGTGGTAGAACACACACAGGGAGGCAAAGTCACTCTTCAGAGTTAGGGGTTCTAGATCGTTTGTGATTTTGACATCGTCGACAAACCTAACTGCACGTTTTTCCACCAAATCAAAGTTAACCATATATATGTGATGCCAGTTTCCTCTAGTGCTACAGAACCAAAAGTACTTACTCCTTTAGGTATAATAAATGCGATGTAACATAATTATGTACATTTTCCTCAATAAGGCTCGTAGCAAGTTAGCGAACTCCCGTAGCGGCAATAATGGGTCGCGTCGTTGTTCGCTACGCTTTCGACGTGAATGTCTCGTTACCGGGGATTAGTGGTGATAACCGAGATATTCGCGATAGAATCACCGCGATCTGGTGTTATTGTGTTAGAAGATTGTTTTACATGCTTGTGAATAGTGTGGATCAAAGCGTTCAACATTATTGTGTAGTTGTTTGTTTTGAATAAATTCAGAGTTTGCTTAGGACCAGTTTGGTTTCGGAATTGGGGTATTTGCTTTAGGTTTAGCCGCTTATAGAATAGATTAACATTCGATTTATTTTGTTCTAAGTGAAACTAGATCTTTATATTTTATCTTGGAAGGTTTCCAAGCTATACCAACACGAAGTGCACCGATATCCGATGAGAACATAAGAAGAAAATGTACTATATATCTATACAAATAAATCAAATTGAAGTGTCTGTTTGTAATGTCAAAATAACAGCTTTTTACTAAATGCATGTGAAAGTTTATACGGTACCTATCACAAAAAAAACTTTTTTTTTGTCTGTCTGTCTGTCTGTTTGTTCCGGGTAATCTCCGAAACGGCTGAAAATAACTTTTATAAACCATACACAATTTGTTATGATAAGGATAAGGGTGTGTAAACACTACACGTGCAATCCGTGACCACCTCAACACATAACAAAATAAGTACGAACAGAAAATCCACTCCAAATACCGCACAGAAACAGTTACTACGGTCAGTGCGAACCACAGTCAAGTCTTGAAATACTGCGGAGTTACGCACTTTGCTGATAATTTCGTCTTACTTATGGCCTGTGTGCGTGAGCCATAGATTAGTGGACCTTCTTTTTGCTCTACTTAGGAATCAAGCCGTCCATTGTCTCTGTCCTCCACAAAACTTTACAACCCTGCGACTCAGCTCCATAAAAAGCATATAAATTGAGACACATCACTGTTAAGGTCGCGTTGTCGTGACAAACGGCCCTATTAATCTTGCTACGATGTTGCCATCAAAAATAACTTAGCGGGATTATTCTGTGTCAGCCATTTAGGTTCTAACACTCAAGTGATGTATGGGTATTAAAGTTTTTGCGAATCGCTGTAACTCGCCTTTCCATTACATCAAAAGCCCAGCTTAGCAACATACTGTAAGAACGCTGAAATATCGTAATATGTAGTTTTGTATATTTTTTTCATCTGTTTGCCGTATACTCTGCGCCCGTTGTTAGTAAAGAATCTAAACTACCGGCTCACAGAGAAATGTGTTGATATTTTTCGCTAGGATGTGCCGTGGAGCGGAACAGTCGGAACGTTCGAGTCATTTAATATACACTATAGGAACATACGTTAGGACGGGGACGCATTTGTGTGTGCCACAGTGCAAGAAGGATTGGTACACACGTATAGAAGGCCCACTTCTGAAAACCGATCTCACAAACTTGGAAGTGTAGTATAGTGTACACAACGTCGTTACTTGCAATATTATGTTAATACTAACAACGTGTAAAAAAAATACTTTATTTTTATTATCTGTGTGGTGTGTGGATTAAGAATATAGTCTTAATATTGTAGATGCCGCTAAAATCACTAAAGGACATTAAACCACAGATATAGGCAGCCGCGTCCCTTCTATGGAACATTACCGTACTGCGATCACCAACCTGCTTGCAAAGCGCGGTGAGTACTGGCAAATTTCCCACACAATGAATACTCAATTGTGGGAGGCTTTTGTTTAACGGTGGGCATCTTTTGGCTGATACGAATTTGATTCACGTAACTTTTAAATAAAATAATAAATTCATTTAATTTTCTACACCGTTATTAACAGTTAGAGCAGTCTTGAAAAATTGAGCGCGGAGATTGCACGCGTTTCATCGGGAAAGAAATCGTTCATCGTTGTCATCGCGTATGTATGGAGTGAACCTTCTATTCCTATCTGTCTTGTGGCTAAGGATAGCGGGTGCGGGGGAGCGCGGGGGCTCGGGCTAGGGTTGTCGCTCAGCATGATGTAGAGCCGCGTCTCGGCGCAATCATGCCGCCGCGCAAAAAATAATTGCGCTATATTTCAGGAGAAGGCGCTATTTCGCGGTTCATTACAGTAATGGACGAAATAAAGTGCATGCGGCGAGAGACAATGGAGCCCGGCCAGGCGATCCGCTGTGTCATGTATACATACTTACACTTAGTACCAACATACACGAATTTGGATGAGTTGAGCTATACATTTATTGTATTTGACGGCACGGTTGGTGCAGTGGCTGATACAGTCGGCTGCTGCGCACCGGGTTGTGGGTTCGATTCCCGCACTGAACAAATATTTGTATGATCTGCAGATAGTTGTTCCGGGTCTGGGTGTATTGTGTGTGGAATTTCTGGTCGTAAACGCGCCCACGACACAGGAGAAATCCTAGTAAGGGGAAACGTTTTTTAAAAGACGAAAAAAAAAATTCTTGATGTTCGTATTTATCATCTACGTTACAATACGGTTTCATATTCTGGGAAATTCAACAGAAAGATGTATCCGAGCGATACTTAATTTAAAACTCACAGGTTTCTTCAGGCTGCAAGTCAAATTAGTAAAAAAAATACAAATTTTAGTTTTCCGTCGCTTGTCATTTGAAGCTGCTGTTTTGTAAAAAAAAAAAAACATTTAGGATATGACAATACTCGGAACATGCGTTACAGAAACAGGATTTGTCTTATAGCACATAAAACGGGCTTGTTTGATAAAAATATTTTTGGTGTGGTTTCTAAAGTATATATTAGGCTAAGCGGTAGCCTGACATAAGAAGTACTTATTCAAGAAAAATCTCTTGATATTTTTGATACAAGATAAAAATGTTTTTTATTCATGACACAGTCAAGACTTTAGCTGCCACGTTCCAAGATGAAGATTTCCTATGTAGAAGAACGAGCAAGAAACTCCATGGTTACTCTTTTTAAATCATAATAATTGATGCAATATTTTTGATTGCATTGTTCTCAAAATAAAGATAATGTGAGGACAATGTAACAGAAAAGGTAAACTTCTTAAAAAGTCTATACTAAACAAGCTTTTTACAAAAAAAATATTAAAATGTCATGGCACCATTAAAGCTGATCAATCCCAAAATCCCAACAGACGGTACTCGTTCACGAGCATGACGGATGCAAAGATATATACTACACGGTTCGGAACTTCCTTGTAGGTGAATAAGTACTTAGTATTAAATGTTGTTTTATTTTGTCCTTATACTATAAACTAGGTGGTTTCATTGGTATTATTGTTGGATGCGAGTATACTTAACATGTGAAATGGTATCATTAATTTTAAATTGTGTACACCTCACGACAGAACATAGAGATACTTAAAATTATGTAATTATCATTAACCCGACCTTCTCTCTCCGAAAAACGGTTTCTTCTCTTTATATCTTCAGATCAATAAAATTGTAAATACCATCACCGATTATATGCCGTGTGGTGCCTGCTACGAATAGCACCAACACATCTCATCCCGTGGGTGTCGTAAAAGACGACTATGGGATTGGCCGGAGAATGGGCAGCAGCGTCCTTTGAGTACATTAACAACTCAACTGCGATCGCCAACCCGTCTGCCAAGCGTGGCGAATATGGCAAATCCCCCCAATGAGTACACACACCCAGACAGCCCGGTGTCGCGATCTTTGGGGGAGGCTGTGTTCAGCAGTGGACTTTATTCGGCCGAAATAATGAAAAAAAATGATGATCACCGATGGAGAGTCTGCAAATCCGCTCTGGACGTGACGGTCATGTTGAAGAGTATATTACTATATTTCAGTCCCTTCAAACATTTAGTAATACAAGATAGTTCAGCAATATTGGATGTAAACATTGACACAATGTACGGAGAAATTCGTTCACAATTTACGACTATCATAATAACATATCGTAATCTCACAAAACTATACCTACGCGAGAACACACCGAGTTCGTCGCTCGTAGTGAAAGACAAAGAGTTATGGCGGTCACTTTTACGGTCTCGGCCAGCAATGGCTTGAAATTGTATAAGGCAATCCCATCTGCTACGTTCGCGGAATAGTAATCGTGGGCCAGAACGGCTCATGTTCTTCTCGCAGCTGTGGGGTATTTGGACATTGTGAGACCTTGCCACCATTTCGCTTTGTGGACCACAACGTAGGTTAAGTAGTATTTACTTAGAGAAACCTTTTCGCAAATATTGTATTGGACCGGAATAGCTAAGAAATGTGAGAGATCTTATTGTATGAAATTCAAACGGTTTAATAAATTCTCAGAATCAAAGGTTCACCGCTGCGCTAGTACAAATCGGTCTCGGATATTCTACTTACTTGGATAACTTTCATCTTACGATAAATACGTATAATCCACGCTTTCTATATTTAATATTATGACAATGACTGTTAGTTATTATTAATATTGTTGTCTTGTAACATTATATTATAATATTCATACGAAACTGTAACTGTGTGAGAATCATGTAGCCATTGATGTTATTTTTAGTACTAATATTGATTGTCTTTTGCCTGGCTGTATCGGTCTGTCATACTCACTAAAATGTCTTGCTGGTGGTGGCGTTGTGTATCGAGTCGTTAGGTTCCCTACAATATGGTTGAGCTAATCGATGCTGATGCATGCGTCATGCTCGTGAACGGGTGCCGTCTGTTGGGACTGGTCAGCCGTTAACTGCCACGGCAAATAATTTATTATTATTATATCATTGTGGTATGTTCCATCTTTACACATTGACCTACATTTTTCTCGGTATATGTTTTACAATAATTTGTATCAATCAACATTGTAATCTCAATTATTTAAAAAAAGTATCTATGGAGTTTTTTGCCAGCTCTTCTCCATAGATCAACTATTTGGAACCATGCAACTTAGATTCTGACGTTTCATAAGTGTCAATATTTGGTTTATTTGAAATAAAAAACTTTGACTTTGACTTAGAAAATCCAAAACTATTTCGATTCAGCCAAAAAATCGCACAGTATATTGTGCTGACATATTTGTGACGGGAGCTTTACTTTGAGCTATGTACTTTGTTGTTTCGTTATGTCGTTTGTTGAATAACTGAAGTAGGCTAAAGCACGGGGTGGCTAAAGATTTTTTAAATACATCCTATACTCGTGGTTCTTGATTTGTGTGACACGCGCTGTATATGAAACATGACAAAGATTTACTAAAATCATTTTGCTAGAATGTCGTGCAGTATTTGGATTCGACAATCGTGTATATTCATAAACATTGTTAATGGTATTTAAGCGGCACAGCTTCATTGTTCTTGTGATCTATGTCAATTGAGAATCGGTTACTCATCGATATATGTATATACCCGCAATGATATTATACCATAGATATGTTACGTCCATATTAAATGGCGCGCAAAATATAGTCTCGCTCGCACAACCATGTCGTGAGAAAGAAGATACAAAAACAACAAGAGTAAAAGAGATAGCTATCTAGGCGAACCGATTGCGAGGTGATACAATTGGGGGAGTTTTGGTTCTTACTTTTGGCGCGCATGTAACATATCTACTTCTTTTTAATATATAATATCATTGTATACCCGTAAGAAATCTTTATTTAATCATCAACATACGTATCGTACATATCGTAGAGGATGTATACTCGCCATTGATTTAATTGAATCGTGCTTTATTGTTATCAACACGGCGACGTGCCGAGTATTTCATTCGCCTGCTGGTGAGCGCCACGCCTGCCCTCAATTGTAATGCTACACAGGACTTGTCCTGCGAGGCTTCACACTGCGCTCGTCACCTCGAGATGTTAAGCTATTCAGTCTCTTATGCCCAGTCATTTCACTAGCTACAGTGCCCTTCTAACCGAAGCACAGTAATTTTTAAAGTTTAAACACTTGGCGGTATATGTAGAATATCTGTCACTGGGGTCGTACCTACCTGTCCAGCTTACCACCACTTAATTCAATAATCAATTATATCCTTATGAATCAAAATCAATTCTTGATTTAATAATAGCTTGTGCTTGTTCAACTGGTCGTAAACGTTACCGTCGAGGGTCTTAGTACCCACATCAAAGTTACGTGAGATAGCCGACAAAGTTGAGAGACTCAACTTCATAATGTTTGCTTTTCATCCGCGGCAGCGTGAGCTAATACCATTAATATCCAAAAACACACCGCGTTCAAGCCAATATCTGTCAGCTTTCCAATAGCGTTATTATCAAGCGAAGCTCTTTCATATATTTTCTCGTGCAAGGTTTTTCCTTCAACAAACAAACCGTCCCGACTATAGCCGATTCTTATCCTCCTTTAACTTGTGTACTTATTGTATTAAACGTGGCAACGGTGTGTTTTTAGTGATACACCATGTTTTGGGACGAGAGTGGCGGCGGCAGGTGGATTGTGTACGTGACGAGACGCGACGAGCTTGATCAGACAAATATTTTCATGCAATATATCTGACACATTCAATTCTGTACAGTAAGCACGTCCTCCGGAAAACTTTGGCAACAGTGTCACTTGCAGCTTGAAATTGGAAATGAGGACCATCAATATTCTTATAGATATAAATGAAGTACAAAATAGTACATTAAGAGAATAAACTTAACACATTTTTAGAAGATCGTTGCCCCACACCGGGATTTCTTCTGTGTCGTGGGTGCGTTTCATGATTTCGGCCGAATGAAATCCACTGCTGGACATAGGCCTCCCACAAAGATTACCACAACGACCGATATGGGTGTGTTGTGGGTTCATTGGTGGGTTTTGCCATAATCGCCACGCTTGGCAGACGGGTTGGCGATCGCAGTTGAGCTGTTAATGAACTCAAAGGACGCTGCTGCCCATCCTCCGGCTAATCCCTTAGTTGACTTTTACGTCACCCACGGGAAAAGATGGGGTGGTATTCCGAGCCGGCACCACACGGAAATAAGGCAGTTTACAGACACAAATTCCACACACAACACACCAAGACCCAGAACAACTACCTGCAGATCATACAAATATTTGTTCCGTGCGAAAATCGAACCCGCGACCCGGAGCGCAGCAGTCGACTGTATCAGCCACTGCAACAACCGTGCCACCAACATAATTATCTTATTTAATTTATATATAACAAGAACTTCATGAGTACAGTTCTAAAAGGAATGCCACTTCTTACATATACAAGAAGCTGCTAAAACATCACGTCGTGCCAATACATTTGAGTCTCAGGGGTCGTGGACACATAATACTATAGCTGCCAGAACTGGCAACATTCACGAGAGACATAAGTACTCATTCGTTCATACACAACTAGTAGATAAAATTAAATTAGCTATTGATGCATAAGCGAAGAGGATGAGCAAAAGATGTACGGCCCTATTGATCCGCGAGCAATTGGAGGCGCACCACTACTGTCAGTTATTGCGATCAGATGCTGGCGGATATGAAAACAAATATACGAATTTCACTACAGATTTTGCGTTATAGACGAATACGTGTATCTACTTTTATGTTCCAAAGTTGAACGCAATATCCCCAAGAACTGGGACAAAATACTCACTTAAACGGAACATTTACTTCGTTATAATCATCACATCAGCCAAAGAATATCCACTGCTGAACAATGGCCGCTTCTATAGATTTCCACAACTGTGCACACATTTTGAGGGAAACTTGCTGGTTTAGAGTTTCTTAGTCACTCCATCTCCTCTCGTGGCTGTCGTAAAAGACGACAACGGGACTTTATACCAGAAGGATGGGCAGCAACGTCCCTTTTGTGTAACAGTAGCCGTACTGCGCTCACCAACCCGCCTGCCAAGCGCGGTGAGTACTGGCAGATTCCCCCCAAAATAATGATACAATTGTAAAAATCTATGGGGGAAGGCTTTGTTGAACAACGCACGTCCTTCGGCTGATATGATGACGATGTTGATGTATTGAATTTTATTTTCCACGTGGTTCCCTATACAAAGTCAAAGTCAAAGTTTTTTATTTCAATTATACCAACTTTTGGCACTTTCATAACCTCAGAATTTAAGTACGGTTCCAAATAGTTGATCTCATGGAGAAGAGCCGGCAAGAAATTCCATGGATACTCATTTAAAATATTTGGGGATTACAATATTGATTGTATAGGTACACATGATTGTAAAACATATACAGAGAAAAACAATTTAATACAGAATAGAAGTCGAAGTTCCCACGGGTCGTAAGAGGCGACTAAGGGATATTAAGATGATAGGTCACAGCATCGTCCGAGTGCTAATAAAAACATGCTGCAATCACCAATTGACCCGTCAAGCATGGGGATTATGGCAATATCACTACGAGAGCTTATTATAAGGCCCATGCAGAGCAGTGGACGTTTGTAAGCTTATAAGTTGCGTCCATAACTCCAGTAGCAATTTCACGAATCGATAGATTGATACTTTGGTTTGACTTACGGCCTTCTCTTAGTGGTAGTTTCTATACGATAGACACGCACAAACTCACTATTGTCTGGAACTGATTGTAGTTTATAATTTCAATCGACTAGTAAATAACATGCTAGCTTAGCGGGGAACTACTACGGGTACTGTGGTGGGTGCGATCAATGGCGAGCGGTGGGATCGAGCCTCAGCTGCGGTGACAGTTTTTTGACTTTTAAAATTACTCGCAGTGGTTTGATGATAATTGTCCAGTTCATCTCATTCGCATACAGTTAATAGTAAAGTTAGAAAGTAGGCCACAAAACCTTAATATTTTTTAAATATAATTTGGTTTATTCATAGTGTATATATATATACTTGTTTTAATATCTATATGAAGATTATTGTGTATTATAAATAACCAAAGTATTAAACATTATTATAATAAAAACATATTGCGCTATATCCGTGATACATACGACCGCCCCTTGTACATTGACTATGACCCATTGTTTTTCTTCTTATTTCCTTGTTTTTGTTATATGGTGTACAATAAAGTGTATCATCATATCGGCCATTTATACGTCCACTGCTGAACATAGGCCTCTCCCATAGATTTTCACAACTGTGTCATCATTCTGGGGGGTATTTGTCAATACTCACCACGCTTGGCAGGCGGGTTGGTGAGCGTAGTATGGGTACCGTTTCACAGAAGGCATACTGCTGCCCATCCCTCTGGTTTAGATTCCCTTAGTCGCCTTTTACAACCTCCACGGGAGGAGATTGAATACAGTGTATATAAATAAGTAAACAAATAAATTACTTAATGATTTGAGGTTAAGTTTCAATCTTCTTTTTGTAAGGAAATGTATACTTCAGCTATACCCTCAATACACAATAATAATTACAGCAGTTTGTTAACTTTATGTCAATAATTATAACGAATAAACATTTTTGTTTGCATTTTTTATTCTCAACCCTTTATTCCAATAACAATATAAAATTGGCCGGGATCATGGTTGACGACACTGGATACACCTTTTAATTGTGTGAATAATTACAGAAGGGACTTTAGTGAATATGTTTCTAAAACTGTTAGAAGACAATAAAAAGTTTAGTACTTAATTTTATTATTGTTGCAAAATTCCTTAACGAGATCGGAACCTAAGCTGACGCGTCACATTCCAACACTAGACGGTTAAGGCGGAACATATGAATTTACTGCCAATTTTTGCAATCGTATAAAACTGGCCTAGATCTGCGACGGAAATAGTTCTGTCTCATGTAGTGACAGCAGTGTGCGAACTCTATGATAAGATAAGATAAAAATATTTTTATTCATGTAAAACCATTTATAGGCACTTATGAATAGTCAAGACTTTAGTTGCCTCGTTCCAAGATGTAGATTTCCTATGGAGAAGAACGGGCAAGAAACTCCATGGTTACTCTTTTTAAATCATATTGATACAATGTTCTCGAAATGATGGTAATGTGAGGACAATGCAGGAAGAAAGAGTCTATCTTAAAAAGTCTACACTAAACAAGCTTGATTTTAATATTCAGCAGAATTTTTGATTCAATTGTCATGACAGCATTAAGATGACCAATCCCAACAGACGGCACTCGTTCACGAGCATGACGCATGCATCAGCGTCGCTCAGCTCAACCATATTGTAGGGAAACTTAGCGACCCGACACACAACGCCACCATAAGCAGGACACTTGAGTGAGCATGACATACCTAAACTGCCAGACAAATATCACGTCAATAAAACAAAATAACTGAAAAGCCCACATGGTACTCGCACTATTACAGTATCAAATCTAAATGCATAACATGAACATAAAAATAACATTAAAAATAAATAACATAATGTCATATAGAATAATGAAATGTCATTATATGAATTAATATAATCCATTTTAAGAAATGATGCAATTTAAATGTCAAATTAATTAAAAAGTACTGGTTTTAGATACATGTACATGGAATGTCAATATAAGCCTATGCATATATTGACATTGCAGCTCAATCCCAAGCATTTTTGTCGTCCATATAGTCTGTTACATTATAGAAAGCTTTTCTACACAGCTTCTGTTTTATAGTGGACTTGAATTTATTAACGCTAAGTTTTTGAATATGGCTTGGGATTTTATTGTAAAAATGTATGGTGTGCGAACTCTATGGTGTGCGTACTGTGTTGAAACACTATTAACACGTACAGACGATTACGGACAGTCCTGTGTGTTCACAGCAATACCAACCTTAACGTGCTACTGCACTTTTGAACGCTTACTGTACAGCAATAGACGTCTGATAGGTGTATTGAATGTACACAGAAATATAGGTAAGCGGAAGGTAAGAACAACCAGTATTCTCTAAACGCTGCCATATACTGCCAACACCAATTTCTCTATCATGTCCACTATTGAACAAGGCCTCCAATTTGCTAATAGTCACCACACTTGGCAGGCAGGTTGAGCGCAGTATGGTTGTTCCACAGAAAGGCCGCTGTTACCCATACCTCTAGTTTAAAGTCCTTTAGTCACATTTTACCACATCCACGGGATGAGAATTTCTCTATAGCTTGACGATTATAACATAAACTTCATGCATTTATAGGTTGACATGAATCTTTTACTATTGCATATACCTCTGAACTATATCCAATCGTATTGGGATAGCGGAATGGCTCCGGCGAAGTAATAAGGCGTCGCGTTTAAACCGACAACGATGCTGAATATTGCCAAGTCTTGGCAATAAAGGAAATTTTATTCAGCTGCCTCGAACATAAACAGCGTATACGTTACCAGGACTTTTTATTATTCTTGATTCGTCAGGAATGTGTATTCGGCGTAAAGAACGAGTATAAGCATCGGCCACATTGGTTAGTTTCACGGATGGATTTTGAGTTTACTTTTAATTTTACAAAAAACATCTTATGGGCTGAATTAGGTAGTTTGATTTAAAATTATGAATCAAGTTCAAAATAAAAAATCATGACAAAAGTATCTCCTCAATGTGAGAACAACCACCGCCATTTATTCTTTTTGAAAATAACTAAGATAGTTATTCACTAAATATCTTGTACATAAATACTTAGGGAAATATATCATTCATTTCTTTTCATCGTCAATCAACTATACCATACAAACAACACGATCTTTTTTAATACTTTTGTCTTTATTTGCCTAGTCTATCATTTCGGCCGAATGAAGTCCACAGGCCTCCCCAAAGATCACCAAAACGACTGATATGGGTGTGTTGTGGGCTCATTGGGGCGTTATCATAATCGCCACGCTTGGCAGACGGGTTGGCGATCGCAGTTGAGTTGTTAATGTACGCGAAGGACGCTGCTGCCCATCCTCCGGCTAATCCCTTAGTCGACTTTTACGACACCCACGGGAGGTAATGGGGTGGTGGTATTCTGAGCCGGCACCACACGGCCAGTGTCGGCTCACGGCGCAGTCTAGTCTATGACTTTACCTAATTCCGTTCAAATGTGTTGAGCATTTACGGTGTGAGTATAAATCATAGTACTCAAACGTACAAGTATATCCAAATATTTACCATCTATACAAATAAATAAAATTGAAGTGTCTGTTTGTAATGTCAAAATAACAGCTTTTTACTAAATGCATATGAAAGTATGTACGTTACATATCACAAAAAAACTATTTTTAATTTTTTTGTCTGTCTGTCCGTCTGTCTGTTTGTTCCGGGTAATCTCCGAAACGGCTGGACCGATTTTGACGGGACTTTCACTGGCAGATAGCTGATGTTATAAGGAATAACTTAGGCTACTTTTATTTTAGAAAAATAATTAGGGTTCCGCGCCAAAAACATAAAACCCTTGAAATTCAATATAAATATTCTAGGTCAAGTGCCTATGTCGAAGTACTCTAAACGTATTTTAAATTAAACGCGGGTGAAACTGCGGGTCCCAGCTAGTATTTATATAAAGGTAGTTAAACTTATAGGAGTATTAAGTTTCTTGCCGGCTCTTCTCTATACGACTGGCTATTCGTAGCTAACCCATGCACTTCAATTCTTTACCTTTAATAGGAGCCTCTTCATCATATCGGCCAAAGAGCGCCCACTGCTACACAAAGGCCTCCCCCATAGATTCCACAAATGTATTATTATGACATGTGATTATCACTTGCTTTAACGGAAAACATCGTGAAGAAACCTGCACAACCGAGAGTGCTACAAAATATTCTCAATGGTGTGTGTAGTCTGCCAACCCGCACTAGGCCAGCGTGGTGGACTAAGGCCTAACTTTTCTCATCGAGAAAAGGGCTGGCAGTGGGACAGTAATGCGCTGATAATGTATTTATTTATGTTATTATTTTAGGGGAATTTACCAGTACTTACCACGCTTATGTACAGTATATATGTATAGTATGGCTTCTGTTCGACAGAAGGGACGCTATCTGCCCATCCCTCAAGTACAAAATGCCTTAATCACCTTTTACGACATCTACGACAAGAGATAGAGTGGTGTTATATTCTTAATCCGAACAACACAAGGAAAACTTACTTAATTTTAACTCACCGTAATTACTTAAGTAACGTTCAAATTACATTGTAATTAGACACCTCTCGCAATCTACATCTACAATGTAATACTAAATGAATGTTGATTGATCAATTGTTAAAATAATCAATAATGACAGCTTCAAATAATTTAGTAAATGTTGGCTAGAGCGCGCTTCCCAATTAGTGGACATTATACCCATCCGCCCGAACTAAGTCCCATAGAATTAAGTTAAGCTGAACAATTATCGCGTTGGCTTACACGTGTATTGTAAATTTGTTAACCTCACCAACGATGGCGTCAATAATGAACGCTAGTTATCATTTCAGTACTAAACAACTAACATTTGCGTGATGGATCATCGATTGCTGGTATGATTTTTCCGGTAGATGTATTATTTAACTATGAAAGTTCGGTATTAGTGAATGTTAAGATGCAACTATGAATGTCGACAATCACCATTGTTGATGGTCATCATATCATCATATCAGCCACAGGACGTCCACGGCTGAACAAAGGCCTCTCCCATAGATTTCCACAATGAGCGATCACATGCCACCCGCATCCAACGACTCCCAGCGACCTTCACCAGGTCATCTGTTCACCTCGTTTGTCGTGGCCGTCTTCACTCGAGAACCCTTTAACCCCAACGGCCATCAGTTCTACGAGCAATGTGCCCCGCCCATTGCCACTTCAGTTTACTAATCCTTTCAGCTATAACGTCAACTTTTATGAGGCCCTTCACCAGTGACCACGTCTCTGTTCCATATGTCATTACTGGTTCAACACACACACACACACACACTGGTTAAAGACTTTCGTCTTAAGGCATTGCGGCATTGTTGACGAAAAGACGTTCCCAAGTTTCCCGAATGCTGCCTTGACACTGAATGTTGGCATACATAAAGGCTGATTCCTTTCTTGCGCGGGGAAATCCTCATTTACTTCCTCCACCACCGGGAAAAGCATGCTGAACAAGAGCCTGTAAGAACAGGCTAAAACCTCACGGTATTCTTTCAACGGTATTTTAGCTGGGGATGTGGATTTTGCTCGTGCATTCGCCACAGAAGGTCAAATAAGCCTGTACTGCTAGAAGTCATCGCGGAGTACTATGAGGCCGTCCACTGTAAATATGTTTATGTTTTAAGCGCTACTATTTTTGCATATTTTATGCAGTGTACAATAAATAAAATCTGCCAGTATTTGGCAACCTACTACTGTTATTCGCATGCAATAAACATTTATGTGAAGATAAATGTATTGTATGTACAAGATTTCCGATACGATAATAGTATTCAAGCATCGTAGCGGAAGTAGTAAAGGGCGACGCGCGGTAATTTGTGTGTAACTGTGCGTCTGCGAGCGTCGCGCCCAAATGTGACAGGTCGCGGGGGCGCCGCGCGGGGGCTGCGGGGCCGCAGCGGGGCGGCAGCGGGGCGGCAGCGACACCAACACACAGGTATGTCAGAACAGAAAGTCTTCTCCCTAAAATATGTGATAACATCAACTTGATAGTTTTTAGAATTTTGTCGAGTGTTGTGTACCCCAGTATACTGTACAGTGCTCTAATTAAAACATTCCAATCAGAACAAAAGTGTTACTTGCAATAGCTTAGTAGTCATTGCTTCATATCAGCTAGCATACATCATCAAAATAATAATAAAAACTACCGGTCAAGTGCGAGTTGAACTCGCGTGGAGAGGGTTCCGAAATTACTGAATATATTGTCTATTATTGGATTGGGTCTGGTACCAATAACTTCCCAAGAACTTAACATCGAAGTTGAAAAACGTGTTTTCCCGTACATTCCAACCGCAAACGTAAGTTTGTACGCACAACATTGAAAGGTTTACCATGTTATTTTAAGACCATAGACTTCTTATAGGTTTTCCTGTATTCAATAGATTAGGTAAAGACCTATATTTTTCCCACAATTTTAGGCTCAGTAGTTTCGGAGATAAGGGAAGCGGGGAATGGTTAATTTTCATCTATTTTCTTAAATAACTCTGAAACAATATATTCTAAAATTATAAAATAAACATATTTGACACTCACAACAAGCCCTTCCATTTCATATGTTACACAGTACAGTTTGCAAAACTTTATTCTTTAATTTTCTATATTGCCCCCAAAACGGACTACCATTTCCAAAATTCATTTATTTACGTTACACAAACGTGTTTGGGTTGCAGAAATCCATATGTGTGCCAAATTTCAAATTGATCAGTCCAGTAAATTCGGAGAAAATTGGCTGTGACAGACAGACACAATAGTGACCCTATAAGGGTACCGCCGTTTTTTCTTTCGGACGTTTGGAACCCAGAGAATACTCAACTGCATACTATATTTATATAAAATAATTGTTGGCCTCCATACAGAGTGTCCAGTAAATAGCACGACATACTGCAGGGGGTGAGAGCTTGGGTCAATACCTACCAAAAAAACAATATATGTTCAGCAAAATCTTACGGATTTACTGGTGTTCCCTCACTTCCGCGGACAAGTGCCACTAGAACGCACAGTCACGTAGTGCGTAGTAAAGTTTTAACTAACTTAGATTTAAATTTCTTCATACAGACAGTTGTTTTGTAATGTATATATCTATGGGCCAAAATAGTCTAATAATAAAGAATGTATTATTATTATCAATATTGGCGTTTCTAACTACTAACAGCTGAATACTGAAACTCCACTCAATATAAAATGCACTCCGATTTATTTGAGTTTTCTGTATGTTGCTGTTATGTGGCTTTGAGTCATAAATAGCGTCTTTGATGTAGAGCGGGCAGGTGACACTGTCCCCTAAACTATAAGCGAAGTACTACCCAAAGATATATTACTTGCTTGTTAAACCCCGGTTTAAATGCTGCTGTAAATTAGATTTAGTGCTGCTCATTTACGAGACAGTTTTATTTCAGTCCTGAAAATATTCCTGATAGAAATCAGATAAATTTTGTTTGCCATATTTTTAGTTGCCGCGTCAATTAGGCAAGCCCCAGGTTGTGATACCAATTAGAATTAAAACACGCAGTTAATGTTGGTTATAAATGATAGGATCAGGAACTTGTAATTTTGACAATATAATTACGTAAACGAAGTTAAGACAAAATAAAGAAAACTTCGATAATTCTTGTTGAGGAGGTATTTTATTCAAAAATATCGTGTAAAAGGAAACTGGACGCTTCGTAGCAATTTGCAGCGTTGTCGAATAGCCCAACATACATTGTTAATTATTCGAGGCACGTGCGATGGACACACATTAAAACTTGTCGATGTAAACGGACATTGCATAAATTATCCCTACATGTGGCTCGGTTGATGCGGACTACTTATCCGGGATATAAATTGTATTAAGGCTTCACTTGACTTGCGCCAAAAATATAAGTCATGATTGCAATTTTTTCGATAACAATATATTATGTGTTGGGTTGACTTAAAATAGGCAGTAACACCTATAGTGTAGTAATTTTCACCAAAACTAATATTTTTTTCTAAAAGATTAAATATGTTTTAAGACCTTTAATGACTACATTCCAAAATAGACAAGATGCTTTCAAATTTCAAGTGTTTTATGAAGATAATAGATCAGATATTGTAACAGAGGCATTTTTGCAACGATGTTACTCCCTAGTGATGTGCGTAGTACGGGATTCAATTAGTGTTGTCCATAATGTAACAACGATGCATAGTCGTGTTTTATTAATAGCATGTTTATGCTAATGCTACAAGCGTTTAGCTGTTCTATTACGATATTCCGGCCCTTAGGGCCAGTGTTTCGTGTCACTGTCATGAGGAATACATTGATAATGTAAGGTTATTTGCAGCAATGATAGCCTAGTGGCCTGCACATCAAACTTTTCGGATTCATCTACTGGGTTGCAATTCTTTAATCTCAAGCATCCCTACAACCTTGAATACAAAATTGAAACAACGGTGACAACCCAATTTCGTATTCCCTAAGACTCGTCCCCATGGCCTACCGTCTGCAACGTGTCCTTGAATAGCTTCAATCATGTTCTAGCTAGACCAAATTGGTTTTTCACCGTCATTTTAATTCTGTATTGAAGATGATTAAGATTAAGGATGTATGGATGTTTGATCTTAAAGAATTGCACCCCTGATTAGAATTTGATTATCACTTGCTGCATCCTTGAGATAGCTCCAAAACAAATGTTTTCCATGGTGTGTGTACGTAGTCCGCTAACCCGCACTAGGTCAGGGTGGTGGACTAAGGCCCAACCTTTCTCATCGCAAGAAAAGGCCAGTGCCCAGCAGTGGGACAGTAATTGGCTGAATATTATTAAGATTTGTTTACAGCAATCGAAAAAGTATTAGCTGCTATTTATGATTTGCACGTCGAATTAAAATTGAAGATATCCGTCGAAAAAGTGTAGTTGCCGTCATAGTGGAAAGGATTAGTAAGTGAAGTGGCACATAGCTCGTAGAACTGATTGCCGTTGGTATAGAAAGGTTTTTGAGAGGAGACTACGCTCCGTAAAAGGCAGCATGGGATCGCCTCTAACGAGATGGACAGACGACATCGTTAAGGTACGTAATCAGTCGCAGCTGTGGACGTTTTTATTTAATATGGTGATGATGATAATTTATTTCATTTTGGTGATGATTATGATATCGATGATCTGCAAGTCGTTGATGTTATCTGAGGAATTAGGGCTTGTTGTAGTATTGATAATAATGGGTCCATTAGGAGAAGGATTGGCAATATGTCGCTCTAACATGCAATATATCAACTACGAACGTGGCGTGGTTTCAAAAAGTAGCGCCGAGTTTTATTGCTAAATTCCATTCAACCCGCTATTTATGTCGAGATAACTTTCATAGAAATGTTTCTCGCTGGTATTTTCTGAGTTACTTAAGCGATTTATAAAGAGCTATATAACTTAATCAGAATGCTTGATGAAACAACTACTAAGAAAATGAACAATTTAAAAAGAACATTAGCTATTTTATTAAATTGCTCACTCCAACTACGTCTCGAAATAAATGAATTTAATTAGAACTAATAGTGCTTATTTTATTTGTTTTAGATTGTGTTATTGTTACTTACGACGTTATAAAAAGGTCACCGTAAATCTGCGCAGACGAGCTATTTAATTAAAAGACAATTTAATAATTTCATTTAGTAGATAAAAGGCTTGTTCTTAAAATTAATCATTTCTTTAAATCTTAATTCATTAGTTGGAATGTAAAGATATTGTTTTGTTTAGCTATTAAAACGCCATTAAATAATCTTTCGATGATAACTAAATGAAAATAATACTTACGCAAAAAAAGAACCCCTTCATTCTACTCAGGTCTCTGGTGTACGAGAGACCAGCTTTTTTCGCCAGCTACAAAACTTGCCGCGGAAAATGAGAGGCAGTGATGATGGTATTGACGTGAGGCTATTTATTGACAGTATTACTAACACTCCTATGATTAAGTGCTAAAGATTATTGCTTAATAGTGTACAACGGCAACTAATTGCAACTACCTAGCATAAAGAAAATGTTAAATACTAGTACAAATGAACAATGTAGTTTTGTATAAAAAATATTATGAATGTGTATGCAAGACTTAACGTACGGTGGTATTTCTGAATTGCTAGACATAGAGAGGACTTCGATCATATAAGATATGAAACTAGTCGGCACCTCCATAACGAAGCACCTGAGTTAAATATAATTAACATGAGTCATAGTGTAATTGAAGTCTTTTATTTATAATTTTCTATTAGGAATTACCAAAATGGTGGCTAAGTGACTGCGAAGCGCCGAAAGACCGATTAGCAAGATGACTTAATGAAGATTGGCACGAAACAGGGATTGATGCCATAATAGCGAGGAGGCTTATGTCCTGCAGTGGGTGGTCAAAAGCTGTAAGTAATGATGATGATGATGAGTCTGGAATACATCGGTACTCGATAAGCCCATTTCTAGTACATACAACAATAATACCATTATTGACAAATAGTACACTTAAATGCACACGTCTGTAACCTCTTAGGGCTTACCAGCGTGATGAGTGCTTAATGTGATCACAGATGGCTATATACTAAATTTGGAAACAAATCTAAAGAGAAAATAACAGGTCACTACAGAAAATACAATTTGTAAAAAATTTAAAGTAGAGGTTTGCATATAATATAATTATGTCAGTCAGAAAAACAACCTGTGGGATACCACAGGGATATGCTCTTGGGCCCTTGCGCTATTATTTGTCTTTATATAGAACATTGATTCAGCCAAAATGCACCTACGGACCATCAAAAAATTACATTTAAGAATATAAATCAAATGATGCCATTAATAACTCCATTCGACGCATAATTAAATAATATAATAATAACATATAGTGCAATTATTTTTAGTTTTTAGATTAATATAAAATTAATCAATTTTTTTAATATAAAATTAATAACTTGGATAAAACAAAGATCAAAGCATTTTATCAAAGGACAAATAGGCGTTCATAGCAAGTTGCACTCATTAATCGGTAAACAATCGGCGAGGTTAAGCAACGTTTGGCGCGGTCAGTCTATGGATGGGTAACCGCAAAGTGGTATTTGAACTGATGGTGTCCTTGCTTCGGAGGGCACATACAGTTGTCGGTCGCGCTTGTTGTCGTTAGACGGCAGTCGTTAAGCCATGTCGGAGGCCTTTAGGAGGCTTGAACAACTCCGACACAAGGATGGCCACTAACCACACGAAAAGAAGAAGAAGAAATAACATGTAAAATTAATCTCCATATTACGTATGCAAATAAAATAATAGCTAAAACCAATAATGCAAGATTCCTGGGATATCTCGATAGTGATCTCACTAGGAGATATTATGTTGCCATTATAATGTAAAACATTCAAACAATATTCGTACGCATTATAATTTTCTAAGAATAGTAAATGAGTCTGCTGTATTAGTATCATCATTACATTATGCTTTGGAATTATATATTGGGACCACTACACAGATAATCGCTTTTAAAGCCCCAAAAAATGCTTACGAGCTGTGTGCTAATTAAAACCAATGGACAGATGTATGCTATTTTTCAAAGAGATAAATTTTATTAACATTACCGTGTATATTTATGAGACATCATTATTTGTACACACTATCATGAATTTATGTTTGAGACCTTTAGAGTGGCACACTGCGACGTTTTGCAGCGCTTCTGTAGCGATTCAGTCTCGATACAGTAGCGACACGGTCGCTAACCGTCTAACTTTACATACACGCACGACTAAGCAGCGACTCAATCACGATACATCACTGATCGTCTTTAGGAACAGCAGCTGCAGTCATACGATCGCGTTTGCATCGAGTATCGCTATCGATTAAGAATCGATGCAAACGTGATAAAGTATCGATACAAACTCAATAAGGTATCGATGAAACCGTGATATAGCCACGACGCAGATTTAAAATTTATTTTGAATCAATTTATGGTCGGTTTTTTGTTAACAGCCACAGCATGATGAGTTTAACTGAAGTTGATACAGCGAGCGGCGCTCGATAAAACGTAGTGATTATAATACCCTGAGCCGTTTTGTCACGATGCAGGCATACATCAACTAAGACGCGCATTTGAATAGATACAAACGCGTATGTACCGACCCAATAGCGTGTTTACATCGATTCAACCACGCGTTTGCATCGATATAATTGCATATTTTTATTGATTCACAAGAGTTACTGTATCGATACACTCGCGCGGTTAAATCGATACAGGAGCCTACCAATTGCCAGTGTTGCAATGCAGTTACGCGTTACACAGTTTTTATTCCATATTACACCCATTGCATTCATCATTATACTTTCCATGTCATACAATAGTCTTACATCTCCGGGGCAATTCGAGACTGCATTTTCATAGTGTAGCCATGGAGACTATACGGTACACCCATTACATTTTATATTAAAATTCTGAAAAGAGTCTTTACATTTTGGACCCGTATCTCCGCGTAAATCTATCAAAAGACCTCCTTGCAGATGATATTAATCTGTAAAGACAGACAAATGTTCGGGTATCACTATTTATTGTACAAATTAAAATCAAGTTATTACGTAATTTGGGTAACTTGTGGCTTTCAATTAAAGTTTGGTCTCTTAGTAGTGATTTGAGTTTCTATTATACATGCTGGGAGGATGAAATATCATAATATAAAATCATTCTAAGTATGCACTGTGCATGATCTTTTTAAATTCGTATCCAACTTATTCCTTCCATTGTTCTTTCGGAGGTCTGTCAGCATTCATATTAAGTTATGGGTTGTTACAATCAACCATGATATTACTCCTTAATTTCATCTTATGATAACCAAGACAAATATGGGGAGACTTAGACTAGCTCAAGGCAATCAATCGATTCACCTTACAGCAGTCCATATTTGGACTCCGCCATCTCCCAAGTTGCGACACATTACTCGGCCCACCACACCCGAAGACAATAGGACAATTTAATAGACTACTACAATTCATATCAGGAATATTTGAAGTTCTCTTTAATCCGTATTAAGATACACGAGCCTCATACATATACCCAAACGTAATTGATGTATTCAGGTTTCAATCAATAGAATGCCTAACAGTATTGTAGGTTGTCATACAATCCTGTTTAGATTAGAACTCACACTTAACTTGTTCAGTGTTTTGCTAAATTTTAAGCTGATTATTGTTCCTTTGGTCTTCATTTCACATAAAAGGCATTCTTAAAATAATTTATTTGTTTATACAAAATGTATGATCAAAAAACATAAACTAAAAATATTTTGCTCATTAACCTTTAACTTAGCTTAGATCATGCTTAAAAATATAGCCCAAAAATAATGTCGAGTGTATGAGTTTTATCTAGAATCACGTCATTAATCCCAGAGGCAGAAAAAACTACTAGACACAATGTTGTAAGCCAAGGTATAGTATTAATAATTCAAAGCCGATCTAATTATCAGTACTAGACTAATAAGGCTGTTGATTTAATCATGTCATAGATGTAGTACCCACAAGTCATTTTGTTATCAACGACGAAATCAATTTTGTCGGGCAGCCGACACAAGATCATAAATTATTTAAAGCGTACCGAAATATATTGTCATTATATCGTTACCCATTATTTGTTTGCCCTTGACGTTCTTAATACATAGGTACAAATCTTCTGTCAATCATGACATGATAACGTGGGCCAAACAAAAGCCATTTATTTCTTGTATGACTTCGTAAATATACGAGCACATATGAAGGGACTTAATAAATTTTCAAAAATGATTTCCCGTCTCTATTATTTTCGAGCATAATAATTCATACATTCCACTCACTGTGCGCTGAAATGAATGAACATAAACTCCACAATAGCATTCCATTTTCCAAAAACCATTATAAGCAAAAAATAAACCCACTTCAAGCACGTTGGGCAATATTATTGCTATCTCGTTAAAATGTTCTGTGTTTAGATGAACGAGAACGTTTATTTGAAACGTTTTCTTTTTTCTTTCTTCTTTCAAATTATTCGATACAATTATTATACCTATAAATCTATACATAAGAATAATACCTTATTATTTTATATATCAGAACTTTCCCGTGTGTTCCCCATTATGTGTGTTCCCGTCCATTGCCCTGTGGTGACAGCTAAGAATAGCACCACCCCAATTCATCCTCTATGGGATGGACTATGGGATTAGCCGGAGGTTGGACGGCAGCGTCCTTCGAGTTAATTAACTACTGAACTGCGATCGCCAACCCACCTGCGAAGCGCGGTGATTATGGCAAAGCTCCCTAATGAGCACACAACACATCCATACAGTTCGTTGTGGTGATTTTTTGGGGAGGCCTGTCCAGCAGTGGACTTTATCCAGCTGAAATGACTAGAACTTTCCCATAAGTATATATATGTTATTTAGGAGAAACAGAGAACCGTTCGTTTTCTAATAAAAAGTTCTTCGTGATAAAAAGTGTGTTGCAAATTGATGTATTAAACAATTATTGTCATATGCATTAACTGTTTACCGGTGGAATAAAATGCGGAAATTTACGTGCTTTATGCACACGTGATTCGGCTTGACATAATGCACTCATTAGAGGTCACGCGAGGTGGCTCGATGGCGTGTCGCTTACACTTGATGAAGTCATGTTCTTAGCTCCACGCGAACAAAAACTAGCTAAATATTTATATTTTAGTCAACAATGTAAAGCTTTTTACCAAAGTGAGCCTTTCAAACGGGATGGTCCATACAAATGTCGTATCGTTTAAGTTGGAAATATTTCACTGTCTGATTCAAACGACGCGATTTTACTTTTTATAGTTCATTTTATTTATTTAAAGTAAGTATTTAGTTGTAAGAACTTCGTGAGATTGCAGAATTAATGGTGACTTCGTTATATTTTTGCTATTTAGGTTTTTGTTCACAAACTTTCTGAGTCCATAATGTAATTTAATCACGCCTCCAATCTTGATATTCTGTATTGTTTGGCCTTAAAATGTTGTTACTTTTAATTTAGGTCTCAGGGGCAAGAGTGAAATTATATCAGGCTTCAAGAGATTAATGTCATTAGAGGATCTTTTCAAATACTGTGTTGCAATTTATAAATGAAACTATATAAATAAATACCCCCTTCAAAATATAATCTTAATTCTGCGATAAGCTGCGATAGTACATACCTTCATCATTGGTAAATAAATACACACCTAAAAACTCAGATACACGAACATTGATACAGTATAGAGATGTCTGAATAATGAATGTGAAAACAGTGGAGTGTTTTGGGAACAATGGCACTCATCTCCGACTCTTATCCTCTTGCCATCACAAGTATTCACAGGAATAATTGAGGAAAATTGGATTAATAAGACATTTTATCGTGATTTACGATTCTACGCAGATCTGGGTCTGAAACAATGTAGCTTTTAATACAGCGAGCTGCCACGAAGGAACGTTTCTATAATGACAATGCTCGGCAAACGGTTTGATGACCGTAGTGCATTGTTGCTGTCAGTACACCGGAGGACGCTGCTGTTTATTCACTAGACATCCAAGGCTCGACGGGCCGATTACGTAAGTCGCAGATGCTTTGGGACAGGCATAAATCGCGCGGACGCTGTTCTTAAACGTCATTTTAGTATTACATATTTGCCGACAGCGATTAAGCAGGCGAAAATCGCTGACGCACAGTCTGTTGGACGATCAATGAACAAAAAATTGCATCCTCGGCTTTCAATTTCATGTATTTTTCCACTGGGAACCCTTAGATAGCTGCTGTTGCGTCTGCTGTCGCTATTTTTAGCTAATACGGGTACGGGTCACTTTGGACGAAATACACGAGAAAAGAACAGAGGGCCCTTTATTGATCGGGAAAAGTGCGGCCGATTGAACTACCTACTAGGAAATATGCTAGAAACATATTCTAGCTTAACGCACATAATATTCTAATATCCTTGAAACAGTATTTGGAATTAACAGCTCTGATCTCCCATTTAGAAAGTACTTGGATTTCATGTTGTTAAATAAATTCGAAAACATACAAGTTTTAACGACGACTTTAAAATACGAAAGCTTATACGAGCAAAGTACAGATGTTTATTGCCTCAGCGAGTCCCTAAGGACAAGCCGCAAAGGCTACCCATTTTCTAATATTAATGAGTGTTCGTAATGAAGGCCTCAACGATAAGGATTAGGCTTTTCACTTTTACAGAAGTTGGTATAATGTTTCAAGTCAATGTAAATTGTTTTGGTTAATTTATGTTTTAGTTATCAGATGGATTAGAACATTAGAAAACTCGCGAAATTTTAACTAACATCAAGATTTTTATCGGTACTGTTACATATTGCATATTAAAGTAGAAAAGTAATCACAACTAAACACATCCAAGAAGCTAAAGATATAAAGCATTTAAGCCATCCTAATAGACACTTTAAATATCAAGACTAAATGTATTATGATATTTTTAATATAAACATAGAAAACAGTAATGTTAATGAAGTTGACGACAATGTCTTTAGGAAAAAACCTCTTACAGTACATGAAGTCTTGATATATTATAAATTAAATGCTAAGTGGGAGCTGTTTTGAGAATGGCTTTAATAAATTAAAGTGATCTCAAGAAAGGTCTATCGCCCGAGGCTCGGTCGTGTTCTAACACAAACCCAGTATTTCGTTAACGCAGTAATTCCTTACTTATGTATCAGGAATGTTCGTTATTAACGCTCTGTTAACGTTGTTTTACTTTTACCCACTTCATTGCTCGTTCACTGTTATGTTTTATTGCGTTTAATTTAATATTCTGTTAGTTAAACATTCTATAGTTCAGTTCTTTATTTTATGTAGCTAATAATAATAGCAGGAAATTGGTAGTAACACATCACACAGAGACAGTAAAACATCATTACGGACAAAATACACGTTTGTTGCCAACGGCTAATATCCGCACAATGGCCAATCGGTACTTGGGTAAACTTTAATAATTTTAAAACAAGCGCTAAGACAAGATTACAATTAAACTTGACATTTTAAACATAATGCCGACTCGTTTCACCTTCCCTTACGATTACGAGGGCTCTAGAGGGCCAATCGAGTGCACCCTAATTATTCGCAGAAGCCACCTGCCACGCTTCTTAATTTTGACAGTTGAGAGGTTGACACTCTTTGTCAAAGTTGTGAAGGAGGGTACTCATCACCCCTTTCCCCTCTCCCAGACAAAGTGGCGAGACGTGACTTACCGGCGAGCCGATAAAATAATTCGAACAACCTGTCTTATACATTTTAAACGAGTAGGTGTTTGAATACGTAGTGATCATACATAACAAAACGAGCTGAGAATCTGCAGAGATAACAAACCGAAGCCTTTATCACTTATTTGTTTATGCATTATCTATGTAATCCAGACCTGCGACAGAAAGTTGTGTAATATATCATTTATTGCTTCACTAGTGCAGCACTCGCAAATACAGCTGAAGTAAGGTTCACTCGATTCTCTGCCTATACCTTTGGCGAAAATTAGCATCGTGCTAAACAAACATACTATCGGTAGATATTATCACCCATTTATTTCGTTTACATCTAATTTTGTTGCCAAGGAACCGATTTTATTTTATTTAGGGAAAAAAATAGTTAAATACTTTTAAGGTACAAGTTTTACAAATAAATTAGTGCGTAGTACAAAAAGTAACATAAATTTAAATCTAAAAACACGTTCACATGAAAAATTGACGCTTAGCAGTACTTGTGCAACGTACTTAATAAAACATAGCAGTTAAGTGCGTATTGTAGAACTTACAAACGTAATGGCTCTTTTTGTGACAAAGTTCTCAATCGTCGGGCAGGTTAATTGTGAGGCGTTTTTTTCTGTGCAAGCCTTAATAGTCTACTTTATATTAAATACTATTTTGGTAATTGCGTGAAAACTTTATTCAACATTAGTCTTTTTATGATCTCTCTAATGGAAGTCTATTTAAGATCGAAGAAATTTTTATTTAAGTAAAACTTTGTTTCACCAGCTGTCATACATTATAGATTTTCTTTTAGCATCAATACCAAATAAACTTAGGTGTAAAACAGGTACACCCTTCTAGAATATGAAAAGGTATTCCAGGATCGCAAATGGGAATAGTCGGGTCGTCCAGATAGATGGATCTTTTACTTTGTCTCTAAACGGATTCTCCGTGCCGATAAAAATTCCGAGAAATGACTAAAAATAATAAAAGCAAAGGCGGAGTAAATAATGAAGTTATAACTGATTTTAAAATGCTTTCAATGGCTTTTACTTTGGAATATCGACTTGATGAAATGCTCAAAGCCGAGCAAAACAAAGAAATACGTAAATAATATTTTTAAATAAACATGGTGGAATAGGTTTTATAGCGGCAGAATGTTCCAAATGGACTGATTTTGGCAGAATGTATACAAATGTAGCGAGTTGCATACATAAAGTTTGGTAAATTTTGGCAACAGTTGTGGAATTGTCCGAGTCTAAGTTGCTGCGAGTACTTTTCGTCGCGATACTAAGTTGTCGACATCTTGCACAGGCGCTACCAATTATAAGTATACATGTGCACTGAGATAGAAATAGACACAATGGGACAATGCGGAAACCGCAAGATATGCGAATATCTGTAACATTAATTTAGTAAGAACATTTGCTGAAATTGGTTTACTTTGCCACATTTCGGCCATATTCGAATTGGAGCTGGTTGAGTGAAAAATGTGATTTAAAACGTACTCTACATTTACTCTGCTAGGAGCTTAGAAACAGGCATTGTAGGCTGTATTGAGTGTGTGTAAAGAACATAGTGGTGTACAGTGGCGTACTAAACCGAAATCCTACTAATCTGATATCATCAGCGTGTAATACATGAAACCTTACTTAGTTGGCATGTTGTAATGTGGGATGAGCTGCTTGCCATCTATGCCGCACTGGAGTGTTACATATCTTCATTGTTACACAGTTAAGCATATAAACGAGCCATTCATTAAACGGAATTACTACAATGAACCTCTAGCAAGCCAGCAAAACAGCATAATCAAAGAGATGTTACACTTTGTGGTATTTGAACATCGCAGTAGCGTATTCAAATAACATTAACTTACAAGTTTACGGCATTTACGAGCGCCATTAGCACTGCAGAATACAAAGTAGCTGACATATTTATTTTTTCTCTCTTTCCCAGATTAAAATCGGAATAGATCTAGTGACTGTTGTTAATTAGAACTAATTTATTAACAAGATAGTGCACTACTAGTAGTAAAAATGTCGCGGTATTTTAGTCACTAGAAAGCTGTCCACTCAAGTCTTTCAACACATAAATAAGCATCAAGCTGAAGGACGACAATGCTCAATTATTTTTATCAAAGCGATCGAAAGCTAATATAGACGAAACGTTAACTTTTCGTAAAATACCTTGTTAGTTTACATGTAAAAATAGTTTTAATTTAAGTATTACACAATGTAACTAAGGAGTAATAAGTTTAGTTATGTTATAATAAAATGTGCACAAATCATTTGTTTTCAGTTTTCTTTCTATCGCATTCATTTTGATGAATATAAAATAAACCAAAAGGCACATCTATAGAACATAACAAATGTCATATTCGAAAGTAATAATAATAAAAACAAACCACGGTTACATAAAAAATAATTACTGAAACAAACTGCAATGCCTGACTGCAGTAATTGCTATAATTTACTTATTTATAACAAATATCGTAAGTTACATTTCAAAACCAACTCTTTGCGTGTACACTGCTGGTGTATCTGCTCAAGTAAAAATAATAAATGTTGTGGAATACACAAACTGCAATGCTAAGTTTTATTCATAAATATAATTAAGAAAGAAGCTACAAACTGCTTGAGACGGTTCAATCAATTACTCGTTTAAATAGATTATAATCGCAAACTGTACAGTACATATCGGTTTGGAAATTAATCACGTACCAATGAATTACGACAAAGGCAATTATGTTGTGAATCGTGGGGGAAATTTGAAGGATATTATTTACTTTCATTAGATAATGGCATCTCAACCACATTACGATTTAATTAAAATTTTGATTTGATATTTGTGCGTATGAAGATAAATACAGAACAGAAAACAACGTTAATAGACCTGGCTGGAGGCCTCTTTTGGCTTCGCCAGCAAATGACCGGTTAAGCAACCACATTTCCCAGAAATGTATGCGAGAAGCCCAACAATAAAAAAAAAAAAAAAAAAAAAAACGTTAATAGATTAATATATTTCAAAGAATTAAATACGAGTATCAACAGCATCTGTCATCAGCAGTGACAAACTAGCGCGATATCAATTTCAATATTCTACGTTCAAACATTCACTAACAAAATGTGCATCGCGATCATAATGCGGTTTGGCACAACACCGAAATGTAAAACTCTAATGGTACCGCGTCAGTCAAAGTGTAAGTACTACTGAGAGCCAAGGGTGGGTCATTAGTCAGATGGCAGATAAAATGGCCACACACAGCCATCGGGCACAAAGCGCGCTTTAATTGTAGCCTATTATTAATAGTGGGCGATTACATCGGGACCCATTGTGAACCAAACAATCAACTATTTACGAGCGCTTTATTCCCAAATCAATTAAATTAGTGGGCGAATACACAAATGTACCAGAACAGAGTTCAAATACTTGGATTGTATAGATTTTTTGATGTTGGAAATTACATTCAAATACTCAATAAAAATTCTAAGTAGGACTATGCAAGGATTAGTAAAAACGATTAAACAAAAGCCTCTGAGCAAATAATGCCGGAGATCACGATTAAAGGAGATGAATATTAAATGAGCTCACTAACTACTAAGGTGGTAAGTATATTTAAGCAGCTTCAAGCGGACAAGGTGATTCTAGACACCAAATTTTAGATAGTGAAAGTCAATGATGATAACGTTATGATGAACCTGATCCGTATCGATCCCAAAAATTGGGCTGTACAACAATAACAAAAATTCGACTCCGCATCACAGTGTCAAGTTTCCATCACTACATTACAACGATTAATGTCCAATAAAGTGGCAGTTTGCCGGCAATGGACGATCCATCACAGCGACGCATAGCATGATGCTCATATTAGAGTCGTGTTGGGTAACAGCATTAACCGCAAATGTATTTTCATATATGAAATGAGCTGTGAAAATAGTTTGACGCAAACTTCAGAGTAAGTTTGTTAGACTATTTCTACTACATCATTCTAGACATCACATCTTATAGTGAACGTGGTTTCACGTATAATTTTGGCTCTAATTGTAACCTTGGTAACATGTCAGAACTTTGGAACGTGATTTATGTTGTTGGTATTTAGACTTGAATACAAAGAGAAGATTTTATTACAGTGCTCCTCAATACAAATTGGAAATGTTTCTATGGAGTCATTAGTTATTGTCTGTTACTTCTATGTATATTGATGAAAACAATGTTATTGTTCACGATACAGTTATTCTATCTATTGTTTATACTGTATACCAAGGAAAATATCAGACAGAATAATGTCAAGCAAATCAAGAAAGCTTGATAAAATGTTGCTTAATCAGTTTCAATAGCTTGCGCCAACTTTTTTTACTTTTTAATTTCCACGGTTGTATATAGGGAAGGTCTTTGTTCAGCAGTAGACGTGTTTTGGATGATACGATTATAACGGAGCTAAACGTTGTTTGTTAAGAAATTCATCGTAATTTCCATCTTAGTAGATACTTGGAAACTAATGACTATTTACCCCCACACATATTACAAAATTAAACCAAATACAGTTTACGAAATAATGTTCTTATTAAATATAACGAGGTACACCAGTCACTGTCCAAATACTAGTAAATGGTAATGTAATATTGAATAATTCAAACGTTGAATGGTTGGATTTGTACCGAGCCGAGGACTCCCTTGATAAGTAACGGCGGATGACACCGCTCCACACAATTATTTAATTAGTTTAATTGATTACTTTCTGCCACAATTCACTTTCAAGCTATTTTGATGGCGCCCTATCTTGGGCCAATTAACAGTGGCAATGTAGATTATAACGAGTTGTGAAATATTTTCCTTTGTTGAAGCAAGCTAAGTTTAATTACATTATATTTCATTTAGAAATTAGTTTAAAAGAGCATTAAACATTGTTTTCAGTAATTCTGTTTATTTACTACAGAAGTAAGTAAAAATAATAAGCTGAGCTAAGCATGATTACAGCATATCTTATAATTTAATTCAAATTAAATATTTGCCATCCTTTGTTGGGCCGAGAGAATACCTAATACAGCACAATAATGAAATAACGTTTCCAATTTAAAATAAACACAGATTTGGGCACTAGGAAAATATTCAATAAAAGGATTTGATACCATACCATTCTGTTATCTCGAACGCTATTTATTCACCCTCCAGTCTTACCACCACACTACGCACGAGTAACGTTTATCTCGCTATAATTGATTCACTAGCACGATCGCTCTGCAAGAAGATTTATTTGGACACTATGTACCAACCTCAAAGGAAAGTTAAGATAAAGAACCATACAAAGTTGCTCCAAGTTTATGAAAGCGAGCGTCAGCTGAAATCTTAGACCGTTGATGATAAAAGCACCAGGAAATTATATTTCCACGAAAGATAAACCGCGGCCGAACGCTCGGGAACGGTTAACAAAAGTGAAGGAGCCGATATTATACAGAGTGCGGCGCTTGTGGTGACATCAAAGCAAAACTGATCGCACTTGTCTCTTGAAACTACCAGAAACATATAAATAATCGATCCGCTTCCAAACTTGACTGACATAGCGTTTGACGAAGTTGGCGTGCCCAGCGACCTTTATCAGAGGTAAGATGAAATAGAACCCAAAACAACAAACATAACCTTATCCGGGTTTTGGCGTGGCGTTAAACCGCGTCATAAAATAGTGAAGGTTTATATAACGCAGCGGGATTGGCTTATCTGCTCCCCGGGGAGCGATCTGCGATCGAGACGACAGGCTCCGCTAAATGTGCTCCTCGCTTATGTCTCGCGCAGATTATTCATGGCTTCGGGCTGAGGCTGCGACATAGAGTACCGACCACACATACTACCAGTGAGTGCTAATGTCACACGCCTCTTAAAACATAATGAGGTTGGATCAAGCAATGAGGCTGCTTAGGTAAAATTTTGGTTCATATAATAATCTAAGGACCGCAGATTTATGAATTTCTCCTTCTATCATTTGGATTATTTCACACTAATAGCTACTTATATCAATAATTTATGGAATTCATGGCTCCTGGATTTAAATTGTTGTGCAAAATATAATAGTTTATTTTCCAGCTTATTGTCTGAACCCTCTATGACCAAAGACCCGTTTGTTTGTGTTTGATTTACAGATATGCTACGTTAGTAAAACAGTTTGTGTTTATCCTTCGGCATAATTCTATGCCACCCCCTCCTCAGCAGCCCGTCAACGTCCACTGCTGAACATGGGCCTCCCAATAACCGCTTCAAACGTTCATAAGGGGATATTTGTCACAGGGTATATCGCCATAATCGCCGCGCTTGGCAGGTGGATCGGTGATCGCAGTATGATATTAGCTTCCGAAAGGATGCTACTACTCATCCTCTCGATATTTCCCTCGGTCTCCTTTTACGACCTAAGAGGTGGAGGGAGCAGTTTATTCTTTCTGAGAAACCATATGGTCAGTTAATTTAAAAAAACCTTTCAGTAATTTATATGTACAAAAAATCATTTGTTAAGTCTGTATAGTGTTTTTTAATTATCATTAATATAATCCTTTACTTAAACGTAGTACATAATTATACACTTTAACTCATCAAGAAACTTAGTTACTCGCATTACTATTCTAAGTAATAATTCTTGTCGAGGTAACAAATACGCCAGCTAATGCAATTATATTTGCTAACTTTTAAAAACTTTTACAATATTAATTTACGTCGTATCAACTTCAATGTGTGTGTTTAATAAATTCACGTGTGTGTAAATATATAGATTTATTGTGTCCTTGTTGTCCACCTGTAAGGAGAAGTAGGTACTTACTCTGCGATGATATTTAGCATCTAAATGACCCAATTACTAACTCATAATATTCTTTGTCTATTATAATCTCAGATTACGAGCAAAATTTTAAGGAAGACTCGGAGCCAAAAGCCTTTGCCTTTCATAATTTATCCAGCAACAATCTATTCATTAAACGTTTCCCTGAATGCTCGTCAGCTTGCCGCTATTAACCGCTTATTCAAATGATTATCTAATTAATTGTCGCTTGGAATAGCTTGTCTGAAGCTGTGACATTTCAAGACATTATATTGTTTTGTTTATTTGGACCTTATTGAAAAGTTCTTTAATGTAAATAAGGTTTTTAATCACCTTTTATGTTGCTTTCTGAACTCGATATTTGATTTTATAGGATTTTGAATGCAGCATACCATATGAAACTACATATCAGAATGTACCTATTTAAAAAGAGGGCCTTTTTAAAGCTTTTATAATTATGTGGTGCGGCTACCGAAAATGCCGAGACCCAATTGCTGACTGTTAGTCCGATAAATCCATCGTGACGTAGGTCCGTAGTCCGAGGGACTGCGCACTACGCCGGTTATTCGAAGCCAATTGGAGTCCGCATATTAGTTTATCGCATCCCCTCGAAAGGGCTAATCCCATTCAACCCTCGGTAAAGCGATTCCGTCGTCTTGCCTCAAACGCCCCTGAATGGCCTCAACCTGCAATAAGGTTACAACTATTTCTAAAGCTCGCTCTCGAGCTAGTCAAACTGAAGTATTCAGTCGTCAGATTAAAAAGGGAATCCTATATGCTCAGTTTGTGGCACCTTCGCTTGCTTATCTTTTTTTGCGTATGCAAAGCTCTGTCGCTGTCGGTTAAGCGCCACTGTATTGAATCGTCGCTCGGGGTCTAAGTTTTTAATAAATGATATTCTCTCGCTAACGTTCTATTCAAGCTATCTTTTAATAACGTTTTCAGCTTTGTTCAACGGCGCGCGATAGGTTTCGTCTCTATTGAAACAAATACGCGGCTGAACATTCGGAAGTCGAGTATCGGTTCTTCCGAGACGTCTGCGGAGTTATATGAGTAATTACGACGTTAATCAAATAGAGTGGCTTCTCCCGGAGATTGAATGTTTTATTCAGAGGCCGAGGTTATCTGTGCCGAGTGCTCGATGGCTAATGTTCGGTTTAAACCGCTCATAAAGTTTTACTCGGGTGGAGCGAGGCGGCGGCGCGATGCGGCGCGGTGGCTCTCGACACAGTTGCGGCGCAGCACTTAATTAATGCAGCGAGCTCCGCGGTTGCCGCGCCGCGCAAATCTGCACCATCAACACTTTACACCGTCTTCGCGGTTTTGTTTTAATTCAGTTATTTGCTCACTGAGATCTTTATGAATAAAGTGACGAACATTATAAGTTTACAACAGCACTACAGTTTAATACCTACAGTTAAAACTAAAAAGTTGTAAGTCATTAACTTGGCTAAAGTTGTTAAGCTCTAGATTTCTGTTTAGTACTAAATGAGAGCGGCGGCTGTCAGAGGCTTCAGAAATCGTAGTGGCCTCGATCCGCGCCGAGATGCAAGATAACCCCTGTCAGTAAGATGGTAGATAGAAAATAGCCTGGCGACGCTTTGTGTGGCTATTCTCGTTACCACTTGAAACGATGAATATGGCTTAGATCAAAAAATTTAAAATTATCAACTTGAACAACTCTCAGCGGTCCAAATGGCATTTAAATCGTAAACAACACGGAAACTTACTGTAGGTACAGAAATCCGTCGCGACAAATCGCATGCGATTTAGCGCGTGCGTGGTCGCGCGATCATCGCGCCACAGTTGCGGAAGCGGGCGTCCACACAGAACACTCACTGCGGTCACAGGGCACGTTCACGCGCGAGCTGGCGGGGTTGGCGGGGCAGGCGGGGCGCATCGCCGACACACGTGCGGCGGACGCGGGCGGCCCGGGACACTGGCGCCGACCCGCGCGCGCACGCCCCGCCCGCCCCGCCCGCCGCCACCCTCTGCGCGCGCACTGCCCAACGATCGCCGAGTAACCCCGACCGCCCCCGAACTCCTGACGATTTTTACATCTGCACTGTTGTGACATTGAAATTCAATTTTCGATTGAGCGGCCTTCGACGTGGTGGCGCGAGCCTCGAATGAGTTCCGGAATCGTGTTCCGGTTTCGCATTTGAATAACGAGAATCGGAATTTTTGCTGGGGGCACGAAAATTACTCGGTTCGACGAGGGTTTCCTTTGTTGAGCTTCGATAATTATTTTGGAAATTTATTGATATGCCACCGATTCGACGATAACGATTATTGATAAATGTTGAAACAGAACAGAATTCAGAGTTCTTTCGTATTTGGGAAGTAATATTGATCGATAGCATAAAATAATATATCATAATTATTTGTTTGAATAGTACTCTAGAGTGAACTAGATCGTAATTTATGGGACACAACAGGAAACAGGAAGACATTATTCGGATAACGTGAACTTTAAACGATTTCCTATGAACAATCTCTTTATTTTATTGACGAAATTTGAAATACATAACTAGATACAGCGTACGCAGTACACACATTGCCTATGTGTGCGAGAAAAGTTGCAGTTTGTAGTACGTAACCGCGATGTAGTCGCGTAGCGGAGTGTGATCGCACGGTAATCCGTAGCGCGTAGGTCTGCGGTACTTTACAAATGGGTACGCTTTGGAATTTAATTTCGCGCATTTCTTTCACGCTATTGGATATTGTAAGGATTTGCGGCTTCCATACATCCGTTAACGACGCAGCGAGACGTAACTTTTTGTGCAGTTTGTTTGAAATGTTCAAAGTAATGCGAGCTGTAGGTCCTAGGGCGACGGGGAAGGGAGACTCGAGGGGGCGTGGGTCTGTCGGTATTCGAGTGCTTTTCAATTTAACTCTATTGTTATGTAATTGCGGGTACAATGAAAACCATATATTTCAGCTCTCTGCCATTTTACGTTCGTTTCGAGATTTCGATAAATATAAACGCAATGTATAACACTAGACAATAGATATTCAACTTTTTTTTTTATTGTTTCTGGTAATCGTTTTATTTGGCATGATGTTTGATGAAACGGTTCACTCATGTTTGACAAAAATCTAATGACAAATTATCAATTTAAAAATAACATTATAAAATTAATCATTTAACAAACATCTCATTTCGCAAACATATTATTTTATAAGTAAGCATTTGCCGGCTTGCCGTGTGGTGCCGGCTCAGAATACCACCACCCCATCTCCTCCCGTAGGTATTGTAAAAGTCGACTAAGGGATTAGCCGGAGGATGGGCAGCAGCGTCCTTCGAGTATATTAACAACTCAACTGAGATCGCCAACCCGTCTGCCAAGCGTGGCAATTATGGCAAAACCCCCCAATGAGCCCACAAACCACCCATATCAGTTATGTTGTGGTGATGTTTGGGGGAGGCCTCTGTCCAGCAGTGGACTTTATTTGGTCGAAATTATGAAAAAAATCATTTGACAAAATACAGATTTCGCAAAAATTTTACTTTGCAAATATTCAAATATCATTCTAAAAATATTCATTCGACATTCATTATTTCGTTTGTTGTTGACGGCACGGTTGGTGCAGTGGCCGATACAGTCGGCTGCTGCGCTCCGGGTCGTGGGTTCGATTCTCACACGGAACAAATATTTGTATGACCTGCAGGTAGTTGTTCCGGGTCTGGGTGTATTGTATGTGGAGCTTATGTCTGTAAACGCACACACGACACAGGAGAAATTTTAGAATTTTAAAGTATGTAGTTTCAAAGTTATTTAAGAAAATAGAAGAAAATTGACTATACCCCCCCCCCCCCCCTCTTATCTCCGAAACTACTGATCCTAAAATTCTGAAAAAAACTCGGTAATAGCTCTTAACTAATCTAGATTACTGGAAAGTCTATGGTCTCAAAATAACATGGTAAATCTTTCAATATTGTGCGTACAAACTTAAGTTTGCGGTTGGAATGTATGGGAAAACAGGTTTTTCAACTACGATCTTAAATTCTTGGGAAGGTATTATTTTGATGATGTGTACTAACTGATATGAAGCAATGACAACCAAACTATTGCAAGTAACGCTTTTGTTCTTATTGGAAAGTTTTAATTAGAGCACTGTATTCTGGGGTACACGACACCCGACAAAATTCTAAAAACTATCATGTTGATGTTATCACGTATTTTATTTATTTATTTATGGAGATGATTTTCTGTTCTGACATATCTGTGTGTTATATACAAGACCGGATCCAACAGTAGACAATACCGGCAATTTCAGAACTCAACGTGAGTTCAACTCGTACTTGTCTGGTTATTTTTCACAACAAATCAATTTTTATATGAGAAAATAATTGTTTTTGCTCTTTTACAAAAATAGCTGCTTGCAAGATATATATACCAGTTAAAGTAAACTGATATAATTTAAAAAAAACGTCGATATGATTCCAGTGGTCACAATCCACATAGTGCCCTTGGGCATTTCTTTTGAACTATGAAGGCTTGATTAACGTCAGAAGAGTTTCCTCATAAAAGTAGTCCACATCTTAAAGAAGAGACAACGAAACCACGGTACGCCAAGAGCGCAGTTTTTTGCGATGAGGTTCTTCTCAATTTCTTGAGTATACAAACTTATTTCTATTTTTGCAGGTATAGCTAGTGTGTGCCTTCCAGTTACAATGACTGTCCAACACAAAGCCAAGAAATTGTATTTCTATTTCTTTTCCAATTGTGTGACCTCGGCTCATATCAATTACTTAACTTACTAAAATCAATTTTATCATTGGCTTTGGATTTATAATTTGCGAAGTTTACATATTTGGTTTTTGACTAATTAACGCAAGTCTTATTGCTATCGTTCCATGTTAATACTTATTCTACCTTGGATTGCAATAGAGACTCATGAGTCACTTTTTTGAGTCGTGTGGTACCACGACTGAAATGTTATCGGCAAACAGTGTACATTGATGACTTGTTGCTGTCGGGAGAGCCTTTATATAGAACAGAAAGAGTAAAGGTCCCAGAATACTGCCTTGAGGAACTCCTGAAGAATTAATTTAAATTGTAAGTGTCCTATAAATTTGTACGCCATCTATTGGCCAAACATAGTGATTCTTAATCAGTTATACAAACCATCTCACCTTTGTACCTATGTTTTACAAAAATAATTGATTAATTGATTGATTGTAAATTCACTATTTATTCTTTTTAGCTCTACACATTGCTTTCGTCATAATAGCTTTTCAGCCATTCCAAGGTTGGGCCTCTAATTCCATACGTCTCACACTTTCCCAAGAGCATATTATGGTCAACGAAATCAAACGCACGTGTCATGTCAAAGTAAATGACCGAAAAAGGCACCCGCTTATCTATGTTTTCGGATATCTTTGGTATAGTGTCGGCTTATTTTCGCTCGCGGGTCTTTGTCATAGCCAATGGTAGGTATAGTTACCGAGAGGTATAACTGTCGATAGAAGTTCTCAATCTCTCTCAAGGCCTCTGACTTAGTTGACGCTACACTGCCGTCCTCAGTCTTCAGCTTCAAAATGTGACTTTGCCCAATAGACCTGATTCTTGTGAAAACTTTGGAGCCTTGGTTCCACTCTATAGTCTCTTTAACACCGTTGGTTTTAAATGGTATGTTTATCGTGACGCAAGGGCTTCCATATCCGTCTTTTGGGCAATCGGTATGTTTCAGCATCACCGGAAGACTGGAGCAATATGGCGCGTCTTTCTGCCGTGAGATTGAGAGTCTGATAGGTGAACTTTTTTGGTCTACCTTTATGAATATGAATTTTATATAGAACTTCTCTGTCTCTCGCCGAGGAGATGTTTCCGTGGAACGCCTTGTGGTACAGGGGAAAGTCGAGGGCACTAGACCACGCGGCAGATCACCGATGCGATGGACCGACCAGGTGAAGGCGGCCCTCGACAGTCCTCTCCATGAGTGTACGAGAAAGGCAGCTGTTCGCGAGGATTGGCGACGGATAGTGAAGCGCGCCACAAACCCTAAAGTGATGACCACGACCACTCTGTCAAGAGTGTAACGATCAAGAAGAAGATAGAACTTAGACCCAACCGTTTGGACAGTTTCTACAAACCTATCGTTTAAATCGTTCACAGATACACAATGTTCTAGGCACAAGTGGAAGATGGTAACTAAAATATTTGCTGCATTTTATTTTAACTCTGACCCATATCGACGGTTTAACAGTGGCGGTCAATGTATAACTAAATCCGACCCCATACAATATGTTTTACCAGTTAGCAGCTATTGCAATACCAAATATCCTGTCCACGGTTTCAGAACAAGATGGATAAATTTTATAGCTGGCAAAGTTTCCTACGTAGCACATAAATCATTTGACCATATTTTGGACGGAAAGGTTGGTGCAGTGGCTAATACACTCGGCTGCTGCGCTCAGGCTCAAGACCAGCAACAAACTTGGACGAAAAAGAAAGATGATGTTCATAAAATGAAATAAAATGCACCCATCGCTACCTGCCTTCACTAAACTATGGGAACGCTTACTACCTTCTGGTGCTAATCTGCAGTGTGTTGACATCGTCACTTAACAGTCTACACCTGAGTAGGTCGCTGCTGTGTAGTTTTCGTAAGCAGTATATGCTAAATTTGCTGCAGTGTCCGTACACCTGCGCCATAGTGAACCTGTAGTGGTTTACAATCATTTTAATTTTTAATGGTAACGGTTTCCTATCTGTCTTTTGTTATATAGGTTAGTGGATAACTCCAGTGTGATCATACGAGGACCTGGAGCCTCCCTTATGTGCCGAAGATGACCGCCCCAGTGGTTTTAGCCGCTAGGAGTCCGGCATACCCCTTCGCCCTTCCCCGGGGCGAAGGAAGTTCATGAAGAATTTCCACTGGGCACCAATAAAAAAAAAGAAAAATGTTAGTGGATAAAGGCCTTCCAGCCTTTCTTGGGCGGGGGAATGTTTATTAATTAATATTGTCGCGGTATTTTTACATTACACTGTCTTTTATTTTTAATATTTTGTATGTAGTATATTCCCGTCTTTATCTCTTATATGGGTTGGGGCAATAGCTCACGGGAGTACACGAACATTAACCAAGTGGTGCGACCGAACACGCGCCTGATTGGCTGTGTGACGCGCGCGGACCCCGTAACTCGCGAGTGTCAAATTGTTCCACAAAATAAGTATGGCGATCGGTACGCTGTTCTCTGTCATAAACTGTTGATTTTCAAGTTAATTAAGAAGTTCCTGAACAATTCAGTCTAGACCGGAGCTGAGGTAAGTATAGGTTATACAATTTATATATTTTTTTTACTTTTATCCACGCCTAAAACACCTGCACGAAGATCCAACCTGAGTTAGGAACAGGCGTGGGCCGGCAACCAAAACCAGCCGGCTTCCGGTGGGTTTGCAGTGTATATAGAACAACATGTATATGCCTTTTCAGCTAGAAGAGGCATAAAACATGATTCATTGATTCATTGACTGGGAGTCAAATTGGGTTTTATTTGTTTCTAGAATATAATAGAAAATAAATATTTTATTTGTTACAAACAGAGAAAGAAAAATAAAATCAAGAACAACAATAACATTTATAAATATAGTAAAACAGGAAATAAGATCCAGCGTGTCTCGAATTTGGATTAAAAGGGTGATCAGGTCAACTTAAACTGGACGGCGCTGATTTTCAGCTTGACCAACATGAAGTAGCGCAGATTCCAAAAGTTATATAAATACATAGTAAATTTTATTACATTAAATAAAAACAATAGATTCATTAGAAATATTCAAATTTAAATGAGTTTTCGGGTTGCATAGAAGTTCATTTGGAAGAAGATTACGTTATTAACTTAACGGAATGATCTAATATTGACAGAGTAATGGTGCGACGTCAGTTACCCCAACAATAACACTAACTTATTTAAACTTCTGCAAATTCTATTAAAAACTTAGCTCGACTCCAAAGCGAATTCCTTTCGGCTTAAATAAATTTGGAAAGGGAATAAAATAAACATGGGCCCGTCCGTCACGTAGGATTAGTCTTCGTCGGGCTCCGCCGTGCGCCGGCCGGAGATTAGCGAATGAAAACGTTGCTGTAACCATCGCCGAGTTGATTTTTTATTGAGTGAAGAGAACGCCTCCTTGCCTCGAGGTACTCCCCCAGTGCCCCCTAGACTCCCCCGCGAAAGCCTTGACTCTCCCCGGGATGGACTCGCGGACTACTTTAAAAAACAATCCGACTACAATTGGAACTTTGAACAAGTTCGAGCTCCGAGGAAATCAAGACTTGGCAACTTTTTGTTTTATTGGTCAATTTGTTTCGGAAATATTAAACGTTGTTCTATCCGTCGTTCATTACGGCGTGTCTCGGATGGTTTTATTGCCGCCGTCTGATTACAATAAGACCCGCTCCACTTTTGTTCAACAACACTCGCTCGTTGAGTCCCGCTTCGTTGCTGCGTCTAACAAAACTTTTAACCTGAATTGGAATTGCATTCTAGTTAAATTGTCATAAGAAAACACATGAATAAAATTTGTAGAACCCGTTTAAGGAACTTCAGGTTTAGTAAGTAATTTGAAATGAATTGTAATAAATATATATTTAAAAATAAACACACACATTCTTACTTCAAACGATATTGCAAACTAGAATGTATATCAATTATTAGCAGCACTTTCATTCAACTAGTTCTATTCATTTCATTGCGCTTTGTTGCATAGCAAATTCATGTGCACCGAGACGAGCTGAAAATCTTAATTGGCAGACTTAATTTAATATTATCGAGCCAATTATATAGCACGTCACTGGCACACAAAGCCTGCAGGCCTCCATTTGAGCAAATAGAACGACCATATGAATGAACAAACGCTGAACCAATTACTCAAAACCGCGTAACTTAAATTAACTGAATAGGGGGAGCCGTGAAGCAGTGCAAGCCGGTTCGAACCGGATCACGCTCAATGGAACTGGGTAGAACTGCTGCGAGTGCCATAGCCAGAGGCGACAAGTTCCGAACAATCGCAACTGCGTAAACGAGGCTAAAGTTGAGCGACCGCTCCTGCTTCACTGGCCTGCAGCTCAAAATTATAAGCACAAAACTTTGCAGATAAGGCCGATGGCTTTTTCATAATAAGTTTAGTATCTCTGGGTTAAGTACAAACAGAACCATATTTGTATTACTGACGACATGCCCATAGATTCCGATTCCTAATTTCTTTTTTAGTATGTTACCTATTAATTATAATTGATATAGCTATAGATCACAACTTAATTTAATAAACATCCCCTATATCATAATATATGACATGAAAATTAAAATTAACAATAATTATATTAACATTATGTATCTTCGTAATTGATTTGAAAGCGCTGAATAAAGGCGACGGGTAGCGGCAGTGTAAAATAACTTTGAAAAAACACACAGTCCGGTCACTGATCTCCACAGATGTAATAATAAAAAGACAGATTAAACTCCAATTTCCATATTCCAACGAGATAACCCTTCTCTGTGAATATTCATGGGGTTTATTGGAATAAGTCACTAAAATAACTTTTAGGTAGCGCGAACAACGCCCGCAAAAAAGAATATTTTGAATTTTTCTAAACACGAGGACGATGCGATTGGACAGCGCTGAATACATATATCGGTTTCTGACAGATATTTATAACATAGGTAGCATTACATTGTACATTGGTGGCTGAGTTTAAAGGTACCATTGTGTGACAGGAGCTTTGCATAGCTCCACTCGGATTTATTATTTACCGAAGAAAAGCACATTCTATTGTCAAAAACATATTGTTAATACATTGTCATTTTATTCCATGATCACCAGGAAATAGTACGACAACTTAACAGTGAAAATATTGAATTGAAATAGCTTACGAAAATATATCGCGTTTATTTAATAATGTCAGCCAAAATTTGTCAATAATCTAGTAGGGCACCACCATTGCAATTCATTTTCAGTTAATCGTATAGTCATCATTTTTTTCATTCATCATTTCGGCCGAATAAAATCCGCTGCTGGACCCAGGCCTCCCTCAAATATCGCCACAACAGCCAATATCGGTGTGTTGTGTGCTCACTGAGAGGATTTGACACCGACACCACACGGCCATTCTATCCTATTTCAATCGTATAGTATTGTTTTCTAATTATTTATTTTATTTATTATTTTGTACTATTATTATTAAATATATAGTTAATAATATATACATAATATATGTAGTTTGCAATTTTTGAATTGATTCAATAAGTTCTAATTATTATGTTGTGCGTGATTATTAACATTATTATTTAATACCTACTTTCTCGATTTATAAAATAATACTTTTCGATTCGTTACTTTTATTCCTAGTTTTATTTATTTTAATTGTTGGTACCCGTGTGTCACTGGGGTATTATTGTTTTACTGTTAAGTTGTATTGTTTAGTTTTAAATCACTTTAGTATCAATTGCGTCCGTGCCTCTTGGTTCACCAAATAAATACTATTGTATTCTTTTATTCTATCCTATTTCATTCATTCTATATACTTAAGGTACAGCATCTACACGTAACATACAATATTTTTAATTTTTTTATTAAATTTAATTATTATAATAATTAATTTAATTATTATATAATTAATGCACAAATACATGAATTTCAAGACAAAACAATATTTTATGTTCTACCCTATATACTCATTTGTTCATAATAAATACCTGAAACATCATACGTGTAATATACAATTAAGCACAAATTTGTATAGTGGAACATAAATGGATGCACGAAAAATATATATAATTAAATACTATGTACTCATAATTCGCTCGACGCGACGTTTCGAACGTATTTTCGGCATCGGTTCCGTAGTTTTAGAGATAACCTTCCACATAAAGATATTAAGAGAAAAAAATTCATTTGAGTATAGATTGGTCAACCCTATGAGGGTCCAATTTTTTAATCAGGCGTATTATGTATGTGCCGAAAAATTTTCATCATTCATTTCGGCCAAATAAAGTCCACTGCTGGACACAGGCCTCCCCCAAAGATCACCACAATCACCGATATGGATGTGTTGTGGGCTCATTGGGGGGTTTTGCCATAATCGCCACGCTTGGCAGGCGGGTTGGCGATCGCAGTTGAGTTGTTAATGTACATGAAGGACGCTGCTGCCCGTCCTCCGGCTAATCCCTTAGTCGACTTTTACGACACCCATGGGAGGAGATGGGGTGGTGGCATTCTGAGCCGGCAAATTTTACTCAACATGAATTACTCATCAGATCAGTCCCTTTATCACGGTGTATATTATATATATTATACATTCCTTGTGGTATCCGGATTTAAAATATAGCACTACTCCATCTCCCCTGGATGTCGTATAAGGCGACTAAGTAACTAAATCTAAACCAGAGAGACAGGTAGCAGTGTCTCTTTTGTAGTACAGCAGTCATTCTAGCTCACCGTCCCGCTTGCCAAGCAAATTCCCCCTAAAATGACATCACACGACATGTAATCGGTGATCGTGGAAATCTATAGGGGAAGCAGGTCTTTGTTCGGCAGTGGACGGCTTTTGATGATGATGATGGTGCCAACATTCTCAACATCAACATAATAAGTATAAGAGTTTTTATTTACCGTTGAATCAAAACCAGTCAATTATCAATATATCCCTCGCTGTATTTCCTCTCAGTTAATAGGTTATTACTGGCCCACCTGCTCTCTGTAATGTATCGAAGGTTATTTACAACGTGTCGCAGTCCATTGTTTGTTGTGCGAACTGCTAATGAGCGGCGATTCCATTGTTATGATGTGTGGAGTTACAATCTTAGTTCGGTGTAACTGTATTTATTGCGACATTATTGTTTTACTATAGTTTGGGAAGTAAAGAGGTTTTTAAAAAGCTTTTATTAGCTTGGCATGTATCATCATTTTGGCCGAATGAAGTCCACTGCTGGACACAGGCCTCCCCCAAAGATATCCACAACGACCGATATGGATGTGTTGTGGGATCATTGGGGGGTTTTGCCATAATCGCCACGCTTGGCAGACGGGTTGGCGATCGCAGTTGAGTTGTTAATGTACCCGAAGGACGCTGCTGCCCATCCTCCGGCTAATCCCTTAGTCGACTTTTACGACACCCACGGGAGGAGAAGGGGTGGTGGCATTCTGAGCCGGCACCACACGGAAAACTCTACCTAAACAATGAATCCGAACCTTTTGTGTAAGTGTCCATTGTTGGTGCGTATAATAACGGACAAGTAATACGCTTCAAGGTTTGACTTGAGGGACGCGGCAGATGGACTGGTTCAGAACTTGTAGATTATAAAAGTTATTACGACTGAAAGTATTTTAATTAATTCGTTCGTAAAATCTTTTTTCGTAGAAATCTGAGTACTATTAAAAATGAACAAGAAATATAAATTAAAAGTTAATTCGTAATTAAGCTCGAGAGCTGAAAGCTTTTCATTAGTAGCAGCCTTGTTTACCTTATTGTCGTCATATGAATTGTATCATCAACACACCGTGCCATTTTGCTGGAACGGTTGGTGCAGTGGCTGATACAGTCGGCTGCGGGGCTCCAGGTCGTGGGTTCGATTCCCGCACGGAACAAATATTTGTATGATCTACAGGTAGCTGTTCCGGGTCTGGGTGTTATTGTATGTGGAATTTATATCTATAACGCACCCACAACACAGGAGAAATCCTAGTGTGGGGCAACGTAATTTAAAAAAAATAACATTCCGTGGGTGTGGCAGAATGTGATTATGGGCTTAACCGGAGGATGGGCAGCAGCTTCCTTCGAGTACGTTAATAACTGCGATTGCCGACCCACCTAAGCACACCATATACCGAGACCGGTCGTTGTGGTGATCTTTGGGGATTCCTGTGTCCTGCAGTGGACTTTATACGGCTGACATGATGATGATGATGATAACATCAGCTCGTAAACGGAGTTGCTGGATAACGGCCTTCACATAACCGCTACAATCATTTCGGCCGAATGAAGTCCACTGCTGGACACAGGCCTCCCCCGTAGAACACCACACCGATATGAGTGTGTTGTGGGCTTATTGGGGGGTTCTGCCATAATCGCCACGCTTGGCAGACGGGTTGGCGATCGCAGTTGAGTTGTTAATGTACTCGAAGAACGCTGCTGCCCATCCTCCGGCTAATCCCTTAGTCGACTTTTACGACACCCACGGGAGGAGATGGGGTAGTGGTATTCTGAGCCGGCACCACACGGCACACCGCTACAATGCTTGACAATAATTGATTTACCCTGCTTACCAAGATCGTACTACTAAGCTAGGTTGGCTTGTTGTGCATTTTGGCGTCGCTGTAAGTACATCGAGCAGTTAAATTATAAATAAGTTTCATGTAAAAGTTTTCTACAATTATTTACAAAAATACAGAATAATTTTCTAGAACAACTTATTAGATAAAAAGTCTGTTCGGGTGTCACAGTTTCGGGTTGTTTTATAGATACATTGTAGACATTTGATGTTTTATCAATATGTACATATATATAGGGTCTTACTTTAACAATGGAAAATATTTTAGGAGGTAAATCTATAGGTAGCAATGATGCGTTTTAGCAAAATAAATAAACGTTACATCAACGTTTATTTTATCAAGTAGTACAGAATAAGTAAATGTTTCGCTAGTCGAATGTTTGAATATTGATTCATTTATTAAAATTAAAACCGATACTTGATATTTGAAATGAATTCTGTACCATTCATAGAGCCTAGCCTTAAAATATTTTCCATTATTAATGTAAGACCCTATATACTCGCCGTGTGGTGCCGGCTCAGAATACCACCACCCCATCTCCTCCCGTGGGTGTCGTAAAAGTCGACTAAGGGATTAGCCGGAGGATGGGCAGCAGCGTCCTTCGAGTACATTAGCAACTCAACTGCGATCGCCGACCCGTCTGCCAAGCGTGGTGATTATGGCAAAACCCCCCAATGAGCCCACAATACACCCATATCGGTCGTTGTGGTGATCTTTGCGGGAGGCCTGTGTCCAGCAGTGGTCTTCATTTGGCCGAAATGATGAATGATATATACTAAGAACTGTTTTGTAAGAGATTTCCAGAACAGAAATAACACATCAAGAGAAGTGCCTAACCTAGCTCTGAGTAATTCATGGTGTTTCTTTTCGGAGTTCGTCACTCACACTCGTCATGTAGTAAAATGCTATCATTACGTGTAAAAGTATTTGCTTTCTAACATACATGGCATCATCATAAGTCAATCAGTAACAAGGCTCTCCTAATTGCTGACTAAATAGAATATCAGCCAAATACGTCCACTGCTGAACAAAGGCCTCCCCCGTAAACGACCAATTACTCATGATTAATCAAGGTATTACCCTCGCAACTGTCTCTTAAGGTATCATAAGATTGAATGCTTGTATTATATGGAACGTGTCGTGCGTTGTAATGTAGCTTACAAGTAGAGTTTAAACTTTCAATAAACGGAAACAGGCCCAAACGTAGAATATTTAACAGCTAGAGTTTTTGCAAGCTTGTCCGTCGAGTCATAGCGGAGGGTGCGCCATTCGGAACTCCTCATACTCCTCATTGTATTAAATATAACACCTCCTCAATAAAAGTGACTACTTTGTTATATTTGATACTCTATAAGCTTTCACCATTCCTAGAGAAATAGATTCCTTTGAATTTATTCCTGTTGCTCGCTTTGATGAATTCTTAAACGTTATAGATGGCAACGGTAAGAAGGTATCTATTATTTTTTGAGATGGTCATTTTTTGCCGAGCCGACACGGTTGACTCCCAGATCATCATAAGGGATTTCCAAATTGTGTCATCATATTGGGGGGAATTTGTCAGTACTCACCATGGTTGGCAGGCGGGTTGGTGAGCGCAGAATGGCTACTGTTCCCCAGAAAGTACGCTGCTGCCCATCCCTCTGGTTTAGAGTCCCTTAGTCGCCTTTTATGACCTCTATGGGAGGAGATGGAGTGGTGCTATATTCTTAATCCAGACACCACACGGAAATGGTACTGTAATGACTAAACGGGGTACTTGTACACGGGAAGGAACTTATATATGATCTTGGAATTATAATTATAAACTCCAGTTACTCCTTGATAAATATATTTCTCAGACAATAATGTACATGATGATGATGACACATATATTTCTCAAACATCATCCTCCCTGAATACCGGACACAAAATAATAAAAAAACTGATGTCATGATATACAATATTCATTGTTATATCTAATTTACTCTAGGGCAATTAGAAGTTGCTACAAATGTGTTACCTCTATAAGCTTAGCTATATTTATCCGTATGACGCGCAAATAGCCATTTAATACGCAAACAAAGGATAGTCAGTCTTCAGCCTACACACAACGTAATAGTGAATTCAAATAAATATAAAATCTCCTATATTTGTAGTCGAAAGTCAGCAAAAGACCCGATTTAAATCCATTTGGAATTCTGCTACAAAATTTCCCCCTAATTCCTTTGCTTAGACAGTTTTTGATCGCGTAATTGGTCAGATTTAGGTTCGGAAGCAGCCGGTTTCCGTTGGTCGCATGTTCGGGTTGTGGCTAGCTCCGCAGTCGGAATGCAGGCACGGATTAAATTCAATTTTAACGTGGCAGAGCCTTTCTGGGTGCTCTGTACTGTAGGTACGGTTTACGAGCGGTCGACGCCGCCCGGAGATTGGAACGTTCGGTACTCAATTTTACAATGTATCTTGACAATTAATTGTTGGTTAAAGGTATAAAATGTTTTAGTTTTTGGCTGACTACTTCTGCTCCACCACGTAGAGGCATTTGTTTAAGTAGATCTCAGATATTAAGTTCGGATATTCGTTCTTGATGCGTAACATACTATGTGGGTATTATTACTTGTGGACTTCATCTGCTTTCAGCTGGCAATTTGAAGAATGGAGTGTTCAGATATCATGCTACGAATAAACACCGCAGTCTGCCCACCTCATAGAAAGAAAGAAAATGTTTATATTTCTACGCGTAATTGACACGCACGACTTAAAACTTTTAAAACCTAAAACTTTTTAGGGTGATGAAGCTGATGGGACTGTCTCGGCACCTATTGTAGCGGGTCAGGTATGTTTACTGTGGCAAATACAGACAACTTTTAAGCAGTGTTAAGAAAGAGAGTAGCGGCGCGTCCGGGACAGTGCCAGCAGCCTCCTAAACACCATACTGTGCAGAACTGATTGTCCTGTGGTGCACCGTTGGAACGCCATGCATATGGCGTCTAGGTCACCTATGTTTAATATTAAATAGGTTACTATAGGTAACTAACATAGGTTAAATTTGAATAAGAAATTATGGATTTAATATCTGAAATAATATAAATATTACTACTTTTAATAGTTTTAATATTATTATTATTATAAAACTAGACTTTCTACAGCAAATATTATAATAACAACATAAATAGAAAAGTTGGTAGCACTGATTTTAAAAACTGACAGTCTGTATGAAGCTAATCAGTAATATTATCCAGTTTATAATATTTAATGGAACTGTATTATCTGTGATTGTGATTGCCTGATCCAATCAGAATTCGTAATATATCTAAGTAGTGTGTGCAAGCAAACTACGACAAATATAAAATATAATTAAACACAAAACATGTCGTGCGAAGATGTGCGTCGCTTGTGCACAGAAGTATAAGGTTATTGCTCAGCATAATGCTGTGCTTTCAGATGAATCGAATGCCAGTAGCGCTGTTTTTCGGCTACAACCTATAAGTGTCGTACTGGAGTCCGGTAGAATTGGTGAGTGAAAAACTAAAATCAAGTATGTACTTCATAGTTCATACTTTAAATTAGCGAAATAGTGATTATGTTAGAGTAAAAAACAACATACAGTTTACACTGAGATAAACGGAACTTACTAGAGAAAAAAAAAAAAGATAAAATTATATTTGACATTATTATAAAACAAACTATGCAAATTGCAAAGAGGCGTGCTGAAATAGGTTATTAAATTTAATTATTGGTTATTTAATTTAAATTTTTATGCAAACCTACTGAGAGGTATTAGCTAGTATGGTGCATTGGTTTATAACATTTAAAATAAATTTTAAACGCTTCGTGTGGTTTTTGCTAAATAATAGACCATTGCTCTCCATCCATTGGTCGCAAAAGCTAACTGAGGGCCGATATTAAGAGAATGGGTAGTGGTATCCTGCCGTGTACTAATAAAAACATACTACGATCCTACCAAATCGCCTACCAAGAGCGGTGATTTTGGCAATATCCCTAGGCTCATAGGAGCGGGATTTCGTGTGGTGCCGGTTAAGAATATCACCATCTTATCCCGTGGGTGTTGTACAAGGTGAATATGGGAATAACCAGAAGATGGTCAGCAGTCCTTCGAGCACATTTATAATACAACTGCGATCGCCAACCCATTCGCCAAGCGTGGCGATTATAGCAAACTCCCCTTCCCTCAATGAACACACAACAGAAACCCATACCAATCGTTACGGCAATCTTTGGGGGAGGTTTTTGTTCACCAGTAGACGTTTTTTGGCTGAAATGATGAAATCGGGGTTCTACGTTGGCTATTTCTATGTACAGACTGTAACATTTGACCCCACTAAATTCCCAGAGGACACTAAAACTGCTATGATGGTATAGTGATAAATATAGACAAATTATTGCAGTGAACCGAGCCACGAAGGGTCATTCAGGTAAAGTCACCAACCCCCGTAAAACTTTGTTATTTATGCGATAAAACAAATAACTGTTTTCATTGTAGTCCCGATTAATATGAGAACAATAAATACACAAATATAAAATCCTACACTAAAAGTGATTTCTTTCTAGGGGACTATCGATATTTTATAGTGTTTGCGTTAATTAACAAACAAGCTACATATCTTTTTGCAAGAATGAACAAATAAAGATTGTATTCGAGCACAAAATAAATTACAAATAAAGAACACGCGCCGCTGTGTAAAATGTTTTTTTTTACTTTAGTTATATTTAAAATTTGTTATTGCAAAACAAAAGTGTAAGAATATTATAGCACATCTCCATCTCCTACCGTGGATGTCGTAAAAGGTCATGTGACTAACAGTCGAATACTGAAATGCCAGTTATTATTTCGTTCCGCTATAACTATTCGAGAAACCTGTTTTCGGTAAGAAACCAGGTGGATGAAATGGTTAAAGCGTACTTTAGCGGGACTTAATATTAACTGGCGTTTCAGTATTCGGCTGTAAGGGACTCTAAACTAGAGGGATGGGCAGCAGTGTCCCTTCTGTGGAGCAATAGCCATACTGCGTTCACCTACCCACCTGCCAAGCGTGGTGAGTATTGGCAAATATAATAATTTGACGGCACGGTTGGTGCAGTGGCTGATACAGTCGGCTGCTGCGCTCCGGGTCGTGGGTTCGATTCCCACACGGAACAAATATTTGTATGACCTGCAGGTAGTTGTTCCGGGTCTGGGTGTATTGTATGTGGAATTCATGTCTGTAAACGCACCCACGACACAGGAGAAATCCTAGTGTGGGGCAACGTTTTAAAAAAAAAAAAAAACCTCTGAAAATTATACTATTGTGGATATCTATGGGGAGGCTTTTGTTCAGCAGTGGACGTCCATGATGATGATGATAATTGCAAAACAAAACCCCTATATCCAGTGCTTGTCTCCTTGATATAATTTCATTATTTCTGTAGGATATATATGGATATAATGTATACATTCACACATAATTATGTCTGAGTACGAGTACTGAGTACCTGTGTGGTTCTCAGAAAAAGAAATTATTACTACAGTAGAACATTTTCATCGAGTTTCATCTTACGAATATTTTTATGTAAGACGTAGATAAAGATATACCTCGACACTAACTGTAATTCTGCTTATCTCATTGGAAATTATTCGAATTACGTTAGCTTTGAATATCTTATTTCAAAATGTATTAATTTCATGTACGGATCATTGCATCGCAAAAGGCCTAACGCATTTAACTTGAACGAAATGTGATAGTAAAAGTTTTCGCAAAGTACAACATTAAATGGAATGCTTCGAAGGAAAATAATAATTTCTAAAGTAAAATGTGAGAGTATTGGGTGCAGTATTTGTGCGTTATTTATTAAGAATGTTGTGCTATTCACAAAAGTCTCTTTCATTTGAGACTGACATTGATGCCGTTTGTAACATATATATTGAATTGAACCTTCAATATATATGTTTTATTCTCAGTGTATTTACTTTATCAATTATTTGTTACCATTACGCTATTATTGACGTTTTAACCTCAACTACTGGGATTTTTTTCATCATCGTCATATATGCTAAAGGACGTCCACTGCTGAACAAAGGGCTCCCCCATAGATTTCCACAACGAGCGGTCACATGCCGCCCGCATCCAACGGCTCCCAGCGACCTTCACCAGGTCGTCTGTCTATCTCATTGGACGTCGTCCCACGCTAAATTTTCCGACGCACGGTCTTCACTCGAAAATATTTTTTCCCCAACGGCGAGTAGTTCTACAAGAATGTGCCCCGCCCACTGCCACTTCAGTTTACTAATATTTTCAGCTATGTTGGCAACTTGAATTTTTCTACGGATATCCTCATTCCTGATTCGATCAGTAGAGGGATACCAATCATAGCTGTCTCCATAGCTCAAATTTAAAATTCAAAAAAGTCAAATTTCAAATTTCTTTATTCACTATACATAGAGTACAATAGATGTTTACATGTGACAAATAGTTCTAAGTCTATTTAACCTTCAAACGGCATGTGAATTATAAAACATTAAAAGCTCGTTGAGTGACCTGGGGCTTTCTTATGTGCCCATTGTGAGGGACTACGTCTCTGTTCCATATGTCTTCACTGGTTAAAGACTTGCGTCTTGAGGCATAGCGGTATTGTTGACGAAAAGACGTTGCGAAGTTTCCCAAACGCTGCCCAGCCGAGTCGGATTCAATTAATATTAGATACTATGTTTTACATTGGGTGTGTCCTCTCCGGTCTTGTTTTTTTATTGGAGCTTACTACCACCATGGATTACTGTCGATCTGGTATCTATTTGAAGCACCCCGTACCGTAGGATAAATTTGTTCTTGCCCGGTCTTCTCCATATGAAATCTACACCTTGGAACGTGGCAACTGAAGTATTGACTATTCATAAGTACCTGTAAATGTTTCGAATGATTTTTCTATCCATTCCATTATATCTATTCCACATTTCATAGATCTACTACTATTAATAAACTACCTCTGCATTTTCTTTGAAGAATAATATAATATTCGTTAGCATAATTAAAGAATTAGCTGTCTATCAATGATATATGTTCACGGCGCCCTTGGAAGGTCAGCAGAATCATTAAGTTGACTCATGTTGGTCTTTGATTAAACGAGATCGCGTGTAGAATAAATTTTACTTAATTTGAGTAAAAACTTTTAATTTCGGCTCTGTTCTGATAATTGATTTTAACAAATTTCGTTTTGAATTCAGAGATTTTTTCAGTCTTCATCAGTTCGGCCGAATGAAGTCCAGTGCTGGACACAGGCCTCCCCCAAAGATCACCACAATTACCGATATAGGTGCATTGAGGGCTCATTGTGGGGTTTTGCCATAATCGCCACGCTTGGCAGACGGGTTGGCGATCGCAGTTGAGTTGCTAATGCACTCGAAGGACGCTGATGCCCATCGTCCGGTTAATCCCTTAGTCGACTTGTACGACACCCACGGGAGGAGATGGGGTGGTGGTATTCTGAGCCGGCACCACAGTTCAGTTTCAGTCTTCAGTAAGTATAAATACAGTAATTTATAGTTTCCATTATTCTCAGACAAATCTTCCAAAATCTAGTCTGTGAATAAATAAATAGCTTTTCCAAATTGGCTTCAATGGAATAGACTGGATTCTCTGTGAGAAAAAACCTAATTTTCGTTAGAGAAATGCAGATGAATAGTATCTCACGTAGAGATTTAAGGCGAGAACTCGCAACGTTAGATTACAACAAAAATAAAGTGAATTAACAAGAAATCCTGGATATACCGGGGCTTTTTGTACATCTGGGAGCTGAGAGGCTCCAGGGAGATGAATCGATAATGTGTGAATGGTATAACATCAACAAAGATGGCTTTGGCAGACAGGTTGGCGTAATAAAAGAATAAATGTAATATGCAGCTCTACAACAGACGACGACGTAAATGCATTTCGAAAGCTGAACCAAATACATATGCGTATCCCAGGGATCATAATATCATGGCACTAAAGACCAATTTCTCGTAGTCCAATTACAAGCTGCATTGTAAATGAGATCTCTCGGGAATTGAGTGTTATCTATGGGGGAACTCGCTCAATTTCGGGAAACGAGGGGCAACAATAAGTAGGCGAAGTTTTATGGTGTTCACACCATCGTGCATTTATTTGTGTAAGATATCGTTTGTTGGCTATGGGGAACAAATGGGGCCCCATAAAATTCAGTTTTGTTACGAGGTTCTGATGATTTTTGGCTGTTATGATAACTTTGGAAATTTACATCGCACGACAAATCATTTCCCATAAAAAGCATATTACAGGATTAAAGACTACGTTGGCGATAGGGACATATGGCGTTAGTATTTCTTTTCTGTGCATGTGGCTATCTGGAAACCAAATACATCTGAAGTATTATTTGCATTGTATAGCAGACATATTTATCATTTATCAGTGTAAATATGTTATAATAAAGAACATATTTGTAAACGACATTAAAGAAATTTACAATAAATTACCTAGCCCTGAGTTTCTTTCGAAATTTCTTCTCAGAGGGTGTCATGTAGCCAAATGCCCTCCGTTGTTTCAATATGACGTGTAAAAGTGTCTGTCAGGACCTATTTACTGAATAAATTATTCTATTCTATTATATTTTCTCATACATTATGCTGATCAAAAGCCTCTTTTTAAAGTGATACAACGAGCAGTAGTGTGGAAATATTGCCATAATCACCACGCTATCGTGGTCACAGTATTTTATTTTGAGTTCAAAGAAGAAAGCTACTGTCTATTCTCTAGATACCATGCTTAGTCATTTGCCAGTACCTTGGAAAAAATGGACCCTGTATATCCCATACGGGACTATCTTTGCCAGGAACCATTTTGTTGGTAATTTTACTGTCATCGTGATATCAGCCCAAGCAAGTTCACTGCTGAACAAAGGCCTACCCCATAGATTTCCACTACAACAAAATTTATTACACTCAAAATTATAATCAAATTATATAAATTTATAAACATAATCCAAATTATATTTAGATTACATTAAAATTTATAATCGAAATTATAGAAACATAAGATATTCATCATCATCAATACATTTAAACTAGGATTTTTTTTATTTCATCATTTTGAACAAACTTGAGCATAATAATATTTTAACATTTAAATTCATAACATTAAATTTATATTTCAATATAACATAATAAGTTGTATTGATACTTAACAGTAGAATTAATTCTATACTTTAATATTGATAGTAATTTAATAATAATTCATTTGATGTGGGTCTTCCAATAAATATGCGTGTCTATAGAAGTTCTAATAATGTGAATTCGTTTGCAACGTCAAGTTTTGTGCCGTTGGTTATATAGTTAACTAATAATGGAGATTTTTTTTAAAGGATAGTAGGTTATAGGTTTTCTCTCTCTGCCAGCAGTAGTGTCGGCTATGTTGGCAGAGCACGAAAACTGAAATGTAGTGGTCTCCTTCTGTGAGAGCGTCATGCTCCAGAAGGAGACCGCAGAGCGGGATCGGGAGAGGGCCGATCCCGCTCGAAGAAGGAGGAGACGGCGCCGGGGTAACAACCGCCCTGGCGCCTAATTCCCATACGCCTAAAGCCCCCTGCCGTAGCTATAAGGCGGGGGTCTTCTGGGTTAGTGGGTGCGAAGATTGGGGAATCTGCGTGCCCACACCGAGCGACCCAATAGAAGATGGTAACACGCATGTGGTCAGGTGCTTCCGTGGGATGCTTTGGGGGATCCTTTACAATCCCCTCGAGGGGGTGACCGCTTTACAGTCACCCTCTTAGGGATGTGCCTATAGGCGTGGCACCAGTGGGTGGTCTAGTGTGATCATACGAGGACCTGGACCTCTCTTAGGTGCCGAAGATGACCGCTCCAGTGGTTTTAGCCGGTAGGGGTCCGGCCTACCCCTTCGCCTTTCCCCGGGGCGATGGAAGTTCATGAAGAATTTCAACTGGGCACCAATAAAAAAAAAAATTATAGGTTTAGTTTTGTGTGTCGGGAGTCTGTCTCTTTATGTGTTCTACGGATTTTATCATCCGAATCGATCAGTGTGTGCTTCGGGCGGCGTACGCTGCTGATGCGGGAGGATCGGTGTTGGGCGGCTGATACCATGAGGGGATCACGGTGGAGCAGGCCGGAGTCGAAGTAGCGTTTGGACGCTCTTTTCATGAAATGCTGGATGGTCGGCAAGTTCAAATCGATATGAGTGTTGCAGGCTTTGTGTAAACATATCAGTTTTATAGCACGGGAGTCGTTTTTTTAATTATAAATGTAATTACTTAAGAAAATCTTATGTTCCCATCTATGTCCATTTCCAAATAGCGTCCAATTATCTGCGAAAATGAATATATAATAGACTTACTTCATTGGCTTCACAGTAAGTTAATCAAGTCTGCGCCAGCTATTTATCCTGTAAAAGGAAGAACGACTTCAATTCCAAGTTGGACGTACTTTGATGAAAGATTAAAGTAATCTCTTTCATTTCTATTGAATCGAACGACTTAAAATCAAAGACTAAATCACGGAGAAGTATTCGTTTCGAACTAAAATTTTCGTAGCAAATGATTTTAGTGATGTTATGAATTTGTGATGCAGCACACTCTCGTACACATGCTCACACTAATACAGCCCTACAGGTGTGCGTGTGATGGTATCTGGTTTAGTTACTTCGATAATAAACGCTCGTGCCGTTATCCAGCTTAAAAATAGATCTTGGATTTATTCCTAATAAATGATGTATAAGCCTAAGCACTAGGATCTCATACACAAATCGCCCCATGGGCCTCTCAATGATCACTACAATGAGCAATAGGGGATATTGCTATAATGCCGTGTGGTGCCGGCTACGAATAGCACCAACCAATCTCATCCCGAGGGTGTCGTAAATGTCGACTAAGGGATTAGACGGCGGAGGGGCAGCAGCTTCCTTCGAATACATTAACAACTCAACTGCGATCGCCAACCCGGCTGCCAAGCGTGACGATTATGGCAAAACCCCCCAATGAGCACACAACACACCGAGATCGGTCGTTGTGGTGATCTTTGAGGGAGGCATGTGTCCAGCAGTGGACTTTATTCAGCCGAAATGATGAACCTCGCTAAGCAGGCGCATTAGTGATCGCAGCAAGTTGTTATAAAGACACGAGAGGATTCTGCTGTCTATTTTATTTATTTATTTAATTAACAACCGCTTACTGCACTTACAGTTGCCCAACGCGCACAGTAAGCCAAGCAATAGTGCTACTCGTAAATACATATTTCTTATATTTAGTCATTAAGGAAAATAAGACAGTAACTAATAAATTGGTTAATGCTGTTGCTGAAAATATCAACCTCTGGCTGCTGAGCAATCAGAGCGTTTAGCAATGAAACAGCATGACTCGTGGGAGCATACTGGGAAGTACATGTGCATACCGATGGCGTCGCGAGTAGACTGTACTGGTCAGGCGCGGACAGGAAACTACGAGCGAGGGTTGTAGGGTTGTCGATCTTGCTGTTTAAAGTAAGATAATAAGGAACCATTAAAGCACACTTCCGTCTTAACTCCAACGTGTTTATACTATTTAACTATCCTCTTGATATCAACTCTCAGTTACTTTTTACGATACTATGGATGGACAGGGGTGGGGTGTGCGGGGAACCATACGGAATAGAGACTCTGATTTAATTTTTAGTATAAACAACACCCGTTATACAATAACATAAAACGCTACAACAGCTCCCAAAAATAAATACAAACAAATGAATGACAACACCCTCCAGTTAAGAAGGCACGTATGATATCGTCTCATTTTCCTCGGAGGGTATTAAATATAGCAGTAATGCAATCCTTGACAGGTTGTTTCTTTTATTCATTTCTCGTATCTTAACAGTGTATCAATTCATCCCTCACTTCCCCTCTTCCCTATAAAACGTGCCATAATAAACGCACCTACATTCACAGCTACATCTGTCTACAGATAGGGTTGGTTCAGTATTAATAACTCAAGCTATAAACGTAGTATTGAAAAAATTTACTATTACAAAAGTTACAAACAGGTGCATGAGTTCAAATGGGCTATGCAATATCAAAAATTAACGGGGTTTGTGCATATTTTTATTAGTAGTTCCTTGGCGTGGATATCGTTAAAGGCCAATCGAGAATTACTCCACAAAATGATTAGCAGTATCTTCAGATGCATCAATAATAACACACCCTTAGCCAAGCGTGATGACCTTGGCAATATTCTCTCTAAACAATTTTTTTATTAAATTCAGTGGTTTTATAGGAAGCCTATATTGAGCATTGGGTGTCTATAGAAATCTAAAGGGCATCTTCACTGAGAATAACAAGAGCGTAAGTACCTTAAAATAAAAGCAGTTATTGTATTATTAAATACAAACAACCACATCAGCGATCTATGGCTTGTTGCATTCATACTTCATGTTCCTCCCCTTTGCCTAATTAATAACCAAAGTACTAACAATCTTTTTCAAATAGTTGTGTTATTAAAAATCTTTTTATTTCTTTCGCCATTCACTAAGTTAAGATTTACTGTTAGCTAGCAATCCACCCGGCTTCGCTCGCGAGCAATTTACTTGTGGACGCCATCCAAATTGTCGCAGCCATACATTTTTTACTCGATGCTCTGATAATTTTACGGTATGTTTCACGAGTTCTGTAAAAAGGTTCGGATTATTTTTATAGAAATCGTTGATGTTGTATCTGTAGAGCCTCATTAAAATAAGTTTAATTTTTCACACTTTTTTTGCGCTTAACGCTCTCTTGGATTCTAACCCCAACTTTGATTTGTTTGAGGATGCCTGGAAGACTATTCTGTCGAAATGTTTAAAGTTTTGTGAAAATAATGCATGAATGTGTTAATTGTGTGTTTATTTATAATTCTAGATTTTGTCTTTTTACCTTATACTTAGTTGTGATAATTTTATTTATAATTTATTGATTGCCTTTAAGTAGTGTAATTGGCTTTGGCCGTTCTATTAAAGTGAATAAATTAATAATAAAAAATAAATAAATTCACGAGATGACTACACAAAAACAGATGTACAGATAATTTTATATATTATTCTTTTAAATTACGATGAGGCCTTCAAAGTGAGTTCGAAGTTCTTCAAAGGGTGCTTTAATTTTATTAATTTCACAAGGGGCGGTAATTTGTTTTTCATTTTCTTTACGGTGCAGTTATTGTTCGCTATTTAAGTATTCTCCGTTGTCGTTTACTTTACTACTAGTTGACTATTGTATTGTATATATTTTATACTAAGGCACCGTATTATGATACTTGTGCGTCTGCAATAAGGATTGGGAAGTCACCGCTTTTTGAAAGTCCCAGCACACGAAATTTTCTTAGGCTTGAAATACAGGTCCTGGACTCCGAATCTTCAAGATAAGATATAAAACATAATATCTCGTTGGTCTGCGTGAACTGTGGTTGGCATACCTGGCCCAGCTCGACTTCATAAATCTTTTTTTTTTTGGGGTTTTTCATATATTTGTATAGTGTAGGGTTTTTGAAGTAAGTATTTTTTTTGTATAATAGGGTTTATTTGTTTCTTTTAAGTGTAAACAAAAGTTTGAACTTTTTCCTATTTAGGTATCAGTTTAAATCGTAACCAACCCGAGATACCTGTTTATCTAAGTTAGTAGACTGTCACTTCTTATAGATGACACAGCTGATGTCGTAAGAAACACACCAAACTTAATTATATTTATTTGAAACCAATTCGAAAGTATTTATCGCTAAAAATAAGAATGACTCAAATCGGTTCTCTAATCTGGGAGGAATCGAAACTATTAAGACATCATCTAGATGAGCGCAGTCAAATTAAAGCTGTTTATTGAAGCTGATTAAAAAACTACTCAATCAAATGTAATGCAATTTATATGGGACCAATTCGAAAACACACTGCATGTATGAAAAAAATATTGCTCAAACCGGTCTACAAAGTTTGGAGATTTAATTTTTTTTTTTTAAACCGGTTAATAACTATTTCTTCTTTCATTGACATAATCATAGAATTATTTTTTGGTTTCCAGGCATTTAAGTAATTCATAACCAACTTTAAAATGAACTATTAATTAGCCTTTGTCGTTATCTAAGATTTCTTTTACCTGTTTTAATAAATAATCTTTGAAAAAATAAAACTACTCCTAACATATTATTATGACCTTTCGTAACGAAAATTCTAATAACGTATATGAACACTGTTCTTATATGTATCGCCTCGAATCCCGGGATACGAGAGGGACTTCGAGACACGAGACGTTCCTGGACCCTATCCCTAGTTTGCACATAACATTCAATTCCGTAAGTATTGACAGCAAGGTGAAAGAAAATAAATGTCGTACTTCATTGTTGTTGGCGCCGCAATAGTGACGTATCACTGGAGCTATAATCTATACAAATAAATTAAATTGAAGTGTCTGTTTGTAATATCAAAATAACAGCTTTTTACTTAATGCATATGAAAGTATACGGGACATATAACAAAAAAACAATTTTTAAATTTTTTGTCTGTCTGTCTGTCTGTCTGTTTGTTCCGGGTAATCTCCGAAACGGCTGAACCGATTTTGACGGGACTTTCACTGGCAGATAGCTGGTGTTCTAAGGAATAACTTAGGCTACTTTAATTTCAGAAAAATAATTAGGGTTCCGCGCAAAAAAAAGAAACCCTTGAAATCCAATATATATATATTCTATGTCAAGTGTCTACGTCGAAGTACTCTAAATTCCTTTTAAATTAAACGCGGGTGAAACCGCGGGTCCCAGCTAGTTTGTGATAATTTGCAATGTAAGATACACTGTTGTATTCTGCTACTTGTTCCATCATACACGCTAGTTTAGTTAAAAATCCTTTGCCGTTTTGAGTCGGTCCAAATTTCACACTGGACGTGAAAAAAGTCGGCGTCAAATTATACTTCGGCTGCACGTATTGTAACAGTGAAGGTTTCTATCTAAATTAGTTTCGTATTTTACGTGTTATGACTCCAAAAACTTAATTTATTCTCCCTGGTGAAGAACTTCATACATAATTCACATGAGAATGTATCATGTGGTAAATTGGACATGCTCTAAACTTTTATTATCTTTGTAAAAATTAAAATTAGTCAAAAATATTGTGTTATTATTACGTAATCGCTTCTGTGCATTATTGTTCATGTGTTAGTAAAACGTACCATTTTATCCACAACAGGTTTATCAATACCCATGTCCAAATATTTGTTACATGTATTATTTTCATCATCATCATATCAGCCAAAGGACGTCCACTGCTGAACAAAGGCCTTCCCATTAATAAGTATTCCACAAATGAGTTGTCATTTTGGTAAGACTGACGTACTTGGCAGGCGGATTGGTGAGCGCAGAATGGCTACTGTTCCACAGAAGAGACGCTGCTGCCCATCCCTCTAAAGTCCCTTAGTTGCGGTGGACGACATCCATGGGATGAGATAGAGTTGTGCTATATTCTTAATCCGGACACCAAACGGAATTTATTATTAAAATATACGTGTGGTGTCCGGATTAAGAACATAGCACCACTCCATCTCCTCACGTGGATGTCGTAAAAGGCGACTAAGGGATACTAAACCAGAGAGATGGGCAACAGCGTCCCTTCTGTGAAACGGTAGCCATACTGCGTAGTTGATCCCATGGAGAAGAACCGGCAAGAAACTCCATGGATACTCTTTTAAAATAATTGAGGTAACAATATTGATTATAATAAAACACTTTTAAACGGATTCTATCGCGTATATTTTGATTTTTGATTTTCCTGACGTTTCGATAGGACAGATAAGACAGATAGACAGACGACAGGATAAGATAAGATAAATTTTATTTGTTTAAACATGAGTATGTCATATAGATCAGTGCATGCAAGACGTTCAATTACTGTGCAGTCGCCTGTGCTTTAAATACTTCGTGCAGTAGGCAGTTTTATTTCACGTTCATTGTCTATCTCAGAAACTTTCAAGAGCACACAAATCTATAGTTTATACAAGATCAGGTACATAAAAAAATCCTAACAATTTTGCAAACTTACACGCAACAAGATATTAGATAATATAATAATGTCTTAGGTTTTCGCGAGTATTACACATTATAATAAAACACTTTTAAACGGATTCTATCGCGTATATTTTAGATTTTTGATTTTCCTGACGTTTCGAATACTTTGCAGCATTCGTGGTCGCAGGATGACTAAGGTGACAGGCGTCGTTACAGATTTTAAAAAGTTATTTTATTTTATCTACCGTACAACTTTAATCAAAAAATTAGTTTCGATGCACGCAGTAATCACTCACAGTGTCTTGATGTTTCTTAGTGCGGTATCTTGTTTGGGACTTTATTATTTTAATGACTGGATTCCAAACAGGTGGTACCTGCCAACCATCTTCTCTATTAAAATTAGGATGTTTTTTAATTTCAATAGCCTCACGAAACATTCTAGGTACATATCGGTTCTCTTTCGCGAGTACTTGAGGTTGATCAAAACGAAGATAATGGTTTGGTTTGCCTAAGGCATGTTCACACACTGCAGACTTTGTGATGCGTCTATGCTTGACGTCAGCTATATGTTCTTTTATTCGGGTGGCTATGCTACGCTTTGTTTGCCCTATGTCTGATAAACCACAATCACAGTCAATCTTGTAGACCCCTGCATCTTGTAAGGGTATGTGACATTTCACTGGTTTGAGAAGCTGGCTGATCTTCTTGTGCGGCTTGAAATAGGTTTTTATAGAAGCACGCTTTAAGATATGACCAATTCTGTCCGTGACTCCCTTAATAAATGGTAAAACAGCGGGCCGTCGATCAACCGTGGTGGGTTTCGGGCGGCTTCTGCGACGGGGATGTGGAGCTTTCAAATTGTTATTTTGAAGAACTTGCTTCACATGGTTAAGCTCCCCTGCCAGGTGGTCGGCGTCGCAGATGCCGTGTGCTCTCTGTAACAAAGATTTGGCCACAGTAGCTAACTGACAAGGATGGTGGTGAGATTCACCGTTAAGGTACCTGTTTGTATGGGTAGGCTTTCTATACACAGTGTGGCTAACAGAATGATCTGGATTATGGATGAGAAGTATGTAAAAGTGTTTTATTATAATGTGTAATAATCGCGAAAATCTAAGACATTACTATAACAATATTGAATTATATAGGTATTACACAAATTATTAGATATCACATAAATTTTAAGGCTTTATCAACACATTGCTGAAATATAAATATAGCAGCTATACAGTACAAAGAGCACCTCACATATAATTGGTTACCAGGGAAGCCACATGTGCAGAAAGTAGCTAACGCCATATGTCCCTATCGTCAACATAGTCCCTAACCCTATAGTAGGCATTGTTATGAGAATTGTTTTAACGTGTGCTTTAAACTTCCCATCTGTGAGATCAGTAATTGCTTTAGGTATCCTGTTATAAAATCGAATACAGTTTCCTAAGTGTGGGTTATTGGTTTTTGACAATCTAAATTTAGAAACAACTATTTTATGTTTATTTCTAGTATTTATACAATGAATGTCGCTCTTTACATTCAACATTAGCAGGTTTTTACGGACAAACATAATATTTTCAAAAATGTAAAGGGAGGGCACTGTAAGTATATTAATATTTTTAAAATCTCTTTAAGTGATTCACAAGGACCCATATCATAGATGGCGCGAACCGCGATAGTGCACAGCTATCTATCACAAATTATATTTAAGTAGTCATTAAAAAAGGAAAATGTCTCATTGCGTAATATACAAAACCACCTGTAAAATAAAAATTGTAAAACAAGACAATTCAAATGATATATCAGAACTTGACCATATTTTTTGCCCAGTGCACAAATAAAATGTTAATGAATGTACAAAAATAAAATGTTCAGACCAAAAATACACGGTGAAAGTCAAAAATGGTGGGCCTAGGGTGGCCTTTGAGCCACATTCACTATTTATTTGTGCAATAGGAACAAACTACGATCCAGTTCCGATATTACAGTATGATTTGGATTATTTTGCTATACTAGGTTTTAGTCAGTGTACTCGTATAAGTGTTGTGATATGCAATTACACAGTAACATCGCATACAAAACACTGACGACGCTTTTCGACGAGCCAATAAAGTGGTGCAACTCTAGTATAATAAACTTTGTGTTTATATTAATCAAGGCGAGGGGCGCAGCGTCAGGGGTGCCTCGTGGGTGTACGTTAAATTGAGTTGTCTCCCGCGATGCATTGCACACCTTACGTGTAGTGCCATACACGGGCAGGAAAGCTTGCCAGCGAAGTGGGGGAATAACGTTGGTTGTATTTACAAATAGTTTGCCTGTTTATTAGAAAAAGAGACAAATTTTTAACAACTATATAGTTCATCAGAATAGGTGTCAGGAAAATACAGACGAGCTTGCCAGCATAAGTAGGTAGGTATTTTAACGCTAAGTTCGGGAATACTATTTGAATTCGCTGGAATCCTAATTGACAATTAAGGATATGGTTAAAATGATAAATAGTGCGTATTGTATGTAGTATATTTTAAACCCATATATTTTACCGTATCTATAGTATGTAGATTTTTATGTATGTGTATCTTATTATTAATATTATTAAATGTTTGTATTATATATTTTTGTACCATTTTTCAATGCATTTCTTTTTTAACTCAATATTGACTGGTAGAGAATGCCATATGGCATTAAGTCCGCCTTGCGTACCATAACTGTGCATAAAAGTATAAATAAATAAATACCACTCGATGGCCTTCTTTTGAAAATGACTGTCTCGTAGAAAGAGATTACTTACCTCCAAGAACATAGTATTTCCTATAAACGGCTGCAGGAATTACACGGTATAGTCCATATCACAATTCAGTTCGAATTACTTTCGAATCTTACTCAGGGGTCAGACCAATAATCGCTTCCAAGTTAATCTGAGCCAACTCAACCTAACCTTTAATGTTACCAAATATTGCTTCTGCCATGTTGTGTCCAAAACACAAACTATTACCATATTACTAGAATACCAATATAGTTTCAATGCTTGCTTAATTAACCGTTTAATACTGTACCATCTAGCCGTTTGGTTTTGCTAAGCGTGTGTTCAACATGAGCTTGTTTTTTTGGTAAGACTAACAACGTAGTACTTTGATCAACCATTAAACGGTTTGCGGAACGTGTCGTCAGTGTGTATGACGCCGACTCGTCGGGCGCATTCACGGCTTGCGACAAACTGTCGCACAAATATATCAGTGTGATTGTGAGCCCCTTCCACTCACACAGTCACACCGTAACTCTAACATGTATGTGTAGGAATAGAACACTATTTTTATGAGATCGCGACTTGAGAGGGGTAGACGAAGTAGTTGACATTGAGCGGATTTTGACGAAATTGTTGGACTTGTATTGATTTTAGTAATGAGCACAAATATTTAAACAAGATAGAGATGTGTATTTGCGAATTTTGTCTACTTATAATGCTTACACCGTAACTCTCATATGTGTAGAAATAGAATGTCATAAGTCACGTAGTGGTATCATGACAGGTAAAACAATTTGATAAGTGTACGCATAAACAAGAAACAAGATACTGCGAAACATAATGACATTATTTTTGAGTGAAGTCATCTTGTGACGAGTGGGGAATAATGCGAGTAGTACCATTTTTTATGATACTGTGACTCTTGAATATGAGTATAATGTCATTCTCAATCAGTGTTAAAAATATAGAACTGTAATGCCGATTTATTAGTTCACTGGTAGCGAGCGTGACTGTGGATGCTGATATCATGGATATGATCGCCACTCTAATAGAGCTTTTCTTAGAAAATTCTCAGTAAATCTTATAAATGATTTATTTTTGAGAGTATCTCAATGTATCTCAATTCCTTTCCCTACTAAATAACACAATACCTACGAGTCCAAGTCCAACAAATAGAAAAGAATTAATCTATTTGAAATCGACCGACCTTTCCTAACAATACAACTCGGAACAAAACCGAAGCTATCCGTCTAAAAGGCGGCCGCAAGTTGAGCGTTGCGGGCGGGCGAGCCGCAGCGGTCGGTGGCGGGCGCACCGAACTCGAATGCCGCAGCTCGGACAAAAAAACTGACGAACGTCGACACTGGGAATAAGCGATGTTGACAGTTTGTCACACAACGGTTTAATAACGCGCACTTTTTTTATTTTTTTTATTTTATTGGTGCCCAGTGGAAATTCATCATGAACTTCCTTCGCCCCGGGGAAGGACGAAGGGGTATGCCGGACTCCTTTTTTTTATTTTTTTTTATTGGTGCCCAGTGGAAATTCTTCATGAACTTCCTTCGCCCCGGGGAAGGACGAAGGGGTATGCCGGACTCCTACCGGCTAAAACCACTGGAGCGGTCATATTCGGCACCTAAGGGAGGCTCCAGGTCCTCGTATGATCACACTAGAGCCACCCACTGGTGCCACGCCTATTGGCACATCTCGGAGAGGGTGACTGTAAAGCGGTCACCCCCCCAGGGGGATTGTAAAGGATCCCCCAAAGCGTCCCGCGGCAGCGCGTGACCACATGCGTGCTACCATCTTCTCTTGGGTCGCTTGGTGTGGGCACGCAGATTCCCCAATCTACGCACCCGCGAACCCAGAGGTCCCCCACCTTATAGCAACGGCAGGGGTTTTCAGGCGTATTGGAATTAGGCGCCAGGGCGGTTGTTACCCCGGCGCCGTCTCCTTCTTCTTCGAGCGGGATCGGCCCTCTCCCGATCCCGCTCTGCGGTCTCCTTCTGGAGCATGACGCTCTCACAGAAGGAGACCACTGCATTCCAGTTTTCGTGCTCTGCCAACATAGCCGAAATAGCGCGCACCTATGGACCTTTTTTTTATTGATGTCTCATGGAAATTCTACATGGAACTTCCTACGCCCCGGGGAAGGGCGAAGTGGTATGCCAGACTTCTACCGGCTAAAACCACTGAAGCGGTCATCTTCGGCACCGAAGGGGGGCTCCAGGTCCTCGTAAGATCACACCAGAGCCGCCCATTGGTGCCACGCCTTTAAGCACATCACGGAGGGGATGACTGTAGAGCGGTCACCCCCTCTAGCGGAGGAAAGGTAAAAAGTAAAAAGGTCGCCCCCCAGGCACTTCTCGCAGCGGATTGTAAAGGATATCCCCAAGCCTCGCTGTGCGCTGTGCTGCGCACACGGCGGCATGTGACCACGTGCGCACCGCCGTCTTCCCGGTCGTTCGGTGTGAGCACGCAGACTCCCCAATCTGCGCACCCGCGACCCCAAGGCCCCCCACCATGTAGTGACGGCATAGGGCTCAGGTGTTTTGGACTTGGGTGCCGGGACGGTTGTTGCCCCGGCGCCGTCTCGTCCTTCTCCATGCGGGATCGGCCTTCTCCCGATCCCGCTCTGCAGTCTCCTTCTGGAGTATGACGCTCTCGCAGAAGTAGACCACAGCACTCCAATTTTCATGCACTGCCAACATAGCCGACACTAGCTGGCAGACACAGTACTGGCAGCAGTCCAGTACTCCTACGGTTTATATTACTCGGAATATGTATTGTTTATATTACTTTTTTATCCTTATTTTTATCGATATTGCCCTCTAATATAAGCAAGCAATATTTGTACGCTATACTTAATGGCAAACATGATTGGACCACCGAACTACAATTGTTACATCTTGCATGCACTGATCTGTAGGAGATGATCATGTTCAAGCAAATACAATTTATCTTATGCTATCTTATAATAAAACACTCTTAAACGGATTTTATCGCGTATATTTTAGAATCCTGCGACCACGAACCCTGCAAAGTGTTCGAAACGTCAGGAAAAACCAAAATCTAAAATATACGCGATAGAATCCGTTTAAAAGTGTTTTATTATAATGTGTAATACTCGCGAAAACCTAAGACATTATTATATTATCTAATATCTTGTTGCGTGTAAGTTTGCAAAATTGTTAGGATTTTTTTATGTACCTGATCTTGTATAAACTATAGATTTGTGTGCTCTTGAAAGTTTCTGAGATAGACAATGAACGTGAAATAAAACTGCCTACTGCACGAAGTATTTAAAGCACAGGCGACTGCACAGTAATTGAACGTCTTGCATGCACTGATCTATATGACATACTCATGTTTAAACAAATAAAATTTATCTTATCTTATCCTGTTTTATAGCGTGTGAGTTTGCAGAATTAATTCTAAGGAATGTTTAAAATGTACCTAATCACAAGATTAGGTACCTATACATAAAAAATTCCACACAAACCGATAGGTTAACGATAACGAAACGATAGTTTATACAAATAAACTATAGGATTGCGTCCTCTCGAACGTTTTTGGAATAGACAATGAACTTGAGACGCCTATTGTACGAAGTATTTAAAACACCGGTGAACGCACAGTAAGTGAACGGATATTGTTTAAGTAATTCTGTAGACACGAACCATAAAAAGTAGGTCTTCTTTAATCAGTCCACTCCAATATTGTCCATGACCAAAAATGAACATTTGAAGGTTTTTTTTTACGGCACGGTTGATGCAGTAGCTGATACAATCTGCTGCGCTCCGGGTCATGGGGTTCGATTACCGTACTGCTGTATGATCTGCAGTTGCTCCGGGTCTGATTGTATTATGTGTCGTGTCTGTATGCGTCTGTTAACGCACCCACGACACAGGAAAAATCCTAGGGTGGGGCAACGTTTTTTTTTACTATTTTGGATCTCGGTTTCAGTGTATTATGCATTGTCAGCAGTTTTTTTCAGAACGCTCTTCCATTATTCTCGACCTATGAAATAGTCCAATATATTGTATTTCTGCAAGGTGTATCTCCTCTATTATATTTTATGCAACGTTGCCGGTTAGTTACGTAAGGCTTGGCTCACCAACGAGCTATGATTCCATACACGTTCCAACACTCAGGCACATAGTATTTTGCAGACTATTTATTTTGGTCTGCCAACCAAATCAAGGTCAATATCAGGACAATTTCCTTTTTTTTATATAACCTCTGACAAGGTAAAAAAATGTTTCGCCTGCCTTTAATCATTGTAATGCCACCTAGCAGTTCCCCTATGTTGTACCACATCATGCCAGTCACCCCGAGACATTAGTTATTTAGGCTCTGATACACAGAAATTGAATTATCGGAAATAAAAAAACTTTGACTTGACACACTCAGACCGGTGCGTTGTGGTGATCTTTGAGGGAAGCTTCGGTCTGGTAGTGGACTTTATTTGGCTGAAATTAAGAATAAAATAATAAAGTAAATAAAAATATATAGTAAATAAACCCCTCTGGGCAAACGTTATCTCACCATGGGATAAGGTAATCCTGGAGGGCAGATTAAAGTAGCTGCTTGATTTCTTCATACCTTATGATAAAAAAAAAGTATATCATAAGAAAAAAAAAAGAATATTAAGTAGCTTACAGAACGCAGGGCAGTTTGTGGCGAGCTGAATGTGAGTGGCGACACTGCGTACCCGAATGCTCCAGAGAGTCGGTCAGGGCCTCGTCTCCGCTCGCCTTTATTGGTTGGTTGGAGTGGAACCCCATGAGTGCCCGCAGGATTTTCAACTCTGGCTTGCCTTAGTTGGCCGATCAGAGGGGGGCCGCCAGAGCTATATGCTCGGGGGTGGAAGTGTCTAACGGCGTAATAACGGGGAAACCCGCTCCGAGTCTTCGAGACGCGCGATGGTGAAACCGGTGCCGCACCTCTCTACACCCCTAGCCGCTCACACCGGTGTTGCTCCTTGTCGCCTGTAGTGGTGGCCATTTAGGGGGGCCATCTTGTGAGTGGCGAGTCACCGTCTGCCACAGAATTTCACGATCAAAGTTGAAAGGCAGACGCCGTTGTTCCCGTATTTATTAGTTTTTTTATTCCATGTAACACCCATTGCAATAGACCTTATCGTTATAGTTTCCATCTCATACAATAGCCTTACACCACCGGGGACAATCCATGACTTCATTTTATAGTGCAGCTATGGAGAGTCCCCGGTTGGTGTCCCATTACATTTTAGATTAAAATTCTCTAAAGGGCCTCTGCGTGTTGGACCTATGTCCCCGCGTAAGCCTGTCAAAAGACCGGGTTCCCCCTTACAGGGGATATAACCCCGTGAAAAGAGAGACAAGAAAATAAATGTATTTCCAAACACTGTGGTGTTCAGTTGTATTCAAAAACACAAAAAACTATCTTTCTCTCTTTTCTTTTTATCTTATTTTTTTTTTTCGTGTCGTGGGTTCGTTTACAGACACAAATTCCACACACAATACCGGAACAACTGCCTGCAGATCATACACCGTGCGGGAATCGAACCCGCGACCCGGAGCGCAGCAGTTGACTGTATCAGCCACTGCACCAACCGTGCCGTCCATCCATAAGAATATAGGATCATCATCATCATTATATCAGCCGAAGCAGTTTGTCTTCAAAATGCTTCCTGATTATAGGATATAGTACATAAATATCATGAATATATAGAAAATATATATCTATGAGGGAGATGCATAGTTAATTCATAGGTGAACCGATGAAAATAGAATGTAATATTAGTAGATTACATATAGAATAATTTATATGCATATCAAACACCTACAGTTACTAGGAAACATAATAATAGTGTCAACAACCTAAGAACAAAGTGACCCAGTTCTGTATAAATAGATACTCGTAGTTTTTCTTCCATGGCGGCTTCGGTACGGAAAATAATACATTGCTGCTAACTGGCCTGAATAACTGAGTACATTACATCGCGAAGTTAATTATTTGGTGGAAATTATTCAAGTCTTGTCTAACCTACGAAGGTACTTAAGATGGCCGAAATTGTCGGTCTGACCTTATTCATAGTTAATATATTTGGTATTAAATTGTCAGAGTTAACTATGCACGTATTGGCGTTTATGATTTTAACTTATAATTAATTAAATCGGGTAGTATTTAAACAAATTACTGTAAATTCATATTACAAGTTGCCAAGTGACCGACAGTATGTGAGCTAATACATAAATATATACATGTTTGCGGCATTGGGAAGGCCCTTGAGCCACCCCAGCCGCGCCATAACCTACGATGACAGTATTTCTTTAAGGTTAAATAATAAACTTGTATTATTATAAGGGTAGTATTTAAGCGAGAGACTGTAAATAGTTGCTCATTCGGTATTTTAGTCGTCGTTCGTTGTTTCAGCCGAATAAAGTCCACTGGTAGACACAAGTCTCCCCCAAAGATCGTCACAATGGTCCGGCCTGGGTGGCTCATTGAGGGGTGTTGCCATAATCGCCGTTCTTGGCAGGCGGGTTGGCGATCGTAGTTGAGTTGTTATTGTACTTGAAGGTCGCTGCTGTCATCCTTCAGTATATCCCATAGTCGCCTTTTACGGCACCCACGGGATGAGATGGATGGGTTGGTGCTTACATAGCCATCATTTCTAGTCGCCCACTTTGTATTGTAGTGGGCAGAAAAAAAATGTAGTCGCACGACGAATTAATTCCCATTGAAATCAGGATCTCCCATCCTGACTTAAATGGGAATTAGTTCGTTGTGCCCCTACAATTTTTTGCACGATGATTTTCATCATCATTTCAGCTAAAATATGTCCACTGTTGAACAAAGGTATTGATATATAAATGGTTACACGCACTGTGTAGTTATTTTGGGCGGAATTTGCCTGAACTCACCACGCTTGGCAGGCGGATTGGTGAGCGCACAATGGCTGATATTACACAGCAGAGATGCTGGCCATCCCTCTGGTCTATTCTCTTAGTCGTGTATTTCGACATCCTCAAAAAAAGATAGTGGTACTGTATTCTTAATTTGGACACAATAAGGACTTAAAAAAACTCACGGACATGATGTTTTTAGGTGACTGTAATGACAGTTAAGGAGTATTAAAAACCATCGCTCTATTAACTACTAATTATCAGACTACATCACAACAACCAAAAAATGTAGTCGTGTTGATAATTAATACACAATTCGGTATAACAAGTGCAATGAGGCAGATAATCCGTTGCTGATTGAGGACCGCGACCTGACGGCATCAGCGAGATATCTCACAAAACCACTCTAAGTAGGCCCGCGAGATTCTCACAAAATCACCAAATGATATCTCAAAGATAGCTCTCTCAATTATACCGGTAAACTTATCTTATCGGTCATATGACGTCCACTACTGAACAAAGGCCTCCCCCATAGATTTCCACAACTGTGTCATCATATTGGGGGGAATTTGCCAGTACTCACCACGCTTGACAGGCGGGTTGGTGAGCGCAGAATGGCTACTGTTCCACAGAAAAGACGCTGCTGCCCATCCCTCTGGTTTAGAGTCCCTTAGTCACCTTTTACGACCTCCACGGGAGGAGATGCGAGTGGTGCTATATTCTTAATCCGGACACCACACTGATATATATAACTTTTTTTAATTGGTGCCCATTAGAAACTCTTCATGAACTTCCTTCACCCTGGGGAAGGGCGAAGGAGTATGCCGGACTCCTACCGGCTAAAACCGCTGGAGCGGTCATCTTCGGCACCGAAGGGGGGCTCCATTCATCCATCCACTCGAGACGGATATATATACCCAATAACCGTAAATCATGAAACCATGCAAAGTTCCCTCAGCCAAGGATCAGGTTAGGCTGGTAATATGATATGGAATTACTTGGTTTAGGTAGAGACAGGTATCGGAGCAATTATCATACATGTTCATTTTGCTAATGTTTGGACTACTCGGGAGGTAATAGTAAACATATAGGTAGAAAGGATGGTAGATTTTATGGGACACTAGAGGAAAGACTCGGGTGAACGTCAAATGTTACCCACCCTTAACTTCCTCGGGCTGACAGCCGCCTGCCACCGCGATGGCTGCAGCTACCTTTTCTGGCGTGATGGTGTAGTCCAGGTCGCGAACGCTCATCTCCACCGTCTTTATCGGCCGCATGATGCACACGGCAAAGATGGGGTTGAGCTCCTCCCGCATACGGCTCGCCAGACTATCAGCCTTAGCGCTGCAGTCTGCGCCAGCGACGGAGAGACTGAGGCTATAGGATTAAGAGATTTAAGTCTGAGGAAACTGCTGCTTCAGAAGTAGATATTTGGGCCTATTTTGTATGTATGTATAGTTACTGGTCCCTTGTTAAAGTATCATCTCCTCCCGTGGATGTCCTTAAATGGGATTTGGAATTTAAACCAAGTATATGATAGCGTCCTGTGTGAACAGCACTCAACGCTCACCAACCCGCCTACCAATCGTGGTGAGTACTGGTAAATTCTGCCCAAAATGACGACACACGGTATGTAAACGGTCGTTTATAGGGAGGCCTTTATTCAGTAGTGAAGATCTTTTGGTGGGCATGATGATGATGATGATGACCTCAAAAAAAATGTACGACAGTGCAATAAACATTGATTTTACTTGAATTAATGGAATCTTCTATTTAATTGAATGTTTAAAGAGTGTAGGCATTAAATTGTACCTCAAGTCTAAGATGATAATACATATTTTATTAATAGATTAAATGTAAGCACGTGACTCATTGATATGCTTAGTATAAAGCTAAAACTTATTGCTGGAAGAACCCGCCTAAAACAATAATAATAAATCACCAGACAGCGGTGACGACAAAGAAGGAGTTTCTAAAAATACCGTAATATAAATAAAACATTGAGAACACGAGAAGCAAACATTCGTATATCAAGGTATAATGTATAACCCAAAGAATACTTACTTTCAAATCACAAACTTAAAGGAAGCACCCAATGTGAGATAGAACTATAAAAGAACGCTTGAGACGAAATAAAGCATTGCCATAATATCTTCGTGCCTCGGAGGGTGCGTAAAATCGTCAGCTTGTCCCGGTTGTTGTCATTAGCGATTGGGCAGTTACAACCCTGGCATAAGGCTGGCCACTAACCACACAGATAAAAAGAAAGAAGAAGAAGTCACAATTATTACGGCTGGCAGGCCGATGATCAAAGTAAGTACCTATGATTTTATAAGTATACACACTACATTTTGTCAATATAGTAATAGACTGAATTAATTTGTTTGAATCTAGAATATAATAGTGGATTCTTACTAGCGATGATCATACATCATCGCTAGTAAAAATGAGACGGAGACGTGGTCACTCACTATGGGTTTTACAAGAAATCTCAAGGTCACTCAGTGAGCTGTGGAGAGAGCTGTGCTTGGTATTTGTCTACGAAATCTAATCAGAAATGAGGAGATCCGTCGAAAAACTAAAGTTTCCGACATAGCAGAAAGGATTAGTAAGCTGAAGTGGTGATAAGCACAAAGCTCATGAATCAGATGGACGTTGATGCAACAAGGTTCTTGAGTGGATACCTCGCACCGGAAAACGCAGCGTGGGATGACCTCTTACCAGATAAACCGATGAGCTGGTGAAGGTCGCTGGGACTCATTAGGGAAGGCCTTTGTTCGGCAGTGGGTATCCTGCAGCTGATATAGTGATGACGATGATTTGATTTTTAGAACAAACGCAAAAACCATAGACGGCAGCACAGACGATAACTAATGAAATATATCTTAATTATTTCGCCGTGTCGCGCGCTGGGACATTAATCTCGACAATCTGGAACCGGTCTAGACAATCCCCACACAATTAATACAAGCTAAACACTAACCACATATTATACAAATTAAAACCATCCCCCGAGACTCAGTCCGTCATCCATTATCGCGAACATCTTAGGGGATGAAAAAGAAAAATACATTAACATAATGTGGGTAGTTTATCATTTTTTATTGCCGCCAGCGACCGTTCCCGTACGGAGTGGAGTCTTTTAAAGAAAATCCGGCGATGCACGAGACCGGTACCTATACACTAGTACACTATGTTATGTACTGCGAAAGTTCCGTACCGTCACTGCGAGGGAAATTTCAAATTTAGTTCTAACTTTGTCGAGAACACTTGAATTCTACATACTCGTAGCGTAAACCTTTTTAACGTTTTGTTACATTCTGTACCCAAAACCTTTAAGAGATTTTCTTCGCTTATTTCCAACCATTCAAATAACGTTTTGCGGTAAAATAAGTGAAATAACAACTTGAACGAAAGCCAGTCTTACTATATTTGAAGCAAAAAGTAAATAGAAACCCCTTTCACAAAATACGTTCACGATTTAATGATACAGAGGAAAACACTATTCGTTCGTGGCAACGAGGTCAAGATATTGGGCCTAGAAAAAAAATTGCTTCGCCGAACTTACCATTTTTATGTAAGTTACAGAATATTTGTCGGGTGGACGTAAACGACAATAAGGGCAATAAGGTCCTCGCTCGTAAACCTAGGGACCCCTAAAACGGAGCGTGTACAGTCGGATCCAAATAAAAGTGAACACCACCTGCGGACTCGCCTTAAAGAATTAAATTAGAGATGTGACCTTTTAATTTGGCCGTGGCGATTCGTTGGCGCGCGTAAAAGAAAATAATTAACCTCTTTGCATGAAGTTTACGGGGCCCTCTCTAATTAGCTAATGCTGTACGTTGTCTTATAAATAATGCACGTTTAAATTGGGAGACATTTTAATTCTGAATGCCAATTTGTTGTAATTTAAAATTATTGTTTGTATTTATACTATTCTTTCGGGTTTAATTAAATTATTCAATTTGTGTGTGCATTTTTACTTGTCAAATAATAGTAGTTTATGAAACTGTTGCATTAAACACGAAAGTGTGTTTAAAAACCGGGTTCTAAAAAAAGTATGACACGAGTGTCTTAATATCTAGTTATGTGCAGTTTCATACACTACTTTATTTAATCTGAAACAAAACTTTTTTGGAATGCTATAAAAATGGCGCGCTCCGCATATGTAGTTAGAAAATAATAATTGATGGAATCTCCTTGGTGATATTAACTTCTTGGCTTTGCTTTACAATACAGGTAATGAAAAAAAAGTATTATAACACTATTTTTTTGAAGAAAAATATGTTATAACTAGCTGGGACCCGCGGTTTCACCTGCGTTTGATATAAAAGAAATTTAGAGTACGTCGACATAGACACTTGACATAGAATGACTTGACATTGGATTTTAAGGTTTTTTTTTTGCACGGACCCCTATTTATTTTTCTAAAATAAACGTAGCCTAAAATATTCCTTATAACATCAGCTATCTGCCGGTGAAAGCCCCGTCAAAATCGGTCCAGCCGTTTCGGAGATTCATCATATCAGCCACAGGACGTCCACTGCTGAACAAAGGCCTCCCCTTTAGATTTCCACAACGAGCGGTCACATGCCGCTCTCATCCAACGACTCCAAGCGACCCTCACCGGGTCGTCTGTCCACCTCGTTGGAGGTCGTCCCACGCTGCGTTTTCCGGTGCGCGGTCTCCATTCGAGAACTTTTGTGCCCCAACGGCCATCAGTTCTACGAGCAATGTGCCCTGTCCATTGCCACTTCAGCTTACTAATCGTTTTGGAGATTACCCGGGACAAACAGACAGACAGACAAAAAAATTAAAAATTGTTTATTTTTTGTTATAGGTACCGTATATACTTTCATATGCATTTAGTAAAAAGCTGTTATTTTGACATTACAAACATACACTTCAATTTTATTTATTTGTATGGAGTATAGATATTATTCTATTTTTAAATTTCGGTATTGTGTTTATAAAGTATGTCAATATATGTTTTGAAGTTTATAATTTGAATTTTACGATATGAAAGTAAATAAAAATCTTTACTAACGTTATTGATACAGGCGAATGTGTAAAATAAAACTGTTTGCATTATTTTTTATTAGGTTGTATTTTCTCCCGTTTCTGGAATAGTTTAATGCCATCTACGCTGTATTTACAACAGAAACGTGGCCTTAAGGATCCCTATCGTGCAAAAGGTGAATGTTTCTAGCCCGACCATAACTGTTTCCTTTATTGGACTTGTACAACTCGCGTAGAATGGTAAACACCTAACATGGTCCATGTTTTCTTTGTTTTACTATACCTAATTTGTTGCCACAATTCCAGTTTATTGTAACTTTTCATCAGTAAATGCATAAATCTTGCTGATCAATTAAACACGAGAGGTAGCATCAGATCCCAACTGACAGCTACCTTGTTCATCGTCAATTTGATGGTTATTTTCTTGACATATATTAAGATTTATTGTTGACTAGCTGGGACCCGCGGTTTCACTCGCGTTTAATTTAAAAGAAATTTAGAGTATTTCGACTTGACATAGAATATATATAGTGGATTTCAAGGTTTTATATTTTTTGCGCGGAACCTTAATTATTTTTCTAAAATAAAAGTACGTTATTCCTTATAACATCAGCTATCTGTCAGTGAAAGTCCCGGCAAAATCGATCCAGCCGTTTCGGAGATTACCCGGAACAAACAGACAGACAAAAAAATTAAAAAATGTTATTTTGTTGTAAGTACCTTATATACTTTCATACATATTAAGTAAAAAGCTGTTATTTTGACATTACAAACAGACGCTTCAATTTTATTTATTTGTATAGATGTATAGATTTGACACCAGAAACAATCAGTTCATACATCAGTAATAATGTGTGTTTTATTTGACGTAAAGCAAACTGCCTTGCGACATTGGCAGATAATATTGTAGCAGTCAGATATAACCAGTGCGCAATGAATGTAGCCACCGCTACCAAATAATTGAAAATCCACAATAAAAGCAACATTTTTAGGAACCCAACCCACCCATTACATTCTTGATGTAAAACCGGACTCTGCCTCCCCCCTTGGGGCCAGTCGTGAGCGATCTCGTACTGTTACGCAACCAATGTGCCGCATTGCCGAAAATTAGAATAGTCCGGACCCGGGACGTACATCCGATTACATCAATGTAATCCGAGTGATTAGTGAGCGTGTTTGCGTTGACTGTACAACGCTAAAAGATAACATTACTGGCCAACTTTGATTAAATATGTGTTGAATTCTATTGATTTATTAGTGTCATTATAAATTAAGCCTTTGTTTTTTAATGTGTAAGAATATGTAGTCATCGACCTACAAAACATTTAGTTATGAGTAGTTCAATTATGGTTTTACAGAGAAGTATTTTTAAACCTTTATAGCTGTTTACTATTATCCGAATTTTTTAATACTAGACCTGGATTTTTTTTTATTTTTTTTTTATTTATTTATTTATCCACACTTACAACTACTTTTACAGGCATAGCCCAATGCAATAGCGTACAACAAATCTCAAACAGTTTTACATCTTATTAGGTATAACATATTATATACAATGTTTTCTTTGTGAATTCACTCAATGTGCAACTAAATATGTCTGTGTCCCTCGCTACGAGGTTGAGAGTGCGAAGTGCACGCAGTAGTGGCGCCTCGCTCAGCAAGTTAGTGCGTCCGCGCGGCACCGCCAGCAGCGGCTAATATAAGTATAATGTCTCCTAAAATTTTGTTGTATCAAATATATGGAGAAATTGTATGGTCACAATTGTATCATGTATAATAAATTATCAGTGTTGCCAGCGCGTGTATTTAAATGTAATTAGATGTAAACGTTTAGTTATTATTGGTGCCTTTGCGTTGATTTGACGCGAAAATAAATTGTTATTCTTTCTTCTTTTTTATGTTTTTCCACTCCTTAATCTATGCCTTTCAATAGAATCCGTTCAGCTGTTTGAGCGAGATGGAGCCTCAAAAGCAAGCATTACATAAATCGTTCCATTACTTGACTTTGATGTACTTGTACACGTGTGTGGAGCGATGGATGCAACTCCAACGTGTTAAGGGGCGAAATAATCAACTGGGGGAAGCGAATTACTTTGGAAAGTTAAGTTAGCTATATACTAACTAGTGACACCCCTGGGACTTTGTACTCGTGTCTGCTGACCTTTGTAGATTTGTACATAATAATGTGAACTGTCATGATTTACTGTTTTTAATATGTTTATTGACATGTGTTAGCTACGCTGCCGCGATGGCGCGTGACATTCGAATGGTTGAGAGTCCACGGTGGAGCGAGTTCGTTTGTTGGTGCTCGGGCAGTCAGTTCCGGTCTAGTATTACTTGTTACAGTTGTTCTGAATTTGACACATTGATATTCTTTTGCCAATTATTCAAATTTTCGTGAATATATACTCTATGGTTAACTTTACTCATCTTTACCGTGTGATACCGGCTAAGAACATTACACCCTACCTCGTCCTGTAGGTATCATGAAAGGTGACTATTTATTTAAAATAAAAGAAATAAATAATAATAAAACGTACCTGAAATTTCTTTGATCTTTTTAAAGCGTTGTCCCGCCAAGGATTTATCCTATGTCGTGGGAGCGTTTACAGACATAAATTCCACACACAATACACCCAGACCCGGAACAACTACCTGCAGATCGTACAAATATTTCTTCCATGCGGGAATAGAGCCTGGAGCGCAGTAGCCGACTGTATCAGCCGCTGCACCAACCATGCCGTCAAGTTCATAATATAGAACAGCACTTAATGCATCATCATCATCATCATCATCATATCAGCCACAGGACGTCCACTGCTGAACAAAGGCCTCCCCCTTAGATTTCCACACCGAGCGGTTACATGCCGCCCTCATCCAACGACTCCCAGCGACCTTCACCAGGTCGTCTGTCCACCTCGTTGGAGGTCGTCCCACGCTGCGTTTTCCGGTGCGCGGTCTCCATTCTAGAACCTTTGTGCCCCAGCGGCCATCAGTTCTACGAGCAATGTGCCCTGCCCATTGCCACTTCAGTTTACTAATCCTTTTCCTTTCAGTTTACTAATACTTAATGCATATAATCTACTTATCTGCATTCAGCTTTATGCTGCGATAAGTAATGTCACCCGTGTGGTGGAGGATGGGCAGCAGCGTCCTTCGAGTATATTGACAACTCAACTGCGATCGCCAACCCGTCTGCCAAGCGTGGCGATTATGGCAGAACCCCCCAATGAGCCCACAACACACCCATATCGGTTGTTGTGGTGAACTTTGGGGGAGGCCTGTGTCCAGTAGTGGACTTCATTCGGCCGGAATGATGATGATCGTGATTAAGCAGGCGAAGATCGTTGACGCAGTCTTTTGGACGACCAATGAACAAAAATTTGCATCCTCGGCTTTCTATTTCAGGCTCTTTTCCACTGGGAGTCCTTAGCTGCGCGACAGCTGCTGTCGCTGTTTTTAGCTAATACGGGTGCAGTTCTCTTCTCCCGCTTTCTCTCCCCAGCTAGTGGGATATGCCTGCCTCGAAGAAGAGGCCTTCGCTCTTCAAGAACTATCACTGCCAACCATCTTATGAACTATGGCTGAGCCTGTGCTGGGCCTACCCCAAGATTTTACTTATCTTTAGGGTCAAGTCAAAATGAAAAAAAAAAGATGGAACCCTTGTAGGATCACTCGTGTGTCTGTCCGTCTATCACAGCCAATTTGCTCCGAATCTACAAGACTGATTAAGTTAAAATTTGACACACGTGTGAATTTCTGCGACCCAAACACGGACGTGTAATCTAAAGAAATTAATTTTGAATAAGGGGGTAACTTTTGAAAGGGAAATAAGAAAATTAAAGAAAAATGTTTTACAACCAGTACCGAGGAACATATCAAACCGAAGAGCTTGCAGCGAATGTATCATTTAAAAAAAAAGTAAATAATTGTAATATATTAGAAAATTTACCATCCCCCCCACTTTTCTCCGAAACGACTGAGCCTAAAGTTTTGAAAATAATATGGCATATAGACATAAACTAGAAGCAAAGAATTGCTTATAGTTTACATAAAAATCTACAAGAACTCCATGATCATACCATATAATAATATGGTAAATCTTTCAATATTGAGTGTTTAAACTTACATTTGTAGTTGACATCTATAAGAGAACATGCTTTACAACTACAATGTTAAGTTTGTTCTTGGGTAAAATTATTGGTAAAATACAGAATTCAACTATAGATAGATAGATAGATACTCAGCAATTTCCCTCTACAATCCCACCGGATTCCATACATTCTTTTGTTTGTTACCACAAACATATGCAGATCACCGGCAAACAACACTTAACATATTCATTATTCGAAACCCTCTCCACCTGAGTTCAAGTCACCAGTTAATGTTGCTCGTAATTCCCTATATTTTCCATAAAACGTACAACAATAAACAATTACCATTACAAAAAGACAATTAGCCGCCGCATAACTTATATCACAACAATAAAAACTATGTAAATCGTGATGTTGGCCACATTAACAAGTTGTACATCAAGGAAACGAATGCGTTTAACATTCATGAGTGACCCCCGCTTTATTATCCGTTTTATTTGCGGGAGAAAAAGTTAATTATGTATTCCCGTTTAATTAGTAGGGGTTCGGGATAAGACGAGCATCCCCTCTCGGATATAATGTATAGTTCCGTCGGGGGCGCCCAAATAATTCAACACCTTCTGGGTCTACCCGTAACCTCGTTATTCTAGCCTACTTTGCTATTATTACTGCTGTGAAATGTGATTGTACAGTGATTTTGAAAATTTAACTTAATTAATCAGTGCTTGGATTTTTTTTAATGATTTTATACAGATATAAATGTAGTACATAGGCAGGCGTGCAACAAAGCCAGAACCTGAAAAACAACACAAAGACGGGTTGTTGAGCGCAGTATGGCTACTGTTCCATGAAAAGGACGCTGCTGCTCATCCCTCTGGTTCAGAGTTCCTCAGTCACCGTTCATGATATCCAAGGGAGGAGATGGAGTAGTGCTATATTTATGCGAACACCACACGGAATAAGCCTTAGTAACTTGTTACAACAGTGAGAAGGGAAAATGTCATAAAATCTAAACATTATCTAGTTTCCAATGAATAGTTATTTGAAAAAGCTTTTAAGTTCAGTTTGCAAACAGCTCTCACTGTTTAGCATATTCGATACAAACATGTACTGAGCGGCGAACTCAGTACTATTTGTGCAACATTTATGTAAGAAAAATAAACACAATGTATTGAAATGTACGTAAGGACGTGAAGCGCACAAACTACCTGAAACTGCGCACACCGGTGATAGCCAGAAAAATCTCCGGCGATACTGGTTTATCTATACAAATAAATAAAATTGAAGTGTCTGTTTGTAATGTCAAAATAACAGCTTTTTACTGAATGCATCTGAAATTATATACGGTACATATAACAAAAAAAAACAATTTTTTATTTTTTTGTCTGTCTGTCTGTTTGTTCCGGATAATCTCCGAAACGGCTGGACCGATTTTGACGAAACTTTCACTGGCAGATAGCTGATGTTATAAGGAATAAATTAGGCTACTTTTATTTTAGAAACATAATTAGGATTCCGCGCAAAAAAATTAAAACCCTTGAAATCCAATGTATATATTCTATGTCAAGTGTTTATGTCGAGGTGCTCTAAATCTGCTTTAAATTAAACGCGGGTGAAACCGCGGGTCTCAGCTAGTCATAAAAATATTAGATCGTAGACATCCACTGTTGAATAGTGAAGTCGCAGTGACGGGTACAATAAACGGATACTTTTTAAAAACCTTGCCCCACACTAGGGCTCCCGTGTCGTGGGTGCGTTTACAGACACAAATTCCACACACAATACACCCAGACCCGGAACAACTACCTGCAAATCATACAAATATTTGTCCCGTGCGTTATATCGAACCCGCGACCCGGAGCGCAGCAGCCGTATGTAGCCACTGCTCCAACCATGCTCTCTAGTTTCCAAAATGTCTATTAATTTAAACGACTCATTTAACCAAACAATCATAAGTAGACACAAAACCACACAATTAATTATCACATTGTTAAAATTTATTGAGATTTTGTGTTATCATTATTTTATGTGGTCGACTGTACCTGTGGTTTTAATGTTTATCGTTATATGTCGTTATATGAATGGGTGCTTGCAGTGTGTCTGATCTGTGTTAAATGCTTTATATTTTCTTCAAAAAGGGTGATAACACCCTATTGAAGAATTTATAGACCCATCTCACTTCTGATCCATGTTTATAGGCTGTTTTCAAGGGTCATAGCTGAGACCGCTCACCGCAGTGATTATTGGGACGTCGATGTTCAGGAGTGGGAGTTTATAGGATGTGTATGTTAAGATATTGTTTGTTGTTGAAACGACGATCCTTACTCTGATTTCTCCTGTATAGCGGGTACAGTTTACAGACATAAATGTCACAAACACAAACACCTAGAACCGAAACAACTACCTGCAGATCATACAAATATTTTATTGTGCGGGGATCGAACCCGTGACGCGTAGGGAAGAAAGCCAATTGCTTAACCAGTGCGCCAACAGACAGTTCCAGTTCAGACAGTGGACGTTCTTTGGTTAATAGCCTGATGACAACGATGGTCTTATAACGGGCTAACTGGAACACCTTTCACTAGCATAGTGTATATATGTAGTCTGTAACAATGAGTTATCAATCAAGCTGTTGTCTTGTCGACAATAGAGAAGGCAACGTGATTAAAGCAGCTGACAGCATCTTCGTACTGGTTTAATTTACAAACAATCGATACGATTAATAGACTTGTAGTAACGGCAATAATATATTATAATTAATGGATTGCATTAGTGTAATTATAGTCAGAAGTTTAACTATACTCTGAGGATTGTACGTGTTAACTTGCAATGTCTTAGGTTTTCACGATTGTTACTCATTATAATAAAACACTTCTAAACGGTTTTTTACAAAACGTTGCTCCACAGTAAGATTTCTCCTGTGTCGTGGGTGCGTTTATAGACACGAATTCCACACACAATACACCCAGACCCGGAACAACTACCTGCGGATCATACAATGTTTCGAACACTGCGGGGATTAGTTATCATGTTCCCCCGGGAAGACGGTGGCGCGCACGTGGTCACGTGCCGCCGTATGCGCAGCACAGCGCACAGCGAGACTTGGGGGGATCATTTACAATCCTCCCCGAGAAGTGCATGGGGGGCGACCCTTTTACAGTGGCCTTCCCTCCGCTAGAAGAGGTGACCGCCTTTTTAGTCATCCCCTCCGAGATGTGCCTAAAGGCGTGGCACGAATGGGCGGCTCTAGTCTGATCTTATGAGGACCTGGAGCCCCCCTTCGGTGCCGAAGATGACCGCTCCAGTGGGTTTAGCCGGTAGGAGTCCGGCATGCCCCCTCGTCCTTCCCCGGGGTGAAGGATGTTCCATGTAGAATATCTACTGGACATAAATAAAAAAAAGGGATTAGTCATCTTGTGACCACGAACTCTGCAAAGTTTGAAACATCAGGAACAAAAAGCTATAATATACGCGATATTTTTCCCGTTTAAAAGAGTTTTATAGTGATAGCTTGATATTTAAGCATATTTATTAATATTTAATGTATACGGACACTAACCACCGACTCTTCATGGCTGCAGTATAACAATACATAATATAGGAAAGTAACCGGAGGTGTATGCAATGGAAGTGGGATATACAAGGACAAGTGTATTTAGCGATTCTTTTAAAAAAGTAATTAATTGATAATATGGCATCTGCCTGCTAAACTTTAAATTGCATGCTGCAGCAGGTGTTGACTTGGCCATATTTTTACTATAGAATAGAAAATAGAAAATATATTTATTCAAGTAACCAAGACTCATTTGTGTTAGTAGTACTTATTCTGCGCTTGTTCTTAATTCTATGGCTCACACCCATGTTGGAAGGATGCGTATGATGTTTTGGGTGTGTTTGCTGATCTGTTTAAGGCGTTCGACTGCGTAGACCACCGCACGCTCATTATGAAGCTTAAATACTGTGAAATTCAAGGTAGATCTTTAGATCTTTTAATTTCATATCTGGAAAATCGAGATCACAATGTAGCAAAAGAGAACGTCGCATCTACAGCTTCACCAGTTAAAATGAGTCTAACTCAAGGATCAATTTTGGGGCCATTTCTGTTTCTTTTTTATAGCAATGAATTATATGATAAACCATACAATGTCAAACATAGTCTTATTTACGGACGATACATCGTTCAAGGTAAACAGAGAGGATAGACACCCTGTAGAATCCAATGATATACTTCGTAAGATATTCGACTGGTTGTTGGCCAATAATCTACTCCTAAACGCAGATAAACCAAATGTGTAAAATTCTTAACGGCAAATGTGACCCATATAAGTAATCAAGAAAATCTCGACGGAAAAATATTAGATCTAGTCCCCTTAATCGCCTTTTATGACATCCACGGGAGATGGGTTGGTGCTATTCATAGCCGGCACCACACGGCATATAATTACCATACTTTATTTCGTACCAAACGGCAATTTCATTAGTAAAGACCTAGTATACTAAAATAATTGTAGGTCTCTACATAAACCGGTCATTCAGGGTGTACCTGCCGTGCAACAGCACAACGTCACTTGCCCGGGTTGATCAGAGTCTCAGAGGTCATGCAACTAGGACCTCAAGTATCATCGTTTCTAAGTAAAAGTATTTAGGTACAACAAATAAATCATGGTCAGTAGCATGGATGACCAGTAACCGCAAGCAGCACCCGTTCACGAGCATGACTCAAATAAATAAATAGTTCCACAGTTCATCATCAGTTCTGCTGAATGAGGTCCAGTGCTTGACACAGGCCTCCCCTAAAGAACACCACAATGACCAATATGGGTGTTTTGTGTGCTCATTGGGGGATTTTGCCATAATCGCCATGCTTGATAGATGGGTTGGTGATTGCAGTTGAGTTGTTAATGTACTCGAAAGGACGCTGCTGCCCATCCTCCGGCTAATCGCTTAGTCGACTTTTACGACACCCACGGGAGGAGATGGGGTGGTGGTACACAGCACAATTACATACCTTTATTCTAATGGAATGAACTCATCTTACACAATTATGTTAAACCAATATCACCAACAAATTTCTATATTAAACAACTCATTCTTACGTTAATGAACAAAAGCATACATATAAATGACGTAATTATTAACCAAGGATAGGAGAGCATTTGTCAAAGTTTTTACAAGTTCTGCGACGAATCACATTAATTAACAAATATTCAAATGGAAAGCGTGTGGGCGTCTTTCATCTGGAACCACGAAATAAATAGGTAGATACAGAAGTACCAGAACAATTACTGCCCGGTATTAAGGACACGCATAGAACATACCTGAATAAATTAATGATGTTACACAATCGAAAGTCAAACCGCAAAAAAAGAAACAAATTCCTACTGCGTACAAATGCAAATGCAACATTTGCAACACTGCAGGTCACCTAGGGATGTCATCATTTTGCAGATTTACCATCATATCAAGCCAAAGGACGTCCACTGCTGAACAAAGGTCTCTCCCATAGATTTCCACAACGAATGGTTACATGTCGCCTGCATCCAACGACTCTCAGTGACCTTCACCAGGTCATCTGTCTATCTCGTTGGAGATCATCCCACGCTGCGTTTTCCGGTGCGCGGTCTCCATTCGAGAACCTTTTTGCCCCAACGGCCATCAGTTCTACGAGCAATGTGCCCCACCCATTGCCACTTCAGTTTACTAGTCCTTTCAGCTGTATATATAAAAAAGTAACTTTAATTCTTCTACGTATCTCCTTATTTCTAATTCGATCTCGTAGAGAAATATCAAGCATAGCTCTCTCCATAGCTCGCTAAGTGACCTTGAGCTTTCTTATGAGGCCCACAGTGAGTAACCACGTCTTTGTCCCATATGTCATCACTGGTAACACATTTGGCATATAATTGGTAATATTAACTATGCAAGCGCAATCTCTTTGTTCTTCAACTAGCTGTGCCGTATTGAATAGAGTCATCCTTTTGTAGTATATCTGTTCTGTGTCTAGAATTCTCAAAGTCGACGGATTTAAATATCTAGCTGCCGTAATGCGTACCATTAAATCGAGCCGACGACTTTATATTTTACTAAACTAGTAAAAACTCTATTGTTTTAGAGTGTTTATTTTATTGTGCGTTTTGTGGGTAAAGTTTTACAGTAAATAAAAGTAAAGTATAATTGTAGGCGCTGACGGCTTTGTGGTTCACTTGACAACAATTTATGAAACCACATTTGAAATATAGTAGATTTAGAGATTGAAGAAGCGTTACTGACATCTTTAGTAGCTGCCATTATATTATATTTAGAGAGCCAATTTTATTATTGAATGGAAATCACCGAAAATTTTGTAATTACTTGAGTAATTTTGTATAATGTAATGTTCAATACAATTTGAGCGGCTGTCCAGGAACATTCTCTACACCAACAGTTTCTATATGTTGGTTTGTGCAGCCATATTGTCAAAATTGTTTAGCGTTGCAGCAATTAATTTTCCTGTGAGCCTACCCTTATTGAAAATATGTCCCATCCAGGACGATGTTTCTAGATGCGGAAGGCGAAATTAAGAGTGTTGTCACAAATTGCGAGATGCTTGTTTCCACTGGATGTAATCGGTGAGCTGATAGTTTGGCGTATATGTCTATGGTAGTATTCTTCACAACGATTAAACGCTGTTGTTCAGTAGAAGATTCTAGCAGCTTGATCAAACCGTGTGGTGTCAGCTAAGCATCACCCATCTCATCCAGTGGGAATCGTAAAAGGCGACTATGGGATTAGCCAGAGCATCAGCAGCAGCGTCCTTCGAGTACATTAACAACTCAACTGCGTTCACCAGCTTGACTGCCACGCGTGGCAAAGCCCCCCAGTGAGCACACAACAGACCCAGACCAGACCCAGGGGCATGTGTCTAGCAGTGGACTTTGTTCGGCTGAAATGATGATGATGATGATGATCATTATTTCTGTCTTTTATAGACTATTTAATACAGTATCTCGTTTTTCACGGCTAACTAAGCTGATACGAGAGCTTCATACCCTCCCACAAGCATTATATTTTTAAGTGACAAGTGTGTGACTGATATTCTTTTCCCGCTATGGTGTCACTTCTTTACGCTTAACCAGGCTTTGGTGAACAATTGTGAACCTCCACAATGCGCTTGCACCATATCAACTGCTCCTCTGCAATTCCGATGCTCGATGTAAAATGCGACCATGTCCCGCTTGGCGCAGTCCTTGAAACAGAGCAACGGCCTCTGAACTTTCTTTTTGGATTCACAGCTACACACATCGAGAGATTCTTAAAGAACTTGAGCTTAAAATCTTTATTTGTTAACACACCTGTTATGTTCCTAGCAGGAATTCAATTGCTGTATATTCGCCTCTTCCAGATCGTGCCAGAACAGATTATTTACCTTTCTCGTCCAGTTTCATACATTGCTAATTCACTCAACGTTAAAGTCAATTCTATGACAGTCCTATCGTGTATAAATAAGATATCCACCACAAACTCGCTAGTACCAACATCCATTTTTTCATTAAGGCTTTGCCGGATCGGGAAATAACTGCATAGGTTTGGCTCACCAGAAACAGTAAATATTTAACCTACATTTTATCTGTCGTCCATAATTCAAGCGTTAATTTTACTTGCTCAGTAAAAAATAACTTAGAATTGTACAACGTGCTAACTTCATTATCTTACTCTGTAGGGATATCATTTTTATTCTTTCTCAACTTTATCTTTGGCTTCAGTCCTTTGGGTAATGGTCGGATTATCAAAGTTAATTTGTTATTAATTGTTAGGAATAAAATGCTTTGGAATTTGTGTAACTATGTATCAATTTGTTGGACAAGATAAATTTATGTTCTCTTAAAATTCATACAATAATGAACAAGAGCTCAATTACATAATATAAATATGTTGTGTTGTATTACGTACGGGAATCGAACCGTGGTGTGATGATGTCTACTTTAATGACAGTGCCCGACGTATGGTAAAAAATATCTGCCATCGGCCATATTAAAAGTAGTGGTTCTATATTCTTTGGATAGTCCATATATCTTTTCAAATATTTCAGTTTCCTTCCAGGGCTATTTTTCTCACAGTTATTCCTCAAAATTCCAAGTTTATCCAAACTACTCGCACTTTGTGGAAACCAATTACAAGAGCCGTAAAGCGCTGAACCCGTATAACAAGTCTATAACGCGTACAATAATCGTATTTCAAGTGTAATAGGAATACCTAGCGATCATACTGGATGCTAATAACGTCATTTGAATGGAAACTATGACGATACCAAATAATAAGACAGTAAAATAGTTTCATTCCACGACTGAGATTATGAGAACAAGTCTCGCTTGTTCTTTGTGAAGTCTAGACGAGTAGACAGCTATTGATAAGTGAGATCAGCTTTTAAGGTGATATTGTTGGATGAATATCATTATAATATTCCAATTATTAATTGAAATGACTACGAGACTAAAGCGAGGCGACGAGAACAGTGTGATGCTGTGTAGGACTATACCTTACATTAGCTTTACTATTGCTAGCATTAGAATTGTCATGGGCCGGCATGACACACACCAGGCAAATGATTTGCTTGACTCGTCACTGAAATCAAAAACAAAACTCATTTTCGGAATCTAGTATACCTACAATAAAAGTCCATAGTTTGGAGAGAAAAGTGCGATTTCTAAATCGTAAGTAATAAATACATTTGCTTTAACTTGTACTTGGAATACAACCAACTAAAAGCAAGATACAATTGTTAATATCAGCCCAATGAATAGCCAGCCAAATGAATCCTGTCCTAATCTAAAACCACAAATAAATCCTTCAAGAAAACCATTGTAATTTTCATATGGTTAGTAGCCTACGTTATGTTAGAGTTGTACAAGCTGTCTAAACACCTCCGAATTGCCTTAACGACTGCTGTCTAATGGCGACAACTGGGACCTATGATTTTACTGACAACTGACTGATAGCGCGAAGCGTTGCTTATTCTCAACAATCATTTTTCAATCTGTGAGCGCCTGAAAAATAAATGCTCTAGGATATTGTACGAAAATAAAAAGAATATTTCAAAGAGCGGCAATTGTACTTCAAGTCGGTCAGAGAGTCAAACTGTATAGTTAATAAATAAGAGTATTACTATTTATCAAACAGAGAGACGTGGATGATAAAACTATATGGGTTTCGCTTCGCTTCAAAATTCGTTTATTCAAATTGAGATACATAATGAGGTCTTTTTTTACGTTACTATATAACAAAATACCGTTTATTCGCATCCCCTTCACAGCATCTTAGTGTAAAGCTTAAATTAAACATCCTAGCAAAGCATCTCATAACTATCATATCATCCGAAGGATGTGCAATACTGAACAAAGGCCTCCCCACATATTTTCACAATTATCGGTTACGTGTTGCCCTATCTTAAAACTCCCAACTCCCCCACCAGGTCTTCTGTCCATCTTGTTGAAGGCCGTCCCACGCTGCATATTTCTGTGTGTAGTTTCTACTCAAGAATATTTTTGCCCCAACGGCCATCAGTTAGGCATCTAGAACGAACTAAAGTATAGTCACAACATCTTTTGATGCGTTATATGCAAGTCAGCGTCTTCAGGCGATCTATTCATAACGTCGCAGAATATTGACGTAAGTTCTATTTATCCGCAGTAGTGTCGAGAATATTCACAGCCAACGTTTACCCGCGGATATTTTTATGCATCCGACTACATTTAAAGTACTATAAATCTTGGGAGATTGTTTGTATATTGAGCATAATATATTTATGAATCCGGGACAAATTGTCATGAATGTAAAGCTGTATCGGATTTGGTATATGAAGATATAGTTACATTGTTTTGTCTGTAATATATTGGTGAGTGGTAGTATTAGGGACATCAACAAAGTTTACATTACTTTGCAAACGTGTGGCTTCAAGACAAGAACAGACCACCCCTTCTTCTAAGGGAGTGCCTTAAAAGGGCGTGGCGCACCTAAAATTACTACCACACAGTTTGGCTCAGATTCTTTAGAGTGAATTTTTATGTTTTGCAAGTTCAAAATGTTGAATTTTCAGAAGTTTGGGGCACAGAGGTTCTCGAATGGAGACCGCGCACCGGAAAACGCAGCGTGGGACGACCTCCAACGAGGTGGACAGACGACCTGGTGAAGGTCGCTGGGAGTCGTTGGATGAGAGCGGCATGTGACCGCTCGTTGTGGAAATCTAAGGGGGAGGCCTTTGTTCAGCAGTGGACGTCCTGTGGCTGATATGAAGTTCAGAATGCTATAATAATATAGTAAACTGAAATACAAACGGAATTCAAAACGTCTAATTATGCGTTTAATATAGCTAGTTTATTTTGAATTTATATTGTGGGAAAATTAGCGTTCGGTTCAGCTAAAAGCACGCATTCTACCGCAAGCAGCAGTGGTATAATTTAGATACTACTGTATTATGTTTAGAACGGCACTGTGAAATTAATTACTTAGAGAGATAAATAACTTAATGTCTTGAAGGACGAGAGCAGTGTGCTGCTACGCAGAACTAAACCTAGTCCATTGTTATGGTCAGGCATGACGCTTACTACGAGGCGAATAACTAGCTGGTCTCGTAAACTATTTGTATAAAAAACGATTTAAAATAAATAAAACAACGTGTGGTGCCGGCTCAGAATACCACCACCCCATCTCCTCCCGTGGGTGTCGTAAAAGTCGACTAAGGGATTAGCCGGAGGATGGGCAGCAGCGTCCTTCGAATACATTAACAACTCAACTGCGATCGCCAACCCGTCTGCCAAGCGTGGCGATTATGGCAAAACCCCCCAATGAGCCCACAACACAGTCATATCGGTCGTTGTGGTAATCTTTGGGGGAGGCCTGTGTCCAGCAGTGGACTTCATTCGGCCGAAATGATGATGATGATGAAAACATTTTGACATAAAAAAATACCGACTTTAAAAACCCCAGACGATATAAAAATAAGCTAGATATAAAATATAACTTCGCGTTGGTCCGCATGAATCATGGTTGGGGCATACCTGGCCCCACCCGACTTCATAAATAAAGTTATTTTATCCTATAAAGTGGTTTTAATATTTTTATATCGTGTAGGGTTTACGAAGTAGGTATTTTTTTTGTTATAATGTTTTATTTGTTTCTTTTTAGTGTACATAAATGTAAGAATTTGATATCAGACAATGACGGCACGGTTGGTGCAGTGGCTGATACAGTCGGTTGCTGCGCTCCGGGTCGTGTGCTCGATTCCCGGAAAAAATATTTGTATGATCTGCAGGTAGTTGTTCCGGGTCTGGGTGTATTGTGTGTGGAATTTATGTCTGTAAAACGCACCTACGACACAGGAGAAATCTTAGAGTGGGCAAGGTTTAAAAAAAAAATAACACTAAAAATAAGAATGACTCATATCGGATCTGAGAGGAATCGAAACTATTAAGACATCATCTAGATAAGTGCTGTCAAATTAATCTGTTTATTGAAGCTGGTTAAAACAGCACTCAATCAAATATAATGAAATTTATATGTAACTAACACGAAAGCATTTTGCACCAGTTAAAAAAGAATTGCTCAAATCGGTCCACAAATATCGGAGTAATCGGTGTACATACATAAAAAAAATATTCGTTGAATTGAGAACCTCCTCCTTTTGAAGTCGGCTTAAAAATTAAGACTTCTATTGTTGTTAACCTCTACATTTAAGGTCAACCTGCCTGTGTTCAGAAGGACCTCTCGGGTGACAGTAGGAGCCGATAAGAATGACCCATGGTCAATCGCTGTAGTGCATGTTAATTTGTCATCATATCATAATGTTAAGACGAAATTTTTGATATAATTTTCGTGTCCATTTTAAGGCCCGGATCAATTTTAAAACCGTTCTAAGAGCAAATTAAAAGTTTAACACAAAGCTTTTCTGGATGCATTCAGTAAGAAGTAAACGTGTTGGAGCAATTCTTTGACACTTGATCTAAGCTAAATAGGAACCTCTACTGACACACTCTTAATGGGCTAATAGTAGATCAGTGCAGAGCATTCCTCGGTAGCGATCGATCAGCTCCGCCAACTGTTGTTAATACACTGTCACTGTCTGCCTTGGCTTAATGTTGTCTACTATTGCTTGTTAGTGATTGCCACATTGACAACTGAGATTGCAAGGGAACGGACTAGTTATCAGACTTCTCTTAGTACGAAAGTTAAACCCCATGGTTATTAATTATATTTCATGGGTTTGAGGTATGGTTAACTAAGTTGGCGTTTGCTTAACGACTATGAACAGGGCACCTTTACCTATCGTAAAAGGCGGCTCAGGGTTATTTCAAGATGAAAAAAATGTTGTTGTAGACATTAGTTCTGATTGTTTTAGTACTATAAGTGCCATGTAGTGAAATTCGAGGAAACTTTTAGTTGCCATAATGTCCGATGATTGAAGTCGATTATAGACTTTGAGTCAGTAGTTCGTGCCGGAATTGTCTATACTTATTCTTGGATTGCACCGGTCTTCAACCGCGCTGGAAGTGTCCACTAAGTGTTCTCCACCAAGTTCAATAGGGTGGATGGAGATAATATATGTTGGAAAAAAATCTCTTTCCATTTCAGAAATCTGAGGGCCAATTCTCATCATTAATTTACACTATGACTAAAAGCTGACCGAACTGAGATTAAATTATGAATTGACAAAAAAAATTGTATTCTGTTCCTCTTAAAGTTCAGTCTGATGTTGGCAGGATCTCAATCCAGTCTCATTTCAATGGCAATTTTGACGTTTATTTAATCACAATTTTGGGACCTGTGACAGTTCGAAATGTTAGCAGAAATACCATTTTGACTTCAATCCATTTTCGATCTCATCACAGTATAAGTTGACATTTGACGTTGCTTGTTAGTTTAGGAGAATACTATTTGTGGCATTAAGACTAGATCGGAACTATGTTCTTTACATTATGATTATTATGATAAAGATTATGATTATAAAATTACAAGAATCAGTTATATTAGAGCCTCTTTGAGTTAAATATTGTGACTACTATTCCGTTATTAAACCGCTGTTACTACGGCAGTATTCCTGACCATTCATTGTAGTGGTCTGTATTCTACAAACGAAATTTAAAGGCCGAGTTTTTTTTACTACGCTCCACACTGATTCCTCTTCTATCGATGGTACAATTTACATACACAAACCAAAAATAATTTGATGAGAGTTAAGGTAAAAGTCGCATAGTATTATTGCCACCACTCGATCTCACACAAATATGGCGACACTTAGACGCCGAGTAACAAAGTGTTGACGGAACTGCTCATCATAATAGACGCGCGTGTTGAGTGAAAAATATAACGGTTGAATAAAATACGGAGTGAAAAATAGAAGTAGCGAGTGACGGAACTTAAATGAGTGGTGATTAGATAGTGTTAAAATAAAGGGACGGACAGACAAGTGACAAATTGTAATTATTGTTTTAAATGGTAAAGTTCAGTGTCTGTATAGATTAATAGATGTTCTCTCGCCTCCTGCGCATACGCTGCACGCTATATGGTCGGGGAGTGGTGTAATCCTCCTTCTTCACTCTGAGGGTGAGGTTCAGAGACATGAACGTAAGACGGGCTAAGAACGAAGCCAAGTAGGGCTAAGCGCATCTTCAAAATTCGTATTCAGAGACACAATCCCTCTCAAACTTACGTCGGTCTTGGCTAAGTTTGAACACTACTCTCTATGGCCATTTTTAATACGAGAATGTTTATCGGTGAGACACGGTTTTTACAAAACTGTGTAGTCAGGCATAAGTAAAAATTAAAAAGGATAGCAATATATGAAATGCAATTGGAGTGAGCGAAACAAAATATCGAACACAAATCTATCTACTTATGTTGTAAATCGCAGGAATATATGAACATTTTACGATTAATAATGACTATTCGAAACTCCACATCCACCATACTAGAAATAAAAATACTGACGCAGACTTGAATAAAAAGAAATTTGGGGATGTGGAGTGAAATAACAAGGTCATATAATAATCAGTTAAGTTTATTATTCTATACATAATCTTACATGCTGTATTACTTAAGGACGATATTTTGTTAAATAGTTGAACATATTCTCCATAGTACAAAGCTAATTAGAATTATGACAATCAAAGTAAACAACTTTTTCATATATTCATAATTCATAGTTCCTATTGCAAGCACTCCTTTGCCGGCTTAGTGGCGCTAGGTTCGCCCAAAGTAGTCGATTTTCACTACTTGGCTTAGCTTAGTTTACGCTAAGCTTAAGTCGTGTTTTTATCGTTTGTAAATACAATTATGAGCGTAAGTAGTGCAATTTGACAGATGGAAGTTCACGCTTAGACTCGTTTTTGAATCTCACCCTGACACTCGACTGACGGGCGGGACAGATAGGTTCTCGAGTGGAGACCACGCGTCGAAAAATGGATCGATAGACGGCCTCCAATGAGTAGACAGATGGCCTGTTGAAGATAGCTAGGAGTTATTGAATGCGGGTGGCATGAAATCGTTTGTTGGGGAAATCTATGGAGGAGGCGTTTAATTAGCAGTGGATATCCATCGATGATGATGATGAAATAAATAAACAAGAGGGTTGTATTTTACAACTTCAACACAACCGCTTGGGTTATTTAACATACATATCAGCCCGAGAACGTCCACTGCTGAACATGGCTGTCCCAATGATCATTCATCTTTTCGGTCGATTGAAGTCCACTGCTGGACACAGGCCTCCCCTAAAGATCACCACAACGACGGATATGGGTGTGTTGTGGGCTCATTGGGGGGTTTTGCCATAATCGCCGCGCTTGGCAGACGGGTTGGCGATCGCAGTTGAGTTGTCAATGTACTCGGAGACCGCTGCTGCCCATCCTCCGACTAATCCCTTAGTCGACTTTTACGACACCCACGGGAGGAAATGGGGTGGTAGTATTCTGAGCCGGCACCAAACGGCGGTCAATGATCATGACAGTGATAGTTTATAGGGAAAATTGCTATAAACACAACGCAATATGTTGTTATTAGCATACGGGAGGATGGTGCTGCTCATCCTCTTGATATCAACTTTTAGTCACTATGACACCCATGGGTGGCATGGTCTATTCTTTTCTGGCAACTACAATATAATCATTAAAAAACTAAAAAGTAACAAAATGATGTTATGTAACTTAACTTTCACACATTGCGTAATATTTGAGGGCATCTCTCACTTCTATCTATACAAATAAATAAAATTGAAGTGTCTGTTTGTAATGTCGAAATAACGGCTTTTCACTAAATGCATATGAATGTACGTACGTTACATATAACAAAAAATCTATTTTAAATTTTTTGTCTGTCTGTCTGTCCGTCTGTCTGTTTGTTCCGGGTAATCTCCGAAACGGCTGAACCGATTTTGACGGGACCTTCACTGGCAGATAGCTGATGTTATAAGGAATTGTAACGATTGAGACTATGAAGTTTATACCATAATAAGTTTTTGTTACACACCACACTGAGCGCCATGTTTGTTTTATATCGAATAAACAGTTTGCCGCTAGCTGCCGTCTTTTATTGACGTGAAACGTCACACTGGCGACGAGGCTGTTAGTGAACCGTGCATTTGCTTAAAATATTGGCGTCTTACGGGAAATAAGTAGTACATCATGCCTATTGGAAAGTTAGAACCTTTTAATATAAACTCTAAACAATGGCCCGCGTACATACGTCGCGTAAATCAGTATATTTTATTGAACGAAGTGAGCGATGATTTAAAAGTATCGTTACTGATTACTGTTGTCGGGGAAGCTACTTACGCACTAATGTGCGATTTGAGCGCACCAAAATTTCCAGAAGATAAAAGTTTCGAAGAATTGGTAAAACTGGTAACAGAACACTTAGAACCTCAAAGATCCGAGGTGGCCGAACGTCACGTGTTTCGGTTACGCCGGCAGCGCGCGGGTGAGCCGCTCTCGGAATACCTACAAGCTTTAAAGCATCTCGCGTCAACTTGTAATTTCGGAAAATGTGGCTCTTGTTCGACGCTCGAGGAGAACCTACGAGACCAATTTGTCTCGGGTTTGGCAAATGATGCAATGCGGTCGCGAATATTTGCCGAGAAGAGAGTGGAGTACAAAGCAGCGGTGGAGCTGGCGTTGGCTTTAGAGGCTGCAGAAAAGCACGCCGAGGTGAGCGCCTCGACCTCGGTGACGGCGGCGGTGGAGTCAACAGGTGGCGAGGGCGCCACGGCGGCCGACGGGCTGCACTACACGAGGGCGCGACGCGGCGCGGCATCTGCACCGTCGGGCAGGCCGACGGGCTGCACTACACGAGGGCGCGACGCGGCGCGGCATCTGCACCGTCGGGCAGGCCGACGGGCTGCACTACACGAGGGCGCGACGCGGCGCGGCATCTGCACCGTCGGGCAGGCCGACGGGCTGCACTACACGAGGGCGCGACGCGGCGCGGCATCTGCACCGTCGGGCAGGCCGACGGGCTGCACTACACGAGGGCGCGACGCGGCGCGGCATCTGCACCGTCGGGCAGGCCGACGGGCTGCACTACACGAGGGCGCGACGCGGCGCGGCATCTGCACCGTCGGGCAGGCCGACGGGCTGCACTACACGAGGGCGCGACGCGGCGCGGCATCTGCACCGTCGGGCAGGCCGACGGGCTGCACTACACGAGGGCGCGACGCGGCGCGGCATCTGCACCGTCGGGCAGGCCGACGGGCTGCACTACACGAGGGCGCGACGCGGCGCGGCATCTGCACCGTCGGGCAGGCCGACGGGCTGCACTACACGAGGGCGCGACGCGGCGCGGCATCTGCACCGTCGGGCAGGCCGACGGGCTGCACTACACGAGGGCGCGACGCGGCGCGGCATCTGCACCGTCGGGCAGGCCGACGGGCTGCACTACACGAGGGCGCGACGCGGCGCGGCATCTGCACCGTCGGGCAGGCCGACGGGCTGCACTACACGAGGGCGCGACGCGGCGCGGCATCTGCACCGTCGGGCAGGCCGACGGGCTGCACTACACGAGGGCGCGACGCGGCGCGGCATCTGCACCGTCGGGCAGGCCGACGGGCTGCACTACACGAGGGCGCGACGCGGCGCGGCATCTGCACCGTCGGGCAGGCCGACGGGCTGCACTACACGAGGGCGCGACGCGGCGCGGCATCTGCACCGTCGGGCAGGCCGACGGGCTGCACTACACGAGGGCGCGACGCGGCGCGGCATCTGCACCGTCGGGCAGGCCGACGGGCTGCACTACACGAGGGCGCGACGCGGCGCGGCATCTGCACCGTCGGGCAGGCCGACGGGCTGCACTACACGAGGGCGCGACGCGGCGCGGCATCTGCACCGTCGGGCAGGCCGACGGGCTGCACTACACGAGGGCGCGACGCGGCGCGGCATCTGCACCGTCGGGCAGGCCGACGGGCTGCACTACACGAGGGCGCGACGCGGCGCGGCATCTGCACCGTCGGGCAGGCCGACGGGCTGCACTACACGAGGGCGCGACGCGGCGCGGCATCTGCACCGTCGGGCAGGCCGACGGGCTGCACTACACGAGGGCGCGACGCGGCGCGGCATCTGCACCGTCGGGCAGGCCGACGGGCTGCACTACACGAGGGCGCGACGCGGCGCGGCATCTGCACCGTCGGGCAGGCCGACGGGCTGCACTACACGAGGGCGCGACGCGGCGCGGCATCTGCACCGTCGGGCAGGCCGACGGGCTGCACTACACGAGGGCGCGACGCGGCGCGGCATCTGCACCGTCGGGCAGGCCGACGGGCTGCACTACACGAGGGCGCGACGCGGCGCGGCATCTGCACCGTCGGGCAGGCCGACGGGCTGCACTACACGAGGGCGCGACGCGGCGCGGCATCTGCACCGTCGGGCAGGCCGACGGGCTGCACTACACGAGGGCGCGACGCGGCGCGGCATCTGCACCGTCGGGCAGGCCGACGGGCTGCACTACACGAGGGCGCGACGCGGCGCGGCATCTGCACCGTCGGGCAGGCCGACGGGCTGCACTACACGAGGGCGCGACGCGGCGCGGCATCTGCACCGTCGGGCAGGCCGACGGGCTGCACTACACGAGGGCGCGACGCGGCGCGGCATCTGCACCGTCGGGCAGGCCGACGGGCTGCACTACACGAGGGCGCGACGCGGCGCGGCATCTGCACCGTCGGGCAGGCCGACGGGCTGCACTACACGAGGGCGCGACGCGGCGCGGCATCTGCACCGTCGGGCAGGCCGACGGGCTGCACTACACGAGGGCGCGACGCGGCGCGGCATCTGCACCGTCGGGCAGGCCGACGGGCTGCACTACACGAGGGCGCGACGCGGCGCGGCATCTGCACCGTCGGGCAGGCCGACGGGCTGCACTACACGAGGGCGCGACGCGGCGCGGCATCTGCACCGTCGGGCAGGCCGACGGGCTGCACTACACGAGGGCGCGACGCGGCGCGGCATCTGCACCGTCGGGCAGGCCGACGGGCTGCACTACACGAGGGCGCGACGCGGCGCGGCATCTGCACCGTCGGGCAGGCCGACGGGCTGCACTACACGAGGGCGCGACGCGGCGCGGCATCTGCACCGTCGGGCAGGCCGACGGGCTGCACTACACGAGGGCGCGACGCGGCGCGGCATCTGCACCGTCGGGCAGGCCGACGGGCTGCACTACACGAGGGCGCGACGCGGCGCGGCATCTGCACCGTCGGGAAGGCCGACGGGTGCACGCGGCGCGCCGGCCTCGATGAACGGTGGTGGCGGCGGCGGCTTTAGGCCGTGCTGGCGTTGTGGAAAGGGACACTCCGCAGAAAGGTGTCGGTTTAAAAACTATACGTGTGATGAGTGCGGGCAAAAAGGCCATTTAAAAATAATGTGCAAAAATAGGCGTGGTAGTGTTGATCGTCAAAATTACGTGAGTGATAGTGAAGAGGATCTGTTTAATTTGGCAAGTACGGCATGTTCAGGTAACAAACCTTATCTCCTTGAATTAACAATAGATAAGATTAAATTGCAGTGTGAAGTGGATACGGGCAGCCGTATCTCGGCAATAGGCGACGCTATGTATAGACAACTGTTCTCATATAAAGACATTGTTTATGATAGTTTAGTGTTACGCAGTTATTGTGGAGCACGGATCGAGTGTCTGGGTTATATCGAGGTCGATGTGACTTTTAAAGAAAATAGAATAAATGCTCTGCGATTATATATTATTAAAGGTGGAGTTCGCCCTTTATTGGGGAGAGAATGGATACGTGCTTTAGAAATAAAACAAATTCAACTTCATGTGATTACAGACGATCGATTCGTGAACCAATTATGTAAACAATTTCCTAAAGTATTCTCCGAGAAACTAGGTACTTGTAATCGCGCCATTCAACTACAACTTACTGACCGGGACCCTGTCTACGTACGGGCGCGCCCCGTTCCGTTGTCACTGCGCGGACGCGTCGAGCGGGAGTTGGCACGCCTAGAGGCCGACGGGTCTATTTACCGAATAGACTATTCGGATTACGGTACCCCAATTGTGCCGGTGGTTAAGCGCAATGGAGATATAAGAATCTGCGGGGATTATAAGATCACTATTAATCCAAAGTTAAAGCGAGATTATTACCCCCTCCCACGTATCGAAGAGTTGTTTTCCACATTAAGTGGAGGCAAGAAATTTTCTAAAATTGATTTAAAACACGCTTACGAACAATGTTTATTAACGGAGGACTCTCAGTTGTATACTGCGATCACTACGCACATAGGTACATTTGTGTACAGACGCACGCCATATGGGCTGTCATGTATCCCAGAAAAGTTCCAAAAAATTATGGAGGAGACATTACGAGGGATTCCAGGGTGTGTAGTATTTTTGGATGATATTTGCGTAACGGGAGCTAACGATGAGGACCATTTAAATAATTTAAGGACAGTGCTAGAACGACTACGCGATGCGGGGCTTACAGTTAAACTAAATAAATGTAGTTTCTTGCAAAACTGTGTTAAATATGTAGGTTTTATTATTAATAGAGAAGGGTTAAAACCTGATCCCGAGAAAGTGGAGGCCATCTCCAACGCGCCTAGACCAGAAAACATCACCCAGCTAAAGAGCTTTCTGGGAATGTTAAATTACTATGGTAGATTTATAAAAAACCTAAGTACTCTGTTACACCCTCTGCATAATTTACTAAAGAAAGAGGCGATTTGGAAATGGGATAGCAAGTGTGAGCATGCATTCAGTCAGGCGAAGCAGGCTCTTTTAAGCACGCGCGTATTGGCACACTACGAGGAGGGGAGGCCGTTAGTGCTGTCGGTCGACAGCAGCGCGTACGGGCTGGGCGCCGTACTCGCGCACCGCTACGAGGACGGTAGCGAGCGCCCCGTCAGCTGCGTATCGCGCACGCTTAGTGCGGCTGAGCTGAATTATAGTCAGCTGGATAAGGAAGCTCTCGCGATACTATTTGGTGTCACTAAACACCATCAATATCTATTCGGCAGGAGCTTCACTCTGCGGACTGATCACCAACCGCTGACACATATCTTCGGGGAGAAGGGAGGTATACCCCAAACGGCTGCCAGTCGGCTACAGCGGTGGGCGGCACGTTTAGCTGCATACGAGTTTAAGGTACAGTTTGTGCGGTCAGCGGATAATGGACCGGCCGATGCACTGTCACGACTACCTTTAGCTCAAGAGGGTCGTTGTGAAACTACAGTAGAATACCTAAATTTAATCGCGGACACATTTCCGATTTCATTTAAAGATATTGCACGAGAAGTAGAACGTGATGTAGTATTAAATAAAATAAAGGGCTATGTCTTATTTGGATGGCCAGGGGCGCCTAACTCCGAGGCCGAAAATCCTTACTTTGCGCGTAAACTGGAATTATCAGTGGATCAGGGATGTTTAATTTATAGATATAGAATAGTTATTCCCCAAACTTTACAAAAACGTATCTTAGCGGAAATCCATGAGGGTCATTTAGGGGTGAACAAAATGAAAAACTTGTCACGTAGCTATGTGTACTGGCCAAGTCTAGACCATGACATAGAAGAGACATGCCAGGCGTGCGACGCATGTCGTGCCGTCAGGGACGCGCCACCGCGGGCGCGGCTGCACCCCTGGGAGTTCCCTCTGCATCCGTGGCAGCGCGTGCACGCAGATTTTGGAGACTGTGGAGGAATAAGGTACCTCATACTAGTGGATGCACACTCTAAGTGGATAGAGGCTTTGCCAATGAAGAGCACAGATGCTCGTTCCACAATTAATGCTTTTAGGGGCATATTTGCCCGGTTTGGGTTACCGTCACAGCTGGTAACGGACAACGGCCCACCATTTTCATCAAGAGAATTCAAAGAATTTTGTGAAAAAAACTGTATCAGACCTGTCACTTCAGCTCCTTACAGGCCTCAGGCAAACGGCGCGGCGGAAAATGCAGTGAAAACGATTAAGAGAGCCCAGTATGAGGGTGACGATACAAACGCGGCATTAAGCAAATTTTTATTAAAATATCGCAACTGTCCGCACTCCACAACGGGTATATCGCCAGCAGTGGCGCTCCAGGGCCGACGGCTGCGTAGCCGTCTTGACGCTCTGCGCCCCGATGTGGGTGCAGTCGTGTGTGCCGCACAAAAGCGCCAGATACGCCATGGGCCCGACGGGACTAGGGATTTTGACGTGGGCGGCACAGTCTTTGCTCGCGATTACTCGACACGGGGGGAAAAGTGGGCACCGGGTACTATTAGTAAAAAAACTGGTCCAGTGTCGTATAATGTAGACATAGGAAATGGTTATCAGTGGCGCAGACACACTGATCAAATTATGCCGGCTTGTAATAAAAATAGATTCTCGCTGACGCGAACGAGTCTGGAACTGCGGGATGGGGAAAAGAGCGCGGGCGTGTCCAGGGTCACGGGTCAACCAAACGGAGACCCATCCGGTGGTGCTGACGAGCATACACGGGCGGATCAGGCGGGCTCGACCCATTCGCCACCTGACCGTGTTCCGGAGACGGCTCCGGAGCCCAGCCTCCCGCCTACGCCACCACCACCGGAGGCGTCAGCTCGGGCACTGCGTGCGTTTATCCGAGCTAAGCGAGCATTGTGAAAATTTAGACTAAGCCCTTTGATCCTTTGTAGTGTTACGTACTTAGGTTAGTCAATTTAAGAGTAGGTACTCTGTAACCTAGGAGGGAGAAAATGTAACGATTGAGACTATGAAGTTTATACCATAATAAGTTTTTGTTACACACCACACTGAGCGCCATGTTTGTTTTATATCGAATAAACAGTTTGCCGCTAGCTGCCGTCTTTTATTGACGTGAAACGTCACAGGAATAACTTAGGGTACTTTCATTTTAGAAAAATAATTATGGTTCCGCGCAAAAAAGTTAAAACCCTTGAAATCCAATATATTTATTGTATGTCAAGTGTCTATGTCGAAGTACTCTAAATTTCTTTTAAATTAAACGCGGGTGAAACCGCGGGTCTCAGCTAGTAGTGAGTATTTAAAAAGGCAAAGGCATTATCAACAAGTTTCAATAATTGACAAAGCCCTTACAAGACGATCTTTCACAAACAAAGAAAACATTCGTTTGTGAAATTAATGATGATCTCAAAATATTGCCCAGATAATCACTAATTTCCTGGCTAACCTAGATCAAAATACTATTGGAGGATATCAAGGGCTTTTTTGCGCGGAACCTTTATTATTTTTCTTAGGTAAAAGTATCCTAACTTATTCCTTAAAACATCAGCTATCTGCTAGTGAAAGTCCCGTCAAAATCCAGCCGTTTCGGAGATTACCCGGAACAAACAGACAGACAAAATATTTAAAAAAGTTTTTTTTGTTATATGTACCGTATATACTTTCATATGCGTTTAGTAAAAAGCTGTTATTTTGACATTACAAGACACTTCAATTTTATTTATTTGTTTAGATTAGATGAAACGGTTCATCCACCAGCAAATTTCTTCGAAAAACTTGCCAATTTCTGAGGTAAGACAGGTATGTGCCCGACCGTGGTCTTGTAAATGCCCATCCCGCTTTGTACAGGGCTTGACCCGTCATCGCCTATATAAGCTATATAGCCAATAACCTGACATATAGTGGTGATAGATCGATTAGAGTGTCGCACGATAATTGATGATGGTACCATCTCGAGAATGATGTATATTTTATGAAAGCCGAAAATGATAAACATAACTTGACATCGCACATAAAAATGTAGGTAGTTATACGGAATGTCGATTCGGCAATAGTGCCAATGGTCGTTATAGCCAACGAACTATTGGCCAAAAGCCTCGACCATAATTTTAAGAGGATATTGTTATTGTTAGCTTGCTGAGTAGGTACATAAAGAAATCTACTATATGTATTTACCTTTTTTAATAAATTTTTATCATTTATTTTAAACGTGGGCAACGTTAGGACACTCTTTCTTAGGATTTCTCTTGTGTCCTGAGTGCGTTTACTACAGTCATGAATTCCACATACAATACACCCAGACCCGGAACAACTACCTGCAGATCATACAAATATTTGTTCCGTGCGGGAATCGAACCCGCGCCTCGGAGTGTAGCAGCCGACTGTATCAGCCACTGCACCAACCGTGCCACCTATATATATATATTTAATATAATATGTTCTTTAAAACAGAAACCATTCAGTATGTTTCGGAGTTTGTTCTCAGAGGCGGTGGGACATGTTTTCATCCAAATTTATTGACCAGTAAAAGTGTATCTTGAAGTTTACTTGCTAAAATAAAGATCATTACATTTCATTTCATAGGTCATAAGAGTGCATAATGAGGAGGCTACTCTCTCTAGAGCTCTGATCACCGCTGGCTTCGACTTGGTGGCTTAATTACATACATAATGCCTTACATTTCTTCATCTTTGCATATTTAATTATTTAATATGTTAATAATACATATGTTTTATTCTTAAAAGAAAATTATGGTAATATGCAGATATGAGAGAGAGAGAGAGGATGGGCAGCAGCGTCCTTCGAATACATTAACAACTCAACTGCGATTTAGCGTGGCGATTACGGGAAAACCTCCCAATGAACACACCAAGACCGGTCGTTGTAGCGATCTAGGGGGCAGTCTTCAGTCCAGCAGTGGAGTTTATTCGGCTGTAATGATGAAAAAAAAATGATGAGACAGTGTAACGGCAAAAGCAGTTAGGAACACGTCATGAATGTACAAAGATTTCGAATGTAGAAAGAAGTCGTTTGCGTTAGCGCATGCTCACTCGTGCGGCCTATACTTCTCTCCAAGATACCGCTGAGAAAAATAATTTCGAGTCGGCGAGATTCATGTCACACCTGCTCCGATTTTTGCAGGGTTAGCTTTGTTGTGGATCGCTTGCGTTAAATTACTAAATGTCTTTTTTCTATTTCCCCCGACTTTTGTCGGACCGTTTATAGTCGGTTGCCTATTTGAGGCCTAAAAGAAGGCCGATGTTCAACAGTGGAAATGTTAAGGCCGATGTGATAAACGAGATTAGTGTTAACATTATCATTGGTCAATAACATAGACTAGAAATCACTAGTTTTTGCTGCCTAGTGAAACTATTAGTAGATAGCTTTTGGTACTTGTAAATAATAATACAACATCAGCGATTTAGAAGTAGATAAAGACATAATAAGAGTGGCCTCAAGATTCCGGGGGGAGCAGCGGGCTACTAAGCACTGCCGATATGCTGGCAGGCTGCCACTGTGTCGCGCCGCTATCTTTTGCTGCACGGTATTGTTCGTGAACTAGATCTGTTGGTACTGTTTTAGTTCAGTAGCACAGTAGATATAAATATTAGGGTTTATGTGTAGGCCTGCTTATTTAATTCTAGCAACTAAGTTTAACTTTGACGGTACGGCTGGTGCAGTGGCTGGTACAGTCGGCTGCTGCGCCCCGGGCCGCGGAACAAATATTTGTATAATCTGCAGGTAGTTGTTCCGGGTCTGGGTGTATTGTGTGTGGAATTTGTGTCTGTAAACGCACCCACGGCATAGGAGAAATGGTAGCGTGGGGTAACGTTTTAATAAAAAAAATAACTTTAATCTTATTTAGAACTTTACTCACCTCTACCATGTGGTGCTGGCTAAGAATAGAACCACCGTATCCCTGCTATCCTAAAAGGTGAATACATAATATAGAATAAGCCGGAAGATGACCTACAGTATCCTTCGAGTACATTTACAAGTCGACTGTGATCGCACACCAACCGACGCGTGGCGATTATAGCAGAATTCTCCAAGCAGACAACACAAAGCCAGACTGGTCATAATGGCTATCTTTAGGGGATGTCTGTTTCCAGCAGTGGATGATAACTTACTTCTGCTATTAGGAAATGCGCTTGTTACAGACAATTTAATATGATGTGCACTTCATCGATATAACTGACTTGATTATTGTTAATGCAAAATGGTCAACCATCTTTGATGCCGTAATAATAATAATATTATAAAGGACCTCTGCGTGTTGGACCCATGTCCCCGCGTAAGCCTATCAACAGACCGGGTTCCCCCTTACATGGGATACCCGTGAAGAGAGACATGTATAATATTATAACGATAAAGATCCCTCAAAACATACGACGGAGATAACAGTAAAACAATAACCAGAATGTTGCTTTTATCGCAATTTATCTAACAGAAATAGCCATTATGACATTCCATATTTCAAAGCTAAAACCTCAAATATTTGGTCCTACAAAGAATCTGTGATTTTTGCCGGAGTTAGAAAGAGATAGACTGCTACTTGACATAGTCAGCGTTCATCTACTTGACCTGTTGTATGCACCAACGCTTATAGTGATATCTCACGGCGTGTGCTGTCACACTATCTGGCACCAACGCGCAAACAGCAAACAAACTTCTCGAGACAGTGCGGCCCGTAGTGATGCGAACTCTGTATTGGCGCGTGTTTGTACATTACCTTTTTTTTATTGATGTCCAGTGGAAATTCTACATGGAACTTCCTTCACCCCGGGGAAGGGTGAAGGGGTATGCTGGACTCCTACCGGCTAAAACCACTGGAACGGTCATCTTCGGCACCGAAGGCTCCAGGTCCTCGTAAGATCACACTAGAGCCGCCCATTGGTTCCACGCCTTTAGGCACATCTTGGAAGGGATGACTGTAATGCGGTCACCCCCTCTAGCGAAGGGCAGGCGACTATAAAAAGGTCGCCCCCCAGGCACTTCTCGGCCTACGCGCCGAGGAAAGCGACCATTATCACGTTGTATTACAGATAGTCCGCAACCGATTTTATCAGTAAGCAACGAATATCGATCTGCCGAAAAAGAAGACCAACGTTGGGCCGTCTATGACAGCCATGACAGGGTTGGAAGAGTATAGTGACGTTTACCTAACCTATCATCATTTCGGCTGAATGAAGTCCACTGCTGGACACAGGCCTCCCCCAAAGATCACCACAATCACCCGATATGGGTGTGTTGTGGGCACATTGGGGGGTTTCGCCATAAACGCCACGCTTGGCAGACGGGTTGGCGATCGCAGTTGAGTTGATAATGTACTCGAAGGACGCTGCTGCCCATCCTCCGGCTAATCCCTTAGTCGACTTTTACGACACCCACGGGAGGAGATGAGGTGGTGGTATTCTGAGCCGGCACCACCCGGCATAGTCTCTTATGCTCAGTAATTTCACTAGCTACAGTGCCCTTCAAACCGGAACACAGAAATACTACTGATTGGTGGTAGAATATATTTAAATAAGTAAGTATACCGTATATGTGAGATAACACTCGTGACTCAAGTGACAATTTACCGCTTACACAATTGCATGTAATGGCTGCCATTTCTGTTGATTGTTGTGCACTATTACGTAAAGAGGTTGTACTAGCTGTGACAGTGGCGCTGGCTGCGATTTTTGTTTATTTGTTTATTTACACACTTTATAGATACAGCATTTAATTCATACTTATTTTAATCATAGTATTAATTTACACATCTAATTTATAATTTATTTAAGACTCATTACATCATTACCGTAGACAATACAATATACCGTAGACATAGATAGATAGATATACTCTTTGCCATAGACTAATTACATACTCCATAGACTAAATTATAATTAGAGACATACTCACTGTCTTTATCGTAGACAGAGTTACAACATGTAGCTCATCTATGATTTTTTGTATTGTTTTAATTTTTTTTTTAATTTTTTCGTGTATAGATAATAAGCACCACTGCCGGAAGACGTCACTTCGTCACCAGGGTTGTCACTGAAAACCAGCGTTGTTGTAGTTGGATCTTGGACCTTGGTGATCTTGGTACAAGTTACAATGCAACAGCATTTAAGCTGAGTGACAACCCTTTTTTGCACGACCACGACGCACAATCAGTTTCTTTATGTTAAATGTAATTTAATTTTTAGAACTTGAGGAGGTCCTGATTTTTGTTGTAATTTAATTTTTAATTTTTATTAAATTTTTATTTTGGCCTGTAGTCTAAGTACTTTGGCCAATATTTGTTGTTAAATAAAAATGTGTTGCCAGTTTATTCCTCTGATTAGTGTTGTTCCAATTTTGCTTTGTATTTAATTTTAGTCAAGTGTGCGTTGTTATTAGTGCAAAAATAAATTGTTTCTTTCTTTTCTTTCTATATAATAAGTATATATACTATATATATATTAGAGCCTTTGGCCGTAATGTCGCATAATATTAGAAACACCTACTTTTGGTTGTTGAAACACGGACTGCGTAGTGTAGCCAGCCAATTCTATATCGTCTGTATTCTACATTATGAATGGAGGAAAACAAAGCATACAACGTAATAACGGCTCATGTCATAAAAACAAATGACCTGAGATTGAATCAAGACGTAGAATCAAGCGAGGTCCAAATGATTATTGTTGTGTTTATAGGCTCGGAATATGTACTTAAGCTCCGTTTAGGTCTTAAGATAGACACAGACTACCTGTTGCTGAACAGATATAGGCTAGTTTACTACATCTCTACTAACAACCTTTAATTGTGGATATAAGAGAAATAGTGAGTTTGTTTCATGTCGATCAACAGACGTTCGCTGTAGAACAAAGGCATCTTCTATAGATTTCCATAATTGTTAACAACTTTTGGGGATAATTTGCAGATGCCACGCTTGGTAGGCGGGTTGCTGAGCGCAGTCAATATGGGTAAAGAAAGAAAGAAAGAAAAACAGTTTATTTTTGCGGCGAACGTCGACGCACAAGTACAGATTCAAACGTAAAAATTCTACATAAGGCATTACTAACGACATAGCTAAAATCGATACTACATACTACAATAATTATACGCTTAAAAACTAACACTTCATGAAACCAAACGAGTATCCGCGCTGGCAGCACCGTTTTAATAAAAAGACTTGGTATCCAGTCAAAATATAACAACAATATTTTTTACCAAAGAGTACACATTTTTGTCTGTGGTCGAAAAAGAAACAAATACAAAAAAAAAACAATGCCTACAATACAGGGTACAGGGTTACATAAGTTACGGTCTTAAGGAAATTGTGCGTCGCATCTTTGCAAAACATAGGTTGAAGCTCAGCATAATACTGTGGCATCTCAACGAGCCATCAGCGCTGATTTTCAGCAACAGCCTTAGTGTACTGTTCCAAAGGCACGCTGCTGCCGATCCTTCTGGTTTAGAGACACTAAGACACGTTTAATAACAGCAACGGGTGGTAATACAGTGGTGGTATATTGTGTGTGGTGGTAAAATAACCGTGAGTAGCAGTTTTCACAGCACAGCAAAATTAATTCGGTCTTGCGGTGATAGCTGATCCGATCAAAGTTTTTTGTTTTTTTTTTTGGTCTTCTCGCAGACTTTTCCGTGAAATGTGGTAGCTTAACCAGTCGTTTCTGGCGAAGCCTATTTAACAGAACTATTCGATTAATAGATCGATGACGCTTTGAACCAGCCTCCCCGCGACCCCCGCACCTTTCTTTTGTTTACATGCGGAGGTGCGGCGGGCGGCCGGCCGGTTTTATGCAATTGTTTTCTTTCTTTATCTTATTATTATAATGCGCAGGCATTAGACAAACTCCACAAACTATACAGTATTTTTGTTTATAGTATACGTAGTAAAGGGGACGGACTGAAAACAAGCGTTGACCAGTGCGTGGCCAGTCTTTTCCTTTCACCGCAATATTTTTAGTATCATTTTTTTAAATATAATTCATCATCATCATATCGGCCATTTATACGTCCACTGCTGAGGCAAAGGCCTCCCCCATAGATTTTCACAACTGTGTCATCATTTTGGGGGGTATTTGCCAATACTCACCACGCTTGGCAGGCGGGTTGGTGAGCGCAGTATGGCTACCGTTTCACAGAAGGGACGCTGCCGCCCATCCCTCTGGTTTAGATTCCCTTAGTCGCCTTTTACGACATCCACGGGAGAAAGAAAGAAAGAAAATGTTTTTTTTTTGGAGGAGATGGAGTGGTGCTATATTCTTAATCCGGACACCACACGGAAATAATATAATTAATATAATTATGTGTGTAATATATTATGTTATCTAATCTATATTCTTAATCCGAACACCGCACGGATTTTGTCACACTACAAGTTTGTTTGTTTAGATATTAATCCCGCAATATATTGGGCTAATTATGACAGTTAGTTCATCGTTATGAAGCTATACTATTTCAGTTGGACATAAGCTATATTTATTACGTGGCTAAGTGAGGGCAAGTCACTGCATTATACTGCCGTCTCTGCTTATAACTTGAAGAAGTGCACTTTATTTTAACCTTTGCCGTACAGTAGGCTTTCTCCTGTGTCGTGGGTGCGTTTACAGACACAAATTCCACACACGATAATAGAAATTCTAGTGTGGGGCAACGTATTAAAAAAACTAGGTGATCATGGCATTATCACCTATAACAGATCATTGTAGTGATCACTGGGAGGCCCATGTTCAGCAGCAGTTGACAAGCTGTTGTGTGTGTGTGTGGTGTGTGTTCGCGAGTGCTAAATTAATATGGGGGCCTCGGCGGTCGCGGGCGCGCAGACTCCCCGTCTGCGTGCTCACACCGAGCGACCCCCGGGAAGACAGTGGCGCGCACGTAGTCACTTGCCGCCGTGTGCACAGTATAGTGCACAGCAAGACTTGGGGGGATCCTTTACAATCCTCCCCAAGAAGTACTTGGGGGTGGCCTTTTTACAGCCGCCTGCCCTCCGCTAGAGGGGGTGCACTGTAGCTAGTATTATTCTCGGGAGAGGGCCGATCCCGCTCGAAGAAGGAGGAGACGGCGCCGGGGTAACAACCGCCCTGGCGCCTAATTCCGATACGACTGAAAACCCCTGCCGTTGCTATAAGGTGGGGGACCTCTGGGTTCGCGGGTGCGTAGATTGGGGAATCTGCGTGCTCACACCAAGCGACCCAAGAGAAGACGGTAGCACGCATGTGGTCACGCGCTGCCATGGGATGATTTGGGGGATCCTTTACGATCCCCCCTGGGGGTGACCGCTTTACAGTCATCCCCTCCGAGATGTGCCAAAAGGCGTGGCACCAATGGGTGGCTGTAGTGTGATCTTACGAGCACCTGGAGCCCCCCTTCGGTACCGAAGATGACCACTCCAGTGATTTTAGCCGGTAGGAGTCCGGCATACCCCTTCGTCTTTCCCCGGGGTGAAGGAAGTTCCATGTAGAATTTCCACTGGACACCAATAAAAAAGATCAATATGGTGGTCTATACGTCATTACTTTCTGCTACCACTTCTTTACAGTTGAGCATCAAAACCTCCCTACCCTATACGGTGACGTCAAGGGCGAGCGGTGCTCGGCTAGACAATAAAGCGAGTGTCGCATTGCGGGACGAAGCCACCGACGACCACAGCCACGAATTACCCAGTAGGCACACTGCTAATTGGTGTACGATATTATGAGGATCGATAGTAGAGATTATTTAAAAAATAATGTAGGTTAAATTCTGACTAGTTTTTGGATTTTTAGTTGGTTCGATTCCCGGCGCAGGTAATCTCTTAAAAAATTCTGTGACTGCACATAGTCTTATTTTTTTAAATAATGTCTCGTTTGAGTGCTTTCGAGCTATCTTTACTATTTAATGTACTTTTCCATTCCCATGCCGTTGTGTCATCATCATCATTTCGGCCGAATGAAGTCCACTGCAAGACACAAACCTCCCCCAAAGATCACCACAACGACCGATATGGGTGAGTTGTGGGCTCATCGGGGATTTTGCCATCATCGCCACGCTTGGCAGGGGGGTTGGCGATCGCAGTTGAGTTGTTAATGTACTCGAAGGACGCTGCTGCCCATCCTCCGGCTAATCCCTTAGTCGACTTTTACGACACCCACGTGAGGGAATGGGGTAGTGGTATTCTGAGCCGGCACCACACGATTCTTTATTAAACAAGCATTATTACGGAAAGTTTAAAAATAGAACGGTTAAAGTTGTAAATAGTGTGGAGCTGCATTTTGAAATTGGAACATATTTTTTTTTATTCCCGCATTTCCGGCTCGTTTTTCCATTTTGTATATTACTGCTGCAATTACAATCGCTAATTGGTATTTTTTTATTAATTTTGAATGGACGGCGCCTTGGGACAAGCACGGCTTGCAGTAGGTAAGTTATGAAGAAATTGTTAAGGTTACCTTCCATTTTTTTTGTAGCTTAGTGTTTCCAGAAATCCTATGTTTAAATAAGATCCCTAAAACGATGGGTGAGGGTTTAAATTCAATATTTGTTAGATAATGTTCTGAGAAGTGAACACAAGATATCCACGTCTGCAGTTTATCGTAAAAACAAAATCGATTAAAAGTATGTTTTAATTTTTGTGCAACCAAAGAATATTCATAAGCCGAAACTCATGCGACTACAATTTATTTGAGGGTCACATATTGCATTTCAACAGACAGCAAGAGTAGATCCTTCAAAAATAAAAAAATATACGGGTTGTACTCCGGGAGTGCCGACAGAAGAGAAAACTTATTTTGGCGCGTTAGACATTTTTTATATGGGCACTAGGGTTATTGGGTTATGAATTGCATTTTATTTATGAATTGTGTTTTATTAATTATTAGAAAATTTAAAATACATTTAATATTCTTTTGTGAATCATCGTTCCCAATTTCGACAACTCTTGTATTATCATGATTATCATTACACACTATAGCTGCGTCTCGTAACGGAGTCGCAAGTCCAGAGATTTTATCTCATCAAAAAATATGCGTACCGCGCTAAAATAAGTTTTCCCTTCAAGTAGCGTCTCGTAACGGTATCGAGAGTCCAGGGATTTTATCTCATCTAAAAATATGCGTAACGCGCTAAAATAAGTTTTCACTTCAAATGGCGTCTCGTAACGGTGTCGAGAGTCCAGAGATTTTATCTCATCTAAAAATATGCGTACCGCGCAAAACATATTTTTTACTTCAAATAGCGTCTCGTAACGGTGTCGCGAGTCCAGAGATTTTATCTCATCTAAAAATATGCGTACCGTGCTAAAAGAAATGCTGGGATCCGCGCACCGCTGCGTCGCTTTGCACAAAATTATAATACCCTTTCTCTAGATTTAGACTTGTTTTCTTTGTCACCCAATCGATTTAAAAAATGTCTTCATAAAGCTATAGCGAACATAGGTATTTGAAGCTATTTTCCATTTTCTTTAATAGTTTAATTGTTAAATTATACTCGTGAATGAATCTTTTAATAATATAAGATGTGGATTACGTAGTTAGTTGCACGCTGATGCATCCTTATGTAATTACTTTCATTTAATCATGTAAAGTGTGTAATTGTTTGTTTTCCCTAATAAATAAAATAAAATAAAAATAAAATAAAAAGAAGTTTTCACTTCAATAAAACGTCATGTTTTAGTCTAGTCCTGAGTTTCTTTCGACATTTCAGTGGTTATTATGTAGTGAAATTACCTTCAATGTTTCGATATGTTTTATAAAAGTTACTGTCGGGACCATATTATTGAATAAAGTTTGTTATAAAGTTCATAAATTGATTTCAGTATATTTTCTGACTAATAGCTACTCCATTAGGTAACGGAATAAGCGACGAGATGGAATGCTTACGTATGTCACCTGGGGTCACTGTAAATCCGCCCATTACGTGTAACTCAAACCAGGGGCAAAAAAGGCCTACATTTATTCGTGGACGTTCGCAATTTCCTCATAAACCCCTCATCTGCTCCTGACAAATGAGCTATTATTTTACCCTTTCAGTTAATACATGTGAGAATTTCGCAGTCCACTCTTTATTTGATTTATATCCTGAGTTTAACTGGAGACTGTAAATTGAAGTGGCGTTGGATATATGATTTAAAATATACTTTAAAGTGTTTCAATTCTGATTCACATTGGCACCGTTATAAACTATAGTACCCCACTGTCTGCTTCGCTACCCAGCCTTCAGTCTACAGCTGAATAAACCCACTAGCCTCTCGTATTAAGTATAAAGGCAGCTATCAAGTGAGGATAGCCTGTTTGTTTAGCAACGTGGGTACGGAACCTGCTCCGCCACAAAGTTCTTCTTTAATCAATATTAAGATCAACTCATCCCTCTTCCGCATCCAGTTTTTCCTTCTTCAAATCGTCTGTTCATCTGGCTGGGGGGTATCCCAATTATAATGCCGATTCGTGACCAGCTCATTGCCACTTCGACTCGCAAACTTTGCAGCTATGCTGGTGACTCCGTTCTTTCCCAAACACTTATATTCCAAAATATTTTAAGGAACTCCGAGCATAGTTCGCACCGTAGGTCTTTGAGTGCCTTGGAATCTAATAATAATAAAAGAAAGTGTAAGTCTACTTGCTTATTCGGAGGAGTATTTTTTTAAAACAACTGGACTGATTCTGCATATTCATTAACCGTAAAGAAGCTAAACAATAGTATAGATTTAGATAAACATATATAAAGTAGATGTATATAATATATTCAAGTTTATTAAAAGTAAGCGAACAATATCAGTACAACCATTAATTATTTTACAATTGAACTGAAACAATTAGATGACACAAATAATTTACAAATACAAGGAACAGCCACTCTACACATCCATCAGATCCGAAAGCCCTCATAAAGTGTAGTTGCACCGCTCTTCAGTGCCCGCCACAAGCACCGGCTCCTCATTATGCAGCTTCATGACTCTCGTACCATGCCACGTCATCGTGATCTGTTGCATGGCCCCACCCTCTGGCTGGGTCATCATATCGGCCATACAACGTCCACTACTGAACAAAGGCCTTCCCCATAGATTTCCACAACTGTGTCATCATACTGGGGGGAATTTGCCAGTACTCACCACGCTTGGCAGGCGGGTTGGTGAGGAATGACTACTGTTCCACAGAAAGGACGCTGCTGCCCATCCTTCTGGTTTAGAGTCCCTTAGTCACCTTTTACGACCTCCACGGGAGAAGATGGAGTGGTGCTATATTCTTAATCCGGACACCACACGAATAATGGCTGGCTGGCACTGGCTGAGTATTTCTAATAATATATAAAAGCTTTATGTATAGCTATAAAATATTAGACCTTATACATAAAGCTTTGTATCTGATCGAACTGAGAGTGTTTTTTTTAATTGAATTCAATATCATTTTGTTTCCAACCTGCTTATCTATATTTCCCGAGTCTACACAGCTCAGATGTAATTCAAGTCGGGCTGCACCGCGATATTATTGCCGTTTAAGTCGTGTCGATGGTTAGTCGTAATCTATGGCCGCCGAGCGTCGCCGCCGCCGTTTATGTGATTTTCATTTTTATAGCACCAACTAGCCTTTATTGTGATCGCCATTATGGCTTGAGATAGTTTCGCTGGAAGCCGCGATTAGAAGGAATGTTTGTTATTGTTTGAGTTTTGTGTTGTGTGTTGATATTTCATCAGATAGATTTGATCGCATTAGTCCTTTCAGGTCCACTGTTGAACATCGGTCTCCCAATGATCACTACAAGTAGCAGTCACATAATGCCGTTCTTTTTTCGTGGAGAGTGGGCAACTTTGTGTCCGAGTAGTTCAAGTCACCCAAAAGCCTCCAATTTAGCTTCACGACTGCCGTCTAATGACAACATCCGGGATCGACGATTTCCATACCCTCAGAAGCACGAAAACGCTCAATTCAAATACCACAAAGCGGTAACTCATCCATAGACTGGCCGCGCTAAACGTTGCTTAACCTCACAAATTGTTTACCGACCAATGAGTGCCACTGGCTGTGAGCCAACAAAATTGAAAGAACAACATATATGTCATAGACAGTTATGGGATTTGATCAAATCACTTACTTACTTAAATTATACCACAGAATTGTAATTTTAACATCTTCCATGAACTGATCATCTACGTTAGGGATTTCACCGAATCTCCGTTTGTAGCATCTCCTTGCAACATATACATTTTCGTAAAAACTAACATTAGTCTAGTCCAGAAAAAGAAAAAGGGATCTAGACAAAATTACACACCTCGCAGCGTCGGCGAAGCCATTTGGAGCAGAATGGCCGTAACATAACTCAATGCAATGGCTTCGAAGACTCCGCGACCACACAAGCAGTAATATGTACTGCTTGTGTGGTCGTATACGTATACGTAGCTGGTTTGTTGATAGTCAAGATGAACGATTACGCAATAAGGAACTAAGTTCTTCAACCCATGAACAAGTATTAATTTCACTTAATATGAAGAAATACAAATTTATATTTTGGTGTTGTGTAGAAAATTTAGGTAGGAATAAAAACAACAGGCATACAGAAAACAATTATAAGAATTATTAATAAGAAAGGTTGTTCCATGAATCCAAAAATGGGGCCTAACTCAGCACACGCTGCAACCACTAACGGCCGAAATTGATATCAATGTAATCCAAAATCTTTGATGATGATTAAAGATTATGAACTTCATCCGTTTTTTTGTTAAGATTACATTTAATTACATGCAGTAGCTGGTAGCAGAGTAGGTAAGTAGTAGAGTAGCCGAGGATCGCGATCAGTGGCATGCACTTGAAGAGGCCTATGTCCAGCAGTGGACTGCGATAGGCTGATGATGATGACGATGATGACATTTAACATAAGAAAAAATAGATTAATGTCAATTCTAAAATCCAAAAAAATGAATTAGATTGATTATTGATTTCAGCCGTTGGCGTTATAACGCAGATTTTCAGATAGAATAAAACAGAATAGAATGAGCCACAGTCAATCACGACACTTACAGTCTATTCTACGGCTAATTTTGTGTTTCACCCGCCGTTTAATTTGAAAGAAATTGGCTAGTTTATTAATAATTTAGAGTACATCGGCCATAGATACTCTGTTTCAAGTGTCTAAAAAATTCAAATTTCATAGGTTTTAATTTTATTAAGCGGAAGCCCAATAATTTTTCTAAAATAAAAAGAGCCTAAGCTATTCCTTATAACATCACCTATCTATCAGGTGAAAATCCTGTAGAAATCGTCCCGCCGTTTTGGAGATTAGAGGGACAAAAGAAATATCGTTTTATTTTATGTAGGTACCGTATATACTTTAATCAAATTTAGTAAAAAGCTGTTATTTTGACATTACAGACAGACAGTTCAATTTTATTTATTTGTATAGATGTGAATTTATACTTATTAGAATAGGAAACAATAGCCGACTTTGATTAATACAGTTACATAGAAAAAATATTATTATTAGTATATGTAGCTAAGCTCCCACGGATCTAACCCATACAGATTTAGAGTTGCTGACTCCAAATCTCTTCCTTGCGCTTTTGATGTGAATTCACATCTATAAAAGCTTATATATGTATTTAGTCATGAGCAGCAGAACGGCCTAAGGAACAGTTTGGACAGCTTCAGGACTCATCAGCACTCTCCACGTCACCGCTTCTACTCCGCTCTCCGCGGTCGCAACTTTACTTATTAGTATCAGTGTATTGATGGTAGGTCTTTAATTGCAAGAAACCGGGTGAGTATGAACATCCGCAGTGCCAGATATTCGCCGCCAAGTAATAGTTTCCACTTCAGTTTACTAATCATTTCAGCTATATCGGCAACTTTAGTTCTTCTACGGATCTCCTCATTATGGTTATTAGATCTTTGTAATATACATTTGTATGTAATTTTATAAAAAATAAAAAATAAATCCTCCTGGCATCCCGCAACGCCTCGTGTTTTATTGTTCTGGATAATTGTAATGTTTCATTTACATTATCTACTGTTTTGTCTGATAAAAACTTCTAGAACAAAACTGAGACATAAATAAACCGGACGTCTCGCATTCCTTGATCATTAACTGCTCTGTAAGACAGCGAAAGTTTCGAACAATACAATCGTTTAAAATATCAAAGCTAAACAAGTCCCGAATATTCTGCCTTTGTCTGCTGTAATGGAATATTTGGTCTACAGTTATTTATAAATAGTTTCGGGAGAAACGAAGTAATACCCTGTAATTTCAAATTCTATTTTTAAAATAGGTGGCTCAGTATTAAATTGACTGCTTGATTTCTCTTCGACAAGTTTGCGTGAGGCAATCCGATCTTAAGCATATCTCGCAGATTGGTATGTCCGGTATGTCTATACAATGTTATGGTTCCCGGCTTCAAGGTCTCTTTTATTTGCTGCTTATTTTTATACAAATTGGTGACTAGACAAGCAACTCATTAGCGTGGTGGTAAGCGACATGCCTGCCCATAACAATTAGATTGCAAGACTAGTCTTGCGAGGTTTCACACTGCGCTCGGCATCTCCAGACGTAAAGTAAATTTAGTCTCTTATGCCCAGTAATTTCACGAGATACAGTATCCTTCTAACCGAAGCACAGTAATGTCTAAAGTTTAAACACTACCGCTTTGCGGTAAATAGTGCCAGAGCATTAAGGTGGTACCTGCGTAGCCGGCCTCTTGCAATAAGCTACCACCAGTCAAATTATTATGACTTTTTCTAACGTGTTTGATGGCATGTGACCAAAGTATCGCAATATCCTTGTTGTAGAGTACACTTATATTCACATAGTTCAGTTAAATTCACTGTATTGTTCCTGGCAAAACAAGTTCTTGCCTTCTTATCCTGTGGGTAGGCGAAAAGCGACGAAGAGATGGACAGCGCCATCCACCTCTAATAACAATATACTGTCTTCACCAATAGCTTTGCGAATCATGTATAATATGTGGATGATGCTTCACAATTATTTATTGTAGGGTAAATAGGAGACTACACTGTAACACGTTAAAAGAACATTCTTCTTGTATAATTAAGAGCTAAATTCTTGTGGTCAGTGTGGTACTGACTAAGAATACCACCACTCCATCTCATCCCGTGGGTGTCGTAAAAAGCGAACAATGTATTAGCTGGAGGAGGCTTCCCAGCGTCCTTCAAGTGCATTTATAAACTAGCTGCGATCGCCAAACCGTCTGCCGAGCATGGCTACTATAGCTAAACTGCCCCAATGAGCACACAACACAAATCCATACCGGTCGTTGTGGTAATCTTTGGGGGAGGCTTCCGTCCAGTAGTGGACATTTTTCATCTGAAATGATGAGGTTCTTGTCAGTGGGTTACTCTCTACTGCTCTGCCTTCGTTTTCACCTCTTGATACGATTCGACTCCCACTTTCTCTATCATTTGTTGCACAAATCTCCGTCAAGAAAAGAGAGGATTAGCTCCTATTTTTCGTAGTAATAAGATTATTTATTTATTATGAATTATGCCCATATTCAGTAATGATTGAAAGTATTTCTATTATTATTTCGGCCGAATGAAGTCCACTGGACACAGGCCTCCCCCGAAGATCACCACAACGACTAATATGGTTGTGTTGTATAGTCATTGGGGGGTCTTGCCATAATCGCCACGCTTGACAGACGGGTTGGCGATCGCAGTTGACTTGTTAATGTACTCGAAGGACGCTGCTGCCCATCCTCCGGTTAATCCCTTAGTCGACTTTTACGACACCCACGTGATGAAATGGGGTGGTAGCATTGTGAGTCGGCACCACACAGCATCAGCAATGTTTATATGGTTATATTAAATTATCAATTTGGCTATATAAGTTTTTTCGCATTTATTTGATGACAATGATATTATTAATTTGGGCAATGTCACTTTGGACTTAAGAATATATTCCCCTCCTTTGTTGTCTGGATAGCATACACGAGGACCTAATAATAAGTTGTTACCTATTCAGAATGCTAAAAATAAGTCTTGGAATAAAAGTAAAAAATTGAGTGAACAATATAAAATACAACGTACGAAAATGAAATATAGCGAACATTGACAAAGGAGCACCGGCTTGTGTATCAAAGAGGTCGCGATTGCGGACCATACAATGCAAACCGATATCCCAGACTAACACAAAGGAATACGATTTCTTTACCCACACCCCTAATACATGTAACAACGACATTATTTATTATTCGACTGTAGTACGCTGGCTCTACATAAATATATTCGTAAATGGTCCTAGCAAAACCGTCAATGTATATCCCTCAAGGTGACAGGAAATTTTGCCGATTTTATTCCTAGTATATATTATCAACGCTCGGTGTAGACAGAAATCCGAGAATTATTTTGATCGTGCGGATCCTAATTAAACGTCAAATCAACGTGTTAAGTGGAATCCGAGAAAATTAAAGCTTGGAAGGGAAGAGAAGGGAAAATATACATTTCACGGAATTGAACCCATTAATGACGTATCTACGAGTAGTTGAGATCGATCATGACGACCCTTGGAGTAAAAACGTGGCATTAAGGACACAGGGAATCGAGCTTGAAACTGGAGTTTAGCTTTTAGTTTGGGTGGATGGAAAGAAAATGTTTAAGTCATCCGTCCTTTTACATCTGAACGAATATGTTCTTACCTACTGATGTAGATGTATATTCAGAGCAATATTAGTTGGAATGAAACGTTAAATCATTGATTTGTGTGATGGTAAAAAATATGTGAGCCCACTTCTGTATGGTGTCCGAATTCAAAACAAGTACCATTCCATCTCCTTCCGTGGATCTCGTAAAAGGGCGGCTAAGGGGATCTAGACCAGAGGGATGGGCAGCGGCGTCCCTTTTGTGAAATAGTAATATAGCCATAACAATGGCTATATTGCGCTCATCAACCCGCCTGCCAAGCGTTGCAAGTACTGGCAAATTTCCCCCAAAATGATGACATACGACATGTAATCGTTCATTTATGGGGGGGAGGGGGCTCTAGTTCAGCATTGGACGTGATAGGCTGATATGATATATACGATGATGAGCCTAGCTGTAGCCAATAGCTGACTCCGGGGAAGTAACACGCTCTGACCTATCGGCGTAAAGTAGTAACCCTGTGTTACTCACTACTCATCCACTCAACACTCCTCTGCACTTCTACCTTTCCTCTGCCCTTAGTAGGTTGGAAATGGATCAGAGACTAAGTAAGAGGTATTATAGTCTTAAAAAAATTAAGTTACTGTATTACATTTGAAGCTGATAACAGACATTCGATATTTTCATGAGACCAAATACCTTTTACTGACGGCACGGTCGGTGCAGTGGCTGATACAGTCGACTGCTGCGCTCCGGGTCGTGGGTTCGATTCCCGCACGGAAAAATTTTTGGACGATCTGCAGGTAGTTGTTCCGGGTCTGGGTATCTTGAATGTAGAATTCATGCCTGTAAACGCACCCACGACACAGGAGAAATCCTAGTGTGGGGCAACGTGTTAAATAAATGAAACGAAACAAACGAAACGAAACCGCGTGTATTTTATTATTTTATGAGAAGAAAAATAAAATAAAAAACAGTTAATACTAGTTTATTGCTAACCGTCAGGTGACCCACATGTTCATTTGCAAACAAGCTTATTATTCGGTGTATTTGTATTCATCTGTTCCAAAATTGTTATACTTTGTTTATCGATAAAATCTTAAACGTTACTATCAAACATCCGTTTTAATTCAAAATATTGGCAGTTCTCACTAATGACCTTGTAGGTAAACAAATATATCATACACATTTGGAAATACGAATGAGTAAGAACTGATACTCAATTTTGGAAATTGCACATCATTTTTTTAACTTTAATGCTTTAACTAAATTGCCTTAGACGGGTGATTAGCAATTCTGATGCCAACAAAACAAACTAATTTCATCAACTGTCAACCGAAACCTAACTAGAACATTTAAACACTAGCATATTTTAAAATTCATCATAATTTCATCATTTCGGCCGAATAGAGTCCACTGCTGGATACAAGCCTCACCCAAAGATCACCACAACGACCGATATGGGTATGTTGTAGGCTCATTGGGGGATTTTGCCATATTCGCCACGCTTGGCAGACGGGTTGGCGAGCGCAGTTGAGTTGTTAATATACTCGAAGGACCCTGCTGCCCATCCTCCGGCTAATCCCTTAGTCGACTTTACGACTCCCGTGGGAGGAGATGGGATGGTATTCTGAACCGGCACCACACGGCAATTTAAAATTGATAAGACAAAAATGTGCCTTTTCGTTTTATGTAGTATGAATGTATGGGTATAAACGTAGTTAGAAGGGACAAGACCAGTATTAAATTTTGGTTCGCGTAAAACGAATTGTTTTGTTTTGTCTTCTTTGTATGAATATACGAGTATCTGCGTAATAAACAAAGCCACAAAGGATATTTTTTATCTTATTTTCCATCTCCTCGCCCTGACCCGATTTCTTCGAGCTATCAAAAACAACGGTTAAAAGAACTTGGTTTATACACGTCAGAGAACAGACAAAAATTTCAACAATTATCTGGAAGACAGTTTCGAGATTTCACGATATTAATTACAAAAGTTCCATTTGATTACAAAAGTTGCACACTTTGTTTGTAATAAGCAAATAATTTTGATGAATATTGGATAAGTTGTATAGATGCAGGTTTTTGATTAATTTTGTCATGTATTTACCGGGTCTCCGTCGTTAGTCTGGTTACAATACCGTGAAACAGAACACGGAGTTCCCCTCGTATGTTGGGTGCTGAACGATATACATAGATGATACCAATTATAAATTAATTGCTATCGGATAATACCTCTGCTGTAATACTTCTAAAAGTTTAGAGATAGGTAATACTATATTCATCATTAACAGGTTGAGAGCTAAGTTGTGGACCGTTTCGTAAACGGTTAGTACCTGAGGTCTACTTGAAACAAACATGACCAGCTAAGCAGCGCTTTTCAACGTCAGTTGTTATTCTTAGCTTGTCTTTTTTATTTTGTTTTAGGAGAGTGACATTTTTATTTATTTAAGACTTATTTTTAATTTAACTAATTGTTATAATAAAACACTTTTAAACGGATTCTATCGCGTATATTTTGATTTTTGATTTTCCTGACGTTTCGAATACTTTGCAGCATTCGTGGTCGCAGGATGACTAAGGTGACAGGCGTCGTTACAGATTTTAAAAAGTTATTTTATTTTATCTACCATACAATTTTAATCAAAAAATTAGTTTCGATGCACGCAGTAATCACTCACAGTGTCTTGATGTTTCTTAGTGCGGTATCTTGTTTGGGACTTTATTATTTTAATGACTGGATTCCAAACAGGTGGTACCTGCCAACCATCTTCTCTATTAAAATTAGGATGTTTTTTAATTTCAATAGCCTCACGAAACATTCTAGGTACATATCGGTTCTCTTTCGCGAGTACTTGAGGTTGATCAAAACGAAGATAATGGTTTGGTTTGCCTAAGGCATGTTCACACACTGCAGACTTTGTGGAGCGTCTATGCTTGACGTCAGCTATATGTTCTTTTATTCGGGTGGCTATGCTACGCTTTGTTTGCCCTATGTCTGATAAACCACAATCACAGTCAATCTTGTAGACCCCTGCATCTTGTAAGGGTATGTGACATTTCACTGGTTTGAGAAGTTGGCTGATCTTCTTGTGCGGCTTGAAATATGTTTTTATAGAAGCACGCTTTAAGATATGACCAATTCTGTCCGTGACTCCCTTAATAAATGGTAAAACAGCGGGTCGACGATCGACCGTGGTGGGTTTCGGGCGGCTTCTGCGACGGGGATGTGGAGCTTTCAAATTGTTATTTTGAAGAACTTGCTTCACATGGTTAAGCTCCCCTGCCAGGTGGTCGGCGTCGCAGATGCCGTGTGCTCTCTGTAACAAAGATTTGGCCACAGTAGCTAACTGACAAGGATGGTGGTGAGATTCACCGTTAAGGTACCTGTTTGTATGGGTAGGCTTTCTATACACAGTGTGGCTAACAGAATGATCTGGATTATGGATGAGAAGTATGTCAAGAAAGGCCAAGCAATTATTATCCTCCAATTCCATAGTAAATTGAATTTTACTATGTATTGAATTTAGGTGTTTTAGGAATGCAGAGACCCTATTGTGAGGTGTCACCTTAGTCATCCTGCGACCACGAATGCTGCAAAGTATTCGAAACGTCAGGAAAATCAAAAATCAAAATATACGCGATAGAATCCGTTTAAAAGTGTTTTATTATAATGTGTAATAATCGCGAAAATCTAAGACATTATTAACTAATTGTTTTAATTGTTATATTTTATATGTTATTTTTGTTATCTATGTCGGCAAAACACGGAATGCGATAACATCATTTTATAATTCATCATTTAATTTGATTGTTTCTTTATTCATATAATGTTATTGACACGTGGCCGTGGATCGCCAACCCACCTGCCAAGCGTGGCGATTATGGCAACACCCCCCGATAAGCACACAACATACCCATATCGGTCGTTGTGGTGATCTTTGGGGGAGGCCTGTGTCCAGCAGCGGACTTCATTTGGCCAAAATGATTGAGATGCTCATAGCCGCTAAACGATCGGCGAAGTTAAGCATCGCTTGGCGCGGTCAGTTTATGGATGCGGGAAAGAAGAAAGAAAGAAGAAGTATTTATTTCTGAACACCATAGAGACGCGCATAACATTAACATCAAAGTATAAAACATTTATTATTATATTTTCTTTCCTTGCAACAATCATGCAAATTAATAGAGTACCTCGCCAAAGGACTTGGAGTCCAGACTATCATTATTCACAAACAAAAAGAAAAGTAATACATAAAAGAAAGCATAGTGGCACTTGAACTGAGCATCTTTGTGATTCGGAGGGCACACACAATCGTCAGTCCCGGTTGTTGTCATCAGACGTCAGTTGTTAAGCCAAATCGGAGAACTTTGGGCAGCTTGAACAACTCTGACACAAGATTGGCCAGTAACCACACGAACGGAGAAGATTATTTTTCTTTTGTGTGTGGCACGATAAGATCATCATCATCATCATATCAGCCAAAGGACGTCCAGTGCTGAACAAAAGCCTCCCCCATATATTTCCATAACGAGCGGTCATTTGTCACCCTCATCCAACGACTCCCAGCGACCTTCACCAGGTCGTCGGTCCACCTCGTTGGAGGTCGTCCCACGCTGCGTTTCCCGGTGCGCGGTCTCCACTCCAGAACCTTTTTGCCCCAACGACCATCAGTTCTACGAGCAATGTGCCCTGCCCATCGCCGCTTCGGTTTACTAATCCTTTCAGCTATGTCGGCAACTTTAGTTCTTCTACGGATCTCCTCATTTCTGATTCGATTTTGTAGAGAAAATACCAAGCAAGCTCTATATAAGATACATTTTGATTTTTTTAATAACACAATTTAAACGTGTCCAACGAAATGCTATGTTATTCCCACTGATTTGATAACATACACAAATATACTCACAAATAGCTGTACATCACTGCGAAACTTGGATGGGTGGCTCAAGAATGATACATGGTGTGGTTAAACGTGCACTCGGAGTTCTGCGATAATATATGCACGCATGGCATACAAGAGCCGCTTAACAACATAGTTAGTACGTCCAAGACACATTCGAAGTCTCTGGCACTTTCACTTGTGAATAGACTATCACCACAGGCTGGCTTTTCTAAATCCGTTCAGGGCATATTCACCCTACTTATTTCCCCGACACATTTGCTCAGCTAAAACTCACTCGTAAACCTGCCTTATGATTAACATTAGATCATGGTATCACTTCCCGAAGGTGTTGTGGGGCTATGTGAGAAGACCAGCAGGTACCATACATGGATACGAGAGTATTGCTCCAGTTTCTCTGTAAAGCAATGAACGTCGACGTCACTTCTGACGGGAAGACACTAAATAACTAATGTCTTATGGTGGTCTTTATGGGCACGTGTGACGTTTACCATCAGGCGAATGACTTGATCGAACCGTAAGTAGGTAGTATAAAATGATATGCTAGTTGAAAGTGTTAGTGTAGAGTCTACGGTTGAAGGGTAGAAGTGGTTCCATTTAACATACTGACTTAGACGTCTAGTGGAAAAAATTATAATCCATCAATAAATTTATTATTTGTGAAAATGTATACCTACGTAAATCTGTGTCATAGTGTGTACGTAAATCCGCAAATAGAGAATTAAAACTCAAGTAGAACCTGAGTCGATGTTGCGTTAATTGATTATATTTGTATGTCCTGGACCTATAATTAGGGTTCATATTTCACTAACGCAGCCTAGACTCAAGTTTAACGGATTCTCAGTCTGTAATACGGGCCTTGGTGTTGAGATTATCAAGGTTTATCATTTTGGTATTTTGCCAAAATAATTGTTACAAACGACATACTGCTTTATAGCTTAAGCAATAGTTGAAATGCCACAGATTTTTAAGAATCTACTCTTTGTGCATCCGTTGAAGAACGGAATTTTATTGTAGTATATTGTGTTTTGGCTTGCAATAAACATCTACCTTAATTGACAAATTTAAGGGTAGTAACACGAAATATCATAAACATCTATCCAATTTACTTGATGCGCGAAACGCATAAAATATTTTATATTCCCCTCATCTTCAATAATGGAGAAAATCGTATCGTTCATAAAAATGTTCAATAAATAAACACGCCTCAACATATTTATTATAATTAAGTGGATTCACGTGGAAGTTCCTTCTGAGAATTTTTCCGTCTGATATATCGTTTCACTTAAAAGCTCTTACTTTTAGACATAATTTTCTTGCGAATTCAGCGGAGCGTTGTTAATCTGATATGAGCCTGGGTGTTTTAAACCCAGCTCACATTTTTGAATGCCGGAATTAGAATAAATGGTTATGAGAACTTCACAACAGAGAGGCTTATATTGCCACGTGCAAGTGCAGTAGCAATATAACCAAACTTCCACTGCTGAGAATGGGCCTCTTCTCACGGTAAGAAAGGTTAGGTCTTAGTCCACTATGCTGGCCTAGTGCGGGTTGATGACTACACACACCATTTAGAACATCTTGGAGCCATCCCAGGTGTGCAGGTTGTTTCACGATGCTTCCTTCACCGTTAACGCAAGTGACAATCAAATTGAATCCGAAAACCTCTGAGGTACGGGCCGCGATACCACCCAGATCCTTCTGCATGGAAGGCAAACTTTCAACCTCTAGGTTATCACTGCTATATATTGCCTTTTCATTCATTTCATGAAAAGAAATGTGAAACAATGAAAAAAAAAATGAAAAAAAATATTGCCTTAATTATTCTTACTTATATTTCCGTGCGGGGCCGGCTAAGAATAGCACCAACCCATCTCATCCTATGGGTGTCATAAAAGGTGACTAAGGGATTAGTCAGAGGATGGGCAGCAACATCCTTGGAGTAGATTTACAACTTAACTGCGATCGCCGACCCACCTGCCAAAAGTTGCGATTACGGCAATCCGTCCAATGATCACACAAAACAATCCTAAACCGAAGGTTGTAGTGATCTTTGGGAGAGGTCTATGTCCAGCGGTGGACGTTTTTTCAGCGGAAACGATGATGATGATGATGATATGTCCTGCTGATAGTAGTTCGATACAAAATCGTGTACGCTTGACGCTCATGAACTATGAGTTTCCGTGGTTATAGGAACGGCAAATACTGCGCATATCGCGAATTTTGTATTTCGAACCAAACAGTGAGGGGCTGGCTTCCATTCGGTTTGAAATAATCCGCCTACTGCGTATTGCATTAGGTGCATAATGTTCTACTCGTAACTCCGAGGTATTTTTCCAAAAGCTGCCTTCTCTTCTGATATTGCGTTAATCCAAAATTGTTTACATGTAACTTTGTACGGAACGGTGTACTGTAAACATGAATTATACTGTTTTAAAGTAACCATGATGACATGTGGCATAGGGACGTGGTCACTCACCATTGGCGTCATAAGAAAACTTAAGGTCACTCAGCGAGTTATGGAGAGAGCTATGTTTGGTATTCGCCTACGAGATCGAATCAGAAATGAAAAGAAACGTAGGAGAACTAAAGTTGCTGACATAGCTTAAAGGATTAGTAAACTGAAGTGGCAATGGCCGCACATTGCTTGTAGAATATCATTGGGGTAAAAAGGTTCTCAAGTGAAGACTGCGCACCGGAAAAAGCTGCGTGGGTCGCTGGGAGTCGTTGGAAGCGGGCGGAAATCTCTGGGGAGACCTTTGTTGTTCATTGGACGTCCTTTGGCTGACATGCCGAAGTAACCATGGAGATATTTTGGCTTCTTTTTCAGCGTTTCGTATTCATGAACCTGCCTTTTTGACGACTGATGACACTACATCGATAGCAGACAGCACACCGATAATGTGAATAATAATATATAATTGGAATTAATTGTTTTACTACTTTAGATATTCCTTGCAATAATTCTTATAGAGTACGGTACGAGGGCAAAGTATTGATGACATCCTTCAACCGTATCAAACAATCTTATCCCTCTGATCTCCATTACCCGAGCTGTGTTCATGTTAAAACATGATTTGATTTCAGGGAAAACTGCATAATTTAACAATGATTTAAGTTTAAGCTGTAATTTTTTATAAATCAATTAAGTTTTCGTACAGAATTATCTCGACCTGTAGTAACCTCTTCCATCGTTTGGTGTACCGTTATTTGTGCGAGGGTTTTGTTCAAAAGTGGACGTTTTTAATGATTTAGTTATCATCATCCATAGGTGAAGATAACCCAATACTTAGTTTAAGCCTCTCTTTACTTCACTATGATCTATACACTTCCTATAATGTTCCAGATTCTTTCTTCCGTTAATTCGCCACTATATCAACATCTAAGATTAGTATTATTACGCCATCCGGTAAACAATAGCAAAAAGTAGCGCCATCTAGAGTTTAGTGGCGATTCTAGGGCGTGTAGAAACTCGTAGAGTGTTCTGGATAATTCTTCATAAATAAGACACGTCTGGAAAATTCTAGAACGCGAACATTCTGGAACTTTCTACTAAGTGTTGGTCGACCCATATATATAGCAGCCGCGATGGAAGGACAGACATATGTCCCCAAAACAATAGCTTGTTGTCCCCAGCAACGCCCTAAGCCGAGGTCCGTGACCCGCAGGGGGCGCCCTTAGCGAAATTTGCTTAGTTTTTCATATTAATTTTAAGCCTGGCTGTAGGCCTCTTTTGGCTTCGCCTGAAATTACCGGTTAAGCAACCACATTTCCCAGAAACGTATCAAAGAAGCCCAACAAAAAAAAAACAGACCGTTCAGTTTACTTTGCGACACAGTGAAGAACAAGTGGAATACCAAGCAATTATCCTGAAAGTTTATAAGCGATATTAATTGTAATCAAGATTTAATTGTGTGTACCGTGAATATTGGCAAATTTAATTCATCCCGAACTGCGGCTCGTAACAGTATCATCATCAACAAAGTCCGTTCTTAACTCTTACGGTCCGCAGTTACGTCATGCCTCGGTAGTACACAATGTAAAATAAAGTATAAACAAAAGAGTTCCAGTACAAGTGACGTAGGTCGTGAGTGGGGTCCACCGTTATCTGCGCGACTTGATTAGCTGCCGCCGACAATTTAACTACTCCAGTCGTGACGTAATTGGGAATTTAATATTGTTAGCTTTAGGTATGTGTACTTACTTATGTTGGTACGTCTAATTTTATCGGGCAAGATCTCTCTTTATCAGCAGTAGTATCAGCAATGCTGGCAGAGAGTAAAAATTGGAGTGCGTTGGTCTCCTTCTGTGTGAGGGTCATGTTCCATAGAGCGGGATCTGGAGAGGGCCGTTTCCAACATGCCTGAGCCTCTGCCTTAACTAAATGGTGGGAAGCCTCGGAGATTACGGGCATGCTGATTGAGGAATCTAGGTGCCCATACTGACCTCACACACACAGCGGCGTGCACATGCTTCCTTGTTCACAGCACAGGCGAGCAGGAGGCTTCAGGAGGACGCCACACGAAAATATTATCTTATTTCAGAAAAAAAAACAAGTTTATGTATAGTGCAAATAGTTTCATACAGAATCATGTACCAGGAATGCAGAAGTGGCCGAGCGTGGACGGCGCTAATTCAGTTGAAGGCAACTGGCATCGTGCCGTAAACAGGCCAACTCACACGTCTAATGCACTTAGTTTGCGATTTTGGTTTCGGTGAGACACGAGCATTTGGTGTTGCATTTTATACCACAAATAAATTGGTTTGCTATTGGTATACTCAATTAATCCATTGAAAGCATTGATTTATTGAAAATCCACTAGCTTGTTATGTTATGGACGTTCGCATCTGACGAATAAACTACAGAACTGGTTTAGATCCGTACAAATTTTACATAACATTGACTACAACTATTATCGTAACTTTGACACTCGTGGTGTAAATAGAGGCCTTACCTCCTCTTTCTGCAGAGATTGTAAAAGGTAGGTTGTATATAAAACATAATGTGAATACAAATACACCTTCTAAACGTGCTCTAAGTATACTCTTTTTGCGCCACGGTGGAAAAGCTCATGCGTATGCCAACGCCTCTGGGTAGATGATAAAGGTAATACCTCTTACCACCTGAATCTACCCGAGGGGCGATCATTTTTGGTACTAAAAAGTGACTTCAGGATCTCAGAAACGAACGCTCTGGAATCTCACTGGTGCCACGCCTATCTCGGAGCAGGTAACTGTAAAAGGGCACCCCTCTAGTGAACGAGAGGCGACTGTAAAGAGGTCGTTCACTCACGTACATTGCAGGAGGATGTAAAGGAGCTCCCGAAGCCCCACTGTGCACTATGCTGCACACACGATGGTATGTGAACAAATGCGTGCCACTGTCTTCTCAGTTGTCGCATGGCATGAGCGCACAGAGTCACAACACCTCACCCCGCGACCCCCAAGATAGCGTTCTACCATATTCCATTTATTCTGACTGTCACTGGGAGGTGCATGTTAAGATTTTGTAGGCCAAACGTTTGAATAAATCAAGTTAATATATAGGAACTTGTCTTTGAGAATAGCTTAAGCAGTTTTGTTTCTTGTTTAACAGCATACGTTTTTAAATAGTAGCATAGACATATTTTATTGGAAAAATAATAACAATAGTTTACAGGTCCTGCCGATATTGGTTGTTGCGATGGCTTAATAGCTGGCTTTCCGCGCTTCGGGTCAAGGGTCCGATTTCCATACGAAACAAGTATTTGTATGAAATATACATTTGTGTTTCGGGTCTATGCATGTGAGATTTATGTCTGTAAACTGTACCCACAATACAGGAGAAATCATATGGCTTGGGGTGTCAAAATCTGAAACAATTTATAACACTGAATAAAAAACTGCAAAGACGCATCCCAAGAAGTTCAGCTTCCAAAAGTAAATAAAAACTAGTTAGCGAGAATTATCCCACTTTCTACAATTTAATTCCAAATATTTCTTGACTGAAAGTTTGGCTGAAAGTTTAACTGAAACTCGAAGTCAGCATACTTTCATGTTATAAAAAGTTAACAAATTTATTGCCATGAATACAATATTACTATTGCAAATAAATCTTTGTTATTCTGTTACAATATATATCAATTGAATTGTATTCACAGAAGTTTGAACTATAAGTTAAATTTTACTGTCAACTTATTTTATAACCAATTTAAATATTGTTTTGGTATTTTATTTTACTAAATAGACTATGTACCTATAAGAGTACTGGGAAAATAAACATATTTTATGTGATACCAAGCATAGATATAGAAGCAACTGTTTCAGACCATACAAACCTGTGCCGTTCACCTAAACTGATGGCGTTAAGGTTGCTGTATGTTAAGGGATGCTGCCTATAACCTACCTACTACTTTTAATCCGTAAAGCAAGAGTGAGTAGTTCATCATTTCGGCCGAATGAAGTCCACTGCTGGACACAGGCCTCCCCCAAAGATCACCACAACGACCGATACGGGTGTTATGGGCTCATTGGAGGGTTTTGCCATAATCGCCATGCTTGGCAGACGCGTTTGCCGATCGCAGTTGAGTTGTTAACGTACTCGAAGGACGCTGCTGCCCATCCTCCGACTAATACCTTAGTTGACTTTTACGACACCCACGGGAGGATATGGGGTGGTGGTATTCTGCGCCGGCACCCAGCAGCCCACGACACATCCATATCGGTCGTTGTGGACATCTTTGGGGGAGGCCTGTGTCCAGCAGTGGACTTCATTCGGCCGAAATGAGTGAGTGAGTGAGAGCAGTGGATGTTACCGCTGATCTGTGCGATAAGACCCATATCATCTATTTTATTTAATCATAAAGAACCCTAAAGATCCGCATTACTTACGAACTGTCTACAAATATTCACAAATGCTTCCTCCTCTTTTAAAACTATTCCTCCGTAAAGGCTGGCGTCCTAAGTAATCGTCATAGATTAGTCTCTGTCCCCCCACCTCAGCCTCTCTCCATCCACATTTGTACTAACTGTCTACGTCGTCACTCTTTCCACAGGAACAACATGTGAGATAGAATAACGAGAAAGTATATTGGTGATACCCTTTAAAAAATACAGTCTGAGGAGATTTTTAAAAGTATTCAATGAGCAGATATTATACGAAGGTTTGCCGTGGTGCCGGATCGGAATACCACCACCCCATTTCGTCCCGTGGGTGTCGTAAAAGTTGACTAAGGTATTAGCCGGAGGATGGGCAGCAGCGTCCTTCGAGTACATTAACTCAACTGCGATCGCTAACCCGTCTGCCAAGCGTGGCGATTATGGCAAGACCCCCAATCATAACACCCATATCGGTCGTTGTGGTGATCCTTAGGGGAGAGCTGTGTCCAGCAGTGGACTTCATTCGGCCGAAATGATGATGACGACACTGAATGTTTCTAGAATTGGCCAGTAAGAAAATTAGCGGTTGTTTTTTTTTATTATTTCGGTTAAACAACTATTTGAGAAGCTGCAGATGAACATTAAATTTATTTGTCATTTATTTTTACAAATTGGCGGTGATTTAAAATGTGCGTGTCGTGCGAAATGAATTTGACTAGAGATTTTTTCACTCCATGATTTATTACGACTTTCGTTGCGATCTTAATTATCAACTTTTTTATGATAGACTTCCATTGGCATTTCATAATGAAGCACCATCTCGTGACACTGTTTATAACTGGTTTAACGAGTTAAAACGTCGTTGTAGCAATCTCACTGAAGATTTGCGCGAAGGACGTCCTTCTACGGCAACCACTGAAGATAACGTGAGTGCTGTACGGCTAATGATAGAAGCTGATAAAAGAGTGACATATTAACAGATTTCGAAGTTTCTGCATTGATATTAGTCAAGAACAAAAAGTCTTACAGGAACATTTAGGCGTCAGAAAGCTTTGCACCAGATTGATACCTCATAATTTGACGAAAGATCAAGAACGCGGTCGTGCCACGAAATGTTTTAAAAGTATAACAGGTGACTCGAATGCTGTGTTTGACATCGTCACAGATGATGAAAGTATGTTTTTATGAGCCTGAAACTAAGAGACAATCTGCCTAATGGATGTTTCCATTCGAAGATTTGCCAACAAAATTAAAGATGGGCAGAAGTCAAGGGAAAATGTCTCATTCTCTGAACAGGATCATTTGGGATCAATTCCTCTATAGGATAAAATGTCTTCAGATTGGTATGTTTATTATTGCGTACCGGTTGTCTTGGAAAATGTTCGACAACCGCGACCACAAAGTAGGACCCTCCTCCATCACGACAGCACTCCTCTAGACAGAAGATCGAATATTTGTCTATGAAAGGTTTGGAATTAGTGAGTCATCCTCCTTACAATCCCGACTTGGCACCTATTGACTTTTGTTTTTCGCTAAAAGAAAAGATAAACTCAGAAAAAATCCCTTTATGAACGCCGAAAATGCCGTGGCTGCGTTCGAAAAAACGTGAAAGAGATCCCTAAAGAAGAGTTGGCTCACTGCTTCAGTCAATGGTTCCATCGCATGCGACGATTCTTAGAAAAAAACGGTGACTACTTCGAATACAGAAACTTCGAATATGAATATTAAAAGGGCCAAAGATAATCCCGTTTATGATTTTCTAAAATCTTTTAGTTGACCCTTGTAATTTAATGTAATACAACTATTGTGCGTATGATCTTACGATACCTTGTATTTAATTTTAAGTTGGTTTGTTTGTTCCTTAAGATATAATGCCCCATATTTTATGGATCCAATGCTAGCTAGCTAGCCGTTGTTTCAAATCAACCTAGAATTCATGCCAAAGTAAAAATCTTACTGCGCATATTCGAGCTTAAGTAAAACCAGCGTCGACACGTCTTTATCAAGCTGAATTAACCTCCTTCTATCAAAATAATTATATTTGTACCAGAATTGACCCGCGGGTTCGCCCGCATGAAATTCGACTTATTACAGAAATATTTATTATACATCCCTCTGGTACTGTTTATTTTTGAAAATAATAAAAAGTATTCTATATTTTAATGCTTAATTCGATCATATTTGCAAATGTTGTGTACATCTATAATAGGTATACATATAGGAATTTGTTATTGTAATAACCTATATAAACTTTATATAATATATACATATTCTGTAAACTGTTGATGTGTCTTATGAAATAAAGAAATAAATCCTGTGGCCTATCGGTGTGCTAGATTACACCCAAATTCGTTCAGCTGTTTCAGCGTGATTAAGTAACAAACATCCTAACATGAAAAATCTACACATACTTGACACTTCACGTTTAAAATATTAGTAGGATAGTAGGATAACTGCCACTTTTGTATTTCTTCCATTGTGTTGTTGACAGTAATAATATTTTCTTTCTTTCTCCTTTCTAATTTATACGCGAATCATGTTTTTATTATATTTATAATTAAAACCTAATTATTAATTTATCTTTACAGTCGTAATTGTGTTTTTGTTACAACGTATTATATAAAATTGTTTCCTGAATGAAAAAACTCTATGAATGTAAATTTTTGTCTATTAATTAATTAAATTGTTACAAAATATTGGTATTGGTTTAGGTTAAATATTTTTGTTTTCGTAAAATTTTAATCTATTTTTCATATTTGTACACCAGAAATGGTCAAACATGTTGACCTAAACTATTATTTCACACCTATAATAAGCATCTCAACCATGTATATTATGTACACATGTTTTAGCAAATAAATTTATCTTTATCTTTATATATCTATCTTTAGAAGTAACCTCTTAGTCGTCTTTCGTCTTTCTGCTTCACTTTGTGTGTATGCATAAATCATTGGTTACATAAAAAACCTAAGGTTTAGGTAGATTCCAACCTCTAAATGCGTAATTGGTACAAATAAACCAATCATTATTCGTTGAAATTCCCATTGAGTAAAACCCACTGCTGCATCCGACACCCAGCAACTGTGATATCTTGTGGATATTGCAGATAGTATAGCGTACTACACACAGTAAACGGAAAATATTGCGATCACTAATCCATATAAACATCTCGAGACCCTACTGTTAGATGACGAGCCATCTTCTATTCATCTTCTCGGAATCGTGTTCTTACCTACAAACCCGGGTCATACAGCTCCGCGCGCACCACCAAACCTTGTCCCACTTCCAAAACAAATAATTAAATTACTCGGGAACAATCTCGTATATTGGCGCCAATTACGCGGATTTGGTGCCGTGTTCAAAACAATAGATGGTAAATTGCTTTGCCGTGGACGTTCTGTTGTCCCGTTATTGAATTCGAGTGTATTTGTATGATAATGTGGTGATAACGTTTTAAGCGAACAACGAATGGGGGGAATTTGGTCATCACACTGTTTTAGTTGAGGGAATGGTGTTGTCACTCGATATATTTTGTTTTTGTTTTACGTTATTGTGATGTATGTATTCTTTAAAAAAAGTGAGTTCTGGGGACCCCCTTTAGAAACGAACTCTACTCTTCTAAGTCTTCCTTACTTGCAATAATGACACAATATAAATCCCGTGTAACAAAAACTAAGCTTTAATAATATTTACACATGTTTTATTTGAGGTTATAAAACTGACTGCGCACCGCGCACTATGCTCTTATCTCAATAGTCGCACGCACGCAAATACAACCGTATATAATAGAAAGAGACAGAGATAAAGAAAAAGAGAGGTAAAGGTCGCCTGGATAACGATTTTTCCTTACGTGACGATTTCTGCCAGTTCACTCAACTGTAAGTCGCGTAAAAGAAATTCGTTCCAAAAATGTGGTGTCCCACTTAAGATGTAGCACGACTTCATCTCCTCCCTTGGATATCGTAAAACGCTACTAAGGAACACTAAGCCAGAGGGATGGCCAGAAACATCCCTTCTATGGAACAGTAGCCATACTGCGCTCAACAACTCAAAAATACAAAAAGAACAAACATTGACAGGTTCTCGAAGAGCATGCACAGGAAAACGCAGCATGGGACGGCCTTCAACAAGGTGGACAAATGATGGTAAAGTTAGTAAGTCTTTATGGAAATCTATGGTCTGTTTTCAGCAGTTGGCGTGCGCCAGCTAATGTCACAATAATTATGAAAAAGAACGCTCAGGAATCGAACGTACTCCTCCGCGTCACTATCATTCCTAACGCACTCATACTAAGTACTAATACTGCTAAGCTAAGTTGCGCTGGATGACAGTGCTAATTATTTGACCGAAAATAGGCCAGTTCCTTAGTCACAAAAAGTAAAGTATAGCTCCGACGGAAAATTCATCATCATCATATCAGCTAAAGGACGTCCACTGCTGAACAAAGGCCTCCCCTTAGATTTCCACAACGAGTGGTTACATGTTGCTCCCATCCATCGACTCCACCTCGTTGGAGGTCGTCCCACGCTGCGTTTCCCGGTGCGCGGTCTCCACTTGAGAACCTTTTTGCTCCAACGGCCATCAGTTCCACGAGCAATGTGCCCCACCCATTGCCACTTCAGTTTACTAATCCTTTCAACTATGTCGACAACTTTAGTTCTTCTTCAGATCTCCTCATTTCTGATTCAATCCAAATTTCAATCGAAATACCAAGCATAGCTCTCTCCATAGCTCGCTGATCTTGAGCTTTATTATGAGAGTCCATTGTGAGTGACCACGTCTCTGTTCCATATGTCATCACTGACAAAAATTACTAGATACTAAATAAATATGTAATGTGTATTTTATTAGTCATGTTTTTGTAAGTATCAGTAGTTACATGGGTTTTTTTATGTTTTTTTTTTTATGTTTAAATAAAACATTGCCCCACACTAGGATTTCTCCTGTGTCGTGGGTGCGTTTACAGACATAAATTCCACACACAATAATATACCCAGACCCGGAACAACTACCTGCAGATCATACAAATATTTGTTCCGTGCGGGAATCGAACCCGCGACCCGGAGCGCAGCAGCCAACTGTGTCAGCCACTGCACCAACCGTGCCGTCATTTAATTGGTCTATGACAAACAGTTTTAAAACCGATAACGTGACTTAAATGACGTTTTTCTAACAATAGCATACTCCCCTTAAACAAATACCTTGACTAATGCTGTTCTAAATCTAAGTCCAAAGTATGTTCCTATTTAACAGCACGCAAGTGATTACGCGTCAGGTGCGTCAATCCATCTGGCCGCGTCCCGGTGAAATATAGCAGTCATTGCAATAGGCGAGCGAAGGGTGAGGTATCAGAGGGGGAGGGGAGAACAAGGTCCCGTGGCCTGCGGGCTGCAAGGATATACGAAAGGAAACTTAGATGTAAGGTTAGCAATATTACTAAGAGTATGGGTGGTACTAAAACTAGCACTACCAACCATGCCACTGCTGTCGGCAATGTTGGCTATAAAAATAGTTAAACTCATTTTTTATTCGCCTAGAAAGTAAATGAACAGACATGTTTGAGAATATACTATATGTAAGTGCTCTTTCGTTTCTTAAAGATGACCCGCATCAATATTTGTCACGATGTGATTTTATACTGTTATACTAACTTCAGTTTTAGTTTTTGAAAGTATAAGCGCTACATTATTCCACATTTATTTTGAACCTCGGAAACGATATATCACAGCAGTATTATTAGTACACTTACTTTTAATGTCCCTTGCAGATCAATTCGCTTTATTTGAAAATTGAATGTGGTTGATACTGGATACAATTTTAAACCAACACTAGCTTTAAATTTTGATATAATGAAAAATACTACTACTTCAGTTCTTAGCTTAATAGCTCATATAAATAACATGATTTTTTGTATTGCAAATACTGAATAAATAAATGTTAAATTCTGCACCTCTGGTTGGTTATAACAACTATCACAGATGTTCGTGTGGCAACCAGTGACGAAGGCGTACCGTGCAATCCAAGGCACAGAAGTCTTGACATAGAAACCGGTAACCCATCCAAGGCCTGACAATGGCAAGTATAGTTTTTCTCCAGAAATCGACATTCTGCACAAAAGCCATTTAGCCCCCTGTTCAATGAAGGTTTATAGATTTACTAACACATTGTTTTTCGAACATAATGCTAAACCTGTGATGATAAATAAGTGATGGTAGAGATAGATTATGATAGATATTATTATATTATATTATATATATATTATTATAGATAGATGCCGTGTGGTGCCGGCTCAGAATACCACCACCCCATCTCCTCCCATGGGTGTCGTAAAAGTCGACTAAGGGATTAGCCGGAGGATGGGCAGCAGCGCCCTTCGAGTACATTAACAACTCAGCTGCGATCGCCAACCCGCCTGCCAAACGTGGCGATTATGGCAAAACCCCCCAATGAGCCCACAACACATCCATATCGGTGGTTGTGGTGATCTTTGGGGGAGGCCTGTGTCCAGCAGTGGACTTCATTCGGCCGAAATGATGAGATAGATTTAATTTTGTTGAAAATGTAAATTTTTAAACAGTTAACCTACCCTACCTACACGTTGTACATCAATCTACAAGGCTTTATTTAAGCACAGCGTATTTCATACCAATGAAAGTTCGTCCAAATTAGAATTACTTCTGCAATTGTTACTTGTGGCGCGTCAAACGACAAAGTTTCCTGGAAACAATTGTGGATGGAAAAGTTAAACCCTACCTCTAGCTGCCTCGGCAGAAACTAGGATTCGTTTTAAATTACCCAAAAGTAAAGTACTAAGTTTGAAGACGAGGTAAGACGTGTGAGAGAAAGATTTCTTAACTCTCCCGGCGTTGCCTTTGTTGATTTCTTTGATTTAAATTTGAAGTAGCATGCTTTCAGTTTCTTAGTAAAGTTTTCCTTACATTTTGCAGGAGCGTTTTTAAGGTTGCCTTTTAGCTCATCGTTCATAGTCATCTAATTAGGTCACAGTTGTTTTGACAATATTTCGTGCTATTTTTAGTATCCTATAGTAAAGCTAAAAAAATATTATAAAACTAAGTAACAATGTTGCATTAGTAACTTTAAATGGAACTGGAAATACCTCATCCTTTGCCCTAGGAAAGGGCGAAGGGGCATGCCGGACTCCTACCAGCTAAAACAACCGGAGTGATCATCGTCGGCACCGAAGGGAGGCTCCAGGAACTCGAAAGATCTCCATCTAGAGCCACCCATTGGTGCCACGCCTTTAGGCACATCTCGGAGGGGATGAATGTAAAGCGGTCATCCCCTCTAGTGGAGGGAATGCGACTGTAAAGAGGCCACCCCCCCAGGCATCTCCCGAGGGGATTGTAAGATTCCCCCGAAGCCACACTATGTACTGGTGACGACGCGACCCCCAAGGCCCCTACCTAGTTGAACCTACCACTTTACAGTTAATTAGATGGCTTCAAATAAAATGTTCCTACACGTCTGCAATGGAACTATGGAACTACTTTCTGCAAGGTCCAACGCAAACCAAGCTATGATTGAAATACCAAATTACAACTTACTGATTTATAATTCCATTGACACGACAGATTTTAGTAGAAATTTTCAAAGATAAAGATACATGCATGTCCTGAACATATCAATCTAAAATAATCTATAGAAGTTTACTTTAAAATATGTACTTCTCCACCCGTTCTTATGTCCGGGGCACTGCTATCAGTGCTGGGAGCCCAAGAAAACGATCCAATCAATCAGTTTGACGGCCTCTGATACCCGTTTCTTTTCCGTTATCATCGCCGAATATGTCTCAAATAAATTATTATCAATGTTAAATGTCGAATAAATTATTACTACGGTAAATTATTATGCGTGTTCGCCGTAGTGCCGCTACGCCGTAGGCACTACGATTATGCGATATGCTGTGTGAGTGACGTTACGCTTGGCGTGTATTTGATATTGTGTTTGTGGAATGGTTTTTGTTTGTAACGGATTAGTACTCTATTTACGAGTAACATAGAAATGCATTTGAACATTGAAATGTATTTTAAATTAAATTGTAAGTGGATTTATTTGACGGCTTGGTTGGTGCAGAGGCTGATACAGTCGACTGCTGCGACCCGGGTCGTGGGTTCGATTCCCGCACGGCAAATATTTGTATGATCTGCAGGTAGTTGTTCCGGGTCTGGGTGTATTGTGTGTGGAATTTGTGTCTGTAAAAGCACCCACGACACAGAAGAAATCCGAGTGGGGCAATGTTTTTAATGAACGGTCATGAGGGAATACTACTAAAATCACCGTAAGTGAACAAATTTACAATAACGAGAAAAAAACCGGTCAAGTGCGAGTTAAACCTGCGTGGAGAGGGTTCCGAAATTGTTGGTATTGTCTATTTTTGGATTCGGTCTTATACCAATAACTTATCCCACGAACAAACTTAGCATCGTGGCTGAAAAACATATTTTCCCATTCATTCCAACCGCAAACGTAAGTTTGTACGCACAATATTGAAAGATTTGCCATGTTGTTTTAAGACCATAGACTTCTTATAGTTTACCTGTAATCAATAGATAAAGAGCTATATTTTAGACCTATATTTTTCAGAATTTTAGTCTCAGTAGTTTCAGAGATAAGGATAATATTTTCTTAAATAACTTTGAAACTATATATTTTAAAATGATAAAATAATTACACTACAGTAATTATACATTTGAAGCCTTCACAATAAGCCCTTCCACAAACTTTATTCTTTCATTTTCTATATTGCCCCCAGAAAGGACCCCATATTCAAAATTCATTTATTTACATGACACGCACGTGTTTGGGTCGCAGAAATCCATACGTGTAAGAAATTTAAACTTAATCGGTCCAGTAGATTCAAAGCGATATGGCTGTTACAGACGGACAGACAGACACACGAGTGATCCTATAAGGGTTTCGGGCGTTTTTTCCTTCGGACTTTCGGACCCTTAAAAATAGGCTAAAAGTAGGATTACTGCATAATTCAACGGTGAAGGTTAGAAACTGACGTTCTTGGTCTATTCAATATTGTTTGATAGACAATAAATAAAGAGTTCCGATTATGTTTAAAGCTTAACATTTATGTTAAATTAAAGAGGCTAAGATAATTATGAAGCGCACAAAGTGGTCGTTTATATGTCACTTTTTTACAAAATAGACTCAGATATCGATAAAAATGATAATTATGAAGAAATATATGAAAATCAAAAAAAATCTAAAGAGATCTCGGGGTTTTAAAATACGTATCGGTTAAAGAATAAATAAATAAATAATAATTAGTCTTTAACTATCTCTTGCGTTAACGTTACGTGAAGGAAAACATCGTGGGAAAGTTGCACACCTGAGAGGGCTCCAAAAATGTTCTCAATGGTGTGTGTAGTCCGCCGAGTCGCACTAGGCCAGCGTGGTGGACTAAGGCCTAATCTTTCTCACCGTGGGTAAAGGCCTGTGACCAGCAGTGGGACTTTAGTGGGCTGGTTATTTATTATGTATAGTAGTCTAATCAAAAGAAAGCTGACAGGTGGGTAATAACAGTACGTGATAGATGGCAATAATCGTATTTGCCGGGCAATTACTGTGTTCTGAGGTACGTATTATTTTTTTATGTTTTAAAGATATTGAAACTAAACATTAATATTTCTTAAAATATAATATCATACTTAAGTAAAAAAAAAGATTTAACTTAATATTAAAGGTTCTAATGAGAAAACGAATGTCAATCCCTTAACCGGGCTATCATCATGAACTTTTTCCGCCCCGGGGAAGGGCAAAGGGGTATGCCGGTTAACTTTGGCACCTAAAAGGGACTCCAAGTACCCGTATCACACTAGAGCCGATTGTAGGTGCCACGCCTTAAGGCACATCTTGGAGGGATGACTGTAGAGAAGGTAACTGTTAAAAGGTCGCCCCGAGGCAGAATCTCGGGGAGAATTGTAAAGGTTCCCACCAAGCCGCGCTGTGAGGTTTGCTGCGCACATGGCGGCACGTGAACTCATGTGCACTGACGTCTTCTCAGAGATGGCTCGGTATGAGCACGCAGACTCCCACCGATTTGTAATTTTCTGATGAACCTGCGAATAGTTCATTACATTCATTGATTCTCTTAGTAAGTTCACCCATGGTCATTATTTCGGCCAAATTAAGTCCACTGCTTGGCAGAGGACTCTCCAAATATCGCCACAATAACCAGTATGAGTATGCTATGTGTTCATGGGGGGATTTGCCATAATCGTCTCGCTTGGCAGGCGGATCGCAGTTGAGTTGTTAATGTACTCGAAGAACGCTGTTATCCACCCTCGGGCTAATCCGATAGTCGCCTTTTACGACACCCACGGAATGAGATAGGGTGGTGCTATTTTTAGCCAGCACCATCTGTACAGATACAGCACTCATGGTGATTGTTCATTATTCAATTTGTATTCGTAATTGTAATCGTTGTAACTGTTTATTTTTATTACTGCGCTTTAGTTCCCTCATTTGTCCAGAAAAGGTATAACGTAATTCCCATGCTTCCTTATCACGAACCCACCATAAAATCCCCAAGACCCCATCCAACAAACACATACACATAATTCGTACTAAAAACTGTAATCTTTTACTATAAGCCGTAAAATCCAAGTGGTCTCACGTACGGCCTTGCTTTACTGAGTCCAGTAATAAAAGCAGTTTCTCTTAACAAAATCGGTGCGCGTACAGAGCGACTCGGTTCAAATGAGATTAGTCTGCGAGTGCCCGTGTACCCCTGAACCCCCGAACGCCACACCCCACGACCCCTCAAAGACCCCGGTTTTATTGGACATGAAATTAAATCAAGCGCCGGTGTGGGCCACGGAATATTCTTTCTCTAACGAAGCGGGTAATGTGTACTCTTGCAGCGAGAACGCGCCGCCTAATAAATAAACGTTCGGATTATTTCGGAAAACTTCGTTATTCTTCGCGGTTTCGTTTCTTAGTCTTTTGGGAGTCACGTGGTTATTTACTTACTTGTTATTTTGTTGAAATGCGTGGGCCTTTTATTGAGGTTTCTTAATTAAATGCTGTGAGTTTAGCCCACGTATTAGTTGCTCAGCTTTGTAAAACTTGATACATAGAAGATTATATAGAGAAAATCTTTAATTAAGGGCGAGGTGATTATTTTTTGCCACAATGAGGGGTCAGCCAACAATTCCAAGACTTGGTGACACCTGTATGCAATATGAATACATTGGGGTCCAGGATAAAGTTTGTTGCTATCATTCTCGTTATAATCATTTCAACCGCCAGACGTGCACAGCTGGACATAGGCCTTTCCTAAAGATTTCCACATTGAACTGTTCTGAGGTGACTGCTTAGAACTAACGACATCCCGGACCATCACCAATTGCAATTTCTTTAAAAAAAATTAGACCTTAAAAGGCTCTTACGAAAAGTCAACAGTTACGTGTAGATAAGCTATTAGCGCAAAAATCCCACTGACAACCATATCAAATGTAAACACTTTCGTAGCGGCGTAGCTACGTAACGCCGTAGCGTAGACTACAGTTTTCTACATCTTCAATGCAGATTCGATACGGTTCCTCTAAAATATCCTTTGAAAATTTTGCGTATTGGGGACAAATTTATGTATCAAGTCGGTGTGGTGTCCGGATTAAGAATATAGCATCACCCCATTCCTTCCCGTGGATGTCATCAAAGTCTTCTCGTGACCACGGTCAATGCAACTTGGCCGAAACGTTGAGGTTAATAGAAGGTGACTAAGTAACTGTAAATCAGCGGGATGAGCAGCAGCATTATACAGCATACAGCATATTTCCCGGATACAATCCCGGAAATTAAACGTCACTGGTAACTTTTCTAGAATAAAAGTCTTGCCTAACCAGTCTAAGGCTCATAGTGTAAAAGTGCAAGAGTTTAATTAAGATGAACGAGACGGAATAAATTAACGTTGGCACTTAATAACCGCGTCGGCGAGCGATGTCGCCATTTGCATTCGCGGTGACCGTAACATTTTTGAATGACTTAATCCCGGTTGACGGTATCTTGCGGCTTTATTGCGGCTCCAGGGCCTGCTTTATTCTGGAAGTATGATAAGTTGTCGTCCGACTCTCGGGGTTTCTTTGCTTAATTAACGTTTTTTGTTGTAGAAGCTATAAAGGTTTTTGGGACATGCCTCAAGGATAAACTTTTACACAGCATTTGACCATTCAAGTGCTATCAGTGTGATTTCCGGTAACGGGTTGGCTTCTGAAGGGTCTTAAGGATTGGCGTGTTTCTGTGTATTGAAAGAGATATTCTTTCTGCGATCCTCAATCCTCGAGTAATCAATCTCAATCCGAGTACTAGCAAATTCCCCCCAAAATGACGACACAATAATTGTGGAAATCTATGGTAGAGGCTTTTGTTCAGCAGTGGACGTAAGTTGGCAGATTTGATGATGTTGAATAGAACATGAAATCATTCCCATCTATTACCAAAGACAATATATAATATGTTTATTCTATACTAAAACCTGGTTTGTAATTATCCAAATTTAATTGTGATCGCATGTGGTACAGTACAACTGTCCAGATTCAAAAATTGCTTGTCTTTGACCAGACAATTGACTGCAGCGCATTCCAAGTGCCTGTAAACCTCCATATTGCATTGCACAGATATTTGTGTATTTCAGAGATACAATTTCTGCGCTCGATAAACTCGGATTTTAGAAGGAGACCGCTCCGATCTCGAGCGATCGGGAGAGGGCTGATCCTGCTCGAAGAAGGAGGAGACGGTGCCGGGGTAACAACACCCTGGCACCTAATTCCTATACGCCTGAAACCCGCTGTCGTAGCTATAAGGCGGGGGACCTCTGATCTGATCTGAATTAGCAAGCTGAAGTGGCAGTTTCTCGAAGGATCGATGGCCGATGGAGAAGATGAGTCTTAGAGTAGAGACCACCAGAGAGTTGGTGCCACCACTGTGTCAGATATTCGCTGCCAATCAGTAGGGCTAAACTTTACATTACTGTGTTCTGGTTAAAACGGTACTGACGCTCCTGAAATTAGTGGATATAAGAGACTGAATAACTAACATCTCAAGGTGACGAGCATAACAATTGTTTTGAGCAAACACTTTCCACCAAGCGAATAACTGGCTCGTGTCGCCACTTGTATTCTCTAAAACAAAAATGTCGCGACGAATAATGACGGCACGGTTGGTGCAGTGGCTGATACAGTCGGCTGCTGCGCTCCGGGTCATGGGTTCGATTCCCGCACGGAACAAATATTTGTATGATCTGAAAGTAGTTGTTCCAGGTCTGGGTGTATTGTATGTGGAATTTTAATGTCTGTAAACGCACCCACGACACAGGAGAAATCCTAGTGTGGGGGAAAGTTTAATAAAAATAAAAACAAAATTGGTGAAGCCATATGTATAACCGCAACCTACCCAAATCACAAATCTACCGCACCAATTAAAAGCAGTCTTATACCTCTATTATAAATCGCGAAGCGTTATCATCTTAGGATCTGATTGATATCGAGTGGATGAACGCGCTATCTACAAACCACTTTGATTCCGCCGATAGATTAGCATTCTGTTTCACAAAGGGCATCTGAGCCGAGGTTCTAATATCCTCATGTTATGATACCGTGTTTCTGTTTTGTGTATAGAATATTATTGAAACTAAAGTCAGTAAGCAGGATTAAGTATCTGGTTTCGGCGAATACAATAACAGAGTTTCTAAGGAAAACACGTGTATATACGCCACCTATTTAAACTGATCGTAATACATATTGTTGTTCTGTTTCACCTACTATGTTGTTTGTAAAATACAACTTCAACGAAATTCAAGATGATGAAGAATATGAAACAGAATTCCTAAAAGACCTTGCTATCAAAAAAATATTGTCGAGTGTGAGTTACGCGTTAGAAGTGAAACTTTGTATTTTGGTTAATTTTTAAGGGATTGAGATGAATACTATGGAGGTGGTAAAGAGAGAGAAAGAGTGATTGATCGACAATAGGGAATAGGGAAACTATATAGAAACGTGTTTTATCTCATTCTCTCACAGCCTTAACCCTATAAATACATTTATAGCTGTCTCTCTTTCGTTACAAATTTTCGTTTCATAAAATTCAATTCACACAATCCCAAAAGAAGTTACACTCCAATAAAGCTTATGATTATACAAGTAGAATTACAACATTGAATTTATGAATAGTCGAGACTTAATTATGGTTGAAAAGTACGTTAACGTTTTTAAAGAACATATAATATTTCGTGTAACTTGACACTCCAGACCTCATTGGCGCTGTATCTATGATAATGATTTGATACAAGGGTGGATGTTGGGACGTACATATGAACCTCAATAAAGAAAAAATTCTATGTATTTACGGTTCGACCAACGTCTGACATAGCTGATCGGCCTATAGACTGGACTAGAAGCTATGCTTGTTAAATGAAAATAACCAAAACAACAATGTTGTTAGGTTATGCAATAGAAGAGTGAACTGAATAGAATATCCTCATCATTAACAAGATTTTCGTTAATAATATTACACTGCAGTATCACGTTCCTGCTTAAAAATAAACACCTAATCAAATCCACCCGTATTAAGGTTCTAAAATACAATAAAACGGCTGACCCGGCAACGCTCATCAGTCTTCGTTATACAACATCTACATTTGTAATAGATACAAATCAAATTATCCAATTCGAAATCCTTGACTCGACCTTTCCTTCCTCATATGAGTGAGTGAGACAGATGGTTGGATAAAGAATGAAGAAAATATATTGAAGCCGTAGTAATAAAATGATAGTGTGTCTAACGGGAAGCCAAAGCAATCCAATCCAATCACAGTCGTAATGAATCACGAATGTTACTTATGGTATATTATTATGTTGGTACACATTGTGTTGTGTCGCAGGATGTCGTTACGTGTGTTATTGCGGTACCCTTGTTTTATATTGTAGTATATTGTATTACAGGATGTTTATTTCCCAAAGTCAACATAGTTTTGACCATGTAGGTCCTGTTCAAGTATAAGTTACCATAATAACGTATATTATCCTAAAATACAGATCAGGCACGTATATTTTATTATGTGACGAATGCTAAGGTGAATTGCAAATTATCTAAAGCGTGCTTGTAGTTTGCGATTTTTTTTACATAACATACCTACCTCTTAAAGTTAAAATATTAAAGATAGACACAGGTTTTTACTAACTGGTAGCTTTTCGTGTGGTTCCCGACAAGAAATAGACGACGCCTCTGCACAGGCAGCCTAGCCACAGTCTATCTGGCTGGGAGACTTTGACACTTACGTTATTAATTAGAAATAATCGCGAAAACCTAAGACATTACTATTATAGTAGTTCATTAATTTTCAATGACTACAGCTTAGACCCTCCTCTCAGTATAAACCCGAACTGCACGACTGGGATTCGCAAATATAAAATAACTCGAAGTGAAAAAATACTCTTCAGACCTTTGAATGTTTCTTTAAGCAGCGTAGAGTTAATGTCTGTACACCTGTTCAGCAAACCGGTGCAATTATGAATCACATTCTTGTCTATAAATACAAAAAATATAGTGGGATTCTATCTATTAAATCTATGTCATATATACGTCAAGTGTATCAAAAAAAAAAAAAAAAAAAAAAAGATATAGACAAGAAAAATTGAGAAAAAAAACAATTTAACCGTACGACGTCGCCGACATACATTTTTAGACTTTTTTCATTTTTGTGAAATATTTTATTGAACATATAGAGATTAATTAATCTGAACACCGTACAACGTTGCCTTATACTTGACATTGGCGAAATAATCTAAGAGGAGAAGAAAAATTGAAAATGCATTTTGATAAATCGTCAATTATTTTGTGTATCAATACCATGAGATACACATTTATTAGAGCAGTCAGTTTAGTGTTATATCAAGATGTTGTCTGCCACGAAAATGCATTAATGAGAAGCAAGATTATAACTAGGTAATAAAGGACAAAATCAACCAGTATCGGGGCTTTTTTTTTTTAATGATGTCCAGTGGAAATTCTACATGCAATTTCCTTCGCCCCGGGGAAGGGTGAAGGGGTATGCCGGACTCCTACCGGCTAAAACCACTGGAGCGGTCATCTTCGGCACCGAAGGTCCTCGTAAGATCACACTGGAGCACCAGTATCCCGATACTACGAAAGTTATATCAAACTATTGGAGAGTATTCATGAAGAGAACTTTAGAGAATACAACTTGATAGAATCAAATGTATCTGATACGTATTCGTGTACGAAGAAGAAGAAAATGGAAACATTTTGCTTGGCACAGTAGACTTCTGGGGTGGAGGCCCGGTGACCTGAAATACAGGCTTCTGCCTAGCTGATATTAGGCAATATTGTATTTTGTTGCAACCTTTTCATTATTGTGGTGAGAAAATAAGTTACTTACTTATCTCAATCAGTAAAGCAAACATTTCCAATAATAAATAAAAATCAAAGATCGTTGAATGAAAACAAAGTTACCTATTGTATACAATTGTGTACAATTAGTGACAGCGAGGAGTTATAGCCGTTCATTAGAAGCTTGTTAGTAGGAAGGACAATGTCGGCTTACATCCTTAGTATAGATTACTGAATTGAATGAAGGAATAAATAGAGATGTGGGTATTATTCCGTTTGGTGTCTGGATTAAGAATAAAACACCACCCGATCTCCTCCCGTGGATGTCGTAAAGGGTGGCTAAAGGACAGGGATGGTCAGCAGCAGCCACACCCTGCCAAGCGTGGTGAGTACTGACAAATTCTTCTTATTTTTCACAACATTATAACATAAATTCACCCCTTGTACATACAACCTACTCACCGACCAAACCACACACTTTCACCCCTCCCCATATTCACACTCTTCACATACTCACACACATATGTGTATATACACACACTCCACAAACACACATTAAAGATGTTTAAGAATAACGATATGTACCTAATTCAATACCTTCATGCAACTTCTATTATAGGTTTAATGTGTCAATCTATTGTACAAATAATTAAGGAGACTTTCTTCTTTTCTTTCTCTCTTTTAAAATCTCTTATGTCACGGACAGAAGGACGGATGGAACGGACTCACTGCCAAAACACAGTGATTTCAAACGAAAGGGCAATATTATTTCCAGCTTGTACATAGTATTAAGAATAACCCGATGTAATATCTACTGGTATTGAAATAAATTATTATTAAAATAATTCCATCTAAAAAGACGACACATATGTGAATATCTACGGGGCAGGCCTTTGTTCAGCAGTCGAAACCCTGCCGGCTAATATGGTGATGATGAAATAGATAAGATTTGTTTATGTTAAGACCAAGTATCTATAGAGGGTTAGTATTGAGCATAAACAAAAAACCCCTCTTAGGAGCACATGCGCAACGTCATATGAAAGAAAGGGATGTCTATAGAGCATTTGGCATTGATTATAGCAAAATAATCGAATGGCACCCGTTTCGTACTAAAGTAACAATTCACTTTATATTAAAACTGTTAGCGTCGTGGTTTAACCAGCTGGTTTCAAGTTAATATAGCTGCAACGCTTCAAGACGTGCGCGAACGCTTAGTGCTTTCTCTTTTTATCACACGTAATGATCGCATTAGGATGACAGGTCATTATAACCGGAAATTTGTTCAACTTAATACGTTGTATCTATGTACGTAGATAAATAATACCTATATCTTTGATGTTTTGCGTGATGTAGAAAGAATCATAAAAGGTCGGTTGATAAAAGAACATTATCTCGAACAGATTGGTTTGAAATTATGAAGTATGCATGCGATTGGTTTCAATAAATGGAGGATTCAACCACAGAGGTAACGCTGTTGACTTATATACGATCAACATTTGACAAGTTCCCAGAACTTATGAGTTCGTGATAAATTTCATCATCATCGACCGAAACGGTTTTTTTCTAAAGACACTGATTAATAGATTATCCAAAAAATATTTTTTTAATACTTTCATCTATAAGCAATCTAATACTGAAACCATAAATGGCCTTCCTTGTCACAGCGTAAAAGTATCAAACACAATTTAGGATCTTTGAGTAAAGTATAAGAAACTTTTTCAATTATCTGCCAGTACAATTTTAGCTACAAATATGAATTTTTGTAATCATACTTACTTACACAAGGCTGATTCTGAAGCAGATTTGACAAATATAATTATTGCTACCTCTCGTAATTCCTGCAGTCCTTTTTTATTTTTTTAGTGTCCAGAGGAAATTCTACGTGAACTTCGTTCGCCCCGGGGAAGGGCGATGGAGTATGCCGGACTCCTACCGGCTAAAACCACTGGAACGGTCATTTTCGGCACCGAAGTGGAGTCCAGGTCCTCGTAAGATCACACTAGAGCCGCCCATTGGTGCCACGCCTTTAGGCACATCTCGGAAGGGATGACAGTAAAGCGGTCACCCCCTCTAGCAGAGGGCAGGCGGCTGTAAAAAGGCCGCCCTCCAGGCACTTCTCGGGGAGGATTGTAAAACCAAGCCTCGTTGTGCGATGTGTTGATATTCCATTTACTGTCCGGTCCCATAGTGTCACCTTTATTTTAGTTATGTAAAGTTTTACACACAATGTGTACTATAGTCAATAATAATAACATGAAAGTTCTCACAGCCAGTTCGCTCACTGATCGGTAAACAGTCGGTGGGGGTAAGCTACCCTTGGCACGGTTAATGTATAGATGGGCGGCCATTAAACTGACCGGGTCCATGCTTCAAAGGGCACGTAAAATCGTCGGTCTCGGTTGTTGTCATTGGACAAGTCGGAGGCCTTTGAGTGGCTTGGACAACTGACACAAGGTTGGCCACTAAACATATGAAAAGAAGAGAGAAGAATAGTAAAACACGGTGATTCCAATTTTATATTAATGGAAGAGTACATACGGCTCAGTTTGGAATCCGTTTTGTGAAATACTGATGCTCAGTTTTATCTGGTGAGACTTGAAGCTGACGTGAACATTATTGGGGCAGTTGTTTGGTGATGATAATTTATAAGTACATATTAGTAGGCGGTCCACCATTGATGTCCTCTTCTAATTTCGTCACGAAATTTCTGAAGAAATTAAAGTTTCATTGTCATCATATCAGCCAAAGGACGTCCACTGCTGAACAAAGGCCTCCCCTTATATTTCCACAATGTACGGTTACACGTCGCCAACATCCAACGACTCCCGGCGACTTTCACCAGGTCGGCTTTTCACCTCGTTGGAAGTAGTCCCACGCAGCGTTTTCTGGTGCACTGTCTCCACTCGAGAACCATTTTATCCCAACGACCATCAGTTCTACGAGCAATATGCCCCGCCCATTGCCACTTCAGTTTACTATTTTTTTCAGCTAAGTCGTCAACTTTACTTTTTCTACGGATCTTTTTATTTCTAATTTGGCATAGCTCTCTCCGTTGCTCGCTGTATGATCTTGAGCTTACTTATGAGACCCATAGTGAATGACCAAGTCTGTGTGCCATATGTCATAAGGTAACATACACTTATATTATCATTTATAGGTTAAAGACCTTTGTGTGTATAAAATCGGGTCGGATGTTAACGGAACGTAATTCACACTAAACTGTGACACATGCTTATTGTGACGCTAGCTCGGCCACTCCCCAGTTCAAACAGTTTCTATCTATGCATTGTGCAGCCCATTCACAATACGATTTCCCGTTTCACGCCTCCCTGTCCGTCATGTGTATGGGACGATCTGGGTGTTCGTTTGTTCGCGCTTATCACTCGCTTGATGTATTATGATTAGTAGAAGTTTATTATTGTACATTTACTAAGATCTGGTAACCGTATGTTAGGTATTGTAAGAATATAATTTATAATTTATTATTATTATAAGAATATAATATATAATTTATTATAATAACAAAAATTGTTTGACATTATTTCTACTCACATTATTTATTTTATTTTCAGTATGTACTGGTACTACTTTGATTATTTAATTGGTGACATGTAGATTAGGATCGGTATATATGGAATAGAAGAATGATAAATAATTTCAAATATATAAAATTTTCCGAATTATGCTATATAATGTGCTGTATAATATTATTTTATTTAATATTAAGTTCAAAGTGTAAATTTCGACACAATGTAAAAATTGTTTATGAAATAATAAATAAATAAATAAATTACTAAATTTAAGCCGTGTCCTAGGTGAGATAAGAATGTGAATATGCGAAACGAATTTGAAACATATGCTACTTTTTCCAGATCTTACGTCGCTTTGCAAAGATGTTTGGTGAGTTATTTTTACGTCATCATCTTTCACGTCGGGTCACCGTCGTCATTTATTTAGTATTATTACTTGTCTGTCTCTCTTCATAGAACGTAATTAAAACAGAAAAAAAGAAGAAGAAGAGAGTATATTAACTTTGCAAGGAGAAAAATACTCTTTGGATATGGGTCCAACACGCAGAAGTTCTTTAAGAGATTTTTTTTGTTAAAATGTAAAACACCACGCATCAGGCTGCACTATAAAAAGTCGACCGAAGACCGGGTTTTTGTGCTTTGAAGAGGCTATTAACCCTTGAATAGAGAGAATAATTAGTAAAGTAATGAACAAAATACTTATAAACTGAAAAAGGTACACTAAACATTGTAATATGACCCAAAAACTAAGATACAATCATAGATATGAACGCATATTTGAAAGTCATGTTAGAATAACAGAATATTAAAATTCACTTACATTCTCAACGAAATCCTACACCATTTAATATATATTTATTCAACGTAACATGATTCGAGAAAATAATATAACACGTCCATTTTGTATTTGGAGATACATTTGCAATTGAAATATCATAATCCGAAAAAAATATGGTTTCAACAAAAATCTCTTTCATGTATTTTAATTAGAGAATATTTTTCGTATAAATTAAATGGCCGGCGGCGGCGTTGTGCGAACTGGATCAAATATATGATATTTTTGACGAATGCCCGTAACGGTTTGTTTTTTTTGTAGCAGTCGAGTCACGAACGGATACAGTGGACTAGAGAAATCGTCAAGGGTGTACGCTGTGGTACAGAGTAAACACAGTAAAAGATTCACATTTTAATAGACGTTTTGGATTGAATAAATCGGTTAGTTTTTGTCCTCTAATAGCCGGGAACTTTATCAATACACGATTAGTTTTTTTTTCATCATCATATCAGGATCTATAAAGGATTGCAACAATTGTATCCTAATTAATTAAAAATTAATATAAATCAAATAAATAATTATAAAGCACACAATTCACATGTTAACTAATTAATTTTTACAATTATAATGATAATTAAAGTGTTTCACAGACTATTTTTGTGTTGTTTTGTTTTTGTCATAGACGACTTACAACTACTACTACTTACTTGAAGTACTAAATCGATAAGGTAATCGATTGGTAGTCGATTACATTGATAATTTTATATGTAATCAAATTTGATATTCCTTCTTCCGTTACGTTTGTTTAATTGTAACTTTGATTTCTATATAATTACTTTAAATATAATATGCTGTATAAATACATTACTAATATAAATAATATATTGGTAACTGTGCGTGATATGACTTCTTTTATCTAAGGTCCTATCGGAAGACCAGCGCAATGCTGAGATAGGACCCTATTCTGATGTCTCACACAAAAATCTGCTTGCATGCTTTTATTTTAATATGATATTTTGCAATATCATGTGTTGTTGTTTACAATTATTTTCTTGTTGTGTGCGATCAGAATAAAATCATTTCTTTGTTTCTTTCATTCTTTCTAGTTTTGAGGGAATTTCAGTACTCACCACGCTTGGCAGGCGGGTTGGTGAGCGCAGTATGGCTACTGTCCCACAGAAGGACTACTACTGCCCATCCCTCTGGTTTAGAATCCCCTAGTCGCTTTTTACAACTTCCACGGAAGGAGATGGAGCGGTGCTATATTATTAATCCGGACACCACACGGAATAAACAGTTTTGGATAGTAAACTAATTCTATTTATGTAAATAAATGCTTCAGTTTCATAACATCATTCATTCGTTAAAGGTAACTTATAAACCCCACTCTATCTTTTTATACACACACAACATAAACACATACATTCACCCATCACTTACCTATACAATGGAACCCCCTCAGACGGTTTTTGGTTGTTTTGATCTTGATGTATAATATGTCAATTACTTATTTAATAATTTTCTTAAAATCGACAGCCATACCTATATTGTACCAAAATTGGAAAGGAACTAACTCCTGAAACACAGGGATGACCTACCTTGGGAGTTAGGGACTTATTTAAATTGTAATTATGTGGAAGTCAATAAATATTATTCATTATTCATATCATAACGAGATCACTGCACTGTGTGTGCACTGTGGAGACACTGTCAGTTGCACAAGAAGCTTATGGATTGGTCAGATGTAGTAATTGGGCATAAATGGTCAACTGCCTTTAAAAATGACTATGATGGGACTTTCAACAGCACTTACCTCAGATTAAGTGGTCGCACTGTATTCAATATTCTTATACAAGTATTGTTGTAATACGTAATAAAAAACTAAGTAATAGAACCTCATCAGAGTTATCATTATGATGAAAAATTATAATTTTAAACCGTAGACTTTCTATAGAAGACGTTGGCGTAATACTAACCGTATTTGTATAATCATTATGCTTTTTTAGGGTTCCGAACTTCCGAAAGAATAAGAGAGAGAAGAAATTTACCATTCTCCTCCAATATCTCCGAAACTACTGATCCTAAAAGTTCTTCTTCCATTTCTCTACTCAAACTTATCTCAATTAAATAATTCTTTACTTTAACATGACAAGATTGTACAACTATAATATGCGAATGGTTACTATCCCAAAACTATGTCGAAACTGAAAATCTTATCTACACCGGGCTGCAACGTGTACATACAGGCACAGACACAAATACACACGTACGCACACACACTCACACGCAGGCGCGCTCACGCATGCATACACAAGCATGCACAGTCATTTCCCACTGGTGTTGTACAAATTATCACTTGTATAAGTCGTGTATGGACTGGTAGAGACTGGATCCTAGTGTGGGGCCCAGTGATAGTGTGTGTATTTTTTGTATGATCTTATTTTGCACACCAGTTACTGTAATAGTTTATACTAAATAAAATATTTATTTTATTTGTATTTTACGATAATATACTTGTATAAACTGTTTTTAACTGAATTTTAACCGCTACCTGCAACTTGTTGGAACTCTAATCAGTCCGTGAACACAAGTTAAATCCCCGGGACTAGTGAGTTCACTAGTCCGGACTGGGTCCGGAAGTACTTAGCGAGGTTACTAAGGGTCACTTCGGTGTTTATGTGGGACATTGTAATACGAAGTAAACAGAGGAGTGTATCGCGATATATAAACCAGTGGTAACATTATATTTACCTATCTATCCAACCTACATGCCACGTGGTGCCGGCTACGAATAGCACCAACCCATTTCATCCCGCGGGTGTCGTAAAAGGCGACTAAGGGATTGGCCGGCGGATGGGCAGCAGCGTCCTTCGAATACATTAACAACTCAACTGCGATCGCCAACCCGCCTGCTAAGCGTGGCGATTATGGCAAAACCCCCAATGAGTACACAATACACCGATGTCGGTCGTTGTGGTGATCATTGAGGGAGGCCTGTGTCCAGCAGTGGACATAATTCGACCGAAATAAAAATGCAAAAATATATCCAATGGCATACTACCCACTGCTGGATATACGCGATTCAACAGTAAAAAATAAACATGCTTTTGAATTAAGTCAGATACTGACGATCTTTCATCCTGCGATAGAGATTTGCTATTTTATGTGAAACATCTAATTACACGCCTATACGGGGGTAAGAATGGCTCCAATGAAAAGTCGCAACGTCACACTCGGCCACTCTCGTGCCTTGTCGGCTCACTCCGCCTGGCTGCCCCGTCTCGGCGCTCCACGCTCCTCTTTACTCATATGTAGACTTGGGATATTTCACAAGTTGCACGTGAAAAATCATAATAATCCAGTTTCGCACGCACTTATATGGTAAGGTCAAGCTGGCGTCCAAGAAACTCGGTGTGCTCAACAAGGCAAGGCGGTACTTCAAATTGGGGCAAAGACTACTGCTTTGTAAGTCGGAAGTTCAGCCTGATATGGAGCACTGCAGCCATTTATGGGCGGGAGCACCTGGATACCTTTTGATTCGGCACAGAAGCGTGCAGTTAGGATCGTTGACGATACCAAGCTCACAAGCGACTTTGAACCCATAAGCCTGAGGAGAGACTATCCCTCCCTGTGTGTGTTCTACCGTTTGTACAATTGACTGTGTTCTGAGGAATTGTTTGATATGATGCCAACGGCTACTTCCTACCGTCGCTCCTCCCGCCATCTGCGGGATGTTCATTCACATACCCTAGACTCAAAATGGTTTCAGAGGATCTTCCTTCCGCGAACGCTCAGGTTGTAGAATCAGCTCCCTGCTGAGGTTTTCCCAAAGGACTACAGCATGGGGCTCTTCAAAAAGGGCGTGAAAAGATTTTTACGGGATCGGCAACGTGCGAGTGTTAACTCTGGTGTTGCAAGCGTTCATAGGTTACGGTAACCAAGTTACGCTGCCGTGGGATGCTTTGGGGGATCCTTTACAATCCCCCCGGGGGGGCGACCGCTTTACAGTCACCCTCTCCGAGATGTGCCTATAGGCGTGGCACCAGTGGGCAGCTCTAGTGTGATCATACGAGGACCTGGAGCCTTCCTTAGGTGCCGAAGATGACCACTCCAGTGGTTTTAGCCGGTAGGAGTCCGGCCTACCCCATCGCCCTTCCCCGGGGCGAAGGAAGTTCATGAAGAATTTCCACTGGGCACCAATAAAAAAAAGAATAAAAAAGGTTACGGTAACCGCTTATCATCAAGTGGGGCATAGGCTAGTTTGCCAGCTTTGTGGTAAAAAAACTCAACAATTATTTACTGCAGAGTTTTCGGATAGAGGGTTTGTTTATTAATAACTCGCTAGATAAACCCCAAAATGTGAACAATACTAATTTATTGATCATTAATTACTCAAACATTCAATTAACTTTTAATATTCCATTCGAACATCGAACAAATAAATAAAATTATTGAACAAAATTATTCACAACTGCGATTGAAAATAAGCATGGTTCGCAAAATATGGACCGTATGTAATCTGTTAATTAAATATTACGTAATTAATATACGATAGAATATCGTGGCCATTAGTGGTCGCATCTGCAGTATGCTGGAGAAGAATTATGATATTATGGTGACACGTATTACTGCGTACCCTCTTTTAAAAGCCCATACCGGTAATAGGTTAAAGCATATGTAGCGGGCTGTTGTAGTCGAACAAGACTTTTCTCATCCGGGACTTAACTAAATGATATTCGATCGCACGATGTTTCCTTATATACAGCCCGAACACACGAAACATTTTTTCACACATGTCCATGTAACAACCAAACCTGGTACCGCTGAGCTCGCTGATCAAATCATTAACATACAGGTTAAAGAGCGTTGGCGAGCTCAACTGAGAATAACACATAACTGACATCAAGCACCACAAAGTCTGACCATTTTCTTCGTTTTGATCAACCCAATGAAAAACAAAAATCTATAAAGTACGAGAAGTGATCCGTTGTAAAGTGTTTTATTTATTTCATGTTATTTTATGTATTTTATTTACTTTGTTAAATTTTGCATTTGATCATTTTATTCAATCTACTTATTCTGTTAATTCTGTTCATCATCATGTTCATTCATACTATACATTTATTTAATTGAATTTATGTTATACCACTGCAGAAATCCTAACTGAAAATCGGCGGTCGGTACCTCAACACCGCAAATGCTGAGTCGGTAACACATACAACATGCTGATGGAATATTGTTTTCTTTATTTATAAAATGGCTATTTTCTTTCCCTTTGAGCAGTTTTTTTTATTTATTTAGAAGAAACGATGTCCCACACTAGGATTTTGTCTGTATCCTGATTACAGTTTACAGTCATACATTTCACATGCACAAACACCCAGACCCGGAACAATTTTTTTTCTCAATGGTTTTCTTTTTTTTTTCACACTTTGCCCCACACTAGGATTTCTCATGTGTTGTGGGTGCGTTTACAGACATGAATTCCACATACAATACACCCAGACCCGGAACAACTACCTGCAGATCATACAAATATTTGTTCCGTGCGGGAATCGAACCCACGACCCGGAGCGCAGCAGTCGACTGTACCAGCCACTGCACCAACCGTGCCGTCAAATCTGTAGATCATACAAATATCTGCTCCATGCGGAGATTTAACCCGCGCATAAAGCCATTTGCTTAGCCGTGCTAACGTTTCTATCTATTTATCATCATCATAGCGGCCATTTATACGTCCACTGCTGAACAAAGGCCTCCCCCATAAATTTTCACAACTGTGTCATCATTAGGGCGGTATTTGCCAATACTCACCATGCTTGGCAGGCGAGTTGGTGAGCGCAGTATGGCTACCGTTTCACAGAAGGGACGCTGCTGCCCATCCCTCTGGTTTAGAGTCCCTTAGTCGCCTTTTACGACATCCACGAGAGGAGATGGAGTGTGCTATATTCTTAATCTGGACACCACACGGAATATCTATTTATGGATAGAACCAATTTCCCTACTAGCTATAGTCAGGTATAAAGACTTTGGAAGCTATTAAAAAATTGCTCGTATTTCCTTGGTTCCGTTGTTGGTTTGAAAAGACGTGACCAGTTTACTACTCCCTCTAAAACACGAATGTATCCTCTAAATCCAGCGAGTATACAATGTATTCCCAATTCACTGGCACGACACAGCGCTGGATTTGTCGAAAGCCTCCGTCTACATCAAGATCACCGATATTGGAAATGTTATTTCAATGTAAATTTTCATTTTAAAAAGGTTTATTTCAATGAACTCCGTGCGTGTGGGCTGTAGCGTTAAATAGAAATAATTTACGTATTAAAAGGTTTTATCTAACCCCTAGTTCTAAGAAAATGAGAAACATTTAACCTCACTATTACTTGAAGTGGGAGCAGAACTGCAAGAAGTTAACAACAATAAACCATGTGCCTGATTTAAGATATGAAATTTAGGGTATGTATTTTCATAAATACTTTCGTGGCGTTGACCAACGTTATATAAGGAAACCCTGTGCAAAAAGTTATGCTTCTAAACCCTTTGCTTTTTTTTGGTATCCAGTGGAAATTCTACATGAACTTCGTCTGCCCCGGGGAAGAACGAATAGGCCGGACACCTTGTTTTTTAAATTTTTTATTGGTTGCCAGTGGAAATTCTATAGGGAACTTCCTTTGCTCCGGGGAAGGGCGAAGGGGTATTCCGGACTCCTACCGCCTAAAATCACTGAAGCGGTCAGCTTCGGCACCGAAGGGGGGACTCCAGATCTTCGTAAGATCACACTAGAGCCCCATATTGATGCCACGCCTTTAAGCACATCTCGGAGGTGATGACTGTCATGCACCTCCTCTAACGGAGGGAAGGTGACTATTAAAAGGTCTCGGGAATGCTTCTAGACCTGGTTTAATCTGTGTATTACTATCTCATATGACAGTAATCCGTTGCTCAAGACAATACATTTATATTTTCAATGACAATATAATAATACTAGGTTGTGATTCAGTCAGCACCCCAATGAACTAAATCACTAATCGTATTAATAATGAAAAAATATAAAACTCACCACCAACAAAAAAAACATTCATCAACCTATATCGGTCCAGTGCTGGACGTAGGCCTCTCCCAGCGTGCGCCACAACACCCGGTCATCAGCATTCCGCATCCAGCCGGACCCAGCAACCTTCTTCAGGTGGTCCGTCCATCTGGCCGGTGGGCGCCCAACACTACGTTTGCCTATACACGGTCTATGCTCTAGGACTCGTCTGCTCCATCGGCCATCGGTCCTTCGAGAAACTGCCACTTCAGCTTGCTAATCCGGTGCGTTATGTAGATCGTTATGCTTTTCTTCCGGATTTCCTCGTTTCGGATTCTATCCATTAAGATACTCCAAGCATAGCACGTTCCGTAGCCCGCTGAGCAACTTTAAACTTCTGAACTACTCCGACTGTTAATGTCCAAGTTTAGGCTCCGTAGGTCAAAAACCACACTACAATGTAATTAAAAAACTACTTTCAAGCCAGCTTGTAGTTTACATACGCACGCATTTTCTAATAACCGAGCTCGAGGAGGGCATTATGGTTTTTTTATACTACTTGGTGACGAGACGAGCAAGTCATACCTGCCCATGACAATTGTTATGCTACCCAGGACTAGCCTTGCGTGGCGCCACACTGCGCTCGTCACCTCGAGACGTAAGTTATTTAGTATCTTATGTCCAGCAATTTCACTAGCTTCATCATTTCGGCCGAATGAAGTCTACTGCTGGACACAGGCCTCCCCCAAAGATCACCACAACTACCGATATGGCTGTGCTGTGGGCTGAATAGGGGGTTTTGCCATTACGCCATAATCGGATTAGCCGGAGGATAGGCAACAGCGTCCTTCGACTACATAAACAACTCAACTGCCATCGCCAACCCGTCTGCCAAGCGTGGCGATTATGGAAACACCCCCCAATGAGCACATAATCTTTGTGGGAGGCTTCTGTCCAGCAGTGGACGTTTTGCGGCCGAAATTATGAATAATAACCCATATAATATCTTTACACATATATCTGGCTGGAGACATCTCTCATTACGTATACTGATTAGAAACCCCAGGTTCTCGTCTTAAAAATAAACAAAAACTCGGTCCGTCCAATAACAGATGGAAGCGGAATGGAATCTTATGAAAACAGCTGTTACCTACCGTGCGCCATGTTTTTCGTTACTTCTATAGTTCTAGAAAATTCCAGGTACTTATTACGTCAAATCTAATTACACATCCGTCTCTAAATATTTGTCAAGCGTAATAGCCTAATATCAAGCCTGACAACATATATGAAATGCGATATGGTGCGACCTTTTCAACTTAGACTAAGTGAGCTCACGGCAACATCATAGATGCGCACGCTTGTATGAAATAAAATAATATAATATTTTGCTATGAATTAAATTATATAGGTATTTACACTCATCACTGACTCAATGACTGACTAACTTACTGTCAGACTCATTGACTGACTCACTGACTGATACACTGAGTCATTGACTGACTCACTGACTGACTCACTAACTGACTCACTAACTGACTCGCTGAATGACTGACTAACTGACGGCTCACTGATTGACTTACTGCAGTTAGTCCGAGACCCTGGGTCAAGAGATCAAAGCTCTGCCTAGCCTTTGTTAGGACCTCCGTGTATGTGATCCCCTTATCTTCTGCTCTAGGCTGCAGTATTAACACTAGTACACTACCCGTTGCTTCAGCCACCTAACACCTCCTCCTTAGCGGAGGTATGAGAGGGGCGGATGTTCCCGTTTCCGGATCGAGGCACGGTGAATACACCCGAGCCTACCTTCTACTGTGCCCTCTGCTAGGTTCAGAGGAACAAGTGGAGGAACGCCCCTTTGGCTGGCAGAATTGTTCGTCGGCGGGCAATATAGCCTGCCTTTTTATTTTGTTTTATTTATTAATCCGGTGGATGATGAGGTATCTCATGTACTTCTTTCGCCCCGGGAAAAGGAGAAGGGGCATGCCGGACTCCTACCGGCTAAAACCACCGGAGTGATTATTGTCGGCACCGAAGGGAGGCTCCAGGAACTCGAAAGATCTCCATCTAGAGCCACCCATTGGTGCCACGCCTTTAGGCACGTCTCGGAGAGGATGACTGTAAGTGCCTAGGGTACACCACGAGGAGGTTTCCTACTAGGTTTCTTACTACTTTCACACCCTGACGCGAGCTTGCCCTAAACTTACCTGTGATTTCACACACCGTTGGTACCACAATAACTTACGGTACTTTGCTCATAACTGTGTCCATAGTGGAAGATACGCTTACTTGAAATAATTGAAAGGTTGACATTTTGAAACTAATTTCAATGTTTTATAGCAAAGTATTATTCCAGTCCCTACAACGCTAGGTTCCCCACGATTTGAACTCTTGACCTTTAGCTATACTATTCCAGAGTGGTAGACCTACTGTTGCCAATTCAATTGCCCGTATCTATTTCGAAACAATATCAAACCACATTATACCCGACTGAGTTTATCGCTTGCCGATATCCGCAAGGTGTCGGATACCAAACTCCTGATAAATTAGGATAGTGGAACATTTTCAGCACTGCATTAGATAACAATTTCATTATTATTCATTGTTAAATAAAGGTCAATAATTATCTGATGAACGACAGTTTGAGATAACGCTATGTGACAGCTTAGCGTAAAAAAGAGAGCAAACGTCACGCGGCTCTTGTCAACTGTGTCATCGCTAAATATTGTGTTACCTAGCGGTCTCGGGTTTGCAGGCCAAAGAAGGTCTCCCCTATCGATTTCCATAACGACGTGCAGAATGAGTAGTAGGTAACTGTTCCATAGAATGGACGCTGGCCCATCGCTCTGATTCAGTCACATAGATGTAATTTACAACATCCACGGGAAATGATGGCATGATGCCACACGTGCAAATGCCTGCCTAAACTCTCCGTTGATTACAGGCGTACATTATTAGCACTGGCTGAGTATTTTATAAACTATGTTCCAGTCAGTGTATTTCTGCAGCAATACAGAACTTGTGGCTATCCTAATGTTAGACTTCAGACCTTCTGGCTTCTGAAAAGTAATTTGACTTAACTTCTGTATAAGGTATTCATGTCATAACATTTATTTTAAGCCTAATAATTTATTCCGTCACAATTTTAATTGTGTTTGAAATTACATAGGGAGTCTTTGTAAACAATAATTATAATACAATTAACACACAAAGAATAACACCGAAGAATACGGTTTACATTAATTATCGACTGAAGCTGGCACCTAATTATAATAATGTCAAATGGATGAACGACCTCCAGTTTATCGAGCTTTAAAGTCACGGTGGTGTCTCGATGTGTCACGAGGTGCGCATAAAGAGGGCACTCAAAGCCTTCATCAGGCCTCCTTATAAAGCCTCCTTGGGAAAGTCCGTTGTTTTATTGCATATGAGCGAGTGTTCCAGGCACACTCCCCTTTGACGAAACGAGGTCGTGTTCTTTGGACGGGCGGACACATGCCTGGGGTGCTGCGAACGCGCAAGTGAATCCTGCATCCCCGGCGATATTGAAGAATTATGTGGGGTTTTAACCTATAAGAACCAGGCACAACCATGGACATCCCCTCGTTCAAAAAAGTCAGTCTCGATGTGTAAACAATGAACTCGCTTCCAAGCTACGGCTTCACCAAGTGCGGCTTAACTTTGCAGATCAATCGATCTGCGAGGTAACCATTTTGTTGCAAACCTGGGTAACCAATATGGGTGGTAACAAAATATCATCACATCGGCCACACAACGTCCATTACTGAACAAAGACCTCCCCCATAGATTTCCACAACTGTGTCATCATATTGGGGGGAATTTTCCAGTTCTCACCACACATGGCAGGCGGGTTGGTGAGCGCAGAATGGCTACTAATCCACAGAAAGGACGCTGCTGCCCATCCCTCTGGTTAAGAGTCCCTTAGTCGCCTTTTAAGATCTCCACGGGAGGAGAGTGAGTGGTGCTATATTCTTAATTCTTTTCTGGCGTCACACAGTTAACCTTCAAAATCCTGGTGACTCACTGGTGACATACAACGTCATCCCATATATACACAAATAAGGCGATCCCAAATACGAAATTTCGATTCTCTTTCTCTCCATGACATGTCACTTGGCGTGGTGTGTCACGAGTGTTGTTCCATCCTCTAAAGTTTGTATTAATAATTACAATTTCTGGATGGCTGTGTGCGTTTAAGAATAAACGTTTTTCTTTCTTCTTCTCTTTCTTTCTTCTTCTCTTATTTTCTTTAATGCGGACACCACACGGACGAACAAAATATAGTTGTTAAATAATTCCGTATAAGTTTTTCATTCGTGTTCATTTGGGACGACCATTATTACTTAATCTGGATCAGACAGATTAAATAAGGCTTCGATATCCTTAGAGACCCAGAGGCTCTTTCAGCCGGGAACTTTGCCACATGTATAGAAAATGTTGCCGGTTTAGTGGGCAGATTGCCATTACAGTGGCAATAAGATGTTATACGATAGTGGAAATGTAATATTAATCATGGTATAGCAATATTACTTATGAATATAGCCTCCGTAGTTTTTTGATCTTATGCCTTATGAGTATAAATGAGCGATACAAAATGTTATCATTCGCATAACTGTTTTCACAATTCTATGGCAATAATCTTACTGATATTTCCACATTAACCCATTAACGGCCGAATTTTCAATCATCAGATAAGACGTGTAGTAACTACCTACCGAATAATTAAGGTTTTTGACTGTTTATTTGTCTGATAACTGGTTCAGGAATCTTTATTCGTCAAATAAAACCTATCTGTCGATTTTTTTGCGATCTGTCGAATGCATGCTGTTTGTTTACCTGAAGATTGAAAAATCGACTCTAAATGTCACAAAGCCAGACTATTAAACATCTATTGTGTCTCAAGAGCCTTGCCGAATACCGAATATTAACTATTCGTGGCATCTCTAATTTTTATCATATTGTTGTAATCAAACAAACTAGGCAGTTAGCTCGCAAGTGTTTAGAATCTCGTTTTGGACCAAATTATACTCTCTTCATTACCAAAATATTACCATCAACCAAAACAAGTGTAGGGCTCACTCCTATACACTTTATAAGTAAGGTTACCTAATAAAATTTCATCCACGATATTATAATAAATAATACATTTTTATTGTACGGTACAAAGTACCCTTGCTAGCGAAGCAAAATTCCTTAGACTACTTACATCTACGGCAGAAACAGCTATATCGAAGGCCCGAACATTTTAATCCAGATAAACTTACCTTAGCCGACCATAACGGGCAAAATTCACCCGCAAAATTACCCGTCCGTCATGACAAAAACCCGGACGAACGTAGTGGAGGTTCTGTACAAAAGTAATGTGGCATTAGGGGCCCGTAAGCGAACCGCAGGGCTGCCGCCTGAATTGTAGAGTAAAGAATATTGAGTTATTTCGGCGAGTACGTACACGAGTCAACTCGAGTGGTACACATATACAATATATGCAGGTAGTATATACTTGGGTGAGCTTGCTTCGTTTGAATTCATTGATGTACTCGAGCGTGCTTTTCGTTTTACAGACTGTGATCAAACTGATTGTTAAATTGGGCTTTGTTTTTATGAAGTTTCAATGAAAGCCGCATTTTCAGTGGCCGGGTTTTGTAGCTGTTCACTGGAGTTTCTAGGTATTTTAGGCTTGTATGTTGCTAGAATGTTTTGATGTTGAAACCACAAACGGGTTTTGGCGATTCTGATTTTGTTTCAGCTTCGTGTTAGTTCATGGGTGAATTAACAATAATAATAACCATGTTATAATAACATGGAACAAAAAATTGGGTAAACGCAGCGGTTCTTTAGCTTTGTATAAGTTTTATCAAAATGAATTTTGAATTATTAAAACGAAAGAGAAAACTTTTGGCTATACATTTATTTATTTAACGATTTTTATACATTTGTATATGCCAATTTCATCATAATTTAACATAGCAATAACAAAATAAAATGTAAACAACTTAATTCTATTCCCTGCTTAGTGATGGGACTAAAGAACATAAACAAGTTTTTTGACGCTTCAGATGAAGGTCTCGATACTATCGATAACAATCATGAAAAATACCTGTACTCAGTCCAGATCTCATACGTAATACTGCTACAGTTAAACGTATACTTTACTTCTTATCCTTAAGCCAAGTTATACACAGTGGTTTCGTTTCGTACCAAATCCCTTTTTCTAAAGATATACTTGTGAAAATATGGATACAATAAGATGTTGAAATAGGTAAATAGGTACACCATAGCCTACCTCAACAGGCATGCGAAATACATTACAGTACGGATGGCGCAGTGATGGAGCAGGTAGGTAAGCTGGTTCGACCCCCACACGGAACATATATTTGTATGATCTACAGATAGTTACGGGTCTGGGTGTTTGTTAATGTGAAGCTTATGTCTGTTTACTGCACCCATGACAAAGGAGAAATAAAACTGTGGGTCAACGTTTAAGAACAAGATGTACCGGTCTATTTAGTAAATGAAATCGCTTAATTTGGTTTAATAACGTAAAATGAAGTACGAGGAATATTTTATTTTAAGATGCTGCTGGCTATACCTCTAGTTACCTTTGTCGCCTTTTAGGGCATCCATGGGAGGAGATTTGTCATGTGGTCCGGCTACGAATAGCACCAACCCATCTCATCCCGTGGATGTCGTAATAGGCGACTTAGGGATTATCCGGAGAACGGGCAGCAGCGTCCTTCAAATACATTACCAACTCAACTGCGATTGCCAACCCGCCTGCTAAGCGTGGCGATTATGGCAAAACCCCCCAATGAGCATACAACATACCGATATCGGTCGTTGTGGTGATCTTTGCGGGAGGCCTGAGTCCAGCAGTGGACTTTGTTCGGCTGAAATGATGATGGGAGGAGACGGAGTGGTTTTTTGTTTTCATCCATATCCACATTCTATTCATAATAGCGATTTGACACAAGAATCTTACCTTTGAGTTAGTTAGTCTTAGTCAGTCTCTCCTCACTCCTCATGAATGACGTTAATCTGTGCTTCTGGGAACACATTAAGCCATCGACCATGAGGTAGTTAAAAATCTATGACAGTCATTAGGGGCACTCAGGCGCCCGAAGGTCTTATCACTTCAGCCCACAAGGCGCGGTCAGTTTAGTCAAAGTCAAATATTTTTTATTTTCAAATAAACAAATTACTGGCACTTATGAAACGTCAGAATTTAAATTGCTCGGTTCCAATTAGTTGATCCTATGGAGAAGAACCGGCAAGAAACTCCATGGATACTCTTTTAAAATATTGAATTAGATAGGTATTAGACAAATTATTAGATATCACATAAATGTGTTAAGACTTTATCAACACATTGCTGAAATATAAATATAGCAGCTATACAGTACAAAGAGCACCTCACATATAATTGGTTACCACGGAGGCCACATGTGCAGAAAGTAGCTAACGCCATATGTCCCTATCGTCAACATAGTCCCTAAGCCTATAGTAGGCATTTTTATGAGAATTGTTTTAACGTGTGCTTTAAACTTCCCAGCTGTGAGATCAGTAATTGATTGATTTATAGATTGGTGACCGCATAGTGGTATTTCAACTGAGCGTCTCCGTGCTTTGGAGGGTACACATAATCGTTAGTCTTGATTGTTGTCATTAGACGATAGTAATTAAAACCAGCCGGAGGCTTTTGGGCGGCTTGAACGACTCTGACATAAGGTTGGCCGCTATCCACACGGAAAGAAAGAAAGAGCCCACAAGTGCCGACTGCGGAACACGATCCTCCTTATGATCTCCTTATGAGCCACCCTTAGGTGCCGAAGATTACCGCTACAGTGGTTTTAGCAGGCAGGAGTACCCCTTCGCCCTTCCCCGGGGCGAAGGAAGTTCATGAAGAATTTCCAATAGGTAACAATAAAAAAGACCAAGATCATGTTATGCTAGAAGCAGACCTCAGGTGGGAAATTGTTAGATTGATAAAGCAGATTTAAACTGACTGCCTCATTCAATATGATCCCCGATTAAGAGGTCCTGGTCGAGTAATGTGCTGGGGTATCTGTGAGTTTAGTGTGGGGTAACAATTGTGCCCGATAAACAGTGAGAGGCTGTCTTCCCTTCACGTGAGACCTATCATCGTCAAGACAAAATTAATACTCTGCCGCTGTACCGTAACCTTGCCGAATTTTGTTTGTGAACTGTATATACCTATAGGGCCAGTAGGCCGAACCTAAACTCCAAAACGCACGTAACGCAACCCAATCAAATCCACCTACCTTTGCCGTGGTACTTGAAGATGTGCAGGCACGTGGATGTCGGCTGCCAAAGTTCAGGATCCGTGTGGAAAGGTTCACTAACACAAATAGCACACCGTAGTCACACCAATTAATAGTTTATGCATAAATCACAGCATTAAAACAAGCCTTTATCAATATTCGAGAATTACACCGCGAGAGGGACCGTTCCGTTTTTGGTTGCAACCGCCATGAAGGTGAAAAAAGACTCGAGCGGTTTTGATTGGTCGACGCGTCCCACGTGACATCGTGCCGTCCGGCGCCAAGACATAAGGCGGCAGATTCGAATTGGGCAAAGACGAATACGTGCGTGAACAGCCGCCATTTTATATCTCTGTTAGTATAACGTATGTCATTGCACTTTTATGTTATGCTAAAAATCTTTAGATTTAAGATTCTGAACTTCATCTATTTTTGTGTGTACACGATTAACACAAAAAATAGACAAATCCTTAATCTCAAATCCAAAGATTTTGGATTAGTACGATTAATTATTAGTTAATGAAGTGCGGCGATATCGTCTCGATTGAATGTAAATCGTGTGACGTACGTGCATTAAAACCTCAGTTCATTTAATGTAAAAAGCGACATAATAAAATTGTCGCACCTTTATACAGATTAACCAAGAAAAAAAATATTTCTCAGGTAACTGTATCCGATTCTATAATAAGTTACCAAAACAAATTACAGATGGGTAGTTTAAAAGCCGATTACAAAACCAAAGACCATGTTGACGACAGGGACGTGTAGCATTAAAAATTATCTGCAGATGCGACTTCCCTGGAAACAAATTGTATCTGCATTATTTGTATTATATAGCAGTAATATGTTTTTCAATGTATAAATAAAGAGCTGTCTTCATTAATTTTAAACACATACATGTAAAAAAAAAACATTAAAAAAAGACATTTATTTCGGCATTTTTTCTCAGAACTAGTCATGTAGCGAATTGTCCTCCGTTGTTTCAATATGGCGTCTAAAAGTGTCTGTTACGACTAATTACTGAATAAATGTTTGAAATGAGTAACTCTTTACTAAGAACTAACTATATAGGAATATAAATAAATCACTAAAGATATGTCTGAAGCAGGTATGACCTTTTTTAGGGTTCCAAACGTCCCAAGGAAAAACGGCGGAACCCTTATAGGATCACTCCTGTCTGTCTGTCTGTCTGTCTGTCACAGCCAATTTGCTCCGAATATACTGGACCAATTATGTTGAAATTTAGTAGGTACACATGGATTTTTGCAACCCAAACACGTACGTGTAACATAAATAAATGAATTTGGAATATACCCCTATATTCACTAGGGCGGCAATATAGAAAATGTAAGAATAAAGTTTTGCAAACTGTACCGTGCAACATATGAAATGGAAGGGCTTGCTGTGAGGGTCTCAAATGTATTTATTTTATAATTTTAGAATATATAGTTTTAAAGTTATTTAAGAAAATATACGTAATTAGATAATTCCCCTCGCCCTCGCGGGATAAGTATCCCCAAAACCACAGAGCCTAAAATTCTGAAAAAATGTAAGGCTCTTCACTTATAGATTACAGGAAAACCTATAAGAAGTCTATGGTCTTAAAATAACATGGTAAATCTTACAATATTGTGCTTACAAACTTACGTTTGCGGTTGGAATGTATGGGAAAACGTTTTTCAACTACGATGTTAAGTTTGTTCTTGGAATAAGTTGTTGTACAATACTGATACGTGCTATGGTAGGTATCCCTCCTTATGAATCTTGCAAACAGTATTTTAAAAAACTTCAAAATTTACCTCTGCCATGTATGTACATTCTTGAAGTAAGTGAATTTGTGAGAAATAATTGTACGATATTTAAACGAGCTAAAGATATTTATCCTCGTAATACACGTGATAGTGATAGGTTAGTTCTAGATTACTCTCCTAGAACCACACTATTTCAAAAAAATTGCTATGCGATGTGTGTAAAAATCTTTAACAAACTGCCATCAACCATTAAAGAGCTTCCAATGGTACAATTTAAAAAGAAGTTAAAAATATGGCTCCTGGAGAAAACTATATATTTGGTAAATGAATTGCTAAGTTATAACTAATGAATTCAAACATGCGTAAACAATTATCGGATATACGTAAATAATGCTAAGATATACCCTACAGTTATTAATGAATTAGACACCTGGACAATTATTATTGTATACTTTGACATTTTGGTTCTGATTGGCATTTTATTTATTTTATTACCATCAAATTGTGAATCCAACAATAGACAATATATTCAGCAATTTTGGAAACTCTCCACGCGAGTTCAACTCGCACTTGACCGGTTTTTTTGGCTTGGTATCATACGTGGCGTCTGTATTCCTCGAATTCAAAAGTCATCATATAATGTGAAAAACAAATTGTCTCTAATAAATGTACCAAACACACAAGTATTACCTAGATGTCTCAGCACAACCCTGCTAACGCCATAGTTAGCACAATTACAGTAAATTAACTAAGTCAGAACATCGGAGGTTATCGGCCGTGTTTATGTTGTACTCTGATAAAGGTTTAGTGTTATGTGCCAACGAGATATAGCTGCCACTAATATTAATGGCGCGGCGAAGTTAAAATCACTTGGAGTTTGTAAGCTATTGGTGCTGGAGTTATAGGTGAAGGATACAGTTGCTATGGATTGGACAGGTACAGTAAACACCGTGCGAATAATTTTTTTTACCACAGAATTATACAGAAGTGATTCATCATCACCATGTCAGCCAAAGTACTGCCATTGTCCACTGCTGAACAAAGGCCTCCCCCATAAGACGAACGGTTATATGTCGTGTCTCGTAATTTTTGGGGGAATTTGCAAATGCTCATCACGCCTTTTTTCATTCATTCATTTCGGCCGAATGAAGTCCACTGCTGGACACAGGCCTCCCCCAAAGATGTCCACAACAACCGATATGGATGTGTTGTGGGCTCATTGGGGGGTTTTGCCATAATCGCCACGCTTGGCAGACGGGTTGGCGATCGCAGTTGAGTTGTTAATGTACTCGAAGGACGCTGCTGCCCATCCTCCGGCTAATCCCTTAGTCGACTTTTACGACACCCATGGGAGGAGATGGGGTGGTGGCATTCTGAGCCGGCACCACACCATCACGCCTAACATGTGGGTAAGTGAACTTAGTATGACTACTGTTCCACAGAAGGGACATTGCTGCCCAACTCTCTTGTTTATAATCCCTTAATCGCCTTTTACAACACGGGAGGAGATGGAGTGGTGCTATATTCTTAATCCAGATTCTACACGGAACTTAGACAAAGACTGTTATTTCACTTGACTTTTATCTTTACCTTTTTCAATTGGTTGGTTTTATGTAGATGAACTGAGTGATATAAATTATGATAAAAGACTGAAGAGGAAGTCACAAGATATAATCATCATATCAGCCACAGGATGTCCACTACTGAACAAAGGCCTCCCCCTTAGATTTATACAACGAGCGGTCACATGCCGCTCTCATCCAACGACTCCCAGCGACCTTCACCAGGTCGTCTGTCCACCTCGTTGGAGGTTGTCCCACGCTGCGTTTTCCGGTGCGCGGTCTCCATTCGAGAACCTTTGTGCCCCAGCGGCCATCAGTTCAGCATAGCACAGCACGCAGTGAGAGTTCGGGGGGATCCTTTGGTGTGGGGTGTGTGCGCGCAGGCGCGTATATGTGTATGTATACTTGTGCTAAATACTCTTAGATAACCTAATCAATCGGCCAATGGGTATACTAATACAAACGACACAAATACTCATAAGTAAAATTTGTTTTCAATTGCAAAACCTATCACAGAATTGTCAATATAAAACATCTTTCCACCTTTTTAATGCACATTATACACACAAATGCTATTATTACACAAAATGGACACTTACCAAATCCATAAAACTGAATTAAATGCCCTTAATAGAGAATGGAATGGAATTTAACGCTCTAGTATTCAATTGCGAACCTTTTTACGATTAGATTGGTTCGAGTGGTCGCCGTGGTTAGGTACACACCTTTTTATCAACCTAAAAGGCTCTCCAGAGGACCCAATGTATTTTTGTGTGATCAGCGTACTTGTAGATCATTGTGTGATGAAAATTCTTTTGATTTAGACTTTTGGGAAGCGAACTTTTACTATCAACGAGCAGTACCGTGTATGCTTAAACGACATTAAGTGACAACCGATTTTTAGGGTTCCGAACATCCGAAGAACAAAACGGCGGCAACCTTATAGGATCACTCGTGTGTCTGTCTGTCAGAGCCAATTTACTCCAAATCTAGTAGACCGATTGAGTTGAATTTGGTACACATTCTGCGATCCAAATACGTACGTGTAACGTAAATAAATGAATTTTGACTATGGGGGTGACAAAAGTGTTGCGGGGCAATATAGAAAATTAAAACTGTAAAACTGTCGTGTCTTGCAAACTGTACCGTCTAACATATGAAATGGAAGAGCTTGTTTGTGTCGGTCTAAAATATATTTATTTTATAATTTTTAAATACATCGTTTTAGTCATTTCAGAAAATAGACGAAAATTTACCATTCCCTCCCCTATAATCTCCAAAACAACTGAGCCAAAATTTATGAAAAAATATATATCGTAGCTCTTTCACCTATGCTAAATTTTGGCTACTCGAAAATTGTTTTTATGATATCAAAGAATTTATACAACATTGTCAACTTAGTAATAAATTTATTTAGATTGTATATATACATTTTTATCATTTACTTTTACTTCTGGACACCTGAAATTTTACTTCATTAGGAGATTGACATAAAAAATTACATATTGACATTTTGTTTAAATTTTTTGTGAGCTACTTACTTTATTACTTTATTACATTTTATTAATATTATACATCTATTGATTTCATTAACTGACTGGTAGAATTTTATGACTGGACATGTTATATGATATTTTATTTAATTAAAGTAGTACACTGACATATACTGACATTGTATAGTAATGTTAAATTGTAATTATTGTTATACAAGTAAAAGAATGATTTGAATAATTTATTTGATCGATTTGTATAATTCATTTTAAATGCACAATCTATGTTAATATTTGTACGCCATAACTGTGGTAGAATGTATCGAGCTACTTAACTTATATAAACACCAAACTATGTAATACTACATTCTTACAAATAAATAATGATTATGATTATGATTATTATGATTATGATTACCTATACATTACAGGAACACTATAAGAAGTATATTGTCTTAGAATAACATGGCAAATGTTTCAATATTGTGCGTACAAATTTACGTTTGCGGTTGGAATGAATGGGAAAACATGTTTTTCAACTAAGATATTAAGTTTGTTCTTGGGATAAGTTATTGTTACAAGACCGAATTCATAAGTAGACAGTATATTTAGCAATTTCGGAACCCTCTCCACGCGAGTTCAACTCGCACTTGTCTGGTTTTTTATTTTTGGTTATACTTGCCTCATCATATCGACCTCCAGCTGAACAAAGGCGACACCATTTTGGGGAAATTTTCCTGTATTCACCAAGCATAAATGGCATGGCCATCCATACCTATCCACCTGTAGATAAAGACAGAAAGAATTTATTTTGGTTTAGCATTATTTTACAATTATTGTACATAAATCAGTAATTAAAAGGTAAAAAATAATAATGGTTTTGCGAGTATTACACATTATAATAAAATACTTTAAAACGGACTCTATAGCTTATTATTTAAATTTTTGTTTTTACTAAAACAAAATATACACGATAAGAATCCGTTTAAAAGTGTTTTATTACGGTTTTAGCACGGTTGGTGCAGTGGTTGATACAGTCGACTGCTGCGCTCCGGGTCGTGGGTTCGATTCCCGCACGGAACAAATATTTGTACGATCTGCAGGTAGTTGTTCCGGGTCTGGGTGTATTGTGTGTGGAATTCATGTCTGTAAACGCAGCCACGACACATGAGAAATTCTAGTGTGGGGCAAAGTTAAAAAAAAAAAAATTATGAAGGTAAAAACTAAATAAAGTAATAAGTAAAAACCAATCATAAATGAAGATTATTAATCAACAATTTTTAATTGATTATGAATTAAGATTATATTTCCTACACTGTAAAGCCAAAAATAGAACTTACCTCAGCACAAGCTGCAACGAAGTTACAGCTAATGATGGAATATTTATGCATGGCATTGGCAGGCCGGTTGATGAGCGTAGAATGACTGCTGTTCTAAATAAGGACCTTTAAGATATGCACAGGAAAACATGAAGCAGAGAGAGAAGGAGATATTGATACCCATATAAATTGTATTACTATTGCGATACTGTGTATCTGCCTTTTAGTTGTAAGCGTCACCTTGCTACACTAGTAGCTTATAATATTAACTCAGTCATAAGTAGTATGACGAAGTCATCTCCAACCTCCACTCTAATTAGTAGTAGTACTAATCCTAATGTGGTCAAACAAACTGTTAATTTAAACTTAAGTGTGTGACAACAGAGAAGGATTGTCATTATTTAACACTGACACATCAGAATATCAATCGCTTCTCTGGCAAAGTTTTAGACCTTGAATTATTTGCTGAGAAATATAATGTGGATATTTTATGCCTTACAGAAACATGGCTAAAGGCAGATAAAATGATTTTTTGTATAAATAATTTTAAAGTAGCCAGTTCGTTCCATAGTGTCAGCAGAAGGTGGGGGGTCATTAATTATGATGAAACAACACTTGAAATTTAAAGAACGACTAGATATTTGCGACCTCTCTGTTGAACGAGTTTGTGAGCTCGCGTGTGCAGAGACGGAGGAGTTTGTCATTTTATGTGTTTATAGGCCTCCCTCTTCTAATACATCTCTATTCCTTATAACAATGGAGGATGTACTTAGAAAAATTAAAATTGACAAAAAGATATTAGTTTGTGGAGATTTTAATATAGACATTCTAATAGATACCATAGATAAACATAACTTTATAGCCCTCTTTAGGTCATTTAACTTGAAGTCTTTGTATTCGGAGCCGACTAGAGTGACACCTACCTCAGCTACTTGTATAGATAATATTATAACAAACTTTAAAATAAGAGATAAGGGACTGATTAGTGGCATTCGATCGGATCATAAGTGCCAGATTGTTAAAATAAACTATAATGCAGTTAAAGGGCATAAAATAATACATTGCAGAAATTTAACAAAAAGAAGTCTAGAAAATTTTAGTAAAAATCTAGCTTCTCAACTTCAAACTCTAAAGCCGCATTATGCCAATCCCAATGAAATGTACCGTACCCTATTTAATACACTATGTAATGAGTTTCAGAAAGCCTGCAAAGTAAATAAAATACATGTAAAACCAAAATTAACGTTCAGTGTCTGGGCAACAAAGGGTATAAAACGCAGTAGGGATGTCCTATACGAATTATATGACAAAAAGTCTTATATACCTAATATTGATTTTCATATCTACGTTAGAAAATATTCTAAAATGTTTAAAAAGGTTTGTGCTCAAGCAAAAGCTGCTTATATTAGTGACCAAATCAAAAAGTCGAATAATAAAATAAAAACGACGTGGAAAATAATTAATGCTGAAACTAGTGATGGTAGATTCAGTGACAGTGCAATTAATTTAAATATCGATGACAAACTAGTTTCAGATAAGTCTGTAGTCGCAAATTTCCTCGAAAACTTTTTCACTAATATTCCAATAGAGACTACTAAACACCTTCCATCGTCTCCTTTAGCAGCAGAGGCATTCTTAAAGAAAAATGTCGATTTACATGTACCTGTCTTTGAATTTAGTTTTGTGACAGACAGTGATATAATTAAAACATTTAAAACCATAGTAGTTAAAAAAACTGAGGACTTATGGGGATTGTCAATGAAAGCCATCGAATCTGTTATAACTAATATTGCGCCAATTTTGGCTCTAATATTTAATGCCTGCATCGCAGAGGGCACTTTTCCCGATCTCATGAAATCCAGCAAAATTGTACCCATTTTTAAAGCTGGTTGCCTAAATAATGCATCAAATTATAGGCCAATATCTGTGCTACCAACCTTAAGCAAAATTTTTGAAAAACTAGTTTTAAATCAAATGGCAGCACACTTTAACAGAAATAGGATATTTCATAACAATCAGTTTGGATTTACGCGGGGACGATCTACAGAGGATGCTGGGTCCACTCTCATTAAAACCGTTTTAGGGGCCTGGGAGGATGCACATGATGCTTTAGGCGTGTTCTGCGATCTGTCTAAGGCATTCGACTGCGTGGACCACCGCACCCTCATTCTGAAACTTAAGTACTACGGAATTCAAGGTAGATCTATTGATTTTGTATGCTCATATTTGTCAAATCGGGATCAAAGAGTAGAAATTGAAAAAGTCACATCAACAGGCTCACGCGTTAAAATGGGGGTACCGCAAGGATCAATTTTGGGGCCATTTTTGTTTCTGGTCTATATAAATGACCTGCCATACATGATAAACGATACAATGTCGAATATAGTCTTGTTTGCTGATGACACGTCACTTATATTTAAAGTAAATAGAAAGGATAGCCATCTTATAGAATCCAACGATATACTTCGTAAGATATCTGATTGGTTTTCGGCGAATAATCTTCTATTAAACGCAAATAAAACTAAATGTCTAAGATTCTCCACAGCAAATGTGACCCACGTAAGGTCACAAGTAAAACTTGACGGAAAAGAATTAAATCTAGTCTCCTCAACTGTGTTTTTGGGTGTTACTTTAGACTCAAAATTGCAATGGGGACCCCATATAAAGGCACTTTCAGGCAAGCTAAGCTCTGCTGCATTTGCCGTTAGGAAAATTAGACAGGTTACGGATGTGGCTACAGCTAGGTTAGTATATTTTGCGTACTTTCACAGTATTATGTCTTATGGGATTTTACTGTGGGGCTCGGCTGCTGATGTAGAGTCTATTTTTATATTACAGAAAAGAGCAGTGCGAGCTATCTATAACCTGGACTCTCGTGAGTCACTACGGGAACTATTTAAGGAAACAAACATTCTTACTCTACCATCCTTATATATTTTCCAAAACATTATGTATACCCGCAAACATATAGCTAATTTTAGTAAGAAAAGTGACGTGCACAGCTTAAATACTCGCAACAAGAACAAGTTGGTTGTACCGGGCTTTAGACTTAGTAGAACCAGCAAGTCGTTTATGGGAAACAGTATTAGATTCTATAACAAAATTCCTTGTAGTATTACCGACTTACCAGAAATAAGATTCAAATCATTGATTAAGCGCATTTTAATTTCGAAAGCCTACTATAATATAAATCATTACATCGACGATAGCGATGTCTGGCAAACGTTTCCCTCCTGCACACTGCGACCCTCTGGCGCTTTATAATATATTTTATAATTTTCGCATTAATGACGTGTTGTTACTCCCAATCAATGCTTTACCGTTTACAAAGAAATTGTAGTGAATTTTTTTGTTGACATCCTGACATTTTACTTGACTTATTATTTATCTTTTTATTGACATCTTGACATTTAATTTGACTTATTTAAAATTGTATTCTATAATTATGATATAAATTATTTGCCTATGTTTAAATATAATAGCCATTATAGCAATTTACATTCTAATATTTTCTTAATATTTTGACATTATTAAATTAATTATTCATACATTGTAAATGTGCGAGCATCAAGTAGCCGTTACTGTTAGCATGATGTTGCCGTTAATGTTATATATTTAGTACCTATACTTTGCCTTTTGCCTGGTAGTAGCGGTCTGTCATGCTCACTAAAATGTCTTGCTGGCGGTGGCGTTGTGTATCGGATCGTTCGGTTCCCTACAATATGGTTGAGCTAAGCGATGCTGATGCATGCGTCGTGCTCGTGAACGGGTGCCGTCTGTTGGGACTGGTCAGCCATTAACTGCCATGGCGAATAATAGTTATATTGCATTAGTATGTATTTTTAATTTTTATATATACATTTGCCTACATCATGCTCGTTATATGTTTTACCATAATTTGTATCAATCAACATTGTAATCTCAATTATTTTAAAAGAGTATCTGTGGAGTTTCTTGCCGGCTCTTCTCCATAGATCAACTATTTGGAACCGTGCAACTTAGATTCTGACGTTTCATAAGTGCCAATATTTGGTTTATTTGAAATAAAAATATTTGACTTTGACTTTGACTTTGACTTATATAAATTTAGTTAAATTCCAGTGCCGACCATATTCTAGCACACATTTTGGTAGAAAAAGTTCATTTATATCTTACACCTACACTGCAAGTCGTTTTTGAAAAAGTTTTACACACAGTTAACAACCCATCTAGAACATAAAACCAAGTTACCAATTGCTACCTATAGAATATATAGCTATAGAATTCTATTTCAATGTCCTAAACTATCGTCTAACGACCACAGATATAAAAGAGTACATAAAAGTAATACGTGGTCAATAACAATGAACATACTGGAGGTCCAATATTTTTGTTCTTTGTGGACATGCGAAGAACTCGGTAGGTACTACAATTATTCTACTAAACCGTACACGACAGCGGTCAGGGAAGGTTGTCAAAAAAGGGTTGCTACCTTTTGCATAAGAAAGATTAAATTGAATGATTATTTAACATTAACTTCAGATAGACCATGAAGTGCTGGATAAGAATAGTACCATCCCACCTATGGTCCAGATTAGCCAGAAGATAGGCAGCAGTGTCTTCGAGTACATTTACAACTCAACTGCGATCGCCAAGCCATCTGTCAAGCTGCGATTATCACAAAACGCCCCATTGCCTAGACCGGTCGTTGTGTTGATCTTTTGAGGAGGCTTATGTCCAGCAGTGGACGTGTTCCAGCTGAAGTGATGATGAAATAAATTGAATAACATCACCATAAAATAAACCTGTGATCTAGTTGGACCTAATTGTGTACAAATATATAATCCTGAAAATCAAAACGTGGTTGTCAAAAAGGTATTGTTTTTAGTATAATTTAAAAGTAACTTCCAAAACATTGTCATCATTCACATTCATAGAACACAATGAACAATGTGTGTCGTAAAGAATTTTGATATATTACCTTGTCTTCTCTGTGGGCTTTTCTTGTGATTCATTCAAAGGTTAAACGAAACGAGTTCCTCGTAAATATTGTTGCATATAAAAACCCCAAAATAATTTTCCAATTCTCCGTTAGCAAGCCCTGCCAATATCGTTGTACCACAAACTCTCCGGCTGTTTACGGTTAGTGTGAGTTCTTACGTTCTTTGTTAAGCGCATATAATCCAGAGGCGGACCCTCTGGGACCGCTGGAGCCCCGCCGCCCGCTCCTCGAACCTTAGGGTTGTCTTGGGTAAACATGGGTAAAGGATGATGTCATAGGAAATAGAGATGCAGTTATGCGAAGCAAAATTGTGAGACTTCATTTAACGGGTATTTGATTTTAAAAGAGATATTTGAGGTAATTTCCTACAAAAAACGCCGCCGATATATACGAAATATCACCGGTATTAAATAGTCCATCCTGTTCTGTTGGTGTGGTGCCCTCAGGTGTATCTTCCTTGTGATAAAAACTCAGGGCAAATTGTAATCATTTTGCCATGTATAGTGATTTATTGGCAATATTCCCTGGCGACGGAGGACTATGCTCAGTGGTTTACAGACTGATGTGATATGGCGAGCACAGTAACATTCAACTACAGACGTACAAAGTATTAGTTAAGTACAAGGATTAACAAGCCCTATGTAAAAAAAACATAGCTAAGTTGGAAAGGTTAAACGAAATATTCCATAAGTATGTAATTATCTATATTCTAAGATCTTTCCCTTTATCTCATTTACCGGACAACCCTGCCTAACCCGCAGGACGGCAGTAATACGAGGCCCATTGGCGTACCGTTTCGTTTCAGACGAGTAATTTCAAAGAGGCTGCATGAATGTTAGCTCAGTTTTACGTCACAAAATGCTTTGCTGAGCTAAATTTGTTTTTGTAGAGAATGTTGCAGTGCTAGAGTGAGAGAGGTACTCGTAGCTTGAGTTAAAGTGAATATTATCTCAATAACTGTTACAAAGCCAGACATAATTAAAAATTGTAATGCGGACTATTCGACATTGATATTATGATGTCATCATTTCAGCCGAATAAAGTCCACTGCTAGACATAGGCCTCCCCCAAAGATCATCACAACGACCGGTCTGGGTGTGTTGTGTGCTTATTGGGAGGGTATTGCCATAATTGCCACCCTTGGCTAGGGTTGGCGATCGCAGTTGAGTTGTTAATGTACTCGAAGGATGCTGCTGCCCATCCTCCGGTTAGCTAACCCCATAGTCGCCTTTACGACACCCACGGGATGAGATGGGTTAGTGCTATTCGTAGCCGGCACCACACGGCATATTATGATGTACATTAGGTCATTAAGACCGATGATTTGAAGAAGGCGGCTGAGGCAGATTTGATGCGGAAGCGGAAGGGGTGTGGTATAGCTTGGGAGAGCCTTATCTCCAGCAATAGGCTCAATTGATTGATAGGACATCGATATCACCATGATGATTATCAATCAATGATAAACTGCCCTGAAATCGTCATCATTATCGTATTGATGAAAACACAAACCAAGTACCGCGCCCGATGTCGTCCCTGTTTTCTAAAATAGAATATAAAACACTCTCATCCGAAATAATTTTGTCACAAGACGCTTTACTGCAGATTGATTTGATTGGAATTTTCCTTATCTTTTAAAGGATACAAGTGAAAAGAAATCTTTGTGTATCCACAGCAAATATTCATTTACAACAGAAAAGATTGGCCCGCATCTATAGGCCAGCATTGAGAAAGGATCTACAAAATAGAATTACACACCGAAGTGCGTGAGATAAAAGTATGGTAAAATGGGATTGATAAAAAATCTGTTTTGGCAAGGATACGTGATCACAATGTAAGTGTAAACATTTGTGATGTTTCTATTGAATTAGATAATGAGATGTAAGGGACTGGGTTTTTGAATGATAATGTATTTTTGAAACATTTTAATTTTGTGGCTTAGAGAGCGTTCAAATAATACGTGAAGTACCGTTTTTTACATATCTCCAGTGGAAATTCATTCCTCCGCCCCGGGGAAGTGCGAAGGGGCATGCCGGACTCATGCCGACTAAAACCACTAGAGCGGTCATCTTCGGCACCGAAGGGGTCTCCAGGCTCCAGGTCCTTGTAAAATCACACTAGGCCGCCCATTGGTGCCATATAAATCACTACAGACTTTAGCAGTGATAGAAAACATCGTGATGTAATCTGGATCTATAACGGTCCTAAATCGCAACATGCAGTGCTCAAGTATGGTGGTAAATGCTTGTTTCTTCTTTAATTAGTATTACAGTTATAGTCTATATACAAGGTCGTACTTTTATAGTCCATGATGTTTTGATTGGTGCCTTAGTAAATGTCGAAGATAATACAGTACAATACCTCTTTATTGTACACCAGACATAATAAATAAAAAGAAGATCAAATACATAAAATTACATGTACAAAGGGCGATCTTATCGCACTCGGCAATTTCAAATATTATAAAAAAAAAAAAATATAAATATATTCAAAGTCAAATATTTTTATTTCAAATAAACCAAATATTGGCACTTATGAAACGTCAGAATCTAAGTCGCACGGTTCCAAATAGTTGATCTATGGAGAAGAGCCGGCAAGAAACTCCATAGATACTCTTTTAAAATAATTGAGATTACAATGTTGATTAATACAAATTAAGGTAAACCATATAAAGAGCATTATGTAGGCCAATGTATAGATTTGTTAGTAAAAAAGAAAGGGGTAGTTCGCGGTGTAACAATAATATAACATAATCCATACTTAACTATGATATATTCGACAAAACATTCAATATGTAGATACATATCAAATAAAAGGAAACAGAGAAATCGATGTAGGACATTATAGAGAAATATAGTGTTATTTTAATAGTCTTTCAAATATTGCCAGGGACTTAGCACGTCTAATTGAAATGTTAATAACCATTTTTTCATGTTTATACGAGTATATACTCGTATGTCTAGCAGGCTATTCACCACAGGACCGATTCCGTACCATGCACCTAAATTTTTGACTTTTCGGAGTCTATTAGGCTACCTATGTTAAATAAAAACTCGACTACAACTTTTGTCAAGAATTATTTCTCTTTTTGGTGAATTTGCCCAGTAGTGGACTGCAAAAGGCCGAGTAATACTTGAACTTAAAGTTTAATAAATAAACCCAGGATAATTAGAAAAGTTTGAAGACTAGCGCACTAACTTCACAAGGACCACATTCATAAAAATATAGACATTCAAGATTTAACTCGTGTTAATGTAAAGTTCAGTGTCGCCTTAAACAGGTCAGTGAACTCAATTTTTATAACCTATTTCGTACAAGAGGTGCTTTCGGAAGGCTTGTTCGTAGTTTTATGTCATGGAAACGTGCTGCATGGTTTAAAACAATATCAATTTCGCTAAATGGAAAGAGATTTTTTGTTTGTATTACATTGGAGTTTATTGAAACTAGGTAATAGTGTTTGCTTTGAATGGAACGTAAAGTTTGAAAGAAAGGCCATAAAGTTATGCAACAGTTCATAGTATAGGGGTTTGCAGTAATAAATAGAACACATGTCCATACAACTAGCCATGTATTATTTCCTTCTTCATAAACTGCGATCACACACGGTAGGTGATCATCATCATCATCACTAATGCTGAATAAAAACCACTAGACGGCATCTATATATATCCACAATGGTGCCATCATTTTGGGGGGAATTCGCCAGTACTCACATCGCCTGGAGGCTGATTGGTGAGCGCAGTATGGCTACTATTCCATGGGAGAGACGCTGCTGCCCATCCTTTTGGTTTAGAGACCCTTCGTTGCCTTTTACGATATCCACGGGAGGAGATACAGTAGTGCTTTATTCTTAATCTAGACACCAAACGGAATTAGTCCGAGAACCTCGAGAAATTAATTATATGTCAAATTATTCTATATCAAATTTAAGAACCAAAGATTTAAATCATAATCTTTGTAACGAACAACATCTGACTGTCGATATTCTTAAGGAAAATTAACAAACAAATTGCAACTTATAACAACTTAAAATGTGTGGCTAGAATATATAAAAAAAAACTTGTGATTTTCTAAACACATTCGTATAACAATGGAACGATTTTTTCGATAAAATGGCGTGGTTTTGTTAAAGGTTCGCACTCACTGTGGTGAAATAAGATTAAATATATCTCATCATCATTTTCATCATTTCGGCCGAATGAAGTCCACTGCTGGACACAGGCCTCCCCCAAAGATGTCCACAACGACCGATATGGGTGTGTTGTGGGCTCATTGGGGGGTTTTGCCATAATCGCCACGCTTGGCAGACGGGTTGGCGATCGCAGTTGAGTTGTTAATGTACTCGAAGGACGCTGCTGCCCATCCTCCGGCTAATCCCTTAGTCGACTTTTACGACACCCATGGGAGGAGATGGGGTGGTGGCATTCTGAGCCGGCACCACACGGCAGCTTACAAATAGAAAAAGTACTCAAATGAAAGATGACAATGACAATTAACAAGATGTGTGCCAGCATTTTTTAACCCGTAATTGTAGAATTGTGTCGAGAAATTTTAATTTAAATGCACGAGGAACGACATATTTTGCCTAGGAATGTTGGACCTTCTGTGGGGGCCTTTGGGGACTGGGGAATCTGCGTGCTCACAGCGAGCGACCCTCGAGAAGACTGTGTACTGAGTAAAGCACACATTGAGGTTTCGGGGGACCCTTTATAACACCCCGGGGATGTGACCGTTTTACAGTTAGCCTATAGGTTGACACCAGTTCTCCAGGCTAGTGTGATCGTTCGAGGAACTGGAGCCCCCATTCAGTACTGAAAATGACTGTTCCAGTGGTTTTAACTGGTAGGGAATCCCTTCGACGCCCCTTCGCCAAGGACGGAGGAAGTTTAAGATGAATTTCCGCTGGGATCAATAAAAAAGGAACGACTCAGAACTTCGGTCATTGGCAAGGTGAGTATTACGGATAATATTGGTCTCAGCATTGGGCAGACGTGAAACAATCTGAAATACTTGTCCAAATTTTAATTAAAGTAGTAAAGTCTAATTCTTTATTGCTGCGGCTTTAGCGCCACTTACTTTTAAAGCTAATTGAGTTTGAAATGATTCCTTACTAATTTTCGAAGTATTTCGCACTCCTTTCCTTGAAGTTTGAATGGTACTTATAAAAAGTGTTTTGGAAATATAAACAAGTCAAGCTCAAATAGATTACTGGGTCGGTATTAGCGGATATTTACGCAATGAGATGTGCAAGTATACGAACGGTGCTTTTTTTGCGTCAGACTTCTTAACCCCGATATCCATCTTCCATTCGTTGTTACTTAATATATTTTTAAATCTTCACACAATGGCGGATTACATACGTTAGATATCGTGATAGCATTAAAAGACTTATGTTTACCTGACCAAAAAACCTTACAAAAACATGCTCTTTATTGCCAAAAATAGTAAACGACCACCCTAATTTAACCTCCATTGTATGTAACTATTATCATGTTTATTTTGTGCAAAAATTATTTCGTAATAATAAGGCGTATTTTACAACAAACTACAAACAAACAACTAATACATAACAGAAAATAACAATGCATACAAGGCCCATTTAATATCAATTCATGAACGCATTACCGACAGTCGCAACTCACTCGCTAACAGATGAAATTACTCCAATAATTACCCGCACACAATGTCTCATCACCGTTCATATAAATATATACATACTACAGATATGGAGTAGATAACATATGAAGTACACGGACGTGAATCTGCAATGCGCACAGAATTGTCAATCATTTTTGTTTCACGTTGTTTGATCGCGTGCGTGTTCAATAGCTTAGTCTGACGCACGCATAAAGCAAATATGTCTATGAAGTAGCAGCACTGAGTCCATTCCAAGCGTTCACGACCTGAAAGTGACGGACAATCCACCGCACATTTTGGAGAGTTTGGTTTTAGGGAGTGCGTGTTCGCACTCCATCTGTTTATTCCTCTATGACTGTATAGTTCCAGGACATGAAACGGTTCGATGGGCGTGCATAAATGGATGATAACCACTTATCTAGTTAGTTGTGTTCCACACATTAAGTTGTTAGAGATGGTTCGTTGAAACGTAAATATGAACACTGGCTCTGTACTAGAGATTCAAATAGAACTGCAGACGTAGCCGATCCAAATAAAATGTTTTATCGCGCCATTACGACAGCCTTAACGGCACGGTTGGTGCAGTGGCTGATACAGTCGACTGCTGCGCTCCGGGTCGTGGGTTCGATTCCCGCACGGAACAAATATTTGTGTGATCTGCAGGTAGTTGTTCCGGGTCTGGGTGTATTGTGTGTGAAATTCATGTCTGTAAACACACCCACGATACAGGAGAACTCCTAGTGTGGGGAAAAGTATAAAAAATAAATAATTACATATATTAATATTTTTTTAATTGTAATAGTAACTTTAAATAATCATTTTTAAATAATGATAATGCAAGCCCACAAATCTTTTGGTTTAGCCAGAAAGTAGATTTTTGGATAAAATCATAATATAAAAAAATTCAGAATGTCATCGCTCAATAGGTAAATTTTTTTGTTATGCAATGTAAATCTATTTTGCACTCGGCATATCAATTGTAACTGTAATACACATTATGTTTCGCAGCTTCATTCTTTGCGATTTACTTTTAACATGATGTAGTAGCGCCATCTACTGTAGGCCTTGCACGATTGTATAAAGGTTTTTTTTTTTTTTTTTTTTATCCCTTCCACTGTCCTGACAGCGGACCGTTGTGTCTTATTTCAATATCGTCATTCTGTGTTATCGTGCTGTAGCCTTCGCACGTATACTCTCTCTAAATTTCTGTGTTTTGTGTAAGTGAAGATATGGGGAACAAAAGAAAACTTCGTGTGAAGAGAAGGAAGCAAGGATTGCAATGAAGTTTGAAAATTAGAACAAAAATGTATACGGCAAAAACGTTAATCTATCGGATTATAGCGGTAGGTGAAAATATTTGAAATATAAATATATATAACCGTCGTTGACGGCTGATCCTAATTTAATAGATTATAATTTGTAATCGCTTTCGAACCACCTACCGTCGTTGGCGGTTAAAAAGAAAAGTAGTATCATATACTGTCGTTGACGGTAAAAATGATTGACTCATCTACTCGTCGTTGACGGTAGAAATGTCGAGTTTCGACTTATTATAGCTACTATTAACGTTCATAAAATAACATTCATAATGTTTGTCATACCGATTCGGAAATTGAAGCAAAGAATTAAGGCAAGTTTTGCCTGCACAGTCACCATCAAAATCAATTTCACCGGCGGCTTTGCTAAGAGCTTTCCCACTCAAAGTGGGGCAATTTTAGATATGACGGCCGAGTTTGTCTTCTCCTATTCCTCAAACATCGCTGCAAGAATCTCCTTAGGTGGAACCTGTCATTCCAGAATCTGGGCCAAATTTAGGTACTATGAATATTACTTATAACCAAGAGGAGGAGACCCAACTAGATGAATATATACTAGGTACAGATCCTAGGCGAGGCACCAAAAGGCAGATATAGCGCTGGGTAAAAATATCCATAAAGATATAGCTTCCCGTTGGCAAGATATATTGTTAAAAGGTTTGCCCAAAGAAACTATTCTCAGAAAATACCTCATACCGGCAAACTGTCATTTACTCTTGGCACCCATATTAAATCCAGAAGCTAAGGTTGCTGTCACAGATATTCTAGCCAACAGAGACTCCACCCTGCTGGAACTGGACAAAATCAAATTGGGGTCGCATTAGCTGCATTATCTCAGATCACTGAAATGATACGAAGAAATGAGACTTCTAAGCAGATGCTATTGCAACCTCTTGGTGATGCTTGTCGCATACTATGCGATACGTCACAATATTGAAACTAAAACTAGACGTAGCATTGTTATGAGCTCTACTAATGCCAAAACTGTCCAAAACACACACAACAACAACAACCAGAATTTAAACTCCAGGGGCCACCATTCAAAGGAAACCACCAAACAGAACCAGTGTGCTGTCAAGAGGACGGCCTCCGGCGCGTCAAGTGCGCAATATTACGACTTATTCGAGGCCGCCGCTGCCTCCGCCCAGAGCGCCCTCGCCAACCAGGAGGAATTATCGGAGATAACTATACAGGTAACTTAATATATATGCTGGCCGTTTGCAACATTTCTACTCACGATGGTCTCAAATCACTGATGACTTAATTACTGTCATGGATAAATGGTTATAGAATTCCATTTACATCCACACCATTCCGATCTGACAGCCCATGTACTATTCCAAAATCAAAACAGGAACATAGGGAATTTGTTCAGGCAATTCAAAAGTTAATCAAAACAAATGCAATATCATAATGTTCTCATCAGGAAGGTGAATTAATATCTAGCATATTTCTTGTGCCTAAGCCGAACGACAAAAACGTTTTATTTTATTACTTTAAAATGGAAGATTATAGGACTGCTATGAAATTAATAACAAAAGAATGGTACATGACTTTCGTTGACCTAAGAGATGCATATATTTTTTTATTAGCGTTGCTAAAAGTCATAGAAAATATCTACGCTTTAATTATAACGGTACAATTTACGAATTAAATTGTTTACCGTTTGGCTTATGCACTGCTCCATATATTTTTACTAAAACACTGAAACCTGTTGTGGAATACCTGCGTTCCAAAAATATGTTTTCTGTTATTATCTAGATGACATTTTATGCATAGGAAAAGATTTTGATGATTGTAATATTAATTTAAAGCACACTTGTGCATTATTAAAAGAATTGGGATTCATTATAAACAGGGCAAAAAGTTGCTCAATGCCAAGCTCTAGATGCAAGTTTCTAGGTTTTACTTTTGATTCGCACAAAATGATAAAGGAAATACCCACAAAAAAAAAGAAATACGGGTTGCACTCCGGGAGTGTCGACAGAAGTGAAAACTTTTAATTTTTTTTATTTATCTAAACGCGTTCGCGGTCTGCGATATATACATGCATATATGCACACACAATAGCTGCGTCCTGTAACGGTGTCGCGAGTCCAGAGATTTTATCTCGTCTAAAAACATGCGTACCGCGCTAAAATAAGTTTTCATTTCAATAAAAAAGAAAATTAAAAATAATGTGCAACATTGTTTGAATATCCAAAAATGTAAATTACTATATTTTGCACAAGTAGTTGGCCTTTGTAGTGTCCGCCTGTCCCGCAATACGTTATTCATGGATGCGTACAAAATTATTTGAGAAATTCAAGTTTAGAACCTTGTTAAAAATGATAGTTACAATCAAACTGTTCTAATTCCTAACTCTATTAGAGAGGATCTTTGGTAGTGGTTATATAAAGTGGGTATTGGTTAATCCCCAATTAATAAATTTGTAATATAAAACGAAATTTATACTGACGCCTCATCTTCGGGATGGGGTGCATACTTCGAAGCTAATAAGTCATATGACCATTGGAAAGAAGGTAAAATGAAATTACACATTAACCAGTTGGAACTCAAAGCAGCCTTATTCGGATTAAGACTTTGCCAGTGATTGCAGTAATTGCAAGGTTTTGTTAAGAATCTATAATGTTACTGCTATTTCATGCATTAATAGGATGGGCAGTGTCCAATACCTCCATCTCAATGATGAGGCACGAAATATTTGGAAATGGTGTGAAAGGCGATTTTTGCATCATACATTAACACGAAGGAGAACAGGGCGGCTGGTATGTTGTTTAAAAAAAAAGAAAAAAAAAAGGAGATTATGCATACGAGGAAATAAAACTCAAATCAGGTACACCAAATATTGATTTATTCACCAGCCGTTGTAATACTACATAATTGTAATACATAAACATACATTACCTGAAAAAAAAAAAAAAAAAAATAACGATCCTGATGCATGGGCCGTTGATGCCTTCATGCCTGCCGTATCATGGGTATTTACATTTTTATGCATTTCCACCATTTTCAATGATCTCAAAAATGTCATATCTGACAAAGCTAATGGCATAGGGCTAGTCCCATATTGGCCAACTCAAGCTTGGTTTCCATTATTTAAAAGAAAATGTGAATCTGAAATTATAACCTTTTCGCCCGATATTAACTTGCTCAAATCTCCTTACAGGGCTGCTCACAGCCTGCATTGCACCCTAACCCTGCTTGCCGCGAGATTATCCGGCAGACTTTACTTAATACATTTCGGTCACCAAGATCGGTCGAAATAATGTTGGCATCCTTGTCCAATAATACCTACAATAAATACGACGGCTATATTAAAGCCTGAATGAGGTACTGTAATAAATGTTTATTACAGATTGTGATTATACTATTAAAGTCTATACCAATTGTTTGACAATAGTGCTAATTATGGGACAATCAACTCTTACAAATCCGCCTTGGTCCTGTTAGGAAATAACCTAGATGATAAAAGACAAGCGTTTTATGAAGGGAGTTTTTAAATTAAGGCCTCAAAATCTAAAGTACAATCTTACTTGGGATCCTGCCATTGTATTGGGCTTCTTAGCTCTAAAATGGCACAATGAAAATCTTGATTTAAAAATCTCTGTCCAAGAAAACTGCAACATTACTTGCCCTTGTGACTGCACACCGTGTACATACATTGTCTCTAATAAAAATTAATAATATATTTACAAATTCTAACGAGGCCGTTATTAAAATTCCTGATACGATCAAAACTACCAAGTTAAATTCAACGCAACCAGTTTTAAGGCTTCTATTTTATAATACACGGCCAGAAATCTGCCCGGCTAGATGTTTACAGACATAAATAAATAAATGTAACAAAATCATTACGATACAATAACAATACTAATTTATTTCTAAGTCTTAAAAATCCGCATTCTATTGTTTGTTCCCAAACTAATAGCCATTGGATAAAAGATACGTTACAAGAAAGTAGCGTAGATACTTCAGTATTTTGCGCGGCATGCAGCCACTTCTAAGGTAAATAAATTACATGTAAGCATAGAAGTGATCAAAAAGACTGCTGGATGGTCCGATTCATCATCAACGTTTTTCTCGCTTCTATAATAAAGAAATTGTAAATAACAATGAGTTTGCTGAATCATTACTTGAATGTTCTTTATTATTATTTAGAAACATAAATACCTATATATTATATGTACGATTAGTAGTTTAATAAAACTATGCGTTGATTGATTTCAATATTTATATAGGGCAAAATTTGACATTTATATATTTCCATTTACTTACAAAACTGTTAGGTATTGGCAATGTTACAATATTATTGTACACATTTTAATGTTTATTTTACAATCATTGCTATGAACATCCTACATCATGTTAAAAGTAAATCGCAAAGAATGAAGCTGCGAAACATAATTGAAGATCAAACGAACTTACCAAGTGAAGTTCGATCGAAATTATGTGAGCAGCTTCATTCGACGCGATTTACCAATACCCACCCAATATGTTAATTATTTAATTCCTACTTATACCCCACGCCTAATGTTGGAAAATTGTAAAATAAACATAATACCTACCATGTACCTACTTACCTTTAAACAAAATGACGATATTGAAATAAGACACAACGGTCCGCTGTCAGGACAGTGGAAGGGATAAAAAAAAAAAAAAAAAAAACCTTTATACAATCGTGCAAGGCCTACAGTAGATGGCGCTACTACATCATGTTAAAAGTAAATCGCGTCGAATGAAGCTGCTCACATAATTTCGATCGAACTTCACTTGGTAAGTTCGTTTGATCTTCAATTATATGTAAGAAGTTCATTCAGGTGATTTTACATAACTGTTTATATAAATATCTGATAAAAATATCCCAACTGCTTCTAATCCAATATGTTGACCTACTTTCCTCGGAATACGTGACCAACGGAATCATATAATGTAATATTATAAGGTATCACATACAAGGAAAACGTTTTTCCTATACATAATTGTAATATGATTTCTGGTGCAATATTAATTTTCCTCCTCTTACTTGGAAGCTAAGCTTGGAAGTATACACATGAATACACGAGATAACAAGCAGCTTGTTGTATCATAAAAAATATTTACTGAACTTACAATACATGGAAAAGTTTCTGATTGTATATTAAACTAGCTGGGGCCCGCGGTATCACCCGCGTTTAATATAAAAGAAATTTCGACATAGACACTTGACATATAGATATTGGATTTCAAGGTTTTTTTTTTTGCGCGGAACTAAAGTTATATTTTCTAAAATAAAAGTAGCCTAAGTTATTCCTTATAATATCAGCTATCTGCCAGTGAAAGTCCCGTCAAAATCGGTCCACCCGTTTCGGAGATTACCCGGAACAAACAAACAGACAGACAAAAAATTGTTTTTTGTTATATATACCGTATATACTTTCATATGCATTTAGTAAAAAGCTGTTATTTAAACATTACAAACAGACACTTCAATTTTATTTATTTGTATAGTTGGCTCACGCACACATAATGTAGCCTACATTTTCATCATCATTCATCATTTCGGCCGAATGAAGTCCACTGCTGGACACAGGCCTCCCTGAAAGATCACCACAACGACGGATATGGGTGTGTTGTGGGCTCACTGGGGGGTTTTGCCATAATCGCCACGCTTGGCAGACGGGTTGGCGATCGCAGTTGAGTTGCTAATGTACTTGAAGGACGCTGCTGCCCATCCTCCGGCTAATCCCTTAGTCGACTTTTACGACACCCACGGAAGGAGATGGGGTGGTGGCATTCTGAGCCGGCAACACAAGGCAAAGCCGGCACCACACGGCCTACATTTTGCTTCTTTTAAATTGGTCTGGGCAACACTGTGAGTCAAGCGATACACAGAACACAGCAACACTGATGGTTCTAGAAAAATATTGATTAATTATCACTTTATCATAGTAATTACTCGTGATACCTGAGGACAGGATAAGATTACCTATCCATCATCATATCAGCCACAGGACGTCCACTGCAGAACAAAGGCCTCCCCCTTAGATTTCGACAATGAGCGGACACATGCTGCTCTCATCCAACGACTCCCAGCGACCTTCACCAGATCGTCTGTCCACCTCGTTGGAGGTCGTCCCACGCTGCGTTTTCCGGTGCGCGGTCTCCACTCGAGAACCTTTGTGCCCCAACGGCCATCAGTTCTACGAGCAACCTATCCATAGACGAGATAATTTTTAACTTTCCGTATCGTTTTCAGGAAATATTAGACTACTTTTTTTCACTCATGGGTGTTGTAAAAGGTGACTAAGGGTCGATAGGCAGTAGCATCCTTCCGTGTCGTCATCATCATTTCAGTCAAAAAACGTCCACTACTGGACAGAAGCTTCCTCCAAAGATTGCCACAACGACCGCTTTGGTTTTATCTTACTGGCTCATTGCGGGGTTTTGTCATAATCGCCACGCTTGGCAGATGGAATAGAGAATAGAATAGAATATTCTTTATTGTACACCATTTTAAAAACAACTACTAGGAATAATTTAATGAATAGTAATTGTACAATGGGCGGTCTTATCTTCGTCTTATTAGCGATTTCTTACAGACAACCTTTGGATGGATAAGAAAAAGATGGACAAAGACAAAGGGGTATTCTGAAGTGTACTTATTATATTAATATAGTCAAATAGTGAATCTATTAAATATAATAGGTATTTATTTCATAAATTACTTAAATAATATGCACACATATACAACAATATATAATACTTTATACAATACATTATAAATAATCCATATATACATATAAACAACCATATACTATGGTGAATATATTATGCGATCGCAAACCCCCTGCCAAGCGTGATAATTATGGCACAATCTCCCAATGAGCGTACAACACACCCGGATCAGTAATTGTGAAGATCTTTGTAAGAAGCATATTTTCGGAACATACTCGTTAAGATTTTTCATTAGATACCAAACTCGATATTTTATACTTTTTTTGGTAGCAGTTTTTGTATGCTATGAACCGACATGTTGAATTTTATGTGACGTCATACAGCCTAACCTGTATAATAGCACGACGCTTCCAACAACACCTCATTTGTCAAAATGTGACGAGTAGTTTAGGCGATCTGAGGGAACAAATGAATATACATATATACATACATACCGGTCAAAATCATAACCCTCCATTTTGCTTCACCGTAGTAGGATATAAAAAATATCGTAGTACAAAAGGTACTAATAATATTTTTAATGATACACCATAATGGACATTGACCCTAAAATTTGAACATTCAAATGCAAGCACCTCTCGATACCTAATGAATGCCTACATCGTCTGGAGGTCACTTAAACTTTTAAACCACCCCCGATTACTGCCAGCCCCTTTCATATAATCGCCGATATAATATCAAGCGTTTTAATAACCACGTGTTATTTTTATGCAAAAGATAATATGAAGAATTTTTTCGCAATGGGCTAATTTCACTAAAAATATTAAAATACATCCATGAAAATCGCAGAAATATTTGAAATATCTCATTTTTCAATATAATTAGTGACGGAATATACACGAGAGTGATGTGTGAAACTACACAGTAGATTATTATTGATGTTTTAAATCTGGGCGATAGAACTCGATGTTTTAGAGTTAATACAAAAGTTATGTACTCAATAAATTTGTCATTGCGAATAAAATATAGAACAGCTAGGAGAGATCTCCATAAGAGAGCAGTTACCTCCAGCAATGCCGATGGCGTTACCAAGATTTGTTGTTAGGAGTCGGGATACTGTGGTGCCGGAGATTGTTGGAGAGTTGATTGCTGTTATGCTCTATACGATAAGGTAGCTGCCTTTACAGTCAAAGAACTCGGTTCCAGAAACTGATGACACTCCCGTCGCGCTTGGGTTAAGCTCTTAAGGCCTTGATCAACTTGTCTCAAAAGTTTTGGATTTGCTTGCGGAACTTTCTTGGGTTACTAATTAAGTCTTTGTGTAGAAGAACCTATATGTAGTCTTTATTTGCCTAGAGCTTGTAAATGGGCTGCCTCGACCGGGGAAGTACCACACCGTCACAACATACCGGCGTGAAGTAGCGGCATTGTTGGTAGCAACAAAATTGCTGCGTTTGATACGGTGAGTGACAAACACCGTAAGTCCAACCCCCAAAAATATGGCAGACATACGACAAGGGGGTCTACAAGGAAATAAGTGTATGTCTGTTCTGAATTGAACTAGTGACTTGACTGAACCGACGGCACAATGGGTGCAGTGGCTGAGACAGTCGGCTGCGGCGCTCCGGGTCGTGGGTTCGATTCCCGCACGGAACAAATATTTGTATGATCTGCAGGTAGTTGTTCCAGCTAACAAGAAGAAAAACTACCTGCAGATCATACAATGGGTGTATTGTGTGTGGAATATATGTCTGTAAACGCACCCATGACACAGGAGAAACACAAGTGCGAGGCTACGTTTCAAAAAAAAAAAAGGCAACTAAACAGTGAACTCAGTAGCAAGTGAACTCCTCTGGTGTTGCAGATGTTTTTGAGCAGTGTTGATCGCTTGCCGTGTGGTGCCGGCTCAGAATGCCACCACCCCATTTCCTCCCATGGGTGTCGTAAAAGTCGACTAAGGGATTAGCTGGAGGATGGGCAGCAGCATACTTCGAGTACACTAACAACTCAACTGCGATCGCCAACCCGCCTGCCAAGCGTGGCGATTATGGCAAAACCCCCCAATGTGCTCACAACACATCCATATCGGTGGTTGTTGTGATCTTTGGGGGAGGCCTGTGTCCAGCAGTGGACTTCATTCGGCCGAAATGATGATCGCTTAAGCTCCCCGCTTGCTCACTTACCATCTAAAATGTATCTATAAAATAAATGAACTAAGCTACTACTGAAATAAGCGATTATTTATATTACCAGTATTTTACCGCTTAATAATAATTGCATTCCACCAAAAGACTTTATTGGATAAGCTATGTTAATGAAATTTACATTCCATCTTTCCACTTTATTGGGTAACTCATGTATAAAGTCACATTTGCAAATAATAGCGACATCATTTCCATGTTAATTTATGGAACACATTGCATCTGTTGATCTTCCCACATAAATCGAGGGGTGTGAGTAGAAAGGGGTTCAAATGCCCTCAGGCAATAATATTGCAATTATTAAGCCTAATATACAAAACTTCTACAATGCTGTCTAATCCGTTTGGTAAATATGGTTATTAAAGCCGGACAAGTGCGAATTGAGCTCGGGTGAAAAGGGCTCCAAAAGTGCTGAACATATAGTGTATATGAAGATCGCAACGCCGACCGCGTGGCCTCCGCGTGTGCGATTCACTACATGGTTTCCAGCCGCTGCCCGCAGGCAGCGGGGCAACGAAGACACTCGTGTATGATTCGGCGAAGATGTTGTCGTCGGCTTCCACGTCTACCCGACCTAACGACAATAATCAAAGAACATTGATTACGATTTGCCATCAAAACATAGCCTCGTTAAAAAACAAGACGACTAGGTTGGAAGTTCTATTAGGAAGTGATTTTAAATGTGACGTGTTATGTATGACTGAGCACTGGTTAAGGGAGTATGAATTGAAATGTATCAATATTAATAGTTTTGTATTATGCTCGTGTTACTGCAGGCCAACCGTCGGTCACGGTGGATCATGTATTTATGTAAGGGATAATATCCGTATTAAGGACCTTGAGTTTAATTTACTCTCGAAGGAACAGGTGTGTGAAATATCTGCCGTAGAACTAATAGATTTTAATCCTATAATCGTATGCGTATACAGATCGAACCTAACGAATACAGCACAGTTCTTTCCAGTGATGGATGTTTTGCTCGATAAGCTAAGTAATAGCCAAAGGAACTGCGTTGTGGTGGGAGATTTCAACATAGATATTAATTGTTCGATGAATAGTGATATTAAAAAGCTTAATGAGATTTTATATGCTAACGACTTAGTGAGTCTTGTTGATTTTCCAACGCGGATAACAGCCACGTCTCGTACCAGTTTAGATCACGCGTACATTAGTAGCGAGTTGGTGACCAGCGGTGAAGCTTGTGTGTCACCGGTGTCCACTCTACTGAGTGATCACCTCGCAGTGCGAGTGGAGGTGGACTGCGTGAGCGTCACCACTCGTGAGCCGTCCAACTTAGTTAGATCCTACTCAAGCTCAAACAGTTGTAACTTTGTTGCCGCTATTAGTGCCTGTGACTGGCAAATGTATTATAATAAGTATACTGAGTCACCTGATTCGCTAGCGACAGCTATAATTAATATTATCGTGGCAAAAATAGATGTCTGTTTCCCACTTAGGCGAGTTGCGCGTTCAAAGAGTAATTCCTCTTGGGTCACTATGAAGGTAGTTGATATTACGTGGCTACTTCGGGACGTCAGAAATATGGTGAATAGGTTCCCAACAAACTCTGCTTTGAAGCTCAAGCTTGGTGAGTTAGAAGACAAATATGAAAGTTTAGTAAAGTCGGAGCGAAGTCTTTATTACTGTGACATAATAAAAATGGCATCTAACCCAACAAAAACCATGTGGGATATTGTAAAAATGGAGACAGGGCATAGAACAACTGACATCATGGACTTCATCAAAACCATAAGGCGGTCAGACGGATCTACCTATACTAGCGGGTTAGAGGCTGTAGACGCTGTGAACACGCACTTTGTGAGTGCCGCGGCTAAGTGCGGCGCGCCCGTAGCTGATGTCGTTGCAGCAACCTGTTTGTTGCACGATGTGCGTTCCCCCTCTGATCGTTCTCTTCGCTTGCAGCCCTTCTCTCCACTAGAAGTGTACAAAATCATCTCAAGTGGAGTGGCACGCAAAAAGACCAAAGATATTTACAATATATCAGTTGCATTGATTCACACGGCTGCTGTTCCGATGGCTCGTGTGCTATCTCATTTGTTTAACAGATGTATAAGTATGGGCACCTATCCCCAAGCACTGAAAAATGTAAGGGTGGCACCTCTCTTCAAAGGAAAAGGGAAGAAGGATGATTTGACCAACTACCGACCCGTGTCTATAATTCCAGCTATTGCCAAAGTGTTCGAGCACGGGCTTGGAACCCGTCTAATAAAGCACTTGGTGGCAACAAAATCCTTGTCAGAAAGGCAATATGCATACTGGGCTGGGCGGTCGACAACGGACGTAGGTCGAGAGGTTATTCGCCGCGTGCTGGAGGCGCGTGAGAGTCGCCAGCACGTTGCGATCATCTTCTGCGACCTGACCAAAGCGTTTGATGTGACAGACCATAGTGTGCTTGCAGCAAAAATGAAGCATTACGGAATTGACGGCCCAGCATTGGCACTTCTAGTTGACTTCATCAAATGCAGATCCCAAATAGTTACTAGTGATCGAGGGACAATAAAGTCCACGCCACTGACCAGCAACATAGGTGTGGCGCAGGGCTCGTCAATATCCAACATCATGTTTTCGCTCCTACTTAACGATTTGCCGGACAATATTAACGAAACCCATGTCCTAATGTATGCTGACGATGTTGCTGCTATTGTTTGTTCATCCACTATTGAGCAGTTAGAGCAGAAGATGGGTGTGGTGATGGGCAATCTCCACAAATGGTTTCGGCACAATGGTCTGATGCTTAACATAAGCAAAACGCAGTTTATGCAATTTAATATTTCAGGTCGAGCATGCACACAGATCCAAGTAAATATGGCCGGGGAAATTATACTAGGCGTGAATCACACTACTTTCCTTGGCTTTACTCTTGATAGAGCGCTCACTTGGGAGAAACACATAGACTGTGTATGTAAAAAGATTGGCCGCGCATGTTTTGTACTGTGGCGTCTATCGGCTACTCTGCCGACCGAGATGGTCAGGAGTTGCTACTTTGCGTCGGTGCAGTCGGTGATACAATACGGTATCGAGCTGTGGGGACGAGCAGCAGATTGGATACGCGTGTTTCGGATGCAAAAGCGAGCGGTGAGGGCAATGGCACGAGTATCTCGGGTGACGTCAGCACAACCGTATTTCCGCTCGTTTAAAATACTTACAGTTCCTAGTTTGGTGATTTTTCATTCAGCGATATATGCTAAGAAAAACTTAAATGAATACACCAAGCTGGGCGACCGGCACAATTACAATACACGGCATGCGCACCGATTGAGCGCAGTGCCTCGGCGACTGGCTAAAACATCTAAGCTGGTACATGTGATGGCGCCAACGGTATACAATCGCTTACCAGACCACATAAGGGACGCACCATCGATGCAATCGTTTAAAACCAGACTAAAATGCTGGCTGATTGAGCAAAGCTTTTATCACTGGAATGACTTTATAGGGTAGGACGTTAATAAAATATTTTGACACCTTGTTAAGACATTGATTTGATCCTTATTTTTAATGTAATAATGACATATTAGATATTATGATAATCAGGCAATAATTATTATTAAATTGTAAAGAATTATAAATTAAGCAATGTCCACAAATGATCATATATTTAATTAATTTGAATATGTAATTTAATGCACTGAATGAAATGTTATATGACTTGTAATCTTTATTATTACCAATAAATAAGTATCAACTATCAACTATTGTTGAATTCTGTCTTGTACCAATAATTTATCCCAATAACAAATTTAACACTGTAGTTTAAAAACATGTTCTCCCATACATACCAACTGCAAATGTTAGTTTGTACGCAAAATATTGAAAGATTTACCAAACTGTTTTAAGACCATATACATCTTATAGGTTTTCCTGTAATCTATAAGTGAATAACTACATTCTATTTATATTCAAAAAATTTCATCTATTTTCTTAAATAACTCTAAAATTATTTATTTTAAAATAGTTATATTTAAGACTCTATGAGACTTGTTATAACAGTCCTTCCATTTCATATGGTACAGGGTGCAGTTTACAAAACTTATTTTTTTAATATTATAATTTGCCTCCGAAAAGTGACGCTCATATTCTAAATTAATTAATTACTTTATCCGTGTTTGGGTGTGTATGTGTACCAAATTTTAACTAAATCAGTCCAGTAGATTCAGAGCAAATTCGCTGTGACAGATGGACAGACAGACAGACACGAGTTATCCTATAAGGGTTCCGCCGTTTTCTGATGTTGAATAACTTTCTAACTTTTAGGACCCTATTAATCTCAAATTATCATTTCAGTGATTAAGATAAGATAAGACAAAATATTTTTATTCATGTAAACCATATACTGGCACTTATAAATCATCGAGACTTTAAACGCCACATTCCAAGATGTAGATTTCCTATGGAGAAGAACGGGCAAGAATCTCCATGAATAGATTAAATATCCATGTTTATAATGATGTTCCTGTAGACCTTAGCACACTGCCTACTCAGAAACCAATAAATCTATCATGTAATATCTTGAAATTAAATAATGTCTATCCCAAAACAAGGCCCTCGTGATTGGGAATCCGCAAGATCTATTAGCTTTATCGAACATGTCCCTCAGATGACCCAACCGAATATTAATAGTGTTTTAGTAGTAAATTGAGCTGAAAAAAGTTGACCCCTTTAAGATATTATCCATTAGGTTTAGTTAGAATCTAGTCTAGTCAGATAATGCCTTTTTAAATCGGGACCCCTGATCAGTTGAATATATTCTTGTGACAAATTTGACCTTTTATCTTTGATTTAAAGACGAGGTCAAAAACGCGTCTCTTTCTAATGATTATACTAGCGACGCTCCAATCCATTAAAGGTTTTTGTGTCACGGCTTATGTCTCCATACTCGGGTAATATATGTTTGTATAGCCTACGAAGAGATGTGCATTCACGATAATCATCATTTCAGCTGAATGAAGTCCACTGCTGGACACAGGCCTCCCCCAAAGATCACCACAACGACCGATATGAGTGTGTTGTGGGCTCATTGGGGGGATTTGCCATAATTGCCGACATCCTGGGGCAGATAGGTTTGTGTGTTCCGGACAGGTACGTGTGGTGACGACGACAGCCACGGCTGCTGGTGGAGCCGCGTGGCCGAACCAACCTCTTAAGTGAGGCGCCGCTGACGCGAGCACTCCGCACTCTCAACCTCATAGCTAGTGAGACTGACGTATTCCATTGTACTCTGAGTGATTTCACAAAGGTAGCACTGTTTATTATTTGTTACAAGATTAATTAAGAAGTAAAGTAAATTTGTTACAAGATTAATTAACAAGTATTATATATATTATTAGTAGATGAAATATTGAATGCTACACTATCGCATTAGGTATATTTTTTTTAAACCTGTAATGATAGTAGTAAGTTTGAAAATAAATAAATTACTACGCTTGGCAGGCAGGTTGGCGATCGCAGTTGATTTGTTAATGTACCCGAAGCACACTGCTGCCCATCCTCCGGCTAATCCCTGAGTCGACTTTTACGACACCCACAGGAGGAGATGGGGTGGTGGTAATCCGTTCACCCATGTGAACAAATATACCTCTATTCTCTATCAGTTTTTTTAGGGGGTTCTCAAATGCTAAAAATAAAAGAGCTTTATAATACCACTAACATCCATTACTATTGCTCAAGACTAAGTCTTATTTAGAGCACTGAACTTAACGAGCAGTGTAAGCTAAAAAAGGCCCGCCATTAAAAGTGATTCGTATTCGGGCCGTTGGTCGTCCTACATCGATTAGGTCAGCCGATACGAGCGATCTAATCGCACTCGCAAATCGATAGCGTTTGGAGTTGTCTCAAACGATGTATGCTCGCCGCTTGTTTGAATAAACAGCCCGTGAAGGTAGTGTTGTTTTAAGCTGTTTGCTTGAATGTTGAGGTTTCGAATTTTTGTTTTGAATTTGGAAATCAAATTATTTTGCCTCTGTTTATTGTTTGTTGTAGGTCTTCAATAAATGTAAATATATTCCAAGGCTTTGTTTTGTACTACCTCGAATGGATAAGCTCGGCAAGATATACTCGTAGAGTGAAATTGAATATAAACTTGTTATTTAACTTTCTATAGATCATCTTATTATGCCGTGTGGTGCCGGCCATGCCGTGTGGTGCCGGCTCAGAATGCCACCACCCCATTTCCTCCCATGTGTCATAAAAGCCTACTAAGGGATTAGCCGGAGGATGGGCAGCAGCGTCCATCGAGTACATTAACAACTCAACTGCGATCGCCAACCCGTCTGCCAAGCGTGGTGATTATGGAAAAGCCCCCCAATGAGCCCACAACACATCAATATGGGTGGTTGTGGTGATCTTTGGGGGACGCCTGTGTTCAGCCGTGGACTTAATTCGACCGAAATGATGATGATGAGATCATCTTAACAGCCAAACTACTGCCAACTACTGCTGAAGGAAGCCTCCCCCATAGATTTCCATAATTATGTCGTCATTTTGAGGCGAGTTCCCAATACTCACCACGTATGGCACGCTAGTTAGTGAGTGCAGTATGGCTGCTGTTCCACAGAAAAGACGCTACTGCCTAGCACTCTGGTTTAGAGTCCCTTAGGGTGAGATTTCGAAACGAGTCTAAGCGTGAACTTACGCATCCATCTCTCAAAATGCACTACTTACGCTCATAATTGTATTCAGAGACGATCGGAACACGACTTAAGCTTAGTGTAAACTAAGCTAAGCCAAGTAGTGAAAATCGACTACTTTGGGCGAATCTAGCGCCAATAAGCCAGCAAAGGTGTGCTTGCAAAACAGGAACTATGAATTATGGATATATGATAAAGTCGTTTACTTTGATAGTCATCATTCTAATTAGCTTTGTACTATGGAGGCTACATCAGTCCAATCAACTATTTAACAAAATATCGTCCTTACTTACTCGCAGTAATACGGTATATAAGAATAATTATGTATAGAATTATAAACTTATCTGATTATTAAGATAAGATATATTTATTTGTTCAAAACATATATATGTTCTAAACACGGTAGTTTACAAAATATTACATTGTAAACATTGTTCGTATTAACATGCTTTGCCGAAACAGGCGTACAAATGAGTATTTACCACATTAAAGTAATAAGTAATTATAAGAACATTTGAATTATATAAAATATCAAAGTATTTGCAATAATAATAAATAAAAGTTAATGTTAAATGAAATATTACGATTAAAATATAATAATGTCATTAATCACGTAAATTAATTCATATAAAAACATGTAATTTAAGAATTCATTGACACTGTAATAGGACCTTGACATGACCTTGTTATTTCAGTCTACAGTCCCAAATTTCTTGTTATTCAAGTCTGCGTCAGTATTTTTATTTCTAGTATGGTGGATGTGAAGTAATTAATAATAATTTTAAGAATTCTTTTTCAAACGCTGAAAAAGAGGCATTTCGAGTAGTCGTTTCGTACAATGTTCATATATTCCTGCGGTTTAGAAAGACGTTCATCATTTCGGCCGAATGAAGTCCACTGCTGGACACAGGCCTCCCCCAAAGATCACCACAACGACCGATATGGGTGTGTTGTGGGCTCATTGGAGGGTTTTGCCATAATCGCCACGCTTGGCAGACGGGTTGGCGATCGCAGTTGATTTGTTAATGTAATCGAAGGAAGCTTTACAACATAATTATACAAGGTGTCCAGTAAATAGCACGAAATACTGCAGGGGGTGAGAGCTTGGGTCAATACCTACCAAAAAACACAATATATGTTCAGCAAAATCTTACGGATTTACAGTAGTACAAAATTTTAAGATAAGTAAATTGTACTGTGAAAATTTAAATAAAATTGTATTTTTTAAAAGCATTTTAGTTTTTAATAGAATAAAGACTTATCAATGAGTAAAGTAACTATTCACAAATAATTTGAGGTAAAAAAAAACTAGAAAAGGAATTTTTCATTACGAGATGCATAAAAATCTGTGTCAAGGTAGAGATTTTTCGATATTTCGGAAAATTTTGTACTACTGTAAATCCGTATGATTTTGCTGAACATATATTGTGTTTTCTTGGTAGGTATTGACCCAAGCTGTCACCCCCTGCAGTATGTCGTGCTATTTACTGAACACCCTGTATAAGTTTTATGTGTCAGATATTTCGTTTCGCATACTCCAATGGAATTTTGTACATATTGCCATCCTTTTTTATTTTTATTTATGGCTGACTACACAGTTTTGTAAAACCCGTATCTCACTGATATACATTCTCGTATTAAATATGGCCACAGATAATAGAGTTGAAACTTAGCCACCACTGACGTAAGTCTACTTGGCTTAGAGCGTTCTTCGCGCGTCTTACGTTCATGTCTCCGAACACTTTATGTATTGCAGTACTACAGATAAGATAAGATAATGATAACAATAGTTTCTATTCATGTGAAACCATTTACAGACTTTAATTGCCGGCAAGTCCGTACAAACATTGAATGTGACTATACTTACATACCTTCTATACCAACTTGCTTATCTCGTAAATCAAAATATCGGCAGCTATAAACGAGACATCGGGTGTAAAAATGGCAGTAAAACAATTTATTGCCCGCAGTGACATATTGCTGGCCAATCCCATCGCCTAAAAGCCTCCAGTAAAACCTATCTGCACGAACGATCTGCCGAGTGGGAAGATGAATATGTGATTCTTTTGAATACATTTGTTCAAGTCATCGTCCGGTATGGGTTACAAATAGTTCTCCCCATTGTTAACCATGGACTTTGCAGGAAGAAAAGCTGTTTAAATGGTGATAATAATATCTTGCCGCAGAGTAGCAGATATTAGAAAAGAGTGTGCGTGTGTATCATCATAAGTATCAGCCACAGGATGTCCACTGCTGAACAAAGGCCTCCCCCTTAGATTTCCACAAGGAGCGGTCACATGCCGCTCTCATCCAACGACTCCCAGCGACCTTCACCAGGTCGACTATCCACCTCGTTGGAGGTCGTCCCACGCTGCGTTTTCCATTCGAGAACCTTTGTGCCCAACGGCCATCAGTTCTACGAACAATGTGTCCCGCCCATTACCACTTCAGTTTACTTATCCTTTCAGCTATATCGACAACTTTAGTTCTTCTACGGATCTGCTTATTTCTGATTCAATCTCGTAGAGAAATACCAAGCATAGCTCTCTCCATAACTCGCTGAGTGACCTTGAGCTTTCTTATGAGGCCCATTGTGACGATTCTGACCACGTCTCTGTTCCATATGTCAACATTGGTAACACACACTGATTAAAGACTTTCGTGTTGAGGCATTGCGGTATTGTTGACGAAAAGATGTTGCGAAGTTTCTCAAACGCTGCCCAGCCGAGTCAGATTCGACGATTGATCTGTTTCTCGAAGTTGGACCTACCTAACTGGACAGTTTGTCCCAGGTAGACATACTCGTCAATGACTTCGAGAACAGAGCTCCCAACGGATATTGGGATGGGTCGTGCCCATGGGCATTTGACATGACTTTTTGTCTTGCCCATGTTTATTTTTAGGCCCACCTGTTGGGAAACTCTGTTGGGATCATCGAGCATTGTGCTGAGCTCTTGCAGCGATTTTACCAGAACAGAGACGTGGTCGCTCACAATGTGAGTGACCACGTCTGTATTCCATATATCATCACTGGTAACACACACTGGTTAAAGACTTTCGTCTTGTATATAATATAATAAAATATAGGAGTGGATCTTACCAGTCGATAAAAATGGGATAATGATCAGTGGCTATAATAGCAACCCACTCACGATCTCATCAGCCCATGATATCCACTTCTGAGCATGAACTCCAGAGGATCAGCTGATATTTCAAGGCTGGCTGCGAAACTGTTTGAAGAGTGTGGATATGGAATAACATAAAAAAGTGGGTTGAATTATTAAGGATAGACTAGCGGCCCGTCCCGGCTTCGCACGGATGGACATTTGTTTTTAAGCTTCTTGGGAAAAACATAGAGTAAATGTAAACATGGTCTGATATTGGTCGGCATTTCTATCAACTTTTAAAATCTATACAAATAAATAAAATTGAAGTGTCTGTTTGTAATGTCAAAATACTAGCTTTTTACTTAATGCATATGAAAGTATATACGGTACACATAACAAAAAAACAATTTTCTAAAATAAAAGTAGCCAAGTTATTCCTTATAACATCAGCTATCTGCCAGTGAAGGTCCCGTCAAAATCGGTCTAGCCGTTTCGGAGATTAGTTGGAACAAACAGACAGACAGACAGACACAAACAATTCAAATAGCTTTTTTTTGTTGTAACTATAATCAATTACTTATATATATGCATTTCGAAAAAAAAAAAAATACATTACAAACAGACACTTCGATTTTATTTATTTTTATATTGGTGGAACATGAAGATTCACAAACCAATATGAATTTAATAATTTAAATAATAGATGCACCATAGCTATGGTTATGGTTATATTTTTGACGGCACGGTTGGTGCAGTGGCTGATACAGTCGGCTGCTGCACTCCGGGTCGTGGGTTCGATTCCCGCACGGAACAAATATTTGTATGATCTGCAGGTAGTTGTTCCGGGTCTGGGTGTATTGTGTGTGTGAAATTTGAGTATGTAATCGTACCCACTACACAGGAGAAATCCTAGTGTGGGGCAACGTTTTAAATAAACAAGAAAAAAAAACAAACAAGAAAAAGAAATATATAGCTATGATGATGATCATAATCATAATCATCGTATCAGCCAAGCCAAAACAAGGCCTCCTCCATCAACGCCCAATGAAGAGGGAATTTGTCAGTAATCGCCACCCGTGGCGAGGGAGTAAGTTGTCAGCGCAAATTAGTTGCTACTCCACAAAAGGGACACTGCTGCCCATCCTCTGGTTTAGTTTCCGTAGTCGTCTTTTACAACATTGATTGGAGGCGGTGGAGTTGCGCTAGATTCTTAATTTCTTAATTTGGATAGACATACACTATCATAGTCCAAAAGTGGAACAGGAATAAAAAGAACAATGATTAAAACCTTCCCAACTTCAACCACTGAACAAGCGCGACGCACATAAACAAGTCACCCAATGTTAGGAAAATCGTGCGAAATAAATCCAAATCTCTATAACACGGTTTTATTGTTTTATTTTTTACAAACAACTCGTTGAGTTTTCATATTTACTCACCCCCGCGAGGGTAGGGTTGTGACACGTTCAGAACAGCAACATGGAGTTTATCGATGAGTTGGTTTGTACTAATATTTTGATGTTTCAAAATAATTGTTTTCACCCGCCGTTTAATTTAAAATAAATTGGTTTATTTATACTCGTAGATAATTGGTATATCTTATATATATTGGATTTCTTTTCTTCTTGGGTTTTTTTTTCGCGGACCCCTAAATCTTTTTGTAAATGAAAGTAGCTTAAGTTTTTCCTTATAACATTAGCTATCTGCCAGTGAAAGTCCCTTCAAAATTGGTCAAGCCGTTTCGGAGATCCTTTACAATACCCCGAAACGGGAGAGGGCCGATCCCGCTCGAAGAAGGAGGAGACGGCGCCGGGGTAACAACCGCCCTGGCGCCTAATTCCCACACACCTGAAACCCCCTGCCGTTGCTCTAAGGCGGGGGACCTCTGGGTTCGCGGGTGCGTAGATTGGGGAATCTGCGTGCTCACACCAAGCGACCCAAGAGAAGACGGTAGCACGCATGTGGTCACGCGCTGCCGTGGGACGCTTTAGGGTATCCTTTACAATCCCCCGGGAGGGTGACCGCTTTACAGTCACCATCTCCGAGATGTGCCTATAGGCGTGTGGCACCAGTGGGCGGCTCTAGTGTGATCATACGAGGACCTGGAGCCGCCCTTAGGTGCCGAAGATAACCGCTCCAGTGGTTTTAGCCGGTAGGAGTCCGGCATACCCCTTCGCCCTTCCCCGGGGCGAAGGAAGTTCATGAAGAATTTCCACTGGGCACCAGTAAAAAAAAGGAGTCCGGTATGCCCATTCATCCGTCTCCGGGGCGGAGGAAGTTCTTGTAAATTTCCACTGGGTCCAGTAAAAAAGGGCCTTTTTGGTTGATCCGAGGATGACGATTAACGTTTCGGTTTCTTAAAAAATCAATCTTACAGTACTTATCGTCTACAATCCTTTACAGAGTTTGATTGTACAACTTTTAGCTTTTCTGTCGAAACCAATACCTATCTCATTTCGACTACATAATTAAAATTCGCATGAACGAAATTCACGATTCCAACTAGTGTTCGACAGAGGGTTTTAAAATATAATCAACGAGGCGACAATCTTTTGCATTCTGCTATTTTACGTAATCCCCAAACAAAAAATTAACACTAACTAGCTCCCTACCTCTGTCTGTCCCATCTCTTGCGAGTATTACGGGCGGTGCGAACATGAAACAATATATCAAGCGAATTTCAACGCCAGATGCGTTGGCTCCCAGGGACCGATGCTACCATGCGTCCGGCCACCTTTACACGTCATGATAAAAATATACACCAACTAACAAACACACATGAAACAAACCAATTTCAACTTTATCACAACTGCGTAACAGTTACAGCAATAGCAAAATTTAACGTTGCAAGAATAGATGAGGCAAGCAAAAATGAACTCTGTAAAACTAAAAATAAGGGGGTTAAAACGTTGCTGCATGTAACTGAACCGAGGGCGGCACCCCAGTCAAAGAAATCGGGTAATGGCACTGATTATCGGCGCTGATCCTAAATAATAAATGTCCGCTATTGTATGTGAAACGCGTAGTTTTAACGTGCCGAGCTTGGGAGATATCGGAAGATTTGTTGCCGAATGTAAGACGGCTGCGACAGCTTCCACATGGTCTGGATTCGAAAATAGGATCGCTTTGTTTGAACGTATTTGGAGTTTAGAGACATTTTCAATTTTGGAAGTATCAATAATCCTGTCTTAAGCTTATGGCTAAATAGGTAACACACAAAACGCGATGAGTGACCATTCTTTTCATTTCCTCCGCCCATCGTAGAGAATATTGACTTCTCGATCTTAGCTGTCGTAAGAATATTAATGACATTTGAGATGTCAGAAGCACGAAATTCTGACCACCAGTATGACCTAAGCATATCGGTATACTCAGTAATTATAATGCGGTAGTGAGATGCCAGTTGGTCTGTATAAAACACTGATATTAAGCCATATATAATTAGACAGAAAGCTGACCCCAACACAGTATTTTTTTTATTTTTTTGGGACGGCGTATGATCGTACCTTTTGCCTAAGCGGACACCATGAGCATCCTCAACACCAGAGAAGTTGCCGATCGCTAGAACAGACATTTTGTTTTTCATAGAAGGCCGTGTCGTGTGTCTGCCATATTCGTTGGTTGGGATTCCGATATTCGTCACTCACTGTATAAAACAGGAATATGGCGGCTACCTCACGTATATACGCACGTATTTTGTGACGAGTCATGTAGAAAGAAAGAAAGAAAGATTATATACACACAATATACATACATTCCTATACTAGGTAACAAAACGTAATGTTGCAGCGCTGTTGCCTCGTCAACCCATTGATGCCGAAAATATGAACGTTGCAACAACAAAACTACACATTGTGCCAACAACAGGTCTCGCATTCAGATATTTGCTAAAATACCGCATAGGTAGTATTCCAGCGCTGGCTTTTAATAAAGGTGAGGACGAAGAAGATAATACACTGTCCTACTAACACTGGTGTCTTTTCGGAACTGATCTGCCTTATAGGGCACCTTCCTCTGAGTGGTTATAATCCTTTTGACAAGTACAGTTGATTTTTTCCATCTCATAAGGAAAAACTAAATTGACAATTTGGTAAAAATTTAAGCCAGTGCGTGCTGAATGGGTTGGCCTATTAATCAACATGATATGAATTTGCTGTATGCTGGTGATAGATTTAAAGAATAGCGAAGTAACGAGTACCCACAGTAGATGCTGCTTAAAACCAAAACCTCGCCATTTAGAAGATCAAATAACTACTCCAGTCGTCATCATTATCATATCAGCCAGAAGCTAAGTCACAAAGACGGCACGGTTGGTGCAGTGGCTGATGTAGTCAGCTGCTGCGCTCCGGGTCGTGGGTTCGATTCCCGCACGGAAAAAATATTTGTATGATCTGCGGGTAGTTGTTCCGGGTCTGGGTGTATTGTATGTGGAATTCATGTCTGTAAACGCACCCACGACACGAGAAATCCTAGAGTGGGGCAAAGTATAAAAAAAAACAATTTTACATTGGAAATCTCTGAACTTCTATACAATATTAGCTCATGCCCAATTATATTAGGTCCTACTATAATACCAATCAAATGATAATAAATATTTAATTGCATGATAGTGAGATCTTCTTCGTCTGTGTTGCGATATGCCGCTTAGTAAACTCGCAGTACGCAAGCAAATTCACACAAACGCAAGATATTAATTATGTAAGGAGCATTAAGCAGACGTGGTAATGAATTATTTCAAATATTAGAAGTGGTTTGATTGCTTTCATCATGTAATGTTGTAATGGCTTGGCTTTTACTTACGACTTGTAATTTAGCTTTCGATGTTTAGACACGGCGTTTCAATTCAGTCGTCAGTCAGAGTAGATTTGCTCAATATCTTTGTTTCTTTCTTACCGCTTGAAAATTGACAATTTTCAAGCGCTCTATCAAAGTTCTAGGACTGTCAATAAATTATTTTATCTATCTGTAATCTTTGAGAGTGTACACAGGAGATATCTGGAATAAGAATAAAACCCCACTCCATCTCCTCTCATCATTGTCCTAAAAGGTGAATAAAGGAGTCGTAACCAGAGAAATGGGCAGCAGCATCTCTTAAGCGAAACAGTATCCATACTGCGCTCACCAACCAGCCTGCCAAGCTTAGTGAGTACTGGCAAATTCCCCCCAAAATGACGATGGAATTATGGAAATGTATGGAAGAGGCCTTTGTTCAGCAGTAGACATCCTTTGGCTCATATGATAATGAAGTAAACTTATTTGTAAATTTTAATATGACAGTGGGAGTTTTCTTTTTCATCGCGGTGTAAATTCACATGCGTCTTTCAATGCCCCCGGGGAGGGGAGTGAAGGGTATTGTATCTTACCGCCTAACGGTCGAAATTAATAATCATTTTTTGTCATTGAGGATTTGTGTTAAGTGTGATATTAAATTTCCTGTCCGTGTGGTGCCGGCTCAGAATACCACCACCCCGTCTCCTCCCGTGGGCGTCGTAAAAGTCAACTAAGGGATTAGCCGGAGGATGGGCAGCAGCGTCCTTCAAGTACATTAACAATTCAACTGCGATCGCCAACCCGTCTGCGATGCGTGGCGATTATGGCAAAGCCCCCCAATGAGCACACAACATACCCATATCGGTCATTGTGGTGATCTTTGGGGGACGCCTGTGTCCAGCAGTGGACTTCATTCGGCTGAAATGATTAGCGTGTAAATATGCAGTAAGCAGTGATAGCCTAGATGTTGAACGCTTGCTTTCCATACAGGAGGAACTGAGTTTAATCCTCACACGCAGCTCTGACATTTCGGATTCACGTGCATGTCAGAATTTGATCATCACTTCCATTAGCGATGAAAGAAAATATTGTGAGATAACCTGCACACCTCAGGGAGCTTCAAAATATTCTCAATGGTGTGTGGAGTCTGCCAACCCGCACTAGCTAGCGAGATGGACTAAGGCCAAACCCTTTTCATTTATATAATTATGTATGTATGTTACGACTTAATAACGGGGAAATCCATGCGCTTTGAACAACTCTGACACTAGGCTAGCCTCTAAGCAACGATGAATGAAGATCAATTATACAAACAACTCGCTCACTAACAAGGTTGTCCGCGATGGTCGCATTTATTTTTCTTTATTCACAGCGTTTAAGATTTCACTCTGGCTCAGTTACTTTCCAACGAGTTGCCGCGCATAGCATTAAATCCATGTTTTCCTCGGCGAGAAAATCGTTGTATTATATAAAAACATGAAGCTTATCGTCCATTTATTTATAAATTGTAAGACGACTGAAGTGCTGTAATTGTGCTCCAAGTTAGACTTTCCAGTTTTATTGCTTTTCGTTTTAATCTCAAGTAGGGCATAAAGATTACGTGACTAAAATCTTTTCATGTGACTTGTAAATTCAAAGACATTGTAGCCTACAATTGTTACGAATTATAATTTTAAGCTTTAACGAAAAGCTGGTGTGTTTTGTGAGTTGGAAGACTTTCGGATAAATAATGAAACGCATCCGGTAATCCTACAATTTTGGAAGGAAAACAGCCATCTCAAATAGTTTAGTTTTGGATGTTGAGTGGCGTTCCAGTATTCGTCCGTTTATCTATGTATTTTTTATGATTGGCGTTACAGTGTTCGGCAGATTATCTGCGTATTTTTTATGATTGGCGTACCAGTGTTCGGTTGTTTAGAAGTAAAATGTTATGATTGGCGTTTCAGTGTTCGACGGTTAATCTGTGTATTTTTATGATTGGGCGTTCCTGTTATCAGCCGTTTATCTGTGTATTTTTTATGATTGGCGTTCCAGTATTCAGCCCCTTATCTGTGTATTTTTTAGATTCTCTGTGTTATAGTAGATATGTATGCATATAGTCTGTGTGGTGCCCAAATTTAGAACATAGCACCAGTCCATCTCCTCCCGTAGATGTAACGACCGTAAAGACGACTAAAAAACGACCTCCGAGGGATCAACAGCATCCCTTTGGTGGAATATCAGCTAGTCTGCGCTCACCAACACGTCAGCTGCCAAGTAATAATAATAGTTTATTTGCATAAAATGTCGGTACATTACAGATGGTGTAAATAAAAATAGAGCCAGATACATTTTGCCGCAGCGCGACATGCAAGCTTTTTGCGCATTTACATACGCCTGAATAACACTCATGTCGACAATAATCAAATTAACTATTAAATGTCAACCTTACAATTAAACAGTAAAATACCCAATACATGAAATAGCCGGAAGGCATGGTATTTAATTATATATAATTTATTAATATTTATCAAGCGTGGTGAGTACTGGTAAATTACCCCCTAAAATTATGACACACGGCATGTTGAAATCCATGGGGAAGGTCTTTGTTCAGCTGTGAACATCCTATGGCTGAAATGATAAAGATGGGATTTGAAACTAAAGGAATGGGCAGCAGCGCCCATCTGAGTAACAGTGGCTATACTGCGCTCACCAACATGCATGCCAAGTACGGTGAGTACGGTGGCTACACATCAAGCTATACACATCCAGTTTACGCTGAACTATCATCATACCGAAAGCCTCTACAATGATAGATCAGCTTATACTGGTTTTTTATAGCATGATGTGTAGCTGGATGTCTAGCAAATCCCCCAATAACGGCAGAAGTATCGTTGTGGAAATCTTTGCTCAGCAGTTAACGTCCTTCAGGTGATATGGACGAATGATTAGATGCATAAGATTCAAATAAATTGTAGTGTTCTTTATTTAACTCCCTCTGTTATAAGCGTATAACCGAATTTCAAGCGCAATAATACTCCAAACAAAAACAGCACAGTAATTCCCGAAAACAAAATCACTACAGCAGAGATCAACTCGCAAATAAGATAGGATAAACCTCAGCATCAACAAAGCGTGTCGAGGCTTCGACGTCGGAAAAACTGCAAATTGTAACACTCTTTGTACCTACGTCACGCGTCAGTATCAGATGGTTTTGACATAACGGCATGCTACAGCGCCTCCTTTGTACTGAGATTCTACGCGATAAAAATTTAGTCTTCATTTTCGGGCAGTTTAGTCAGGCAAAGATGAAGATAAAGGGTTATAAAACTTTGCTGTTGTGCTGTACAATATGTAGCAATCACAAAAACCGTGGCTAAGGATGTATCGCTCGCCGTGTGGTGCCGGTTCAGAATACCACCACCCCATCTCCTTCCGTGGGTGTCGTAAAAGTCGACTAAGGGATTAGCCGGAGGATAGGCAGCAGCGTCCTTCGAGTACATTAACAACTCACCTGCGATCGCCAACCCGTCTGCGTAGCGTGGCGATTATGGCAAAACCCCTCAATGAGCCCACAACACACCCATGTCGGTCATTGTGGTGGAGGGTTTGGGGTAGGCCTGTGTCCAGCAGTGGACTTCATGATTGATGATGAATGATTGAAGGTTGTATACTGCCAAAGGCCTGCATCAAAATACCAACAATAAATAACCTCTATTTTTTAAAGATAAAACTAGAAACACGGATTATAGAAGCAAATGAAGTACTCAAAGAAACAAAGTTGATACAAAAACCAATGCCTCTGTAGTTTTAGGAGATAAGATCAATGTAGTTCATAAATAAAATGTCGAAGGCAACTTTTTATATTCAATCAGAAATACAAACCAAAGTATAGAAAAGGTCGGGCCTCTTCATACATTATAATCAAAATAATATTATATCATACAAGGAGATTAAACATACCCAAAAAGGATGAAAAGAGTTCCAAATGCTATGTATCTCTTCAAGATACGAAATAATGACGTCACATTTCTAGGAACATGCATCATTTATAAGCTTATTCTATAAAGAGTTTTGTTGTAATGAAATAAACCTATTGGTTCTAAACCTACACTATCGTAGTTCCAATCTCAGACTTCGCATAACTTTCGCATTCTGTGGCCGTTCCTCGTACCCGACGAGTATTTTCTTTGCTAGCGATTTCCTACACAAAGTTTTATCCATTAAAATTCCGCTTCAAAATCCAAACAAATCGAAATCATCCAACATTTTTATTTCCTCTGCTCGCTTAATAGACACGTAACTCTCAAAGGGTTTGCGATACAAAAGAAATCTTTTAATGCAACGAAAAAATAAAACATTCGAAACACTCGAGAGAGTTCAACTGTCAACACTTGTTTACGTCGTTTAAGTGAGTCTCGTACACTACATTCCTCTCCATTAGGCATTGGGATAAGGTGTGCAGGAAAGAGACGATGATATGGAGGTGTGATTAGAGCGAGAGGGAGGGGTAAATTTATCGCGGGTCAAACGTTCGCCAGGCAATATTGTCTTATTCGCATTCCCCTTGCGAACAGGCCCCCCTTATAAGACGCCACAGTGTAAGAAACCAAAAGAGTAATTTTATTAATGCTGATAATGAAATAGAGAGTGGTCACCTCATTAGCCTTGTTAAGGATGGACTTCGCTTGTACGGTAATTTCTAAGAATACCTTTCGTTTTTGAGGTGCTATTAAATTGTAAACATTAAGACTGGAAAGTTTATTCATTGACCACATATCGAATCTTGACCTCGTACCATTACTGACGAAAAGTTTTATGATATGTTCTTGACTGGGGCGATAATACAGTTATACCTAAGCTCAGAGTGCTAATTGGTCTCTTGTCAGTGCTACAAGTTAATTAGTTCGCGTTGACTTTGTTTATGTGTGCTGGATCAATATTTGATATAGTATTTATTTATTTATTTATTATATTCTTTATTGTACACCAGTTATTAAAAAGTACAATAAAAAGTAACACTTTGAATATAGAGTACAATGGGCGGCCTTATCGCACACGGCGATTTCTTCCAGGCAACCTTAGGATGGAAAAATAAAATATTACTGGACAAGATATGGGGTAGTCTATGGTGCACACAAATAAATATTCTTAAACTTAAATATGTAAATAATGAAAATTATAAATACTTGTTGCTATCTGTTGACATTCGCCACGCTGGATACCATTTGTGCGTAGTACTATATACCTGATCAGCTTGACATTCCCACTTGTCATGGCTAAGTGCACTGCGTGTGGAAATTTACTACCGCTGAAATGAAGCGCTGTCTGCACCAACACAAATTGTACTAATAAGTATTATCTTGGCTGACACTTGTCAGGAACCTCTCAAGTAAGTAGTGATTGACAGTGCCCAAACAGCAACAAGTAAGCACACAAAAGTGAAAACATCACATCCTCTCCTTAGTTATTTCACAGTGCAGGAAACTCTCCTACCTACTTAAAAGAAAGTTCTACTGTAACTGAAATATAGCTATGCAAATATCATCATCATCAAATCAGCCAAAGGACGTCCACTGCTGAAAAAAGGCCTCGCCCAGAACAAACAACAAACAAATGGAAACAGGGGAAAGTAGTTGTCTTGCTGGTATCTTGTAGACTGTGGCCGCTAATGTTTTCCATCCGTGCTTTACAATACGCTCGGTATATTGAATTGAGCATATTGTATAAATCTGCATGTACCGCCAGACAGGCTTTTTTCACTATTACGGGCTTGTTCTAGTGGGAAATTGTGGAAGTAATAATACAATAAGTACGTTTACTGCTTTGAAAAGAAGTATCACATATATGTCATGTTTAAAAAATCTGATTGCGATATGATTGATTTGAAGATCTCTGCTTCTAAGTTAAATATTTTAATTTCAATTAAACCAACTACTGGTACTTATGAAACGTCATAATTTAAGTTGCACGGTTCCAATTAGTTGATCCTATGGAGAAGAGCCAGCAAAAAACTTTATGGATACTCTTTTAAAATAAATAAGATGCAACATTGTATTGCACGGTTGGTTCAGTGGCTGATACAGTCGGTTCCTGCGCGCCGGGTCGTGGGTTCGATTCCCGCCCGGAACAAATATTTGTATAATCTGCATGTAATTGTTCCGGGTCTGGGTGTATTGTGTGTGCAATTTGTGTCTGAAAACACACCCACGCCACAGGAGAAATTCTAGTGTGGGGCAAAGTTTAAAAAAAAGAAATGATAAAACAGAAATTCTGATTGATACCAATGATGGTAAAATATAACGAGCATAATGTAGGTTAAGGTATAAAAACTTCATACTACAATTACGAAATATTTGCCATGGTAGTTTCAGTTCTATGTTTTGTTTTAATTCAAATCAGATAAGTCTGTACTTTCCTTTTCGATGCGGCTTTATATCTAAAGTTTGAATCTACTGATACAATCTTAGGAAAGGCTTTTATGGACAGAAAACCGTAACCCTACTCAGTTTCGAAACACATTTTTGCAAAGCCCACTTCTACTATGCCAAATCATCGAAGAGCTTATTCAACTGATAGATGATTTGATCGATTGATCTTTTATCGATTAGCCACATGCACAAAAACCTATGGCACTGATAGTAAATTTCTTCGAGTGCATTCTACCATTAGGTACACCGGCAGCAGGCAGGTCATGGTGCGGCTCTCAGCCAATAGTTTGACAAGCACCAAAGATAATGAAATACAGACAAGATCGGTGAAGCTCCCATCTTGTACAATGTATTATCAATGAAATAATCCATTGGATAAATAGCTCTTCGATGATGTGGCGTTGTAGAAATGGTGTTAGCAAAAAAATATTTAGAAAGTAAGTACGAGACAGAAAAGAGCCTCTAAAATGAATAAACTTAAAATACATATTTGAGTGTCTGTGTGGTGTCCGGATTAGGAATATAGCACCACTCTATCTCTTCCCGTGGATGTCATTAAAGGCGACTAAGGGGCTCTAAACCAGAGGGATGGCCAGCAGTGTATCTTCTGTGGAACAGCAGCCATACTGCGCTTACCAACCCGCCTGCCAAGCGTGGGTTACCAAAATGATAACACAATTATGTTAATCCATCCCTCCTCCCCGGCTTTTGTTCAGCAGTGGACGTCCTTTGGCTGAAATGATAACCTATTTAAGAATATTGCTACAAATGTACATTCATTTCTTTGATATTAAGTTAGCTCTCAGTCTATAATTAATAACAAACTAAACCATACAAGTGTTTACGATCTTATACTCAACCAAACATGACAACTTACTAGATAACGTATTAATATCTCGTAGAAATAGGTAACAATATCTCATACACCCATTTCGACGTTACAGTCCACAGCGCAATTATCTGAACAGAATATTATACTGCTCGGTTGAATAGCGTTCAAGTGACAGGCGAGCTACTGGCGCAAGTGGACTTATTAGTTTTGTCTGCGTGTAAGATATTGATCTAGTACCTAACAACGAACTCGATTGAGTCCCAATAACTGGATTAGCTACCGACTGATTTAAAGTCAACAACAATAGCGCCAATATTGTGCAGGTAGACAGAAGGAATAGCCAGATATCTGGTGAGTTGGATAAGATAGGTATTACTTGGCGGTTCTAAATCAGAAAGATCAGATTTTATTTTGGTATCGCACAACAATATAAGGACTATATATATACTATGGGATAATAAAGATAACAGGCATACAGAATTAATAAACAAGAATTGCTGTACGAATCCATAAATGGGCCCTACCTCAGCACATGCTACAACACGAAGTGTTGCAACGCTGATTTCAGAAATCAGTCACATTAGTCCGTAAACGTCCACTGCTGAACAAGGGCATCCTGGTCATGGGGATATTGCCATAACCACCACCCTTTATACGTGTATTGGTGATCCCAGTATATGAAATAAGCACACGGAAGGATAGTGCTGCCCATTCTATTGATAACAATCCTTAGTTGGTTTTGGTGATATCTCAGTTTGTGTCCAAATAAATGTGTTTTCTTTCTTTGTTTACGACACCCGCGGGTGTGAAGATATGGTGGATTTTTCACCAGACATCACACGAACGATTTGAACCGTGTGGTGCCCGGCAATCAGTCAATAATCTTATATCAATTCTTGAGATTCACACATAGTTCATCGTAGCAATATTAAGTCCATTCAATCCGTTATCATCCACTATTGCATAGGAGAATCCTAAATCGACTGCTACTAATGCGTATAGAGAGGATGTACATCAGACATTTACAGTTCCATCACCAAGGCTGTTGCTGAAAATCAGTGCTGTAGGCTCGCTCTAATGCCACAGCATTACGTTGAGCAACGACCTTATTTGCGCAGATGCGACGCACAATGCCACTTTTCCAGTCAGAACAAGATTGTTAGTCGTATTACGTAAGCATCATTAGTAATTTCTGGTTATCAACTATGTTTAACAGAAAAAAATGCACTCCGGGAGTGCCGACAGAAGTGAAAACTTATTTTGGCGTGTTACACATGTTTAGATGGGTACTAGGGTTAATGCGATCCCGACGGCGAAATGCCAAATTAAACGGCTAGCGTCTCGTAACGGTGTCGATCAGCAGAGATTTTATCTCATCTATAAATATGCGTACCGCGCTAAAAAGAAGTTTTCACTTCAAAATATATTTGTTGCCAGCGCGTGTATGGTTTTCGTATCTTATTTTAATGTATGATTGCTTAGTTAGACATGCCTTATGTCGAATTTTAACCTTTTTAATGTGTTTGTGCGTCGATTTTCCACAAAACAAAATATTTTTTTCTTTTCGTAGGTTATTTATTTTACGAAATGTACCAATATCGATATCTCTCTAATCCTTCTGAGACTAATGATTTTATTAAGTGAGACATTTGAATATTAAAATTTCCAGTAATTCCCATTACCATTTCTTATGCCAGTTTGTAGTCGTGCTGGCAGGAGAGAATCGGCTGAATACTTTTGAGTTTTACATTTGATTCAATTCACCTTAGAATTGAATTTCCAAGAAGCGAATCAAATATTGTAATTAAGAATTCATTATAGTTGGCAGCTTCATTGCCAGTGGAAAAGTTGTTTGCCCAACTTTGAATTTGCTACTGTTAACTTGAAGGTGCTAAAAGTGCAATTATAGATGATTACATATATGGACTACATATAAATAAATCCTGAATAGATTTTTATTTTAAAGTGTTTATTAATGGCGTCGCTCGACTAGCGCCCGATGCCGTTTCTAGCGGCATACCGTACTGTAAATGTAAGGTAAGATAAACAATATTATTGTTCATTTAAACTATTTACAGCAACAGCATTGGATGTTTCAGATTTGAGTTTCCGTTGCAGATGCTCTGAGTCACTCCACATCTTATCCCAGCTAGCCTCTCGGCACTCCTTAATACGTTCCTTGACAGCACGCTGTAAGTGACGCATAAAGAGGCGATTGGGTTCGCTGGGAAAAGATGAGTACGCTCTAAGGGCTGCGTTCTTCTCCGTCATCAGTGCACGTACATTGTCAGGGAGTTTCATATGATGGTCTTCCTTCGCAAGAACTCGCCGTGAACAATCGTCCACGACGTACATGACCGGTGAGGGAGTCGATCGCGCCTAGCGTGTTTGCGACTGACGTTCTGCAATCGAGAATTCTATCTAACTGGAGACAGGCTACCTGCGTGTGTCGTCATTTTAAGGGAAATTTGCCAGTACTCACCGCGCTTGGCAGGCGGGTTGGTGAGCGCAGTATGGCTCCTATTCCACAGAAGGGTCGTTTCTACTCATCCCTCTGGTTAAGATTCACTTAGTCGCTTTTTACGACATCGATGAAAGGGAATGGTTTGGTGCTATATTCTTAATCCGAATACCACACAGTCCATGACCGGTTGTCGCTTCTTTCGGGAATGGATGATATTGTTCATAGAAAGAAAGAAAAATATTTTATTGGCTTACAGCATTTATCTAATTTACAACTTGACATATACTTACGTTTTCGGACTTATGTTTTTAAATATGATTCTAAACACGGTAAATAAATAAATAAAAATATTTTTTGTTCATGTAAAACCATATGCAGGCAATAATGAATAGTTGCCACGTTCCAAGATGTAGGTTTCCTATAGAGAAGAACGGGCAAGAAACTCCATGGATGCTCTTTTTAAATCATATTAATTGTTATAATATTTTTGATTACATTGTTTTCACAATATATAATGTGAGAGTATAAGATGAGAGGTTAGTAAGTATGAGATAAGATTAATGTCAGGAAATAGCAGTTAAATCATAAAATTGGATATTTTTTATAGCCAGAGGACCCATAGAGATTAACCAATCACGGACAAGGGAGATTTAAACTGGTACGGACGCCATGCGGAAAACAAATAGAGACTATCTTCTTTAAAACTCTAAGATCTGTCCCGTCTCTTCAACCTAAGGCTAAGAATCCCCCACTAAGAATACTTAACCCTACAGCGAGTCATTAGAGCGTGTCTCGCTATGTTATTATACGACGGGGCCCCGGAGACCCGCGACAAATCGCCGCTCAGGCTAAATTACTCTCACTCATGTTATTGCGACGGAAATTATAGGGTTATGTATTTACCAGCCGTGCGAGTATTTTGCCTAAGTGGTTAAAGAATTATTGTGGGTGTTAACAGTACATTTTGGAGTAAAAATGGAAGTCATTTTTATTAATAGAGTGGGATGTAGTCGTGTGTAAAACTGTTATCGAATTTGGTCCGTATAGTTTCTTTGGTAAGACCAAAGGAACTATAAACCTTCAGGAACGCATTACTAGCCAAAATCACTTTTTTTTTGTTGCCCATTGGTAATTCTTCATGAACTTCCTTCACCCCGGGGGAGAGCGAAGGGGTATGCCGGACTCCTACCGGCTAAAACCACAGGAGTGGTCATCTTCGGCACCTAAGGGAGGCTCTAGGTCCTCGTATGATCACACTAGAGCCGCCCACTGATGCCACGCCTATAGGCTCATCTCGGAGAGGGTGACTGTAAAGCTGTCGCCCCCCCGGGGAACAGCTACCTGCAGATCATACAAATATTTGTTCTGTACTAGAATCGAACCCGTGACCCGGAGCGCAGCAGTCGACTGTATCTGCCACTGCACCAACCATGCCGTCAATTTTGACGCTGATTGGTGACGTTAAGCAACGCTTGGCGCGGTCAGTCTATGGATGGGTGACCGCATAGTGGTATTTGAACTGAACGTCTCCGTACTTTGGATGGTAAGAGAAAGTCGTCGGTCCCGGTGGTTGTCGTTAAGCCAAGTCGGAGACCATTGTATGGCTTAAACAACTAAGACAAGGTTAGCCACTAACCAAACTTAAACAACATGTAAGTAATAAAAGTATTTCTAATCAAATATTTGTAGGTATTAGTAATGTAAGATGACCGCTCCAGTGGTTTTAGCCGGTAGGAGTCCGGCATACCCCTTCGCCCTTCCCCGGGGCGAAGGAAGTTCATGAAGAATTTCCACTGGGCACCAATAAAAAATAAAAAATTAAAAAAAATGACTGTTAGTCATCCTGCGACCACGAATGCTGTAAAGTATTCGAAAGGTCAGGAAAATAAAAAATCAAAAATATACGCGATAGAATCCGTTTAAAAGTGTTTTATTATAATTTGTAGGTATTGTTATAATGAGAAATATTAAAATATATCATCATTTCGGCCGAAAGAAGTCCACTGCTGGACACTTTTACGACACCCACGGGAGGAGATGGGGTGGTGGTATTCTGACACCACCGGCACCACACGGCGTGGCCGGCACCACACGCCGTGAAATACATTATTGAAATAACATAAAATACCTTTTTTATTTTTATTGATGTCCAGTGGAAATTCTACATGGAACTTCCTTCACCCCGGGGAAGGGCGAAGGGGTGTGCCGGACTCCTACCGGCTAAAACCACTGGAGCGGTCATCTTCGGCACCGAAGGGGGGCTCCAGGTCCTCGTAAGATCACACTAGAGCCGCCCATTGGTGCCACGCCTTTAGGTACATCTTGGAAGGGGTGAATGTAAAGCGGTCACCCCCTCTAGCGGAGGGAAGGCGACTGTAAAAAGGTCGCCCCCCAGGCACCTCTCGGGGAGGATTGTAAAGGATCCCCCCAAGCCTCGCTTTGCGCTGTGCTGCGCACACGGCAGCACGTGACCACGTGCGCGCCACCGTCTTCCCGGGGGTCGCTCGGTGTGAGCACGCAGACTCCCCAATCTGCGCACCCGCGACCCCCGAACATAAAATACCTAAAACTAAAATACTCAATATCAAACATTTATTATATAAACCTATTCATGTGAGTACTTATCACGACAAAACTATATAGTGCCAAAAGTAACCGATCCCCTCATAATAACAGAATCAGGCGTTATTCCCTGTTCGACAATCGAACAAAATGGCCGATCTACAGCTATCGGCTCAAAAATATCGTTCGAATAGTTCGTTTACGGGCCCCGGAGTAGAGCCGAGGTGCAGACAGGGAGCCATCTTTACGGTATCAAAGCCTTTATTTATATTTATCGACGGTTGCGGTTTAACCGTAACAATTGGGCGTTATTTATGCCTTATCCTACGAAGCTGGAGGCATATCTACACTTCTTCTGATACCGTTATCTTTGTCAACCAGATCGTTTCAGTTTGTTAAGATGAAACAAGAGCATTTGTAGGAAATTGTCTAACTGGATGGGTTATGGTTTTTTTTTACTAATGGATCATAAATTATTGGTACAGTCACTATAGTCGCCTTTCGGCACTACGTATTGCAGGTTCGATCCCGGCGTGGACCAAATATTTGCATGACCCTATGATTTGTAAATGGGCCCTGTGGGGTCTGGGTGTTAGTGGATATTTGATGGTTGTCTGTAAAATGACAGGAAAAATCCATGAAGACATTCATATTTTTTTTATGTTTGATAAACAAAATGGCATTTGGATAGGCATTCGCAGTATCCTCGTGTGAGATAGTAACAACATACTAGAATTGAGCCCCCAACACACCCATATCGATCGTTGTAGTGATATTTGCGGGAGGCGTCTGTCGAGCAGTGAACTTCATTCGGCCGAAATGATGACTAGAATAACAGATCCTTTTGACAAAAGGCATGAACATGACAAAACTTTCTCTGGACTGTTTTATTTGAGGCTCATTTTCAGCTGTGTGTAGCTTCTGCCACTGACGATGAGATGATAATAAGGTCATCTAAGTAAGATAGTCATACATAGGTAAGTGGTCCCAACCATCCGACTCATATAACTTCCATTACCCTGACTAGATCGTATTCTAGACCGCAGAAATAAAAACCTTTTACGAAACCAATTTTGTTATTACCTACCACGGAAAAGTCGATGTTTTAGGTTATATAAAATGGAATACAATATCGTAAGATGAAAGGCTCGAGGAACGAGATTAATAATCTTCCTGGCTTCTGAATTCAATCTCCCGGTTAAGTACTCTGTCCACACAATGCGACAAGAGTTGCGATAGAACTGGCGACAGCAATGATGCGATTTTATGCCACAACGCGGCGTAAAATTGACGGTGCCGCATACCACCTTACTCATGGTTATCAACCGAGTCATGGAATTTCCCAGTGCTAAATGAAACCTTCGTCCATTGCCAATTTCAAAATTAGAAGGGTAAAAAGGTGGGGGGGTAAATCATGTCAGTGAATGGTAATTGCAAAATGCTTTTTGACAGTGATTGAAATAATGTATTATTTTTTTAAACTAAAATTTCATTACACATAAAGATTAATTATAATATCATAAAATAAAAGATATAATAAAATAAAAAAGTACTTTCAAAACCACGTCAGTGGAGGGCCAGATTCTTTATGACAGCTAAAAATATAAAAAAATATTTTTTTACAACAAAAAATATATTATGCATGAGGATTCATCATGATAAAATAAGGTAAGCACTTTCAAAACCATCTTACTGAATGGTAATAATAAAATGCTTTTTGACAGTGATTGAAATTTAATGCTTGCCAGTGAACGAGCAGTAGTCTCCTTTTGTGTGCTTAACCACATACTGTGATCACCAATCCAGCCGGGCGTGCTGGATGATGATGTTTATATTCTGTTGCACCATTGTCACATAACTACCCTCTCCTAGTCCCGTCACAGCCTACATGGTTATGAAAATTAAGGGCGTATCGTACGACGAGCTGGCTCGATACATAACTCCTTACAATGGCAATTTCACGCGTTCTTGTGTCCTGATTTATATCGAAGCTATAAGTTATTGCTGTTTCATTCGTTTACGTTACGCATTCTACCTGGCGAGCTTCGGAGAGTCGTTTAGATGTACACTGAATATATCAGTAAGATTAAATGCTTTGATTTCGTTTCAAGCGGCAATTAAACTAGAATTAAATCGGTTCTTTTGATGTTAAACTTCATCTCTTTCATGATTTACGTGGGTCCTCAGATTAAATGCATCAGATATATGATTTAAAATGTCTCTGTACTTTACATTATACAGACGAAATCTGTAAAACTTATCTATTTGCTTTGAATCAGTTGTAATAGCAAGTTATTTGAACGAATTCAAACATCAAAGAGTTGCTGAAAAATGTAAATAACCATCTGTCACTGAAACGGGCTGGGGCCTTTACGCTTTTTCTATTGAGTCCAAATATTTAGAAAATCTCTTCTGAAAGTAAGGAACATTGGCCATTTAAATGTCAGTGGCTACCGTAAAGCTAACATTTGGGACTGTGTGCGGCGTGCCTGGGGCTGACCTAAGTACACATTATAACAAAAAGCATTGGCTTTATTAAAGTCTTGTTAATAGGAACATTGGGATAAAAACCACATTACTAAATTTGATTTCCACTAACTACTTTGTGTGAAAAGTTTTTGGAAGCCCTGTTTAAAACGCGCAGTGGTTTAGCGTTATAAAATGACAGAGTATTTGAGATCGTTTCGTTAGGTCTATATTTGGGGTTCTAAAATATAATCCAGGTAGGCACTTGTATATTTAAACCTGAATGTAGGACGGTAACAACACTAAAAATGTTTTCTCTTTGATTTACACAGCTATTTGCTTAAAGCGCTGTGTAAAAGTAGACCTAATCTGCTTCAGTGATATTTTAGTTAACGGAACCAACTATCCACAAGTTCGGTTCGCGAAATATAGAGATACATAAAATATACACACGCATGTTAATCAACGAATATATTAGAATTACATAGTATTTGTGGCAAATGCATGTGCTCAGAGACTGCAGAACGAGCCGGGCAGTGACTGCAGTACGAGCCGGGCAGTGACTGCAGTACGAGCCGGGCAGTGACTGCAGTACGAGCCGGGCAGTGACTGCAGTACGAGCTGGGCAGTGACTGCAGTACGAGCCGGGCAGTGACTGCAGTACGAGCCGGGCAGTGACTGCAGTACGCCCTTAGTTTATGGTAATTACATATGCTCAGTGACCGCAGTATGCCTTAGTTTATAAGTAACCTCCAACCTCCCCTTATTGTACTTACTGGTGTCCTGAAATATAGGCCTTGGCTTAGTTTAGGCACCAGTCTCCCACAAATAAGCATTGTTTATCTTGTACTATTATTTTTAGGTATGTTTAAAATTAATACTTTTAGGTTTTATTTGTGGAAGAAAATATTTTTTTTTTTTTTTTTATTGTCACCCCTGACCCAGCGACACATTATACCAATCGTACACTTAAACAACTCAGCACCAAAGGTGAATTTCTGCCGCAGCAGGATAACCACATTCAGTTGTCGTCACAGCGATAAAATCATATTCATCAACGATTCCTTTGCTATAAAGAGTACATTGCATATAGAATATAGAATGAATTCCCACTGAATATATATCGTATTATGAAGTGACCACTATTATTCTAGCATTTATCGGTCAACTTCATCGCACTTAACTACACAATACTTTACTGGAACTGAACTGCTCGACTGCTGCTGGTAGAACAACCAGCTCACTGGTGAGCTACACCATCCACAATTGTATCATCATATCAGCCACAAGATGTCCACTACTGAACCAAGGCCTCCCCTTTAGATTTCCATAACGAGCGGTCACATGCCGCTCTCATCCAACGACTCCCAGCGACCTTCACCAGGTCGTCTGTCCACCTCGTCGGAGGTCGTCCCACGCTGCGTTTTCCGGTGCGCGGTCTCCATTCGAGAACCTTTGTGCCCCAACGGCCATCAGTTCTACGAGCAATGTGCCCCGCCCATTGCTACTTCAGTTTACTAATCCTTTCAGCTATGTCGACAGCTTTAGTTCTTCTACGGATCTCCTCATTTCTGGCTCGATCTCGTAGAGATATACAATTTTATACCAGCATAAAAATCAATTTATTAATAATGTACCTACTAATGTTTTATAAGAATAAAAGTACATAGTTGTTGAGGTAGGAGACTGTAGTTGCTTATTGTAATAAAAACTGATTTGGAATGAGGTAAAAGCATCTTTATTCACAAAACTTAGTCTATTATATCACCAAATATTAATGTACAAGTTGTGTCTATAGGGACTAGGTAATAACAATATGTGGAATTTATAAACTAATCATTCGATGTACGTCATTGGTCGCGCGCGTTCATCGCGCTCATATAAAACATTACGCAGCACCCGAGCCGCCAGTTAAGCGCTAGCCATGGGCGCGCGTGCATGTATGTGTTGCAGCTACATAGTTATTGATTATTTCACGGTACTTCACACTTTATTATATTAAGTATTGATTGTATATAAAAATATGGTTTATTAGTTTTAAAGCTAGCGCGCATGGATGACTTATGTCACCGTGACAATTTTCTCACTCACATCTTCTTCTTCTTCTCTTAGATTATGGCTGAAAAAACAATTGAACCGTACGACGTTGCCGACATATTGTTTAGATTTTTTTTGTATTTTTGAGAAATATTTTATTTCGCCAATGTCAAGTTTAAGGCAACGTCGTACGGTATTTAAATGAATAAATCTTTACATATTCATAAAATATTTCTCAAAATAGAAAAAAAAATCAAAAAAATATGTCGGCAACGTCGTACGGTTCAATTATTTTTTTAAAATATCCTCACTCACATCAAATCAATGGATATGTATGGAAATGTCACGTCGTGTCGTAGCGTGCACGCTCCTCTCTACACACCCAAGGACTTGATAAGAGTGACGAAATTGTCACGGTGACAAAAGTCACCCGTGCGCTCTAGCTCTTGCAGTCACCAACTAACATTTCTTTGAAAACAAATTGGTGGTGGTGGATACTCATTTCTAGGAGAGGATAGTTATGTCACGATATATTTAGTCGGCTTGATGGCAGGTCTATAATATTTGTTAGTTTTTAAAATTAAAATAAAAAGAATCATGATGCAGCAGTCTTGTTTCTCAACTCTGTGGTATTGCAAACACTTATGCTCAAGAACAATACTCCGGTAAGTAGTTTGTACAAATAATAATAATGAAATATTAATAATTTAATTATTAATATCAACTATAAAATAAAGTAGGTTAAATAATTTTATTGCAAACTGCCCTGCGTTCTGTAAGATACTTTAAATACCTTTTTTATGATATTCCTTTTTTATCATAAGGTAGGAAGAAATCAAGCAGCTACTTTAATCTGCCCCTCCAGGATTACCTTATCCCATGGTGAGATAACGACTGCCCAGAGGAGTTACATGAAATATTAATAATTAAATTATTAATATCAACTATCAAAAATATAATGCCGGCTCAGAATGCCACCACCCCATCTCCTCCCATGGGTGTCGTAAAAGTCGACTAAGGGATTAGCCGGAGGATGGGCAGCAGCGTCCTTCGAGTACATTAACAACTCAACTGCGATCGCCAACCCGTCTGCCAAGCGTGGCGATTATGGTAAAAACCCCCCAATGAGCCCACAACACATCCATATCGGTGGTTGTGGTGATCTTTGGGGGAGGCCTGTGTCCAGCAGTGGACTTCATTCGGCCGAAATGATGATCAAAAATAAACTAGGTTAAATAATTTTATTTTTAAATGACTTTTTACCATTCTACCCATAACCTAAGCGCACAGTACATTATACCTATTTTTTAAGCCAACTTTATCGTCTTTGTACTCCTTGGAATTGTAAAATACATGCAGGTGTAATTTAGTGTCCTTGTCTGAATAAAATAGTCAATTGCGAGTATGTACTATGTAAATTAGATTGAAATGAGATAGTACAAGTCTTTGAGAGGCCGTCTTTGGGACGGTAACAAACGAAATCCGGTACAACGTTCATGCGGGTACTGGAGATCGAAGTTAGATGAAACGTAATATTGTCTTTGGTGACAACCAAATGACTGAGAAAAGTTTGGTAGAATGATTTTTTATAAGTACTAGAAATTTGTTTGAAATTGTAGAAGAATGTAAAATGAATAATGAAGGAATTGTAGGTACTAATTTTTGGTTTTCATAAATTCCATAAAAATAAGAGGCATTGGCCTTATTGATCCAGTGGAAATTCTTCATAAACTTCCTCTGCCCCGGGGAAGGGCGAAGGGGCATGCCGGACTCCTACTGGCTACAACCACTGGAGCGGTCATCTTCGGCAACGAAGGGGGGTTCCAGGTCACACATATGATCACACAAGAGCCGCCCACCGGTGCCACGCCTATAGGCACATCTCAGAAGGAGTGTGTGTAAAGCAGACACCAAGCTTTTAAATAATTTAAAATTGGTATAACATGGTTTTATTTACTTCAATATTTTTTTTAGCTTATTTTATGGATAAAAGCTTGTCTTAAAAATACATTTTTAGACTTTTATTTCAGCTTAAGAGCACTGATCCTAAAATTGCGTATAACTCATATAAGCCTTTCAAAAATATTAAAATCGAATCTCCAATAAACAAAACGTATCCTTCATAAACTAGCTTTGAAAAGGCATGACGCAAATGTCCCACAAAATATCTTCATAAACCAAAACTCCCATAAATTTGACAATTTCCAAGCGCACGCTACCTTCACCGGTCGCAAATAAATAGCGGCGATAATTGTATCACCGGCAGTAAATACCGGTGATAGGACCGACGGCCTGTCCCAGCCTTATCGCTCTTTTGTGCTAACTACTACCTTAGCTCGAGGCTACACTGGAGCCGAGGTACCACTTGGTTTAGAGATGCTAGTCTAATATATTGTAGATACAAGTTCTGATATCCCGCTGTATATATAAAGACCAGTTTTTCTGTAACATTTATTTATGTATGTGCAAATAACAGATACACTTTTAAACGGATTATATCTTTTAAATGGGTTCACCCTGTTATTTAAAGAGCTATGGAGAGAGCTATGCTTGGTATTTCTCTACGAGATCGAATCAGAAATGAGGAGATCCGTAGAAGAACTAAAGTTGTCGACATAGCCGAAAGGATTAGTAAACTGAAGTGGCAATGGGCAGGGCACATTGCTCGTAGAACTGATGGCCGTTGGGGCACAAAGGTTCTCGAATGGAGACCGCGCACCGGAAAACGCAGCGTGGGACGACCTCCAACGAGGTGGACGGACGACCTGGTGAGGGTCGCTGGAACTCGTTGGATGAGAGCGGCATGTGACCGCTCGTTATGGGAATCTAAGGGGGAGGCCTTTGTTCAGCAGTGGACGTCCTGTGGCTGATATGATGATGATGACCCTGTTATTTAAATAATGAAGTCTCAAACTTCACACCACACTGAAAAACATAGGTAGACACGGTGAGTGATTACTGCGAACATCGTAAAGAAATAAGATTATAGTGCCAAAGGGCAAAGTTCAGCATTTCGACGGCATGGTTAGTGCAGTGGCTGATACAGTCGGCTGCTGCGCTCCGGGTCGTGGGTTTGATTCCCACACAGAAAAAATACTTATATGATCTACAGGTAGTTGTTCCGGGTCTGGATGTATTGTGGGTGGAATTTATGTCTGTAAACGCACCCACGACACAGGAGAAATACTAGTAGGGGCAACATTTATAAAAAAAAAGTTAGGCGGCAGTAATACTGACCACCTAATGCTGATTTTTAGCTGTAACCCATTTGTGCCATACTCACTCACTCACTCACTCATTTCGGCCAAATGAAGTCCACTGCTGGACACAGGCCTCCCCCAAAGATCACCATAACGACCGATATGGGTGTGTTATGGGCTCATTGGGGGGTTTTGCCATAATCGCCACGCTTGGCAGACGGGTTGGCGATCGCAGTTGAGTTGTTAATGTACTCGAAGGGCGCTGCTGCCCATCCTCCGGCTAATCCCTTTGTCGACTTTTACGACACCCACGGGAGGAGATGGGGTGGTGGTATTCTAAGCCGTCTCCACACGGTACAGCCGGCACCACACGGTAGATATGTTACGTCCATATTAAATGGCACGTAAAACTCGCACCTGTGATAGAATATATGTGTTGTCTCTTTTCTTTGTGTGACCTGTATTTTGTTCGAGAATATTATTCGATAGATAATTTTAATAGTATTTCAATTAAAATATTTATATAGTTTGTTACTCATTTATTTATTTTTGCTTGATAGTTTGTGCATTTTCTATACGCACAACGGCATTGTTAATACTTAATTAATAAAAAAATACAGATTGTGACAGTGTGTGCTCGTTGTCCTGTCTTGGGCGAACTGATGGCGAGGTACTACAATTGGGGGAGTTTTGGTTCTTACTTTTGGCACGCATGTAACACATCTACTTCTTTTAATATATAATATCATTGATTAGAACTGTTATAGGCAGGCTTGACGCAAACCAAGAAGCGAATAACTAGCTGTTCTCTATGTCCAGTCCTAGGAAGTAGAGGAGTCCTTTGTTCAGCAGTGGACATCCTTTGGCTGATATGATGATGATAATGAACTATAGACTCTAACTCTAAAACTGGAGACATGTTAATAAGTCAATAATTGATCCGGTCTGATAGAATAATATTAAAATACCCCACGTTTTGTACCTGTTGTGTTACGCTACGCGCTACATACGCTTGAAACTAAATAAATAAATATAAATGAAAGAAAGAAAGAAAGAAAGAAAGAAAATAAATTTATTCGGATAGATAGGGCAACACACATCACTTACAGAAAGCATAAATTGGGTAGATAAAGCAAAATTATATACAAACAAACCATTAACAGACATATTTAGACATCAACATACAACAAACCATGCAATATGAAGATAGCTGGAAGAATACATTTATTATTTATAAATAAAGTTAATGGGTTAGTGGTGTGCGTCGCAATACCGATCAAAAAGAGACATTGCTCAGCCTAAAGCCACATCGCAGTTAGCGGTGCGGCGCTGATTTTCAGCAATACCTCGTAGTATGCATAATATGTATATTATAATTAAATAATGTTACTACTCTATTGTGCTGTGTGCGTCACACAAAGCTGCAACCACAAAAAGAATAAAACTATCTACAATGCCTAAGCCGAACGTATATTAAAGTACATATTTAGACTAAAGTACATGTATATTTTTGCATAAATACACATCCATTATATGTATATTAAGCATATTATATATATAAAATTTTTACATAAGCCGTGTTGTGGATTACCATAAATGCACTTATTTGTTTTTTTCTGTAATGTTTACACACACTTTGCGCATTATAGTATTATTTAAGTGCGTATATGAGTAATGAAAAAGAAAAAAAATCAAACGTTTCATATGGTAATAGAAAAACTTACAATAGCTACTTTTTTATTATTGGTGCCCAGTGGAAATTCTTCATGAACTTCCTTCGCCCCGGGGAAGGGCGAAGGGGTATGCCGGACTCCTACCGGCTAAAACCACTGGAGCGGTAATCTTCGGCACCTAAGGGAGGCTCCAGGTCCTCGTATGATCACACTAGTGCCGCCCGTGACTGTAAAGCGGTCACCCCCCCCCCAGGGGGATTGTAAAGGATCCCCCAACGTTTCGCACGGCAGCGCGTGACCACATGCGTGCTACCGTCTTCTCTTGGGTCGCTTGGTGTGGTCACGCAGATTCTACAATAGCTACCTACAAATCCACTTAAAGTACCTATCCACCAAATAATATCAATAAAATGATTATAATTGATTGATAACTATCAGTGCCACTATCTATCAGTAATAACTGTCAGACATTAATACGATTGCAGTTGAGTTGTTAATGTACTCGAAGGACGCTGCTGCCCATCCTCCGGATAACCACTATAGTTGGGTTAGTACTGTTCGTAGCCGACCACAAGGCATAGAACAGTTGCCGTTTATAACTAGCGCCTGAACGAACACTATTAAAAATGAAGTTTAAAAACCACTTAATATGAAAACCGTTGAGATGATTGTTAAAAAACAAGGGCGGCTCGGCGGTGATGGCTTAATATAAATGCAGATACTGTCGTAGGCAATGGCGGCGAGGTAAACAATTGGTCTTTCGGACGGTGAATTATTCATCGCGCTGTGAATTACAGGCATACAGTGGTGGGCACAGAGCATGCGGCGCAGACACGATGTACATGAGTATATTGTGCCTATGAGCAATACGTGTAGTGTTAGAAAAGGGAAGTGAGATATATTTTGATCAGTGAAAAATAAAATATATAATGTGGTATCGGCTACAAATTGCACCAACCCATCTCATCCCGTGCGTGTCGTAAAAGGCGACTAAGGGATTCACATTAGCCATAGCCGGAGGATGGGCAGCAGCGTCCTTCGCATACATTAACAACTCAACTGCGATCGCCAACCCACCTGCCAAGCGTAGCGATTATGGCAAAAACCAACAGTCGTTATGGCAATCTCTGGCGGAGGCTTCTGTCCAGCAGTGTACAGTTTTTAGGCTGAAGCGCTGAACAAACGATGACATAACCTGTAACATGGGGACACAGGAGAAATACTGCAGTAGAACAACAAACAAATCTCTCAGAGGCTGTCACGTAGCGAAATGCCCTCCGTTGTTTCAATATGACGTGTAAAAGTGTATGTTTAAATTCTAGTCTATTCTATTATTAAAACAAAATCTTCTAAGCGTTTGTTTTGGAGAAACTATGTAAAGTTTTAGATTTGTTGCAAGGAACCGGGCCATTGACATTATCAAGTTAACAAAATTATTCTTACTCTACCATCCTTATATATTTTCCAAAACATTATGTATATCCGCAAAAATATAGCAAATTTCAGTAAGAAAAGTGACGTGCACAGCTTAAATACTCGCAACAAGAACAAGTTGGTTGTACCTGGCTTTAGACTTAGCAGAACCAGCAAGTCGTTTATGGGAAACAGTATTAGATTCTATAACAAAATTCCCTGTTGTATTACCGACTTACCAGAAATAAGATTCAAATCATTGATTAAGCGCATTTTAATTTCGAAAGCCTACTATAATATAAATCATTACATCGACGATAGCGTTGTCTGGCAAACGTTTCCCTCCTGCACACTGCGACCCTCTGGCGCTTTATAATGTATAATTTTCGCATGATTGACGTGTTGTTATTCCCAATCAATGCTTTACCGTCTACACAGAAATTGTAGATTTTTTTTTTGTTGATATCCTGACATTTACTTGACTTATTTTTTATCTTTTTATTGACATCTTGACATTTAATTTGACTTATTTAAAATTGAATTCTATATTTATTATATAAATTATTTTCCTATGTTTGATTTAATGACTGCAATTTACATTCTAATAATATTTTGACATTATTAATTAATCATAAAATTGTAAATGTGCGAGCATCATGTAGCCGTTAATGTTATATATTTAGTACCCTTTGCCTTTGGCCTGGTGTCTGTCATGCTCACTAAAATGTCTTGCTGGCGGTGGCGTTGTGTATCGGGTCGTTCGGTTCCCTAAAATATGGTTGAGCTAAGCGATGCTGATGCATGCGTCATGCTCGTGAACGGGTGCCGTCTGTTGGGACTGGTCAGCCATTAACTGCCATGGCGAATAATGATTATATTACATTAGTATGTCTTTTTTTTATACATTGGCCTACATAATGCTCTTTATATGGTTTACCTTAATTTGTATTATTCAACATCGTAATCTCAATTATTTTAAAAGAGTATCTATGGAGTTTCTTGCCGGCTCTTCTCCATAGATCAACTATTTGGAACCGTGCAACTTAGATTCTGACGTTTCATAAGTGCCAATATTTGGTTTATTTGAAATAAAAATATTTGACTTTGACTTTGACTTTGACTTGAAAGCAGTGCAGTCTCTGTTTCTTAATCTTTGTACCCTCTGCCGTGTACACACGTGCTCCAGGCCTATGTTTGCGCAGCGTGACGTTAAGAGAATTACAATAATATAAAACTGTATAACTCATTACCACCATTTGTTACTGAAACAACTGTATCAATACGTACAACCAAAAGAAACACTCTGAAATAATATTTGAACAAGTATTCTTTGATAAAATCAACTTTAATTAATGAGCAAATATAAGTTGTTATTAATAAACCCATAGCGTTTGTAAAAGAAATAAAAGTATATAAAATGTATTTGAAGAATGCTTTAGTTTGTGCCAGCCGATGAGTCGAGTGTTTTCCTCTTTATTATTTTTAATTAAACGCTTATTCTGTGTACGTTGCAACTATTGGATTTTCTTTTTATGATCCAAGTTGGATTTTCTGTTAATTCCAAGAAGATAAGATTAATTTTACACTCTTGACGTGTTCACATTGCGTGGCGTGTGGATTTTATTAGCCCAGGTACTCAGACTTGGAATGTTTTGGAGTTCTAAACAGTAGACGAAATCCGAATGGGTAAGAAATGTTTGAATATTATTTAAACTACGGTGTACAATATTGTTGCTATTGGACAATTGACTCGTGACGACCGTCACTGCAACTTGATCGAAGTGTGGAGGATAGACACAACGTTATTTTGAAATTAATGTGTGCGCGAATAGGTCCGATATTGCCTTAAAACAATGTTTTCATTTTTCTAAAGTTTAGGAATGGCAAAATCCCTCTAGTGTGATCTTACGAGGACCTGGAGCCCCCCTTCGGTGCCGAAGATGACCGCTCCAGTGGTTTTAGCCGGTAGGAGTCCGGCACACCCCTTCGCCCTTCCCCGGGGTGAAGGAAGTTCCATGTAGAATTTCCACTGGACATCAATAAAAAAAAAGGAATGGCAAAATAGGTGGCCGTGTGGTGCCTAATACGAATAGCACCAACCCATCTCATCCCGTGGGTGTAGTAAAAGGCGACTATGGGATTAACCGGAGGATGGGTAGCAGCGTCCTTCGAGTACATTAGAACTCAACTGCGATCGCCAACTCGCCTGCCAAGCGTGGCCATTACGGCAAAACCCCCCAATGAACAAAACACACCCAGACCGGTCGTAGTGGCGATCTATTGGCTTGTGTCCAAACGACGACGAAAATAGGTGGGAAAGAGGTGTACTCCATCCGCACGGTTTTCAGTTAATATAGACCACTCTTCTCCACAAGCGCAGCATCCTCGGCATATCGGTATGTCCGCTCATTGTAGTGATTACCAGCTGAGAAGTTAGGCAGTAGGTGTTTACAAGTTGGGGCTCCGAGGAGCACTTCGAGCGTCTTGTCCTCGGGTCGAAAGGATAGTGGGTGCCTTGCACCGTCTACTGCCCAATCTCGGGAGACCTAGGGAAGAAGTTCGCCGCCTCTACGGGGGAGTCGTACAGTCCGTGGCCCTCTATAGGGCGCCTGTTTGGTCATCTCGACTCTCGGGCGTCTAGCGCTGCAGAACCAAGATTCACGGTCTGCAGCGTAGAGCGGCTATACGGATCGCACGAGGATACCGAACGGTGTCCTTTGAGGCGGCAACTCTGTTGGCGCGCTCTCCGTCTTTTGATATCTTGGCGGAGATGGATGCGTGGGTGTATCACCAAACACGCTCCCTCCGCCAGTGCGGTGAAGGCGTGCCTTCAGGGGCGCTCGAAAGTTTGAGGCGTCAGGCTCGGCGGCGTGCACTCGAGCTGTGGCGCGAGCGGCTCATGCTGCCACAGCTCGACAAAGCGCGTCGTTGAGGCTGTCTTGCCATTCTTCGGAGCCTGGCTCTAAAGGAGCGAGCGCGTCACATTCCGCCTGACGCAGGTATTCACCGGACACGGTTGTTTCGGTGCGTACTTGCACAGGATAGGACGCGAGGTCACGGCACAGTGCCACCACTGTGGAAACGATCAGGATACCGCACAGCACACGCTCGGAGAGTGCCCTGCGTGGACTGCCGAGCGGCGGATCCTGGTCGATCGGATCGGCAAGATCTCTCTTTGCCAGCAGTAGTATCGGCTATGCTGGCAAAGCAGGAAAATTGGAGTGCTATGGTCTCCTTCTGTGAGAGCGTAATGCTCCAGAAAGAGGTCTCAGAGTGGGATCGGGAGAGGGCCGATCCCGCTCGGAAGAGGAGGACACGGGGCCGGGGTAACAACCGCCGCGGCGCCCGTGTCCAACACGCCTGAGCCCCCTGTTGTCTTTATAGGGGGCCTTGGGTGTCGCGAGCGCGCTTATTGGGAAATCTGCGTGCTCATACCGAGCGACCCCCGGGAAGACAGCGGTGTTCATGTGGTCACGTACCGCTGTGTGCGCAGAATAGCGCATAGTGAGGCCTCGGGGGAATCTTTTACAATCCCCTAAAGAGATGCCTGGGGGAGGTAGCCTCGTTACAGTCGCCTTCCCTGCGCTAGAGGGGATGGCTCTAGATGGAGATTATTCGAGTTCCTGGAGCCTCCCTTGGTGCCGACGATGATCACTCCGGTGGTTTTAGCCGGTAGGAGTCCGGCATGCCCCTTCGCCCTTTCCCGGGGCGAAGGAAGTACATGAGATATTTCCACCGGATCAATAAAAAAAAGGTGTTCACAAGTTGTTGTGTGTAGGCTACTAGGTAACGACCCTTTAATCATTAATTTAATTTAATTTAATAATGAAGTATCATATAAACTACAGCGACGTTCACATTTGTTGAATTTTTTGTTTTGCTCCCGCGCAGCAGCTAGTTTATACGTCACAGAAGTCTCACCTTACGAAGTCCCTGTTTGACTTTGTAAATTTGGCAGTTACTCCGTTCTGTTGCTGTTTCAACAGCAATTACATTTCATTTTAGTAATGTTAGTCAAACAGAAAATTCAAATTGTACTAAAGTATTAATACTGACCTAAAGATCGGTAACACATCCACAACTCTGGTGTTGCGGATGTTATTGGCCCTCGGGTAATCACTTGCCGGTCTGCATACTCATTTACCCTCTAGACGATAAATTATATATATATCAGGTCTTTACCTTTGAAATTGCCGCTTTGTACGAAATAAAGTATAGTCATTTTTACAATAATACTAATATGTACTTATATGTCAATGCTCCGGGTGCTGGATCTGGGCACCGGGGTTGTTGTTACCCCAGTGCCATCTCATCCTTTTACGTTCGGGATCAGCCCTCTCCCGATCCCGCTCTACAGTCCCCTTCGGCAGCATGAGGCTCTTGCAGAAGGAAATCAGTGCACTCCAATTTTGATTCCCTGCCAGCATAGCTGAGACTGCTGCCGGCAGAGAGAGATCTTGCCCGATACGATCGACCAGGATCCTCCCCTCTGCGGCTCACGCAGGGCACTCCTTGAACGTAAGCAGTATGGTATTCTGATCTCTGTATTAAGAGACGTACCACCAGTGATGGATAATTGCTTGAACATACGCAATCGCGAGAAAATTCTACAAGATAGGACCTTCGCTTTATCGCTTCATTCACACCTCAACCGCAATATCAATATTAGAAACTGTATATGTAACTATGTACATATATTAAAATGACAATTGTTATTATAACACCTACATATATTAAATCATATTAACTAGAATCACTGGTTCACAAGGGTCATTGGGGTGTAAAGATATAATGTATTTGCATTATGTTAACTAAGTCGCAGTTCGCGCGTCAAACGACTTCGATTGACAAACATTTGCTTGAAGACATATTAGGGGGGAGTTCTCGTAACGCGACAAATGCATTATATGTTAAATGAATGACATACTATAGAATAAACCACGAATGAAGTCTAAAAAAAAATGCTGTGGGTATCAAATAGGCAACTAATAGCAACAGCTATGCATTAATATTAACATACCATCAAAGACTAGATTCCTCCTTCCAGAGAATATTAATCCATGAAGAAAATATGTGTGTACTGCGATAAGAAATCTGCTGCCAAGCATGATCACTTTTAGACAGTATTAAAGTAATCACTTCACCCAGCAGTCATTAGGATGTCCAGCAGTGGGTTTTTATGGGCTAATATGATAATGTTGATTACTTATTTAATACCAATTCGCCTACGCCGGAATGCCATTATCCTTTTGCTATTATTTAGCTTCAAGCTTGTTGTCTCACCATTCTGCAAATGTTCAACACCGGACTGTGAATATGAACAGTCTGCACATCATATCCTGTGGGAGTGTATTCTTTGGCAAGATGATCGCAATATTATGTTTGACAGCATGCAAGTTACAACCGGGCTTGTTTACTATACAGACCTTGTTGCGACTAGGACAAATTTCCGTGCGTTCAAGCGTTTTTGCCATACCGGAATCAGATTCATCATACCGGAATACAGATCATCTAATTCCAATATGATTCATCAGTCACAATAAGTCACAACATAGGACCCGTAAATTAATAAAAAAAATTATGTGGTGTCGTGGGACACCAGGTAGGAACGAAGTTCCTTCGGCTAATGTAGAATCGACACTTATACACTACTCGCTTGTGTATGCGACTGTCGTTTTTTTCAGTTCGGTCACGCAGCAAAATCCCTATCCCCTCCAAGCCTGCCGTAAGGAACTTCGTTCCAATAAAAATTGTACTCGTGGTGCTTGGCAACTGGGCTTAACCCTATTGTAAACTCTCATTCATGGTGCCTATGACCTATAGTTTTTCTCTGTGTCCTGCTTGCTACGGAGGGAAGTGGAACGTATATTCTTTCCTACTCCTCCTTTTTCTTTTCTGATTAATTTCGGTGCGGGTTCCAAGACAGTTATCATTTCTCTGGGACACACCGAGCTTCATTGATCGGGGTTCTTTTCGGTGGGCGCCATTGTTGATCCTGGCTTACAGGAGTTGCAGTGGTAGGGAAAGTGTGGCGGGACAGTCCCATTAAAAAATAAATATCCTTTCGCTTTTATACAGTTTACTGTTCAATCCATCTACCCCCTTATATCTTAAAAACCGGTTCGAGTTGCTAGGTGACACTTATTCCTAAAATCAGAAAATTGTAAGCTGAAAATATGATTTCTCCTGTGGGTAGTGGTAGCGGTAGTGGGTATAGTTTACAGATATACATTTCACATGCACAAACACCCAGACCTAAAGCAACTATCTGCAGTGATCTGCAGATAGTTGCTTTAGGTCAAATATTTGTTCTGTGCGGAGATCGAACCCGTTGTGTAGAAAGTCAATTGCTTAGCCACTGTGCCAATGGTGCCGTTATATGCATAAGCAGTCAGAGTTGGACTAAATATCCGAAGTCATAAAGTCCACCTTCTTGGGATGGTGGTGTCACCAACACCACCACGTTTTATCTGATTGTCCGGAGCTGGTGTCACAAGTGGTGCGGCTATTTATTCCGAATATGCTTAAGCACCAGCTCAGGCCGCGTAGACATCAGTTACTGGCTGTACCGGAGGCCCGCACAGTTTCCCATGCCAACTCTCCGCTCGTCCGTTCGCTTACGATGCTAAATGCTCTCCTAACATCAGCACCGGAGTGTGATTTGTTTGTAGCGAGATGGATAGATGTGTGTCGGGAATGTTTGAGATTTTGTGAGATGATAGATAACAGATAAATTTATTGATTTATTTGCCATATTTTTATATATATTGGTTTACATAGCCAAAATGTTTATTATAATAAAACAATTTTAAACGGATTAAATCGCGTGTATTATTGATTTTTGTTTTTCCTGACGTTTCGAACACTTTGCAGGGTTCGTGGTCGCAGGATGACTAAGGTGACAAGCGTCGTTACAGATTTAAAAAGTTATTTTATCTACCGTACAAAACTAATCAAAAATTGTTTCGATGCACGCAGTAATCACTCACAGTGTCTTGATGTTTTTTAGTTTGGTGTGTTGTTTGGGATTTTATTAATTTAATAACCGGATTCCAAACAGGTGGTACCTGCCAACCATCTTCTCTATTAAAATTAGGATGTTTTTTAATTTCAATAGCCTCTCGAAACATTCTTGGTACATAACGGTTTTCTTTCGCGAGGACTTGAGGATGATCAAATCGAAGAAAATGGTTGGGTTTGCCTAAGGCATGTTCACACACTGCGGACTTTGTGATGCGTCTATGCTTGACGTAGGCTATGTGTTCTTTAATTCTGGTGGCTATACTACGCTTTGTTTGCCCTATGTATGACAACCCACAATCACAGTCAATCTTGTAGACCCCTGCATCTTGTAGAGGAATGTGACACTTCACGGGTTTGAGAAGTTGGCTTATCTTTTTATGTGGCTTGAAATAGGTTTTAATAGAAGCACGCTTCAAGATATGACCAATTCTGTCCGTGACTCCCTTGATGAATGGTAAGACTTTCGTTTACTTGTTATGTTCTGTAATAATTATAACTGTACATCAAATTAGTGTAATCTGTAATGTTGTGCATGTATATGTGAAATAAATAAATAATGATTTTTCAATGCTATTACCATTGATGCACACTTTAAAGTATATTCTCCTTAAGACACCTTATATTACCAGCTAGCTTTATTTATTCTACTCAAACGAAATTGCTCTCGTATGCATGAGTAACTCTCGCATCACGTTGAGTAATAATATACCTAGATCTTAGAGGACCTAGCCTCTGAAGCAACAAGCTACCACAAAATAATTGAGTTGTTTTAAATATTTATAGGTGTTATTAAAGTCGCAATTTCAGAAACATTGTAATTTAAACGTGAGGTTTGAGAATTATTATTTAATTGGATTTTTTTTACGTGGTTTACTTTAGAAGGAACTGGCAGGAATTGTCACGTAAGGAAAAAGCGTTATACCCCCTCCAGGCGACCTTTCCATCTCTATCTCCTTTTATTATATACGGTAGGCGACCTTTCCCTACCTTTTTCTTTCTCACTGTTCCGTTCTATAATACAAATAATGTAGATAACCTTACGCTCTCTTTCTCTCTGTCCCTTTCTATTATATACGGTCCTATGTGGGTGTGTGCGTGCGATTATCGAGATTCGAGCGGCAAGCATTGTGCTCGGTCAGCTGTAAAACCTCAATTATAAACACATGTAAACATTATTTAAACTTATTTTGTTGTTGTTGTTTTAATTCACACGGGATTTATCTTGTGTCATTATTGCAAGTAAGGAACTTCGGTGCTGGCGGGGTCTCACGACCGCGCCATTTTTTAAAGTACTTATCGTTTCTCTAATATAATAGATAATGTAATACATTATCAGCCTGTAACAATCCCACTGCTGGGCAAGGCCTCTTCTTATATAGAGAAAAACGGTCAACCAATTCGACGCCAGCTTGCTGAATGGCAGCCATCGCAACTGCCGACCTGTGCGCGGGTGCGTTGTCGTGATGAAACAGCACGCCCCTTCGAAGTTTTCCTCTCCTTTTCTCTTTGATAGCATTCCTCAACTTGGGAATTAAAGCTGCATAATATTGGCCTGTAATAGTGGTTCCACGCTCCAGGTAATCAATCAACAATATCCCTTCTAAATCCCAAAATATTGAGGCCATAACTTTGCCAGCCGATGCCACGACACGATGGCCGTTTCCATTGCGAAGATTGTTGTTTTGTCTCGGGATCAAAATTATGGACCCATGTTTCGTCCATTGTTACGAAACGAGACAAAAAGTTTCAGAATCTTCTTGAAACTTGTCCAACAATATCTTCGAAATGTCAAGTCGATTTTGTTTCTGACTTTTCTCATATTCAAAGATTGTTTCAATATGGATTGAATACTTCCATATGAAATTTCTTCTCCCGTTTCTGGAATTAAGTATCGGATGGTAACTCTTCGATCGCTCAATACACTTTTCTCGACTTTCGCAACATTTTCTTGGGTGACTGACGTCGATGGACGGCCGCTACGATGTTCGTCTTCCGTGCTCGTTCTCCCTACTCGAAATTGAGAAGCCCACCTTGCGTCAGTGGAACACGGCGGAGCAGACTCTCCTACTGTTGCCTCCAAATCGCAATGAATCTCTTGCGTCGTTAACTTTTTTAAACAAAGGTATTTAATAACGGCTCGCACTTCGTTTTTCTCCATTTTCGAGAACACGTTCTGACACGAAGCATTCAGAAAAAAAACAAAAGAGAATCGAAGATTTTTTTCTTTATTAATATTACAAATATGTATCTGAGCTATGCCTGCCAGTATTTTTTTTTCTTACCAAGGAGTATGTCGTTCTCACTTCTTTTTGATCCTTCCTAGTATTAGAGTCACTAACTAAAAACAAGTACATAGGTGTAACATCGAACAAGTCATGTTGGTATGTACGTGTCAGATTTAGAACCTGCAATCTTGTTGTTTATTATTATCTACTGTCACGGGTCTATTCACGGGTTAACAGTCTCTGCAAAGAGGAACCTGGACCCTGATTAACGAAACACAGCGACAGCGGACGCGACAGCAGCTATCGCGCAGCCAAGGCACTACTGGTGGCACATCGCCAAAAAAAAAAATACAACGTAAGACATGCGCTCACCTTTTGCTACTTGTAGCGTAGCTACTAGTGCCAGCAGCGATAATTTTGTAGTTTGTATGTAATTTTAAATTCATTAATCGCTCGGCAGAGGGTGCGTCAGAGATAATCAGCTGTTTTATCGCTATCGTAAATATATATATATATATATATATAACAAATATGTAATACCAAAATGACGTTTGAGAGTGGCATCCGCGTGATTTACGCCTGTCACAAACCATATGCGACATACGTAATTAGCCCTTCAGTCTTTTGATAGGCTTGCGCGAGGACGTGGTCCAACACGCAGAGGCTATATGCGTTATTATTATATTTATTTATTTCAGGTAACCAATACCGTAAATACAAATACCTTATAGACTAACATACATAATAACTTAAACATAAATAACTTTTACGGCACGGTTGGTGCAGTGGCTGATACAGTCGACTGCTGCACACCGGGTCGTGGGTTCGATTCCCACACGGAACAAATATTTGTACGATCTGCAGGTAGTTGTAGACCCGGAAGTCTGGGTGTGTATTGTGTGTGGAATTTGTGTTTGTAAACGCACCCACGACACAGGAGAAATCCTAGTGTGGGGCAACGTTTTTAAAAATCAAACAAACAAAACAAACAAACTGAGTGGCTAAGTGATTGGTTTTCAGCGCTAAGTTTCGAAATTAATTATTTTTCACGCATTTTGTTTCTCTTATTTTAACACAAAAAGAAAACTGAACCTTGCCTGCCCATTTGCTTACCCCAGAATTCTGAATATGATTTCAATCGCTCATATGGGACCCCTCCTTAATAGTAGGGTAGTCAATGAAGCGTGCAGTACTTTGACACCCGTTCACGTCACACATAAACGTTCAAATTTCGATTGAAAATATGTTCACGCTAAAATATGTTGCTGTAATGTTTATTTATTGCATAGAAATCAGTTTTGATGGACTTGGGTTGCGTAAAGATCGCCCCTTTATCACTACGTATTACCTTCTTCTGGATCTAGTCCAAATTTCCGTCAGCACCGGTTTCGAGCCGGTGGCATACAATATTAATGATATAACATACTGGTGTTGCTCCCTGTTGCCTGTAGTTTTGGCCATTTAGGAGACCCATCTTTTGAGTGGCGAGTCACCATCTGTCACAGAATTTCACTTTAAAGGTTGAAAAAGAGACGCCGTTGCTTCCGTATTTCTTAAACTTTTCGTTTTATGTAAACACCCTTTGCAATAGACCTTTTTTTTTTATTGGTGCCCAGTGGAAATTCTACATGAACTTCCTTCCGGGGAAGGGCGAAGGGGTATGCCGGACTCTTACTGGCTAAAATCACTGGAGCGGTCATCTTCGGCACGTAAGGGAGGCTCCAGGTCGCTCGGTGTGGGCACGCAGATTCCCCAATCTACGCACCCGCGAACCCAGAGGTCCCCCGCCTTATTGCTACGGCAGGGGGTTTGGGCGTATGGGAACTAGGCACCAGGGCGGTTGTTGCCCCGGCGCCTTCTCCTCCTTCTTCGAGCGGGACCGGCCCTCTCCCAATCCCGCTCTGCAATCTCCTTCTGGAGCATGACTCTCTCACAGAAGGAGACCACTGTTGCAATAGACCTAGCTCTTACAATAACCTTATACCTCTGGGGACAATCCGTGACTTCATTTTATAGTGCGGCTATGGAGATTCCCCGGATTACATCATAGATAAAAATGCTCTAAAGAGCCTCTGCGTGTTGGACCCAGCGTAAGCCTATAAAAAGACCGGGTTTCCCCTAACAGGGGGATATAATGATAATAAAATTGTTTATTCAGGAAAAGTTCAATACATTTTACAATAAGTATCGTACAATTAAAATATATCATTCACTTACTAGTGGTATTAGAAGAAGCTATACAAAAGTATAGTTAGAACAAAGTTATGGTGCAATCATCAATCTTATTGAGAAACGTACTGATCATGGCAATGTCCCACTAGAACTACTTGAATCATAGAAGTAGAATACTGCGTGATTCCTGAAAAAGAATAGTCCACCCATCACCATCCATAGATGTCTTAAAAGGTGATTATGTGGATGGGCAGCAGCATCCTCCCAAGTGCTTAAAATAACATAGTGTGATCATCAATCCACCTGCCAAGCGTTGTAATTATTTACACTAATTAATAAAGAAGAGCCAAAACGGGCAGATTTTAATTATTTAATATAATTAAAATCTGCCCGTTTTGGCCAACCTAGTCAGTTTTTCCGGTTCATAATGTTAAATTGTTATAATTACGTGTGTGTGTACATACTATATGATTTATTATTAAGTTTCTACCTTGTAACCTGCTATATATTTAGAGCTATGATAAGATTATGGTTCTATCTTATTTAACTTTTGAATGTGTATTCAGTTCTGATAGTTTCTGTTCAAAGCTAAATCTTTTATTGTGATTAACATGTGGCCAATGTTTGATAATGTCGATATAGCAAAAAAGACCTGCCCTTCACCTTGTGGGTATTTATTGTTAGGCTTGCATGCAATATTAAAGTGAAGCAATGTTGAATCTCTTAGTCTGAACAAGATAGACAGAATCTTCCTTTGATCTTTCCATTTGAAAATACAGGAGCTATGTTATTGCTTATTTATATGTTATGATCTATACAAATAAATCAAATTGAAGTGTCTGTTTGTAATGTTAAAATAACAGCTATTTACTAAATGCATATGAAAGTATATACGGTACATATAACAAAAAACAATTATTAAATTTTATGTCTGCCTGTCTGTCTGTCTGTTTGTTCCGGGTAATCTCCGAAACGGCTAGGCCGATTTTGACGGGACTTTCACTGGCAGATAGCTGATGTTTTAAGGAATAACTTAGGCTACTTTTATTTTAGAAAAATAATTAGGTTTCCGCGCAAAAAAAGCCTTTGAAATCCAATATCTATATTCTATGTCAAGTGTCGAAGTACTCTAAATTTCTTTTAAATTAAATGCGGGTGAAACTGCGGGTCCCAGCTAGTACAATATATATATATATATCCGTTCACATTCAGGTCGCTAGTGATGATGTATAAAACTCTTTTATTCTCATTTACAGATACATGTAACTTGTTTATATTTGATATTATTGGTTTAATAATTATTTATATATCGCCAACCCGCCTGCCAAGCGTGGCGATTATGGCAAAACCCCCCAATGAGCTCAAAACACATCCATATCGGTGGTTGTGATGATCTTTGGGGGAGGCCTGTGTCCAACAGTGGACTTCATTAGGCCGAAATGAATAAAGAAGAAAGATTTGAATATTTGTAACGAATAAATTCAAAAACTACTGATCCGATTTCAAAAATTCTGTCACCATTAGAATGCTACATTATCTTTGAGTAACATAAGCTATATTTATTACTATTATTACAATTTAGAGGCCCCTACTAAAACTTCAGTAATTTAACCCAAGGTGTATAAAAATTCACCATAAAATGTCTTTCATCGCATGCGCTGCGGAAACTATTCATGATAGAACAAAAAATGTTCAACAATATTAAAGAACATATCAGTATCTACAAAAAACTTTGTCATACCATATGTACACACATTGTAGTTATGTAACTATAACTTATTTTTATATTAATATTCTTTATTCATGAACAATTTACAATTGTGTCTGAATGTGGCACAAAATTAAATTACAATAAAAATCACACAATAAAAAACGAAACCTGTAGGTATACAAATAAAAACCTGTAGGTACAAGGCAAAATAACAATAAAAGTTAAAACGTATAAAAAACAACGCAGAAATTTCGATTAAATAAGATTTTAGACAATTCAATTATTAAAAATGACAGAAATACCCAGCTAAAATTAGAACAAAAATAACTAAAATATGATGTAATTATGAGGTGGGCCTATATATCACATACTATTTAATCTTAAAATCATCTACTGAATAAAAGCACCCTTCTAGCAAAAGCTTTTTTAGTCTACTTCTGAAAATATTTGGACTATCAATCGTTTTCAAGTCAACAGGTAGAGAGTTGTATAATTTAACTGCTTGATACCGACAACCATGTATCGCAACATTCAATTTCGGACATAGTGGGGCCTCCAGATCTTTCCTTCTTGTGTTTAATCGTAGTGCTCTTTGTACTGGCGTTTCATACTTGAAGGGATTCCGGATAACGTCCATAAGAACCACCAAAATGTAGAGGCTAGGAAGAGTTAAAATTTTAAGACTCCTAAAATGAGCTTTGCACGATTCCCACGGAGGTATCCGTACCATAGTTCGAATGGCACGTTTCTGGATCACGAATCATCATCATCATCATTTCGGCCGAATGAAGTCCACTGCTGGACACAGGCCTCCCACAAAGATGTCCACAACGACCGATATGGATGTGTTGTGGGCTCATTGGGGGGTTTTGCCATAATCGCCACGCTTGGCAGACGGGTTGGCGATCGCAGTTGAGTTGGTAATGTACTCGAAGGACGCTGCTGCCCATCCTCCGGCTAATCCCTTAGTCGACTTTTACGACACCCATGGGAGGACATGGGGTGGTGGCATTCTGAGCCGGCACCACACGGCAAGAAGGCACGAATGCTCTATTTATATTATAGTCGTAACTGTTACCCCAAAATTTGACACTATACCTAAACTTTGACTCAACCAAAGCGTAGTAGACCATTTTGAGTTGTTCAATATTCACCTCATCTCTTAAGCTTCTTAGGGCATAACAGGCTGAACTTATTGAATTCTCGATTGACTCCAATTCGGCTTTCCAGTTTAAAAATTGATCAATATGAACCCCCAGAAATAAAACACTATCAGTGAATTCTACTTTCAATCCGTTACTTATGATGTCCATATTTACATGCCTGCGAGCGGTCGTTCGGAATAATATAGCGTTCGTTTTATTTATATTTAATTTTAATTTGTTAACACGAAACCATTCATTAAATGCCAAAAGTGCATTATTGAGTTTAAACTGAAGTTCCCGTGAGCTGGTAGCTGGTATTATTGCGTTTGTATCGTCTGCATAAATTATTAGTTTTATGTCTGGAATTGTATTAGTAATAAAATTTATAAGATCATTCAAAAAAATAATAAACAAAATTGGACCTAATATTGAGCCCTGTGGAACTCCACGTGTTACTTTAATCAACTTAGATTTAGTCACAACTTCTTGTCCGTTTACAATATTCTTAATTTCGACAAATTGTTTTCTATTGCTTAAATATGATTTTAAGAGGCTTAAAGCATTACCCCTAATTCCGTAAAATTCTAATTTATCAAGAAGGATCTCATGATCAATCGTGTCAAATGCAGATGATAGGTCTAGAAATAGACCTGCTACTTTCATTTTCCTGTTTAAATTGCCTAACACTTCATGTAATAGCAAGTCAATCGCATCGACCGTACCCAGACACTTCTGATAGCCGAATTGGCGTTCATTTAGAATCTTGTTTAAAGACAAGTGTGATACTATTCTATCTTTTAAGAGCTTTTCGTAGTTTTTTGATAGAATAGGTAGCAACGAAATTGGCCTATAGTTCTTAGGATCAGTTTTCTCACCTTTTTTGTAGATAGGGATAACTCTGGCTATTTTTAGTTGATCTGGAAAGGTATGCTCACTGATGCAATTATTAAGAAAGTCAGATATTGGTTCAGCAAGGAGATCAATATTTTCTTTTATTATTGTGGTTGGTACTCCATCATAACCATAAGATTTTTTCATTTCCATCCTCTTTATGATGAATTTAATCTCATTCCCGTCCGTTAGTCTCATTTCCATGTCAGTATGAACTCTATTTGAGTGTTCGCCCAGTAATTTAACTGACGAGGTTTTATTTGTATTGGAATTTATCTCATAAGTACCATAGTCAAAAACAATCGCAAACATGTCAGCTACTTCCTGGGTGTCATTTACAATTTTATCATTAATTTTCAGCAAATAATTATCATTATTCCTAATATTACTCTTATTCCTATGTCTGTTAACTGTATTCCAGATTTGTTTTGTCTTGTTTTTTATTTTAAAAGTTGATACGCATGTCGATCAAAATCTATGCTTAAATTTACTCGACATTTATCCAAAAAATTTTAAATAAAATATCCAGCCGTGCGAAGTCAGGACGAGCCGCTAGTGGTAACATATGTCCACTCATTGTAGTGATCTTTGGGCGGCCTATGTTCAGCAGTGGACGTCCATAGCATGATGTGTTAGCAGAAGTACGCCGATTGATAATTGTCACGGTCTTCTTCTTTTCGTGTGGCTACCAGCCAACCTTGTGTCAATTGTTCAAGCCACCCAAAAGCCCCCGACTTGGATTAACGACTGCCGTTTAATGACAACAACTAGGACCGACAATTTTACATGCCCTCCGATGCACGGAGGCGTTCAGTTCAAATACCACTATGCGGTCACCCATCCATAAACTGACAGCGCCAAGCGTCACTTAACTTCGCCGATCGTTATCAGTATAGAGGAAAGACCATAATATAAAAAAAACATAATATATGCATGCATAAAACTAGCCTGATAGTTAAAGAGAAAGCCAGCCTCGATATTAACGATAATTACAAACAGTATATATTAACAGTAGAATTAATAAGCCGTTACCAAGATTTACAGGTTCCACTGAGAGCAAACGCGATAAATCCGCAGCAAAAACTGCTTTAAAATAAAATTCAAAAAAGCGAAATTAATAGTATCGAGTGCATAATGCGGTCCAGTTGCGGGGACGCGTCGCAAACACATTAATTTACGACGAGAGTCGCTGCAGACCACTGTTGCGCCACAATCGCGCCGCAGCCGCTGGCGGATTGACGACGGCGGTAATTAACCGGATTTAACGATTAATGTTGTTTTGGTGTAATGCGGTCGACGGCGCGCGTGATGAGCGAGCTCGGCATCTGTGCGACGAACAATTAAATTACTCGGCAAATTAAAATGTCTGCCTAAATAGATGTGCGGGAATCGGGCTGTGTTTTTGACGGAATAAATTATCTTATAAGAGGCATTGAAAGCTCGTAGGGGTCGTTGCCATACGGCCACTACACAGATCAGTCGAACTTCAAGGTTAAGTGGCACTTGACGCGGTCATGGTCTGGATGGGTGATTGTTCTTTACACATCGAACCTTTAGTTTAGCTTCAACATGGCTATTCTGTAAGAACTAGTGAGTGAAATCTGTAATGTCGTATTGTTTTCCCTACTTTTCACTGCGGATTCAGAAGTGAGTTTGCTAGTGAGTTCTTACAGAATAAGCACTACAGTTCTCGGTTTTACTGGCACCACATGGATAATGGACGGAGAATAAACGGAGATGTTACAACACGATTTTTCATTATTTGTGATAGAACCTATCTTTCCATCTTAATATTTTGAACGAACGCCTGAGGTCCGGTTTGTTTTAAACAAAGAATAATATAAGTTACGCTCAGTTTCAACGAAAAACGTAACTCGTTAAAGATACATTTCATAATATTTCTACATTTCACAAGCAGATAACGATTACTGATGATGAAAACACTAAAACCTTGTTTAAAGACCCAAGTGTTTAACTTTCACTATACAAACTATCTATACAAATAAATCAGATTGAAGTGTCTGTTTGTAATGTAAAAATAACAGCTTTTTACTAAATGCATATACGGTATACCACCACCCCATCTCCTCCCGTGGGTGTCGTAAAAGTCGACTAAGGGATTAGTCGGAGGATGGGCAGCAGCGTCCTTCGAATACATTAACAACTTAACTGCGATCGCCAACCCGTCTGCCAAGCGTGGCGATTATGGCAAAACCCCCCAATGAGCCCACAACACAGCCATATCGGTCGTTGTGGTAATCTTTGGGGGAGGCCTGTGTCCAGTAGTGGGCTTCATTCGGCCGAAATGATGATGATATACGGTAGATACAACAAACAAAAACAAATTTTTAAATTTTTTGGCTTACTGTTTGTTCCGGTTAATCTCCGAAACGGCTGGACCGATTTTGACGGGACTTTCACTGGCAGATAGCTGATTTTATAAGGAATAACTTAGGCTACTTTTATTTTAGAGAAATAATTAGCGTACCGCGCATAAAAATTAATACCCATGAAATCCAAAATATATATTCTATGTCAAGTGTCTACGTCGGAGTACTCTAAATTTATTTGAAATAAAACGCGGGTGAAACCGCGGGTCCCAGCTAGTTTTAAATAAAACGCGGGTGAAACTGCAGGTCGCAGCTAGTTAATAATATATAATAGTGCGAGCAATACTAGATATTTGAAACAATAGATATGATAAGTGATTAAATATGAATACGCTGAATTTGGGTTCCAGCTGAAAATCATCGTTAGGTGGCTGACCAAGTACCAAACTATATAGTTTCTATAATTTTGTATCTGTGCACGATGTGAACGTTTTTATGTCACCTTTCACTTAGTTCTATAATTGTTGTTTTTATTATAATAAAACACTTATAAACGGATTAAATCCCTTATTATAGTTTTGATTGTTTTTCTTAACGCTTCGAACATTCGTGGTCTCGAAGAATTAAATCAGATGTAGACGCCTAAGATGGCTACAACGACCAGTATGGTATTGAGTTGTGGGCCTATTGCGGGGTTTTGCTACAATCGCCACGCTTGGCAGACGGTTTGGTGATTACAGTTGAGTTATAAATGTACACAAGGGTGCTCCTGCCTATCCTCCGGCTTATCCCATAGTCGCCTTTTACGACACCCACGGAATGAGAAGGGGTGGTGTTATTCTTAGCCAGCAACACACGACAATATAGCCTCTATTAACTTCTTCAGCTAAGTGTGAGTCTATGACAGTTAGCTGTAGCTATAGCAGGCATCAATGGCAATTTCTATGGGTATTCGATAGAAATACATCCACATTTAAAATTGTCATATTAAATATTTTACGCTATAAATTCACATCTCTATTATTTCTCGCCTCTTCGTTCTAGTCTCTTTGATTACGTCGTAGAGCAAATAAAACAAATAAACAGCTCTTTTGTCAGCGCGGCAGAAGTGCGCAATCAGCGTGGCCCGAATAAACGCTGACGATAGAGAAACACTGGTTAAAATAGCACGGTTAAAATGAGTCTGTCCTCTGCTAGTTGATACTGATGTTGCTTGAGTGTGTGATTATGGAACGAAAATGTCAAACAGTAAAAGAATTTTGAACTCGCTATTGACGTCTGATTTACGAGAATTAACTATGTCATAAAATGAAACCAGAAGCTGGGATAATTCAAAACTGGACTTTCACAGTAATAAAGATGATGAGAAGAGAATTACTAATGGCCGGATTATATGCATTCGCATATTTGTATATGCATTTGCCTATTTTTATATACTAATTCGTAAATATTTTATCGTACAAATTCGTGGCATGTTTCTTTAAAATTTTCACTTTATCAACTAGAACAGCACGAAAATGTACATACACAATTTAATACGTAGATACATTTTCCTATTGTTGTAATATAACAATATTTATGCAGTAATGTCTTAGGTTTTCGCGATTATTCCTCATTATAATGAAACACTTTTAAACGGATTATATCGCGTATATCTCGTATAGGTTCTTGTTTTTCCTGACGTTTCGAACACTGCAGCAGGGTTCGTGGTCGCAAGATAATTGAACCCTATTGCAGTTAAGTGTTTTATTATAATTTGTAGGTACTTACAGCTACATATAATCTTACTAATGATCCTGTTTCAAATTTCATTAAGTACAAAGTTGTTAACGTTTTCAAGAATAAAATAACAACATCTCATTGAAAATGCAGTAAATAAAGTGATTTGTTTTAATTTTATTGATGCTGTATTTTTTGTAAAAGAACATTCTAGATGTTTACTACTGAACAAAGGCCAACCCTTAGGTTGATAACGATACAGTTGGTGCAATGGCAGATAAATTGACTGCTGCGCTCCGGGTCGCGGGTTCGATTCCCGCACGGCACACAGTTAGGGTCTGGGATTCTGGGTTTATTGTGTGTGGAATTTGAATCTTTAAACGCCGACTGCCGCCGCTGCCAGCGCTGTGGTTAGGTTAGGTAGAGTCGCCTTTTACGACATAAATGGGAGCAGATCAAGTGCTGATATATTCTTAAACCAGGCACCATACGGATATTGGAAAATGTTTGGTGATTCTTTTACATATTTCGAGCATTCATAATGCATATCTGCATGCGTATCCTAATCTTTTTAAGTTATATGCAATCCAATCCATGTGGTGTCCGGATTAAGAATATAGCACCACTCCATCTCCTCCCGTGGGTGTCGTAAAAGGCGACTAAGGGATTAGCCGGAGGATGGGCAGCAGCGTCCTTCGAGTACATTATCAACTCAACTGCGATCACCAACCCGTCTGCCAAGCGATTGATGATGATTATGGCAAACCCAATGAGCCCACAACACACCCATATCGGTCGTTGTGGTGATCTTTGGGGGAGGCCTCTGTCCAGCAGTGGGCTTCATTCGGCCGGAATGATGACATATTACACGCAGTAAGTTAAATCAAAACAAATATTATTTTTCGCTGGAACGCTATGCTGCGAGCATAATCTAAGATATATTGAGAATTAAAGCTATTACTAGATTTAAGTTTTACAAAATAGGGGTGAGAGATGGGTCTCCTACTAAATATTACCATAATCACCGCTTTTAGCAAAGGGATTGGTGATCGCAGTTAATAATAATTGTTATAAAAATAAAAAATACTTTTTTACGAGCGCTCAAGAAGATGCTGCTTCCATCTTTCTTACATATACTGGAGACCAATTTAACGCTACCAACGGGAAGTGAAATTTACGGGTAATATCCTCTGCAAGAAAGAACCCGGTTTTTTAATAAGCTACGTGAAAACGCAAGTGCCCTTTAAATCAATTAATTCTAAAATATAAAGGAACACTAACCGGGGCGTTTCTACAGCGGAAGTACATGAATACATAGTAAGGTCTCAGGTTTTCGCGATTATTACTCATTAAAATAAAACAATTTTAAACGGATTATATCGCGTACATTATAGATTTTTGTTACATAGCTGACGTCAAGCATAGACGCTCCACAAAGTCTGCAGTGTGTGAACATGCCTTAGGTAAACCGAACCATTATCTTCGTTTTGATCAACCTCAAGTCCTCGCGAAAGAGAACCGATATGTGCCCAGAACGTTTCGTGAGGCTATTGAAATTAAAAAATATCCTAATTTTAATAGAGAAGATGGTTGGCAAGTACCACTGTGCATCGAAACTAATTTCTGATCAAAATTGCACGGTAGATAAAATAAAATAACTTTTTAAAATCTGTAACGACGCCTGTCACCTTAGTCATCCTGCGACCACGAACCCTGCAAAGTGTTCCAAACGTCCGGAAAAACAAAAATCTATAATATACGCGATAGAATCCGTTTAAAAGTGTTTCATTTAACATGAATACAATCACAGATAAGGTGTGCTGCAATACGTTTAACATGCACTGAAAACTGAAAAAATATAACGTAATAAATGGCGGCCTTTCAACCTTGTATGAAATTCTGCGGCAGACGATGACTTGCCACTCACAATTAGAGCCCCTAACAGCCATTAGTATTTATTATTATTACTGTACTTAACACTTTCAAAGATCATAAGCGTAGTGTTGTAATCTAAGAATTGTTTGCTTATACCAAGTACAAGATTCTAACAATGTTTGAAGTTCTATTAAAACTTTGAGGCGAATCGTTTGTAGTTTTTAACAAAGAAGAGAGTAGGTTACAGTTGTTTATACAGTCATGTCTATTTTGTAAGACAGTTATGTGGAGTACTGCTTGCTTTATAGTGTACTAGTGACGAGTTACGTGATAGTAAATGAGAACAAAGGGATTTGGAGATAGTGGAAGTAAATATTTAGTAGAACATTTTTGAAAGCGGTAATTTAGGTATTTAAGTACCTTTTTTCAAGTTGCCTAACACTAGGATTTCTCCTGTACCGTGGGTGCGTTAACAGATACAAATTCCACATAAAGACACCCAGACCCGGAACAACTACCTGCAGATCGAACAAATATTTGTTCCGCGACCCAGAACGCAGCAGCCAACTGTTTCAGCCACTGCACCGACCGAGCTCAAGTGATAGTTAATATAAGCTTATAAAACAGAATATAATCATTTCGGCCGAGTGAAGTCCACTGATGGACACAGGCCTCCCCCAAAGATCACCACAACGACCGATATGGGTGCGCTATAGACTCATTGGAGGGTCTTGCCATAATCGCCACGCTTGGCAGACGGGTTGGCGATCGCAGTTGAGTTGTTAATATACTCGAAGGACGCTGCTGCCCATCCTTCGGCTAATCCCTTAGTCGACTTTTACGACACCCACGGGAGGAGATGGGGTGGTGGTATTCTGAGCCGGCACCACACTTTATAAAAATAGCATTTGGTGTTATTTAAATTAAATATATGGGAAGATGAAATCATAGCGGTAGCGGGAAGAATTTGAACTAGGGCGGCACAGGATAGGACGAAATGGAGGGAATTAGAGGAGGCCTTCGTCGCGGGACGAACGGACATCAATAAATATATATCATAAGCTGTGTACACTAAGCGATTTTGTAAATGTCTGAAACACGGCTATAAAAAAAAATACAAAAAATGCAAAGTTGACCACAGACCGATATAAACCTAAAAAATCCTCACGAGCTTAAGCTGTTCTACAAATTACAGATTCCAAACAAGATCAAGTTCAAGAAACTGAATTAAATACTGGTTTTGACATTTAAGGTGTTAAAAATATGACCAAGGCAATTCACACAAACATCGCACTCGTCAGCCTTCGCTCGGCTTTCTGTGTGACTTGCAGTTTATGATATTTTATATTACCTGAGTAATTTAAATAATTGTAATAAAACACTTTTAAACGGATTCTATCGCGTCTATTTTAGATTTTTGTTTTTATAATTATTTAAGTTTTAAATAATTGTCTGAAACAGGTATGTAAGTTAAGTACTTAATCTCTTTTTAAGTACTTTTTTCTATAGACAAGCTAAGTTTTCATTAATCGTAACTTTAGAAACAAAACAGTGGTTTGTAAAAGTAATCTATACATGTAATCAGGATTTATATATGAAGTAATTCTATGGTGGACGTTTATGTTCAACACTGGAAGTTGATAGCCTGATAAGAATATAATGGATAAGATTTGTACCTTTTTTATTGGTCCTCAAAGGAATTTCATCATTAACTTCCTTCGCCCCGAGGAAGGGTGAAGGGGCATGCCGGATTTCTACTGGCTAAAAATACTGGAGCGGTCATTTTCGGCAACGAAGGTGGGCTTCAGGTCCTCGTCAGATCACACTAGAGCCACCCATGGTACCACACTTTTAGGCACGTCTCAGAGGGGATGACTACGCGGTCAATCCCTCATCACTTCCCGCATAGGGAAGGTGACTCTAAAAATATCGCGCCCCCCCAGGCACTTCTCGTGGAAGATTTTAAATGATCTCCCCAAGCCCCGTTGTGTGCTGTGCTGCGCACACGGCTGCACGTGACCACGTGCGCGCCACCGTCTTCCCGGGGGTGGCTTAGCACGCAGACTCCCCAATCTGCGAACCGGTGACCCCCGAGGCCCCCTGCCATACCGACGGCAGCGGGAAGATTTGTAATAGATAAAGGAAAGCATACTTGTACCTACTGATGATGCTGCGCACATGATAATCATCGGTATAAAATTACAAAACCTTTAAATATTTTAATCTTTTTTCTTGTCCTTTGGTGTGGTTAGTTGTGTCAAAGTTGTATAAGCTGCCCAAAGGACTTGGCTTAACAACTGCCGTCTAATGACAATATCCGGAAATGATGATGATCCATGCCCTCCGAAGCACGGAGATGCTCAAATACCACTAACCTAACCTAACTATCGTTTGCTAATAATTAATGTAAAGAGCTGCTGTCATACGAGTCTTGATTAAGTTTCTTTAAGATGAAATCTCAAGTGCGCGCCGAAAATGTACCGATATAATTGTGCGTTTTAAATTGGTACATGGGTTATGGGACTGTCCAACTTTCCTAGCCAAAATAAAGTTAGAAGTTCCACGAGCTGGCAGTCGTCTTTATAACAGAAAGACCTTTCTTTTGCCCCGATGCCGAACCAACGTAGGGCAACATTCACCCTTGTATCGAATAGTTTCTAGCTATAACTGTGTAAGAACATCTTCTCACATCTTTACTGGTTCTTTGGCCTCGGCCAAATTAAATATGGATAAGTTTTTTTTCTTATAGTTAATAGATTTAAGTTACTACTTTTAATCTATACAAATAAATAAAATTGAAGTATCTGTTTGTAATGTTAAAATAACAGCTTTTTACTAAACGCATATGAAAGTATACACGGTACCTACAACAAAAAAACTATTTTAATTATTTTTGTCTGTCTGTCTGTCGGTCTGTCTGTCTGTCTGTCTGTCTGTTTGTTCCAGGTAATCTCCGAAACGGCTGGACCGATTTTGATGGGACTTTCACTGGCAGATAGCTGATGTTATAAGGAATAACTTAAGCTACTTTTATTTTAGAAAAATAATTAGGGTTCTGCGCAAAAAAAATTAACTCTTTAAATCCAAGATATATATTCTATTTCAAGTGTCTATGTCGAAGTACTCTAAATTTCTTTTAAATTAAACGCGGGTAAAACCGCGGGTTCCAGCTAGTCCTATATAAAAACCAAAATAGAAAGTCACGGTAACCGTTACTTAGTCACGATGTGTTCACTACGTATTTTACTTTGTATTAATTACTCTTGGCTCGTTTTTCCTGTCACACCCGAGTTGTGAAATAATAAAAAAAAGGTCACCCATCCATAGACTGACCTTGTCCAGCGTTGCTTAACCTCATTGATCAGTTGAGTGCAACTAGCTATGGCGCCACATATTAAATATAAATATTTATTCATACAGATATTACATATTACCTCTTAATTTAAACGTGTTTAGTCTTTAGAAACGAAATCGCGACTAAAGTGATTGCCTATTGTGCTTAAGACCATGGGCCCAGAAGCGGACTGTAAATATTGTAAATGTGTATCAGCTTTTAGTTTTGTAAATGTATATATAATCTAACGGCCGAATGAAGTCCACTGCTGGACACAGGCCTCCCCAAAGATCACCACAACGACCGATATGGATGTGATGTGGGCTCATTGGGGGGTTTTGCCATAATAATATATATAATAAAAATCCATAAAAAGTACGCCACGCTATTACAATGAATACAAATTGCTCAAAATATTCGATGTGCAATAGATACTGCGTACTTCTACATGGCTCTTTAGAGCTTTACGAGGGATTGACTGATGCTATGCCAATTTTAGTTTCAAATAAAGCCAGTATAATTCCTCTGTTTTTCGTTTTGTTTTTTGTCGAATTGCACCGGTTTTCAGACCGTGTGGTGTCCGGATTAAGAACATAGCACCACTCCTAACTCCTGGATGTCGTAAACGGCAACTAAAGTAGTCTAAACCAGAGGGATGGGCAGCAGCGTCCCTTCTGTGGCACAGCAGCTTACCAACCCGCCTGCCAAGCGTGGTGAGTTCTGGCAATTTCCCTCCAAAATGACAACATGCTTCTGGAAATCTATGGGGGAGGCCTTTGGTCAGCATTGTTCGTTACTTGGCCGATATGATGATAATGCACCGGGTTTATTCTAATTGCATCGACTTCGGAATCGTTTCAGATATTAGAATGCCGTTTTTTGGTTCATCGTCTAACTAAGAATCATTTCGGCCGAATGAAGTCCATTGCTGGACACAGGCCTCCCCCAAAGATCACCACAACGACCGATATGGCTGTTGGCTTGTGGGCTCAATGGGGGGCAAAATTGCCATAATCGCCACGCTAATCCCTTGGTCGACTTTTACGACACCCACGGGAGGAGATGGGGTGGTGGTATTCTGAGACGGCATGTATATGTTATTGGAATTAGTGTTAATTTAGCTATGTATAAAGTATGTTTAATGCAAATGCATCCTTCTGTCCATTTGAATCCAATACTTCCGGATCGGTAAAATAGTTATGATTAGTTATTATTATTAGTATTCAGCTTTGTGCACATAAATCAAATTGGGCTAATATCAAAAATCAAAATCTCTAGTTTAAATATGAGAAATTTATAAAAAATCTGTTTTTTTGAACTAAGTTTTAATATGAGTTGGTCGTAAATACGTAATGAGAGTTAAAAAAAGTTAGTTCAGCGACAGAGCGGACTCCCAGGAGGGACATAAGTTCAACAGAGCGGGACTGCGCCAAAGAGGGCAGAGGTACGCGAGTGGATATACCTCATAGTAACGGATTTTTACAGTTGAGTGTAAATCCTGAATATGATCCCAGTTATACTGACACAGTACTAAACAAATTGTGTTCATTTGATGAATTACTCGTAACTAGCTGTGTTCGCTGTATAGCTGTGTGTATTGCCGTGTGGTGCCGGCTCATTGCCGTGTGGTGCCGGCTCAGAATGCTACCACCCCATCTCCTCCCATGGGTATAGTAAAATTAGCCGGAGGATGGGCAGCAGCGGCCTTCGAGTACATTAACAACTCAACTGCGATCGCCAAACCGCCTGCCAAGCGTGGTGATTATGGCAAAACCCCCCAATGAGCCCACAACACATCCATATCGGTGGTTGTGGTGATTTTTGGGGGAGGCCTGTGTCCGCGGTTTCACCCGCTGCGTTTAATTTAAAATAAATCGTATTATTTAAAAATAATTTGGAGTACTTTGGCATAGATAGTTGACATATACAGTGAGAGAGATAGATTAGTGTCTCCTTGTCGAACGTGAGGACAATGAATATGATGTCTGTTTTTGAGTCGCTTGCTTTAAGTTGCATAGTATTATTCGTTTTAGCAAGACCAGTCTTTCTTACGTCATCCGTTGTAAACTTTTACTCCAGTGTCCTAAAGTAGCGCTCCTTTCACCACTATCTTCTGGCACATATGTCTCAGATTTATAGCCCCCATGATTCAGCCACGCTGCATGTCTCCATATCTAACACTACCATCTCTTACCTCATTGTCCTGAACCAGCGCTCCCGGCTCCTTACTACCTACGTACACATACGTCACGAGATTTATAGCGCTCCTGATACAGCCACGCTTTATGTCTCGCGCGAATTGTTTTTACCAATCCCCTGTTTATTTTGAATCGCAATTTATATGGGTGTCGGTGGTGGATAGCGTGCTTTATTGATGCGGATCGAAATTGAGCATGAGTGAGTAAACAATTTTAAGTGACGTTTTTATGGCGAAAATTGTATTGGAATTCTCTGATGCCTCCCTCATAGATTTCCACAATTGTGACATCATTTTGGGATGAGTTTGCCAGTACTCACCATGCTTGGCAGGCGGGTTGGTAAGTGCAGTATGGCTACTGTCCCACAGCAGAGCGAGAATTTGCTGCCCATCCCTCTGGTTAAAGTCCCTTAGTCGCCTTTTACGACATCCACGGGAAGAGATGGAATAGTGCTATATTCTTAATCCGAGCACCACATTGAAATTTATGGTAATTAAGATTCATACTCTATGTAGATTTTCTCTTATTGCAAAACCCACTAAACTTATCTCCTGCCAGAAAAAAACGGTCCACAGACATGATTTTAAATCTTAAAGGCACTAGCGACACCCATGTAATTAGAAAATAATAATATAATGATAATTGCTGCCTGAAATCGTGTCCGTATAAAAGAAGACGGAAATATAGGAGCTATATCTACCCCAATTTTAATTTTAAAGTGCAATAATTTCCCAGATTCCCAATATACGGGAGAAGTTTATCCTCTATCGCTAAGTCGTACGATTTACATACTACGAAAAATAACGAGCCAAAAATACGTTTTCCCCTAAGGTACTCCCAAACCAACAATAAACATTAATTACATCTTTGGTCTATTCCACGAAGTCTTTACCATAAAAGTTGACCTCTGCGAAATTCTACAATAATGTAGACAAATTAAACTGTAATTCAAGTATAGTTTATGATAATAATTAAGTTTTGAGTAGCAAATGGAATTAACATCAGAATTTTGTATTAGTTCAAAGTCACTAGTTAATTATATCATTGAATTTTTTATCTTGTCTAGACATAAAATTTATATAATCCATCTTCATTGTAATATTAATGTGTTTTTTCATGTAAATGTGTTGATAAGCGATGAAAAATAAAAAGTCGAATGCGTAATAAATTGCCTCCTTGTAACTAATGTCTTTGCTTGAAATCCCAGATTTTGTCTCTCAAAATAAATCTATCTGTTTGGGATTAGAGTTGCATGCATTGGCAATTTGTTACGTAGGTCCTGTAAGACCATTTAATATATCATATCATATCATCTGAAGGGGTAGGCACAGGTATGTGCTCTTATTTTATTACTATAGAAGTTATGTTTGAAGTTAAAGGTTTTTCTTAAGCATGGTATAGGGCACTGACTCTTGCAACGAAGGTGTGATATACCTAACTTATGAGTCATAATTAAAAAATGCTCATAAGGGTTATTATTATTACTATTTGCCATATACAATTTAATATTATGAATTTCTCAGCTTTCGAAAACGACGAAAACATATATTCTATTACCTTTAATAATGTTACATCATTATTACCGTGTGGTGCTGGCTAAGACTAGCACCACACCATCTCATCTCGTGGGTATCGTAAAGGCGAGTATGGTATAAGTTGGTCGGTCCTCAACGTCCTCTGAGTATATTTACTACTCAACTGCGACCACCAACCCACCTGATAAGTAACAAGCAAACACCGCAAAGCAAGACCGGTCATTGTGGCGATCTTTGGGGGAGGCATGTGTTCAGCAGTCGATGTCTTTCGGTTGAAATCAAATTTCAAATTCTGCAGTGGAGGTGAAGGAATTGATTGATGACGCAAACTGAACCTATCAATGTTTCCCCACAATATCCCTATATATTGTGTGTGGAATTTGGGTTTGTGAACGCACCCATGACACAGGAGAAAGTTTAGTGTGTGTCTACTTTTATTAACCTTCTGATTTAAAACCTCTTCTAAAAATAACTCCATTCTGAAAATCTCACTTGTTGGTACATTATACATTCAGTTAAGCGTCGCTAGGGCGACAAGGTGACGACGAGGCGAATGCTACGTGAGGCGGGCGATAAGTTTCAATAGTGCACGATTGTCATGCGCAGCGAGGCGGCACTGAGTCTACTACAATTTTACAAGCGTAATGCTACAGAAAAGTTTAGCAACAATTTTAAACTATATACATTTTGTAGGTTTAGAACAAAGTGATTTATTATAATCTTTCATTTCGGCCGAATTAAGTCCACTGCTGGACACAGGCCTCTCCCAAAGATCACCGCAATTACTGATATGGGTGTGTTGTGGGCTCATTGGGGGGTTTTGCCATAATCGCCACGCTTGGCAGGCGGGTTGGCGATCGCAGTTGAGTTGTTAATGTACTCGAAGGACGCTGCTGCATCCTCCGGCTAATCCCTTAGTCGACTTTTACGACACCCACGGGAGGAGATGGGGTGGTGGCATTCTGAGCCGGCACCACACGGCTACTACGGCACTATTATAATCTAGTGGGTTGAATTTAATTAGGATACTTTCGAGCCCTAAAATCTAGGCAGTAATTATAAGAAACTTCGCTTTTGTTAACAATGTCTTTTTCTGACATAATCATGTGATAATATCGTTCTGTAGATACTTTGATTCGAGTGGTGATCTTGGTCGAAGCTTCCTTTTTACAAGTTTTTATTTAATTTGCCTTGTTTATATGGGTCAAATCTTGCAGTTGAATTTTTAATTGGTTCTCCCCAACCGATTGAAATTTTCATACACGTTTAGTTTGGATGACAATACATGGTTAGCTTAACCTAACGCTAACCTGGTGACGTTATTCTAAATTCAATATGGCGGACTACCAAAGATGGCGGAATTCCAAAAATGACGGACCAGTTTTTTTAATCACCCCCATGATATGGGTATCAAATGAAACAGTTTTTTGAGCCGAATACGAAAACAGTGAATAAAAGCTTGTTTCATCATCATATCAGCCATTTATACGTCCACTGCTGAACAAAAGCCTCCCCCATAGATTTTCATAACTGTGTCATCATTTTGGGAGGTATTTGCCAATACTCACCATACTTGGTGAGCGCAGTATGGCTACAGTTTCACAGAAGGGACGCTGCTGCCCATCCCTCTGGTTTTGATTCCCTTAGTCGCCTTTTACGACATCCACGGGAGGGGATGAAGTGGTGCTATATTCTTAATCCGGACACTTGTTTGTAAAATGTTTAAAAAGAAAAAATCTAAGTGGTGGTATGCCAAAAAAATTGTACGCAGTTCACAATATAATATGAAAATAATGTTTTGACCAGTCACCCCGCGAATCAAAATAACCCCAATCTAGTGGTATTGATTAATCCCGTTTTCTCTCAGCTATGGTATGTGGAGGTTGAACAGTAGAAAATCGTGAACGTACTCGAGGATGAGCCATCTGTTAGTCTTGGTTAGCATAACGTTGCATAATCTTTCTTTCATCTTTAACAATCTTTATAAATATTCCAATCAGGCTTGTTTCGTGTAAGGCTCTTAGAAGGTTGTAGACTCTTCTCCTGCATTGTCCTTATCATGTCAGACAAAGAACGTTCACTGCTGAACAAAGTCCTACCTCATAGGCATCCACAATTGTATCGTAATTTTAGGGGTAATTTGCTGCTGTTCCATAGAACAAACACATTTCCCTGGTTAAGACTCCTTTTACGACATCCACAGGAGTAGATAGAGTGGTGCTATATTCTTAACCGTTTCTAATCCGAAAAACATAGGTAGGTTTATCATCAAAATATATAAAAGGCGAAACGGACTGACTAACTGGAATACCAATGCACAGCATATACTATTGAGTCTAGAAACTTGAAATTTTGACCTTCTATAATGTAGGCATCCAATAAGAAAGAATATTTTTAATTCCATCCCTTAAGGGGTAAAATGGGGGTTGAAAGATAAAAAAATCTTTTTATTCATGTAAACAGCAGACGATTCATAGGCACTGAATGAATCATCGATACATGTTGCCGCGTTCCAAGATGTAGATTTCCTATGGAGAAGAACGGGCAAGAAACTCCATGGTTACTCTTTTCAAATCATATTAAATATTACAATATTTTATGAGCACTTTGCTGTAAAAATCAAGGTTATGTGAAAACAATGTAGGAGAAAAGAGTCTAAACTTCTTAAAAGTCTACTAAATAAGCCTGCCTGTAATATTTTGATAAAATTGTCATGGCAGCATTTGGCTGATCTGGCCTAACAGATGGCACTCGTTCACGAGCATGACGCATACTCAGAGTCGCTGAGTTCAACCATATTGTAGGGAAACTTAGCGACCCAATACACGACGCCACCATCAGCAGAACACTTGAGTGAGCATGATATACTTAAACTGCCAGACAATTATCTCGTCAATAAAACTAAATAAAAAATGACCAACATGGTTCTCGCACTGCCAGTACAGTAACAAATGAAAATAAAGTGAATATAAAATAAAATATAACAAGTAGTTAATGTCATTTAAACAAATATAGAATAATTCACTGTCATATGAATTACGAATATATGAATGACCTAATTTTAATTTCAACATAAAAACATGCCAATTATTTGGTACCTACATCAAAACCAAGAATGTCAATATGAGCCTATGAAAATTAGGGCAGCTCAATCCCAAGTATTTTGTCGTCCATATACTCTGTAACTTTATAAAAACCTTTTCTACACAGCTACTGCTTTATAATGGACTTGAATTTATTAATACAATTTTTTTGGAAATGATTTTGGATTTTATTGTAAAAACGTGCACATTTACCTTCTGGTACCCAGTGGCAGGAACAACCAGTTTATGGTTGCCCCTGGTATGAATACTATGGATATCACTGATTTCGGAAAAAGATTAATCATTTTACGTACATACAAAACATTTTCATAAATGTACTGAGATGGTCATTATATTAATCTTTTCAAATTTCTCCGTGAGTGAATATTTCGGGCTTAACTTATAGCTCATTTTTGCAGCATAAAAATAGTTAGACTGTCGGCAGTATTCCCCCACAACATAATATCGTACGACATTATACTATGAAAATAACTAAAATATACTAGTCGGGTAGTTTTATGTCTGTTAAATTACGAACTTTCATAATCGCGTATGCTGCAGACTTTTCGACAATTTAAGTATGTTCGGTCCCCACTGCAGCTTAGAATCTAAAGTGATACCTAAAAACACTGCGTTGTCCACGGAGTTAACTCCGCACCATTCGTTAGTACATTGGTTTTTACGTTTCTAATATTGGGTGTTGTAAAGCTATGCATTTAGTTTATTCTTGTTTAAGAGTAAATTGTTAACATTAAATCAGTGGACCACTCTGGAGATAGCGCTATTTACATCGTGAATAAAAGTGAAATGTCATCTGCAAACAACACTATCTCGTGATTACCCCTTACGATATAACGTAGGCAATTTATATAAATAAGAAACAAAAACTGGGCCAAGAAATGAGCCCTGCGGAACTCCCATTGTGACCACAGACCCAGGAGACCTCTTACCGTTAACATCAACTTTCTGAATCCTATAACTAAATATGAGACAAGAAGGTCCAGTTAACACCATAGTGAAATATTGTAACCTGATCAATATTTCAAATTGAAAGCTTGTAACTATATAAAAAGCGTATTCAAGTAACTCACTGGTGATAAGCCTCTTCATGCAAGACTCCGGCTAGATCAGTCGTCACAACCGCAGTGCCATTTATTCTGCTATATTAAGAATAACTGGCACTTTAAACTCACGGCACGGAATGAGACACTATTGTGTTCAAACATTAGATATTACAGTATTCCAATTTTAAGGACACTGTAGCTAGTGAAATTACTAACGAGACACTAATTATCGAATGCCTTGAAGTGACGAGCTCAGTATGGTACCACGCAGAACAACTTCTGGGTGTCATTACAATTCTAAAGTGCAGGCAGGAAGCTTTTAGCCAACCATTGATGCCACGCCTTTAGGCACATCTCAGAGGGAACGACTGTAACCTCCTCTAGGCGGACGGAAGGTGACTGTAAAGAGGCTACCTCCCCATTTCTCGGGGGGATTGTAAAGGATTCCCCCGAAGCCTCGCTATGGGCTGTGCTGCGCTCACAGTGGTACGTGACCACATGCACTCCGCTGTCTTCCCGGGGGTTGCTCGGTATGAGCACGCAAATTTCCCAATAAGCGCGCTCGCGACCCCCAAGGCCCCCGTCATATAAAACTGATAGGAAGCTCAGGCGTGTTAGACACGGGTGCCGCGGTGATTGTTACTCTGTCTCCGTGTCCCCCTCCTCCAAGCGGGATCGGCCCTCTCCCGATCCCGCTCAGCGACCTCCTTCTGGAGCATGACTCTCTCATAGAAGGAGACTACAGCACTCCAATTTTCAGGGGTGACGCTTACCCCCAGGTGAATAAATTTGCTGGTATCGTAACTGGGTTATCATGAGCCTGATGAGTCATGAGTATAGAATGAGCCCACAACACACCCATATCGGTCGTTGTGGTGATCTTTCGGGGAGGCCTGTGTCCAGCAGTGGACTTCATTCGGCCGAAATGATGATGATGATGATGTAACTGGGTTATAAAACGAACACTCTACGTTTTAAACATAACATTTCATACGCTCTCTGTTTGTTTGTTTTTTAAACGTTACCCCACACTAAAATTCCTCCTCTGTCATGGGTGCGTTTATGGACACAAATTCCACACACAATACACCTAGACCCAGAAGAACTATCCACGGATCATACAAATATTAATATCTGTAATAAAACTTAGCAGTTATACGAAATACCGCTAAAATATAATGTCAATCCGTCAAGGCCAAGTATCATGACTATGACCACTAATTGATAACACCTTCGTTTTCTATAAGTAGTACTTCAAAAACGAGGCACACGACTCACACATACTAACAAGTTTGATTTTTTAACTAAGTTATTTATAGAGGTCATAAATTTTAAATGAACCATCAAAATTTATAGTAGCAATAATTATTCCTTGGTGATGTAAGAACTTCGATTACAACACCTAATCGGTAATCGACTGTATCGAATATTTGCATATTTAATGCTCTACGTTACTCGCATGTTCTCGAATACTCGTATGATATGAATGAATATGTTCTATTGCTTTTTATTTTATTATTACTGCTGCCAGTTTATTCACCTTGATTCATTTTTTCAGACTTTTCCATCATAGCAGCCAAAAAACGTCCACTTCAGCAGTGGCACAAAGGCCTCCCCCATAAGACGACCGGTTATATGCCGTTTGTCGTCATTTTGGGGGGATTTTGCCAGTACTAACCACGCTTAGCAGATGTGTTGGTGAGCGCAGAATGTACACTGTTCTACAGAAGGGACGCTGCTGCCCTTCCCCCTGATTCAAAGTCACTTAGTCGCCTTTCACGACATCCACAATAGGAGATGGAGTGCAGCTATATTCTTAATCCTAATAGGGCTACTTCCTGTAATGTCATGATTCCCAAGTCATGTCATTTGTATCTAAGTATTGCTTGCAATTTGCTTGCTTTGTCGTGTGGTGCCGGCTAAGAATACTACCACCCCATCTCTTCCCGTGGGTGTCGTAAAAGGCGACTATGATATTAGCTGGAGGATGGGCAGCAGCGTCCTTCGAGTATATTTATAACTCAACTGCGATCGCCAGCCCGTCTGCCAAGCGTGGCGATTAATGCAAATCCCCCCAATGAACTCACAACACACTGATGTCAGTCGTTGTGGGGATCTTTGAGGGAGGCCTGTGTCCAGCAGTGGACTTTATTGGGCTGAAAAGAAGAATAGAAAAGATTGCTTGCGAACCGTTACCGATCATCAGCCCGTCTGGCCCTAGGTTTGCCATTGCTTTGGCTTTTGTGTCTTAACAATTGTAATCTAGGTTTTTTAATTAACCTTCCAATTTTATCAGCCACGAAAGATCTACTGATTGACACTACAAACGGCGTAATAAATGATGTTTTCTATTTCATCATCATCATAATCATTATTTCAACCAAAGGACGTCCTTTAAGGAGGCTTTTGTTCAATAGTAGACGTCTTAATTACTGAACAAAAGCCTCCCCCAAAGATTAACACAATTGCGTCGTCATTTTGGCCGGATTTGCCAATACTCACCACGCTTGGCAGGTGGGTTGGTGAGCGCAGTATGGCTACTGTTTCCCGTCCCCATCCCTATAGTTGAGAGTCCCTTAGTCGTCTTTTACGATAGCCATGGAGGAGATAGAGTGGTGCTATATTCTTAATCCGCACACCCCACCGTTATCTATATCATCATATCAGCCAAAAGACGTTCGCTGCTGAACAAAACCCGCCCCCTTAGATTTCCACAATGGTGTAGTTAGTTGTATTTAGGGGAGAATTAGCCAGTAGTCACCACGCTTGGTGTAGGATGGTGAGCGCTGCTTAGCTACTGTACTACAAAAGGGACGCTGCTGCCCATCCCTCTGGTTTATTACCTTAGCCAACTTTACACCATCCACGGGAGAAAACGCTATATTCGTATTCCGTTTACCACGCAGACACTGACGGACTTTATCATTTAGAAATGTGGCGACAAGCAACGCTTCCACTCGTCAAAAAATCCACTGTCGCTGAGAAGAAATGCCGAAAATAAATCAAAGGTTCCTGTTTTAATGTCCAGACATATTTCATAGTACAATATTGTGGAAGAAAAATATAGTAGAATATTCTTTTGAAGAAAGATTCATAGCTGTTTCGAGTTGCCCCTCTTGATAGATGACAAACATGAATCAGCTGTAGCTGCAGAATCCACATCTTGCCCAAATCAGCTGCCTAACTTCAAGGTGGGAAAAAAATTTGGTGTCAACGTAGGAACACAACTTCAGCAAAAGTAAGGGCAAGAAAACATTGAATTAAAATACATATAAAGATCAAATATTTAAACAAAGATAACGCTATAGCTATGCGGTTAAAAGAGAGCAAAGGCACGCGTTTGCCTAATGAATTATCATTATTGCACATCGGCCTCTCAACTATGCCAAACGCCATTTTTCTTACAATATCAATTTATGGATAGCCTAGCTATTTACGGATGATTTTAATTAATCAGCACGTTAAAACAAACGTTTAACCAATATGAATACCAGTGTTTATTTTATTCATGCTCAGTGCATCGACACGCGAGCGGTAACGTTGACTGATGTCCGCTTCGATTTTATCGATTTGTTTGTTTACTGCAGAACTGGTAGCAGCTTTTATAATGCTTAATAAAAATAGGTCAGGCTATAAATATATTGTGTGCGCAGCACAGCGCATAGCAAGGTTTCAGGGGGATGCTTTATTATCCCCCCGAGAAGAGCCTGAGGAGCGGCCTTTTTACCGTCTGCCCTCGGCTATAGGAGGTGACCGCTTTATAGTCATCCCTTGTGAGATGTGCGGTCATCTTAGGTACCGAAGGGGGCTTCAAGTCCTCGTAAGATCACACTAGTGCCGTCCATTGGTATATCATGAAGGGGGACTGTAAAGCGGGCAGCCCCTCTAGAGTTCTTGAGTAGAGACCGCGCACCGGAAAGCGGAGCGTGGGACGTACTCCAACGAGGTGGACAAATGAGCTGGTGAAGGGTGGGTGTCGTTGGATGAGAGCGGCATGTGACCGCTCGTTATCGAGATCTATGGGGGAGGCCATCGTTCAGCAGTAGAAATCCTTCGGCTGATATGATGATGATGGTATACAAAACAGAACCACATAATGTTGTATATGGCTGTATTGTTTAAGTTTATCGGTACTTTGTAGAGCTTGAGTATCCAGGTCCGGATAGGAGGATACTATTTTCATTATATTTTGAATAAACGTTATTTCACTCCCTTTTCATATAGTACGACACAGAAGATATCGTCTGGAAACAGTTAAACTAATACATAATTTTCTGTCTTTCTCTCTGGGACTTGGGACTGGTCAGCCGTTATCTGCCATAGCAAATAATAATTGTATTACAGTTGTATGTTTTCTTTTTTATACATTAACCTATATAATGCTCGTTATCATAATTTGTATCAATCAACATTGTAATCTCAATTATTTTAAAAGAGTATCCATGGAGTTTCTTGCCAAATCTTCTCCATAGATCAATTATTTGGAACCGTGCAACTTAGATTCTGACGTTTCATAAGTGCCAATGTTTGGTTTATTTGAAATAAAAATATTTGACTTTGACTTTGAAATGTCTGTTCTTTATTTACAGTTTGTATCTGATGTTTAATATCCCACTAGCATGGAGATTTAAATCAAAACTTCCGTGGATTTATAATCAAAACACATTTGTCACAGTACCTTTTTTTTTTTTTATTGATGTCCAGTGGAAATTCTACATGGAACTTCCTTCACCCCGGGGAAGGGCGAAGGGGTATGCCGGACTCCTACCGGCTAAAACCACTGGAGCGGTCATCTTCGGCACCGAAGGGGGGCTCCAGGTCCTCGTAAGATCACACTAGAGCCGCCCATTAGTGCCACGCCTTTAGGCACATCTCGGAAGGGATGACTGTAAAGCGGTCACCCCCTCTAGCGGAGGGAAGGCGACTTTAAAAAGGTCGCCCCCTAGGCACTTCTCGGGGATTGTCACAGTACCTACAATAATTAATTGCCCAATAGAATACCAATCTGGCTATTTGGCATGACGTCGGCACTTATTCAAATGGGAAATGCGTTTTCGTGTTTATTTATTCGTATGAATAGCATTTGAAAATACAGTATTGCAAGTTTTTTTACATTTCCAATATTCCTATCCAAACCAAAATTGATCGGAATAATTTTGTGACAAATATATGCAAAAACCTTCACACAAATACCGAAGTCAATATATGGATCATTATATCATTTGGCAACGAGCGAGCTAGCCTTCTTTTGGAGAAATCGTGCCGGTTGTTGGGATGAACGAGCATGGCACATATCTCGAGCTGCCATGCTATGGCATGGGACACAATTTTCGGGCGGGCACATTCCAGCCTTTCCATGTCCCAAGTTGTAGCATCAGGCTGGAATGTTCACATTTTAGTACGATTGGTTGTTATAGTTTACTTGTGAGGTAGATTACTTCATGTATCCAGCAATGACACTGATATGTCAAAACCTGTCGGTATGAATGCGGTCGAGGACTTATTTATTTATTTATTGTGTTCCTACTCAACATTCATAATTCAAAGTATATATAGGGTCTTACTTTAATCATGGAAGATATTTAAGGAGGTAAATCTATAGGTAGCAATGATGCGTTTTAGCAAAATAAATAAACGTAACATCAACCTTTATTTTATCATATAGTACAGAGTAAGAAAATCTGTCGCTAGTCGAATGTTTGAATATTGATTTATTTATTATCAGTAAAACCGATATTTGAAATGAATTCTGTAACATTTATAGAGCCTAGCCCTCAAATATTTTCCATTATTAAAGTAAGACCCTATATATGTGAGATTTCTACTGTTGTCCTATAAATATGATGCCTTTATGCAGTACCATATTTAACTTAAGTCTAAGAAAATTATGCAACCGCGAGGTCATAACTATGAGTAGTTTACTTATTCAAGTGGCGACTTAAACACCGGTTGACTCTTAATAATGACACAACCAGGTAGTGTGCTTAACGATTTCACAAGTTTATTTATGCAACTAGCTGGGACCAGCGGTTTCACCCGCGTGTAATTTAAAAAGAAATTTAGAGTACTTCGACATAGACACTTGACATAGAATACACATATTGGATTTCAAGGGATTTTAGTTTTTTGCACGGAACCCTAATTATTTTTCTAATAAGTAAGTAGCGGAATTATTCCTTATAAAATCAGCTATCTGCCAGTGAGATTCCCGTCAAAATCGGTCCAGCCGTTTCGGAGATTACCCGGAACAAACAGAACGACAGACAAAAAATAAAAAATATGTTTTTTTGTTGTATATGTACCGTATATACTTTCATATGCATTTAATAAAAATCTGTTATTTTAACATTACAAACAGACACTTCAATTTTATTTATTTGTATAGATAAAGATAAGAACCATATCACATACCCATTTCTTCTTTAGCGACGGTGCTTCAAGTATACTAACAGGTCGTGTAATGTTCCAAACACAATAAATATCAAATAAGAGTTCGATCGGACCATCAAGTCGTTTAGAGGCGATTGATGTTCTACAGTGATAAAATAATACTGCAAACAAGTGATTTCTGGAAGGTTTCCGGAGGTCTACCTTGGTAGTAATGTTTCTGAAAACTATTAAAAAGTATAGGGCGTAGTTGCTCTGTAATAGTTGGCCCTAAATGTCTTGACGTGTATATGATTTTGTGATATGACCGGCGTAAACATCCATGTTAGTCATAAGTAGTTGGTTTTTGGTCGAGTGATATGAACTGCTCGACTCATAATTTTTTTGTACTCTCCTCTACGGCTGTGTAAATCTGACTTAAGTATTCCTAGAATAATGAAACAATCTGACTCTGACTGCACCAGCCCATCTCATCCCTTGGGTATCGTAAAAGTCGACTAAGGGATTAGCCGGAGGATGGGCAGCAGCGTCCTTCGAGTACATTAACAACTCAACTGCGATCGCCAACCCGCCTGCCAAGCGTGGCGATTATGGCAAAACCCCCTAAAGATCACTACAACACACCCATATCGGTCGTTGTAGTGATCTTTAGGGGAGGCCTGTGTTCAGCAGTGAACTTTATTCGCCAAAATAATGAATGACACAATGTTAAAATAAAATGAAAAATACGTTCAATAAATAAGTTATTTTTAAATATTTGATGAACCTCTCACTCTTATTATTAGTTAAGTCTGAGCTCCTTGCGGCTTGGTATTTTATTTTATACTTTTCGACGCGCTATTTATCGCTGATAAAAAATATTTAAACAGAATAATAGCAACTTTTGCCCATGACTTTACCTGAGTGTATTAATTTTTGCTTATCTCAGCAACTATTCATTTCATAAACTTTTTCAATTAGAATATCCAAATAGTGCCCGTGAAAATTTAAAAACATATTACATACATTTCAGAAACATACTTATTATGCCCTAAGGTCGAACAATGTTTCAATGAATTCGTTGAATTGCTTTAATATATTATATAAAGCCTATTTTAAAGCCAATTAAGCTATTTTTAAGTACAATTTATCTAATTTCGTTTGTGGGCGAAGAAGTGTAGGCTTGTGTTGTTTGAATTTATTTGTCTAATTTTGTTTGTAACTGTTGGAGACACAAAATACTGATAGTTATTTGATTTAGGAGCGATTAGTGTGGGGTTTATACTGAGTTGTTAGATGAATCTCTTTGATTAATAATACGCCTACACAATACTTTTAAGATGATAACTTGGGGCATTATTTATGCAAGCGACTTTTATGTAACGTGAATGTCAGAACCTAGGTAAGCCTTGGTCGCGAGTGCGCTTATTGGGAAATCTGCGAGCTCATACCGAGCGGCCCCCGGGAAGACAGCGGTGCGCATGTGGTCACGTACTGCTGTGAGCGCAGCACAGCGCATAGTGAGGCCTCGGGGGAATCATTTACAATCCCCTCGAGAGATGCCTGGGGGGTGGCCTCTTTACAGTCGCCTGCCCTCCGCTACAGGGCATGACCGCCTTACAGTCATCCCCTCCGAGATGTGTCTAAAGGCGTAGCACCAATAGGTGGCTCTAGATCCTTTGTCCTTTCGAGTTCCTGGAGCTTCCCTTCGGTGCCGACGATGATCACTCCGGTGGTTTTAGCCGGTAGGAGTCCGACATGCCCCTTCGCCTTTTCCCGGGGCGTGTACTTCCTACATGAGGTATGTCCACCGGATCAATAAAAAAAGGTAACTAGGTCCATGTTTCAAGGTGATATTTAACCACTTTGCAGGATAGTTGGTTTGATTGCAGTTGCAGATATACTCTATGGTAGACTATATAATTCCAAAGTACTTGCAAGAAACACAAGAAATCCAGATAGAATTTATCTGTCCGAGGCGCATCGACAAAGATGTATTTAAAAATATACAATATTACTCTTGAAAGGCTTACCGACACATAGATTCGAGAACATGAAGCCTGGCTTAAAGCAAAACATTGAATTGCGGGGCACAATGCTCGTCACACTTGAAGGCCGTTGGGGCAAAAAGGTTTTCGAGTTGGGACCACGCACGGGAAAATGCAGTGTGAGACGGCTTCCAACGAGCTGGACATACGACCTGGTGAGCTCACCAACCCGCCTGACAGGCGTGATGAGTAAGTACACTATACGGAAACACGGAAATATTTTTTTCAAGAAGCGTACCTATAAAACTACATAACCTACTCTACTGACCTGCAAACAGACTCATCGCTCATACAAGGACGAGCAGTTGATGCCAGGCAGTCATGGAAAACACATAAACATGGATCGCGAGTAGCGTGGCGGCAGTGTAAGCGATAAACGGAAGATATTTTTTTATTTTAAGGCTATGCCGGTTGGTTTTGGTTTTCAGTACTTGGTGACGCAGACTCAATTCATATATGCAACAAATATTATATATCCTACAGACGGCACGGTTGGTGCAGTGGCTGATACAGTCGGCTGCTGCGCTCCGGGTCGTGGGTTCGATTCCCGCACGGTACCAATATTTGTATGATATGCAGGTAGTTGTTCCGGGTCTGGTTGTATTGTGTGTGGAATTCATGTCTGTAAACGCACCCACGACACAGGAGCAATCCTTTTTTTTTTTTTTATTGGTGCCCAGTGGAAATTCATCATGAACTTCCTTCGCCCCGGGGAAGGACGAAGGGGTATGCCGGACTCCTACCGGCTAAAACCACTGGAGCGGTCATCTTCGGCACCTAAGGGAGGCTCCAGGCCCTCGTATGATCACACTAGAGCCACCCACTGGTGCCACGCCTATTGGCACATCTCGGAGAGGGTGACTGTAAAGCGGTCACCCCCCCAGGGGGATTGTAAAGGATCCCCCAAAGCGTCCCACGGCAGCGCGTGACCACATGCGTGCTACCGTCTTCTCTTGGGTCGCTTGGTGTGGGCACGCAGATTCCCCAATCTACGCACCCGCGAACCCAGAGGTCCCCCACCTCATAGCAATGGCAGGGGTTTTCAAGCGTATCGGAATTAGGCGCCAGGGCGGTTGTTACCCCGGCGCCGTCTCCTTCTTCTTCGAGCGGGATCGGCCCTCTCCCGATCCCGCTCTGCGGTCTCCTTCTGGAGCATGACGCTCTCACAGAAGGAGACCACTGCATTCCAGTTTTCGTGCTCTGCCAACATAGCCGACACTACTGCTGGCAGAGAGAGATCTTGCCCGATCCGATCGACCAGGATCCGCCGCTCGGCGGCCCACGCAGGGCACGCCTCGAGCGTGTGCTGTGCGGTGTCCTGGTCGCTATCACAATGGTGGCATTGTGCCGTGGCCTCACGTCCTATCCTGTGCAGGTACGCGCCGAAACAACCGTGCCCGGTGAGCACCTGCGTCAGGCGGTAGGTGACGCGCTCGCTCCTTTTGAGCCAGGCTCCAAAGAGCGGCAGGACGGCCTCGACGACGCGCTTGGTTGCAAACTGCATCCGCAGGCGATGACGCCACTTTACAAGTGCGCGCCGCCGAGCTAGCCGCCGCAGCTTGTCCAACGCCCCTGGAGGCGCGCCTTCGCCGCTCTGGCGGAGGGAGCGTGTCTGATCGTAGACCCACGCATCCATCTCCGCCAGGATGTCAAAAGGCGGAAAACGCGCCAGGAGAGTTGCCGCCTCGTAGGACACCGTTCGGTATCCTCGTGCGATCCGGATAGCCACTCTGCGCTGCAGACCGTGAATTTTGGTTCTGCAGCGCTGGGCGCCTGATAGTCGAGCTGACCATACAGGCGCCCCGTATAGGACCACGGACCGCACGACTCCTCCGTAGAGACGGCGAACTTCCTCACATGGTCCCCCGAGATTGGGCAGCAGCCGGTGTAGAGCACCCACTACCCTCTCGACTCGGGGGACGAGGCGCTGGAAGTGCTCTTCGAAGCCCCAACGACTATCCAGGGTGAGCCCCAGGTATTTCATGTACCGGCCCACCCCGATTTGCGCGTCACCAACGCGTATCCACGAACTGGGTGGTTCTCTGCTTCTCGGCAGTTTGTGGAACCATAGCGCCTCGGTTTTCTGAGGCGCTATCCGCAGACCCAGGGCGTGGATTTTGGCCACGACAATTGCCACCGCTTGCTCCGCAAGCCGGATGGTTCCCTCGAAGGACTCCCCGCTGGTCAACACCAGAGTGTCATCAGCGTAACAGACTAAGCTGACGCCAGCAGGGAGAACGACACGCAGGACCGCATCGTAGGCGAGGTTCCATAAGAGAGGGCCGAGAACTGACCCCTGCGGAACCCCGCACGTAATTTCCCTCCGCTTTACGCTACCGTCCCTGCCCACGTAGCGAATGTGCCTATCGCGCAGATAGGCCCCAATGATGCCCTGCAGGTAGGGCGGACACCGATGATAGACTAGTGCCGCCCTAATAGCGCCCCACGGGATGGAATTGAAGGCGTTGACGATGTCTAGACTGACCGCCAACGCCACCCCACCCCGCCGGGACACTGCCTGTTCCGACAGCGAGCGGACGCGAAGAATCGCGTCGATGGTGGACCGCCGCTGCCGGAAGCCATACTGACTTTCGGCCAGGTCGGGGCCAACTCGCGACAGGTGCTCAACGAGTCTTCGGGTAACTATTCTTTCGAATAGCTTCGAAGCCTCGTCGAGCAGGCAAATGGGACGGTATGCAGAGGGAGACTCTGCAGCCCTTCCTTCCTTCTTCAAGAGAACCAATCCGGCTTCCTTCCAGCCGGACGGGAACACGCCACTACGGAGGCAACTGGTGAACAGCCGCCTCAAGCGGTCCCCAAGAGACTGTAGCGCATACACCCACGCACGGCCCGGAATGCCGTCCGGACCCGGTGCGGTGTTGCGACTCTTCAGGCGGCCAATGGATCGGCCCAGCTCCCCATCCGAAACCCCCAAATCCTCGGCCCAGTCCGAGGCATTTGGGGGTGAAGAGGGACCAGGATGGTCCCGAACCGCCGGAAAGAGCGTTGAAAGTACTCTCTCCAGCAAATCCGGGGCCATGGTTTCGGTCACCGGGGGGACATACGGGCGCAACTTGCCCACTACCATACGGTAGGGTCTCCCCCACGGATCCCTGTCTAGTCCCTCTAGGAGCTCGCTCCAGGACCGAGCCTTCGCCTCACTGATGGCAGTCTGAAACGCCAGTGTGGCCGCCCGGTAGGCCCTATAGGCCTCGTCAGTCTCTCCGGCTGTAGCGCTGTGCCGGCGTCGGCTTCGTTGGTACCGGCGGCGGGATGCCAGGCAGACCGCGCGCAACTGCGCGATCTCATCCGACCACCAGTACACTGCCGTACGCCGGGAGCGCCTGGCCCGGGGCATGGATGCGTCGCATATTGACGTCATCGTCTCCCGGAACCAGGACGCTTCCTCCTCCGGATCGGGCAAGATCCCTTGATCGACCTCCGGCCAGGCTGCGACGTTGGCAGCTGCGATGAGCATCTCTCGATCCAGCTGTGTGAGGGCCCAACGCCGCGACCGCGGGCTGGGACTAGAACGGCTCGGGCAAGGCGTGCGGAGGGCCACGTCGAACATTATGTGGCGGTGGTCCGAAAGTGTGACCACTTCCTCCGCTACTCGCCAACCCGACACCATGCGGGCCACAGAAGGAGCCGCCCATGTCAGGTCCACGACCGACTCCCCCTGCCACCGAACGCAGGTGCTAACGGACCCCCGATTCAGCAATCGGAGGTCAAGTGACGCCGCCCAGTCTTCCACTATCCTCCCCCTCGGCCCGTCCCGACGGTTGCCCCAAGCTCTAGAGTGAGCATTGAAGTCCCCCAGGACGAGCACTGGACGGGGCGAGCACTTACAGCGAATGCTGCGTGCCACCCCGTCCAGGTATCCCTCGAAGTCGGCGAGAGACACGTTGGGGGAGACATAGCAGCCCACTACTGCCAGAGGTCCCCACTCTACTACGACAAAGCCCTGCCCCCTGTCTAACAGGGAGCAGGGCGGCTCACCTTCGGCTCCAGACCAATATATAGCGACGGAGTCCCCGGCGCCCCCGAACCAGCGAGGGTTCCTGGACGCCGTAGGGCTCTGCCACAACCGCCAAGGCAACCGACCACTCCGCAACAGTCTGCAGCAACAGATTCTGTGCGTTGCGGCAGTGGTTTAGGTTGCCCTGGAGGACCCTTAATTGGCCTCCATCGCCTCCAGTGAGCCGGAGCGTTCGACCGGTGCCGCCGGCGCAGACTTCTTCAGCCCCTCGGCCGAGGCAGGGGGGCTTGGTTTTCCCCTCCTGCTCTTCTGGGCTGCACAAGATTTGCAGCCCAATCTGTGCTCGGCCGGAAGGCCAAAGTCCGCACATAGAGGGCAGTTTTTTGTCTGCGCCTGGCATTGCCGAATTTTGTGGCCCTGGCCGCCACATCCGAAGCACCGGTCGCTCCGGTCAACCCCCCCGTGTGTGGTGCACCGGAGGCGCACATGCCCAAGTTCGAGGCATCGGAAGCATTGTAATGGCCGTGCCGCCAACACCTCGACCCTGGCCGACGTCCAACCGACGCAAAGACGGCAGGTAGACGCCAGCTTCTTGGCCGCCTCCAGTGGGATCCGGACCCAGACCGTACCCAAAGACATCGGTGAGCGACGAATTTCGCCCACCCTGACATCCTCGGGTAAACACGCCGTCGCCGCCACTATGGCATCTGCGATCTCCACTTTGGTGACGGCGTCGTCCAGGTCCAATACCCTCAACTCCGCCATTTTAATTGGACGTGCAATATGCACGTCAAATATGGGGGTGAGCACCTCCCGCATTTTGCGAGCCAGGCTATCGGCCTTCGCGCCGCCATCCTCGCCAGCGACGGAAAGCACCATTCCGCCGCTGACTGACCTCTTGATGGTCACGGTATCCGGACCGATACCGTGGTCGGCGAGCCTAATACTTCGCCGAGCCGCGGTCATGATTTCACCCAACCTTGTGTCGGGTGAGCCCTCGGGCACCGTGACCGTTATGGCGGCTGATGCGGGAACTTTGGGGAGGTTGACCTTCCCCTTTCTTCCTTTCTTTCCGCCCCGTTTGCCACGTCGCCTTCCCCCGCTGTGGGGGGAAGACTGTGCTGGCTGCTCAGCTGCAGATTGCTGCTGGGCCTGAGAAGGCCGGGGCTGTCTCTTCTTCCTGCCCACAATGGACCACCCCTCAGTGGTCTCCATTGCGGACTGTGAGGACTCGGGCTCGGTGGCTGCTACCTGGATTGGCGCGGATGTGTTGATCGCCGCAGCTCCGGCAGCTGTCGCCTGTCGGTCTCCCTTACCGGCACCCTTCGCCGCACCGCGACCCCCGCTCTTCCCTTTTTGTTGCGGTTGAGTCGTTGGTGCGCGCATTTGTGTCTTGGCTGAGGCTGCAGCCGTCACCGCGCCCGTTGTTCCCTTAGCAGCGGCCGCATACGTGGCTGTCTGCGGCGTCGACTGCTGCCTTCGTGTATCCGCTGCCAATGGCGGGCGCAGGCGCTTCTCCGACGGGAGCCGCTCTGCTAGGGCCGCCAGTTTGGCGTCCATCATCCCCCCGACTTCGAGGACAATGGATCGCCGAAACTCGGCCTCTGCATCAGGCGGCAAAAACGCCGGAGTGACACCTCTACTGGAGCCCGTATTCGCGTCCCTCTGACGACGAAGGCAACCCACCTCCGTCGTCAGTTTCTCTATCTGTGCTGAGAGGCTGGCGAGCTGGGAGCGCAAGGCCGCGTTCTCCCTTTCCAGCCTCTCGACGTCCGACTCTTTTCGGGCCGACTTTTTGACATCAGGGGACGACCCCGTAGACGTCTTTGGGAGGGTCCGTTTGCGGCCCTCAACACCCAACCACATGTTGAGTGAGGCGTGTGAACTCCGAGGGTCCAAGGATTCCTCGGAGTCACTCACCCCACCCAACGGCAACGGCGTGCCTGGACGCGACAGCGCCGCGAGCGCACGCGCATTGGCGCGCAAGTTACGCGCACTACGGGTCCTGACACCCGAACCGGACACGGAGCCGGCATCCGACCCCATATCCATCTGGACGCTGTCGGACTCCGACAGCGAACCCACAGTCTCTCCCATCTTCTCTTTCTCCACCTTCTTTGTTTTGTTTGGTTTTGAGGTTTTTATCATAGTAAGTCCCACGAGTATGGGGGAAATAATCGGTCGACCCGGGCAGTGCCCCCTGTACCCGGGCAAGCGTATCCCTTGTTCAGGTGCCGCTGGTCCTGGGGATGGCGTGCTCGCGACTGAACTTCCCATCAGCCATGCACCCCTCGCCGCACGCAAAGCTTGGGTTCGGGGAATTTTTATAGAGGCCTTCTTCCTCGCGATCCGGGCGGTTAAGCCAAGATCCTCGGTCCCGGTCGGAGCCGCGAGACGTGACCACGACACTCCAACCGAGGTTACGATATCGACGGTGGCAGGGAAGGAGAGTCCTCCCACTACCTGCTCGGGGCAGGGTGAGTGCACACCGAGCCCGCCGTTAGCCCGCTCATGCTCCCCCGGAAACGGAGAAGCACCCTACGGCCTACCTACAGCCCAAAATTGGGCCCGTCCCTGTCAGAATATTAGCCACCGGACAACAAGGTCCTCCAAAAAGTGGAGAAGTTATTGCCCGACAGGAGCAATCCTAGAGTGGAGCAACGTTTTATATTAAATAAACATGGATGATTGGACGTTGATTTTAATATCAGCCCGTGAAGAGACGAGCATGTCATTCGCCTGGTGGCAAACGTCATGCCTGACCATGACAATTACAATGCTACCCAGGACGGGTCCTGCGTGGCACCACACCTAAGACATTACTATGTTCAAAAATAACTTTTTTTGTCTAGTTTGTATAAATAACATTTGAATAACTACAACTGAATCGCCACGGAATACCACGTTTAGCTGATTATATTAATATTTTTATGTACATCGTCCCGCCATCACAAAGGCCTCACCCCAACTAGTTCGCAATAAACTGTATCACTCGTAACATTGCCTTTACCACGCTATTACAAGATTAGCACAACCGTGGCTTTTACGATAGCAATACAAAATGATACGACAATCGCTTTATCGTGTAAACGTTTCGTGGTACCGGGAGAATACTATGCTCATTTCCATGATGTTTATTTGATATTCATAGTGATCTTTGTGTTTTTCTTATTTCAGTGTTCGATATTTGAAGGGGACACATTGTGTTTATATATTGAATTTCTTGTGTGAATAGTTCAAAAATGTCTGTCATGTCACAGATGTACTCCAGACATTTATTAATCTTACATACCACCAACCAGTGGTGGTGATAAGTACGCAAAATAAATATTTTATTTTGGTGAGTTTGTGGCTGGTGATCTACGAGGCTAAGCATTCAATTTTTGTAAACTTTACCCCACATTATCTCCTGTGTCGTGGGTGCGTTTACGGATATGAATTCAACATATTAATACAGTCTGACCCGGAACAATTATCACCTAAATATTTGTTCCGTGCGGGAATCGAACCCACGACCCGAAGCGCAGCAACGGACTGTATCAGCTACTGCACCAACCGTGCCGTCAAACGAGACGAGCATGTCATTCACCTGCTACCCAGGACTTGTTAGACTACAAGTCGCCCCAAATTAGTTGGGGAAGGACTATTTATTTATTTATTTTAATTACAACGGTCATCTCCTACTTAAAATAATTAAAGATAGAAGACATAGACATATAGAACACCTTACAAAGAAATAAAACAATTCGAGACTCATTTTTCAAAAATCCCGCTCACGGCGGCACGGTTGGTGCAGTGGCTGATACAGTCGGCTGCTGCGCTCCGGGTCGTGGGTGCGATTCCCGCACGGAACAATTATTTGTATGATCTGCAGGTTGTTGTTCCGGGTCTGGGTGTATTGTATGTGGAATTAATGTCTGTAAACGCACCCACGACACAGGAGAAATGCTAGGGTGGGGCAACGTTTTAAAAAAAAAATGCTTCTGATATACAAACGAAATCTTCTTCCGGATAGCAAACACATCACAAATTGGATGAGAGTTCAAGAGTTCATAGTGCAAGGTATTGACGAGTTAGCTCGCGCTACCGTGCATCATGAAGGAACAGCAAATAGCTTGTGTTTCCTGTTGGGCCATTGCCTGCGGCAAAGAATCGAGCCAGTTCGTTATGCAGGTCCGATGCATCAATGGACCCGCGACAAATTTTACAACCGGCTATAAGCTGGTCACATGCTCGCCTTACCTCAAATGGGTTGTAATCGAGGCACCCAACATGAAACTTAGTTGGTTAGAATCATGGTGAGGATGTGATAAGGATAGCAATTAGCTAGATACGGGGTAGACGGATTGATCGTCAAGGTAAAACTAAAACTACTGCGGTCATGCCTTATATGCTGTTTATTCTTAAAAATTCTGCATCTGGAAGTGCACGACCAACGTACGTGATCTTTACGAGAATAACCACGACCGACTCACTTATGAGTAGTAAATATTGTTAACATTCTTGTTTCACGAATGGCGCTTGAATTTACAACACTTTGCTTATCCAAAACCACTAAACCCTTAGATCTTAAGCTAACTCTTTGGCTGCGAGAATAAGAAATATTCAGCTACAATATCTCCTTACGACACTCTTTTGAGAAACAGCGTTTGGCTTACGGTCGGCAGTTTTATTTACAAAAGCAGATTTCTCAAAGCAAGAGCCTTGCTTATTTGCACAATACTAGTGAGTATAAGCTCAGTCAACAATACGATTACAGGAAATTAATGCATTATTCTGTTTAAATTCAGCGTTTTTTGTCAGTGTGTTAACATTAGAGTTTCTCCGCAGTGCCCTGCGTGGGCTGCCGAGTGGAGAATCTTGGTCGATCGGACTACACTGGTAGAGCATAAAAATTAGGCTGCAAAGATCTTCTTCTGTGGGACCCTCATGCTGCAGAAGGAGGCCGTACAACGTGATCGGGAGAGGGCCGACCCTGCAAGGAGAAGGAATAGACGGCACCGGGGTAACGACCGCTCCGATGCCCAGGTCCAACACGTCTAAGCTCTCTGCTGTCGATACAGGGTCGGAGCCTCGGGGGTCGTGGGCGAGTTGATGGGGGGGTCTGCGTCCTCATACCAAACGACCTTCAGGAAGACAGCGGCGTGCATAGCTACGTCCTGCCGTGTGCGCAGCACAGCCCATAGTGAGGCTTGCGGGGGAACCTTTAAAATCCCAGGAGAAGAGCCTGATGGCGGCCTTTTTATAATCGCCTCCCCTCCGCTAGAGTGGGTGACCGCCTTACAGTCATCACCTCCGAGATGTGCCTATAGGCGTAGCACCAATGGGTGGCTCTAGTGTGATCGTACACGGACCTGTTGCTCCACTTCAGTGCCGAAGATGAGCATTCCGGTGGTTTTAGCCGGTAAAAGTCATGCCCTCCATCCTTGCCCAGGATGAAGGAAGTACATGACGTATTTCTAGCAGTATAATAAAAAAATCGGACAGGTGCGAGTTGAAGTCGCGTGGAGAGGGTTCCGAAATTGCTGAATAAATTGTCTATTGTTGGATTCGGTCTGGTACCAATAACTTATCCGAAGAACAAACTTAACATCGTAATTGAAAAATATGTTCTCCCATACATTCCAACTGCAAACGTAAATTTGTACGCATAATATTGAAAGATTTACCATGTTATTTTAAGACGATAGACTTATATTAGACTATGATTTCGGCACTTTTCGCGCACAGATAAATCGAAACAATATTTTGACTAACCTCAACGTTTCGGCCAAGTTGCATTGACCGTGGTCTGTTCGTGACCTAGTCTACTATGAGTGAAATTCGCGATAGTTTAAAAACTTATTTAGACCATAGACTTCTTATAGGTTTTCCTATAATAGTATAATAGTAAAGAGCATATTCACATATTTTCCCAATTTTAGACTCAGTAGTTCGGGAGATTACGGTAATGGTAATTTTTTGTGTATTTTCTTAAATAACTTTAAGATTAATTTAAAATGATTATATAAATATATTTGATATCCTCATTCACAAGCTCTTCCATTCCATTCATCGCACGGTACAGTTTGCGAAATGTTATTGTTTAATTTGCCATATATAATCATCACGTAACGCAGAAAGCCAAGTAAAGGCTTCCTCCATGAACGACAGGTGACATGGCGTGTGTCGTCATTTTGGGGGGAGTTTGCCAGTACGCACCATGCTTGGCAGGCGGGTTGGTCAGTGCAGAATGACACAGAAGGGATGCTGCTGTCCATCCCTATAATGAGAGTCCCTTAGTCGCCTTTTACGACATCCACGGGAGAAGATAGAGTGGTGCAATACGATTTATCTAAACACCACACAAACAAAACGTGCCAAACAAAAACATTGAATAGAGTGTCAGTTTATGATAATAATTGAATAAATATTGAATGTTATTGACATTGTAGCTTGAACACGAGAAATAATACTGTGTTGATATAAGGTCAAGGTCACATTAATACACGATGTCTGTCTCCTGAGCAGAACCAATATTTTTCTGAATTAGTTATTATATTTTATCATTTATTATTAATTACATCAAGCGAACTTAATGTACTCAAGCATTCTCGACAAGTAATCATTATTTTACTTTCATCTAAGCATTACCTATATAGACTTGCCTGGGTTATTATAAGAGCTAGGTATACTTCTTAAGAGCTAGTTTGTATTTTCATTTGTAGTGTATTACATTATTTATTTGAGTGTGGTGTCTGGACTAAAAATTTTGCTCCAACTATGCCGTGTGCTGCTGGCTACGAATAGCACCAACCCGTCTCATCCCGTGGGTTTCGTAAAAAGCGACTTTGGGATTAGTTGGAGGATGGGTAGCAGCGTCTTTCGAGTACGTATTTTACAGATCAACTGTGATCGCCAACCCGCCCGGCGATCGTTGCGATTATGTCAAAATCCCCAATGAGCACACAACTCACCCAGACCGGTCTTTAATGATCTTTGGGGGACACCTGTGCCTAGCAGAGGACTTTATTCGAAATGATGAAGGCACTCTAAATCAGCAGCGTCTCTTCTGTGGAACAGCCATTCTGTGGACGCCCGGTTGCCAAGTGTGAGTAGTGGCAAATTCCCCTCACATTGATAACACAAGGCATTTAACAGATCGTTGTGCAAATCTATCGGGGAGGCCTTTGTTGAGCAGTGGCCGGCCTTTGGCTGATATGATGATGATTATTTACTTAAACGTTTACGTACATTGATGGTACACTATCACCATCATTGTATCGGCCATAGAACGTCCACTGCTGAACAAAGGTCTCTCCAATAGATTTCCATAGTTGTGTCGTCATTTTAGGGGAAATTCGCCAGTACTGACCGTGCTTGGCAGGCGGGTTGGTTAGCGCAATATGGCTACTGATCTATAGAAGGGCCATTGCTGCCCATATCTCTGGTTAAAAGCTCTTTAGTCGCCGTTTACGATATCCACGGGAGGAGGTGTGAGTGATGCTATATTCTTAATCCGGTCACCACATGAATGGTAAAGAAAGAGGATTAAATGCATTGAGGGTATTCTCTATAAGTCAAAACTTTTGGGTTAAGGTAAACACTTCAAAGGAGGTACAAAATACTAAGCTTACTATAGATTTAAATAGAAGGAAAAGAGAAAGAAAAAACGGATTATTATTGCAGCAACAATGTTAACAAAACAACAAATTATTTTTTGTTGTATGCAACAACAAAAAATTAATAGGCAGGTACGTTAACTATGGCTGTAGTGTGATCATACGAGGACCTGGAGCCTCCCTTAGGTGCCGAAGATGACCGCTCCAGTGGTTTTAGCCGGTAGGAGTCCGGCATACCCCTTCGCCCTTCCCCGGGGCGAAGGAAGTTCATGAAGAATTTCCACTGGGCACCAATAAAAAAAGGTACCTTAACTATGTATATAAAATAAAAACAGGAACAACCTTAGTAAAACTCTGACCTCTATTGAAAGGTCAGTGTATCATAAGGAATAATGACTGATCTACATAATAGATAAACAAAACAGAGCAAAACGTGTATAAAAATAGGTACACAATATTAAAACACTGTGATTGGGTCACATTCGTGCAAAAAATGGGTTGTCACTCAGGTTATTGCTGTGGCGTTGAAGCAGCAGTGCAATACCCTTCGCTCAAACAGCCATACATCCTTAAATACAGAATTGAAATAACAACGAATAAAACTTTTCAACAAAAAAAAATACCGACTTCAAAAACCCTACACGATATCAATACAATACAATACAATATCTTTATTTGACTGAATATGGTTGTTACAGATCTTAAAATTAGGGGTTAGTTTCATCATATTCTGCCATTTGTGGCATGCAAATTAACACACAAAAAAAAATTAGGACACACATTGCAATAAAACATTATTAACATACCTACTATAAAATAATTGAGATGTCCGAAATAATTATTGTAATTAATTATTAGAATAGAACCACATTTTATATTTAGATTAGGTATACACACACACACAATAGATTATTTAAAAGTATCGTTCAAGAAGTCATTAATGCTATAGTAACATTTACTATGCAAAATATCTTTTAATTTCTTTCTAAATAAGTTTAAGTTTAATTCTTTATAAGTGGTTGGTTAAAATATTAAAACCACTGAAAAGGAAAAAAAAACTTTATGAAGTCGGGCGGCCCAGGTATGATACCATGATTCATGCAGACCAACGAGAAGGTATATTTTATACGTGGCCCCGCCCGACTTCATAAAGTTATCAGTATTTAACATTAAAAATAGGAATGACTCAAATCGGTTCTCTGATCTGAGAGGAATCGAGACTATTAAGACATCATCTAGATAAGCGCAGTAAAATTAACCTGTTTATTGAAGCTGGTTAAAGTACTACTGAATCAAATGTAATGAAATCTATATGGAACCTATTCGAAAGCATTCTGCGCCAGTTAAAATATGAATTGTTCAAATCGGTCTACTAATCTCGGAGTAATCGGTGTACGTACATAAAAAAAGTACCTCCTATTCGAAGTCGGTAAAAACCAATTTGACATTCGCTAAGACATGATTGAAGCTTTTCAAGGACACGTTGCAGACGGTGAGCCATGAGGACGAGTCTTAGCGAACACCAAATTGTGTTGTCACCGTTATTTCAATTCCATTTTCAAGGATGTATATTTGAGCTCAGGGAATTGCAGTGTAGATCTAACGACAACAGAGCTGGTGGACGACAACCTTTACGACATAGTGATGTCCAAACGCGGCGGTACCATGAAAATAATTATGTAAATAAAACAAAACAAGGACAAGTGCGAGATGCACTCGCGTGGAGAGGGTTCCGTACGATAAATATGTTATCTTTACGAGGAGGGACGGATTCCTGGCCTAGTTAAGGCGAACGAATAGTACCTACCAATAATTTATCCCAAGTACAAACGTAGTTGAATGACATGTTCTCCCATACATTCGAACTGTAAACGTAAGTTTTTACGCACAATATAGAAAGATTTATCATGTTATTTTAAGACTTCTTATAGGTTTTCCTGTAATTTATAGGTAAAGAGCTATTATCAACATTTTTTTCAAGATTTTAGGAACAGTAGTTTCGAAGATAAGGGGGAGAGAATGGTAAATTTTCGACAATTTTCTTAATATATAATATAATAGTAATGTCTTAGATTTTCGCGATTATTACACATTATAATAAAACACTTTTAAACGGATTCTATCGCGTATATTTTGATTTTAGATTTTCCTTAGTCATCCTGCGACCACGAATGCTGCAAAGTATTCGAAACGTCAGGAAAATCAAAAATCAAAATATACGCGATAGAATCCGTTTAAAAGTGTTTTATTATAATATAATATAATTTCAGCCGAAAAAACGTCCACTGCTGTATATTGGTCTCTCCGAAAGATCACTAAAACTACCGGTTTAGGTTTGTGGTGTGTGCACATTGGGCGGTTTTCCCATAATCGCCACGCTTAGCAGGCGGGTTGGCGATCGCAGTTAAGTTGTAAATGTACTCAAAGGACGCTGCTGCCCATTCTCCGGCTCCCTTAGTCGACTTTTACGACACCCACAGGATGAGATATGGCAATTTTCTTAAATAACTTTAAATAAACGTATTTTAAAATTATAAAATTAACATAAATATGTTCCCCTCACCCCCACAACAAGCTCCTCCATTTCATATCTTATACGGTACAGTTTCATATTTAAAATTAATTGATTTACGTTACAGTCCGTGTTTGGGTAGCAGAAATCTATATGTGTAGCAAATTCCAATAATCGGTCCAGCAGATTCAGAGCAAATTGGCTGTGACAGACGGACAGACAGACAGACACACGAGTGATCCTATAAAGGTTCCGCCGTTTATTCCTTCGGTCGTTTGGAACACAAAAAATCCCTAATTACACTCACTGCACTCACTGATCGATAAGGTTAATGTGCAACCTTATGTTCGAGTAGTTTAGGCTGCCCACAGGCATCCGTCTTGGCATAAGGACTGACGACTAATGATAACCACCGGGACGGACGGTATTACGTGCCCTCCGAAACACGGAGACACTCCGTTCAAATACCACCATGTAGTCATCCCTCTATAGACTGTCCGAGGTGAGCTTTACTTAACCTGACCAATCCTTTATAAGGGTTGATACAGTAGACTGCTGCGCTCTGGGTCGCGGGTTCGATTCCCGCACGGAACAAATATTTGTATGATCTGCAGATAGTTTTCTGGGTCTGGGTGTATTGTGTGTGAAATGTATGTCTGTAAAAGCACCCACGACACAGGAGAAAACCAAGTGAGGGGCAACGGTTTAAAAAAAAGTTGTGTTGTGAAGCTCAGATGAACCCGCTTCGTATAAAATACAAATATTCCGCCTGACCCCGATTAGTTCAACGTCTATTCTTATTCCTAACTAGCTGGGACCCGCGGTTTCACTCGCGTTTAATTTAAAAGAAATTTAGAGTACTTCGACATAGACACTTGACATAGAATATATATGTTGGATTTCAAGGGTTTTATTATTTTCGCGCGGAACCCTAATTATTTTTCTAAAATAAAAGTAGCCTAAGTTATTCCTTATAACGTCAGCTATCTGCCAGTGAAAGTCATGTCAAAATCGGTCCAGCCGTTTCAGAGATTATCCGGAACAAACAGACAGACAGACAGACAAAAAAATTAAAAATTGATTTTTTTATAGGTACCGTATATACTTTCACATGCATTTAGTAAAAATCTGTTATTTTGACATTACAAACAGACACTTCAATTTTATTTATTTGTATGTATAGATAAAACAAAATCAAGTTATGAGCTGTTTTACTTTCAGTATTCATATAAAACCTTTATGAACGAACGAGTATATATTTATTGTTGAGATCTATGCAAGATGTATTAGCCGATCTAAAGTCGCAGGCCGCTGACCTATGACATAGTTACAACCCTATATTGACTGAAATATAAAACAAAAATATGTACAGAAGGTTCACATTGAACACTTTGGAACGCACATATAACCTGTGCACCTCTACTGCTGAAAATGGGCCGCCTAATGATCTCTACAAGGATGGTCTTAGGAGATATTGCCATAACCACTTGGCAGGCGGATTCATGCTTGCACTATGTTGTATAGCACACGGGAGGATGGTGCTGCCCATCCCCTTGATATCGACCTTTCGAATTGGTTCCATACATATTTCATTACCTTAGATTGAGTCGTTTTATAACCAGCTTCAGTAAACAGGTTTAATGCGACTGTGTTATCTAGATGACATTTTAATATCTACCTGTTCCTCTGAGATTAGCGAACCGATTTGAGTCATTCTTATTTAATTAAGTGTTAAATCCTCTCGATTTGGGTTCACATAAATATAGTTATGTTTGGTTAAGTGTTTCTTATGATTTCTGCTCTAACTTAGATAAGTAGGGATCTCGGGTTGGTTACGATTTAAACGGATACCTTGCTGATTTACAACATAACTGTGATTGATAACCCGCCTGCCAAGCGTGGCGATTATAGCAAAACTCCCCAATGAGCACACAACACAAACCCAGAGCGGTCGTTGTTAGTTTTTCGGGGAGGCTGTGTCCAACAGTGGACGTTTTACAGCTGAAATACTGGGATTTCTCCTATATCGTGGGTACAGTTCCAAGCCATACATCTCACATACACAAACACGCAGACCTAAAAGAACTATCTGCAGATCATACAAATTTTTGTTCCGTGCAGGAATCGAATCTGTGACAGGTTGCGGAGAGATCCAATCGCTTAGTCACTGCCTCAACCGTGACATAGCTGGGTGATTGCAGTGTACACCCACTTGAACAGGGACGGTGGTTGCTAGCCACTCGAAAGTGAGCCTACTGTTATTCGTTCTTATTTCGTACGAGAAACGTGTACGCAATAACACTCAAAGAACAATAAAGTATATTTTTACGAAGTCGCTGGCTGTTATCGACGGGACCTTTCGTTTCTTATTAGTGTCATAAACTGGTACGTTTGACGGTAGTTCAAGGACATTGAACAGAACCCCCGTTCTTTTTAGACTTATTTACAACTCTAAGGTATGATTTGAAAGTCGAAAAAGTCCAGTTTACCACTTACTACGGAGTTACAAAAAATAGGAGCCGATGTGCAAATAAATATCTGTCACTGAAAAGTTTTGAATGCCATTTGTTCTATATAAAATACTAGCGACAGGCCTCGGTTTCGCACGGGTAGCACTAATTATCTATAGCCAGATGAATTATTGGACACAAAATAGCCAAAAAAATATGAAAAATCTGTAGATCCGACCACTACCAAACTTCACAGGACCACCCGCGAGGCTAGTCTAAAGATGGAAAGATTGAAAATTTCATCAAAATCGGTCCAGCCGTTTTGGAACTCCTTAAGGAACATACATGTGTGTACATCGAGTTTTTATTAAAACATGAAAATCAGCATACGATTGATCTAGTAAGAATATATATTTATTCTATATGAATATATATATAAACAATGCAAACACAATATTATTATAATAACACTACTAAATCTGCTGGCAACACTTACTTGACAATTCTGCGGACCAATATCAGCTCACTTCCAACTTGACTGATATTAATATGCAAAACTAATAAACAAATTAAAATATCAAATAAAGCTGGTAATAGTCATTTGACAGTTCTGCGAACCAAAATAGTTAAACATTTGAAATACAATTGAAAATATATATCTCAAAGAATGAAAGAGTCTGTCGCATTTATACGAAAATAGGTCATTGCACAGGATCATACTGTGGCGATGTTACATGCTTCATGCTTCACCAACAGCACTGATTTTCAGCTTTAACCGTGATGACATAATAGCGTCTTCTTCCGTTGGTTCTCCTTCTGTGCTTTCCGTATTGTGTTGTACTTTGGGTGTGGTATCGGGATTATGAAGCACCACTCCCTCTCCCGTAGATATAGTAAAAGGCTACTAAGGGATACTTAACCAGAGGGGTGAGCAGCAGCGTCCTTTCTGTGGGATAGTAGCCATACTGCGCTCACCAACCCGCCTGCCAAGCGGTGTGAGAATTGGGAAATTCCCCCCAAATGACGACACAAATCTAAAAACGTATGGCGGACGCTTGGCAGACTGTACTTGTCTGTTGGCAGATACAAAGACCAGCTCTTTATTGTTTTAAAGCAAATCAGGTATAAGTTTGCTCTATCTGGCTTAGGTTATACAACCTAAGACAAATTCAACAATTAATGTTCGACCTTGAAGCGTACATTCTATTGTAATAGTGCGCAATTAAATTTTAATACTTGAGAGAGTACTCGAAATCAAACCGGTTGGTCTGGAGAATACGACTGTCTTACAAAATACCGATCTTACGTAACAATATTCTGTTGCGGCGTTTCATGCGATGATCGACGGCTACCGGCAGCCCATTCCCCCTCTTCCCTTTGCTCCCCTCCCGCAACCCTGTAATAGATTGGCAACTCACCAGTAACATCTGTAGCATAATGGATTTCCATTTATAGTCATCAGGTGACCCGCATACTCTTTTGCCCTCCTCTAGTAAAATATCCTTAAATTCCTTAAGTATGTGAGAAAGCAAACAAGTCAACGAAATTTATAGAAACGTTTCTTTTTATCACAAACCACATGATGTGTGTTACAAAACATTTGATGAGTTAGTTACTCGATTGGACTACTGTCTTAAGTGTAGAGCGAAATATGTCATCATAATAACCTTTAAAGGTTAATGATTTCTGATCAATAGCGGACGGGCGGAAAGAATTGGGTATAAATAAACGATGGACTCTAGAAATGGCGAGTTAATGTCAAACATGAGTCATGATATTACTATAATTGAGACTATCGGAAAACGGTTGACAATTATTATTAATGGCTTCGACTGACTTTGACTTTGGACTAGAAATATAAATACATTGTGTGGTCCTAGGATCCCACTGCAGCGCAAACTATCCTATCAGTTAGTAGCATCTATAGTTAAAACTAGCTTACGAGTGTAGAAACATTTTTGGCTTAAAAGTAGTAGCAACATGTTACCAATTGGTTAGCTAAGCTGTTCGTTTTGTGAATATGTAAATCATTGTTTAGCTGATAAAGTATATGATAGACCTTCTCTGCCCCTTCGGAGCTGTCCATGTCAGAAGTGGAGAGGTCAGCTTTATTCACTTTTGTATTCTACTTAGCATCAAAGTGGGCTCGAACTGCTAATTTGCAAGAGTTGCTTAAGATATAAAGGTGTACCTTGGTAGACGGTTAAAAATTACGAGGGGATCGCTTAAGATCATGGGAGTGACCCGTTTTCCTTAAAGCGGTCTTTACAACTTAAGGAGGCCATATATAAACAGTTCACATACTTTATCTTCTATATTTCTGTGTTTTTGTGATCCATTTGCAGAGGAAAACTTATCATTAGTGAATAAAGTAACATTTTTATGTATGAACATGATATTTTGACCCAATTTTTTTTAATATACGGATCAAGAACCACTCCATCTCCTCACGTGGAAGTTATTAAGGGTTACTAAGGGGCCCTAAGCCAGTGGGATGGTCAGCAGCATCCTTTTTGTGAGACAGTAGACATACTGGGCTTACCAATCTGCTTGACAAGCTTGGTGAGTACTGGCCAATTCCCCATAGAATGACGATTTTGGTCTTGAGTCTATGGTTTGTAGAATTCCGCAATTGTAGAAATCTATAGTGGAAACCTTTGTTCACAGGTGGACGTCTTTTGGCTGATATGATGATGATGAGATATTTTGTCATTTTTTTATTTATAATCTATCCTATTGATACAAAAGTAATTTATCTAATATATAACTAGTCGTTTACACGTTTGACAGATATCAGATCAAGGACCATGTGGAACTTAGAATAGTTTGGTACCAAATTCATTTTTATTTGGACTTTTATTCAAAATATTCCTTTTAAGTATCATAACATTTTTTGCTTGTTGTTTTTTTTGTTTTTTTAAAAACGTTGCCCCAGACTAGAATTTCTCCTGTTTCGTGGGTGCGTTACAAATTGCGTATTTTTTTTATTTATTTTTTTATTATTGCGTACAAATTTCACACACAATACACCCAGACCCGGAACAATTACCTGCAGATCATACAAATATTTGTTCCGTGCGGGAATCGCACCCACGACCTAGAGCGCAGCAGTCGACTGTATCAGCCACTGCACCAACCAACCATGCCGTCAATTCTTAATATTTTGGAGTAAAGGGACAAAAATTCAAAATTATTTCCATGGTAATACCCGAATTTTGCTAAACATTCAGTTCAGTCTCTTCTTTGCCCTTAAGACTAACATGAGATGGAACTGTGGAGCTGGATCGTTATAGGGTAGCGTGCTCGGTACGATTAAATGATAGCGCAAGCACTTTTATAGATATATTTATTACTTTTGTACTGCAGAGATATCCAAACAACCGCACAGTTCAATCGATTTTATATTAATCAATTCTCCGCGCGACATTACTCCGTTTGACAAATATTCAGTCGTGCCATTTTCAAAGGCAAGTCATAATTTTTTTTTTTTTTCTTGATGGCCATGACCACTGGCTATCATCGTTATAGAACTCACTGCAACTTCAGAGTCATACTTTTACCAGTAAATTTATTTTTTAAACTTCATATGCGATTGATGTTATTATTCACTCTCTTTCCTGTTGAACATGTAATTATTATGATGTAAATTGTAAAATAACTACCTTTAGGAGGGACTTTCCTTCTGTGTATAAGAAAGCCGTTGAAATTCCAATGATTGCCGAAGTCAAGATGGATACATGGTGATTTATTTTATAACAAATTTAGACATTTCTAATTGGTACAAGTACACCTAAATTATTAACAGATTTAGATCCTCAAGTCATGCTAATTAAACTCATGCTAATTAAAATATTTAGTATCTAAATTAATTACTTCTATTGCCAAATTCTTGTGAACGTGTTTAACCTGACACAGAGCTATAAGAATGTCCGACCACCACTCGCCGCTACCATTGCAACCAAAAAAAGTTTCCTCTAAAAGCCGTGTCGTATAAAATAAAATAATTCTCCTTCGCAATACGGCCCGCACTTACGTTAGCATTGGGAACACCTGCCCCCCATTACTTATAGTACGGGTCGCCATCGGTTACCCCGTCGTTTACTTGAATTTCTATTAGTAGACACTTAGCCTATGCTATTTTGGTGTTATGTCTGCCTTGTAGGTACGCTTTAGATGGAGGTGCTTCTTATGTTTTGTACTTTTAGTGTGTCTGCATATCCGTAAATGATTACGATTTAGATTGTGTATGTTGTAAATAGAATTATTTGACTATTTACGTGTATTCATCATCATCATCATCATCTTCATGTCAGACAAAAGACATCACTGCTAAACAAGTCTCCTCGATAGACCCCCACAAGTGGTATATTCTGGTGGGAATTTGCCAGTATTAACCAGGCAGGTGAGTTGGTGAACGCAATAGTACTGTTAGTGGGAATTCTGCTGTCCATCTCTCGGGTTTAGAGCCCCTTAGTCGCTCTTTAGGACATTTTCGGGAAGAGATTGAGTACTATTCGTATTCTTAACCCACGAACACACGAATGATAAAGTGCTTAGCTGGTAACAAATAATTTGTTTGGCCTACATGTTTTTCTGGATCTCAGTAGTTCTTCGTGTGAATTGAGTAAGGAGTGAGGAGAGGAGAGGTAGAGGTTTCGTTTAAAAAACAATCCGATTAATTTTATATGAGTGTCGAAATTATATCAGAAACGGAGCAGCATCTCTATATGTAGGCTTAAGCAACAACCCACAGCCAAGTTACAAATACCTGTATGGACGTTAATGTTCCTTTTATGAGTGGACGGGAAAGACCCAAAAAATTTAATTATATTAGAGTACAAATAGTAAATTACCAACAGTAGCAATTCTACGCTCATCAACCCGTCTGCCGTTCCCTCCAAAATAACATCACACGACTTGTAACCGGTCATTTTATGAGATGGGCTTTTGTTCAGCAGTGGACGTTTTTGGATATGTTTAAGCACGCTGCACGTATGTATACGGCACGTGTGGGTATATAGAATGAAATAATAAACGCGATCATCATCATATCAGCCACAGGATGTCAGCTGCTGAACAAAGACCTCCCCCATAGATTTCCACAATGAGCGGTCACATGCCGCTCTCGTCCAACTACTCCCAGCGACCTTCACCGGATCGTCTGTCCACCTCGTTGGAGGTCGTCCCACGCTGCGTTTTCCGGTGCGCGGTCTCCATTCTAGAACCTTTGTGCCCCAACGGCCATCAGTTCTACGAGCAATGTGCCCTGCCCATTGCCACTTCAGTTTACTAATCCTCTCAGCTATATCGACTAATTTAGTTCTTCTACGGATCTCCTCATTTCTGATTCGATCTCGTAGAGAAATACCAAGCATAGTTGTCTCCATAGCCCGCTGAGTGACCTTGAGCTTTCTTATGAGGCCCATTGTGGGTGACCATATGCTCCATATCTCATAACTGGTAATACATAAACGCGATATAATTATATATCTGTAAGCTATTTCATTCAATGATGAAAAATGTATTGGTCGTCTTAAGATTGTTATGTACATTAGAAACATATCTCCTTCATTCAAACTTCATTGTGTCTACAATGTTCTCTATAAATCGTTAAATTAAAAAAAAACTCCCAGTGCTGCCAACGTTACAACACAACGACGAATAAAAGTAGTCGTTCCACGAGGATATACATAAAGGTAACTACGCTTGAACGTTTCATGACGCGGCGTGCAAACAACCCCGCTCCGTATCGGACAAATAACAACACTTCTGTCGAACCTTTATATTTGCACCTGGATGATATAGTTGATTTAATTCTGCGGGAATTTCATTCTTGTATTATGATGCTAGGTCACCTCTGTATGGAGCGCCTGCATGGTCATCTCGACTGTCAGGCGCCCAGCGCTACAGAACCAAAATTCGTGGTCTGCAGTGCAGAGTGGCTATCCGGATCGCACGAGGATACCGAACAGTGTCCGTTTTCCGGCTTTCGACATCCTGGCGGAGATGGATACATGGGCCTACGATTAGACACGCTCCCTCGCCGGCGACGGCGCACCTCCAGGGGCGTTGGACAGGCTGAGGCGGCGCATACTTGGAAAGTGGCGTCACCGCCTGCGGATGCAGTTTGCGACCAAGCGCGTCATGGAGGCCATCATGCCGCTGTTTGAAGCCTGACTCAGAAGGAGCGAGCACGTTACCTATCGCCTGACACAGGTGCTCACCGAGTATGGTTGTCACGATCGGATCGGGCAAGATCTCTCTCTGCCAGCAGTAGTGTCGGCTATGTTGGCAGAGCACCAAAACTGGAATGCAGTGGTCTCCTTCTGTGAGAGGGTCATGCTCCAGAAGGAGACCGCAGAGCGGGATCGGGAGAGAGCCGATGGTTATGTTCTTATTAATTGTTTTAAATATTTTTATTCTACTATTGGCTCATTTTTCCTACTTAAGTAAACAATGGGGAATGAAAACATTAGTAACGCTAACGAAGTATTTGTTTCGTGCGAGAATCAAACCCACGTACAGTAGCGCAGAAAGTCAATCACTTACGGCAAAAATCAATAACCAATCTAATCCAAAATCTTTAGATTTCGGATTACGGAAAATTAAATATGATACTAACAAAACAATGGATGAATTTCAATATTTTCAATCAGAAGCTTTTGGATTACTTGATTATTTTAACTTTTATTCGCCATCTGCGACACCGATAGTAGCCTGTTATTTTAGGAGAACCACACGAACTGCTTGAATTAGGATAATTCTAGTTATAGTGTGCGTAACTCCATGGCCGTCTATCGAACTCTTAAAATAACTATCACCAACAAAGTCTTTTCCATTCTAACCTTTATCTTATCTTTATCTACGATAAATATTTTCACAGCTTTCGAGCAGCCCACATAATATTTGTTTTTGTTTTTCTTCAATGTCTAGTTAAACTAACACAGTTAACTATGCAGAACAATATTGTTTCTAGAACAATATCAAAGGTTCTAGAAACAATACATTTTGTGGAAATTCAATTAGATTTAATAAGGCTTAGTATAAAAGCGAAATTTCTGCCGGCAAACAAATTAATCCGAGAGCGGCTGGACAGAGGGACAGGACGGGACATCGGGCTAGTCTGGCCAGTACGCGCTTTGAAACACTTGCAGTGCTAATTTGGTCCTAAGCTTTCATTTCGTTATGAATGCGGAGCATGTAAGCGGCCAGCGAACGGGAAAATTACCATATGACGCGTCCTGCTGACTGATACTACTTACGCAAGGCAGTTTGATGAAGCTTTCTGTTTTCCAGGAGTGGTGGGCTTTGATAATGTAACAGCGAATAGTAATGCGGTCTTTGTGCATTGCCAGTGTGAATTTGTTTGTGGAAAAGTTACAAAATGCCAAATTAAAGCCTGCTTGTCGTATTATAAAGAAGAAAGAAAGAAGAAAGAAAGAAGAAAGAAAGAAGAAAGAAAGAAGAAAGAAAGAAGAAAGAAAGAAGAAAGAAAGAAGAAAGAAAGAAGAAAGAAAGAAGAAAGAAAGAAGAAAGAAAGAAGAAAGAAAGAAGAAAGAAAGAAGAAAGAAAGAAGAAAGAAAGAAGAAAGAAAGAAGAAGAAAGAGAGAAGAAAGAAAGAAGAAAGAAAGAAAGAAGAAAGAAAGAAGAAAGAAAGAAGAAAGAAAGAAGAAAGAAAGAAAGAAGTAATAAATAAAGAAAGAAAGGAGAAAAATCACATTTATTAGATACACAACATAGAATAATTGCCGTAAAACTGTAAACACGAATAACATAATAATACCGAGAATATTTGGTTAGAATGCGCGTATATAATTATATTACTTCTTACCCTATTGCAATTTATGTCTACTTGGCAAAGTTGAATCGGTGCACAACAGTGCGTCTAAGTGGTTGCTCAGCAAATGCTACAGATATGTGCAGCGCTGATTTTCAGCTTAAGCCTCCGTGAGTAACGGACGTATGAACAGAAATATATAGCATCGATGTAAATAGCCAAAAACAGAAATGTTTAGTATTATGGTAATTATTCCTTGAGTGTTTGAATGAATACATTCTGTTGGACTCTGTTTCAAGAAATACGACGAATATAAATACTGTCTAAAACTACTAATTACGATACTTTGGGTTAACAAATTGAGAAGATAATTATAATCGTGAATTGTTTTAGCAAATAATTGCATAATCTCAACCAGAATATTCCATGTGGTTTCCAGGTTAAGAATATAGCACAATCCATCTCCTCCCGTGGACATCATCAAAGAGGATTAAGGGACTCTTAACCAGAGGGACGGGCAGCAGCATCGTTTCAGTGGAAAACAGTATCCATTCTGCGCTCACCAACCCAACTACCAAGCGTGGTGACTACTGGCAAATTCCCGCCAAAATGACTCAGCAATTATGGAAATCTACGGGGAAGGTCTTCTGCCGGTCAGCTGTGGACATACTGTCACTGATATGATGATGATGATGAACCAGAACGACGGACAGGGGTGTACTGAAATGTGTGTCCACATGTACATCATCATCAGCCTATCGCAGTCCACTGCTGGACATACGCCTCTTCAAGTGCATGCCACTGATCGCGATCCTCGGCTACTCTCATCCAGCTACTGCCAGCCACCTTGCGCAGGTCATCACTCCACCGAGCTTGAGGGCGTCCTACACTACGTTTACCAAGACGCGGTCTCCACTCAAGAACACGTTTTCCCCAACGGTTGTCGGTTCTATGACTAATATGGCCAGCCCACTGCCACTTCAGCTTACTAATCCTATGAGCTATGTCGATAACATTGGTTCTCTGTCGGATCTACGGATCTACGGATCCACATGTACGGAAACGACAAAATACCTATGATCATGATCGTCGCACACGTAGTGGGCTTTCTGACGTAGACGACGTTTGAAAAACGGATTGGTGATCGCAGTCCTTTGTTATGAAACGCCTTTAAACGGTACCTGTATGAAGTACCAGAGTGGCCTATTCTTTGTCGGATACCAGTGTAATAATAGAGTCAAAAAAGGCATTCAAAGGAGAAAACTTCAGTAATTTTCATCATCATCATTTCAGACGAAAAACGTTCACTGCTGGACAGGATGCTCCCCAAATATTGCCTCAACGATAGTATGGGTTTGTGTTGTGTGCGCGGTTTTGCCATAGTCGACACGCTTGAGAGACGGGTTGGCGATCGCAATTAGGTTATAAATTGTACTCGAAGGGGACGCCGCTGCCTGTCGGAGTCGGAGGATACGACTAATCCCATAGTTACATTTTACGACACCCGCGGGATGAGATGGGGTGGTGCTATTCTTAGCCGGCATCACACGGTGAACCAGTAATCTTACATCCTGCAAAATAGTTCTTTTTAAATATCTTATCAACATTCGGATTATATTTTTAATTCAAAACTCTACCAACTTCAAACATTCGCATCTACAACAAGAAAAACAAAACACGAGTAATTTCCTCGCAAAGAGAACTTACACAAGTATAAGTTTTCTCAAATAGAGTCGCACTCGTGTCGGGCAAAATGAGGCGAGTAAATCTATCGCAGTCCGTTTCGAGGCACCTCTAGCCCAAGTAAACCGATTACTCGATGCACCCGGCTGACTAGACCAGGAGCTTGGTCTTAGGGATTTATATTTTAATTTAGCTATTTACAACCTGGATAACTGAGTTAAAGTGGCAATGTGCGGGGCTCATAGCTCATGGAACTTATGGGCATTGGGGCAGACAAATTCTCGAGAGGAGGCCGTGCACCGAAAAATGCAGCGTGTAACGGTTACTACGAGATGGACGATTTGGTGACACTAGCAGATCAAGTGTTTGGATAGTTGGGGTATATAACCGGTCATTATGGAAATATATGGAAAGCTTGGTTTAGCAGTGGGCGTTCTTCGACTTTATGATGATAAAAATGATAATTGACACCCTCTCGTTACTTCGTAAGAGATAAAGATTAAGGATGATACAATAACCTGAATACTGAACAAAAACACTTACATGCTGTGAAAGCTAATCTAGAACAAGTCGTCAACAAAACTCCATTTTTAATGCTGGAAATACGTCATGATCCTTCCAGCCCTGGGAATTGCGATGGGGAACTCCTACCGGCTGGAACCTCTGGAGCGGTCATCTATTTCTATATATATCATTCTAGCTTAGCTTCCACAGCTTACAGTATTCTTAGAGATGACTGGAAGCCCGTCGCCTAATCTAATATGGTGTAAAGAGAGAGAGTAACCAGAGAGTGTAAAGAGGCCGCCCTAAAGCACATATCGGGGAGTTAAAGGATCGCTCGAAAAGCCTCGCTGTGTGGTGTAATGTGCATAGTAGCATGTCGTCCTGGAAGTAGCACGGCATGAGCTGGCAGATTCTGGAATTGTTGCGTCTGCGAATTCCGAGACATCCCACCACATAACGACGATGGGTGCTCAGGTGTGTCGGACATAGTCACCGGGGCGGTTTTTGTCCCAGCGCACTCTCCTCCTTTTCTGACCGGGATCATGCTCTCCAAAAGAGGAAAACTCTTGCCAATATTGGTGAACTAGCATCATTGAATCATAATTTCGGCCGAATGAGGTCTACTGCTGGACACAGGCCTCCCCCAAAGATCACCACAATGACCGATATGGGTGTGTTGTGGGCTCATTGGGGGGTGTTGCCGCTTGGCAGACGGGTTGGCGATCGTAGTTGATGATTGTTAATGCACTCGAAGGACGCCGCTGCCCATCCTCCGACTAATCCCTCAGTCGACTTTTATGACACCCATGGGAGGAGACGGGGTGGTGGCATTCTGAGCCGGCACCACACGGCTATTAATTTAGTCTATTTTGAATAAATGATTACGTCATTTCATTTCATTGAATCCACAAAAAAACCAACATCACATTTCTTGGTCTCCACTCCTGGCCAATCCTATACGCGTGTCTTTTATCCAAGCCAAGAAATTGGACGCGCGCGTGGAGTACGTACACGGAGCGAAGCAAACACACTGCTTACGTTATTTCGCCGCTAACCCTACTAATGAACACTTATTGCTTTATTCGATACCTACTGCTTTTGCTGGCTGTATATTGGGTAGAGATGTGCTTACAAAGTGGTAAGCAGGTCATTTGTCGGAGATATAACAGCATGTTACAACTCTATTTAGAGTTTTGAATGCGAACAACAAATAAATAAAATTGAAGTGTCTGTTCGTAACGTCATCATTTCAGCTGAAAAACGTCCACTGCTAGACAGAGGCCTCTCCCATAGATTGCCACAACGACCGGTATGGGTTTCTGTTGTGTGCTACACGTGTGGCAACCGTTCACGAGTATGACGTGAGCATCGGCGTCACTCAGCTCAACCACATTGCAGGGAACCCATACACAACATCAGCAACACAGTACTGTGAGCATGACAGACTCATACTGCTAAACAGTTGGCGGTTATATCTCACCTCCTTTTGCGAGGAAGTGATGCAAACAAAGGAGGCGGCAGAGCGGGGACGGAGGGAGATCTCCGATCCCCTCCGCAGAAGACACATCGGGCGTCGGCGCCGGGGTGGGGCGATGGACGATCTCTGGCCACCATGAGGAGCGGTCTGGGGGCGACGAACCAGGGGCGGTCCGACGACAGAAACAGGCCCGGGATGGCGGAACACGCGCGCCTCTCCGAAGGATAGTTGCGGCCAACAAGGCCGCACACAGAAGTGGTCCGACAATTATTGTCGGGCCGATACCTGCCGGGGGAGCGTTCTAATCCAGAAAAGTGTACAACTCACCCCCGGCTAGAGGTAAGAAGAAGGACACCGTGGGCTTTTAGTCGGTTTGATACCGGCACGCCCCTCCGGCCTTCCCAAGGCGGAGGAAGTCCAAGAGGATTTCGCCACGTTGTATAAAAAACCACTTAATTATTTTGACCAAATTGTTAAATGAATTGCATTATTAAAATTATATTAGGTGAATCAGATACTTAGTAACCTCTTGCCATTTTATTGAACTTTTTAAATCTTAAAGTTCAATTCAACATAAAACAGCGAATAAACTACTAATGTCGAATAGATATTGAACTGGGTACGTCACAAACGCGGTATGCGCTCTGATGTTCGTAAAGGTGAGAGTTCAAAGGCGAACGAGACACAGTTTTTTGTCGCCAACCGTGAGAGGTTCTACGAAGCGATATAAATTGGTACAGCGTGTACTGGCCCTTTGTGGGGCGTGTTTTTGACTCTTTCATATGAATACGTGCAACAGACAACAATCAAGTCGTAAGGTTCATTGATTGAATATAATTGCAGATTAGCAGCACGGCAGGAGGACTTCGACCATAACATTTCTGATTGTATCTTTTTTTTATTGGTCTCCAGTGGTAATTTTACATGAACTTCCTCCACCCCGGTTATGGGTGAAGGGGCATGCCGGACTCCGACTGGTTAAACTCACTGGAGCGGTCATCTTCGGCACCACACGGGGGCTCCAGGTCCTCATAACTAGAGCCCCCTATTGATGCCACACCTACAGGCACATCTCGGAGGGGATGACTGTAAAGCGGTCACCGGGAAGGCGACTAGAAAAATGTCGCCCCCCATGCACCTGTGAGGGAGAATTATAAAGGATCCCCCCAAGCCTCACTGTGCGCTGTGTTGCGCTCACAGTGGCACGTGACCGCCTGCGCACCGCCGTCTTCCCGGGGTCACTCGATATGAGCACACAGACTCCACAATCTGCTCTCCGCGATCCTCATTCCTGTTTGTACCCATATTGAAATTTTGTATGCAACATATAATAAATATAATAAAATAAATTTTACAAAACAGTCTTCAAAACTAATATTATAATTTGTGTGAAACAATTTAAGAAATAGGTGCCTTAGATAAAAGTTTTAATACATATTTAAAATGGTTTTGTAACTGTACCGTGTAACATAACCCAGTGGAAAGGTTTGCTGTGAGGGTCTGAAATATATTATTTATAAAAAGAAATGTAGTCCGTGGTCTTTAAATAACATAGTGAACCATTCAATATTGTGTGTCAATTGCAGTTGAAATGTATGAGAGAACATATTTTTCAACTACAATGTTAAGTTGGTTCTTGAGGTTAATTATTGGTATAAGATAGAATTCGACAATCTATACAAATAAATAAAATTGAAGTGTCTGTTTGTAATGTCAAAATAACAGCTTTTTACTAAATGAATATGAAAGTATGTACGTTACATATAAAAAAACACAATTTTAAATTTTTTTGTCTGTCTGTCTGTCCGTCTGTCTGTCTGTTTGTTCCGGGTAATCTCCGAAACGGCTGGACCGATTTTGACGGGACCTTCACTGGCAGATAGCTGATATTATAAGGAATAACTTAGGCTACTTTTATTTTAGAAAAATAATTAGGGTTCCGCGTAAAATAATAAAACCCTTGAAATCCAATATATATATTCTATGTCAAGTGTCTATGTCGAAGTACTCTAAATTTCTTTTAAATTAAACGCGGGTGAAACCGCGGGTCCCAGCTAGTAGACAATATATTCAGCAATTTCCTTCTACAATCCGGTACCATACATACTTTGTTTAAATACCACAAACAAATTTGGGTAAAATTATAAAAAAAAACATGGCAGATAACATATTCGATGCACGGAACCCGCTCTTCCGTCCGGTTTTTTTAGCCTAGAGATCGCAAGTATTAATTCAGTATTCACATTTCGCATCTCCTAATTACTATGTCAACCTACGTTGGCTTCAGATGCCAAGGCTTTTCTGAAGTAATGTCTTTTACTAATCATTTATCTCCAAAGGATTCAGTTAGTATGTCAAAGTTCGCTGGCTTGTAGATAAAGTTAAGAATATCTAAATAACCTCAGCCTTAATCGATTCTCGACTTCAGCTGAGACGAGCTACTTACACTTTATCTTTACATTATAATGTAATGACTTTCCTTTATGTTGAGAGAAATATTTTGAGAGCATGATCAGCGTATGTCCTTTGAAGATGCATGAGTTCGAGCAAAATGGAGAAGACAATTTTGGAGTATGGAGATTGACTGCATATGAGATATTCCACGTGTGTACCGTATTGTTATCGACAAAGATTGAGCAACTCCATCTCTTCCCGTGGGCATCGTAAAGGCAACTGTACCGTTATATAACAAAAGGTGGGCAATAGCATTCTGCGCTAATACAACATATTATGATCACCAGTCTGTTTGTTAATCGTAGTAATGAGGCCCATGTTTGGCCCTCCTATAAGTTTAATAGCTGATGTTTAAACTCAATACTGGCAGTGTTCGTCATGGTCACTGCATTGTCTTGCTGATGATTACATCGTGTATCAGGTTGCTGAATTTCCCTAGAACATCTCATTAACTGTCCACCTGCAAATGAATAAAATGTGACTGTTTGTAATGTTAAAACAACAGCTTTTACAAAATGCAAAAAAATGGAAGCATAAACAGTACATATAACAAAAAATGTTTTGCCTGTCTGTCTGTTTGTTCCAGCTTATCTCCGAAACGGCTGGACCGACTTTGACGGTTTTAAGGAGTAACTTAATCTTTTATTTTAGAAAAAGAATAAGTATCCGCATAAAAAAAATGAAATTCAATATATATACTCAGGTTGTCACTAAAAACCAGCGCTGTTGTCGATGGATCTTTTCAACGTCACAGCATTATGCTGAGTGACAACCTTTTTTAGCACGGGCACGACGCATTGATTTTATGTTAGCATTTTAAAACCTATATAAAACTGGTAATGTAGTTCATATTTTATGTTTGGCCTGGACTCTCAGTCTTTTGGCCATGTACACTTATTATAATTTTGTGTTGCCATTTTGATGCATTTTGTATGTTTGTTTTTGTGTTTCTTATAAATATTATGTGCCAAATTTTAATTGTGCGTCGTTACTGGTGCAATAAATATTTTTCTTTCTTTCTTTCTTCCTCTTTCTATGTCAACTGTCTATGCCGAAGTACGCTAAATTATTTATAAATAAGCCAATTTATTTTAAATTAAACGGCGGGTGAAACCGCGTAGTACAGCTAGTATGTAAACAAACATCCTTCAACCTTTTCGCAATGTGATGTTAGAAGACAAAAAAGGTCAAGCGGAGGATTGGAATGTTGTATATGGATTGATGTCTACGGATTATAATCTAATCAGTAAATATCATACGTAATATCGTTGTATGGTCTTATGCAAATTAAGTAACAGCTTAGAGAGAAACCATTTAGCTTGTACTTCTAACAAACGATTAGTTTCTAATGGCATTAGTAACACGATTTGTGGACACAACTTTAGTCGTCTATTCACACATGATATCAACGAATCAGTCTAGTTTTAGAAGATTTTCATTAGCTTCACCTGTAGTATACAGGGTGTCCAGTAAATAGGACGACATACTGCAGGGGGTGAGAGCTTGGGTCAATACCTACCAAAAAAACACAATATATGTTCAGCAAAATCTTACGGGTTTACAGTAGTACAACATTTTAGTAGTAGAAAATTGTACTGTGAAAGTTTAAATTAAAATTGTATTTCTTTGAAAACATATTAGTTTTTAATAGTATAAAGACTTATTAATGAGTAAAGTAAATATTCACAAATAATTCGAGGTAAAATAAAAAAGGAATTTTTCACTACGAGATGCTTAAAAATTTGTGTCAAGGTAGAGATTTTTCGATATTTCGTAAAATTTTGTACTACTGCAAATCCGTAAGATTTTGCTGAACATATATTGTGATTTTTTGGTATGTATTGACCCAAGCTCTCACCCCCTGCAGTATGTCGTGCTATTTACTGGACACTCTGTATGTATGTGAATATGTATTAATGTAATAGAATTTGGCAAATAAATCTGCACCTACTTCTAGATGTCCGATTGACTCGAAATTTTGCAGACGTATCAAGAATAAGCGGTGACGTATTCGCCAACTTTCTTGTTTATTATACTTTTGTAATAATTTAAACATCTTGCTATATGTTGCTAACACTAGACTAACACTAAACCTTTTATTTTTTGGTCCCCTGTGGAAATGGCGATGTGGAATGGGCGAAGAGACATGGCCGGACTCCTACCGGCTAAACCTAAACTACTGGAGCGGTCATCTTCGGCATCGTAGGGGGCTCCAAGTTTTCGTAAGATCACACTAGAGCGTCCCATGATACCATGCCTTTAAATACATAAAATGACAAGTACAACCGCCCGGTCTTATCGCACTCGGCGATTTCTTCCAGACAACCTTGGGATCGACAGAATTGCAGTAAAAAAGAAAGAGTTAGTTCACGGTGTAACAATAATTATAACATAATACATACTTGCCGTGTGGTGCCGGCTCAGAATACCACCACCCCATCTCCTCCCATGGGTGTCGTAAAAGTCGACTAAGGGATTAGCCGGAGGATGGGCAGCAGCGTCCTTCGAGTACATTAACAACTCAACTGCGATCGCCAACCCGTCTGCCAAGCGTGGCGATTATGGCAAAACCCCCCAATGAGCCCACAACACATCCATATCGGTGGTTGTGGTGATATTTGGGGGAGGCCTGCGTCCAGCAGTGGACTTCATTCGGCCGAAATGATGAAACATGATATATATATATAATGACGGCACGGTTAGTGCAGTGGCTGATACAGTCGGCTGCTGCGCTCTGGGTCCTGGGTTCGATTCCCGCATGGAACAAATATTTGTATGATCTGCAGGTAGTTGTTCCGGGTCTGGGTGTATTGTATGTGGAATTCATATCTGTACACGCACCCACGACACAGGAGAAATCTATCGTTTTAAAAAAAGATTAAATTTTAAGATGTATATAATATGTAGGTACTTATAACATAAAAATAAACAGAGACATGGATGTAGGACATTACAAATAATTATAGTGTTCTTTTAATAGTCTTTTAAATATTGCTAGGGACATGGCACGTCTAATTGTTATTGGCAACACATTCCATAAGCGAGCAGCTTGGACTCAATCATCAACGTAACTTTATTTCAAATGCATATATACATACCACTCGGATATCAAGTTTTTGTTTACATTTTAAAGAGGCTTCGACCTTGGGTCATATATTAACAATATTATAATGATGCGGGTATTAGATAAATAATAATTTTCTTAGTTGATACGATGAACTACCGGATTCCGAACATGTTTCTATAACCTTTTCCAAAACATGTAAAAATAAAACACAAATAGAGGTGCAAAATTAGTCAACTGACATTTATAAAATGTAAATTGATGTATTCATCTTCTTCATTTAGTATTTATTAAATAAAACATTAGCAATGTTACCCAATTCATTCAAGTATTTTGTTTTGATATACCTACTATTTTTTATTTGGTTCATGATGATATAATTATGTAATATCTATGAATATGAATAAAACATTAAAAAAAAACCGGCCAAGTGCGAGTTGAACTTGCGTGGAGAGGGTTCCGAAATTGCTGAATATATTCTAGTCTACTAGCTGGGACCCGCGGTTTCATCCGCGTTTAATTTAAAAGAAATTTAGAATATTTCGACATAGACACTTTACATAGAATATATATATTGGATTTCAAGGTTTTTTTTGCGCGGAACCCTAATTATTTTCATAAAATAAAAGTAGCCTTAGTTATTCCTTATAACATCAGCTATCTGACAGTGAAAGTCCCGTCAAAATCGGTCCAGCCTTTTCGGAGATTACCCGGAACAAACAGACAGACAGACAGGCACACAGACAAAAAACAAAAAATTGTTTTTTCGTTTAATGTACCGTATATACTTTCATATGCATTTAGTAAAAAGATGTTATTTTGACATTACAAACAGACACTTCAATTTTATTTATTTGTATAGATTGTTGCATTCGGTCTTGTACCAATAACTTATCCCAAGAACAAACTTAACATCGTAGTTGAAAAAAGTATTTTACCATACATTCCAACCTCAAACGTAAGTTTGTACGCACAATGTTGTAAGATGTACCGTGGTATTTTAAGATTGTAGATTTCTTATAGGGTTTTCTGTAATCTATAGGTAAACAGCTACCTATAGATTTTTCAGAATGTTAGGCTCAGTAGTTTTGGAGATTTGCCATGCCCCCCTTCGGAATGGTAAATTTTCGTCTATTTTCTTAAATAACTTTAAAACTGTATATTTCAAAATTATAAAATAAATACGTTTGGAACCCTCATAACAAACCCTTCCATTTCATATGTTACACGGTACAGTTTGCTTAACTTTATTCTTAAACTTTCTATATTGCCCCCGGAAAAGGAACCCTATATTCAAAATTCATTCGTTTACGATACACGTACGTCTATGGGTCACATAAATCCATATGTGTACAAAATTTTCAACTTAATCGGCCGAGTAGATTCGGAGAAAATTAGCTGTGACTGACGGACAGACAGACACACAAGTGATCCTATCGGGGCTCCGCCGTTTTTTCCTTCGAACGTTCGGAACCCTAAAAATATGGATTTATTGAGCAAGAAGGCATTACGCTGCAAGGTAGAAGGTAAATATAAACTAACGCATATTGTAGTAAATACCAAGGTTTTTTATAGATTCTACAACGTTACAAGGTAGAGGCTATGTAGTAGGTAGCCTGGTAGTCAGCGGTTACCGTAACTTAGGAACGCTTGCAATACCAGAGGTACCGCTCGCATGTTGCCAATCCTGAAAAATCTTTTCACGCTCTTTGTAGAGCCCCATGCTGTAGTCTATTGGCAAAAGATCGGTTTCTTCACGACCCTTCGACCCACGACCCCGACCACGAGCTCCAAAAGTCGCCAGTCAAGCGTTTTTGTGCACTATGGAAATTATGGTTCTGCAAAAAAATCATTTCGAACTTTATGAATCTTTAAAAGAAAGAGGCTCTTAATTTTTATGTACCTCTATTACTCAAAGTCAAGTCATTTCTTTTTACTAAAGTAACCATGTGTAGACATTTACGACCCCCCCAGGAAAACGCACGAGTCTTGGGGGGATCCTTTACTATCCTCCCCGACAAGTACCTGGGGGTTAGGTTTTTACAGTCACCGTCCCTCCGCTAGAAGGGGTGACCGCTTTACAGTCATCCGTGATGTGTCTAAGGCATGGCACCAATGGGCGGCTCTAGTGTGATCTTACGAGGACCTGGAGCCCCCCTTCGGTGCCGAGTGGTGTTACTTTATTCCAGTGGTTTTAGCCGGTAGGAGTCCGGCATACCCCTTTGCCCTTCCCCGTGGCAAAGGAAGTTCATGTAGAATTTCAACTGGACATCAATAAAAAATACTCTTACGAACATTTACACAACACGACCACCCGAATAAAAGAACATATATCTGACGTCAAGCATAGACGCACCACAAAGTCTGCAGTGTGTGAACATGCCTTAGGCAAACCCAACCATTTTCTTCGATTTGATCAACAAATATTCATAGTATATTCATTCATAATATTCGAAATAAATATATCAATAGTATAAAGGAGAAATCATTAGTCGACCTATTTGACACAATGAGCAACTAATCATTTTCCCATTTGTTTCCTTCCACTTGGAATAACTCCTCAAATAATAATCACCGTAGGTTCTCATCATCGTAATATTTACCAAAACTATTATCACTTCCAAAAAACAACCCCTCATGTCATAATGACAGCTGCCGTTGAAAAATATTTGTGCCCCTTCAAAAACAGAGGCGACACAAAAATAACTTGGCGAGTAAATAATACATCAAAGGGCTAAGTGATTGATGCAAGGGGTGTACAGAGGGATGGCACATCATTAATCTTTCTGTTGGCCCCCGCTCGGCGCGGCGTGAACTTTCCGCGGCCATTGATAGCTTGTTTTGATCCAATTCTTTGCGTCTTGAGTATTGATTGTGAATTTGTGACGTAAAGTAATTGGATGTAGAAAAGATTTCATTTGTCAATATGTAGATGTTTATTAGGTTTCATAGGCATATCTAGTGTGATCTTACGAGGACCTGGAGCCCCCCTTCGGTGCCGAAGATGACCGCTCCAGTGGTTTTAGCCGGTAGGAGTCCAGCATACCCCTTCGCCCTTCCCAGGGGCGAAGGAAGTTCAATGTAAAATTTCCACTGGATATCAATAAAAAAAAAGGTTTCATAGACATATGTCATCATCATCATCATTTCGGCCGAATGAAATCCACTGCTGGACACAGGCCTCCCCTAAAGATCACCACAATGACCGATATGGTGTGCTGTGGGCTCATTGGGGGGTTTTGCCATAATCGCCACGCTTGGCAGACGGGTTGGCGATCGCAGTTGAGTTGTTAATGTATTCGAAGGACGCTGCTGCCCATCCTCCGGCTAATCCCTTAGTCGACTTTTACGACACCCACGGGAGGAGATGGGGTGGTGGTATTCTGAGCCGGCACCACACGGTGATGTTCTTGAATTCCAAAGATTCTATAACTTTAAAAACACACTTTTGACGGCACGGTAGGGTCAGTAGCTAAACAATTGGCTAGCGCTAAGTGTTGTGGGTTCGATCCCCGCACGGAACAATTAACTGTATGATATACAGATAGTTGTAGCGGGTCTCGGTGTTTGTGCATGTGAGATTTATGGCTGTAAGCTGTACCCACGACGCCGGAGAGATGATGTGGGATATCGTTTATCGTTCATCCGTGTGGTATCCGGATTAAGAATATAGCATCACTCCACCTTCTCCCGTGGATGTCGTAAAAGGCGACTAAGGGAATCTTATCCAGAGGGATCGGCAGCGGGTGCCTTCTGTGAAGCAGCAGCCATTCTGCGCTCACCAGCCCGCCTGCCAAGCGTGATGAGTACTGGCAAATTCCCCCCAAAATTACGACACAGTTGTGGAATATAATAATGTAAATAACCGCTTAGTAATCGCCACAACCTTTCATCATCATCATATCGGCCATTTATACGTCCACTGCTGAACAAAGGCCTCCCCCATAGATTTTCACAACTGTGTCATCATTTTGGGGGGTATTTGCCAATACTCACCACGCTTGGCAGGCGGGTCGGTGAGCGCAGTATGGCTATCGTTTCACAGAAGGGACGCTGCTGCCCATCTCTCTGGTTTAGATTCCCTTAGTCGCCTTTTACGACATCCACGGGACGAGATGGAGTGGTGCTTTATTCTTAATCCGGACACCACACGGAACTATTGTTATTGTATAGTAAAATTGCTGCGCCCTAACAGGGTTTCATATTGATACGCATCCAATTTTCTGTCAACTTATGAACATATGAATGCAATAAAGATTTGAGTTTGAGTTTTGAGTTTAATTCCATGGGGGAGGCTTTTATTCAGCGGTAGGCATCCTTTGGTGATATTATGATAATGATGATACCGCTTAAAAAATACTGCATGTGAATGTGATGACACTGGGGGTATTTTCTTCCCTCATAAAAAAACCGGTCAAGTGCGAGTTGAACTCGTGTGGAGAGTGTTCCGAAAATGCTGAATATATTGTATAGATTAATACGATATACCATGTTATTTTAAGACCACAGAAGTCTTATAGGTTTCCCTGTAATCTATAGGTTAGAGCTAAGTAATTATAGAGCTATTACCTATTTTTTTTTTCAGAATTTTAGACTCAGCAGTTTTGGAGATAAGGAGGGGGGAATGGTCAAGTTTCGTATATTTTCTTAAATAACTTTAAAACTATACATCTTCTATTCTATTCTATTGTGGCTACCACGGGCTCAGCTTCAGCTGGACGCACTTCGACCCTATTGGGTCCATTGTGCTGCCCAAAGCCCTGCACTACTCCTCCGCTGGCAAATCAAGAAGTCCCTGTAGGTACTTCGCAATCATACCTGCCTGGAGCCGCGCAAAATCATCAGGCAATGGATAAGCCACTCCTAGATGTTTTGCCCTACGTCTTCCCAGAGCGTCACAGCACAAAATGTGCTAACTATACATCTTAAAATAAATATATTTGAGACTCACAGCAAGCCATTTCATATGTTACACGGTACAGTTCGCAAAACATTATTCTTAAATTTTCTATATTGCCCCCCACAAAGGACCGCTATATTCAAAATTCATATATTTACGTTACACGCACATGGGTCGCAGAAATCCATATGTGTACCAAATTTCAACTTAATCGGTCCTGTGGATTCGGAGCAAATAGGCTGTGACAGACGGACAGACAGACACACGAGTGATCTTATAAGGGTTCCGCCGTTTTTTCTTCTGACGTTCGGAACCCAAAAAAACAAACAGTTCGAGACGAGAGTGCCATAAACTATATTTAAGCAGATTAGATATCCATATCACACCACCTTTGTCATAGTATTAGCTAAAGAACGTACATTGCTTAATATAAGCCTCCCTCATAGATTTCCTCAATTGTGTGTGCTGGTAGACTTCTGTTCTACAGACGGGAAGCTGCTGCCCATCCCTCTGGCTTAGAGTCCCTTGGTCGCTAAAGACATCCATGGGAAGAGATGGAGTGCTATAATCTTAATCCGGGCACCACGTGGAAGTGACCTGTTTACACCTATTTCCATTCACATAATTATGATCACTATATCTCCATAGCCGTATCTTGCTTTTCTTATAGCCACTGATACGGAACATAGGTAAACATAAAAAAAAGCATTCGAAATCTGGCAAATAAACAAAAAATAAAATTGGACGTTCTATGTAAAATATTTCGAAACATTTCGCACTCTTTGATATAGGTCACGATTTTTTAAGGACAATAGCTATCAATATAATTACCTTTCTGTATCGTATATTATTGTCTTTAAAGTATAATATAGCATGTCGTATGACTAATAGTGGACTAGTGTAATTTTCAGTATCCCATAATTAGTTTCTCGACTAATAACAGTTTTCAGAATGGGTTCGAAATATTTTGTCTACAACGATAATAATAATTCAATAACTGAAAAATCTGACGTCAATACCGAATTGATTACTTATTCCAACAACTAAAGACAAACTCATCGTACTTACGTACTACTTCCAACTTTATTTGAGCAAAGGAATTGACAAAACATGCAGCCAACGTTTGTTAAACAAAATCGTGACGAATCAAAACGGAGACCGACATAGACAAAACAAATAAAGGCGGCCAAACAAATCCAATAATTTATTTAGCGATCGCGATGAAATTATCTGGCGATCGGTCCATTTTGAACAAACACAACATTAGCAGACGATTTCACTCATCGGGTACAAAAGGAGGAAAACAAATGAACATTTACCACCTACGGATATTGTTCTCCGATAAAAAGATATACACCAAATATAACGCAATATATTCAGCGTGTAAAGTTTTATTTACGAGTTTTTTTACTCTGTGTGCCGTCTGACAGCTCGCGTAAGGATGCTAAGTGATATGTAGCCGCGCCGTACGGCAACGCTGCGTTGACATCAAAGGAAACCATTTATCCCTGTAATGTCTCATTCCAATTGCGAAAATGTTAGACAGAGACGGTGAATGCTTTTTGTAGGGAAATATTTAGTGGGAGCTCATTGTGGCGGTATTTAGCCGCGGTTTTATTGTAGTGCTTTTGGAAGCAACGATTAATGTCTTTATCGCGGCACACAAAGAGGGTTGGGCGTGTACTGTAAGAAATCATCGATTTTCTTTATTTGGTATCGTGTTTTGTTAAAATTATCGTGTTTTGACTTGGTTTACTCACAAAAAGTTACAGAGATATATCTTAAATTATGTTAATTAATTTTCAAAACCATACCATTCCAAGCAGAAATTAGACTACCCCCTTTTCTTTCGGTGTCATAAAAGGCAGCTAAGATATTAAGGGGACGGGCAGCAGCAGCAAATTTCTCCCTTGCTAATAACAACGCACTGCGATCACCTATCCACCTGCCTAGCGTGGTGATTATGGTAATATCCACTGGTACGGTCGCTCTTTTAGTCATTATTGGAAGGTTCATGTTCAGTATTGGATGTTTACGGGCTAATGTGTACAAAAAAAAACTTGTTCTTGTAGATACTTGGTAGAATAATAGCATTCTAAAAAACGACGTTCATTTGATAGGTCATATAATTTACCAGTTTTTCATTGTCTTGTGACCTTTAAATCACATTTTTAATTTTATTGCACTATGTCATAATAATACCGTGTTTGGTCACCGAAACAAATAAATCTTAATAAAAAATTAATGGAAATCAAAGCATCTCCAAGGTCTACCTAACAGTTTTTAATATTCAACAAATTTGACTTTAAACTTCCAAACTTAAGTGAAGTTTGGACATAAACAAGGCCTCACTTTATATTCATCACTTTAATATGACAGACTAGTTTTTTTAAAATTCTTTATTTACGTATACACGAATATGCCACTCTGTAAGAATTATAGTATGGACGGCACGGTTGGTGCAGTAGCTGATACAGTCGCTGCTGCGCTCCGGGTCGTGGGTTAGATTCCCGCACGGAACAAATATTTGTATGATCTGCAGGTAGTTGCTCCGGGTCTGGGTGTATTGTATGTGGAATTTATGTAAACGCTTTCTGTAAACGCACCCACGACACAGGAGAAATCCTAGTGTGGGGTAATGTTTTAAAAAAAGACATAAAACAAAAAAAAATAGCACAAGTATAAATCTTATCTATTCTTAAGGCCTATCTTAACTAAATTTAATAACTTAACTGAACCATCCGATAGGGGTTCAGCCAAAATACTATTACAGTAACCTATATTTAAAATAGAATTATAATTTAGCAATTGATTTCTATAACCTTCGTTACGGACACACTCCATCAAAATATGAACAACATCTTCTACAACATTCATCATTTCGGCCGAATGAAATCCACTGCTGGACACAGGCCTCCCCCAAAGATCACCACAACCACCGATATGGATATGTTGTGGGCTCATTGGGGGGTTTTTCAATAATCGCCACGCTTTGGGCGGGTTGGCTATCGCAGTTGAGTTGTTAATGTACTCGAAGGACGCTGCTTCCCATCCTCCGGTTAATCCCTTAGTCGACTTTTACGACACCCACGGGATGAAATGGGGTGGTGGCATTCTGAGCCGGCACCACACGGTCCAACACCACAGGTAGTACAATTAGGCGAATCAACTTTTTTCATCAAGTATGCGAACTTGTTGAGTGAAATATGTACAGAACGAAGACGCATCATAAGAGTTAAGTCCGGCCTAGCCAGTGGGCTGTTATCTATCCAGGGTCGTTACAGACTAGTTCAAGTTAATAGAAAACTTCATTTTGACAGCCATACTATCTAGTACTTTACCATACATAACATTTGCTTGTTCTGCTGTCCTTGTACATAACTAGAAAGGCGTTAAGACTCAGAAGGTCGATTTTGACTTTTAATGCAGTGATATAGTTTTAAATTCTCTGTCTTCCTATCTAAGAACCATAATTATATTAGTGACAGTTCCAGAGTTTTAAACACTATAAAAGCCGTTAAGGTAAGGATAGCGACTTTTTAGTATTATAATTAGAGCCACAAACAAGCTAAAATCATTAGCTCAACAAATAAATAAGTGACTTAATAATGATGAATTTTTTTCTGAAGAAACCTATGATGGACGGAAATAAATGAATTTTATTTAGTTTCTTTTTTTGGTTTTAAAAACGTTGCCCCACACTAAGTGTTCTCCTGTGTCGTGGATGAGTTTACAGACATGAATTCCACATACAATACACCCAGACCCGGAACAAGTACCTGCAGATGATACAAATATTTGTTCCGTACGGGAATCGATCCCACGACCCGGAGCGCAGCAGCCGACTGTATCAGCCACTGCACCAACCATGCCGACGTCGTGTGACTAGAAGATGGTATGTATCACCTTTGGAATCAACCAACCGTGCCGTCAAAAGTAATGTGTCTAACAGTCATTAATCTAAGTATTATAGTGTCATCATCATCATCATCATTTCGGTCGAATGAAGTCCACTGCTGGACACAGGCCTCCCACAAAGATCACCACAACCACCGATATGGATGTGTTGTGGGCTCATTGGGGGGTTTTGCCATAATCTCCACGCTTCGCGGGCGGGTTGGCGATCGCAGTTGAGTTGTAAATGTACTCGAAGGACGCTGCTGCCCATCCTCCGGCTAATCCCTTAGTCGACTTTTACGACACCCATGGGAGGAGATGGGGTGGTGGCATTCTGAGCCGGCACCACACGGCAATTTATATTAAATTATAGTGTATTTAGATATAACTACGTCCCACCTTTTTAGTTGTTTCTTGAAAACTACTTTTTGGGCTTAACGGCCTTCTAGTTATAGGACAGCAGTGTTAGCGCCTACATCACTCATAAAAACAAACGACGAATCTATTATAAATAGCCGAAGGAAGTCTCTCCAAGTAAATAAGAGCTACATTTATCGTTACTCCCTCGTCACCTACTTAGGGAAAGAGTAACATTGGAAATTCGAGCCACAAATCTTTTACCAGAACCAAACTATAAACATCTTCGAGTGAAATCAATAAATAGAAGTTAACGAAGCTGAGGCGTGATCTTGTCGTCCGCAGGACGTCGCAGTAATAACACACCATCCTCACAAGCGCACGCATTCCAACCAAAGGAATTTCACCCTTACTGAACTAAAAATAAGTACAGAGGAAACATTTCCGGGGGCGCACACCTTAGATGGTTTTCCAAGCCCCTTTATGTTCCACAAAGCGTAAATTGGGTTCGACTCGGACCTTTGTGCAAGCGAATTTATAAAATAATAAACTCCTCGCGTATTATGTGGCTGGTTCATAAACGGTTGATAGCGACGATCAAAGGTGTGGGACAGGTAAACTTGGATAATTTTGCTAGTATGGGACCACCGGCTTGCCTTTATACCTTGAGTTTCAAATCCAATTTGTCAATTATTTTTTCTCCTATCAATCCAAAATTTTATATTAGACGGATCTCGTCAGAAATACATTGCAATATTTCCGTAGTTTTTGCAGAAAGAATTGCTAAGCGGGGAAACGGAAGTGAGAAGTTTTTTGTGCTAAATTTACTTTATCAATTTGTGTAGTAGGGCCTGTGTACGTGATCTGGTTCTCGTTAGGGGAACTTTTATGTTTATTGTGTGGAGGATGACAAATAGCGTTATTGTAGTTTATCTAGCGTGGGATCTAGTACTCGTTCCTACATCCATTCGTTTTCAACCCTTCAATGTCTTATAAATTACAGTTTCTAGTTCCTTTATAAATTACTTATCTCGAGAAGCTTTATTTTTAATATCTGGATCCCTCAATATCACAAAGATTATTATATCTAGCTCTTCCAAGAATCTTATTCGAAAAATAAACATCCTGGCGCCTCTTGTTTGAGATGAGAGTTGGACGGAATCAATATCTAGACTGCCTGTTTACTTGAAGCGATCGCGTGACGTATCGCCGATATCGCCTGCCCCATCACTACTTTCTTGAGTATGAATGACGCAGGCCCTCCCACCACATGTCCAGCCGGGCCGCTACACCGACTCGGGTGTTGATCACCTTGCGACGACGAGTGGGTTTTTTATTTTTACTGTTACCCACGTGACATATAAAAAAAAAAAAAAAAAAAAAACATAATAGTGTTTTTCTCTGTTTACTTACGTAACAGGAATCTGTTTACTTGTGATCCTATCATCACCTTTATTGCTGATTATCCTATATTGACATAATGAAAGTCTAATAGTAGTGTTATCACAATATTAAATTAGCATACAACATAGTAAATATAAGGTTTGTTTTTTTTTTCCGTTTATGTTACATATTTTATAAAGACGTAATTTAAGTCTGTAAAAAATGCTAGTAATTAAGTTATAATGTTATTTTAACCCAAAACATGTTTGTATATTTTATGTTAATAAAGAAATTTCAAAATCAAAAATCAATCAGTTGATAACCTTTCTTACCAACTCATTAATTTATAAGTGCTAAGGATTTATTTTTGAGAGCTGATCATCAACAACTGCCGTTTGTGTTTTTTGGTCCCACCACAGAATAAACCACCCTTGTCCACAACTCTACCCGTGTGCTTATAACAATATACGGCGATCACAAATCCGCCAGCCAGTCGTGGTGATTATGGCAATATCTCTTATAGCTACTAATTGTAATGATTGCTGGCGGGCTCATGTTCAGTAAGGGACGATTACGAGCGGATGTGTGTATGCACCATTGGTCTATTTTTTGTGACTGTATTGGGCCCGACCCTCGAGTCTAAGCATGACACGCAATGATAAATGCCGCTACATTAATCGATCGATTAATCGTCTTCTTTAATGTGTCATACTTCACTCTGACTTTATTTACTCTATTTTCTTCGTCCAACCTGTTCTACTATGGAATGCTCTCCCCTTAAAAGTCAAATATTTTTATTTAAAAAAACCAATTGCCGACACTTATGAAACGTCAGAATTTAAGTTGCACGGTTCCAATTGGTTAATCGTATAGAGAAGAGCCGTCAAGAAAGTTCATGGATACAATTTTAAAATATTTAAAATTACAATGCTTATTGACACAAATGATGGTAAAAGCTATACCTTGGAAATTAGGATAATCTGGAGTCCCTCGAAGTTCCTCAAACACGTATGACTACGCTCCGGAAAGCTTGTATTGCGAGGACACTTTTTAAGAACCTTTAACCTAAATTATTTTTCATGATACAATTATCTTTAACTCTACAGTAAAACCAAAATACGCTGTCAATATCAATTTTAAATTATTTTCAGATTTAGCTTTATATATATATATCTTTTTTTTCCTGGTTGGCATCCGTATGTCACTATGGACTCCAGCTGAAAATCAGCGCCGGGCATCACTGCTATTATGCTTAGCATTATGCTGAGCTGGATACCAGTTTGACGCGGACATGGGACAAACTATGTATTTTTAACATATAGTAATTAAATAATCACTTGTATCTGTAGTCTAATAAATGTATTTTTCTTTCTTTCTTTCAAAGAAATCGGCACTTCTTTAAAACTAAAGTTAACAAGACATCAGCTGTCTTCTCATTTGTATGTATTATACATACCATTTTGTCATGTTTATGTAAGTTTATAGTATATATTGATATCAAGTATTAATTTGTCTTCGTATTCTCTCAATCTTCTCTTCATGTTTTCACCTGTCTTTATTTTTTTGTAGCTGCATCTACCTTCTCTAGTGTGATCATACCAGGACCTGGAGCCTCCCTTAGGTGCCGAAGATGACCGCCCCAGTGGTTTTAGCCGGTAGGCGTCCAGCATACCCCTTCGCCCTACCCCGGGCCGAAGGAAGTTCATGAAGAAATTCCACTGCACACCAATAAAGAAAGTGCATCTACGTTGTTGTACTCTGCATCACTCAAAGTTCGTTTGGTAGGAAAGACCATATAGCATTAATACCACCTTAATGCATTGTACATTAAGCATAAATAATCAACCTGGTGCAACTGAATTTCAGTATTTAACACGGCGACCTCCATCTGACCTTCGCAACTTTACTATAAAATTGCATTGATAAAATTGCAGAGTTAGATCTAACATAAAAAAGAAAATCGCTAACGACAAGCAACAGTTACAATGCTTGCCAGTGAAATAAATCTCGAAAAGTCCCATATACATTGCGCGCAACGATCCAGCAATAGGATAAAGGCAATAAATACTTACTAGCCAATACATTACGTTGTTTAGCGTCCATAACTTGCTGGCGACCGGCTAATTCCGAAGACTGCGCTATCGACGCGACAATCTCGCTGTAAATTATTCAGTCACCGTTTGACGAACAAATGCAATACTGGTCATTTGTTTTGTTTAAAGGATTGAGTTACTTGTGTTTCCAGTTATTTTGACAGTATTTTATATATAGAGAAAAAAATGCTTAAAAAGGGGAATTGTTCAAATTTTGTTTGTAAGTGCTTTTTTAGTTTGCGGTCTGCCGAAAATAGAGGAACAAGAACATCGATACCTGACTTAAAAATAATCTATTGTCAGGTGTGTCGTAAAAGTCGACTAAGGGATTAGCCGGAGGATGGGCAGCAGCGTCCTTCGAGTACATTAACAACTCAACTGCGATCGCCAAGCATGGAGATTATGGCAATCCCCCCAATGAGCCCACAACACACCCATATCGGTCGTTGTGGTGAGGTTTGGGGGAGGCTAGTATCCAGTAGTAGACTTCATTCGGCCGAAATGATGATATGAGACGGATTACAGCATCAGCGAAAACTCTATGGGGTACCCAATAAGACTTCAATGGAACTCGACGTACATACATGATGCTCAATGATTTCATTGTATAAGTACCACATTTTTACCATTTTATTAGGTGGCACCAGAATATTCAGATGAGGGAGTGAGCTATCATGTGAACACGTCACATAAACCGACCATGGGAGAAATAGTCTCAAGTGGACTCCCGCGAGCTTAAAAGTTTGGCCTTGTGACTAATTAATAGTTATCGTGAAACTCACTTTGATCGGGAATTGCAATATCTTAAATTCAAACAGGTGGTCATTAGGAATACGCGGCAAATTTGAATACCTTAGTTATTGCAATTTTGGTAGAGATCGCAATTTTTTTAAAAATAAATTACAGCCCATTTTACTCTCTGATTTCTATTAGTGAAAGATTGATTTAATCGTTTTTCTAGTTTACAAAATGAAGATATGTATGTAACTAACCGACTAAGTGTAGGCCTTTTGGCTCACACCGCGGCAGTTTTCTAACTTTTAGCATGTTTATATCCGTCGTAACTTCTAAACGAAAGGCCCAAATTGAATAATTAAAAGAGGAATTTACATGTAAATAATCAACCCTGTTTATGAAAATATTTAGTTAAATAAGGATTAATATCATAATACGCATGTCATCATCTTACGATTCTACCCGTACATTGATTTACTTATTTAAACAATAAGCGGTTAGTGTGAATTAACTGTAACACTTTGACGTATAGCCTCGAGGACTTTTTGTGGCTAAAGATAAGAGATAAAAAGACAAAAATATTTTTTGTGAATGTAAAACCATATAAAGGCACTTATGAATAGTCAAGACTTTAGTTGCCTTACTGTTGTTACTTTAGTTGTTTCATCATTTGGGCTGAATGAAGTGCTGGACACAGGCCTCCCCCAAAGATCACTGCAACGACTGATATGGGTGTGTTGCGGGCTCATTCGGGGGTTTTGCCATAATCGCCACGCTTGGCAGACGGGTTGGCGATCGCAGTTGACTTGTTAATGTACTCGAAGGACGCTGCTCCCATACTCCGGCTAATTCCTTAGTCAACTTTTACGACACCCATGGAAGGAGATGGGGTGGTGGTATTCTGAACCGGCACCACACGGCAAGTTTAGTTGTTTAATTGGTAATAATGAGTACTATAAACATGTAGTACAAAATTTTATGTATTATCGATAGTTTTCGCAGTGCACGCCGAATAATGACTTTTATACGCCAATCTTTGAGACCCAGGGTGGGTTACATTATTGCAATTTTCATAGGGAACTCTACTTTTTTTTTAAAATAACATTTAGCCTATGTTACTCCCTAATAATGTAGATTCGTATAAGTGAAAGAACTTTTACAATCAGTTCAGTAGTTTTTGAGTTTATCGATTATATAGTATGTTTGTTACATACAAAAAAAAATACGGGTTGCACTCCGGGAGTGCCGACAGAAGTGAAAACTTATTTTGGCGCGTTAGACATTTTTTAGATGGATACTAGGGTTAATGCGAACTCGACGGCGAAACGCCAAACTAAACGTTTATACTCGGTATATGTTACTGTCATATCGTAACATCAGATTTATTTTAAAAAAAAACATTAATCGGGAGTTAACAATTGCTGTATTATCGGTTGTTTAAACACGAGGCAAAACAGTTGTTATATATTTTATAGCAATAAATGTTTGTTTAAATTTATCTAGACGCGTTCGCGGTCTGCTATAATAATAATAAAACATTTATTTCAGACAAGGTCCATCGGTCCATCCAAGTCGCTTATGTATGGGGTACCCCAGGGCAGTATTTTGGGGCCAACTCTATGTTAATCAATTATGTCAACTAAAAATTCCAAATTGTGAGATTTTTGTATATGCCGATGACACGGCTTTAATAGTATCTGGTGAAGATTGGCCCAAAGCAAAATTAAATGCTGAAAATAGCTTGAAAATCATCATGCATTGGCTCCTTAAAAACTTACTGACGTTAAACCCGGATAAAACTAAATTTGTTACTTTCACAAATAAAACATCAAACAGTCCGCCTCAAACTTTCTGCATTAAAGCCCATACGTGTAACTCATCTTCCCCTGATGGCGACTGTTCATGTAGTATGCTCTCTCGCTCCGCTACAGTTAAATATCTTGGTGTTAATATCGATCAACGTTTAAGCTGGCATGTACACATCCAGACACTTACTGCAAGAATTAGGAAGATTATCTTCGTATTTAAAAAACTCCGCCAATCTGCTGACAAGGACACTCTTAGAGTGGTCTATCTGGCACTTTGTCAATCCCTATTATCCTACTGTGTCGTTGCATGGGGAGGGGCATCAAAAAGTGCCTTCCTGGAACTAGAAAGAGCACAGAGAGCAGTGTTAAAGGTCATGTGCTCGAAACCGTTCAGATACCCTACAAATGAACTCTACAACGAATGCGAAGTACTAACAGTCAGGCAGCTCTATATCCTTCGCACCGTGTTGAGAAAACACAGCTCACACCCGTATACACGGCAACTATTGCAAAGTAAGCGCAAAAACCATAGTGTTTTCAACGTTGTTAAACACAGAACAACTTCTGCGAGCCACCAATACCCAGTCTTAAGTGCTCGCCTTTACAACAAAGTACACAAAAAAATTAATATCTACCCGTTGAATAATAGGGAAGTCAAAAATAAATTATTAAAGTGGCTCCAAACTTTAAGCTATCAAGATACTGAAATTCTACTAAATAGTATACTCTGAACAAATACTACTACACAACATCATAACATAAATTCACCCCCTGTCCATACAACCTACTCACCGGCCCAACCATGCACCCCCACTCTGTCACCCTTCCCCATATGCACATTCTTCACACACACTACACACACCCACACACGCGCGCGCGCTCCCACACACGCGCGCCCACAAATCCCCCCCCACATACACACGCACACACACTCAGGCACGCAGACACATATACACATTTAAGATTTTTAAGAATTATGTTATGTATTTAATTCAATACATTTATGCTACTTCTATTATAAGTTTAATGAGTCAACCTCTTTGTTACAAATAACTAAGGATACTTTTTTTATCTTGTATGTCACGGACGGAAGGATACTAACTCCCAAAATACAGGTTTTACCTAGTTTGGGAGGCAGCGATTTCAAACGAAAGTGCAAAAATATTATTTCCATCTTGTACATAGTATTAAGAAGAACCCGATGTAATAATCTGCTGGTATTTAAATAAATAAAGTGTTAGTAACAATTTACTTAATGTACAGTGTAGTGTTTACATACATTTTTATAATTTTAACTCAGTGTGGAGTTGCATCCATCTCCGCAGTATCGGGGCGTCTAACCGATCGACAAAGACACTGAGGATAGTGTTGGTACTATCGCGGACACGCTTCATTAGTGAAGCGCACCTGTTCCTAATAATGGCGGCGAAACCATTAATATTTGGATCCGCAAACATCCCCGATGCACTGCAGCACCATGGCATCCTCAGCAGTACTCTCAGTGCATTATTATATTGAACACGCAGGTCGCTGTATGTCCGCTGAGTAAAATTGACCCACAGGCTGCACGTGTAGAAGGACTGACAGTAAGCCTTGAACAGTGTTACTTTATCTGGTTTCGTACATCGTGCAAACCTGCGGGCCAGCATGTTACAACGAACAGCCAGCGACCTACGTTCCCTCTCTATGTCAAAGTTGTCTTTAGAGTCTTCGGTGACCCAGTGGCCCAAATACATAAACTTGCTTACCCTTTGCAAGGACAATCCGCATACTAAAACATTTGGAATGTCTGAATACGTCACATTGCCTGCTTTGAAGACCATTAACTCGCTCTTTGTAACGTTATATTTGAGTCCATTACTCACCGCGTACGATTCACAAACAGAAATTAGCTGCCTCAGAGTACCAATCGATGGACTCAGCAACACCATATCATCAGCATAACTAATATTGTTGATGCACACCCCGTCAACATGACAACCGATATTGGTGCTGCTGAGCTCAACGATCAGCTGATTTATGTAGAGGTTGAAGAGCTGGGCTGAGCTTATCCCCCCTGCCTCACCCCGCAATGCAACCGGTACACATCTGAGTGCGAGTCAACCCACTTCACGCCATTACATTGACTATTATACCAGTAATTAAATATTGATACTATCTCTGGTGGTAAGGTGGTATCACATATTAGCTTACGCCACAAAACATCGTAATTTACGAGATCAAATGCCCTTGACAGATCCAAAAAACAGGCAAAAATAGGTGCTTCCTATTTGTGTAGTATTGAACAGTCTGCTTGAGGCAGAAGCTTGCAGTTTCAGCTGACAGCCCAAGCTTAAACCTGAACTAGGCATCATGCAACTCAAGGTGTTTAGCTAGTTGTTTATCAAGCAGACTGTCCAGGATCTTTGCTATGATCGTGGCCAGGGAAATGGGTCTGTAATTGGAAATGTCAGAGGCATCACCAGTTTTATTTTTAACAATAGGAACTACCATAGTATACATAAGGTCATCAGGTAAGTAACTGTGACTAACACACATATTGAAAAACAAAGCGAGCACACGTGGCAGGTCCCCCCCCGCGTACTTCAGGTGCTCAATGCTGAGGCCATCATGGCCCGGGGATTTTCCCCTCTTCATTTTATGTACAATAGCCGCAATTTCCTGTGGTGTAAAAGTAATCGAAATGTCCCCGGAGTTGACCCCAGCATCGAAATCCTGCACAGCCCTGGTAAGGGGTGACTCAACCTTAAAATGACGCCGAAATGCATTGGCTATGTCAGCTGGCTCATGCATGCCTGCTACGCTCACCGGGGGACCCGACTTAGGATTCATATTACTTGTTTATTTCCAAAATGAACCGAATTTCTTTTCAGAGTGATGTTTAGCTAAAATTTCCATTGTTATCTGCTGTTGGTTATCTTGGCAATATTGCAACTTATTCTTAAAACATTTCCTGGTTTCACACATTTTATTGTAGATATAACCACAAGCAGGTTTACCACATAAAAACCATGTTTGGTAACACAGTCTAGCCTCTCTGTGAGCGCCGCGAACATACCTATTCCAACCAGGAATGTATTTTCTATAACTGTGACTCATTTGTTTACACGATGTGCGATCGGCACCTCCCTTTAAAATACTTATCTAACTGCGATACATTGTATCCAAAACCACGAAGTGATTAGCATTACAACACATTTTATGTGCACAATCACGAAAATCATCAGGGAAGTCTAATAATCTTAATTTAGAATTACAATATGTGGAATATTCATTAATTTGATTTATATTACTTTGTACGTGCATATTGACGGCACGCTTGGTGCAGTGGCTGATACAGTCGGCTGCTGCGCTCCGGGTCGCGGGTTCGATTCCCGCACGGAACAAATATTTGTATGATTTGCTTATAGTTGTTCTGGGTCTGGGTGTAATGTGTGTGGAATTCATGTCTGTAAAACGCACCCACGACACAGGAGAAATCCTAGTGTAACACTATGGCTGAGTCTCGCAACGGTGTCGCGAGTCCTGAGATTTTATCTCATCTAAAAATATACGTATCGCGCTAAAAGAAGTTTTCACTTCAACAAATCTTATCTCTGTATAGTATAGAACTATAGAATAGACCACATAACATACTGCTCAAACTTACTCTATACCAAATCCAGCGCCATTTCCCTGCCTGACACGTCACGGTGGTGTTTGCCGACGCGATGTGTTTTGACGTGTTTGCTCGTCGGCGACACGTCCCATGCTCGTGTCGCTGTGCCGCTTTGTCACGCTGTCCGACGCACGCCCAGATACGGCAGGCGGTATGGGGTGGGCTGTAAGAAGTAGAGACATGTTTAAACTTCTGTATTTAATTCTATTTATGGGATCGTAATCGTAACAAACTAGTCTGTCGTTAGTCCAGATCGCCGTGGATGATTATTATGCTTATAGTTGTGGTCTATTTCTGAGTTGGTTTTATAAATATTATAATTAAGAGTAGTATTTTATTTTATATATTTACCGTGCGTGCTTTTATATTCCACTATACATAATTGTGTGCTTATTGCACGTATATGTTATAGGTCTTTATTATGTACATGTTTATTACATGCGTATATTATAGATTTTTGTTTTTCCTGACGTTTCGAATGCTTTGCATTCGTGGTCGCAGGATGACTAAGGTGATAGGCGTCGTTACAGATTTTTAAAAAGTTATTTTATTTTATCTACCATACAATTTTAATCAAAAAATTTGTTTCGATGCACGCAGTAAGCACTCACAGTGTCTTGATGTTTTTTAGTGCGGTATGTTGTTTGGGACTTTATTATTTTAATAACTATATAAAAAAAATTATTATATTAAAAAGGTGGTACCCGCCAACCATCTTCTCTTCATGTTTTTTAAATTATATATATATATATATATATAGATAGATAATTATATATTATCATTTATATTTCCTATATTAAGCATGCAACCTTAACACATACAATTATTATATTCATCATTTCGGCCGAATAAAGTCCACTGCTGGACACGGGCCTCCCCCCAAAGAAACCCAATGGCCTATATGGGTGTGTTATGGGCTCATTGGGGGGTTTTGCCATAATCGCCCCGCTTGGCAGGCGGGTTGGCAATCGCAGTTGAGTTGTTAATGTACTCGAAGGACGCTGCTGCCCATCCTCCGGCTAATCCCTTAGTCGACTTTTACGACACCCACGGGAGGAGATGGGGTGGTGGTATTCTGAGCTGGCACCACACGGCGAGCTTCACGGTATATATAGACTCAATGTCAAATAACCGTTACCCATGCATGATCATAACAACAAGATGCCCTTCGCGCACGATCACTAATACTTACTATTCTACGACTTTTACTTCATAAAGTTTGGCCATTCGCAATTTCCTGTAATTTGGTATCATGATCATTACCGTGGAAGAAATCAACAGAGTGCTTACACAAGAATTGATTGGGATCGCTGGATTATTGTTACGGTCTAGCCGAAAATGTAATATTTGAACTGATTGGTAATTTTGTAGATTACTAATTACTACACATTACTACAAAAATATTTAGTAAAATGTATGGCTATTCCAGTAATTTGATTTTGAAAACATCGTAGGTATTTTTTTATTTATTTAAAAACTAGCTGAGACCCACGGTTTCACCCGCGTTTAATGTAAAAGAAATTTAGAGTACTTTGCTATAGACACTTGACATAGAATACATATATTAGATTTCAAGGGGATTTTTTTGCGCGGAACCCTAATTACTTTTCTAAAATAAAACGAACCTAAGTTATTTCTTATAACAAAGTCCCGTCAAAATCGGTCCAGCCATTTCAGAGATTACCCGGAACAAACAGACAGACAGACAAACAATTTAAAATTGTTTTTTTCTTGTAGGTATCGTTTATACTTTTATATGCATATAGTAAAAAGCTGTTATTTTGATATTACAAACAGACACTTCAATTTTATTTATTTGTATAGATTACCATCGCTGCTTTGTTTGGAGTGTGGAAAATAATAGAAGATGTCTTGCACATTATGGAGGAATGTGTCCGGAACGAGGACGACAGATATGAAATATTTCGAAAAGCTATACATTTTAAGGATATCGGAGGTTGTAACAGTGTTTTAGCATTTCCACTGACATAGCAAAATTTTCATACGAAATCGTTGAAGTTGGCATGCGTCGAAGTTCATAGTGATACCTATTGTATTTGGTATTGTAATCTAAGAGAAGGTCCAATGGAGCGACGTAGTCGTATTTGACAAAGCTCCTAAAATAAAGAAATGGAAAAGAAACAGCGTAGGTCTACTGCTGGATAGAGCCTTCCCGAAAGATCACCACGACGTCTGGGTTGAGTCTATGTTGTGTGCTCATTAGCCCCCGCTTGGCAGACGGGTTGGCGATCGCAAGTTGAGTTGTTATTAATATAATCGAAGGACGTGGCTGCCAATCCCCGAAGAATAATATGAGCTATTCTTAACCAGCACCACACGGCGGATGTGCAAGGTTCGCATGCTAAATGGCGATTGCAGATCGACGAGCCGAAAACTACCACATAATTATATCGGTACTAAACTCCAAACACGGCTCCGGATCGGCACAATGTCTATCCAAAGATGGCGAAATGGTATTTACGCGATCGTCAGTTCGGACGGCTATTTCCGACGCTGGTCGACACAAGGCACTGATGGAAAGCCATGTTTACACTCACACGCATTAGCGCTGTGATTCACACTCTTTGTTTGTCCTGCCACAGTATAATGTGTTAGCATAAGCCTCGGAGATTGACCGAATTCTTTGATGGTAATATCTTTGATGTTAGTAACGATGTAAGTTTATTTGTGTTTTTGGAATGTCTTACTAATTTCATTTAAGTTTTATTTCTTTTGAAACAAATGGTGTCACTGTTCGGAACTTTAATGTTCTAATTATAGGTTGGATGTGTTGTTGCATATACAAAGTGAAGTGAAGTATTAAACATTTCAGAGGTAGCCTTGGAGTAGTGACTCGAGTTCTCATCAATTTAATATTATATAGTGCAGTTGGTTTTACTTTCAGTCCATTGCAGTAGATATCATTGTAAAAACTTAGGTATAGACATTGAGCTACGAGTGTAAGATTACACAATAGGTATAGAGATAAGTTCAGTTCTGGATATTTAAGTTGGAAGTACTTTAAAAAATATATCTGTAAAATGTCAAGGGTGTCAAAGTGTGCTGTAAAACTGTATTGTTAAAATTCTCTTTTTCAAGTAGAATAACTTTTGTCCTAATTTGCAGAGCTACATGTTTCGTCCAAATTCTACATTTGGAAGATCTGTACTTTTAAACTGCATTTATTTCATCTCTGTACATTTTGGAGCATAGCTCCATAAAATTACTGACCATGTTCTTTATTATTTTACTATACCGACCACTGGCTAGAAATTGTGGACGCGGTTCAATAAACAATTAATTTAAATAATATTTAGGTAGGGTCGCGGGTGTGCAAATTGGGGAGTCTGCATGCTCATATCAAGCGGCCCCCGGGAAGACAGTGGCGCACGTGGTCACGTGACGCCGTGTGCGCAGCACAGCGCACAGCGAGACTTGGGGAGATTCCTTACAGTCCTTCCCGAGAAGTGCCAGGGGCGATGACCTTCTTACAGTCGCTAGAGGGGGTGACCGCTTTACAATCATCCCCTCTGAGATGTGCCTAAAGGTGCGGCATCATGGGCGGCTCTGGTGAGATCTTACGAGGACCTTGAGCCTGCTTCAGTGCCGACGATGACTGCTCAAGTGGCTTTAGCCGGTAAGAGTATGGCATGCCCCTTCGTCCTTCCTCGGGGCGAAGGAAGTTCATGATGGAATTCTACTGGACACCAATAAAATTTAAATCAGTTGAAAAATCAATTGTGATAACATTATATTCATAACTGTACAATCATAAGGGCTATATAATATAATCGATGTATTGGATTTGTTCTGTGTGGTTACCGGCACAGAAAAGACTACCCCAGTCCACCAATGAACGTCGTAAAAGGCGGCTAAGCGGTGATATTAAAAGGGATGGATAGCAACATACTCCCCATGCTAATAACATACTGTGGTCCCCAATCCACCTACTAAGCGTGATGTTTATAGCAATAACCACTATGACCGTTCATTGTAGTGATCATTTTGGATCATTTGATCATTCCAGCAGTGGACGTCAACGAGGTGATATGTGTGGGAGAGTATCAAATTTTCCGCCAACAAATAAAAAATCATGTAAACAAATATGAATAATGCGAATGAAACTGTTCCCAAGTCGCTACTTTTTCATTATAATCTGTAGCGTACGAACAATATACAAAAAGATTATTTTTCTCAAATAAAAAACATAACCCGGGGCGGCTGCCTGTAAGCTGTAATTAAATTATAATATTACTTCGAGACATGCGACAATGTCAGTAGGTCAAGCGAGGCCCCATCTTAGAGCGTGAAGCGTTTATTCGTAATTTTTTTATTATTTATGAGGCCAAGCCGCCAAGGTCTCGAGCACAGCTGTGCCTCAGTGAAATGGACTCATAAATCCATGGACGTGCTGAAAGAAATTATGTTTCATCATTCAAAATGATTTAACTTGCTACTTCTCAAATTAATTAAATTTTGTCTATAGTTAATTTTTTACGGTGCCTGGTTACGAGTTCTTTTTTAACTAAACTTAATGTTATGAGATCTCACTAAAACACACACACAAAATTCTCACACAATTCTCTCAGGTAAGTGTATTATGTTATCAAAAAGAACCATGCACTTGGCATGTAATTGCTCACACATTACTTGCAGTGTCAGTGTCTTGATAAGTATTGGAATTATTGTGTAAGATGAACTTCCTGATCAAACTTGGCAATATTTCAAAGGTTTTAAGAGTGGTCATCTATTTAATGACCTAGTTGTTTTACATGTAGTTATTGAAAGAAAGAAAGGAATGTATTTAATGGCCCAAACAATAACAGAGGCAAACAAAACATACAAAGGGCCATCTACTCAGCATGATGTCGGGTGGCATTACAAAACTCTACCTGACGCTGATTTTCAGCTTCAACGCACGAGTGCCATAGTGGCGAGGACACGGGGTACAGGCGAGTTGGCACGCGCCACAGTGCGAGTCAGCGGCACTGCGATGAGCCTATGTTTACTATTCTGAAGGAATTTGTTTGGCACAAAAAATCAACACAACCCATCACTAAGCCCTGGAGCATCTATTTTCCTGCAAATAATTTTACATGCCGTCGTAATTTGGTCATAGGCTCGCCGAGCTCCCAGTGAGTTGTATCCCAAAGAACCAAGAAGAAAACTGGTAGAGAACCTGGCTTGTAGAGAACTTGGATTGTAGAGAAATCTCAATAAGGCTTTTTGCACCTCTTCCAACAAAAGCGCGCACTCGTGTGGGTTCCAGACACATGCGCTGGTTTCGAGTTTAGATCTTACAAGGGTACTATAAATTAAGCGTATCACCTGATCATTTTGGAAGTCTCTAGCATTCCTGAGAACAAAACCCAGTCGTTTATACGTTTCCATTGCCAACGTCATCATATGACCACGAAAAGTGAGCTTTCGGTCGAATGTCACACCTAGGTCTTTAATAGTATCAGTTTTGGTGATTACATGGTTGTTTATTGTGTAATCGAAACTGATAGGGTGTCTCATTCGCCCGAAAGATATTGCGTAGCATTTGTTTAGGTTGAAGTCCATTTTGTTGACCACACTCCACTCAAAAACAGCGTTAACGTCACTTTGCAGCTCCAGACAATTGGCCCGTGACTTCATCTCGGTAAAAAGCTTTAAGTCATCCGCATATAGTAGGCATTGCGAATGTGTTACGACATCCGGAGGGCATTAATCATGAGTAAAAAACAGCAGAGGACCAAGTATCGACCCCTGACTCGACGTGTGATAGGGTCGAGATTTGTAAATACCGAGTCTGACATACTGCTGGTGATCCCGCAGGTAATCGGCGAGTAGCCGGAGGAGTCCCAGGGCAAAGCCTATGGCGGCAAGCTTCTCGCACAGTATGTCATTATCAACCCTATCGAAAGCCTTTCGAAAGTCAAAATAAGGTACATCTACTTGGTGTCTTTGATTCAGACGTGTAGGAATATAATCTACAAGCGTAAGTAGATTACTATTGACAGATCTTTTAGGCCTGAAGCCATACTGCTCATTACACAAATATTTATCAACCTGTGCATATCATGTACTTGTGATGAATACTCTCGAATATTTTTGCAGAAGATAATAAGATAGCAATAGGGCGATATTCTTCCACAGCCGATTTGTTTGAACTTTTTGGAATTCTAAATTATAAATAAATTATATATTTCTGACCATATATTTTTAAAGTGACTTTGCATAAGTGTCATAATCTTCCGCCATCCCTACTATGTACATTCGAAAATTCTGAAAGTTTATATGTTTATTTACAAGAAGTGTTAAATATTACATTATTAACTTGCAACGCCCGGCACGACTTGTTTTATTATTAACTTCTGCCGGTCCCCCGGGCAGCGACGCTTAAAGATATTTTCCGAACAGCCTACTTTGTATTCGCACAATAAAAATGATAGCATATTTCTATGTATGTTTTTGTAACTTCCCAGGGTTTTCCCTAAGTGTAGGATTATTCTCAAATAAGGAAAATATAAATATATTATTCTTAGAGCATATAAGTTTAGGCATCAACTTATATATACCCATATATGATTGATATAGGGTTTTAATTAAATCACAGTGAAATATTTTAGAGTGACAACAGATTTAATTATTTTATAATAACTAGTGGTTGCCCGGGGGTCGAAATTGGATCGTATTTCATTTTATTTGATTTAATGTATTTGTAACACATATTGTACATATATTTTAAATTTCTGCACTCCTTCTCTATATGAACTTTGACTATGTCAAATCTAACACCATTCGCACGCGATCTATGCACATACTTAATTTAGTTGCTAATTAATTAGATTTATTCTCATGTTCACTGAGCGAGCTTGAAAGAGTAACATTACATACATTATGTTATTTGTAACTTGGTACATAAGGTTATAGCTGTATTTTATTTTTCGTAACTGATGATTGTTACCTATTTTATTAATTGTTATTTAAGATAGTAACTACTACTACTAGTGTATGTAAATAAATAAATATCAGATATTTTCATGATGACGCTACTTTTACAAATATCTGCAATAACTGACATCAAGCACCCCACGCTTTTTTACAATAATTATTTGCTTGTCACTATTTTTATTTTAAACATATTACTTTTAATTTCGAATGTCTACAATAGCGTGCTTTTTTAGTTTTTAAACTATTATTTTTTCATTTGGTCTTTTATTACATTACCACTGTGGTTATTTCAAGCTCAGATCTACAACAAAGTAATGACGATCGACGTTTTCTGAAACTCTCAACAGACAAACTGCTTTGAAATTGCATTATGGACTTACCGTAAGTCCAATTTAGGGTTTGAATCGACTATCGAGTTCTCAATAAACTATTGTTACGTGCTATCGGTAAGCTGTTAGAAATAGCGCAGACATTGCATGCAATATATTGAATTTTATGTTACAATTTGAAGGCACGGCTGGCGCTATGGTTTAGCGATTTGCTTTCTGCGCTACGTGTTGTGGGTTCGATACCCGTTGAACCAAATGTTTGTATGATTTTCGTTTTATACATGTTAATTTTAAGACCACATTTTCCGGAGCATCGACCGAGGTCATCGAGCATTACACTGTGGTCCTCTGATCTCATTCACGCCCACTATAACTACTACTCACTTGTCGTTTATGTTAACCATGTAAACCATGAAATGTCTTCCAATTCGGCGGACGGTTGAGTTGTGAAATAGCGTCTCCTGGTCTGACTCCCCGCCACAGTAGGATAGGTTCCGAGATATGATCCTGTAGTCGGTCGGACATAGTGGAAGTTTCGTACCAACTGCAGCAATTCAATGTACCAGTAGCCAACTTGGCATCCCTGAAGGGACTGCAGTACAGTCCAACAGTGTTATTCTTTAAAAACTCAAAAGCAAACTCAATTCTGAATAAGCAGTAAAAAGTAGTGATATCAATGAGAAATTAGAGATTTTACTGCGGATTTAGAAGTGAGTTAGCTAGTGAGTTCTTACAACCAAAATAGCCATGCAGGTCTTTATCAAATCAAAGGTTTTATCATAATCCACAAACGCTAAGCAAAGAGGCTGGTTATAATCTTCGGTCTTCTGTATAAATCAGCTGTAGCGTATGTATGTAGTCTATGATACTGAAGCTTTTTCGGCAACCGGCTTGTTCGAGAGGCTGGAAGTCTATGATGAAGTATATGTTGATGATAAGGTAGAGGTACGTAATATTAGAGGAAGAAACCTTATTTGTTGTAATTATGTTATAGATTTGTACTACCCGGAACACACACTACACGGTTGGTGCAGTGGCTGATACAGTCGACTGCTGCGCTCCGTCTCGTGGGTTCGATTCCCGCACGGAACAAATATTTGTATGATCTGCAGGTAGTTGTTCCGGGTCTGGTTGTATTGTGTGTGAAATTTGTGTCTGTAAACGCACCCACGACACAGGAGAAATCCTAGAGTGGGGCAACGTTTTTATAAACAAAAAAAAAACAAAAAAAAAATTACGTGTACATATTAAATAATTTATCATAGTGTTGTATAGGTCAGACAATAGTAAAGCTCTCACTCAAAGAGCACAACCATATACTTTCGGAAGACAGTCCCATAATTACGATATACCCATTCGTACATTGGTGGTAACAATTGTTCATTACAAGGCATTATTGCCCATTTATTAACATAAAAAACTTCGAGTGGGGCCCATAAATATAACTCGTTGGTCTGCTTGAACCATGGTTGGGGCATACCTGGCCCCGCCCGACTTCATAAGTGAAGTATTTTTTTTTCTTTTTAGTGGGTTTAATATCGTATTGAATTTTGAAGTCGGTATTTTTTTTGTTTAAAAGTTTTATTTGTTTCTTTTTAGTGTAAATAGATGTAAGAACTTTTCCCAATTTGGTATCCGTATCTAACACTAAAAATAATATTAAGAATCGAAACTTTTAAGACGTCATCTAGGTAAGCGCAGTCAAATTAAACCTGTTTTTGAAGCTGGTTAAAAAACTACTCAATCAAATGTAATGAAATTTATATGGAACCAATTCGAAAGCATTCTGCACCAGTTAAAAATATAATTGCTCAAATCGGTCCACAAATTTTGGTGTAATCATCATCATTTCGGCCTAATAAAGTCCACTGTTGGATACAGGCCTCCCCCAAAGATCATCACAACCACCGATATGGATGTGTTTTGAGCTCATTGGGGGGGTTTTGCCATAATCGCCATGCTTGGCAGGCGGGTTGGCGATCGCAGTTGAGTTGTTAATGTACTCGAAGGACGCTGCTGCCCATCCTCCGACTAATCCCTTAGTCGACTTTTACGACACCCATGGGAGGAGATGGGGTGGTGGCATTCTGAGCCGGCACCACACGGCATGTAATCGGTGTACATAAATAAAAAGAAATAAAAAATACGCATCAAATTGAGAACCTCCTCCTTTTTGAAGTCGGTAAAAAGTAGGAAAATACTAGCTCTATGTGTTTTACCGCCGCTCCATACACAATACTCTTGGTTTTTTATTAATACACGCACAGTTTTCAGTGCACTAAGATTAGTGGCGACGAAACGCATTCACGTTATGACTATATTATACTTTTACCTCAAATCAAATGTTGGTTAATGTTACATATTCAGCACATCTCGTCTACCTCGCTGGGCTAGAGCAGGTTGGCGGATTACACACACAATTGAGAACATTTTTGGAGCCCTCTCAGGTGAGCAAGTTTCTTCACGATATTTTCCTTCACCGTTAACGCAAGTAATCATTAAATTGTGATCCGCACATGTATCCAAAAAGTCAGAGATGCGGGCCGAGATCGGACTCAGAACAGCAGTGCTATTCTGTAAGAACTCACTTCTGAAGCTGTGTGGTGCCGGCTACGAATAGCACCAACCCATCTCATCCCTTGGGTATCGTAAAAGGCGACTATGGGATTAGCCGGAGGATGGGCAGCAGCGTCCTTCGAGTACATCAACAACTCAACTGCGATCGCTAACCGTGTGGCGAAATAGCGTGGCGATTATGAGCAATGAGCATACAACACACCCATATCGGTCGTTGATCTTTGGGGGAGGTCTGTGTCCAGCAGTGGACTTTATTCGGCCGAAATGATGATGGAATGCAAGAGTTATCATTGCTCACTTAATGTTACAAATTGATACCAATTATTATTGTAAATTCCGATCGCCATCTTCATCTCTAATGAATTCATCCTTACAAAATGTAACATTGCAGCTTGTCACAGATTTAAGTCAAATACATTGTAAATATAGGACCCTTTGGGATCTCTAAAATCACGTGCCACGTCTGAAAGTGAATGTTCGGGATGCCGAGCGTTCTCGGCGTCGGCCTCGGCTGCGTCCTTTCGCCGAAAAATCTCAAGTATTAGATCTTTAGTCGGGGCGTGTGGGTTTAGGTAGGATTACGCGGGTCTGATCGTGGCTCGGCGGTAATTGAAGAGTAAGTTCGTCATTGTTTTGTAGTTTGGGTTGTTTTCATTAGATCTGCGTTGTCAGTGTTGTTCGTTTAACTTGTGTGCGACAACATTTGACCAGTTTAGTTTGCTTTGTGCTGCCTTTTAAAGGACGTAATAATATATAAGATAAGATAACTCTGTGCCAATGATACGTTAAGGACACAATTATGGAACTCTATCTGTATAACACGTTTCCGTTTGGTGTCCTGATCAAGAATATAGCACCACCCCATCTCCTCCCGTGAATGTCGTAAAAGGCGACTGAGGGACTCTAAACGGGGGGGATGGGCAGCAGCGTCTTGTCTGCGGAACAGCAGCCATTCTGTGCTCATCAACCTGCCTGCCAGCCATGGTGGGTTATTGGTCAACCTTGATGTTCGTAACATTGTCATTCGGGCCTACCAGAATATCAGCGCTGGAGCATATTGCTTGCTGTATGCTATGTAGCTGAGGTCGGTACCAATTTTAGCCTCATGCATTCACAATCACGTGCTATCAGTGGTCAGTGGTAGTCCGTATCTCATTTACAGTATATAAAATGTGCAACGTGTGTGTGAATGAGGCTTCAAATTAAGTCAGCTTTCTTTTTTTCATATGGGCAGAAAATCATAATATTAAGTTCCGAGTAAAGTTCTGGTCATGGTTTACTTGAATCAAAACTTACAGAACATAACAGCAAGTCATCATCATCACCATCATTACAGCCCAATAACATCCACTACTGAAGAAAAGCCTCCCCCATAGATTAACAAATTGCAGAAAGGAGTGAGATATGGATATGGATGGACTGTAATACATTAACAAACGGTTCAAATAAGGAAGATCGAATTATGAATAAGGTAATTATGAGACATGGTGTGCGCTTAGGAAGGTGGACGAATGTTATGTGCATCCAGAGAAAAGCTCACGAGAAGTAGTGATGAGACATCATCATCATCATCATATCGGCCATACAACGTCCACTACCGAACAAATGCCTCCCACATAGATTTCCACAACTGTGTCATCATTTCGGGGGGAATTTGCTGATACTCACCACGCTTAGCAGGCGGGTTGGTGAGCGCAGAAATGCTACTGTTCAGCAAAAGGGACGCTGCTGCCCATCCCTCTGGTTAAGAGTCCCTTAGTCGACCTTTACGACATCCACGGGAGAAGATGGAGTGGGGCTATATTCTTAATCCGGACACCACAGAGACATAAAAGTAAATGTTACATTGTATTACAAAGTGTAGAAGAAAATATGAATTATCTCAGTATGTTATATACAGTAGGTGCGGCTTTATTCCCGCTGTTTGTCTCAAATACCAGAAAAAATAATAAAAAATATTTTTATTCTGTGTTTATGACAGAAGACGCTGAACACTTGTTATTGTCTCCACATAAAGAATATACAGGTAATTTGCATGCTAGATATGAAGGCAAGTAGACACATTGTTTCATCAACAACACAGACACAGGCCTCCCCCAAAGATCACCACAATGACCGATATGGGTGTGTTGTGCGCTCATTGGGGGGTTTTACCATAATCGCTACGCTTAGCAGACGGATTTGCGATCGCAGTTGAGTTGTTAATGTACTCAAAGGACGCTGCTGCCCATCCATCGGCTAATCCCTTAGTCGACTTTTACGACACCCACGGGAGGAAATGGGGTGGTGGTATTCTGAGCCGGCACCACACGGTACGACACATTGTTTAATCTTTCAATAAAACGCGAATAAACATGTCCGTGTGGTGTTCGGATTAGGAATGTAGCACCACCCCATCTCTTCCCGTGGATTTCAAAAAATGTGACTAACGCTGAATACTCAAACGCCACTTAGTATTAAGTCCCGCTTTAACTATTTAAGCCGCCCGGTTTCGTACCGAAGATAGTTTAAGCGGAACTTAATACTTTTTAGTGTTTCAGTATTCGGCCGTAAGGGACTGTAAACTAGAGGAATGGGCAGGAGCTTCCCTTTTGTAGAACGGCAGCCATTCTGCGCTCACCAACCCATCTGCCAAGCGTGGTGAGAATCGGCTAACTACTCCCAAAATGAGGACACACTGAATGTTACCGGTCGTCTATGGACTATTTATAAGTAAGTATATAAGTTTCATCAACAACACAGACAGAGGCCTCCCCCAAAGATCACCACAATGACCGATATGGGTGTGTTGTGGGCTCATTGGGGGGTTTTACCGTAATCGCCACGCTTAGCAGACGGATTTGCGATCACAGTTGAGTTGTTAATGTACTCAAAGGACGCTGCTGCCCATCCATCGGCTAATCCCTCAGTCGACTTTTACGACACCCACGGGATGAAATGGGGTGGCGGCATTCGGAGCCCGCACCACACGGTAAGCACCAAGCGACACGCCTGCCCATAACAATGAGCATGCTACCCAGGACTAGTCCAGCGAGGCATCACACTGCACTCGTCACCTCGAGACGTAAAGCTATTCAGTTTCTTATGCCCAGTCTACCCGGAGCACAGTAATGTCTACAGTTTAAACACCACTACTTAGCAGCCAATATCTGCAGTGGTACTTTTTTATTTTATTGGTGCCCAGTGAAAATTCTTCATGAACTTCCTTCGCCCCGGGGAAGGGCGAAGGGGTATGCCGCACTCCTACCGGCTAAAACCACTGGAGCGGTCATCTTCGGCACCTAAGGGAGGCTCTAGGTCCTCGTATGATCACACTAGAGCTGCTATAAGATACCTACCACCAGTAAGATTGTACCTATCACACAACTCTAGTAAAGTTTTCTTAGAAGTTATTAAAGGACACGCGGCTATAACTCTGCGTATAACCTAAAAAGCTACAAAATATCATCCACAAACTGCACACTTAACTTCAATAAATTAACAATTAATCAGTTTATTAAAGAAAGCACACCATTTAGGCAATGGCGCGGAAATTCTCTAGAACAAAGAACGAATACAAAAAGTCCATTAAGCTCATTAAAAAAACGAACCTTCGAACCTATCTTCATTACAGACTAATTATTCAAACAAACCGTTCAGTATAATCGAGCCTAATAAAATACTCTTAACGAATTCACGCTGAAAAAGATACTCATTTTATTTCAAACACAATGGGCGTACAAGCGAGTGACAGAGGAAAAATTATTCGGAAAGCGACGCGAAAAAAAGCAGAACGTTCGTCATAAGTGGAGTAAAATATGCACCCTCGTGTCGTAATATATAGAGCCTGGAGAGGCTCGGGCGGCGACGGGGAAATTATGGTCTCGACTCTATATGTAACTGATTGCAGCGACCGTTGCGAGGTAGTCGTTTAATTCTTAACTTCTTAAGTTGTGGTGAATAAAAAGGAAATAATGTAATGAGGAGATTAAACAGTGTAAAAAAACTAATAAATTTATGTTGTTCTGTTTTATCCTATACTAGCTGGGACCCGCGGTTTATTAAAATAAATTTAGAATAGTTAGACATAGAATATATGTATTGGAGTTTGTTTTTGTTGTTTGGGTTTTAATTTTTCCCGCGGAACCCTAATTATTTTTTCTTAAATAAAAGTAGCCTATCTGCCAGTGAAAGTCCCGTCAAAATCGGTTCAGCCGTTTCGGAGATTACCCGAAACAAACAGACAGACAGTCAGACAAAAAATAAAAAAAACATTTTTTTGTTATAGATACCGTATATACCGTACCGTATATATGCATTAAGTAAAAAGCTTTTATTTTGACAGTACAAACAGACACTTCAGTTTTATTTATTTGTATACATTAATCCTATATCAACGTTACTGTAGTTTACTTTGATAGGCTGGAAAGAGTGGTAGAGAAGTGCAGTGAGTAGATTTAACGAAATTGGTCATAAAATACAAGTTTGCTTTAACAATAATAAGCTTACAGATATGTAGGCATGTCTTAAGCCTTAATTTACATAATTCTGTTCAAGCACTCGCAGTGTTTGCTCACCATTACTGTAATGGATTATGAAACTACTAGATTTAATTAAGTTTGGATACTGGGACTGACTGCAAAGTTTTAACTATTGACACATAGTTTCAACACAGCTTAATGTTATTATTGTGTTTAAAGTTGCAAACAAATAGCAGTTGAATCTCACGCTGAACATTGAGCTCGCAGGTTGGCTATTTTCTTCACGAAACTTATGCATAATGACGAGTAAAACACAAAAATATTAAACCTAAACATGTAAATTTTGACAAGACAAAAAAATAATACATACAAAGAAGATAATGTCACAATTAAAGCGACTTTTGAAGATCGTTATGTTGCAGCAACCGGTCGCAGTCGCTTTTACGCAACACAGACGCGTGAAAGTGACACAAGTAATTATTAAATCCAAGCAAAGATACATTGAGGTGAGCGCCGTTAAGTGGGGCTTTGCGCGTCAGATTCATCGAAGATTTATTCTGTTTATATAGGCGCCAAAAAGGACGGATTTGTTTCAATTTTAGAGCTCTACTTCACAAGCTGTTACCAGCTTTAACTGTACATACTAAAGTCCGTTATTGCTTGATAAAAAGGCGGTTTTTTGGGACGTGTTAAATAAAGGTTGTGATGTGTGTTGTGATAAATAATTGCTTTTTTACAGTCTTTATTTTTGTACAAATGTGATGAATTGAGGTATTAATTTTATAGATACTTTCGTATTTTATTTTACTGAGTTTGTATAAAAACAAATGGGATGAAGTAATATAAGCACTTTTACAATTGACGTTAACTTCTTAGATTTAAAGCGCAGGCAACTTAACTACTTGAGGTCGTGTTTATGATTGGTTTTCGGTTTAAAATAGGCTTATAATAATGATAAGTAATAGCCTTACACCACCGGGGACAATCCATGACTTCATTTTATAGTGCAGCTATGGAGAGTCCCCGGTTGGTGTCCCATTACATTTTAGATTAAAATTCTCTAAAGGGCCTCTGCGTGTTGGACCCATGTCCCCACGTAAGCCTGTCAAAAGACCGGGTTCCCCCTTACAGGGGATATAAACCCGTGAAAAGAGAGACATGATAAGTAACACAACATATTAATTATTATATAAATTACTAGATAGTGTTTGTGCTTGAAAGGAGGCTTCTTCTATCCCTTCTTTCTCAAAACTGTAACATTGGCAGAAAATTATCTATCAACTAGCTCTCCCCGTGATTTCATCCGCGTCCTTCTTAACGCGATTTGATATCCCTATATTCTATTCCAGATGAAGCAGACCGCAGAGCGGGATTGGCAGAGGGCCAATCCTATACGGTGGAGGCCGAGATGGCGCCAGTGTAACAACCGCCACGGCAACCAAGTCCAACACATCTGAACCACCCAGCGTCGTTATACAGCGGGGGCCTCACGGGTCACGGGCGCGCAGATTGGGGAGTCTAAGTGCTTATACAGAGTGACTCCCGGGAAGAAGGTGGCATTCGCGTGGTAACGTGCCGTCGCGTTCACGGCTTCCGGGGATTAAACAAATTGGGGTGGTGCCATTTTTTTATTTTTTTTTATTAAAAACTTTGCCGGCCTCTAGGATTTCTCCTGTGTCGTGGGTACAATATACACCCAGACCCGGAACAACTACCTGCAGATCATACAAATATTTGTTCCGTGCGGGAATCGAACCCACGACCCGGAGCGCAGCAGCCGACTGTATCAGCCACTGCACCAACCGTGCCGTAACTAGAGGGGGTGGCCACTGTATAGTCAACTCCTCCAAGATGTGCCTAAAGGGGAGGCACCAATAGGTGGGTCTAGTGTGATCGTATGAGGACCTGGAGCTCCCCTTCGGATACCTCGCGCCTTTCCCCGTGCGAAGCACGCAAATGATGTATTGTAAGTTAAATAAATAATGGAGCCAAAGTTGAGGGTGGACATGAGCAATGAGAACATCAATACCAACTTATACATCTCATATATTAGAATTAGTTCAAGGCGTGCTGAAGCCTCAAACATCCAAACATACAGACATACACAGTTCAAATAGTAGTCTTCAAAATCCTAACAATATTTACTTCTCAATTTACTTTCACTTTTATTAGATAAATCAAGGTCAGTGTGGTGTCAAAGGTCCGTGTGGTGTCCGGATTAAGAATGTAGCACCACTCCATCTCCTCCCGTGGATGTCGTAACAGGCGACTAAGGGATTCGAAACCAGAGGGATGGGCAGCAGCGTCCCTTCTGTGAAACGGTAGCCATACTGCGCTCACAACCCGCCTGCCAAGCGTGGTGAGTATTGGCAAATACCCCCCAAAATGATGACACAGTTGTGAAAATCAATGGGGGGGCCTTTGTTCAGCAGTGGACGTATAAATGATATGATGATATATGATGAGATAAATCAAGACAACATAAACTTTCATTGCTAAACTTAATTCAACAACTCCTAATATATATGAAACAAAGAAAGAAACACAATATATCCACCATCAAAGTAAAAACACTTTAACCTAACCCTTCGAAAGCCCAAAAATACACATCAAAAAACAATATCAAAAAGCGTCACTCGTCATACAATCTCCATAAAGAGAGTCAACTAACGAGTTTAGATCAAAGAGGGCTTAATTCCATACGATGCGATCCTCGAACGAATGAACCGGGCAGTACTAATCGCCGCATTTGTCACGCGATGTTCGTATATTCCGTGCTTCGTAAATTTGACGCCGGATGATGCGTTTAAGCTCCACTGCGCGTGGCATTTTTAGGGTTCCGAACGTCCGAAGGAAAAACGGCGGAACCCTTATAGGATCACTCGTGTGTCTGTCTGTCTGTCAAAGACAATTTGCTCCGAATCTACTGGACCGATTAAGTTGAAATTTGGTACACACGTGGATATCTGTGACTCAAACATGCACGTCTAACGAATTGAACTGAATTTTGAATATGGGGGTCCTTTTTGGGGGGCAATATAGAAAATTATAGAATAAATGTCTTAGGTTTTCGCGAGTATTACACATTATAATAAAACACTTTTAAACGGATTCTATCGCGTATATTTTAGATTTTTGTTTTTCCTGACGTTTCGAACACTTTGCAGGGTTCGTGGTCGCAGGATGACTACTAAGGTGACAGGCGTCCTTACAGATTTTAAAAAGTTATTTTATTTTATCTACCGTACAATTATAATCAAAAATTATTTCGATGCACGCAGTAATCACTCACAGTGTCTTGATGTTTTTTAGTGTGGTATTTAGTTTGGGACTTTATTATTTTAATAACAGGATTCCAAACTGGTGGTACCTGCCAGCCATCTTCTCTATTAAAATTAGGATGTTTTTTAATTTCAATAGCCTCACGAAACATTCTTGGTACATATCGGTTCTCTTTCGCGAGGACTTGAGGTTGATCGAAACGAAGAAAATGACCACGAGCCACGAACCCTGCAAAGTGTTCGAAACGTCAGGAAAAACAAAAATCTAAAATATACGCGATAGAATCCGTTTGAAAGTGTTTTATTATAATTATAGAATAAAGTTTGGCAAACTGTACCGAGTAATATATAAAATGGAAGGGTTTATTATGAGGCTCTCAAATGTATTTATTTTATAATTTTAATATATATAGTTTCAGTTATTTAAGAAAATAAACGAAAACTTACCATACCACCTTACCTCTGAAAAAAATAAAAGGCTATGGGTATACCTTTAGATTACAGGAAAACCTATAAGAAGTCTATTGTCTTAAAATAACATGTTAAATTTTTTAATATTGTGCGTACAAACTTATATTTGCGGTAGGAATTTAAGGGAAAACGTGTTTTTCAACTACTATTACTAGTACAAGACCGAATCCAACAATAGACAATATATTCACCAATTTCGGAACCTCCGTGCGAGTTTAACTCGCACTTGCCTGGTTTTTGGGTTATATTCGGATTGACATTCTTTCGTATTCCGATTGTAAAATATGTAAAACTTCACGAGGATGTACTTTTATATTTTTAACTTCTACCATTTTGTGTTTGCAGTTTTGAACAAGGAATGCCTTTGGAACTTCCGAGCTCTTAGTACTGAAACCAGTCACACTCACTGATCGCTTAACAATCGGCGAGGTTAAGCAACACTTGGTGCGGCCAGTCTGTGGATGGGAGACCGCATCGTGGTGTTTCAACTGAGCATCTCCATGTTTCGGAGTGCAGGTTAAGACGTCGCTCCCGCTTATTGTTATTAGACAGTAGCCGTTAAGAAGGTCTCAATCTCAATTTGGGTAGATTGACGGCACGGTTGGTGCAGTGGCTGATACAGTCAGCCGCCGTGCACCGGGTCGTGGGTTCAATTCCCACACGGAACAAATATTTGTATGATCTGCAGGTAGTTGTTCCTGGTCTGGGTGTATTGTGTGTGAAATTCATGTCTGTAAACGCACTTACGACACAGGAGAAATCCTAGTGCGGGGCAACGTTTAAAAAAAAAAAGTATAAATACTCTGTAAGCTACTTAGTACCTACCATAATTATTGTTTATATCTATCAACTATGCACTGTTAAACTTTAAGTTTACGGTTGTTCCTTTTGTGATGCGAATAAAGTTTATTATTATTATATAACTTAATATCGTTTTTCTCCACAAAGTTTCTTTACAGAAGAGATTCTGCGGGCAGTTCCGTATCTGATATAGCCGTCCGATGTTATCTTAGACACGTACTCACCGCTCTGGCTTACTTATTTTAGAACCAGTCACTCAAAGGCTTAAATGAGAAAAATAAAATAAATATCTTACAGAAAAATAAAAATAAATGGAGCTTGTGGATTTCGCACTGGCCGATGATTGTTTTCCGAAGTATATTAAAGTAAAGAAAGAAAGAAATAAATTAAGAAAATGTTTTATTTTGGACTCGTACACAATGAAATGAAAACGTACTATTAATAAAATAAAAGTAAGTGGCGTAGTGTGTACAAGGCCAAAAAAGTGGTCTTTATTGTTTCTATATCAACTTTAGTTCTTCTATGGATCTCATCATTTTTGATTCTATCTTGTAGAGAAATACCAAGCATAGCTCGCTCCATAGCTTGCTGAATGACCTTGAGCTTTCTTATGAGGTCCAAAGTGAGTGACCACGTCTCAGTCTCATATGTCATCGTTCGTGACACACACTGGTTAAAGAAATTCCACATGTACGGTAATTAATGTCCAGGTAATTAATATAATTTAATGTTGACGTGAATTGAAGTGGCGCACTATTGGATTTCTGGAATATCTGTCAAAAATTAAGGTTTAATTAGCATGGTAAAATGTCAACGCAGTTTGGAAGTAGACTGTTCATGTTCCGACTGCAAAGCTGAGTTCACATACATAAAATGTTTCTCCGAATATCCTATATAACGTAAACTCAGTGATGACGACGAAGACGACAATACAATGTTAATGTGAATCTGGCTAGCGCCAATAAACAATATGACGGGTGTGAGTGACATTGTAACGAAAGCTAACATGGATTCAGTACCTGATTCTGAAACCCTCTTTTTTAATTTTACGGTATTTTGGTGGTCGGTATTTTCATGAATTTTCAGTAACTTTTCCAGTTTACGAGGATCACACTCAATGTTTTTAGAAATGGTAAGAAAAGTTGCCAATGAAAATTTTATTTAAATTTCGAACATAGAACTCTTTTGGGCCCTGATGTACATTGAATTCATAATGTGTCATTTGTTTATATAAATTGGCGGCAATTTAAAAATGTGCGTGTCGTTTGTCGAAATCAATTTGACTAGAGAACATTCGCTCCATGATTTATTACGAATTTCGTTGCGGTTTTAATCAACAACTTTGTTATGATAGACTTTGATTGGCATTCCATGATGAAGCTTCATCTCACGCCACTGTTTATAACTGATTTAATGAGTTTAAACGTGATTGAAGCAATCTCACTGATGATTTGCGCGAAGGACGTCCTTCTACGGCGACTACTGTGCTATGCGGCAATTTTTTTTTTGGGACAAGCCCGCCCCACATTCCCAACCACTGCAACTCCTGTAAGCCAGGATCTACAATGGCGACCGCCGAAAAGAACACCGATCAATGAAGCTCGGTGTGTCCCAGAGAAATGAATAACTGTCTTGGAACCCGCACCGAAATTAATCAGAAAAGAAAAAGGAGGAGTAGGAAAGAATATACGTTCCACTTCCCTCCGTAGCAAGCAGGAGACAGAGAAAAACGATAGGCCATAGGCACAATACTTAATTGGGAGTTTACAACAGGACTAAGCCCAGTTGCCAAGCACCACGGGTACAATTTTTTATTTTATTTATTTACGGGTCCTATGTTGTGAGCTATTGTGACTGATTCCAATAATAGGTATGGCAAAAACGCTAGAACGCACGGAAATTCATCCTAGTCGCAACAAGGTCTGTATAGTAAACAACCCCAGATGTAACTTGCAAGCTGTCAAACATAATATTGCGTTCATCTTGCCAAAGAATACACTCCCACAGGATATGATGTGCAGACTGTTCATATTCACAGCTATGCTATGCGGCTAATGATAGAAGCTGATAAAAGAGTGACATATCAACAGATCCGGGCAAGATTAGGTATTGGTATGAGTCAAGTGCAAAACGTCTTACCCGAACATTTAGGCGTCAGACAGTTTTGCGCCAGATGGATACCTCATAATTTGACGGATGATCAAAAACGCCGTCATTTGGATTGGTGCCTGGTGCTAGAAAAGTTTAATGGAGGTGACTCGAATGCTGTGTTTAGCATCGTCATAGGTGATGAAAGCTGGATATGGGATTAGCCAGAGGATGGGTAGAAGCATCTTTCAAGTACATTTACAACTCAACTGCGGTCGCCAACTCACCTGCCAAGCGTAGAGTTAGGGCAAACCCCACAATGCAGCACACAACACGAACATACCTTGATCATTGTGGCAATCTCTAGGGGAGGCCTACGTCCAGCAGTGGACGTCTATCGGCTGGGATGGTGATAATGATGACAAGTAAGAAAAAGTAATTTAAAAAAACTACCTATTAAATCCTCTTTCTGATTCAGATCACGAGGAAGGCTCTATAGGAGCTTTGAATACAATCATAGTTTTAGCCGAATAAGTCCACTGCCAGTCCACACATAAAATTTCCCCAAAGATGGCCACAGCGACCGGTCTGAGTGTGTTGTGGGCTCATTGGGGGGTTTTGCCATAATCGACACGCCTGGCAGACGGGTTGGCGATCGCAGTTGAGTTGATAATGTACTCGAAGGACACTGCTGCCCATCCTCCGCCTAATCCCTTAGTTGACTTTTACGACACCCACGGGTGGAGATGGGGTGGTGGTATTCTGAGCCGGCACCACACGGCAAAAAATTGTATGTGAGTTAAATTAATATCAAGCAACGCTTAGTTATAAAAACCATTTACAATCCAGAAAAAACCTCTTTAACGCGGAGGCGTGTTTGTGGAGACAAACATTCAGAATAACAATTCTTCTTAAAAATGTTTGCTACACAAACAGCTAATCGTCGTCAAAGGGGAGAGTCCCATTTCGCGGCGAAGTTTTAAAATAATTTCATTATTGTTAAAGTTTGGTCGTCAGGTCAATTTGGGGCAAAGAAAGTAAAAATTGCCGTATTTGTCGCAATGGGGAGCGATTTCAATGATTTAGAATACAAAATGAATTTTTGAGGCGCCTAATCATTGTTGGCTGTCTGTCACACCGAAGTGTTATCAGACTATTAAAATTATGCAAAATTGATTTCTAGACATGTAATAAAATACTTTTACTTTATTTGTGGTGACTACCATTTTTATTGGCTGAAACAAAAGTATAATCTATGTATAAAACTACTACAACTACAAATTCCAAAAAGGTCCCAAGTGAAGTTTAGATATTTAAGGCTTTGCCAAAGAAGACACCCTAGGACAGCTTAGGACGAAAGACCTTATAATAAACAATGTCTGTTACTCATTAACTCGACGAAAAGCTTAACACCGCCAGCTAGAAAACCTCGTCATCGGCACAACGCCATCTATCGAGGTGGTGGTTAACTAACTATGCGTTCACAAACCTAACACCAACAATTATCTGCGACTAAACCATTGTTTTGGCAATAATGCTTACGTCAAAGATAACACGTTACGGTACGTATAAAATAAACATGATCATCATATCAGCAAGGAAGGTCCACTGCTGAACAAAATCCTCCCCCATAGAAGTCCGGTCACATGCCACACGCATCCAACGACTGCCAGCGACCTTTACCAGGTCGTCTGTCTGTATTTTCCAGTGCATGGTCTCCATTCGAGAACTTACACCGGGCGAGAAACGTACGTACGTAGAATCAGTTCTACGAGCAATGTTCCCCACCAACTGCCACTTCAGCTTACTTATCCTTTCAGCTATGTCGGCAACTTTAGTTCTTCTATGGATCTCCTCATTTGTGATTCGATCTCGTAGAGAAATACCAAGCATAGCTTTCTCCATAGCTCGCTGAGTGACTTTGAGCTTTGTTACGAGTCCTATTGTGAATGACCACGTCTCCGTGCCATATATCATCGCTGGTAACACACACTGGTTAAAGACTTTCATACCAACCATGTACTAAATATGAACGGGAAACTATAATAATTGTCATAATATATCACTCACACTGGTGTTGCTCCGTGTTGCCTGTAGTGGTGGCCATTTAGGGGGCTCATCTTGTGAGTGGCGAGTCACCGTCTGCCACAGAATTCCACGTTAAATGCTGATATGCAGACGCCGTTGTTCCCGTATTTATTAGTCTTTTTGTTCCATGTAACACCCATTGAAATGGACCTTATCGTTATAGTTTCTAATCTCATTCAATAGCTTTACACCACCGGGGATAATCCATGACTTCATTTTATAGTGCAGCTATGGAGAGTCCCCGGTCGATGTCCCATTACATTTTAGATTAAAATTCTCTAAAGGGCCTCTACGTGTTGGACCCGATAGTAACATGTATACATCAATGGTTGGACCCATGTCCCCGCGTAAGCGTATCAAAGACCGGGTTCCCCCTTACCGGGGATATAAACCCGTGAAAACAAAGTCATAATATTATTGTTCCACTGTTAATGATCATATATATAAATTGTTTTGGGTTACAATAAGATATATAATTTTAACATGTTAAATACAACAGCAGTGTTTGATACATGATAAAAAAAACTGTAGGATCTTAATTGGGATGAAACCAATATAAACTATTGATCACTAATTATTTTACGAGACTTAAAATTGCCGACTGTTAGCTTTTATTTAATTTAATAAGAAATTATAAAAACATTGTTACTCATAATAATAAATCGGTTCTTTAATGCGTCTGTTTGCGTGTCGCAGTTGGTGTTATGACCGATAAGTTCGTTCAGTGCACTTACTATCTTGTTCAGACCGTCAATCTCTCGCTCAGCCAATTGCGATGTGACACGCGCACATACACTTTCTGAATCTGGCTGGCGCTTGACGAGTTAAGACTGTCTTGAAGTGTGATAAGTGTAATCAAGAAGTGCAAATAAAAGTGATTATTTTGAAGAACTAAACAACACAATCTCTCAAAATAGGTTTAATAATAATACAGTTACAGTTAACAATAATATTACAGTTACTAATTATTTGGAATCAACACTACCCACGTACAAGTCGCCGTGTGGTGCCGGCTCAGAATGCCACCACCCAATCTCTTCCCGTGGGTGTCGTAAAAGTCGATTAAGTGATTAGGCGGGGGATGGGCAGCAGCGTCCTTCGAGTACATTAACAACTCAACTGCGATCGCCAACCCGTCTGCCAAGCGTGGCGATTATGGCAAAACCCGCCATTGAGCCCACAACACACCCATATCGGTCGTTGTGGTGATCTTTGGGGGAGGCCTGTGTCCAGCAGTGGACTTCATTCGGCCGAAATGATGATGACGTACAAGTCCAAACTCTCTCATATACACGTAGAACTCTTCAGTATTTCAAACTTTTTCCCATAAAGACTCCATAATATTGAGTACATCATTATCATCATCTTCCTGGTGGTCGAAGGTACGAGACCACAGTAGCGTGCGCCAATTTGTTGGTCTAACTGTTAAGGTAAGGTAGTTAAGGTAAGGGACACATTGGAAGCTGATGCTCTCTACACATTAAGAGAGATACTTGGCAGAATAGCATCAACGGAAAAAATGTGGTCATTAAAGAGCCACAATCTTCAACAGTGGGAAAATGTAGTAAAGAGAAGAAGAATGACCTTTTGACGGCTAAAGAAAAACGGATGATGTTTGAACGCAAAACCAAGACAAGACTATTATCGCTTGTAAACATTTGATAGTCTTTCTATGATCCATTCATAAATCTATCCATTTGATATAATTTCTGAGTCACGTCTACCCAAAAAAAGACATGAGTAATTTTATTCTAAGTATCATACGGATTTTCATTTTCCACGAAACCAAAATCAAGAGCCTTGCTACAAACGCCACTCGAACACTTCAGGAAGTTAAACCACGGAAATTTCGCATTATTCACGGGCCAAAACTTGGAGTTGACATCAATGCGACCAATAGCTATCGATTACGAAGGCGAACATAAATCTAATACGTTCGGAGACGTCTGGTCACGTTCGGAAGTATTCACATTTCGCTACGGTGCATAAAGCTCCATAAATATCAATAAAATGCTACGAGGTCACGCGAATGCTCAATCAGTTGCCTTTCAGTTGGCTTTCGGCTCGCCCTCTAATATGTTTGTCGTTAAACAGGGCTATCAGTCTGTTGATCTCCAACTGGTGACGAATATTAGGATTTGTTAGAAGTAATTTTGTAATAACATACCTTGATGTTGTGTTAGTTACGTGCGCGTTAAATGTCCTGAATGTCTGAGTTCACTTTAAGTGAATATTATATAGTGTGTTCTTTGTATTAAAGGTGTCCGTACATTAATGGACCTGCGATGTTAAGCCGAGCTTTTCTGTCTTACACGGGATAGGTTCTTTACACATTGAGACCCCTTTGTGCCTATTATTAAAGAGGAATCAATCCTTAACAAGAAATAAATTATGCCAATGTTTGGGCTAATATCTCATTCGACTTCTACCTGAGTAGGTACTGAATTGTGCAGCGCGCCAGCTTTATATTGAGTCTTGCAATTTCCTCACACTCGATGGATATGTACTTCACTTCTACTTGTAGGGCTTCTCATAATTGACCTCCGTATTCCTCTACGTCGACAAAAAATCATCGTAAACCAGCAAGTCAGTGTCGTTTCGAAACGACACTGACTTCATGCAAGATTCCCCATTTTGCATGCTCATTCTGAGATCTCCAATAAGACGGCACCTTACATGTGGTCACGTGCTGCAGTGGGCGCAGCATAGCACATAGCGAAGCTTCGAGGGAATCCTTTACAATTTTCCCTCCACTAGAAGGGGTGCTCTCTTTAGGCGTGGCACCAATGGGCGGCCCCGGAGCGTTCATTTTTGAGATTCTGGAAGTGATTTTTTGGTGCTGAAGATGACCAAGGTTAATTTAGCCAGCTAGAGTCTGGCCGTGGAGGTGTGGAGGACTGTAATAATTTACAGAGAGGTAAAAAAATGGTTACCGTGTGGTGCCGGATTAAGAATATAGCACCACTCCATATCCTTCCGTGGATGTCGTAAAAGGCGACTAAGGGAATCTAAGCCAGAGGGATGGGCAGCAGCGTCCCTTTTGTGAACCGGTAGCCATACTGCGCTAACCAACCCGCCTGCCAAGCGTGGTGAGTATTGGCAAGTACCCCCCGAACTGATGACACAGTTGTGAAATCTATGGGGGAGGGCTTTGTTCAACAGTGGACGTATAAATGGCCGATATGAAAAAAATGGTTTGGTCAGCTAAAAATGATGAGAATTTAAGTTCACCACGTAGGTCGTGTCAATGTCCCAAAAATGCTTCGTACGTGCTGGCATGATAAATAAGCACTATATAGTTCGCGAGCTCTCAAACCCCATAACATAATTGCGCAGCTTAACAAGGGTTAATGGAGCCTCATGAATAAAGTTGAAACTTGTGAATACATAGCAGCTGATCCAGCAGAAATTACTTCCATACATGGCGCCGATTATTATAATGTTGCCAACTTTCAGAGTAATGTTATGCACATAGTAATAGAGGATTAGATTCAGTGAGTAATACGATCGCGGCTGGATTGTTTTATAATGGTGGGAAATGTGTTGCATTTCGTTAGTAATGGATACGAGGAAGTCTTCTTCGAATTATATAATTCGATTTTGACAAGCATTATCTATACAGCTGAAATGGATAAGTTATGACATGAGGAGTTGTTCCCAAAATGTGTGTCCCGTTCAAGCATGAGAATGAGATCAAATAATTTATTTCTTTACAGATATGGTCACATAGATCTTAATCTCATAGTTCTCCACATTCTGCTTTCACATGAGCATGCAAACTTTTAACAATTATAGTATATAAATTAAATTAGCGTGCTTAATCACTTTTATCGAAAATTATTTCATCATTTCGGCCGAATGAAGTCCATTGCTGGACCCAGGCCTCCCCCAAAGTACACCACAACAACCGATATGGGTGTGTTGTGGGCTCATTGGTTTTGCCATAATCGCCATGCTTGGCAGGTGGGTTAGCGATCGCAGTTGAGTTGTTAATGTACTCGAAGGACGCTGCTGCCCATCCTCCGGCTAATCCCTTGGTCGACTTTCACGACACCCACGGGAGAAGATAGGGTGGTTGTATTCTGAGCCGCCACCACACGGAAACTTATTTACGTAATTATAATTATACATTAGGGATTTTATGAATATTAGATTATAAAATTGATAAAAAGAATGACATGTGTTACTAATTACAATGATGTCAAAGATTATGTTTCATTTCATGTCAAGACACATACATTTTAATGTCAAGAATGTACTGTTATATTATTTGCTAATTCTTGCCCGGAAGGATTTTCTTCAAGATATTTTTTACACTGTAATTACACCTTTTCAATTAGAAACTCTTTAATCCTTTGCTTAAACAAGTCCAGGTTATCAATTTCTGTAATACAGCAGGGAAATTTGTTCTATATTTTCTATAAGTACTGCTGGTACAGTCCGGATTATGTTTTTATATATTACACTTTTTAATTTGTCATAAAATTGCACATTAATTTAAACAAATGACGCAATTTCATAAATCTTAAAACTGTATTGTGTAATTTCTCTTTTTAATGGTTGACAGCTTTCATCTCTCTTAAGTCTTAATTTTTTTTGTTGCTCGAATACCTACACTTTTTTGGGCTTTAAAATTGAAGAAATATTTCGCAATTTAGTGTATGATAACAAAGTACTCACAAATATTTTAATTATTAATAAGAAATATCGATACTGATTACATAAGGTTCCAGACAACGATATCCTCTCTATTGTGTTGAAATATATACATATTTCAGTCATCAGAAAAAATTACCTACAAAAAATCCATAATTTTTATTGTACTGATTAACTGACAACATATTTAGTTCATTATTTAACTAAATATTATTTTCCTTGACATGAAAACCATCAAAGCTAACCACTACAAAAATCTTCACAACGCTTACAACAAATATCAACTTTCTGGAAAAACAAACACTTGTATCCCATCACACGTTGAAACGTCTTCTTTGTTCGGAAATAGTTGGACAGGAATAGCTCCAACATGTTGATCAAAGCAACGCGTGCGACGTGCATTCTGACATCTGGCGCCCTATTCTAAACAGAAATTTAATCGTTTGTACTCCTTAGTTCAAAAATAAATTCGACCAAAAAACTAGTGTATTGCGGTGCTTTCAATCAATGTAATCAGTCAATCAAAATCAATGAAATCAAATGAAACATCACAATTCAAGTTGCTGAGAAGACCCGACAAGAAATACGCTTTTAAAATAATGGAAATAATGGGAATGGAAAATAATGGAGACAATAATTTTGATATTTTAAGGTAGATTTAATAAAGATAACATAGTTTGGTTGTATAATTATGCTTTTATACACATTAAAACTAAATATATGTACACTATTTATGATTACACTAAACATAAAAAATAACTATGTATATAATAACTATATAAAAGTATAACATGTGCTTAGGCCTCAAAGTATACCTCCTCATCGCTGTTAGCTGATAATGTGCCTAGAAGGCTGGCAGCATTGCCACTTTGAATGGCAATGCTTATTCTTTGGCCAAAGAAAAGGCCAGCCCTCTGATCACGCGAAGTGTCGACCAACCGTCTAGCTACATCTTTGAAAAGCTAACGTGCATTTTGATTGATTATAATTCATCATCATCATATCGGCCATTTATACGTCCACTGCTGAACAAAGGCCTCCCCATAGATTTTCACAACTGTGTCATCATTTTGGGGGGTTTTTGCCAATACTCACCACGCTTGGCAGGCGGGTTGGTGAGCGCAGTATGGCTACCGTTTCACAGAAGGGACGCTGCTGCCCATCCCTCCGGTTTAGATTCCCTTAGTCGCCTTTTACGACATCCACGGGAGGAGATGGAATGGCACTATATTCTTAATCCGGACACTACAATTATTTAGAACCGCCACCCAGAATAAGTCTCCGTGACGAATTTAGTTCTAATATTTTGAATGCACATTTCTTGTAATATGGGCGCTACAAATGTTTATATTTGGTCAGGTTTTATTTTAAGCGCCTTTGATCTGAATGATTCTGTGAATTAGTCAAGGATATGTTGATTGAGGAAATGAGTCACTAAATAATGACGTTAGAAACAAATTGCTACAGATGATCACAGGACCTGCTTTCTTCATTATACTATATCTATCACTTAATATAATTAAACTAACCAGGAATAAGTAGAAAATAAATCCATTGAATCTAATAATTCCTTCAGTGGAGGTGGAAGTGGCCAGTAACCTAATGTAGCTATTTTAGGTTGCCATCCATTATGTAAAGAAATAGAGCTACTGTACACAACTGAAGCCCGGCAGACATAACCAAGATGATGTGTAGACTTCACCAAATCGTGAATATACCTTATCCATAGAATATGTTGCAGCTGATATACTCTATCAGTGACGTCAAATGACTAACTTATATACATAAATATAAAAATCATCTACCAATACAGTCCAGTGTGAGATGTTATCTTGTGTAACAGTGCACAACCTGCCGAAGAGGATGTTGAGACGTTTACTAAGATATTCGGAGAACTATGTTCGACTTCTTGTGTAGTGGTCGTAAGCGCAGCCACCGAGCGTTAGGGCGAAGTGTTACTGGGTTCTTGTTACAGGAGAATATCGATTGCAGTTTGGAGTTTGACATTATAGCCCCTATCTATTACATGCTTTGAAACTCTGCGTGTTCTTCCCGGAAAGGGTCCGCCCTTTCCGGGAAGCACACAGGCATACCGAAATCTTACCAGGTAAAACCTACTAGGCGGTTATCTTGAGCAACAGAGGAAGGCATCCAGGATCTCGAAAATAAGTGGCTATAGGCACATCTTGGAGAGGAGGTGACCGTAAAGAGGCCGCCCTCCAGCCATTTCTCGGGGGGATTATAAAGGATCCATGAACTAACAAAGCCATGACAACATGTGTGCCGCCCATCTTCCCGGGGATCGCTGAGAATGAGCACGTAAAGTATAAATATAATAGCACCACTCCGTCTCCTCCCGCAGTTGTCGTAAAAAGCGACTAAGGAGTATAAGAAACCTGCGCTCACTAACCCGTCTGCCAAGCTTGGTCAGTACTGGCAAGTTCCTTCCAAAAAAACTGGACAAGTGCGAGTTGAACTCGCGTGGAAAGGGTTCCGTATGATGAATATGTTATCTACCATGTTTTTTAAATCTGACCCAATGTATGTGACAACTAAAATAATTTATCCCAATAACAAACTTAATATTGTAACTACACATGTTCCGCCATACATGCCAACTGTAACGTAAGTTTGTACGCGTGATATTGAAAGATTTATCACGTTGTTTTAAGACCATAGACTTCCTATAGGTTCTACCATATTCTTCCTGTAATCTATAGGTAAAGAGCTATTATATATTTACATCCTTCAATACAGAATTAAAATGACGGTGAAAAACCAATTTGGTATACGCTAAGACATGATTGAAGCTATTCAAGGACATATTGCAGACGGTGAGCCATGAGGACGAGTGTTAGCGAACACCAAATTGGATTGTCACCGTTATCTCAATTCTGTATTCAAGGATGTATGTATGGATGTTTGAGATTAAGGAATTGCACCCCTGGTCTGGTACCAATAAGGAACAGCGCGACAGAGCGGTTGGGTTGTCGATTTTACTATTTAGCAGTTGGTAATAGTGCATCATCAAAGCACATTTACGCCATAACTCAAGGGTGTTGATACCTACCATACCTGATACAAACAAAGACGGATGCAAATAAGGGTAGTACCCGTAGAGTTTTTTTATATAAAAATCGTGCAAATTTTAGCTGAACACGCTCCAACATTATGCTATACTTAGCAAACTCAAACTCAATTTTTTTATTTTATATAGGCCCTAATAGGCTCTTACGAAAAGTCAAGTGCACGGTTCGGAAAGTTGGTCCTATGGAGAAGAGCCGGTAAGAAACTCCATGGATATACTCTTATATCTCTCCATGGATATAGCCTCGTGCGGATCCCAGACTATAGGGTTATATTCTAGGATGCTGCAAACAAAAGAGAAGTACAAAATAATGACAGCGTTCCTATCCTGAAATCGAGCAGTATATCTCATAATAAAGCCAAGTGACTTAAGCTCGCCTGCAGATGGCAGAAATGTGCATTTTAAAGGTTTTAACACCGTTACTAGTAATTCTAAGTTTTCGTCGTCGTGTGAGTATACTTCAATGTATTCATACGACACCACGTGATTCATATTCAGTATATCAGGTAATACTGCATCGCACGCATGCCTGGAATATATTATTCAGCATCGTAGCTCCTTGCTATATTTTGCTCTCATTTTGAAGCTTGATTTATTTTCAAGAAAATTCTTGTGTCAACGCCTTGCAAGGTTTATTCATCATTTCGGCCGAATAAAGTCCACTGTTGGACAGGCCTCCCCCAAAGATCACCACAACAACCGATATGGGTGTGTAGTGTGCGCAGTGGGGGGTCTTGCCATAATCGCCACGCTTGGCAGACGGGTTGGCGATCGCAGTTGAGTTGTTGTGTGCTCGAAGGCCGCTGCTGCCCATCCTCCGGTTAATCCCTTAGTCGACTTTTACGACACCCACGGGATGAAATGGGGTGGTGGCATTCTGAGCCATTATTACCTGGTATATATAGCTGGCTTCCGTGTGGTGTCCGGATTAAGAATACAGCACTACTCCATCTCCTGCCGTTGGATGTCGTAAAAGTCGACTAAGAGACTCTAAACCTGAGGGATGAGCCTGATTCCTCCTGCGAAACGGTAGCCATACTGCGCTCACCAACCCGCCTGCCAAGCGTGGTGAGTATTGGCAAATCGCCCCCAGAATGATGACACAGTTGTGAAAATCTATGGGGGAGGCCTTTGTTCAGCAGTGGACATATCAATGGGCGATATGAATAAAAGCATTATGTGGTGTACGATAAAGAGTAAACAAATAAATAAATAAATATTTCAGCGAATCTCAAAGCCTCAAAACAAATTTTCTGATACTTCATACAATTAATTAATATCCTAAAATAGCACAATACCTATTCCAATATCACTCGCTACATTATTCGTAGGCAAGCATTAATACGAAATCATCGCGACTAACGCACGCGATGTTTCAATTATATCGCCGACCATTTTTCACTCGATATCATTGTCGCATGATTTATAGTGGACACCTGAATAGTTCGCAGGAGACAAAAGCCATTGTGCTATGTAGTGCGTGTAATTATCCGGATTTAATAGAGTGGGGAAAATGTAGTCATTACTAAATAATGCTACATTTTCGATGGTTGAAAAGGTAATGTTCAAATCAGTATCAATTACTCTGTCTATTTAATATATTTGTAAGTTAGCTTACGGAGGTGGTGAGGTTGTCATGTTTGTGAATAAATCTAAATACATTTTTTTTGCCCTATTTCATTAGACTAAGAGCAGACGTAGATTAAATTAGCATGAAGACTGAAAAAAAATACTTTACGCACAGCAGTAATGTATCATATTTTTATAACATTCAATTGCCTACTTTATCCGTGTGGTGTCCGGATTAAGAATATCGCACCACTCCATCTCCTCCCGTGGATGTCGAAAAAGGCGCTCAAAGGGGCTCTAAACTAGGGGGATGGGCAGCAGCGTCCCTTTTATGGAACAGTAGTTATTCTGTGGTCACCAACCCGCCTGCCAAGTGTGGTGAGTACTAGCAAATTCCCCCCAAAATTACGACGCAATTGTGGAAATCTGTGGAGAGGCCTTTGTTCAGCAGTGGATGCCCTTTGGCTGATATGATGATGATGATGAATTGGCATGTGTTGGAGCAGCAGCAGTCTCCTGCTCGATAGCTGCGTGCACCAATCTGTTTGCAGATGTGGTAAATTTTACGATATTCCACCACGACTGCAGTCTGTCAGGCCCTTCTTTGAAAGTGGAAATATGTCAAAAACAAACTTGTCATTGTATTAATCTTATGCTTAAAGTTTTAATTAATTAAAAATCATTGGATATCTGAAAAATTATATTAGCTTGACTTATTTCAATCAACTCAACGTATGCACTCAAGATCAAAGACAACCGAAGACTGCAAAATTTGTTTCGTACGAAATTAATTTCTAAATTTAATGTACTAGTTACCATCATGTATTTGCAATTCATTAACGTAAACAAAACACAGTTCACCTTGCTTAACCGAGTCCACATTAGCGAACCATAATTAAACAATTCTGAGTATTTGGTTAGGACTGTCAGCCCTAAGATCAAACAGGAGCCTACAGTCATAAACCTTAATTAAACGGCAAGATGCCATGAGGCCACGGACTCGAGAACAGCGTCTTTAAATTGAATTGTTTTATAGACATATGGTTTTGGTATACGAGTTCAGGCTATGGCCTCAATATATATACTGTGATGATATGAGGGCACGGTTGGTGCAGTGGCTGATACAGTCGGCTGCTGCACGGTGGGTCGTGGGTTCGATTCCCGCATGGAACAAATATTTGTACGATCTGCAGGTAGTTATTCCGGGTCTGGGTGTATTGTGTGTGGAATTTGTGTTTGGAAACGCATCCACGACACAGGAGAAATCATAGTGAGGGGGCAATGTCATAAAAAAATAAAAAAACTATGAGTTCATGTAAGCTATAAATTAAAAACCTAAAGCTTTTATAAACCACAAATCGAATCAGTTTCCATGACGTTTACAGACTATGAACACGAAATTATTGACACAATTCGCAATAAAACTTTGTGAATTTATTCTTAGAATCCCCCGCACCCTAATCAGTCTCTATGAATCCACAAAATAACCTAGAAACATTTTGAGTTCTAATAAATCCTCACAATTTATAACATAATATTCAATCTACCGAGATCTGATTTTATTCATCTTTTCTTTCAAGCCAATCTCCAGTTTCTTTATCGGAATTTTCCAATGAAATTTGCTCCTAAAATAGACATAAATAACGTTGCCTTCAATATTGATGAGAACATTTATCGTTTCCACTTTCCTCACTTTCAGTACACAGTGACCCTTTGGAACCTTCCAACCATTCGCTGAGGTACTTCTATCTAAATAACGCAAGCGGATATCCGGGAACAGCATCACTAGAGCATGAGGGTTGCTTATGAAATCATATGTCTGCTTACCCAGCTTGGTGACTGAGACGTTCCCTCATTAGGGAGACTATTTTTGAATTTTTATTGGTGACCAGTGGAAATTCTAAAGAAAGACAGAACTTCCTTCGCCCCGGGGAAGGGCGAAGGGGTCTGCCGGACTCCTACCGGCTAATACCACTGGACTGGTCATCTTCGGCACCGAAGAGGAGCTCCAGGTCTTCGTAAGATCACTCTAGAGCCGCCCATTGGTGCCAAGCCTTTAGGCACATCTCGGAGGGGATGACTGTAAAGCGGTCACCTCCTCTAGCAGAGGACAGGCGGCTATAAAAAGGCTGCCCCCAGGCACTTCTCGGGGAGGATTGTAAAAGATCCCCCCAAGCCTCGCTATGCGCTGTGGTACTTAAGGTATAAGGTAAGGTAAGTAGGTAAGTTATCTAGTTAAGGTATAGAGTCAAGTAAATATATGTATTGATCCGTGTGGTGTACGGATTAGGAATATAGCAGCACTCCAGCTCCTCCCGTGGATGTCTTAAAAAGCGGCTAAGGAACTCTAAATCAGAGAGGTGGGCAGCAGCGTCCCTTCTTTGTAACAGTAGCCATACTGCGCTCACCAACCAGGCAGGCGGCCAAGCATGGCGAGTACTGGAAAATCTTTGGGGTAGGCCTTTGCTGAGCAGTAGACGTAGTTGACTGATATGATGACGATGAACAAAATATACTTCACATAAAAAGCGCAGTTGATTTTGATCAAGAATATCTCTTTATTATTACATGTTCTCATTCCCCTCGGCACAACAAATTAATAACTTCCAGTTTCCACAGAAAAACACTAACTTTTAAAACCGCATTTAAACTCTAAAAACCTTAAAACTCCGACCAGCATCCACAAATCGAAACAGTTTTATTTTCCCGACCCGTGGCTGCAGCACGTAATCCCCGTGTGCGGGTTCGAGGCCCGGGCCAACTATAAATCACTTGTAAGACTCGAAACTCGCGGGGAAATAAAATTATTTCATTTATCACCGCTTACATACATCGTTGGATGCATTTAAGAACTTTTAGGAATCGTTCGTCCGAAATGTAGATTTGAAGTTTGGTGAGGCCACGGACTGGAATATATCGACGCTTGAAAAGAAAATAACCGACAAGATTAGTTCAATTGAGATAGACCATTCGATGCCGTGTCGTGCTGGCTACGAATAACACCTACCCGTCTGATCCCGTGGGTATTGAAAGGTGACTATTGGATTAGCCGTAGGATAGGCAGCAGCCTTCAAATACATTAAAACTCAGCTCATACGAGGACCCCCCGCTCCAGGTCCTCATATGATTACACTAGAGCCGCCAATTGCTGCCACGCCTTTAGGCACATCTCGGAGAGGGTGATTGTAAAGCGGTCACCCCCCGGGAGGATTGTAAAGGATTCCCCGAAGCGTCCTTGTGCACTGTGCTATGCGCACACGGCAGCCACCACCACGCCACCGTCTTCTCGTGGGTTGCTTGGTGTGGGCACGCAGATTCCCCAATCTACACACCCGCGATCCCATAATAGGCTTACCTACACGGATACATTTGTCCAACACGCAGAAATTGCTAAAACATTTTAATCTAAAATGTCATCATCATCATCATCAGCCTATCGCAGTCCACTGCTGGACATAGGCCTCTTCAAGTGCATGCCACTGATCGCGATCCTCGGCTACTCTCATCCAGCTACTGCCAGCCACCTTGCGCAGGTCATCACTCCACCGAGCTTGAGGGCGTCCTACACTACGTTTACCAAGACGCGGTCTCCACTCAAGAACACGTTTTCCCCAACGGTTGTCGGTTCTACGACTAATATGGCCAGCCCACTGCCACTTCGGCTTAATAATCCTATGAGCTATGTCGATAATCTAAAATGTATTGGGTCATAAATTGATGGGATTCTCCATGACTTAACTAAAGAAATACAGTCAAGAGATTTCTCTGGGGGTGTAGGATTGTAATTGGTTTTAGACGGAAGCTACAACGATAGGGTCTTTTGCAATGTGTGTTGTATGACTGACAACTTTGAGTGAATAGATACAATGGCGACTGCTTTCCACGTCTATTGAAGTTCTGTTTCGCCTATCATGCGGTGGGCCCCCTAATGAAATGAAATGAGCATTTTTTTTATTCAATTTTTTTTGTTGGACACAGAGCATTACGATGTCATTTAAAAAAAGGGTCCTTGTTATGTCCCGCCAGAAGGCATACAAAATACTTAGGTCGGTAAAATAAATCAATGCATAAATAAAAATATACAATGTCGTATAAATACAATAATAATAAAAAAATGTCAAGGATATCATAAGTCGCTACCATAACTCACATTTTAATAATACAGATATAAATTAAATATTATTATTAATTGATCATTACAATTTCATTAACAGAATATTAATTATGCTTTGCCATTCCGTAATTTAAAAGTTTACGTTTGAATACATTCATATTTCTGCTGAGTTTAATTTTATCAGGTAATTTTGGTTTGGTTGATAATTTTATTAAGTAGGTAGTAGTAGTAGCACAGCGCATAGTGAGGCCTCGAGGGAACCTTTTACAATCCCCTCGAGAGATGCCTGGGGGGGTGGCCTCTTTACAGTCGCCTTCCCTCCACTAGAGGGGATGACCACTTTACAGTCATCCCCTCCGAGATGTGCCTAAAGGCGTGGCGCCAATGGGTGGCTCTAGATGGAGATCTTTCGAGTTCCTGGAGCCTCCCCTCGGTGCCGACGATGATCACTCTGGTGGTTTTAGCCGGTAGGAGTCTGGCATGCCCCTTCGCCCTCTCCCGGGGCGAAGGAAGTACATGAGGTATTTAAAAAAAAAAAAAAAAGGTAGTAGTGCCATTACTTAAAAAACAATGTACAAGCGTGACCAGATGGTCTCCCGCCAACGTGACGGGACTAAAAAAACCAGCAAGACAGTGTTACGCTGCTGAAGGAGACCGACCCAGACGACGTGCCTGTTTGTCATGAAGAACTTACATATGCTCCCTCTAGTCACCTTCAACCATGTTGACGTCACGAGCCTTCTAAAAGACATAGTTTTATTGAAGACAAGTTTAGCGGATGAGCAGAAGAATCACATTAGATGCATCCCAAAACACCGTCACTGATTTGAGCAACGAAATTATCAAGTTGCGTAGAATGGTAGCGGTTACTGGGTCAACATCGGGTGCATCGAACGTATACATGCGGCGCGGAGCTGGCCTCGATATATCGGTGACAAGTTTCACGTCAGCAGTTTTCATTCAGTTGTCATCGCCACCGTCACCGTCGAATGCTGAGCCAGCAGTGTGAGCAACTCGCGCACCCCCCATCTCCGCTCCCACCTCTGCGGCTCTTCTTTGCACTGCCAAAACGGTAATATTCGCCAGCACTGTGGGCACCAAGAGACCCATGTCTGAAACGTCTGAATGGTTTTGAGATGGTGCAAAGGAGGAAAGGCCGTCAGCGAACCGAAGTGCCACTGCGGCACGGCTCCTGCGGAGTCCAAAATAACAATACGTACCGCGAAGCCGAACACTCCGGTGTATATCTACACTACACCACCACCAAGGCGGAGGACGTCGTGGAGTACTTGCTCAAAGGACCAGTAGTACACGCCGAGAGTGCAGCTGCTGGAGTCACGCCGCAACGTCAACTTCAAGGCATTCGTGGTGCGAGTACCACCGTGTTATCAGCTCCTCGTCCTCGAAGAAAACTTTTAGTCGCGATAATCGTGGTGTTCCGTCACTTCCGCGGACAAGTGCCACTTGTGACGTAGCGCATAGTGATGTTTTTACTAACATAGATTTAAGTTTCTTTACTCGTATACTAACATAATTTGTATTTTTATAATTAATTTATTTATTTGTGATCGATAGATTTAATATGAACTATACATTTATGATATAATTAAATACCTAGAAAGCTTTTTAATCATCATCACCCTAGACATTTTATGTTCAAGCCCACAAAAACAAGATTTAAAAGAACAAATATTAGAGCTGTGTCAATAAAATATATTGAGAGACAAATTTACTTTTTCTATTCTCATAATCAAGTGCCTAGTGTTGCTACTACTCGTAGTACCGTTAAACAAACACGTTTATAGTGTGGCTACTAACATTTTACGAGTAATGTCGCGCAGGTCACCCCGGGGTCATTCGATACCCAATAAGGTCAAAAGGTGAGACCGAGAAATATTTGAAGCGTCCCCAACGGATATAACTTAAAAGAAATGGACAGGTTTGTTCCAAAAAGAAATAGTTTGTTATATATAGTAAGTATTTATTATAAGTAACATTACTCTTTTGAGCTGTAAAGAGATGAGCAGAATTGACATTATTATGAAAGGGGATTGCCCATTGTGCTTAGGATCGTGGGCCCATAAGTGGACACTCAAATATCTATACAAATAAATAAAATTGAAGTGTCTGTTTGTATTGTCAAAATAACAGCTTTTTACTAAATGCGTATGAAAGTATTTCTGGTGCATATAACAAAAAAAAACAATTTTTAAATTCTGTCTGTCTGTTTGTTCCGGGTAATCTCCGAAACGGCTAGACCGATTTTGTCGAGACTTTCACTAACAGATAGCTGATGTTATAAGGAATAACTTAGGCTACTTTGGTTTTAGAAAAATAATTAGGATTCCGCGCAAAAAAAAAAACCCTTGAAATCCAATGTATATAATACATGTCAAGTGTCTATGTCGAAGTACTCTAAATTTCTTTTAAATTAAACGCGGCTGAACCCGCCGGTCCCAGCTGGTTATAAATATGTTTCAGTTTTTAGTTTCGTAAATGTGTAATATATGAGAAAAATCTTTTTTCTATATAAGCTGCAAGAAGTTTTGACTCATCATCATCATCATATCGGCCATACAACGTCCACTGCTGAACAAAGGCCTCCCACATAGAATTTCATAATTGTGTCGTCATATTGGGGGGAATTTGCCAGTACCCACCACGCTTGGCAGGCGGGTTGATGAGCGCAGAATGGCTGCTGTTCTACAGAAGGGACGCTGCTGCCCGTACCTCTGGTGTAGAGTCCCTGAGTCCCCTTTTACGACATCCACGGGAGGAGATGGAGTGGTGCTATATACTTAATCCGGACATCATACAGACTATCCAGACACCACATGGACTTTGACTGTTGGAACGGATATATACAATTAAAAGAACGAGAATTGTATATGATTAAAGTGTTGCCAGTAATAATATTTGTTTTAATTTATGGCTTATCAATCTAAATCGCATTGGAATCCAAAACTTGTAATAACCAGTGGTGGAATTTTGACTAGGATAAAAAATCCCATTTCTATTTGTCTAAATTAATCCATACTGCATACAAGTCTTATTGGTGTGTCCATGATTGAGCCCAAAATGGGCATTCCCCTTTATACATTTTCTCTGTTCTAAAGTTCGTTGAAATGGGCTTAGTAGTTAAGGCGTCAAGAAGAACAGACAGACTTGCGGATTTATAATATTAGTATGGATAGATACTTTAATACATACATACAGGTCAAGCTAACAATACGTGAATTGTTACTCGTATGTATGGGACTAGTCAAAACAAATTAAATTAGTCCAAACTCGAAGAGTTTGTTTGCAGCAATAATGATCCGTGTGGTGTCCCGATTAACCGTGGCGTATCCAGATATCCATGTGGTGTCCGAATTAAGAATATAGCACTACTCCATCTCTTCTCGTGGATCTCGTAAGAGGTGACTTCTGGGACTCTAAACCAGGAGGATGGATAGCAGCGTCTCTTTTGTGGAATAGCAGTAGTAGTAGTACTGCGTTCACCAATCCGCTTGCCGAGCGTGGTGAGTACTGGCAAATTCCCTGCAAAATTACGCAATCTGTACATTTTTGCGCCAACGGCCATCAGTTATACAAGCCATGTGCCCCGACCATTGCCCACTTCAGTTTACTAATCCTACCCGCTGTGTCGGCAACTATAGTTCTTCTACGGATCTCCTCATTTCTGATTCAATCTCGTAGAGAAATACCAAGCATAGCTCTCTCCATAGCTCGCTGAATGCCCTTGAGCTTTCTTATGAGTTGAATGATCAAAGTGATTGACTATCCCTGTTCCATATATCATCAATGATAACACACCCTGGTTAAAGACTTTCGTTATGAGGCATTGCGGTATTGTTAACAAAAAGACATTGCGAATTTTACCCGAACGCTGTTGATAATGATGATGATGAATTGAAGAATGCAACTATCTTCCTCCCGGCTCCATCGTCAGATCCTCGTCACCAAGTGTTATGTATGTGACTCGTTAAAATAAACCAAAAGAGCCCCAAACTTGAGAGGTTTACTGGTAGCTATTAAAGAGTTCCACTATCCATCATCAGATCCTCGTTACCAAGTATAATATTCGAAACTCGTTAAAACAAACCAAATGAGACCAACTCGAGAAGTTTCTTACTAGCCTTTGAAGAGTTCCACTATCCACCTCCTGGTTCCATCATCAGATCAGTTCGGTGTCATCATTGTATTGTCAACCGGATTGTTGATTTAACCATGAGAAGTAGGTTAAAATCGACTTCCAAGATTTGTTTACATAGTGAAGCTAATAAAAGCGTGTTATAAATAGTAATTCTAATAAAATGGGCTTAAAATAACTTGCCACGGCCACACGGGTCGCGTCACGTGTTTATACGTGTATACCTAGGCCATTTTGTAGGAAATAATTACATTTTGATGGCAGGGTTGGTGCAGTGGCTGACACAGTCGTCTCCTGCACGCAACAATTATTTCAATAATCTACAGGTAGTTGTTGCGAGTCTCCCACATCCCATCAGAGCCGGAGTCCCACAAGGGTCCATGCTAGTCCCACTACTATTCACGCTACATCAACGGCGCAAAGCCGTCCTTTTCTGTAGAAGTGGCGAAGAGCACATTCGCTTTAAACAGGTCTTTATGTTAGGCGATCCGATTCCTTAGGAACCACACGCCAAATACCTTTTTTTATTGGTGCCCAGTGGAAATTCTTCATAAATGCATCTTTCGCCCCGGGGAAGGGCGGAGGAGTATGCTGGACTCCTACCGGCTAAAACCACTGGAGCGGTCATCTTCGGTACCTAAGGAAGGCTCCAGGTCTTCGTATGATCACACTAGAGCCGCCCACTGGTGCCACGCCTATAGGCACATCTTGGAGAGGGTGACTGTAAAGCGGACATCCCCCCGGGGAGATTGTAAGGGATCCCCCAAAACGTCCCACGGCAGCACTTGACTACATGCATCGTACCGTCTTCTCTTGAGACGCTCGGTGTGGGCACGCAAATTCCCCAATCTACGCACCCGCAAACCAAGAGGTCCCCCGCCTTATAGCAACGGCAGGGGAATTAGGCGCCAGGATGGTTGTTACCCCGGCTCCTTCTCTTTCTTCTTCGAGCGGAATTAGCCTTCTCCCGATCCACTCTACAGTCTCCTTCTGGAGCATGACGCTCTCACAGAAGGAGACTGCATTCCAGTTTTCATGCTCTGCCAACATAGCCGACACTACTGCTGGCAGAGAAGAGATCTTGACTGATCCGATCGACCGGAATCCACCACTCGATGACCCACGCAGGGCACGCCACACGCCAAATACCTAGGAGTCACCCTTCACCGTAACTTATCTTTTCGAGCGCATACAAAGACGATGCACGCTCACGCTTCTTTTGAACTTAGATGTTTCCATCGTGTATTAGATGAACGTAGTTATTTGTCCCTTAGAATTAAGATGAAAATTTACGTCAAGTGTATTCCACCGATGACCTTCGCCAGTGTTGTGTTGGCACAAGCGAAGTCTACCCTGCCTGTCCTACCTTGAAACTAAACCCATTTTAGCTTGATAAGCGCGCATGCGACTGTTTTTTTTTGGCCTTCTTGCGTACATTTCTGGGAAATGTGGCTGCTCAACCGGTCAGATTGGACCATCTTACACGAAAGCCTTCATATACTTACCTACAAGGCAAATAAAGATCTGCAGTTATTCTTAGTTTACCCACAATCAAACCAAATTGAGCTGTTCCTTAAATTATATTTTTAGATGATACAATATCTTTAGATGATATATGTAACGGTTGTAAATATAGGTCAATTTTTACCGGTGGTGTGTCTCATATTTCAAGAGTCTGGCAAGGTAGGTAACATGCAAGATATTGTGCCGCCCAGCAGTAGTGTTTAGATTTAAACATTACTATTTTCCGGTTTGACGGCACGGTAGCTAGTGCAATTACTGGGCATAAGAGACTAAGTAATGTCTCGCAGGGAAGAGTGCAGTGTGGACCACGCATAACTAGTCCTGGGTAGCAGATTTTGACACCAGATTATTTTGTCTTCTCTTTTGGCTTTATTCCATTGAGTCGATTACGTTGACATTAGAAGAATCGTATTGAGCCTACAATACGATTCTACCAATATCAACGTCTTAAGCTAATACACGCAACTGATTGGCCGCTTCGAATTCACAAAGGATGAGATTGTTCAGTGGTTAATCCGCCCACTAGTCTATTATGTTAAAAAAATAGATCATTCAAAGATGGCAAGTTACGGTTATTGATTTGGCATCTTACACCGCACACAAATAAAGTAAGACATTTTTACCTGCCCAAAAAACCGTTCGCAATACATAATGAACGAAGTGATCGCTACACGGGCCCATAACATCCCCATGAATAAACCAAGCACCATAAAACGGTAAAACACCAACAAATTACAATAGCGATCCCATTCTTCGTTCGGCCGCCGTTAAAACATCGTGATAAGGCCGACTGTGTTGCTATATAAGAAATTGGGTCTCCTTTACAATAAATAAAATCTATAAAAGTCACTTGATTTTAGTTTTAGAGGGCATATACTTTTCTCCTGATGTTAACCGTTCACTGCAAGTCATGAATGTTAAAATAAGAGGGGAGTTTCGGATGCGGTGACAATTTATTAGCAAGATGGCTAGGGAGAGCGTTGGAGAAGAAAGTGAAGCAGGTTGTGGTACATTACACCCATGGCAATCGCAGCAACGGTGCAAGTTTACGCTTCTATTCTTGGGACTGGTATGCCTCCTGCCAGCCAGCCTGTTTTCGAACTATACTCGACTACGATAGTGGTATACTAGGCTCTATCCAATAGGGTCGAGCCTACCACAAAGTAATCTAAACATGGTTGTTTAAGTTACTACGCCTTCACGTTTAGATATCAGATTATCTACGCCTTTTTTTATTGATCCGGTGGAAATTCTTCATGTATTAATCAGGCAATCTGGATTCATACCGGCTAAAACTACCGGAATGATCATCGTCGGCACCGAAGCGAGGCTACAAGTACTCGAAAAATCTCCATCTAGAGATTTAATCCCATTAGTGCCACGCCTGTAGGCTCGGAGAGGATGACTTTAAAGTGGTCACCCCTCTAGCGGTCGGGAGGTGCCGCTCCCCAGGCTCATCTCAGGGGCATTGTAAGGGATTCCCCGAAGCCAGATGTATACTGTGCTAAGCACACGTTGGCACGTGATCTTGTGCACACCACCGTCTAACCGGAGGTCGCTCGGTATAAGCACACAGATTTCAAAGAAAAAGACCCCCGCCATATAACTGCGACAGAGGGTTAGGCGTGTTGGACATGGGTGCTGCGGTGGTTGTTATCCCCGCTCCATGTCCCCCTCGGAGTAGGATCGGCTCTCTTCCGGTGATCTTCTGGAGCTGTTCTGGAGGACACTCTCACATAAGGAGACCACAGCAAACCTTTAAAATGTCTATGCCTACACACGTGATTTCTTGACAACCATATTTTGGAATTTATATGACAAATTCTGGATTCATGAACTCAGTTCTTTCTCATCTAAATGATTCCGGGTAAATAGAATAGAATAGAATAAAAGAACAGAATAAACTTTTATTTGGACAGCAAGATGCAACACAATAAGAATATTAAACAATTTAAAATAAACAAAAAACAATTTATATGTCAAGAATAAACAGAAGAGGTTTGTAAAACATCGATAGGTATAATGTGTCTCATGGCTGCCCAAAAAGGTGTCCAGATCAGCTTAATGCCAAACTCTTACGTGCTTGGCGCTGATTTTCATCTGGAACCTTGTAATAAATAAAATAGTTAACATACGTCAATGTGTGTTGAACATTCCAACACGTCCGGCAGAATTAAGTTACCTACAAAAAGCTTTACGTCCACCCTATATTGTACTTACTTTTATAAGTAACTCGGGCACTTTAGGGTCCCCCAAATATCCGCAAACACCATTTCTCCCAGAATCAAGGGACCAAAATGGTTATGGTAACACCGGTATGCGCGTTGCGAATAGAAATAGTCTTATTACCGAACGCTATTGCTTCTAATGAATAATAAAAGCTGCAGCAACATGAGTGCCTCCTTCTAAAACGTACGTTCCGCTTGCTATATGAAGTTGGGGAGAAATAAACGGCGTAAAGTAAAGGGTTTGTGGCGAAACATTCGTTCATTTAAATCACACGTGGTATAAAGAAAATGTACAACCTTGTGACGACATTTGCGTGTGATAAGCCTGCCCATAACAAATTTAATGCTACCCAGGACTACTCCTGCATGGCAGCACACTGTGCTTGTCAAATCTTCATGAACTTCCATCACCCCGGAGAAGGGCGAAGGGCATACCCCGGACTCCTACCGACTAAGAGCGGTCATCATCGGCACCTACAGGAGGCTCCAGGTCCTCTTATGATCACACTAGAGCCGCCCACTGGTACCACGCCTATAGGCACATCTTGGAGGGGGTGACTGTAAAGCGGTCACCCCCCCCCCCCCCCCGGGGGGAGGGATTGTAAAGGATCCCCCAAAGCGTCACGGCAGCGTAACCACGCTACCATCTTCTCTTGGGTCGCTCGGTGTCGGCAGCGGCAGCGCTATTACATTCCTAGCCGGTCCCTTGCAAGACGAGACATAGCAACAATGTTAGTATTTAAGGTCGAAAGCTGTGTGGTCTCAATAAAACCATCTCCATGCGTTGATTTTGTATAAGGCAGCTTAGGATTTTATCAGGAACGGGCAGTAGTGTGGTGTATGCTAAAAACAACATTTCACATGCTAAGCGTCGAGATTATGGCAAAGTCCGTATGCTCATTATTGGCTGGTGGGTTGGTGACCGCAGAATAGCTTTTGTTCCACAGAAAGGACGCTGCACCCAATCCCATTGGCATGCATTATCCTCACATAGTTTTTACGATTATATTGAAGACTGTAGTACTTTCAAATATTATTTCAAAAGAGTATGTCCATGGAGCTTCTTGCCGATTCTTCTCCATAGGATCAACGACTTGGAACCGTGCAACTATTTAAATTCTGACAATTTGTAAGTGCCAGCAAATGGTTTACATGAATTAAATCAATTTGAGTTTGACTTTGAATCTCTCTGGCTTAGAGTCGCCTTTTACGGCATCCACGGGAGGAGATGGAGCGTTACTATATTCTAAATTCGAAAATCATTACTGGCGTTAAACGGACAATGCGGACCTAAACTGTATCAACGCTATGGGGATTGGCAAAGGGATATCATTACATTACGTTTTAGATTTCAGATAGAACGTCCGAAGGAAAAAACGGCGGTGTGTCGGTCTGTCCGTCTGACACAGCCAATTTTCTCCGAATCTGCTGGACTGATTAAGTTGAAATTTGGTAAAAATATGTATTTTTACAAACCACGGACGTACTTAAAAGGTATTTTTTTTTTAATATTGGTATGTTTTGGTGGGTAATATAGAAAACTTAAAAATAAAGTTTTGCCAACTGTTCCGTGTAACTTATAAATTGGAAGGGCTTATTGTGAGGGTCTCAAGTATAATTATTTTATAATTTAAAAAATTTAGAATTTTAGTTATTTAAAACAATTGACGATCATTGACCATACCCTTTATTTCCTAACCTACTAAGCCTAAAATTTGGCAAAAAATATATAGATAATAGCTTTTTACATATAGATTGCAGACAACCAGTTAGAAATCCACCTTCTTAAAAAACACGGTAAATACTTTCAATATTGTGCTTACAGACTAACGTTGGAATGTATGGGAGAATAATAGACAATGTATTTTAGTTACGACAAACAAATATGGGTCAAACTTTTTTTAAACATAGTGGATAACATATTCGTCGTATGGAACCCTCTCTTCGCGAGTTCCACCCGCACTTGTCCGCTTTTTTATCGGTGCCCCATCTTCTGTCTCGTACATTTAATAGACAAATCTCACATGCTCAAACCCGAAACAACTATCTGTAAATCATACATATATCGAACCGTAGAAAGCCAATTGGTTAGCTACTGCACTAACCGAGCATTAAATGATTTGAATCTTGACATTTATCATTTCATTTTTATGACAATTCTCGTTCACATTCTTCTCGCGGACTTCCGCTTCAATTTTTTCTGCCAATCACTTCACACTCGATTTTTTTAATGAAAATATAATAAATTCCTCCAAACATGTATAATATCAAGACATTCCTACCTATCGATACGGCTGAGTCCTAATATTCTGAAGATTCGAATCAATATTGAGTTAAGTATCTGAAGTACACGTCGTGAGCTACTGGAGCGGGGCAGAGATAATGAAAACGATTTCTTTTGTATTTGATATTTTATACATTCTTTTCCTTATTGTAAATACACCCGCAGTGGAAATATGTATAACAGTGGTTCGACTCCTTTGATGTTGGGCGAAGCGCCGACAACGTCGGAATGGAAGGTTAACCGAAGGGTTGCTACTTACACAAAATAATTAAAACATATTTTATGAGTATTAAAATGGTTTCATCATATCGGCCATTTATATGTCCACTGCTGAACAAAGGCCTCCCAAGTAAATTTATGGTTACACGATTGTGTCATAACTTTGGGGGGTATTTGCCAATACTCACCACGCTTGCTGGCGGGTTGGTGAGCGCAGTATGGCTACCGGTTCACAAAAGGGACGCTGCTGCCCATCCTTCTCGTTTAGATTCCCTTAGTCACCTTTTATTACATCCATGGGAGGAGATCGAGTGGTGCTACATTCTTAATCCGGACACCACACGGACGTAAAATGGTTTATTATAATAATACAGATCACAAATGTGCAACTGACAACTTGCGACATTTTGATTTACTAGATTTAAGATTCCTATGATTAAATTTAATAATAAAATGAATTCCCGTTCTTATGAACAATTTAAGTTAAAACTTACACAAGAAAATAATCACAAGGTCTTGCAAACTCTTTTATTTATGTATCAAGTCGTTGAAGTTCAATTTATCACCAGTGAAAGAGCAAAAACATTGTTTTAAATTATTATCTTCTAACATTTTACAATAACTAATGTAAGCATTATAGTTGAGTCACTCGCGAGCGAGATATATAGAAGATATATATCTCTCTCAAAGAGCGAATATCTGACTCGCTCACTTTCATTGCAACTATATCTTTGAATCTTTTGTATCTGTGTCTGGGCTAATTATTGGAAAGAGCGACTGAGTGGAAAGATTATAGTTATCTACCTACATAAAATTTGTCGCTTAAATCTAGCCGCGTGTTAAAATCATCGTGAATTAATTGTGCATACTGCATACTGTGGCCTACAAACAAAATTTGTATTCAATTCCTTACGTCGCAAAATTCGCCTCTAAACGAGAGAGCGATTGATTCGAATCTTACTCAATAGATCATATCTTCGTATCCCGCTCTTGGCTCTCCGCGAGGCGAAAGAGTGACTGACCGGCTCTGATTCACTAAGCGAGTTGGGATCTAGATATAAAAGAGTGATATTTACCTTTAGATCCTTAAGATATATATCACTCTTTTCTTTTCACTGATATACTTTGCGCATCTCTAGTAAGCATCTTGAATAAAACCAGGATTCCAAAACGAAGACAATTTAATAAAATGTTACTCAATACTCATAGTTTCGAGGTAACGAAACCATATCGCCATTCAAATTGTACGTACAACGCCATCTAGCTACATTTTGTGAACTATATAGTACAATATTATACACATCTGGAAGTAAAAAGCATTTCTTCTTCACTGGTTTGGGAAGTTGGCTGGTCTTTTTAAGCAGCTTGAACTAAGTTTTGATAGAAGTACACTTCAAGATACGACCAATTATGTCCGTGAATCCCTTAATGAATGGTAAAACAGCAGGTAATCGATCAACCGTGGTGGGTTTCGGGCGGCTTCTGCGAAGGGAATGTGAAGAACTTGCTTCACTTGATTAAGCTCCCCTGCCAGATGGTTGGCGGCGGAGATGTCGTGTGCTCTCTGTAACAAACATTTGGCCACAGTAGCTAACTGACAAGGATGGTGGTGAGATTCACCATTAAGGTACCTGTCTGTATGGGTAGGCTTTCAAAACACGGTGTGACTAACATAATGATCTGGATTATGGATGAGAAAGATGAGCCTATCCATAACGGCGGTCGTTAAGACAAGCCTGCGACTTAACGATTGCCCTGTAATGACAACAATCAGGATCGACGATTTTACATGCCCTCCGAAGCACGGAGACGCTCACTTCAAATACCATTATTCGGTCACCCATCTATAGACTGACCTCGCTGAGCGTTGCTTTACCTCACCAATCTTTTACCGATCAGTGAGTGTAACTCGCTATGAGCCTCCATCACCAGCGCAATTCATTTATATAAACATACGAAACTATGATGACTAATCAGTGAACCAGCCATGGAAATATTTTAACTGGTTTGTTGTCTGTGGTAATTTGGAGACTCGTGTTTAGCGATGGACGTTGTCTAACGAGTGATTCAAGTATTTTTAGCTTAGGATAACACAGCCTTTATTAAACTGCCCGAACACAACCATATCACTTTCAACAGTATTCGGGGCCGATCATACAAGTCAAACAGAAACCCTAAAAAATTAACATAATAAACAAAAAACCGACACTGATAAATTAATATAAGCTAGCTAAACAATGGCTATCCGAACCTGGCTGATGAGTTCACCAAGTTTGGACAAAAACTAAGTTACTGTTGCCAAGTTGCAGAGGCTTCAATTTGGGACAGAAATAGCTTATTCTATGATTAGTGACTATGTCAGTTTAAAAACTTATGTAGCTTATTCTACTACATATTCTGTTGAATGCATGGCAGGAAATAGAGATACTATACTTTTTACTTAACATCTGAATGTAACCTGTGTTCCACAAATAAAATGAATTGAATAAAAAATCTACTATCCAGTGATGATCAAGTCGTTCGCCTAGCGGTAAGTTTCACGCCTGCCCATAGCAATTGTCATGCTACCCAGGACTTGTCCTGTAGAACCACACTGCGCTCGTTATCTCGAGACGTCAGTTATTCAGTCTCTTATGTCCACTAATTTCACTAGTAACAGAACCTTTCTAACCGAAACACAGTTATATCTAATGAGAGACTTTTTTATTGGTGCCCAGTGGAAATTCCACATGAACTTCCTTCGCCCCTTGGAAGAGCGAAGAGGTATGCCGAACTCCTACCGGCTAAAGAACTAGAACTTTGACGGCACGGTTGGTGCAGTGGCTGATACAGTCGACTGCTGCGCTCCGAGTCGTGGGTTCGATTCCCACACGGAACAAATATTTGTATGATCTGCAGATAGTTGTTCCGGGTCTGGGTGTATTGTATGTGGAATTCATGTCTGTACACGCACCCACGACACAGAGCAAATCCTAGTGTGGGGCAACGTATTATAAAAAAAAAAAAACCACTGTCATCTTCGGCACTGAAGGGGGGCTCCAGGTCCTCGCAAGATCACACTAGAGGCGCCCATTGGTGCCATGCCTTAAAGCAAATCTCGGAGGGGATGACTGTAAAGCTATCACCCCCTCTATTGGCCACCCTACTACAGACTATTTCCGATAACAACACATATTACAGTCACGCGGTGCATTATCCGCTCAGTCGCTCTGACGTTAGTAGTTGATATTTTGCCGTCATACATTTTGTATTTGTAATTTTAAAACACCTTAAATCATCGGCGTCAGATGCCACCCCAAAATATCGGACAGTTCATTCAAACCGCAACAATCTGGCGACACAACACAGCGCGGCGCTGGAGAGTTTGTAGTGCACAAAGTTGGCACAAACAGACATTAGCGCCGTATCTCCGTCACCAGAGAGTTTGTCTTGCTGAAGGCCAAAGGGACACACTACACTGTGGTCTGACAACACCGATATACGCTGATTGACATTTTTATTACGAAAGTAGCCAAAGTAGAATATATTTTCTATTGTTGAATTCTGTCTTGTACCAATAATTTATCCCAAGAACAAACTTAACATTGTTGTTAAAAATATGTTCTCTAATACATTCTAAATGCAAATGTAAGTTAGTACGAACAATATTGAAAGATTTTCCATGTTATTTTAAGGCCATAGACTTTTTATGGGTTTTCATGTAATCTATAGGTAAAGAGCAATTATCTTAATTTTTTTCACAAAATTGTAGGCTCGAAAATTTCGGTGAATAGGGGGGGGATCAATTTTCGTCTGTTTTTTTAAATAACTTATAAACGATATATTTTAAAATTATGAAATTAATGCATTTGAGACCCCATAACGAGTACTTCCATTCCATATGTTACACGGTACAGTAAAACTTTATTCTTTAATTTTCTATATTGCACCCCAAAAGTGACCCCCATATTAAAAAATCATATTTAAGTTACACGTACGAGTTTGGGTCGCAGAAATCCATATGTGTACCAAATTTCAACTTAATAGAGCCAGAAGATTCGGAGCTAATTGGCTGTGACAGACGGAAAGACAGACAGACAGAGTGATCCTATAAGGGATCCGCCGTTTTTTCCTTCGGACGTTCGGAACCCGAAAAAAGAACAGATGTGTTAGTCTCCGCTGTTTTTCTCTATTTACAGGTACTTATGAGTAATCAGAAATAGAGAGTAATAGTTGCCGCTTTCCAAGATGTAGATTTCCTATGGAGAAGACCAGGTAAGAAACTACGTGGTTACACTTTTTAAATCATAATAAGTAACAGTATTTATTACCGCATCTCTCTCGAAATAATGGTTTATCATCGCTTTTCCGACACCCACGGGATGAGATGGGGTGGTGGTATTCTTAAATAAAGGTTGTGTGAGGACAATGTAGGAGAAAAGAGTCTTAAATTCTTAAAAATTCAACATTAAAGAAGCCTTTTGCAACATTTAGTGAGATACATACTTACGTATGTATATCTCCATACATACGTGATACGTGTATGTATTCACATAACAATAAATTAGTTAGCATCTTTAACGTAAGTTAATTTTATAACTTAGCAATGTAACGACACACTCAAAATATATTACAAAATATAAATTACAAAACGAAATAGAATGTGTTTATGTAAATTTCACCTTAATATTCTACAATTTTTTTATTTTTTGTTTATATTTATAGTCTGCAGCGTGCAATTGCTATACAGCTTTTCTGAACGTCAGTAGTTGTTTATATATTGGTAATGATAATAGGTAATCCAATCCGTGTGGTGTTCGGATCGAGAATATAGTACCACTCTATCTCCAGCCGTGGATATCGTAAAAGGCAACCTTACGAAGACCAATATGACATTTCAAGCTCTGGCGTTTAAAATGCCTTTTATTTTACATAATTTAGTTTCTTCTACATTTTGTAAATGTGTGAACTTCGTCGACTTTATTAGTGCTATACATTAATTGTTATCAGTTTCCTATTGTGTTAGAGGCAATTGTCTGTTTTGTTATTGTGTGTATTTCACATTTAAGTAGTCTACTTTGTTCGTTGTTCCTAGTTTATTACCATGTAATAACAAAATTGTAATGTAACTTTTTTTGAAAAGAGTATATCCATGAGTTTCTTGCCGGCTCTTCTCCATAGGACCGACTTTTCCGAACCGTGCACATAACCTAACTTTTCGTAAGAGCCTATTAGGGCCTATAGGAAATAAAAAATTGAGTTTGAGTTTGACCTGGAGCCTCCTTCGGTGACAAAGATGACCGCTCTAGTGGTTGTAGCCAGTAGGAGTCCAGCATGTCCCTTCACCTTTCTTCGGGGCTGAGAAAGTTCATGATGAATTTCCACTGGGATCAATAGCAAAGAAGGTCTGACTGTTTGAAGAGCCAGGAACTTAAATTAAATTTGTAGTGTCATTGTTACAAGACAACTAGTCATTGACCTTGTAGCTGTCACTACAAACAGGCCTATCCATTGTCCTGCTCTGACCTACGACCTACGCGCTCAATAAGTGTAGTACCACATTGACCTTTATTTAATTAACTTGGCATTTAAAATGTTTGTTTTTCGTTTTATTGTGAATTTGCCAATATTTTGCATAATGTTAAATATTTTTTTTTGCATCTATGTAGATATTTTAACGATGGTCGCCTCTTTGGTGTAACTTACCGGCCGTCATTTAAGAGTACGCGTGTTTGTGCATGTGATATGTATGTCTTTAAACTGTATCCACACCACAGGAGAAGTCCAAGTGTGGAGCATCGTTAAAACAACCGGACAAATTTGAACTCGCGTGGAGAGGGTTCCGAAATTGCTAAACATATTGTCTATTGTTCAATTCGGTCTTGTACCAATAACTTATACCAAAAATAAACTTAACATCCTAGTTAGTCAGTAGTAAATATCTTTCTTTCTTTCTAGTTGGAAAACATGTTTTCCGATACATTCCACCCGCAAACGTAAGTTTGTACGCACAATATTTAAAGATTTACCATGTTATTTTAATACCATAGACTTCTTATGGGTTTTCCTGTCTGTCTAATCTATAGGTAAAGAGCTATTCAGGAGAGGGCCGATCCTGCTCGAAGAAGGAGACGGCGCCGGGGTAACAATTCCAATACGCCTGAAACCCCTTGCCATAGCTACAAGGCGGGGGCCTCTGGGCTCGCGGGTGCGTAGATTGGGGAATCTGCGTGCCCACACCAAGCGACCCAAGAGAAGACGGTAGCACGCACGTGGTCACGCGCTACCGTGGGACGCTTTGGGGGATCCTTTACAATCCCCCTGAGTGGGTGACTGCTTTACAGTCACCCTCTCAGAGATGTGTCTATGGGCGTGGCACTAGTGGGCGGCTCTAGTGTGATCATTCATACGAGGACCTGGAGCCTCCCTTAGGTGCCGAAGATGATCGCCCCAGTGGTTTTAGTCGGTAGGAGTCCGGCATACCCCTTCGCCCTTTCCCGGGGCGAAGGAAGTTCATGAAGAATTTCCACTGGGCACCAATAAAAAAAAAGGTAAAGAGCTATGATCTATACATTTTTTTCCAAATTTTGGGCCCAGTAGTTTCAGAGATAAGGGGGGATGGTCAATTTTAGTCTATTTTATTTATTATAAAATAAATACATTTGAGACCCTCACAACAAGCCCTTCCATTTCATATGTTACACGGTACAGTTTGCAAAACTATATTCTTTAATTTTCTATATTACCCCCTAAAAGTGAGCCCATATTCAAAATTCATTTATTTACATTACACGTACGTGTTAGAGTTGCAGAAATCCACATGTATACCAAATTTTAACTTAATCGGTCCAGTAGATTCGGAGCAAATTGGCTGTGACAGACGGACACACGAGTGATCCTATAAAAGGGTTCCAGCCGTTTTTTCCTTCGAAAACTTGGGGTATTTTAATAATGGAAGGTGTCTGTATTTCGTGTGGTTGCCGGCAAAGTATGGACCACCCTTCTCCTCCCAAGGCTGTTCTAAGAGGTGACTTAGTGTTGATATCAATAGGATGGGCAGTAACATCCTCCCGGGTATTAAAAACAACACAAGACGATCACCAATCTGCCTGCCAAGCGTGTGGTAATATCCGCTATGATCGTTCATTGTAGTGATCATTGGGAACCCCATGTCCAGCAGTGGAAGTTTAGAAAGAAAGAAAGTTTACGGGATGATGTGTGTGTAAAGTCATCATCATTAATTCAGCCGAAGAAACGTCCACTGCTGGACATAGACCTCTCCCAAAGATCGCTACAACTACCGGTTTGGGTTTGTGTTGTGTGCTCATTGGGGGTTTTGCCATAATCACCACGCTTAGGAGGTGGGTGTGCGAACGCAGTTAATTTGTAAATGTACTTGAAGGACGCTGCTGCCCATCCTCCAGCTAATTCCTTAGCCACCTTTTACGATACCCACTGGATGAGTTGGGTTGGTGTTAATTTAGCCGGCACCACACAGAACGCGTAAGATGCGGACAACTATACCAACTCCCCAAAAATAACTACCCCACATCTCTCAACGTTTAAACAAAAGGCAAACACAAGCAGGTAACAGAAGAGCCAAATGAACTACCTCCTCGTCGCTCACTAACTTAAAACCAAACTTAGACAATTAGGTGCCGTGATTACACGTAACGTGACCGCCGCGGTGTGCCAAGCGACTTGATTTAGTGCCGCTGGGAAGTTTGTCCCGGCTCGGCTTGGAAGAGACCAACCTATCACTTGAAGTGTCGTGGAAGGCGAGTGAGGGACTTTATCAGGACTGAGTGACATGAAGTAGAAGGTCTATGGATATGAATCCGTGGAATCGTGAAGTAATTTGTGGATTGTAATGAAGATCAGCTACGAATGAAGATCAGAATGTTAAGCAATTTATATTCAACTAAATGGGACCGGCGGTTTCACCCGCTATTTAATTCCAAAGATTATTTATATATAACTAGCTGTAACCCGTGGTTACACCCGCGTTTAATTTAAAAGAAATTTAGAGTACTGCGACATAGACACTTGACATAGAATATATATATTGGATTGGTTTTATATTTTATGCGCGGAACCCTAATTGTTTTTTAAAATAAAAGTAGCCTTAGTTAATGCTTATATCATCAGCACACACAAACAATTTAAAAATTGTTTTATTGTTATATGTACCGTATAAACTTACATATGTATTTAGTAAAAAGCTGTTATTTTGACATTACAAACAGACCCTTCAATTTTATTTATTTGTATAGATTAAAAGTCGTTTTCGGCATAGACTCTTGACATAGAGTATATATATATATATATATATATATATAAAGTCCCGTAGAAATCGGTTCCGCCGTTTCGAATATTAGCGGAAACAAACAGACAGACAAAAAAAATTAAAATAGTTTTTTTGTTGAAGTGCCGTCTATACTTTCATATGCATTTAGTAAAAAGCTGTTATTTTGACGCTACAAACAGACACTTCAATTTTATTCATTTGTGTAGGTAATCTAATAATAGCGCTGACTATGAATTGGATGTAAGCAGGTTTTGAATTAGCTTTCTGCTAAGAAGTCCTATCAAAGGCGTGCGCTTGTGGACAGAGTGAACCAACTATACGCCACTGAGCTATCTCGACCGTGGAGTACCTTATAGTTTCGTTCAGTAAGTGACGAGTTCAGACACCACGCTCCCCCTCCCCTTTGCTATCCCCTCTCCTCCTCCCCACTAATAGGTTCTCTTCTGATGATTACGGATGGCGGTGATGTCTTACTCGAATTGATAAAAGAACACACACTATATTGTTCACCTGCATTAATTAAATATACACAGATTATGGCCGAGTTTATTACTCATAGCGATGTCTTCCAGACAACCTTTGGATGGACCAGACTCATGTGAGAAATAGAAAAAATTCAGTTCGTACTATAATAACAAATGTATAGAGTTAATAAAATAGAACAATAAAATGTCACATATTGTTAGCTACAAGGTATACATATTGTGAGAATATAATATGTAGAATTCATGTCTGTAAACGCACCCACGACACAGGAGAAATCCTTGTGTGGGGCAATGTTTTTTTTATTAAAAGAAAAACATAAGCAAGATACTATATACTAGTTCAATGATCTATGCAATATTGTGAGCTCTGCAAAATCCTATAAGGGGTTCCATCGTTATCTAATTCGGACGTACGGAACCTCAAAAACTGCTACGTAACACGTAACTCTGGTTGTCCGTTATTTCCAGTCACATTAAAATGTATACAATAAAAACTGTTCCAGTTTTTTTCTTTTTCTTTTAAAAACGTTGCCCCACACTAGGATTTCTCCTGTGTCGTGGGTGCGTTTACAGACATGAATTCCACATACAATACACCCAGACCCGGAACAACTACCTGCAGATCATACAAATATTTGTTCCGTGCGGGAATCGAACCCGCGACCCAGTGCACAGCAGCCGACTGTATCAGCCACTGCACCAACCGACCAATTATGCCATCAATTATAGTAAAACTCTTTTTCTAGCAAATTTCTTGCAAGTCCCCCTTCAAAAGAAGGTTAGCTGTCCATCGTTGTTGGAGAAAAGTCTCCCAAGTTACTTCCACTGAATACATCGAGGTGTTCCCGATCACACGTGACCCCGATTTGCCACCTTCGTCTGCGGTTTCCGTTGATGAACTCCAAAAGTGCTCTCGCGAGTCATTACAGCAGTTTTTATCTACTGAGGTTACCACTGCTTCAAACTTCCCCACCTCTACCAAATGCATAAAGTTAATTTACCTCTCCAACAAAGAAAACTAGTTCTGTAACTCCATTGAATTCAGAGCGCTGACATACTTATTGTGTTCTTGTATAGAATTTATTCACAAAATCAATATTGCGAGCGACCGTGCTCGCACAATTGGGAGCCGAGCAGAAATCTATTATGCGGAAAGCCCACAACTTTCCCACAAGGAGCGTGCAGGGTGAACGGCCGTGTGACTGTCCGTTGGGTTTTATTTGAGTGGAGTTTCAATTTCTTGTAGATATTGTGCTGGGTTGAGTTTTTTATTTTCGTTTTATACTTAGTAATATTTTAAAACATATCAAAAATGAATGATATATTTATATACATATCAAAAATGAATGACGGCACGGTTGGTGCAGTGGCTGATACAGTCGACTGCTGCGCTCCGGGTCGTGGGTTCGATTCCCGTACGGAACAAATATTTGTATGATCTGCAGGTAGTTGTTCCGGGTCTGGGTGTATTGTATGTGGAATTCATGTCTGTAAACGCACCTACGACACAGGAGAAATCCTAGTGTGGGGCAATGTTTAAAAAAAAATGATATATTTATTTCAATGTCGAGACGCACTTAATTGGCATTGTTACTAACACGTAATGTTTGGAAATAAAAGACCTGCAATTAACCTTTATTTTTCTTGTATTGCACAAAAAGGTCGACATATCAAACCAAATTGAGCCGTTTATCAAATTATCTTTACATCATTTATCATCCAACTTTGTTTTACACATGTAAACGTAAATTGTATTTCAATTATCAACTACATACTTTAGATAATTTGCGTTACTACGTAAATAATGTATTTAATAATTAAATTTATTTTGACGATGTAAGCTAATGGTGAAGCACTTAGCTTCAGCAAAATACAATAGAATGAATACTCTCCGAGTGATGGCTTCATAATTATGTAGGGCAAACAAATTTTCTTATGCTGCGATGAGCAATGTAATATTGATTTAGTTTATTTATATTGTAACTAATTATTTGTATGGTGTACAATCTATTTCTTTATGTATACGACTGATGACAAATGACATGACAAGCAGGACATTCACCTGTTATGACATCACGCCTGCCCAGTGTAATTTCAATTTAGTCCCTTATACCCATTAATTTCACCAGCTACAGTGCCATTCAAACCATAACACAGTAATGTTTGTGACGCTGGACTAATCCTTAGGCTGCTGCCCAATCTCGGAGGACCATGTGAGGAAGTTCGCCAAGTCTACGGGGGGGGGGGGGGGGGTCGTGTGGTCCGTGGTCCTCTACAGGGCCATGTATGGCCAACTCAAATGTCAGGCGCCCAACGCTGCATAACCAAACTTCACAGTCTGCAGCGCATCCGGATCTTACGAGGATATCGAATAGTGTCCTACAAGGCGGCATCTTCTGACATCCAGGTGGAGACAGATGCACAGGTCTACGATCAGACACGCTCCCTCCGCCAGAGCCGCAAAGGTGCGCCTACAGAGGCGTTCGGCAGGCTGAAGCAGCTGGCTCGGCGGCTCGCACATGGAAAGTCGTGTCACCGCCTGCGGACGCACTTTGCAACCAACCACGTCGTTGAGGCCGTCCTGTCACTCTTCGGAGTCTGGCTCAGAACGAGCAAGCACTTCACCTCCCGGCTGACGCAGGTGTTCACAGTACACGTTTATTTTAGTGTATACCTGCACAGGATAATATGCAAGGTTACAGCACTATACCACCATTGTGATAGCGATCAGGATACCACACAGCACACGCTCGAGGCGTACCCTGCGTGGCCGTCCGAGCAGCGGATCCTGGTCGATTGTGTTGAGCAAGATCTCTCTCTGCCGAGAATAGTATCAGCTATGATGACAGAGCACGAAGCCTGGAATGTATTGCGAGACTTCTGCGAGACCGTCATGCTCCTGAAGGAACTCGCAGAGTAGGATCGGGAGAGGGCCAATTCTGCTCGAAGAAGGAGAAGACGGCGCCAGGCCCTGGCACCTAATTCCAATACGCCTGAAACCCCCTGCCGTCGATAAGTCGTGGGGCCTCTGGGTACAGATTGGGGTATCTGCGTGCCCATAAGCGACCCACGACACACAAGATGGTGGTGCGCGTGTGATCACGCCGCGTCGTATGAGCAGTATAGCACAGCGCACAGTCAGGCTTCCGTGGGAATCCTTAGAATCTCCCGGGGAGAGGGATCGCTTTACAGTCACCTTCTTCGCGATATGATTATAACACTCAAAAAGCTTTTGTATTACAGAAAAGAGCTATAAGAACCATCGTCAGAATTCAACAGCAGGAATCATATAGACCACATTTTACAGAATTAAACATACTAACGGTTCCTAGTTTGTATATCTTAGTCCTGCTCACTCATTTATCCAAATATATACATGAATACGAGTCTGAAGAAGAAAGATATAAAAGGAAGAACACAAGGAGAAAAGATCTCCATACAAAGAATGTCCCGCGGCTTAATGTTGTAAAGCATAGTGTTGTAAACTATAAGTCAGTAAAAATATTTAATAAACTGCCAACAGAAATTAAGAGTCTAGTAGTGTATACAAGAGCTTTTCAGAATAAACTTAGACTGTTCTTGTTAAATCAGTGTTACTATTCAAGTGACGAACTAATGATTGTTTAATAATGTCGATAAGTTTAAGGCAGACATTTAATAAGAATTGCAAATTGTTTAAAAATGTTGACAGTATACTATACTGACATTTAATACTGACATTGAGAATTCTTATTATACTTAAGTTTCATTTTGATAAAATTTTGACATTTTAATATGTTGATTCGGATTATTACATTTGCTCATATGAAATTAATATTATAGGGGTAAATTTAAAGTGCAAATAAATAATTAATTATTTGGAATTGTGTAAGTAGTGGGTATAATGCATGTAGTTGAAGATGTATAGAGTTATAATAAATTCAGACACAATGTATAAATTGTTATTGAATAAATGGAATTGAATATACCTATAGGCGTGGCAACAATGAAAAGCTCTAGATCATACGAGGACTTGGAGCCTCCCTTAGATCCTGAAGATTCCCCTTGGAGTGATTGTAAAGTATCCCCCAAGCCTCACTGTGTGCTGTGTGATGTTGCGCATGCGGCTGCGCATAACCACATGCGCGCCACCACCTCCCACCTCCTCGTAGGTCGCTCGGTGTGGGCCGCAGATTCCAACTCCACTCCAATGCTGGATCCCTACCGGCTAAAATGGTCATCTTCGCCACCTAAGGGGGACGGTGGTACCTACCTAGCCAGACTCTTCCAAGAAGGGACCTACCACAAATCATATGATACCATTACTCTACACATAAATACAAATATATAAAAACCCACAATAATTTTGTTTTCAAAAATGTTATCTTATTCCATTTCCTGCGTATTATTTTTCCAGGGTAGCTTATAGTTACGTTATTTATTGTTGTCAAAACAATTATCATAGGCCAAGGGCTAAGGAGTCTGGAGCTGGACTGAACTAGAGATTAAAAAAGGTTAAGAGTACCAAACCTTGAAGTAACTAATAATTCATGAATAATAAATAACGTTTACAATTAAAGAGAACGAATTGCATCGTAATAATTATTAGGTAAGAGAACTGGAGCAGCCACCCCACTAACATGTAGTACCCAGAACAAGTGCAGTACAATGCATCCGCACAGTTGTGTAAGTGCGGCATTAATCCACAGAGGCGCAGGTGTCCCTTGGATAACTTTATCTGTTACAGATAATATTAGCTGCAAATTGTTACATGCCACTGCACTATGGTTATTTTGGTCTCAAGTTGTCTGACAACGTTGTAACAAGTGAAGAGTTCAGCATCAAAATGTGTCATTTACATTTTCAACATATTATATCAGCCGATAGACGTCCACTGCTGAACAAATGCCTCCGCTATATGTTTCCACAAGAACCTGCTGGTTGTCCTGAACTGATTTTTATGATTCTTTTACTGGAGTAATGTATAAACTTATGGGAACCCGTCTGCTAAGCGTGGCGATTATGGCAATACACGCAATGGGGCCACAACACAACCATACCAGTCATTGTGGCAATCTTTGGGGAAGGCTTCTTTCCTGCAGTGGATGTTTTTCGATTGGAATGATGATGATGATGAAGGTTTTAGTATATAACATATGATGGCACCATTTTTATGTAATGACATATGTGATATAATAATAATTATGTTTATTTGAAGCCAGTTTTTTTTTTTTTTTTTTCATTTTTTTTTTTTAAAACGTGGCCCCACACTAGGATTTCTCCTGTGTCGTGGGTGCGTTTACAGACATAAACTCCACATACAATACACCCAGACCCGGAACAACTACCTGCAGGTCATACAAATGTTTGTTCCGCGTGGGAATCGAACCCACGACCCGGTGCGCAGCAGCCGACTGTATCGGCCACTGCACCAACCGTACCGTCTATTATCTTTCGCATAAGCGTATACTGTCATTTATTTTATCATTCGGCTTCGGGTTCATAATTTATACATCAAAGTAAGCTCATCATGTGGAAATGTCCAAAAATAAGTGATGAAAGGGGAGTTGAATTTAAAAGCGGACTTCAGTCGAAATACAGACAGAGGGTCAGCTGATATCGTGTGCTAACGAACAAAAGAGGATCAGATCCTTTCTAAATTTAACCCTAATTTGGTGTCCATTGAGTTATTATGTACGTAGTAGTAGTACTTATAACCCAAAGGACACGAGAAGAGACACCGCACTTATTTACGACGTCCCATTCAATTGCGGCGATATCACCGAACTTCTCAAAAAATCTTCAAATTTAGATTCTGAACTTTATCCGTTTTTGTGTTAGGATCACTTTAATAGTGAAAAATAAACAAATCCAAAATTTCGAATCCAAATTTTTTGGATTTAGATTGATTATTAATTTCGGTGGTTAGTGAAGTGCGGCGATATCGCTGCAATTGACTGGGACATCTAATTGAAGCGCAGTGGTCTCCTCTAGTACTTAGTACATATAACTCAATGGTCGTGTCAACTGATTTATTTGAAGGATCATAACTCTGTTCTATTAGCGAGATGCTCCTTTAAGACACAAATGAACCACTTAACAAAACAATGGCATATTGGCGCAGTGGCATTGCGATTGCCTTTTTGCGCTACAAGTCACGGGCCCCCAAATAGAAAAACAAAATGTATGGGTTACTGATATTCCTGTGATTCCCGGAAAAATCCCTTCTCCACCCATGGGCGTCGTAAAAGGTAAATAAGGGCTGATACCAAGAGGATGGCCACCAGCATCCTCCCTCGTACTGCGATCAGCAATCAACCTGCCAAGCGCTATCATCATAAAAAATCTATCATAGATGCCGTCTGCTCTAGGTTATGTTTGAACCTGCTCTAGATGAAGATCTTTCGAGTTCCTGGAGCCTCCCTTCGGTGCCGACGATGATCACTCCAGTGGTTTTAGCCGGTAGGAGTCCGGCATGCCCCTTCGTCCTTTCCCGGGGCGAAGGAAGTACATGAGGTATTTCCACCGGATCAATAAAAAACAAAATCCTAGCCAACTTTAACAAAAAAAAAAAACATTCTACAGTGCACTCGTTAAACACAAAAGTATACACTCATCGTTTCGGCCTAACAAAGTCAACTGCTGGATACAGGCCTCCCCCAAAGATTACTACAACGACCGATATGGGTGTATTGTGTGCACATTGGGGGGTTTTGCCATAATCGCCACGCTTGGCAGGCGGGTTGGCGATCGCAGTTGAGTTGTTAATGTACTCGAAGGACGCTGCTGACCATCCACTGGCTCATCACATAGTGGCCTTTTACGACACCCAAGGGATGAGATGGGGTGGTGCTATTCGTAGCCGGCTCCGCACAGTTTCAAGTATCAACCACTGCGCCAACCGTGTCGTCTTTATATATACGAGTACATTTTAAACAACATGGTAACGTGTCGAGCAATTCATTCGACAGATGGTTAGCGTCATGTCTGGCTTAACCATTTTAATGTTCCTAGTTTTGTGTGGCTCCGTACCGAGCTCGTCACCTCCAGACTTTAGTTCTAAATATTTTAATATCTTGTGCCCAGTAATGTTGCTAGCTACAGCGCCCTTCACACTGGCATACAGTAATGTCTAAAGTTCAAACACTACTGTGTCGTACTGGCACTGGGGCGATACCAACCTTGCCGGACTCTTGCAAAAAGAGATCTACCAACTAGTTGAGTGCCTGTTTACGAAATAACTTTTAATTCTTGTTCTGCAAAATGTAAACAAACTATTACCAACGTAATTCTATTTTCCATTTATAAATGCAGGAGTCACTCGGCTCCAACCTAAAAAAAGAAAACATACGGAAGGCTTTAAGAAAGTTTTTAATTAAAAGTAGGTTCTATTCGCGCGGCGCATAGATTTCCATAGATAACGTCGACGAGCGATAACTTGTTCTGCGTTCTTTCTGATTTTCTGCCGCTTCTTAAGTTATTTTTTACTGTAAGTTGATAACTTGGGAAATAAATTCATCAAAATTGCTTTAATGTTTCTTTGATAAGTTTGTTTTTCTCCTATAATTATGTCGAGGTAAAAGTAAACGTAGATAAACAAGACCTTTTCCTCAGATAACTTTTATGTTGACCACATTTGTGAATTTATGAAACCGTTAGGCAGCTAGTACAATTTTTTTTAAATTAAATTGTTCCATTTATTCGATAACAATCGGTATTATTGGGTTGTTAAAAAGCGCGTGTGGCTGGCGGTGTACTCTATACCGCTACTGTGCATAATTGTATTCATTTGTTAATTTAAATTTAATTGTTATTGGGTGACGACGAATAAATCGACAATCGAGTACGCGTACAATGGCCAATTTATTCGAATTCTTTTAATTTCAGTTCATCTCGTTACAATCTCTACTTTCTTATGAAAGTGTGTTACCGTAATTACCTCGTTTTATTAGCGTTTTGATGATACCCATAATTTTAGTATGGTTATTAAATATCGCGCCGAAATGAAATGATCATTTATACAAAATAGATTAATCTTTTTTTTTTTTTTTTTTAACGTTGCCCCACACTAGGCCTACTCCTGTGTCGTGGGTGCGTTTACAGACATGAATTCCACATACAATACACCCAGACCCGGAACAACTACCTGCAGATCATACAAAAAATAAAAATAAAATAATCCGTGCGGGAATCGAACCCACGACCCGGAGCGCAGCAGCCGACTATATCAGCCACTGCACCAACCGTACCGTTTTGAACGTCAACATAAGACAGCACCCACATAAACCCACCCTTCACCGCTTCCTAGTGTTTAGGCTGGGGAGAAGAGACAGCGCAACAAATTCCCAGCAAGCTAATGTGACACACATATAAAAAGTATTTCAAAATAAAAATACACAATATATCACTAAGTACATAATTAATAACGTCCCGTTCAATAATTACCGAAAAACTGAACCATCCCTATAATATCTAAAAAACTGTGAGCTTCTCTCAAAATCTAATAATTACAGACCCTGCACCGTCGTTAACACACAATCTGGGATCAAAAGCACCTGATTTACCTGCTTAGCACATCAAAAAGCCGTGATGGAAGAAGTATTACCCTAAATGAGCGTATCGCACCCCGAAGCCTTCTAGCAACAACCATTACACATCGACCCCTGCCAAATTCTTGTTTCTTGTGAATCCTGCTGTCGTAGGGATAATCGGGAGGTCAGGGTAGAATGGTGAAGGATAAGTTCATTACCTCAGCCGTTGCTTTACTTAATACAGTTAGTGAGTTATTTGGCGATGTAAGATGGTAGCTGGCGTGAAGGGTAGGCAGTGGGCCAGGTCTGTTTTATTTATGGAAAATAAACTATATTACTTACTATTGATTATAGTAAAAGTGAAACGTATCTTCCTTAATACTCCTCCTTTTTGTGACTTGATTAATTTCGTTGCGGGTTCTAAGACATTTTTGTGATAAGATCAAAGTTTTGAAAACTTATCAACGAATAGCCAATTCATCTAGTAACTTCCAACAAATCACAAGGGAAACTCGCAAGGTCCTCTTCAATGAAGACAACAGCCACGTACAGGCACAAAATACCTCCTCAGGAAACAGCACAGCCAGCGTTACAGTTCACTGCCAAGAAAGCCGAAGCCTAATAGGATAAACCTCCTACTCAAACATAGAGGGTAATTTAGGCCAGAAGGCTAGCAAATTATTAACTTAGCTGTAAGAAAATTTGCAAAGACAAGTCTATACTTAGCTATATCAAAGGACTCAATTAAGACTCATCATGATTCTGTTCAACGACCTTCTTCAGAAAATGTCTAAGTGCGTGTTCCAGGCAAATGAATGTATTCATTTGTCTAGGTAACAACGACTTGGGCGGCTCTAGTGTGTACATACGAGGACCTGGAGGACCTCCTGCAGGTGCCGAAGATAACCGCTTCAGTGGGTTTAGCCGGTAGCAGTCCGGCATACCCCTTCGCACTTCCCCGGGGCAAAGGAAGTTCATAAAGAATTTCAATTGTGCACCAATAAAAAAAAAGATAACAACGACTTTCGTTGATCGAAGTATGAAATCGAACGATACGTAGTACAAGAAGGTAATCAAATAAGTCCAATATGGCTATAATAATATAATATCCATGCAAGGCCTTGTGGTGTCACAAGACGTCCACTGACGTCCACAAAGATTTTGACAATGGTGTCGTGTGTTTAGTGGAAATTAGCAAGTACTCACCACGCTAGGCAGGTGGGCTACTGAGTGTAGTAGAGCTGTTATGCCATAGATAGGAAGCTGCTGCCCATCGCTCTGGTTTAGAGTTCAACTAAGGGGAGTCCCCTTTGAACTTCGTCGACTTTCTTAGTGCTATACATTAATTCAGACGGCAAGGTTGATGCAGTGGCTGACACAGTCGGCTGCTGCGCTCGGGGTCACGGGTTCGATTCCGACACGGAACAAATATTTGTATGATCTGCAGGTAGTTGTTCCGGGTCTGAGTATATTGTGTGTGGAATTTATATCTGTAAACGCACGCACGACACAGGACAAATCCTAGTGTGGAGCAACGTTTTCAAAGATAAAAAAATACTATTTGCTTTTGCCAAAAGTGCTACTGTTGGACACTACAGCTATTTCTGCATGATTGATTAATTTTTAATTCCGTGTTACGGAATGGAGAAACTTTTTATTGTGTATGAAATTAAATAATGGATGACATAGCGAGTTTTTCTTCACACCTATTAAGCGTGTCGACACTTGAGTTATATGTGGTAACAATTTGTTTAACGTCTATTTGAACACGTGACGATAGCATACTTAGTCATCGCTTTTGAGAAATATAATTACACGCTTGATTTAGTTTGCAACTTGCGAGATGACCTCCATGTTTTTATTGTATTTAATAAATAACTTAACTTGCAACACATCTTTATACATTCCAAACGACTATAAATTATAGCTCTAGAGATACATCACTATTGCGGCGCCTATAACAATGAAGTATTAGTTCTATCACAACCAGCTCTCAGTATTTACGGAAGTTAATGATAAATACCAACGCATAGACTCCCCATATAGGATACCTCTACTGCAGTTCTCGAATATTCACACGCAAATAATTTGGTTTTACGGGTTATGCCCCACACCAGATGCATACCAATGTATCACAATGCAATATTACGATAATTTGATGCGCTATCTCCCACTATTGTGTTTGTAACGTTCGATATAGATGTAGCGTATTGATTTTATGACTTAGTTTTAATTATCTCTATATTACGCGATACATAACTACTACATAAATACTGCACTACATATTTCCATGTGGTGTCTAGATGAATATAGCACCACTCCATCTCTTCCCGTGGATTTCGTAAAGACAATAAAGGAAGTCTAACCAGAGGGAAAGGCAGCAGCGTCATCTCTGTGGAACAGTAGCCATACTGCGCTCACCAACCCGTCTGCCAAATGTGGTGGATACTGGTAAATTCCCCCCAAAATGACGACACAATTATTGTGGTAATCTATGGACTTTGCGCTCAATAGACTTGTCTCTTGCGAACACTTTGGAGCCTTGATTTCGCTCAATCGCCTCTTTAACACCGTTGATATTAAAGGTGCGGATATCGTGACGCAAGGACTTCCATATCCGTCTATTGAGCAGTCGGTATGCTTCAGCATCACCGGAGTACTGCGGCGTCATGGCGCGTCTTTCTGCCATAAGGTCGAGAGTGTAATCGGAAAACCTTTTTGGTCTACCTTTACGGTGAGCCTTAAAGAACTTAGACCAAACCGTTTGGACAGTTTCTACAAACCTACCTTAGTTTCCTTAACTTGTGACAATTGCTGCTAACTTCAGACTTTAGCTTTTCACTACAATATGAATAAGTACAACTTGGCGTCGCAATCTGAAGGCAAGAAGACAAAGAATGTAGGATTAAGTAGCTTGCAAAAGAAGGATGAAAAGAATGTAGCTTTCCAAAAGAGCTCCAACTCTGTATGCCCAAAGGTCTCTACATAACCGGAGACGGCCCTCAAAACTAGTGCTTGTCGGCAGAATAACTGGTACTGCTTACCTAGCCGGACTCCTGCAGCAAAAGACTTACCACTTTCACATGCGATTTAGTGCTTAAATAGAGGAACTAACTATACAAATAAATAATATTGAAGTGTCTGTAATGTTAAAATAACAACTTTTTACTGAACGCATATGAAAGTATATACGGTACCTATAATAAAAAAAAAACAAGCCTATTCCATTTTTTTGTGTCTGTCTGTCGTTCTGTCTGTCCGTCTGTTTGTTCCTGCTAATCTCCGAAGCTACTTTTATTTTAGAAAAATAATTTGGGTTTCGCGAAGATATATAGTATCTTAGCCGTGTGGTGCCGGTTCAGAATACCACCACCCCATTTCCTCCCATGGGTGTCGTAAAAGTCGACTATGGGATTAGACGGAGGATGGGCAGCAGCTTCCTTCGATTACATTAACAAATCAACTGCGATCGCCAACCCGTCTGCCAAGCGTGGCGATTATGGCAAAACCCCCAAATGAGCCCACAACACACCCATATCGGTCATTGTGGTGATCTTTGGGGGAGGCCTGTGTCCAGCAGTGGACTTCACTCGGCCGAAATGATGATGATGATGATATAATATCTATAGTACTATATGTACTCTAAATTATTTATGATAATCTAATTTTTTATATTAAACTGCGGGTGAAACCGCAGGTCCCAGTTAGTCTATCATAAAATCCTTACCTCCAGCCTGTCAACTCAAATGTTCATTCAAATACGTAATAACTCTTTATACATTGTTTAAATGTTTGTGTGTTTATACATGTTCTTTCTATACCAGTACATCGTAGGGTAAAACATCGATACTAGTCACGTAGCACGGCTGCGCCTGTCCCCCCGCGCTCGTCCCGCCTTCAGTCGCGGTGCAATACTCGCTGATTGTAAACGCGACAAATCGACGCTTGCACTGTGAAGCTGCTAGCTGGGCTATGGAAACAGCGGGAAACGACATAAGGGATAAATGTTCTTTTCTCCGAGTCACAGTCATGAGGATGGACAGTAGCGCGTACGAGCAGGACGTAGCAGGTACTGCGATCACTGATCGGTTTGTCATGCGTGGTGAAGCTGGCGCAATTCCCACGATTCTCCACACTAGAATTTCTACGATACAGGAAAATGCATCGGGATGGGCATCGTTGGATACAGTTTACAGACATCAATCTCACATGCATAAACACTTAGACCCGGAAGAGCTACCTTTAAGCTATACTAATATTTGTTCTGTGCGGAAATTGAATCGGTTACACGTAATGCTAGACTAGGCAGTGGGTCAGTCTCTTTCTTGCGTTCTGTCATGTCCAGTAGTGCAATTCTACCGCCTGGTCATCTTTCGTTAGAATTTTATTTTCATTCGTAAGTACCTTATAATCATTGTCTGCAATCTTACTTAACGTTAGAGGAGATGGTAATCAAAAGCATGCCAATATGGAATAAACATTAACGACCGCGATATGCCTGTTTTGGAACGAAGTCTCTTTCTCTCTATTTCTTTCTATTGTATATGGTAGGCGACCTTTCTCTCATTTATCTTTCTCTGACTGGTGCCACGCTTATAGGCACATCTCGGAGAGGGTGACTGTAAAGCGGTCACCAACTCAGATCGGGACCGTGATATGCAGTTAAAAGAAAAATTGGTCCCAGTTAAATTTCCCAGTCCCAGGAAATTTGTCGTCAACTTCCTCCGCCCCGGGGAAGGACGAAGCGCAAGCAGGACTCCTAACTACAAAAACCATTAGGGCGGTCATCTTCGGCATTTAAGTGGGGCTCCAGGTCCTTGTATGATCTCACTAGAGCCACCCATTGGTGCCACGCCTATACACACGTCTCAGAGAGGATGACTGTAAAGGGGTCGGTAAGTTAAAGAGAGCTTCTTTTCACTCCTCTTACTTACTGAACCTCTAAAATAAACACCATAATCTCTGGCGGTATGGCCTCATGCCGCTGCATGTTTGCTAGCGATTTGCGTTTAAAGCCATTCGCAACCAGCATTACTGAGGCGTCGCCATGAATACAAGCAGCTCAGCTTTGGCGTCTAATCGTTTAATATGAAAATTGTGCTCAATCAGGAGTGTATCTATTTCATAATTACTAGTCTGTTAGCATGTATGGGCATTGAGCTGGGTGATTTATGTTTTGATTTAGAAGAGTGGTGCTTATAAATAAATTAGAATACACGGTTTGAAGACAGTATCGAGTCTTTTCGCGTACAGGTTAATATCAAAATAATATGTTGACTAACATTGACGTTTCGATCAAGTTAAATTAACCGTGGTCACGAATAGACTTGAAATTGTAAATTAGACTAGTAATTTAATGAGAGATCCTGCATGATATTGTTAAAAGGATCACATTCTCAGACAGACTTTCACAGACAAAACCCCTCATTGAGCCCACAACACAGTCATATCGGTCGTTGTGGTGATCTTTGGGGGAGGCCTGTGTCCAGCAGTGGACTTCATTTGGCCGAAATGAACTGAAAATATTCATAAAACATATTTAAATAATATGGAATAATTATTATATATAATATGGAATAATGATTATATTTTAGAGGGGTTGACCAATTTACAGTCATCCCCTCCGAGATTTGCCTAAGGGCGTGGTACCAATGGGCACTTATAGTGTTATCTTACGTTGACCTGGAGCCTCCTTCGGTGCCCACGATCGAGATCCGAGTCCGGCATGCCCCTTCGCCCTTCCCCGGGGTGAAAGAAGTTCAAGATGAATTTTCACTGGGGAACAATAAACTTTAAGCGATGGCAGGTGGCTCAAGCATGTTGGACCTGGGCGCTGGGGCGGTTGTTACCCCGGTGCCAACTCGTTCTTTTCCGTGCGGGATCGGCTCTCTCCCAATCCCGCTCTGAAGTCTCCTTCCGGAGCATGAAGCTCTCGCAGAAGAAAACCACTGCACTCTAATTTTCATACTTTGCCAACATATCCGACACAGCTGTCGGCAGAGAGAAATCTTGTCCGATCTGATCGATCAGGATCCGCCGCTTGGCCCACCACGCAGGGCACTCTCCGAGCGTGTGCGGTGCGGTATCCTGATCGCTACTACAATTGTGGCATTGTGCTGTGCAGATGCAGATACGCACGGAAGCAACCATGCCCGGTGAACACCTACGTCAGGTGGTAGATGAGGCGTCACTCCTTCTGAGACAGGCTCCGAAGAGCGGCAGGATGGCTTCAACGACGCGTTTGGTCTCGAACTGAACGCGTAGTCACCACGACTCGAGTGCGTGCGGTCGAGCCAGTTGCCTTAGTCTGTCGAACCCCACTGGAGGCACAATTTCACCGCTCTAGCGACGGGAGCGTGTCTGAGCATGGACTCGCACACCCGTCTCCGCCAGGACGTTCTGTGTATCTAGGAAATCAGCCGGGCAGTTTTTGATTAGGAAATATCGGCTACTTGGTGCTGCGGCGCAGCCTTCGATGATTAAATTTAGGCTTTACTTTTTATACTAGGTGATGTTAGGTTTGTCAGCACAGTTGTCACAGTGGCTAAACGATTGGCATTCTGCGCTACGTGTCGTGGGATCGATGCCTGCACGGAACAAATATTTGTATGGACGGAACATATATTTCGGGCTTGGGTGTTTCTGCATGTGAGATTTATGTCTGTAAACTGTACCCACGCTCAGTGTTATGAAAAAAACGCTATAGTATAGCTAGCTAGCTTAGAGCTTTTACTGTGTGATCATCTTCATCATCATCATTTCGGCCGAATGAAGTCCAGACACAGGCCTCCCTCAAAGATCACCACAACGACGATATGGGTTTCTTATGGGCTCATTGTGGGGTTTAGACATAATCGCCACGCTTGGCAGGCGGGCTGGCGATCGCAGTTGAGTTCTTCATGTACTTGAAGGATGCTGCTGCCCATGCTCCGGCTAATCCCTTAGTCGACTTTTACGACACCCATGGAAGGAGATGGGGTGGGGGTATTTTGCACCGGCACCACACAGCATGACTGTACTATTACTAAGTGATATCTGACGAAATTGTTAATAAGAATGTATCAAAATTCATATTTAATACATTCTCGCCTAAATAATTATTCCTTAACAAATTTAATTTAACTTACATTTTACGTAATTTCTAAGAATGTGTCCAATTACTTATCTTGGATATGTTTTAAGGAGAAGACACTTTGGTTATTTTTTGTTTGTAGGCACTAATTATCTGTACACGAGTAGCTATTCAAGTGCTTTGACCTCCCACTTACTTATTCCGTGTCGTCAAGAACCTGGATGGCCTCGATATCCACGCGATGACGAAGCGTTTGCGTAAGCATCTTCTTTACCGCCAATCGAATCGATCGAATATTTTGTATGTTTGACGACACGGTTGGTGCAGTGGTTAATACAGTCGACTGCTGCGCTCCAGGTCGCGAGTTCGATCCCGCATGGAACAAATATTTGTATGATCTGCAGGTAGCTGGCGAAGGCGAAATGTATGTCTGTAAACGCACCCACGGCACTGGAGAAATCGTAGTGTGGGGCAACGTTTTTTTAAAACATAAAAAAAACTATGGCACAAGATTTTAATGAGACGCCGACTATCCCATCATCGGTTGGAATCATCATAAACTTCCCTGAATCACTGAATTTATTGTTCCAACCCGACTAACATTTCGATAATATCATCCATCATCATCATATCAGCCAAAGGTAGTCCACTGCTGAACAAAGTCTCCCACGGATTTCCACAATTGTGTTCTCATTTTGGGGGGAATTTGCCAGTACTGACCGTGCTTGGCAAGCGGGTTGTTTCACAGTTCTTTTCTACAGGAGTGTTTAGAGTCGCCTTTTACGACATCCACGGGAGGAGATGGAGTGGTGCTATATTTTGTACCGGACACAAATATCATCCGATTGGCAAATTTGGAGTCCATTAAGGACCAAGTTTGAACTCGTCCCTGACCCTGACTACATCAGTTTCATCCTCCATCAAAAACTAATGAATTAACAATTTATGATGGCATCGTTAAATTACGCGAGCCTTAATTAAAACTCCAGGTTACTGACAGGAAATTAATATCTTCAAATATTACAAGTTTCAAGCACAATTTATTACAAGTGGGCCACGAATACTGCGAGTTTGAGGTGACGTATTGAGGTCAGATGTCAAAGGAGCTTTTACTTGCTGATTTCGGGGTTTAGGTGTGCCCACTGCTTGTACTAATATTTTGCTCTATATTAATCAAATAAACTTGACGGCACGTTTGGTGCAGTGGCTGATACAGTCGGCTGCTGCGCACCGGGTCGCGGGTTCGATTCCCGCACGGAAAAAATATTTAGACCTGGAGAAATCCTAGAGTGGGGCAAGGTTTTAAAAAAAAAAACAAAATTTTAAATGAAAAATTGTTTCACGTTATACCCATAATTTGAGTAGATAAATTTAAAAATAATTGTAGGTGTATTCATATCAATAAACAAATTAAAAGTTAAGCTGTCTCGATACAGTTACAGCAACATAATTTAACTTTTCGAGTCATCATTTCGGCCGAACGAAGTCCACTGCTGGACACAGGCCTCCCCCAAAGATCACCACAACCACCGATATGGATGTGTTGTGGGCTCATTGGGGGGTTTTGCCATAATCGCCACGCTTGGCAGGCGGGTTGGCGATCGCAGTTGAGTTGTTAATGTACTCGAAGGACGCTGCTGCCCATCCTCCGGCTAATCCCTTAGTCGACTTTTACGACACCCATGGGAGGAGATGGGGTGGTGGCATTCTGAGCCGGCACCACACGGTTAGCCGGCACCACACGGTTTACACTTTTCGAGTAATATAGTAATAATTGTGTCGAGGCAGAGAAGTTAGAGTTAAGTTAGTTGGTAAATATAGGATGACGCGAGTGAGTTCATATATAATGTTAAATATATTTCATCATATCAGCCACAGGACCATAGATAACCGAAAATATGTTGTGTGTAATAATTTTGGAAGTAATTTTCCAGTAATCACCACGCTTGGCAGGCGGGTTGGTGAGCGCAGAATAATTCTGTTTCTGTTGACCATCCCTTCCGTTTAGAGTCCCTTAGTTGCCTTTTACGATATCCACGCGAGGATATGGAGTGGTGCTATATTCTTAATCCGAACACCACACGGAATTTAATGACTCAGCCTTTCTTAATACCGCCGTTTTAAAAGCCACAACACAATAAGTGTCATTATTGCTAGTTTGATGAAACAACCGGTCCCACTGCAGGTTACTGGTACAACCAGATAAGGAACTTCACAGAACCAGTCGAATTAGCATACGCCCATTAGGGCTACTTTGTTTACATAACTCCCGACGCAAGAGTTGAACCGTAAGTATTTCGAAAAAATATTGACAGCGACATTTCTAATCGTCGGATGACAGCATCAACTTGAACCCATTAAAGGTGAAAGGGAAATTTAAAGCACATAGTAATGTCTTAGGTTTTCGCGATTATTACACATTATAATAGAACAATTTTAAACGGATTAAATCGCGTGTATTATTGATTTTTGATTTTCCTAACGTTTCGAACACTTTGCAGGGTTCGTGGTCGCAGGATGACTAAGGTGACAAGCGTCGTTACAGATTTAAAAATAATTTTATCTACCGTACAAAACTAATCAAAAATTGTTTCGATGCACGCAGTAATCACTCACAGTGTCTTGATGTTTTTTAGTGTAGTGTGTTGTTTGGGATTTTATTAATTTAGTAACCGGATTTTGCCAACCAACTTCTGTATTAAAATTAGGATGTTTTTTAATTTCAATAGCCTCATGAAACATTCTTGGTACATAACGGTTCTCTTTCGCGAGGAGGACGATCAAATCGAAGAAAATGGTTGGGTTTGCCTAAGGCATGTTCACACACTGCGGACTTTGTGGAGCGTCTATGCTTGACGTCAGCTATGTGTTCTTTAATTCTGGTGGCTATACTACGCTTTGTTTGCCCTATGTATGACAACCCATAATCACAGTCAATCTTGTAGACCCCTGCATCTTGTAGAGGAATGTGACACTTCACGGGTTTGAGAAGTTGGCTGATTCGAAACGTCAGGAAAAACAAAAATCAATTATACACGCGATTTAATCCGTTTAAAATTGTTTAATTTAAAGCAAATGTTCAAAATTTTATTTTAAAAACCTACTATAGGATTTATGACTATGTTGACGATAGGGTGTGGACGATGCCGTGTGCTCCCGGCTACAAATAGCACCAACCCATCAACCACTAAACATTTTGGATTATAATAATTTTGGCCGTTTGCCACTTCGCCAACCAAGCCAACAACTGTTGTTTTATCTGTGTCGAAAGAAATGTCATCAGAATAAATAAATATACTATTAATTGAGCACAACATTTATTTATTGGTACCTTACAATTTTATTGCTATTATATCATACACATACCGACTTTCCGTAGCTTTCTTAACATTTTTATGTATTCGACAAGTTCGTTAATTAGCTTCATTATGATGTAAAGTTTGTGGTGGTTTCTTCATTATTGCCTTTATTTGCTAAACTTCAAAGGTTTGCCGCAAGACTTGTAAATTATGAAACACATAATAAACGTTAATTAAGAACCATTTTATAGGCTTTATCAGCATAAAGTGAGAATAGTTTTATATTTATTTAGGTATGCTGGAAAGGGGTGAGCTGAATGTCTTTTATTTCGCGTTCTTAATGATTGTCTCCAAGGTCTGTCAAAGAAGAAATTATAGATTGACGGCATAGTTGGCATAGTGGATATTGGCTTTTTGGTCGCAGACTCAATTAAATTCAATTTTAAAATTTATTTTCCACTAGCTGGGACCCGCGGTTTCACCCGCCATTTAATTTTATATATATTGAAATGAAATTCATTGGAATGATAGTGGCACCATCAGTCAAAGATTGGTCGTACCAACTCAGAAACCTTTGTGGGCTCATGCACACCACTTTGCTGAAGATCATGACATAATCAAATGCATAGTTTACGATTCTATAAGGGACATACACGCAAACATTCATTTTTATATACATAGATTACATATAGGATCTAATAAGCTTTGAGGAAAAGTCAACAGTTAAGTGCACGGTTCTAAAAAGTCGGTCCTATTGAGAATAGCCGGCAAGAAACTCCATGGATATCAGTACTCTTTTCAAAGAAATTAAATTATCTATACAAATAAATAAAATTGAAGTGTCCGTTTGTAATGTCAAAATAACAGCTTTTTACTAGATGCATATGAAAGTATAAACGATACCTACAACAAAAAACCATTTTTTTTTATTTTTTGTCTGTCTGTCTGTCTGTTTGTTCCGGGTAATCTCCGGAACGGCTGAACCGGTTTTGACGGGACTTTCACTGGCAGATAGCTGATGTTATAAGGAATAACTTAGGCCACTTTTATTTTAGAAAAATAATTAGGGAACCGCGCAAAAAAAAAAACCCTTGAAATCCAATATATATATATATATATTCTATGTCAAGTGTATATGTCGAAGTACTCTAAATTTCTTTTCAATTCAACGCGGGTGAAACCGCGGGTCCCAGCTAGTATTAAATAAAGGGCATTTGAGACACCAGAGCTTTAAATGTCATATTGAATATATTACTAATACTGACATGACAAAAGTATATATTAAATAGACAATATATATTAATAGCTCATGAATTCTAACAGTTATTATGACCACTATCAAATTTAATTTAGACTAGTTAGTAGATAATTGCATATTTCGTAAATAATAATAATAATAATAATACCCCTTTGGGCAAACGTTATCTCACCATGGGATAAGGTAATCCTGGAGGGCAGATTAAAGTAGCTGCTTGATTTCTTCATACCTTATGATAAAAAAAAGTATATCATAAGAAAATAAAAAAAAAGTATATTAAGTAGCTTACAGAACGCAGGGCAGTTTGTGGCGAGCTGAATGTGAGTGGCGACACTGCGTACCTGAATGCTCCAGAGAGTCGGTCAGGGCCTCGTCTCCGCTTGCCTTTATTGGTTGGTTGGAGTGGAACCCCATGAGTGCCCGCAGGATTTTCAACTCTGGCTTGCCTTAGTTGGCTGATCAGAGGGGGGCCGCCAGAGCTATATGCTCGGGGGTGGAAGTGTCTAATGGCGTAATAACGGGGAAACCCGCTCCGAGTCTTCGAGACGCGCGATGGTGAAACCGGTGCCGCACCTCTCTACACCCCTAGCCGCTCACACCGGTGTTGCTCCTTGTCGCCTGTAGTGGTGGCCATTTAGGGGGCCCATCTTGTGAGTGGCGAGTCACCGTCTGCCACAGAATTTCACGATCAAAGTTGAAAGGCAGACGCCGTTGTTCCCGTATTTATTAGTCTTTTTATTCCATGTAACACCCATTGCAATAGACCTTATCGTTATAGTTTCCATCTCATACAATAGCATTACACCACCGGGGACAATCCATGACTTCATTTTGTAGTGCAGCTATGGAGAGTCCCCGGTTGGTGTCCCATTACATTTTAGATTAAAATTCTCTAAAGGGCCTCTGCGTGTTGGACCTATGTCCCCGCGTAAGCCTGTCAAAAGACCGGGTTCCCCCTTACAGGGGATATAAACCCGTGAAAAGAGAGACATGTAGATAATAATAAATGTTTATTTCAGACTAAGTCCATAGATTGCTTTAATAGTAGGTATCAATAAAAATAAATAAGAGAAGTTTATGCTTAGGCAGTGTGCAATCGCATCCAGTGTCGCAACATTGGCGAGTCCCAACGGTATAAGGTTCCAGGGAATCCACACGTGCAGAAATAATCAATACCAGACATCTCTGTCGTCAACGTAGTTAGTAGCTTAGCCTTATAATAAGCATTTAATAAGGATCCGTTTAATATGGACCTTACGTTTTCCCTCAGTAAGATCTGTAACAAATTTGGACGTACACAGTTCCCAAGGAATCACTTATTTGTTTTAGTCAATCTTTTGGGAATTACAATTTTGTGTTTCATCATATCAGCCACAGGACGTCCACTGCTGAACAAAGGCCTCCCCCTTAGATTTCCACAACGAGCGGTTACATGCCGCCCTCATCCAACGACTCCCAGCGACCTTCACCAGGTCGTCTGTCCACCTCGTTGGAGGTCGTCCCACGCTGCGTTTTCCGGTGCGCGGTCTCCATTCTAGAACCTTCGTGCCCCAGCGGCCATCAGTTATACGAGCAATGTGCCCTGCCCATTGCCACTTCAGTTTACTAATCCTTTCAGCTATGTCGACAACTTTAGTTCTTCATATTCATATATTCATATTCATTTATTTTTTATTTTATTTTCTTCTACGGATCTCCTCATTTCTGATTCGATCTCGTAGAGAAATACCAAGCATAGCTCTCTCCATAGCTCGCTGAGTGACCTTGAGCTTTCTTATGAGGCCTATTGTGAGTGACCACGTCTCTGTTCCATATGTCATCACTGGTAACACACACTGGTTAAAGACTTGCGTCTTGAGGCATTGCGGTATTGTTGACGAAAAGATGTTGCGAAGTTTCCCAAACGCTACCCAGCCGAGTCGGATTTGACGATTGATCTCTTTCTCGAAGTTGGACCTACCTAACTGGACAGTTTGTCCCAGGTAGACATACTCGTCAACAACTTCGAGAACAAAGCTCCCAACGGATATTGGGATGGGCACGACATGGGCATTTGACATGACTTTCGTCTTGCCCATGTTCATCTTAAGGCCCACCTGTTGGGAAACTCTGTTGAGATCATCGAGCATTGTGCTGAGCTCTTGCAGCGATTCTGCCATGACTACGATGTCATCGGCAAATCGAAGGTGAGTGATATACTCGCCATTGATGTTAATGCCGAATCCTTTCCACTCCAGTAGTTTGAAGGCATCCTCCATTGCAGCGGTAAACAGTTTCGGGGAAATGACGTCCCCCTGTCTCACACCTCTCTGCAATGGAATTGCCGCCGTGCTCTGTTCATGTACTCGGACCGACATGGTGGCGTTTCTGTATAAGCACTTCAACACTTCAATGTACCGATAGTCGATCTGGCACCGCTGCAGAGATTGCAGCACTGCCCAGGTTTCGATCGAATCGAAGGCTTTCTCATAGTCCACAAACGCCAAGCATAGTGGCAGATTATACTCCTCGGTCTTCTGTATAACCTGCCGCAGCGTATGGATGTGGTCTATGGTACTGAAACCTTTTCGGAAATTTGTGTTTATGTCTATATATTTTGTATGCAGATTTTTGCGGACAGGCAAAATATTTTTAAAGATATAGAGAGAAATTCAATTCCTGTACAAAACAAACATGTATGGTGTACAGATATTTGTACCGATATGTATACCCGATACAGAAGGCATCCTAATGTGAAAGTTCTAGAATAATCAATTTAAAAAGTAAGTAAAGATGCAAATCTTGTTACTTAGTTCATAATATGACAAGTTACAACAGATATTTGCGTAACATTTATCTGACCTCACCGACCTTTAGAGTAATGACCTTTCCATAATACTGTACTATCCATTAAATAACGATTCGGATTAACATATCCTTTTCTGGTATTACCCCACGAGGCCCTACGGAATTCCTATTTGTTTAGGAAAAACTACTCAGGGTCATAAACTTCAACACTTTTTTCTTTTTAAACATTGCCCCACACTAGAATTGCTTCTGTGTCGTGGGTGCGTTTACAGACACAAATTTCACACACAATACACCCAGACCCGGAACAACTATCTGCAGATCGTACAAATATTTGTTCCGTGCGGGAATCGAACCCACGACCCGGGGCGCAGCAGTCGACTGTATCAGCCACTGCACCAACCGTGCCGCCTTGCATTAAATATCCAGTTTATTGTCCTTGTGGTGTCCGGATTAAGAATATAGCACCACTCTATCGGTTTCCGTGGATGTCGTAAAAGGCGACTAAGGGGCTCTAAGCCAGAGGGATGGGCAGCAGCGTCCATTCTGTGGAACAGCAGCAATTCAGCACTCTCCAATGCGCCTGCCGACCGTGGTGAGTCGAGTAGTCCTCAACGACACGTTGAGAAATCATTAGATAGGCCTTTTGTTCAGCAGTGGGCGTTCTTCGGCTGATATGATGATAATGATAATGTATTGGTATGTAGGTATATACGCAGCGGGGTAACAACCGCCCTGGCGCCTAATTCCCATACGCCTGAAAACCCCTGCCGTAGCTACAAGGCGGGGGACCTCTGGGTTCGCGGGTGCGTAGATTGGGGAATCTGCGTGCTCACACCAAGCGACCCAAGAGAAGACGGTAGCACGCATGTGGTCACGCGCTGCCGTGGGACGCTTTGGGGGATCCTTTACAATCCCCCCGGGGGGGTGACCGCTTTACAGTCACCCTCTCCGAGATGTGCCTATAGGCGTGGCACCAGTGGGTGGCTCCAGTGTGATCATACGAGGACCCGGAGCCTCCCTTAGGTGCCGAAGATGACCGCCCCAGTGGTTTTGGCCGGTAGGAGTCTGGCATACCCCTTCGCCCTTCCCCGGGGCGAAGGAAGTTGATGAAGAATTTCCAATGGGCACAATTAAAAAAAAAAAAAAAGGTATATACGCAGGTCTGGAAGAAATTCCTTAAAGAAATATGGAGTGCCTGCGTACTTTTCAATAAAATATTTACGTATAGTACATGTTATAAATGTGAATGTAAGTTTGTTTGTTACGCTTTCACGCGAAAACTTCTTAACCGATCATCGTTAAACTTTGTACACATATTCTTGGAGGTATTGGAAATAACATAGGATCATCAATCATTTCGGCCGAATGAAGTCCACTGCTGGACACAGGCCTCCCCAAAGATTACCATGGGTGTGTTGTGGGCTCATTGGGGGGTTTTGCCATAATCGCCACGCTTGGCAGACGGGTTGGCGATCGCAGTTGAGTTGTTAATGTACTCGAAGGACGCTGCTGCCCATCCTCCGGCCAATCCCTGAGTCGACTTTTACGACACCCACGGGAGGAAATGGGTTGGTGGCATTCTGAACCGGCACCACACGGTAGACCGGCACCACACACATAGGACACGTTTTTTTTATTTATTTTTTACGAAAGATAAACAAATTGACTTATTTAATAGCTTCAATGCGAGCGAAGCTGCGGGTAAAAGCTAGTATGTACAGAGATAAAATGACAAAGCATTATAATAAGACACTTTTAAAAGGATTACATCGCGTACATTATAGATTTTTGGTTTTCCCGACGTTTCGAACACTTTGCAGGATTCGTGGTCGCAGGATGGCTAGGTGACAGCCGCAGTTACAGATTTTTATATTAAAATTAAATAATATACTCGATGTAATCCATTTAAAGATGTTTTATTATTATGAGTGATAATCACGAAAACCTAAAACATTACTGAAAAGACAAAGCATTAGAGATATAAACAAACTACAATTGGCTTCTCGTATAATACTAGCTTTTATATTTTCATAACTTCAGCCCATAAACGTCCACTGCTGGACAGAATCCTTCTTCAAAGATGGCCACAACGACCGGTATGGGTTGGATGGGTCACTATAATCGCCACGCCTGGCAGACGGGTTGGCGATCGCAGTTGAGCTATAAAGACGCTGCTATCCATCCTCCGGCTAATCCCATAGTCGCCTTTTACGACACACACGGGATGAATGGCATGACATGGCATACATATATGTCATAATAAAATAGATTAGTCATTCTGAGGATTTAAAGGCACCAAAGATAAATTAATACAAAATAAGTGTCTACATTTCATAAATTGAATCGATTCTCTGCATCAAATTAGTGTCTGTCATGCTTGTGGCCGCAGTCAAATTATATTTAATGAAATCATCAATGTTGAAACTTTGCAATTGAGTTTAGATGAGTATAGTTACACATATTTTGAACTAAATGGTTAAAAGATCAAGGACTCTGCTGTCACGTTTTCTAATGCCCATTTACACCGTAAAATAAAACTATCGCTTGTTGGTTGATTAGTAAGTTTAATTTCTTTTTAATAAAGATTGGATGAACTGTGAATGGCTATTAAAGAGTTTGGTTCCAGGAAATTAAGAAGCTGAACATACATAGGGATGTTTATATCACGAACTAGTCGCCAAGCATGACATCTATACAAATAAATAAAATTGAAGTGTCTGTTTGTAATGTCAAAATAACAGCTTTTTACTAAATGTACATGAAAGTATCTACGATACCTACAACAAAAAAACAATTTTTAAATTTTTTGTCTGTCTGTCTGTCTGTTTGTTCCGGGTAATCTCCGAAACGGCTAGACCGATTTTGACGGGACTTTCACTGGCAGATAGCTGATGTTATAAGGAATAACTTAGGCTACTTTTATTTTAGGAAAATAATTAGGGTTCTGCGCATAAAAAATAAAGCCCTTGAAATCCAATATATATATATTCTATGTCAAGTGTCTATGTCGAAGTACTCTTAATTTCTTTTAAATTAAACGCGGGTGAAACCGCGGGTCCCAGCTAGTATCTCTATAAAAAGGGGAGCTTGAAATACGAAAAATAATCTTCCAGCACTGTATAACTCTGATATTATATATATAACACATTCGACTCAACTTAGTAGGTCAACATTTGTACAATAATAATTTATTTGCATAAAATGTGCCTAACATGAAATATGAACAACAGTGATTTATATTATTATATAAACAAAATAAAATATCTCATAATGAGTATTCTAAGTACATTAAACCAATAATTGTGGAATTAAAACATTAAAAAATATACAACTTCAGACAATTCACAATAATAATGATTAAATACAGATAAATATGCTGATTTTATTTACTGCATTATTTACTGGGTCGAAAAGTCGACTAAGGGATTGGCCGGAGGATGGGCAGCAGCGTCCTTCGAGTAAAACTGCGATCGCCAACCCGTCTGCCAAGCGTGGCGATTATGGCAAAACCCCCCAATGAGCCCACAACACACCCATATCGGTCGTTGTGGTGATCTTTGGGGGAGGCCTGTGTCCAGCAGTGGACTTCATTCGACGAAATGATGATGATGATGATAAAAGACTTAAAAGCTAGATGAAACTCATATATACATATAACAAAAAATATACACAACATTAATGCCTAACTCTTCAAAAATAAGTAAAATATAAAACCGTAAAAAAGAAGGCATATAAGCGTCAAAGTAAAATTTAAAATCACATTTAACACGAAAACAAATCCCAAATCCAAAGATTTACGATAAGATTGATTATTAATTACGGCCGTAAATAACCATGGGAAATTCCTCATTGCCAAAATTAAGCATAATAAATAAACAGCAGATAATATTAGCAACAAATTAATTTCAATTCAAGGAGCGACGTCTCTTAATGAATTTAATCGTTTAGGGAAGGTTTCATAAATTCCGTATGGTAGGGTAACGCTATATTAAATAATTCCTTATTTATTTTGACGTAATTAGAATAGAATAGAATTCAATTAATTAGGTATTTGTGAATCCGTACCTGTTGTATATATTGCATATGGTATCCGGATTAAGAATATAAGACTTATGGTATTAATGTCAATTGACATGTTTTGATGCTAACGTTGAAAGCTGCTGCTAAAACTATACTTGTTCTCCAGCTCAGCAGTATAAAAAAGCATACCACCACCCCTTCTCCTTCCGTGGGTGTCGTAAAAGTCGACTAAGGGATTAGCCGGAGGATGGGCAACAGCGTCCTTCAAGTACATTAACAGCTCAACTGCGATCGCCAACCTGTCTGCCAAGCGTGGCGATTATGGCAAATCCCCCCAAGGAGCCCACAACACACCCGTATCAGTCGTTGTGGTGATCTTTGGGGAGGCCTGTGTCCAGCAGTGGACTTCATTCGGCCGAAATGATGATATAAGGTATATATTTATTAATATAGTTATGTATTTATTTAAGTATATGTTATGTCCATGCTGTATACTCATAGTTGTGTATTTTATCATTATTCTTAACTCTTGTTTTCTTCCTGATTGTACACTTCATACTGTCCTCTTCTGTTTTAATTTCTTTTTATCATTCAAAGGTTAGCTGGAAGAAAACTCAATGTGGAGTTAACCTCAGCCTTTGTACATCATGTTTTATTTTATTTTACAACCTGTATTTTCTGTTTTATGTTGTACAATAAAGAATAAGAATAAAAATACACCTTTTTATACAAGTCCTCAAATAAAACGAGCGTCAATATATGCCCTTCTAAAACAACCTTTTTAGCACGTTTAATGACATATAAAGTACTTATACGCCAATATATTGATGACATTATTATGTCCCGACAGCAAAATGCACCTGCCGTGACACGGCTCCATTAATCACGCCGTCACGTCAGCGTGACGTTACGCCGTGACGGCCCGTCAAGCAGACGGCCCGTGAATATTGATCACGTCACACGCGCAACCGATCCCCTATCCCGTTGAATACAGATACTTTTAACTTGTCGACGTGGTAGCATGCTCCCAGCATTCACAATGGCGTCATATTATATTTCGCGCCTTTTGCACGGTATCAATAGTTCAAAGCGTTACAAAAGCGTGTCGCTATTGTTACGTTAAATCGAACCTGGATTTTTTGCGAATGGCTATACGGCCGGATTTTAAAGTCCGGGTTATATAAAAACATCGAATGGGCGCTTCATAATATGACACGAGCTTTACTGACGTATTAATGAGCGTAGGATTATGTGTCATGCTCTAGCGTGATCATACGAGGACCTGGAGCCTCCCTTGCGTGCCGAAGATGACCGCTCCAGTAGTTTTTGCTGGTAGGAGTCCGGGATACCTCATCGCCCTTCCCCGGGGCGAAGGAAGTTCATGAAGAATTTCCACAGGGCACCAATAAAAAAAAAGGAGTATGTGTTATGATCTTAATATATAAAATCGATGGTGGGTCTTTTATTTATATTTGTTTACTAGCTGCCCGCCCCGGCTTCGCACGGGCAGCTACATGCCAACCCGATTGCAGTGACACCTACCGGGTCCAATCAATCCAGTCAACTAACCAGCGTATACCACCATATCTGTTTGAAACTTATCGAACTAACAGATAATTGTGACTCTTTGACCGATAATAAACCAATAATTCGCAATAAAAATAATATTTCGATTATAAATTGAGATATAAACTATCCTATGTTTTTTTTAGCTGGATAACACTGCACACAGTGTGCAAAATGTTTTTAAAATCAGTTCAGTAGTTAAGGAATCCATAGCGGACAAGCAACGTGACACGTAATTGATATATGTTAGGATACAGTCTTTATTGTACATCAAAAAAATATTTATTTATTTATTTAATACTTTATGCACTAAAACTGTACAAAGGCGGACTTAATGCCATTAGGCATTTTCTACCAGTCGACCTTGGGATGATGCAGAGAAAAATAAAATACATGGTAAGTGCACAGACAGTGTAACTGTGAGTAGTTAAATAACGAAAGAAAATTTATGCAAGACGTTTATCGTTGACTTAATATAAATATATACATATATAAATATACGTACACGTGTAATAATAAAACCATACAATAACAAAATATACATATAGGTATAAATACTTTTTGTAGGAATTACTAACAAAGAGATATAAATAAATAAATATTCACAGAAGTTTTGAAATAAGTGAAATTACAATAGTGGATAATAAGTGGCCTTATCGCCTGGGCTTCGAAGAGCACTTTGCGCGCCTCGTCCTCGAGTCGAGAAGATAGTGGGTGCATTACGCCGGGTGCTGCCCAATCTTCGGGGGACTGAGTGAGGAAGTTCGCCGTCTTTACGGGGGGGTCGTGCGGTCCGTGGCCCTCTACGGGGCGCCTGTATGTCCATCCCGGCTGTCAGGCGTCGAGCGCTGCAGCAAACTTTATAGTCTGCAGCGCAGAGTGGCTATGCGGACCGCAAGGGGATACAGGATAGTGTCCTACGAGGCGGCAACTCTCCTGGCATGCTTTCCGCCTTTCGACAACAAAGCGGAGACGAATGCGTGGGTCTATGACCAGACACGCTCCCTCCGTCAAAGCGATGAAAGCGTGCTTTCAGGGGCGCTCGACAGACTGAGGCGGCTGGCTCGACGGCGTGCACTCGAGATGTGGTGACATCGTCTACGGTTGCGGTTCGCAACCAAGCGCGTCGTCTGCCGCTCTTCGGAGCCTGGCTCAGAAGGATCGAGCGCGTCACCTAACGTTTGACGCAGTATTCACCGGTCACGGTTGTTTCGGTGCGTACCGCCACCGAATAGGACGCGAGCCACCATTGTGGAAGCTGAACAGCACACGCTCTAAGAGTGCCCTGCATGGGCTGCTAAGCGACGGATCCTGAGTAAGTTCATGTGGAATTTCCACTAGACCCAATGAAAAATAAAGAATAAGGTCTTAGACCGTCACTTGCAATGGCAGGCCCCTCTCCTTGTGCAGCCTCATTAGTTTCAGAACCCACTAGAGAGGTCCTCAACTGCGACGGACTGCCAGCGTCTTAACAAATAGTTAAATATTCTTCAAACTCCTTTAGTAATACAACATACGTATTTGTTTTCGTGACAAACCACTATTATATTATTAAGCTCCTCCAAATATGAGGACATATATAATCCCTCCGTCCAGCATCCCCTTACACGCTCATACATCACGGCATGTCTTTGTCAGCCATGCGTCACGATGTCGCGTCTCATCTGCCAGTCAGCGCATTATTACTAGAGACGTTCAGCTAATTCCAGACCTACAGCCACTACTATAAAGCCTAAAGCACACGCGTTTATTAACATCTGCGATGCGACTTAGTCGACAATCATATTGAATCCGTAAGTAGCTTAATATATTAAATTAAAAATAATGATTTCACAGGTAATTTCAATAGAAAACTAAAAATAAAATGTGTTGAATGGCCATTGAATCAGACCCTGTCTTAGTATGGAGACCATGAATCAGTAAACGCAGCGTGATATGTCCTCTAACCAGATGAGCCGACGACGTGAAGAAGGTGGCTGAGGTAGACTCGACGCAGGTGGGGAAGTCCACGATTATCCACCTTCTGCGATTTTGTTTTGCCCGGTAAAGCCTAGCTTTTATCACTGGTTGACGTAGAGCTCGTAAATGGGCTGCCTCGAACGGGAAAGTACCAAGCCGTCACAGACTACCGTTGTAAAGTGCCAACATTTCTGCGTTTCGTACGAGTGACTATACCGGAAGTCAACCCTCAAAATGTGACACCAATACGAACTCTTTTCCTTGATCCTCCTTCCAGGAAAAGTGTATATTATCTTCCCTAAAGTTCGGTGACACATCAGCAATTCGTCAGGTATGCGGATGTTTATGGATGGTAGACTCACCTGCGTGCACGCTGGCCCTCCCCAATTATTAAAAAAAAACTCGTATGATGACCTAACTTAGGAGAATGTTAAAAATCAAAAACCGTTAAAATGCGCCACAGTATTTTGAATTCAGAATCAGTGTGCATTTGGCCTAATTAAAATTGTGATTAAGCCGCAAAGATCCAAGACACTTCTAATTCTGCCAGTCTCCTTCGTGGCGAGGTCGTATAATTTTGATAGGTTTGGCTCACGGAGTAGTAATAAAACGGAGTGTCCATACGAACTACACCAACTAGTAAGTACACCGAATTAATTAGCTACGCAAAGAGAAAGATACGGCATATTTCCGATGATGACTGTTGCATGGATCAAATCGTGGCGTCAGGGTTTGTACAGATATCTTTCACGTATCCCTCGCACGTTACTCCTCCATTTCTTGGTGATCTGTGGTCTGACTTAATGCAACGTCGCCTGTCTATTTGATTGGTTACAACTCCCTGGTTTTATGGTCTATTTGTAAATTACAACCTAACTAAAGTTATGGACATTTGGTGTGTAGGAGCTTTAGGATTGTTATGTTTGGTAAGTGTTCTAATAAAGGACATAACTAGAATATGCATTAACTCATTAACTGCCCCCAAACGAGACACAATTAAAAATCTATTGTCTATTGTGTCTTCTTCTTCTTCTCTTAGATTATGGCTTCTGTAGAGTATCTTCCACAATTTCGCCAATGTCAAGTATAAGGCAACGTTGTACGGTGTTTATATTAATTAATCTTTACATATTCAATAAAATATTTCACAAAAATTTCTAAAAATATGTCGGCAACGTCGTACGGTTCAATTGTTTTTCGTTATCGTCTATTGTGTCTACACGGCTGCCGGCAATTGACACTGACATTGCTTTGAGAATAGTCAATTTATTTAGTATCTTTTTATCTGGGTTACTCGTATGAATATATGACCTCATTTCTGTAAATCTCGTACCCGGTGCGGTTAAAATTATAAAATAGATATATTTGAAACCCTCACAACAAGCCCTTCCATGTAATAACGGCACAAATTGACGGCATGGTTGGTGCAGTGGCTGATACAGTCGACTGCTGCGCTAAATATTTGTATGATCTGCAGGTAGTTGTTCCGGGTCTGGGTGTATTGTATGTGGAATTCATGTCTGTAAACGCACCCACGACACAGGAGAAATCCTAGAGTGGGGCAACGTTTAAAAAAAAAAAAAACTCGTATGTTACACGGTAAAATTTACAAAACGTTTGGCTGTGATAGACGAACATACAGACAGACACACTTTCGGAACCCTAAAAATACATATTTTCATCATGATCTCATATTTTAAGAATATGCCAAATTCAGCAGCATTTTCATCTTTTTAATACACAAAATCCATTAACGTTTCGTATTCAAACTTCACATGAACACATGCCCCAGTTTTTAAATTAAAAAATCAAGATCTAGTCCGAGCGAAAGCAATCCAAGTTCATGTCTTTCACACCTGATCTGCTACATTCATTAATCTCTTAGTGCATCATTATCACACCGGCTAGAAATCTTTCAACATTTTTCTCGAAGACTGTTCATCTATTAGACTTTAGAAGTGTTGGATGAATAAATAAAAAATCACTTAGTTGAGTTCAGGTGGTCTTGTCAATCACACAACGTCGCTGAGCTCAACACTAGTGGTGCGATGAAATATGGATGCGGTATCGATGAAGTGCCTCTAGTTTGCTGGCGATAAATTTATTGTAAGTTTTGAAGAGTGTTGACTTTGAAAGGAGTTTTTTGTGTATCATTTTTCATCATTTCGGCCGAATGAAGTCCACTGCTGGACACAGGCCTCCCCCAAAGATCACAACAACGACCGATATGGGTGTGTTGTGGGCTCATTGGGGGGTTTTGCCATAATCGCCTCGCTTGGCAGACGGGTTGGCGATCGCAGTTGAGTTGTTAATGTACTTGAAGGACGCTGCTGCCCATCCTCCAGCTAATCCCTTAGTCGACTTTTACGACACCCATGGGAGGAGATGGGGTGGTGGTATTCTGAGCCGGCACCACACGGTTTTTTGTGTATAACTTAGATATTTTAAGTCTATGGTCTCTGTGTGGTGTCCGGATTAACAATATAGGCCCAAACAATCTTCTTTCGTGGATGTCGTAAAAGGCGACCAAGAAACTCTGAATAAGTGTGATAGGCAGCACCCTGCTGGGAAACAGTATCTAGCTATAGTCCGCTCTCTAAACCGGCTACCAAGCATGGTGAGTACCGGAAAATCCGCCCGAAAATTACGACACAGTTGTGGAAATATATGGGAGAGGCATTTGTTCAGCAGTAGATATCCTCTGGTCCACCATACTGCAAAGGTTTTGGCAAAAGGGTTTTACAGTCGGCCGCCTGCTTGACACCAACCCTCTTTCGGCATGCTAGTTTTGGTGGCTTACCCACCAACTGCGGGTATCCCAAAGTGCTTAATGGTATGCACCAGATCCCAAACTCCCTTAGTCGCCTTACATCATGAAATTCCTCCACCGCGGGAAAAGGTGAAGGGGTCCAGTACACTGGACTCCTACCAGCTAAAACCACCGGGATGGTCATCTTTGGCACCGAAGAGAGGCTCTATGAATTCGAATAATCTCCATCTAGAACCACCCATTAGTGGGTCACGCCTTTACGCACATCTCAGGGAGGATGACTGTATAGCGGTCACCCCCTTTAGCAGAGAGAAGGCTACTGTAAAGAGGCCAGACGTGGAGATTATATAGGATTTCCCAAAATACTCACTATGCGCTGTGCTTCACACATGCAGCCCGTGGCCACATGCACACCACCGTCTTCTCGGGCGTCCCTCAGTATGAGCACGCAAATTCCCCAATAGGCACGGTCACGACCCTCAAGGCCCTGGGCCGTGTTGGACGGTGGCCGTTGTTACCATGTGTCCTCCTTCTCCGAGAGGAATTGGCCCTCTCCCGATCCCATCTATGTCACACCTAATAGTGCACACATCATCGAGACATGTTTCACAGAGTTTAACTTTTACTTTCTATTCTTGACATATACTCGGGTCACGTTATGTAATGGTGAATTCGATTTTGACAGCTAGCAAAAAGAAACTTCACAAGGTTTATTCCTCTTGCTACTGTATGTAGGCTTGTTTTGCTTTTATGACTTTACTTCATTTTAGTAGTATGCTGTGTATTCCTTCTTTCCTCTTTCTTTCTACACAAACTTTTCTCGCCACGCTGGCCATCCAAATCATACTAGTTGCAGAAAATGTAGGGAAGTTGCTTCTTGTAATAGATAGATAACCTTGCCGTATGCTTTATGAAATAACTGATAGTATTAGTCTGACGGTACGGTTGGTGCAGTGGCTGACACAGTCGGCCGCTGCGCTCCGGGTCACGGGTTCGATTCCCGCACGGAACAAATATTTGTACGATCTGCAGGTAGTTCTTCTGGGTCTGGGTGTATTGTGTGTGGAATTTATGTCTGTAAACGCACCCACGACACAGGAGAAACTCTAGTGTGGGTCAAAGATAAAAAAAATAAAAACAAAAAAAAACTTTTAAAAATAGTTTGAGGAAACTTTAGGATTAATCAGTCATCTTGTGTTAGATCCTGTTAATCATCATCATCATATCAGCTGAATGATGTCTACTGCTGAACGCAGGCCAGCAGTGGATGTCCTTCCTTCGTTCCGCCATAGATTTCCACAACAGCCGGTAACTTGCCGCCCGCATCCAAAGACTCTCAGCGAACTTCACCAGGTCGTCTCTCTATCTCGTTGGAGATTGTCCCACGCTGCGTTTTCCGTTTCGTGGTCTTCATTGGAGAACCTTTTTGCGCCAACGTCCTTCAGTTGTTTAAGCTGTGTGCCCCGCCCATTGCCAAGACTAGCATAACATTAATGTAAGTATACCTTTGAGGTTACTACTTTCGTACATATCGTAGACGACACATACCCATATTCACGTGTTATAAAGAAAATACATACCTTCGAGACGGAAGAAGAAAAGCGCGCTAGATATGATACGCGCAGGAAGGACTTGGTAATGGCTCTACGTCCTAAACTTAGAATTGCTGGACACTGCGTGCAATATCATTCAGTTAAACTGTTTAACAAATTACCGATTGACTTGAAAACGATTGATAATGCTAATATATTTAAAACGAAACTAAAAGCGCTTTTGTTGAAGGTATGTTTTTATTCACTGCACGACTTTTATAATAGCTTTTACGCATGTAACAGAATGACACCGGAATATTTGGACATGAATTCATTTGGGTATTTTATTGGTAACATTGTTAATCTTAAATTCTTTTATATTTATGTTTTGAATGTTAATGACAATTTTAGTTATAAGGCAACATTTCAAACACAATTGTATTATTGTTGTTATGTGTCGAGTAGACTCATCATTACAAGCCACAACTCAAGTAGGTATCAATATGCATGAGGTAATCGCGCTTCTTGCATCGCTTCGCGCCGCACCGACTTTACGTTTTAAATGCAAAGTGGTTTCTAATAGTTCCCTTGAAAGTTTTAGTAGGAGCTGTTATTAGGAAATACTACTACTAGTTTTTAGATGGATAATATGCTTCTTGAGTTAAGTAATCGTTGTTTATTTACAACCGTTTGGTGCCGGCTGAGAATAGCACCACCCTATCTCTCCACGTGGGTGGCGTAAAAACTTGCCAGCTAAGAGCCGTCGTTGCCCCACACTAGGATTTCTCCTGTGTCGTGGGTGCGTTTACAAACACATATTCCACACACAATACACCCAGACCCGGAACAACTACCTGCAGATCGTACAAATATTTGTTCCGTGCGGGAATCGAACCAACGACCCGGTGCGCAGCAGCCGACTGTATCAGCCACTGCACCAATCGTGTCGCAAATATATACAATGTCAACAAAGTGCATATACGACCACTTTGTTGATCCGATCGTAATTGTGTAGGTATATACGAGTATATGTGTAATATCATATTATATAGCATTGAAATTGTGTCTTCATTCCGGTTTTAAAACATTTTAAGATAATTCATTGAGTTAATGATTAGAATCTGCAGTATTCCGTGTGGCGTCCGAATTAAGAATATAGCACCACTCCATCTTCTCCCGTGGATATCGTAAAAGGCGACTAAGGGAATATAAACCAGAGGGATGCTGTGTAATTCAAGGCCGTGTGGTCATCATCATCATCATCGTATCAGCCACAGGATGTCCACTGCTGAACAAAGGCCGTGTGGTGCGAGTTACGAATAGCAGCAACATCTCATCCCGTGGGTGTCGTAAAAGGCAACTATGGGTTTGGCCGGAGCATGAGCAGCGTCCTTCAAGTACATTAACAACCCGCCTGCGATCGCCAACCAGCCGAGCGTGGCGATTATGGTAAAACCAAACCGGATCTACAAATAGTTGCTCCTGGTCTGGGTGTTTGGAGTTTCGGACGCCCAGTGCCTTTATAACTGTGAAGCGTATCCATGACAAAGAAAATAGCCGTGTGGGACATCCATTTAAAGTTAGTACAGTTAAGTTGAGTTGCCGTGTGGTGCCAGTTCCGAATACCACCACCCCATTTCCTCCCGTGGGTGTCGTAAAAGTCGACTAAAGTATTATCCCGCTTGCCAAGCATGGCGATTATGGCACAACCCCTCAATGAGTACACAACACACTCACACCGGTTAAGTAATTTTTCTGGTCTGTGTCCAGCAGTGGACTTTATTCGGCCGAAATGATGATGATGAGCAGGAGGGCGTTGCAGCCTATCTTCTTGGTATCAACCCTTAGCAGCCTTCGTTACCGGAACCACTTTACAGTGTGGGACTTACTTAAGTGAAGAACCTAATATAGTAGACAGGTAAAATTTATGTCGTTTATATCCCTAATTTCCGTCTTATTTTTTTTACCTTTTATTATCACAGCTACATTATTTCAAAGAAAAGCAAGTTTAAATGCTCTGGTATAACAGTTGGGTAAAGTTAAAAGCACCTGTGTTTGATAGTAAACGTGACACGGCGCACCCTCGTTGCAACGCCTGAATAAATATGTTCAACTACGTTTGTTACAACTGCACGCGACACATTGCTATGACAATCGCACCAGGTCAGGTGTATTCTGACAACTATTTGGAAACCTTTATAGGAGAGTAGAGCAGATTTGTTTTTAAATAAAATGGTCAAATCTAATCATGATTTTGATTTAAAATAAACTAATAACTAGAAATTGTCTAACGTCAGAATGTTAGTTTGTTAATGTAAGTTCACATTTAAAATTCATATAAAATTACTTTTATATTAAATGGCTAAGATGTCAGAGATCGATTCTTTCGGTGCATACCTGCACAGAATAGAACGCGAGGTTACGGCATAGTGCCACCATTATGGAAGCGACCAGGATACCGCACAGCACACGCTCGAGGAATGCCTTGCATGGGCTGCCGAGCGGCGGATCCTAGTCGATTGGATCGGGCAAGATCTCTCTCTGCCGGCAGTAGTTTCGGCTATGTTGGCAGAGCATGAAAATTATAGTGGTCTCCCTCTGCGAAAGCGTCATGCTCCAGAGGGAGACTGCAGACCGGGATCGGGAGAGGGCCAATCCCACACGGAGAAGGACGAGAGGGCGCCGGGGTAACAACCACCCCGGCGCCCACGTCCAACATGCCTGAGCCCCCTGTTGTCATTACATGGTGTGGGCCTCGGGAGTCACGGGTGCGCAGATTGGGGAGTCTGCGTGCTCACACCGAGCGACCCCCGGGAAGACGGTAGCACGCACATGGTCACGTGCCACCGTGTGCGCAGCACAGCGCACAGCAAGGCTTGGGGGGATTCTTTACAATCCTCCCCGAGTAGTGCCTGGGGGCGGCCTTTTTATAGCCGCCTGCCCTCCGCTAGAGGGGGTGACCGCTTTACAGCCATCCATACAGGCGTGGCACCAGCGGGTGGCTCTAGTGTGATCTTACAAGGACCTGGAGCCCCCATTATGTGCCAAAGATAGCCGCCAGTGGTTTTAGCAGGTAGGAGACCGGCATGCCCTTCCGTCCTTTCCCACGGCGGAGGATGTTCATGCAAAATATCCTCCGGGACAACCTCATTACAATTTCTATGGAGAAGATGGGTAAGAAACTGCGTGAATACACTTTTTAGGTAACAAATCTCAACATACAGATTATGGTAAGAAATAGTTTCAGAAAGTTATCTGATTTTTATTTAACCTTGTTGAAATACATCCAGTATTTACTCCGTCCCGGAGAAGAGTGGAGGGGCATTTCGCCGAACTGCTACCAGCTTAAACCACTGGAGTAGTAATCTTCGGCACCGTAGAACTCCAGGAACTCAAATAATCACCATCTGACCCCCCGAAGCTTTGCTGTGCGCTATGCTGCCCACATGGTAGCACGTTGCCTACACGGCAAATGGGAAGTATCTAGGCAGAATCTTAATTTTTCTTATTTAACTGAAAGTGTGCTGAAAACTGACTTCACCGCGTAGACTCGTCAGTTTGTGAAAATTCCATAAAATATTTGTTACCATTCTTGGATCCTAGCACCTAGTTTCGGCCTAGAACCTTTTTTTTTTCTATCTTCTGTCTTCTTTCATTGGGGTCTGTGCTCTTGTAGAACATATGGATACACTTTACACATGACTTGCTTGGTGGTAACTTATTCTTTAACGTAGAGGTACCGAAAACAAGACTTCGAGAGACGCCCAAGACGCATTAACTCTATGGCTACTGTAGTAAACCACAGCACATGGAGAGTTATTTCCCGGACATAGTTTTTAATTAAGGTTGTTTTTAACATATGCAGCGCTATAGTATTGTTTTTTCATTAATACAATCCACAGATAAGTATTCGAAACGTTAAAAAAAATACAAAAATCTAAAATATACGTGATAGAATCCGCCTAAAAGTGTTTTATTATCTAATCAATCTATACATGTCTGGACTGCAACTGCGAGGACCAAGAACCGGCAGCAAACAGTCATGGAAGCCTTAAATCTGACCAACTGGGATCTGCTGTATACTGTAGTAAACTATGCTAAACGCTAAGTAGATGTAACTGGGGCACAATATCAATATCACGCCTTTATTCCTGCCTTTGCCCAGCCTTTGCCTTTGTGTATTTATCAACATCAACAATAACTCTACTACCTTCGAGACGCGCGATGGTGAAACCGGTGCCGCATCTCTCTACACCCCTAGCCGCTCACACCGGTGTTGCTCCTTGTCACCTGTAGCGGTGGCCATTTAGGGGGCCCATCTTGTGAGTGGCGAGTCACCGTCTGCCACAGAATTACACATTAAAGGTTGAAAGGCAGACGCCGTTTATTCCGTTTTTAGAAGTATTAAATCCATTTAGCACCCATTGCAATAGACTTTATACTTGTAGTTTCCATTTCATACAATAGTTTTATACCTCCGGGGACAATTCGAGACTGTATTTTATAGTGCAGCCATGGAGAGTCCCTGGTTAGTGTCCCATTACATTTTAGATTAAAATTCTCTAAAGGGCCTCTGCGTGTTGGACCCATGACCCCGTAAGACTATTAAAAGACCGGGTTCCCCCTTACAGGGGATATAAACCCGTGTAAAAGAGATACTCTACTACAACTTGCTACTGAGAATTTCTAACAGAAAAACGTTTTCTAATAACTTGATTGGTAATTGGATCTAAAATCTCACATTTGACCCGGGCTTGAGTCCAAACTAATCAGGAAGTCTAGCTAGGTAGGATGAAAAAATTACCGAGGAAGTATGCCACATCATGGAACGTCAATTAAAATAACTTCCGACTCAATTACTTCGCCCCTATCTGCGAGCACGCTCCAGTAAGTAACGTTGACGATTCGCGTTACACTGTGCGAGACGTGATGACGCATTCCCCGCATCAAGCACACCCACTGAGTGTAAATCTCTCTATTTTCGTATTTTGAAATTAATTATTGTGTCATCATGTGTAGTTCTTACTATCGACTTCGAAAAGGAGGAGGTTCTCAATTCGATGCGTATTTTTTTTATATATGTATATCGATTACTCCGAGATTACATAGGCTGCACTAAAAGTATCGGGAATGGAATATTTCCACTGTTCCTGTCATATTAAAATCTTTTTAATTGAAAACTCCTTGGTTTTACAAATCGAATACTATTTATTTATTTAAAAAAAGATTCACGGTCTTGTCACAAGGTTTTGTCAAACTTGTTTAGTCGTTGAGAAAATGGAATTGACTCGAGAAAATTCAAGAGCGATGATTTATTATGACTTTCGAAGTGGTTTAACACAAAAACAGTGTGTTGACCGGATGATTTCTGCATTTGGTGATGAAGCCCCATCCAAAACCACAATTTATCGCTGGTTTGCTGAATTTCAACGTGGACGTGTCAAGCTCAGTGATGATCCTCGTCAAGGTCGTCCAAAAACTGCAGTCACCCAAGAAAACGTTGATGCTGTGCGTAAGCTGATTGAGGAAGATCGACATGTGACATACCGCAAAATTCAGGCAACTTTAGACATTGGCATGAGTCAAATACAAATAATCTTGCATGAACAATTAGGTGTAAAAAAGTTGTTTTCCCGATGGATACCGCATTTGCTATGTGAAGAGCAAAAAGCGGCTCGCGTTACTTGGTGCGTCAGAACTCTCGAAAGATTCCACGCAGGATCCTCAAATGCTGTATACAACATCGTATCAGGTGACGAATCCTGGATATATGCGTACGAACCCGAAACAAAAAACCAGTCACGAGTTTGGGTGTTCGAAAATGAGTTAAAGCCAACAAAAATTGTTCGTTCACGGAGTGTTGCAAAAAAAATGGTGGCCACGTTTGTCTCCAAAACCGGCCATGTTACGACTATTCCTCTTGAGGGACAAAGAACGGTTAATGCAGAATGGTATGCTAGCATTTGTTTGCCACAGGTCGTTTCTGAACTCCATAAAGAGAACTGCAACCGCCGCATCATCCTCCATCACGACAATGCGAGTTCTCACACCGCGCACAGAACAAAAGAGTTTTTAGAGCAAGAAAACATAGAATTATTAGACCATCCGCCGTACAGCCCCGACCTAAGCCCTAATAATTTCTATACTTTCCCTAAAATAAAGAATAAATTGCGTGGACAGAGATTTTCATCACCTAAAGAAGCTGTGGACGCCTACAAAACGGCCATTTTGGAGACCCCAACTTCCGAATGGAATGGTTGCTTCAATGATTGGTTCCATCGTATGGAAAAATGTGTCAAATTTCGCGGAGAATACTTCGAAAAGCAATAAACACATTTTTAAATAGTAATGTTGTGTCACTTCCTTGATTCCCGAAATTTTCAGTGCCGCCCTCGTAGATGACCGATTTGAGCAATTCACATTTCAACTGATGCAGAATGCTTTCGAATTCATCATCATCATCATTTCGGCCGAATAAAGTCCACTGCTGGACAGGCCTCTCCCAAAGATCACCACAACAACCGATATGGGCGTGTAGTGTGCTCAGTGGGGGGTCTTGCCATAATCGCCACGCTTGGCAGACGGGTTGGCGATTTCGCAGTTCAGTTGTTGTGTGCTCGAAGAACGCTGCTGCCTATTCTTCGGTTAATCCCTTAGTCGACTTTTACGACACCCACGGGATGAAATGGGGTGGTGGCATTCTGAGCCGGCACCACACGGCAAGAGCCGGCACCACACGGCAAGAGCCGGCACCACACGGCAAATTAAATTTCGAATTGGTCTCATATAAATTACATTTGATTGAGTAGTTTTAAGCCAGCTTCAATAAACATGTTAATTTGACTGCGCTTATCTAGATGATGTCTTAATAGTTTCGATTCCTCTCAGATCAGAGAACCGATTTGAGTCATTTTTATTTTTAGTGTTAAATACTGATAGCAAATTAGAAAAAGTTCTTAAATTTATTTACACTAAAAAGAAACAAATAAAACTTTTTAACAAACAAAAATACCGACTTCAAATACCCTAACTCGACCCCGCCCGACTTCATAAAGTTTTTTTTTCGTTTTTTAGTGGTTTTAATATTTTTATATCGTGTAGGGTTTTTGAAGTCGGTAATTTTTTTTGTTAAAAAGTTTCATTTATCAAACTTCTTCTTTCTTCGTCTTCCTGCTTGCATTACAGTAGCAAGTATGGGACTATATTGTATAAGGTGAATAGGTACGTCAGTGTGATGCCCGGACTAAAAATATAGCCCCACTCCATCTCCTGCCGTGGATGGCGTATAAGGTGACTAAGGGACTCTAAGCCAGCGGGATGGGCAGCGGCGTCTGTTCTGTGGAAAGCCTTACCGTGCTCACCAACCCACCTGCCAAGCAGGTGAGTATTGGCAATTTCACAACAAAATGACGACACATTTATGGGGGAGGCCTTTATTCAGCAGTGGACGTTCTATGTCAAATATGATGATGATGATGATGAACAGGTACGAAGACATCATCGTTTAGTTGTCACAAACGCAGCTACTGAGCATGCGGTTCTAGGCCAGTTCTACTTTCATGATACTTTTGTCGCGATATACCGAAAGTTTAGAGACTCGCTTCTTAAGCACTGGATTCTGGATTCAAACCTGGTATATACCAATATGACTTTGTTATATCATTATATATATCCTTAATGAATCTTAAACAAAAGTAACTTTAATGGTGAAGTAAGCCAGGATCTAATAAATTGTCTGAAAACGACAACACCCAGTGAGAAAGCGGAGTGAACAATGCCCGTTCCTTCTCTATACGAGAAGAAGCATTTGCCCAGCTGTGGGACAGTTGGCTGGTTCTAGGCTGATGTTACCAGTGATAACATATTGCACAGAAACGTGATCACATACTTTGGGCCTTATAAGCTCAAGGTAACTGAGCGAGCTATGCTAAATATCAATTTCTATACGAGATCGAATAAGAAATGAGAAGATCCGTAGAAAAACTAAAGTTACTGACATAGCTGAAAGGATTAGTACTGAAGAGGCAATGGGTGGGGCACATTGCTCATAGAACTGATGATAGTTGGGCCATGATGTTCTCGAGTCGAACGAAGCGTGGGACGACCCAATGAACCAATGGCCGTTGGGGCAAAACGGTTCTCGAATGGAGACCGCGCACCGGAAAACGCAGCGTGGGACGGCCTCCAACGAGGTGGACAGACGACCTGGTGAGGGTCACTGGGAGTCGTTGGATGAGAGCGGCATATGACCGCTCGTTGTGGAAATCTAAGGGGGAGGCTTTTGTTCAGCAGAGGACATCCTGTGGCTGTTATGATGATGATGAAAGAAACGTTATCCGCTAAAATTGTTTACGAATCTTCTTATTCAGTGTGTTCCAGAGAGGATATAACAAGTTGAAGAGCAGGTATAGAATGGATTATGCTGATTTATATGGAATAAAACATTACAAACAGCAAAAAAATAATAAAGCTCAATTTTTGTTTGTTTGGCTTTTGCCCGGGGTATCTCCTGTGTCATGATATAGTTTACACACATAAATTGCACGCGCACAAACACCCAGCCCCGGAACATCTACCTCTAGGCTAACAAGTAATTTTCATTGCAGAAAGCCAATCGCTGCACCAATGTGCCGTCTAGGATTTCATACTGCAAATGAGATTTGTTCGCTCCATTTTAAACGATCTTTGTAGTGTTTATTGGGACACCCATGCAGGTCGTCAACACGATGGGTAACATTGCCACAATCACCACTCAAAGCAGGCAGATTAACAACCACAATAAAATATCAACGCTCGAAAAGCACATGAGTGCGTTAAGCGACAATATTATCAATTTGAAGTATGGTTGCTTTGGTTTTTCTGCGTCGAATTGAACATATATTGTCGCTTATTACCTTTTACCATTCAAGCGTTCTTTTTAAACAGAAAGACGCTGCTGCTCATTTTCTGGATACACTCTTACGACCGAATACTGAAACCCCACTTAAATATTAAGTCCCACTTTAAATATATGAGCTGTTCGGTATCCTAGTGAAAACGGGTTTCTCGAATAGTAAGTGGGACTTAATATTAAGTGGCGCTTCAGTATTCGGCCGTTAATCATCTTATACGAAACTCACTAGAGCCTAGGCTTGAGAGTGATTGGCCTACTTTTTGAAAAACACTTATTTATTTTTTATTTCCCGCAATAATATACAAATTGGGTTACGCTACTAGTTGTTCCAATAATGATGTTGTAATAGAATTCTTTGTCATTTTAGTTTGAAACAAGGCAGAAGTTACTAAAGTATTAATGTACTTGATTAAAACTTTAGGAATAAATCACTGTGATGTTTTACTTTTATCGAATACACACAAGTTTCTTATTTTAAATAAGTTACACACATTTTTTATAGTTTTGTAAACACAATTGCTTCATCACATTTTTCAGGCAAGACAGGTCGAGCTGGTGCTGCTGATCCGCAGCAGGAGACAAATGGGGCAAATAAGCCATTCGGTGTCGAAACGCTTGGGTCATGAGATCCGACTGCACGTCTCTGCACAAAGATATTAACCAAATGGTTAATCGACACTTCGCGTGACTACAGGGCTGGCTTTTTCTGTGACCTAACGCTAACTGCTAACATCGATAAGGAGAAGTACTTTACAAGCGCCCCTTCTTACAATTTTAAATATTAGTATTTTTAGTACTAGTTAGATTAGTCATAAATAGTGTATATAATTTAGTTTTAATGTATTTTATATCTGTGATCTTACATGTTTAATGATAATAAAGACCTTTATCATATTTATTCTTAAGTAATTGCTTTTGCAAGATTAATTTCAGCAAACCTTTAAATATCATACAAGTATAATGTAATAATATCTTCTTAACATAACATTATATTAAGAATTTTCCATTCCATATAACAATGTCTTATGTTTTCGCGAGTATTACACATTGTAATAAAACATTTTTAAACGGATTCTATCGCGTATATTTTAGATTTTTGGTTTTTTTTAATCTGTAACGACGTCTGTCACCTTAGTCATCCTGCGACCACGAACCCTGCAAAGTGTTCGAAACGTCAGGAAAAACAAAAATCTAAAATATACGCGATAAAATCCGTTTAAAAGTGTTTTATTAGAATTTCCATTCCATAGTTTTGTTTTTGTGTAGGGCACACATATCGAGTGGAATGTAGTTGCTTAACCGGTCATTTCTAGCGAAGCCAAAACAGGCCTCCAGCCAGGTTTAAAATTTATATTACATACTAAGCAACTTGCGCTAAAGGCGCCCCCTGCGGGACACAAACCTTAGGGCGCTGCTGGGATAAAAACATTTTTAGGGACAGCTGAATCGGTATTATTTAATATGTTTTAGGGGACATTTAATACTACAGGCTTGGCACGGGCCGGCGCGAGCAAGAGACGGAGGGAGAAGTACTAACTTGAAGGCGAAGGTGACGCGGCGATAAGCCTCCGCGACGTCGGTGAGGCGGGCATCCTCGGTGGCGAACGCGGGCGGGAGAGTTTCATAGTATTACTTAATTTTTATTTAAATTTCTCTGCCATTAGAAGTAATATTTAATATTTTATCGTAATGCTTAGTTGTAATTATTATTTTGCATGCTGTGACCTCCTTTAATTGAGTAAGAACACGTCTCTTACAACATCGTAGTCATGTTAAGTGATTTCTTGTGTATACCCTTTGTTGGAGTTTTAATAAATACATAAATAAATATTGACGAACTCGTCAATATCTCTGCATATAAAAATCGATGTGTGTATGTTCCATATGGACTCCAAAAAGGCTTGAACAATTTTGATGAAATTTTAAAATTAGCCCTGCACGAGCCTCATATGTTTGGTAGCGATTGGATCAATAGTTTTTGTTTTTGGTTTTTTATCACTTTTGTGTACAACAAGTCATCTGGCTACAGATAATTAGTGCTATCATTGCTAAGTTGGGGCAGGACACTAGTATTTCTTAATATTTAAGGCCTTTTAAGAACTGATTTCCATTATAACCTTACATAAGCTTACAAATGTATATTTCGTTAAGAATAAAAAATATTAACATATTATACAATCGTATTACGCATTACATCCGATTCTCCTTCAGCATTGTTATAAAACAGCGCAAAATGCTTTATTTATGACCTCACGTCCCGCTTCTGTACACCTCGTCAGTCGCACGTTGTAATTAAATTCCAGAATATTCGTCATAACGAATTTCCAAGTAACGTCTATCTTGTGTCAACTTGCGGTCGGGAAGATCAAATTACTCTTTTTTTCTATAATATCTCTTTGTGGCGACTTCGGCTCGGAATTTAATAAAATGTATAGTGTTTTTTCCTTTTTTTCTTTTAACGTTATTTTCTATCGGCACTTTACAGAGTCTCGCCAGTTTGGTCCCGCAAAAATTGGCTCTAGGGACGAATTGAGAACACATCAAGTACTCGTAATATGATTTCACTGGACGGGAGATTTTTCTTTCAAAAACACATGTTTCTTACTGTTATCAGGTTAAAGACGATTTCTTGAAAGCTAATGTCTTCTTTTGAAATAAATTTTTCGCTGCAGAAGCTATGTAAATCTACGTTTTATTGTATGCCAAAAGTAATGGAAAATCTGAAGATAATCTGAGGCAAATCGGATTGGGTTTCGAGAATGGTCTTAAGGATAAGTATCTGAGTTGTGTTTGACATTCAATCAAATACCTACTTAACGCAGAATTTTCAGTGCACGTTATATTATAATTAACGACGTAATATTGATTATTTAATTACTTGACTCGTTATTAACAACTAAGATTTGGCGTTAATGTCCTTTTTTGTTGTTTGATTGATTTGCTTTTGCGTTAATGTGTTTAGGCACATCTCGGAGGGGATGACTGTAAAGTGGCTCCCCCATCTAGCGGAGGGATGGCGATCGTAAAAAGGTCGCCCCCAGGCACTTCTCGGGGAGGATTGTAAAGGATCCCCCCAAGCCTCGCGTGCGCTGTGCTGCGCCGTGTGGCACGTGACGACATTTATTTAATTACAATTTAGTACATGTAACAGTTCTAGAAATGTTAGCAGAATACCGTTTTGATTTCGATCAACTTTCGATCCATTTTTGATCTCATCACAGTGTAAGTTCACGTTTTACGTTGCTTGTTAGTTTAGGAGAATACCATTTGTGACATTTATGACACTGAGACTAGATCGGAACTATATTTTGGACATTTTAAATTACGAGAATTGGCCCTCAGAACATAATAATTTAATGTCATGAGAATAATATTAACAATAAATAGTAGTAAATCAATGTCATCATATTAAATATAAAGACCATCATAAAGAAACATGCAATTTTAAATAATTCAAGTTATTTTTACATTACTCTTATGGTATGCAGATTCCTAGTTCTTATTTTTAAACATTAGATAGCTTACCGTTATTTATTGACAACTAATAATTACTTCAAGTCAAATGATTTTTATCCATGTAAACCATTTTTGAGCAACTTGCAACACTACATCAATACATTGTAAATCAATAATATGGCTCGGGTTATTAAATTGAAATAGTTTTTATAGATGGTTGCGCCAGGCAGACACCAGGTAATTTCAGCTTCAGACTAGTGTAAGGCAAGCCATGACAGCGGCGGTAAGACATGTCATGGAGAAATGGCTGGAGATGCGGCATGGTGCCCTCATCATCCGGATGATGCAGGTGCTGTCGGACCATGGGTGTTTCGGAGGATATCTGTGTCACAGACCGAGAAGAAATGCCCGCTTAATATCACTGCAGAGACTGCCCGGAGGACACTCTGCAGCACACGTTAGAGGATTGCCCAGCTTGGCAACGCAGCGCCGAGACCTCATCGCGGCGATCGAAGACCGTGATTTAGTCCATCTTCCGGAGTGAGAGCGCGTAATACCATCACCTTCTTTTGCAAGTAGGTGGTTCAAGCAAAGGAGGTGGCAGAATAGACAGCGGAGGAGGCCATCTCTGATCCCCACCGCACAAAACGCACCGGACTCGGGCACCGATGGAGGACACTGAACGATCTCCGGCCTGCATGGGTTGCGGGCTGGGGCGACAAACTAGGCGCAGTCAGTTGCCCAAATAGATACAGGCCTGAAACGGTGGCGAGCTATGTTCAAGTTTCGACACGTTTGCAGGTAGTTGTACTGGGTCTCGGTGTAATGTAGGCGGAATTAATGTCTGTAAAAGCCCCCACGACACAGGAGAAATCCCAGTGAGGGGCAACGATTAAAAAAAAGGTACGCGAGTATTTCCCGACGACAAAAAAGTCGCCTCAACTTATTTTTACGTATACAGGGTGACCAGTAAATAGCACGAAGTACTTCAGGGGGTGAGAGCTTGGGTCAATACCTACCAAAAAAACACAACATATGTTCAGCAAAATCTTACGGATTTACAGTAGTACAAAATTTTAAGATAAGAAAATTGTACTGTGAAAATTTTAACAAAAATTGTATTTCTTGAAAAAGTTTTTAATAGAATAAAGACTTATCAACGAGTAAAGTAACTAACTATTCACAAATAATTTGAGGTAAAAAAAACTAGAAAAGGAGTTTCATTACGAGATGCTTAAAAATCTGTGTCAAGGTAGAGATTTTTCGATATTTCGTATTTTGTACTACTGTAAATCCGTAAGATTTTGCTGAACATATATTGTGTTTTTTTGGTAGGTGTCGATCTCACCCCCTGCAGTGTGTCGTGCTATTTACTGGATACCCTGTATAAACAAAGTGATTATCTGAAATGGGTGTAGCTGGTTTCCAAGAAGGTCCTTGAAACCTTTTTAGTTAGGGTTGAAGAGGGTAATAGAGCTATCAAATTCTCTCGCAGGGTCATTTACATACACATGGTGTATATTTAAATCCAAATTTACTTTGAACGACGTGATTCCAAGCCTTGTTCTGGACACAAAAAAAAGATAATCTGTGGAGTACATTAGAAGATGTTATAAAAAAAAAGCGAGAGAGAAACCCTGAACAGTGTTGCCAGTATTATCGTACTAGTATAGTGCCGTGTGGTGCCGGCTTAGAATACCACCACCCCATCTCTTCCCGTGGGTGTCGTAAAAGTCGACTAAGGGATTAGGCGGAGGATAGGTAGCAGCGTCCTTCGAGTACATTAACAACTCAACTGCGATCGCCAACCCGCCTGCCAAGCGTGGCGATTATGGCAAAACCCCCCAATGAGCCAACAACACATCCATATCGGTCGTTGTGATGATCTTTGGGGCCTATGTCCAGCAGTGGACTTCATTCGGCCGAAATGATGATGAGTATAGTGCAACTGACTTGACCTGTAACGTGGAAAAAATTTAAACTACGACCGTATATGACGCATTGCCTCATATTATTTCAAGTCCGGTGTGGGACGGTGTCGATCCATTTTTGTACGTAAATCCACATCCGCGGGGACCGTGTATCATCATTTGATGGCACGGTTGGTGCAGTGGCTGATACAGTCTATTCTAATTAACGTTATACTAGATCTTTGGTTTCATCATTTCGGCCATTAGTCGCCTTTGATGACAAGAGTGGTTATATTTTTAATCCGGACACCACACAGATATTGAATGACACAAGTACAGTTCTGAAATACGGTTCAATATCAGGTAAGGGGAAAAGCTACGTTAGAAGCAACTCGTCGATTGTATTGATTTAAAATCAAACGTACAATCATCTTGTCTCGTCGACATAATCTATTCAGAGCTCTAATAGAATAAATCCAATTATTGTCGCTACACTTAAAAACTTATTTAAAAACTAGCTGGGACCCGCGGTTTCACCCGCGTTTAATTTAAAAGAAATTTAGAGTACTTCGACATAGACACTTGACTCATCATCATCATTTCGGTCGAATGAAGTCCACTGCTGGACACAGGCCTCCCCCAAAGATCACCATAACCACCGATATGGGTGTGTTGTGGGCTCATTGGGGGGTTTTGCCATAATCGCCACGCTTGGCAGGCGGGTTGGCGATCGCAGTTGAGTTGTTAATGTACTCGAAGGGCGCTGCTGCCCATCCTCCGGTTAATCCCTTAGTCGACTTCTACGACACCCATGGGAGAAGATGGGGTGGTAGCATTCTGAGCCGGCACCACACGGCAACTTGACTATTTATTCTAAAATATATTGGATTTCAAGGGTTTTATTTTTTTAGGTGGAACCCTAATTATTTTTCTAAAGTAAAAGAAGCCTAAGTTATTCCTTATAACATCAGCTATCTGCCAGTGAAGGTCCCGTCAAAATCGGTTCAGCCGTTTCGCAGATTACCCGGAACAAACAGACAGACAGACGGACAGACAAAAAATTTTTAAATAGTTTTTTTGTTATATGTAATGTACATACTTTCATATGCATTTAGTAAAAATCTGTTATTTTGACATTACAAACAAACACTTCAATTTTATTTATTTGTATGGTTAAAAGAAAAATGATTTTTTTTAGTTAAAATTGGACCGTGTTAAGATTGTAACAGCAGACCAGTTTAATTGGAACCGGGGATACAAATGAAGAGGACTCTTTAAAACCGGTTCGACGAAATGCCGGGGGGTTAACGGGGGTCAAATTGAGATGGTACACTCGTGTAAATTGCAACAGAAGTAATCTGGAAGAGGGTAGTCGGCAAAATGCAATTAGGAAGCATCTAGTGACGCTCTCGCAACGCAAATATATCCTACACTTGGGTTCAGATTAAATCGGAACATTTGAATCTGTCTCCTTTCCTGTGTAATAGTTAGATTATACAAGTTAAGGAAAAACAGGGGAATGACATCTATGGTAGAAGTTAAGCTTCATAAGATAATTATCTAAAGTGGCAGGCTCGTACTTTAACCAGGATCGGGAGAAGGCTATGAGGAGGCCGCTTGTAGACGGAGAAGAGTGCGCCTGCGATAGCAAGTTTTATTTTCATTTTTGTTATTATTTTTTATTGTTGTACATTGTACAGTAAAGAATAAGAACAAAAATGAAAATAAAACAGAAAATATAGATTGTTAAATAAAATAAAACATGATGTAAAAAGTCGAGATTTGCGCAATTAATTCTTGTGCACAAATAAAGAGTATTGTAAATATATTTCAAAATAAAATATATGTCTACTAAGATTTCAATAACGTCTGGAGCGAAGACGAAACTGCGTGCCCTAAACTAAAAGGTATTATGGTAAAAACACATACAAATTACGTTACCGATGATGTCAGATGCCAGTAGACATAAATCTCATACGTACATACACCCAGACCCGAAAATAATATCTGTGGATCATGCAAACATATTTGGGATCAATCTCGCGATACGTATAGCGCATAAAGTCAGTCCGTTAGCCACTGCGGCAACTGTGCTGGCAACTTGACTCTTGAACAAACTACTTCCAGGTTTCGTTTAACCAAATCTATGTTACAAATAAATAAAATTTTAGTGTCTGTTTGTAATGTCAAAGTAACAGCTTTTTACCAAGTTCATTTAAATGTATATACGGTACTTATAACAAAATGACAATTTATTTTTTGGTTGTCTGTCTTTCTGTCTGTTTGTTTCGGCTAATCTCCAAAAAAGGCTGGCCCGATTTTGACGGGAGTTTTACTGACAGATATCGGATGTTATAATGTGGGCTACCTTTATTTTAGAATAGAAAGGATTAGGGTTCCGCGAAACAAATTAAAACCCATGAAATCCAATATATATAGAAATTATATAATAAGCATTTGTAAATAATCCGATTTCATTTAAATTAAACGGTGGGTGAAGCCGCGGGACACAGCTAGTAATCTTATGTATAATTCTTCTGTACGTGTGATGTCACTAAACTCCTCCTAAACGGCTGGAACGGCTGAATGGTGTGTATATTTGAGTGAGTCCCTGGACGGTATAGAGTCACAATTCAACCCAGTAGAGTTTGCATGTATCTGCCTGTGCAAAGCTGGCGTGCAACTAGTTTAGATTATACAAATACGTAAACACCAAGAATTGAATAACCTTTTTTTACCCAACTACATTATCATTATGCTAGCTTACGGTTTTACGGTTCTCAAATTTTAAAGCGTCCAGCACACAAAAAAAATATATTTAAATGACCCGTTTTTACATCTCAAACTGTAAAATGTTGAGTTTGAACCATACCTCTTAACTGCAGTTTCATTTGAACGTTGCTTAATTCTTAAGTGAATTGTGAATAAAACATGCTACAATGTTGGCGGATCGTGGGTCTAAAATGTTAACTTTAAACTGAGGTGTTGCTTTGAGGTTATCAGTAATGAATAAGTATGAGTAACTGATGTGTCGCAATGATTTTTGCATATCACGATGGATTAATCTGAATCATGCCAGTGATTAGGACAATCGTTGTTTACGTTTATTATTGAAGGTTCTAGTCCATATAACTCCTATTGCAATAGACTTTGTCTTAATATTTTCCATCATATACAATAGTCTTACACCTCCAGGCAATCCTATACAGCATTTATATAGTGTAGGCATGGGCAGTCCCAGGTTAGTAAATAAATCAAATATCTCTTCAGTACTGTTACACGTATGTTCCCACGTAAGCTTGATAAAAGACCAGGTCCCTCCTTCCAGAGGATGTTAACTAGTGAACAGACAGAAATCAAGTCAGCCTATCCCAGTCTACTGATAGACGTAGGCCTCTCCCAAGTTGCGGCATAACACTCGGTCCTCATCCTTTCACATCAAGTCCAACGCAGTTATCCCTTTAAGTTAATTACCCCGTCTGGCTAGCGCCTTATGCTGTACTTACCGATTCATGGTCTTGATATTCAAGTGCTCGTCTGCTTAAACAGCTACCGGTTCTTCTATAGACTCCAACGGTCAGCCAACTGCCAGTTTAGCTTGGTGATGGTTTACGCCATGTTGCGGACCCTTAAACTCCAAGCCAAGGTTGCTTCACAGAATATGGCCAGCTTTTACATGTTCTGTGGTTCCAACTATCGTGTCCATAAATCGGCAAGGTAGATTTTGTAGACAGAATGCACTATTTGAAGAATTTCGTTTTCTAGGTTTGCGAGGTAGTGACAATAGCCCCCTGCCATCACAATATGGTGCCTACGGAATTGCGGGCGTGTAGATAGGGGAATCTGCGTGTTCCGGGAACCCCCGGAAAGATAGCAGCATGTGCACTATTTAGTGCACATTAAGGCTTTGGATCCTTTACAATCCCCCGAGATGTGGGAGGGGTGGCCTCTTTATAAAGGGGATTATTGCTTCACAAACTACGCAGATGAAATCCATATAATAGTGTTTTACTATATCTGTAGATCATACAAACAAAGCAGTGATCGAACGAGTAGCCTTTTTTTATTAGTGTCCAGTGGAAATACTACATGAACTTCCTTCGCCCCGGGGAAGGGCGAAAGGGCCTCTTGTCTTCGGTGAAGGGAGGGCTCCATGTCCTCGTAAGATCATACTAGAGCCACCCATTGGTGCCACGCCTTTAGGCAAATCCCCGAGGAGATGACTGTAAAGCGGTAAAGGTGTAAAGCTAGTGGAGGGCAGGCGGCTGTAAAAAGGCCGCCTCCAAGTACTTCTAGTGGTCGAAAGTTTGCCTTCTATACATACCCATATCTTCTATTACATATATCCTTGACTTTTTGGATTCATGTGAAGATCTGAATTTGATTATCACTTGCATTAACGTTGAAGGAAAACATCGTGAGAAAACCTGCCCACTTAAGAGGGTGGCAAAATGTTCTCGATGGTGTGTTTGCCAGCCCACACTAGACCAGCGTAGTGAACTAAATCCTAACCATTTTCACTGTGAGAAAAGACCCGGTAAGTCGAACAGTAATGGGCTGATAAAGTATACAAACAAATATTTGTTTCGTGCAGGGAACAAATCCGAGACGTAGAGCGTAGTAACCTTAGCTATATCCACCTCCGCATAATATCCTCTGTACCTATAGCGTCATTATACCTCAGCTTCATCATCATTTCGGCCGAATGAAGTCCACTGCTCGACACAGGCCTCCCCCAAAGATCACCACAACGACCGATATGGGTATGTTGTGGGCTCATTGGGGGGTTTTGCCATAACCGCCACGCTTGGCAGACGGGTTGGCGATCGCAGTTGTACTGTTAATGTACTCGAAGGACGCTGCTGCCCATCCTCCGACTAATCCCTTAGACGACTTTTACGACACCCACGGGAGGAGATGGGGTGGTGGTATTCTGAGCCGACACCACACGGTTCTACCTCAGCTTAACTTGTATAAAATATCCAGCAACAAAATCAATATCCAAAGCTTTAAAATGCAAAACTGTTCAATAAGGACTTTAATGAAATCACTGTTACATTACCAATTACTTGCGACCGCTGGTGGCGCCCCCTGCTGCTCTGAATAAATTTTAATGCAGATGAACTTAATAAAATGCAGCGCAAACTTTCCTGGTCCGTCGGGTTAATTCCTTAGTACTGGTAGCTGTGTGTTAGACTTTGTAGGGAAACTACATCTTCATTAATTTTACAATTTAGTACAGTCAATTTTGTTGTGATCTTACACAAATGTTTTTTTATATTCAATGTGACATATCGTGTCAGGCTACTTACCTACTCAGAACGAATCCTGAGTAGCAGATGAAGTAGATCATGTGCTTCCTCCGCCCGGGTGATGGGCGGAGAAAGAACTTTTAAAGATTTTTTATCTAATGTTGAATGGGACACTAACTGTGGACTTTCCATGGTTGCTTTACAAAAGTAAAAGTATTTGCCGTTTGGTGCCGGCTCAGAATACCACCACCCCATCTCATCCTGCGGGTGTGGGCAGCGTCCTTCGAGTACATTAACAACTGAAATGCGAACGCCAACCAGTCTGCCAAGCGTGGCGATTATGGCAAAACCCCCCAATGAGCATACAACATACCCGTATCGGTCGTTGTGGTAATCTTTGGGGGAGGCCTTTGTCCAGCTGTGGACTTCATTCGACCGAAGTGATGATCATAAAAGTAAGACTATTATCATAATCCTCTAATAACGGCCGGTTATATCTCGTGTCTCGTAATTTTGGGGAGGGGGAATATACTAATACTCACTACGCTTGGCATGCGGATCGGTGAGCGTAAAAATGCGTTCCACTGAAGAGACGCTGCTACCCACCCCTCTGGTTTAGGTGGTTCTGGTTCTCATCCACGGGATTGTATGCGATGGAAACTATCGATAAGGTCCATTGCAATGGGTGTTATAAGGAATGAAAACCTAAAGTAGTAAAGCGGAAAAACGATGTCTGCCTTTCAACCTCTGAGTTAAATTGTTTGGCGGCTCCGCCACTCATAAGATGGGCCCCCTAAATGGCCACAATATAGGCGACAGGGAATTTCAACTTTCAGTTTTATGACCAAAACTTTTTACGAAAATCCTGGACTTCTGAACTATATTATTTAAATTTGATTGACTAGGCTGTAACGTCCTCTACTATCTGACCATGGCCGGAGCAATTTTGCCATAACATTTGCAAACACAAGGTATTGTACCTTATAATTATTTCACAATATATTCCAGTCCCCAAATTCAGTGTTTTTATCATGTGTATAAGTTGTGAAAGTTTAATAACTTTTACTGACCATGTATGTTGGCGCAGTGGCTGATACAGTCGGCTGCTGCGCTCCGGATCGTGGGTTCGATTCCCGCACGCAACAAATATTTGTATAATCTGCAGGGAGTTGTTTCGGGTCTGGGTGTATTGTATGTGGAATTCATGTCTGTAAAACGCGCCCACAACGCAGAAGAAATCGTTGTGAGGGGCAAGGTTTAAAAAAAAAGTAATCATTAATAATAAACAAATTTCATCGTGCCAGATTGTAAATATTATTATGTACTGAAAGTCAGCTTTGGGGCATTTACTCCTGTAATATATTCGAATTCTCTATAATTTGAAAGGTAAAGCCTGCGCCGCCTTTTAAAGTAATGATCTTAGAATATTCAGGAATATAAAATCTGGAGCTAAAATCCTTAAAACTAATACGAGTTGGGGTGACGTAAAGCCTGGCACATCTATATAACTTGAAGCCGTCGGAAGTAATGCCAGTCGGCTACGTATGACTTGAGTCTTTGCGGCTTTCTCTAAGACATTGGATTATAGAATAAAACGCAGAACTGACAGTATACAAGAGATAATAAGTAATAAGAAGTGGTGTAGAAGAGCAAATCGAAGAAATAATTCTCTTCGGTACCAAATATAAAAATAAATACTTTTATTATGCTTGTGACTTATAAATACATGCACGTAATATATCATATTTAACAGCGATTTTTTTCTGCAGTATACATATTTATATAGTGGCAACCTTTTTTTTTGCACGGACACGACGCACAAAGTTTATAATAAATGAATCTTAATCTTTAGCTATAAACTGGTATTGTTGTTTACCTATCTGTTTTATAATAAATTGTGAAATAAAAAAATTTCTTTATTGGTTTTGCCCTGGATTCTGAGTCCTTTGACCATATACCTAAAAATAATTTTATGTTGCCAGTTTATGGAACATAGGTCGCTTTTGTGAATTTTTAAAATATTGTGTTAAGTTGTTTGTGTCGTTAATGGTGCAAAAATAAATTATTTTTCTTTCTTTCATATAAAACAATTCTAGCATAATTTGGCTTTTTGGTCAAATCTTTACTTATTAACTTAGTTATGTTGATCTAATTCATAGCCACTCATCCCAACTTTTGACAACTTTCGAAATAACGCACTGAGTCCTATCTTTTTTTTAAACTGTCGCAGCATTATGCTGCTCTTTTTGGCTTCGCACGGTTGCTTCAATCTTGTTGACTCTATGAATGTGACTTTTCAATGTTTATATGTATTTTCTAAGTTTATCTAAAACACCACTGAATTCAAGGCGGGCTTTTTTGGGGGCTGTCCTATATTATGTTGTGGTTCAAGCCTTCAATTTACTAAGTACTATTTTTGGTCTATTTTGAATAAACAATATTTTATTCATTTAATTTAGGCGAAAACATGGCTCTGAATGGTCTAAAGTCGCCAACACGCAGTGCACAAGCGTGGTGATTAATACTTCTTCCTTCCCTGTATGAGAAGAGGCATTTGCCTTATCATGAGACATATATACTTATAATGGGAATTAATATTGACGGCACGGTGCAGTGGCTGATACAGTCGGCTGCTGCGCACCGGGTCGTGGGTTAGATTCCCGCACGGAACAAATATTTGTACGATCTGCAGGTAGTTGTTCCGGGCCTGGGTGTATTGTGTGTGGAATTTGTGTCTGTAAACGCACCCATGACACAGGAAAAATCCTAGTGTGGGGCAACGTTAAAAGGAATAAAAATAATAATATATGTTTTGTTATTTTCAGTCTAACCAAATACAGCTGAATATCAGGTTAATTTACGGCATAGTTGGCGCAGCCGCTGATAAAGTCGGCTCCTGCGCTACGGGTCTTGGGTTGGATTCCCGTACGGAACAAATATTTGTATGATCTGCAGGTCGTTGTTTCGGGTCTGGACGTATTGTGTGTGAAATTAGGAGAAATCCTAGTGAGGGGCAAAGTTAAAAAACAATATATATATATATATTCCGACCATTGACCGACTGTAAGACCACTGGTCTGGTCTGTCTGTCGGGCATTTTGCTGCCCGTAGCGAATATCCGTACATATTCATGAGACAACCGTGATCCACGGTTTACTCCCACGGTTTGCGAAGCACTAAAGGGTAAATAAGGGTCATAAATCCACAAATTCAAGAACTGACCCCGATAAACTAATTGAGCCACTAAAATGTAAACTCAGGCAAACTTCTAAAACGTTGCTACTGAAAATTAACCGTCAAATTTCAAATAATTTTGAACTATTCTGTTTTTATGAATCAGTTCAAAGCGGATATTCGTTAAAACGCATTATGAAAAGCCATGGGTAAAAGTTTCTCACTATAGAAAATTACAAGGCAAAATGATTATTCTGCCGTACATTCGGGAGCTCCCAACTATATTTATCGTCCTACCAGGAAAATATTCATATATTGTTCTTTTGAAATATTGCCTTCAGAACTTCTGTTGCTCTAACGTATATGAAAAAAAAATCCAATTACTGTTATTGAACTTAGTTGCAGCTTCAATGTCTTTTAGCTTTTTTTCTGCTTGCTGAACATGAGTACAAGTTTTGTTTTAGGCATCAACTTTCGTATCATTTTGTTGATTGTGGAAAAATAAAGATAATTTTAAATTGCGAAGCCAGACACAATCATTCCTTTCAGTACAGAATAAAATCATCGTATCAGCATTTTATACGTCCAATGCTGAACAAAGGCCTCCCCCGTGGATTTCCACAATTGTGTCGTAATTTTGGGGGGAATATGCTAATACTCACCACGCTTGGCAGGCGGGTTGGTGAGCGCAGAATGATGCTATTCCACAGAAGGGACGCTGCTGCCCATCCTTCTGGGTTAGAGTCCCTTAGTCGCCTTTTACGACATCCACGGGAGGAGATGGAGTGATGCTATATTCTTAATCCGGACACCACACAGAATAAAATACGAGTGTAAAAATAATTTAAGATAATACTAAAACTATAGTTCGGTACCAATGAACACCTCCACAGAATGAAACTGGCACGATGGATACATGGAGATTTTGCAGCAGTGAAAAAGAGTCAATGTTAGACATATTGTGTGACAGCGCCGCTCTTGCTAGGCGTAAGGTGGATCACCTGGGAATAACTTATCCTGTACCAGATGATTACGTACAGTTCGTGCTAACACAATCTTTAGGTACATGCAATTCGATGTGGCAGCTGAAATATAGGGCTAGGTTAAGCACAAATCGCGGGTGCGTAGATTGGGGAATCTGCGTGCCCACACTGAGCGATCCAAGAGAAGATGGTAGCACGCATGAGCTCACGCACTGTCGTGGGACGCTTTGGGGGATCCTTTACAATCCCCTCGAGGGGGTAACTGCTTTACAGTCACCCTCTCAGGGATGTGGCTATAGGCGTGGTACCAGTGGGCGGCTCTAGTGTGATCATACGAGAACCTGGAGCCTCCCTTAGGTGCCGAAGGTGACCGCTCCAGTGGTTTTAGCCGGTAGGAGTCCGGCATACCCCTTCGCCCTTCCCCGGGGCGAAAGAAGTTGATGAAGAATTTCCACTAGGCGCCAATAAAAAAATTTAAGCGCAAAAGATCCACAAGGGTTGAGGTGCGTTTGGCGAGACAGCTGAACCCGACATATAGCCGACAATAGATTAAATTATAGTTGTATCAAGGAGACCTAGAAATTTCGTGGATTGTGAGATGTAGGCCTAAACAGCATTAATATGATTAACTATAAAGTCGGTATGATCGAGGCAAGGTTTCAGACTCTTGAACATAGACGCAAAGTTCCAAGCTTATCAGTTCTTTATCGGATACATTTCAGTGCACTCACTGAAATGTATCCGATGTGCGTTGAAATTGCACGACTTAATTTCCCTCAAGCCTATTCCATCATAGGACAGACAGACGTACGCGTGCAAAGGGGTTTTCTTTCACTTTTTTTCATGAGTACTGCTAAAAAGTGGAACTCCTTCCGGATATTTACAACCTGGGAGTAGGCAAGTCACGAGTGAATAATACTTCTAACCAAGCGGGCTCTATCGTCGACTGCATTGTCGGTTACCGTCAGATGGTAGTCTAACGCAAGCATATTAAATATGTCTTGTTGTGGTCATCCTGTATGAATGTAGCCCGGCAAATACTCAACCTTAAGGGATATGTCCACATGATTGTAATTTAGTACAGCTCAGCCTTACCCTTTGGGATTTACAGACGTGGTGGTTATGCAATTATATAGGGTGTCCAGTAAATAGCACGACATACTGCAGAGGGTGAGAGCTTGGGTCAATACCTACCAAAAAACACAATATATGTTCAGCAAAATCTTACGGATTTTTTTTTTCACCACTGTAGGTTAAGCGATAAGAAAATTGTACTGTGAAAATTTAAAAAAAATTGTATTTCTTGAAAACATTTCAGTTTTTAATAGAATAAAGACTTATCAATGAGTAAAGTAACTATGCACAAATAAATTGAGGTAAAAAAAAAACTAGAAAAGGAATTTTTCATTACGAGATGCTTAAAAATCTGTGTCAAGGTAGAGATATTTCGATATTTCGGAAAATTTTGTACTACTGTAAATCCGTAACATTTTACTGAACATATATTGTGTTTTTTTTTGGTAGGTATTGACCCAAGCTCTCACCCCCTGCAGTATGTCGTGCTATTTACTGGACACCCTGTATATTAGTTTTAAGATCTACCGTAAGTCGTATCTGAGAAATATCCAACCAGCTGATCTTTGACCCAAAACTTGATCCACATTAAAGTGTAGGACAGAATTATTTCATTAGCGACACATGCCGCGAATGATATTCAAAAAGAGATTTAACTATAATAGCGAAACTCTCGCCGACTTACACGCAGATTACGAATTGTGCGCGTGTGTTGTGGTGAGACATGCATATTCATGCGTCAATGTAATTCGCGTTGTCGCAATTCCTCATTAATATTCTGATTAGTTTGGATTCAGAATATCTGACGTACTATTATGATTAAGTTCGAGACAGGTGCAGGACAGGAGTCATTGTATTATTTATGTATGTTTCCTTGCTTCCTGAATGTAGAATGACGAGAGTATTTACAGCACAAGAACAAGGAATAAAGGCTGCTTGACTTCTGTGCATACATTTACTGTCAGTTTCACAAACATAGTGTTATCACAATATTTGAGTGATATCAATGTGTAGGAAACCTACATTATATATTGTTTTTAGTAATGGTTTTACTGGCAACACTGTCCAATTATGTAACATAGAAATAAAGCTGTCCTTCCGTGTTCTCTCTAAAGTATTGTAGATGTGCCATTTTTTGTATTTAAATTACTTTAGTTCGATAAAGGTGTCTATAAACTGTCCGTACAAACCACAACCACTTTTATTACGAACCACAAATACACAGTCCACGCTCAAACATTGTGGTCCTTCGTACATTAACAAAAAGCAGATAATCAAAAAATCTCTATATCGAGGCTATTCGGTAAGATCCATTACAGCTCCCCTTGGGTACGATTTTACAGACACCTCCTCCAACTTCCAGATGTGCCTATAGGCGTGGTACCAGTTGACGGCTCTAGTGTGGTCGTATAAGGAACCAGAGCCCCCGAAGATGACCGCTCCAGTGGTTTTAGCCGTTAGGAGTCGGGGGAGAAATTTCATGATGAATTTCCACTAGGTTCATGATGAGTTTCACAATAGGTAAGAAAAACTACCTTCTAATGGTTATGTAAACACGAAGAATCGCTTCAGCCAGTAAATCATAATATTTACACTTTATTGTATACCATATTACAAAAACAAGGAAAAGAAAAAAAGAACTATAGTCAATGTACAATGGGCGGTCTTATCGCATACAGCGATCTCTTCCAGACAACCTTTGGATGGATTTGGGAAATAAAAAATAGATAACGAGCAGTCTAGGTGTACATGTACAAAGTAGGGCATATTTTTAATTATACATATTTATAATATTGTTCTTTGATTGCTAAGATCACGAGTAATGAGTACATACACATCCCCTTTACCTAAATTATGCTAAGGTAAATGTACCAATTTAATAAATAACAAGAAATTGATGTTACCTTCGGAGAAAAAATGATTTATTTACAAGGTTTCCCTCAAAAGCAGCGTTCTGCAGAAACAAGAAATTTCCTCAAACGAAGTAATGCTGACGGAGCTAGAGTAGGGAATTTCTTTGACTGCAATTTCAGCGTGTTTCACATTGAGGAGTTACTTGTTTCTGAAAGCATTAACAGTGCAGTATTAAATTACGTTCCCGGATTAGAAGGATTATACCCTGGGCGGACATAATATGAGATATTCAATTGTATTATTCGAGTAAAATCTAGTGTTAGTTTTAATTTGTGCATAAATTATAATTTGATTTGATTACTGATGACTAAACTTATCCCATATAAAATTTAATACAGTCGGCTGCTGCGCTTCGGATCGCCGGTTCGATTCTCGCACGGAACGAATATTTTTATGTTCTGCAGGTAGTTGTTCCGGGTCTGGGGATATTGTGTGTGGAATTTAAGTCTGTAAGCGCACCCACGACACAGGAGAAAACCAAGTGTAGGGCAACGTTTAAAAAAAACTATCAATAATCTATATAAAAGGTCTTATTTTAATAATCCACGATATTTTGCATGGTGCCTCAGTAAATGCTTAAGATGATGTACCGAACACAAAAAAGTCTCACGGTAAAAATCCATTTCTTTTGTTTTGTGTGATGGCGCTACCGTGCGCTGTCTGTTTTGTTTAACGTTACAGACTATCTATATCAGTCAACCAGCCCCGTCCGCCATTGTCTTACTAGATGCATGTGAATATTATCACAACTAAGAGAACTAGGATGTAATGAAATAAATGATTTATTAAAATAATTTTTTAAACAGCAAATTTACAAGTTTTTTTTTATACCTACATTATCTTCATCGTTCACTATAGCGCCATGCAAAATATCGTGGACTATTAAATTAAGACCTTGTATATCTATAAATCACCTATATTATTTTTCAGAGGAGTACATACCTTATTTTTGTTATTTTTTATTGGTGCCCAGTGGAAATTCTTCATGAACTTCCTTCACCCCGGGGAAGGGGGGAAGGGGTATGCCGGACTCCTACCGGCTAAAACCACTGGAGCGGTCATCTTCGGCACCTAAGGGAGGCTCCAGGTCCTCGTATGATCACACTAGAGCCACCCACTGGTGCCACGCCTATAGGCACATCTCGGAGAGGGTAAAGCGATCTGAGCGAAGAAGACCCCCGGGTGGATTCTAAAGGATCCCCCAAAGCGTCCCACGGCAGCGCGTGACCACATGCGTGCTACCGTCTTCTCTTGGGTCGCTCGGTGTGTGCACGCAGATTCCCCAATCTACGCACCCGCGAACCCAGAGGTAACCCGCCTTATAGTAACGGCAGGGATTTCAGGCGTATGGGATTAGTCGCCAGGGCGGTTGTTACTCCGGCGCCGTCTCCTCCTTCTTCGAGCGGGATCGGCCCTCTCCCGATCCCACTCTGCGGTCTCCTTCTGGAGCATGACGCTCTCACAGAAGGAGACCACTGCATTCCAATTTTCATGCTCTGCCAACATAGCAGACACTACTGCTGGCAGAGAGAGATCTTGCCCGATCCGATCGACCAGGATCCGCCGCTCGGCGGCCCACGCGGGGCACGCCTCGAGCGTGTGCTGTGCGGTGTCCTGATCGCTATCACAATGGTGGCATTGTGCCGTGGCCTCACGTCCTATCCTGTTCAGGTACGCACCGAAACAATCGTGCCCGGTGAGCACCTGCGTCAGGTGGTAGGTGACGCGCGCGCTCCTTCTGAGCCAGGCTTCAAAGAGCGGCAGGACGGCCTCCACGACGCGCTTGGTCGCAAACTGCATCCGCAGGCGGTGACGCCACTTGCCAAGTGCGCGCCGCCGAGCTAGCCACCTCAGCCTGAGAGAAGTGCATACCTATCTAAATATTATTCGAATCATTTGATATTGCGCTCAGTAAACCACCTCGTCATCTCTTTTAATTATGTTAAGGCCTCGTCGTTCTGGATTTACGTGAGGCAATTGCCATTGTAGAATCAAACAAAGATGCCAGATGATAATTCAATGTGGTGAGGCTCAGGTAACTTGAGTTTTCATTGTAGTGTGCGTACAGGGGGCACTTATATACAAGAAAACTTCATGTTAATGTTCCGGACGCGAATTGGGTCTGTTACCTTTTTGGCTTACTTGCTTGATACTGATCTTATATAAAAAAAATACGGGTTGCACTCCGGGAGTGCCGACAGAAGTGAAAATTTTATAGCAATAAATGTTTTATTTTTTATTTATCTAGACGCGTTCGCGGTCTGCTATATGTACATGCATATATGCACACACTATAGCTGCGTCTCGTAACGGTGTAGCGAGTCCAGATATTTTATCGCATCTAAAAATATGCGTACTGCGCTAAAATAAGATTTCACTTCAAAAATATATTAAATCAGTTGTGTTTAAGTCTCGACAAATCGAAATGATAGATTCCTGCCTACTCAGAAACCCTCACACGCCCACAGAAGGTCATACGCACTCAACACAATGGGTGGGACATAATTAACTTAATGAAGACCAGAGCTGCTGAAGAGCCGCGGAACAAAGGACCGGGACAAAGATGATTCCCTAACAATTTATGCGGATAATAGCAAGAGGTTGTTGGCCATTTGTGAGTACAGAACACAACGGCTTTTGTGTTCCAACGGTTTTTTGTGAGGGTCGGATTAATTGTTAGGCCGGCCTTGGGACCTGTATGTTGAATGTAGAATTTCGGATGAAAGGCCCTATACTTGATTGTTTGTAGAGATTTGATATGGGATAGAGCGGGAGACATGAATTGGCAAGTTTGTTTTAGACATGTATTAAGATGATGTATTTCTAATTTGCTAGTTTAATAGTAAAGCTAAAGTGTATATTTCGCTATATATTGTGCACACTCAAATCAAAAACTTTACTGTATAATTAATAAAAACTTTAATATACAATGAAGTCTATCTATCTGTCCGTGTGGTGTCCGCATTAAGAATATAGCACCACTCCATCTCCTCACATGGATATCGTAAAAGGTGACCAAGGGACTATAACCCAGAAGGATGGTCAGCAGGGTCCCTTCCCTGGAACAGTAGCTTTACTGCACCAACCCGCCTGCCAAGCGTGGTGAATACTGGCAAATTCCACCCAAAATGATGACACAATTGTCGAAATCTATGGAGGAAGCGTTTGGTCAGCAGTGGACGTCCTTCAGCTGAACATCAGATGATGATGATGATGATGATGATAGTATCATGCACAGTGCTAAGAATATTTTTGAATATATAAGAGTTGGCTTGTTTTTCTTTGTACACATTGTGACGTACACCACATCTGTACAAATCTAGTACTGTCCACCAAGTACTGGTTAGTGCTTTCCTGTCCCAGCGGCCCATCACCGCCTCGGGTCACCATCACGACCTCTGGTCTCCATCACAACCTCGGGTCACGTTCTTCGTGTCCATCACTGGCACGCGATGATAATCACCACTGCCAACCTCGGGGATTGAGCAAGGAGAGTAGAGCTGCGCCTACCGACCTTCGGTAGTGGTAACTTTAATAGTGACGGGCATACAACCACACCTTTTCTCTTGTTTTATTTTTATTTTATAATTATTTGCTATAGATTGGGTTTAATTCCTTTTAACCCCTTTTAAAGTAACGACATTATGTTTAGCATATTTGGCTTCCTCTGTGTCACTTCAATTGCACCAGTTCATAACCAAGAGCCAACTCGCTACTTAAACTTGCAACAAATGTGCCATAACATTTCTATTTAAAATGTTCACCTGTTTCAGAATACTACAAAAACTTAGTAACCGAATCAATTAGGGGTCTGGGTACAATCCCAGTTAATTATTCAGAAACACTACTTGCATATTAATATGAATATTTACTTCGTAGATAACAGATTACATTGGTAGATTGATTAAGATTTTTGATTGATTATTTACTTTGATTTGATACTGTATGTGCGAGTACCATGTGGGTTATTAATTCATTTTGTTTATTTCTTGTCTAGCAGATTAGGTATGTCATGCTCACTAAAATGTCTTGCTGGCGGTGGCGTTGTTTATCGGGTCGTTCGGTTCCCTACAATATGGTTGAGCTAAGCGATGCTGATGCATGCGTCATGCTCGTGAACGGGTGCCGTCTGTTGGGACTGGTTAGCTTAATACTGCCATGGAATTTAATCATAAGCTTATAAAATATTAAAATCTGGCTTGTTTAGTGTTAGACTTAAGTAATTTAGACTCTTTTCTCCTACATTGTCCTCATTTAACCTTCATTTCAAGAACAATGTATTCAAATATTGTAACAAAACTGTTTTGATTTTAAAAGAGTAACCATGGAGTTTCTCCCCCGTTCTTCTCCGTACGAAACCTACATCTTGGAACGCGGCAACTAAAGTCTGACTATTCAGTGCCTGAGTGCCAGAGTAATTAGTTTTTATACAAATAAAAATATTTTTAACTTTACTTTAATTAAATATAATGATCTGTGGAGTTGTTACGGTTCTGCTGGGACGTAAATGAATAGCAGACTATAGGTTTAAAAATAAGGCTCATTTTTATTTATTTTAAGGGAAAACAAACAGTGGTATATTAAGTCTTATACAATGGTTTTAAAACTAGACTAAATAAATATACTACCCACTACATTTTCACATATTACTTTACAGAATTTAAGTTGTTAGCAGAAGTTAACTGTTGTCACAGCAACTTTATGGAGCAAAATGAAAGGTAAATATAAACAAAAGTTTGCAACTAAAAGAAAAAAGAAAATAACAAGAATGTGTGATGTATCGTACAAGTATCAAGGAACATGGAATTTTAATTACATTATTTTTAAATTTATTTTTGTGTACGTCAATTGCACAAATTTGCTTGTTGTATGTGTCAACTAAGCGGTGTAGCGGTGAGCGAACGCTGGTAGCAAAGAGGCGACTGGTGCGCACCTTCCGTTAATGATCTATTCGAGGAACTGCAGGATAAAGAAGGCTGACGTCCTTTTACAGTCACACAAAGTTGTATTATGAGTGTCGTCCAGAGTGCCGTAAGTATTTAACACTCACTGGTCCCCGAACCCGCGTAGATAGGCTAATTCGATTCCCAATTTGGTCCTTATGCCTGAATGTTTTTATTACGTGACCCTTTCATCATCATTTCGGCCGAATGAAGTCCACTGCTGGACACAGGGCTCACCCAAATATCACCACGATGGCCGATATGGGTGTGTTGTGGGCTCATTGGGGGGTTTTGCCGTAATCGCCACGCTTGACATCGGGTTGGCGATCGCAGTTGAGTGGTTAATTTACTCCAAAGACGCTGCTGCCCATCCTCCAGTTAATCCCTTGGTCGACTTTTACGACACCCACGGAAAGAGGTGTGGTGGTGGTATTCTGAGCCGGCACCACACGGCACCCTTTATTTACGCGTAGATATCCACTGCAAAGAAAAACTCGGACCGACTTCGCGGGGACCTTGTTCCAATACGTAGAGTCCCTTTAGAGCATTTTAATCTTAAATTGAATGGGACACTAATCAGAGACTCTCCATGACTGCACTATAAAATGCAGTCATAGATTGTATCCGGTGATGTGGGACTTTTGTATGAGATGGAAACTATAACGATAAGGTTTATTGCACTTGGTATTATGTAGATATTTTTTTTTTAAAACGTTGCCCCATACTGTGATTTCTTCTGTGTCGTGGGTGCGTTTACAGACACAAATCCCACACACAATACACCCAGACCCGGAACAACTACCTGCAGATCGAACCCACGACCAGACCACGGCAGCCGACTGTATCAGCCACTGCACCAACCGTGCCGTCATCATTACATATAATGAAAACTTAAAGCAAAACGGGAACAACGGCGTCTGTATTTCAACTTTAAGTCTAATTTTTCAGCAACCACCAGACCGGTATTGACAAATTGTGGAAATGTATGAAAAAGGCCTTTGTTAAGCAGTATCTGTCCTTTAGCTGATATGATGATGATGATGCCTTTGTATGAAGGTGAGTGAATTTAAAATTTCTGAGTTCAGCCAATTTCCCGTTGCAAGAAAAAATGATCACACAAACACCAATTATTAATCGATGCAATGTGGTTGTGGTGAACGAGTGCCATCATGTGAGACTAGGCAGTCCTTACTACCATGTAATCTTATTTGATGGCACATTATTATTATTATTACATGTACTTCATCCATCTCACACTGGCAGTTCATAAACTCTCACATAAATTAATTCAAAATTAATTGCAACAATGCAACATTATATTAAAACAATTTAAATGGATTACATCAGGTATATTATAGATTTGTTTTATTTTGTATTTTTTTCTGACGTTTTGTACACTTTGCAGCATTCGTGGTCGCAGGATGGCTGATGTGATGACCACGAATGCTGCAAAGTTTTCGAAACGTCAGGAATAATAAAAATCTATAATACACGCAATGTAATCCGTTTAAATTGGTTTCATTATAAATGAGTCATAATCGCGAAAAATTAAGACATTAACAATATAACATTTTTCAATTATTTTAAAAGAGTGTCTATGGAGTTTCTTGCCGGTTGACCACCAGCCACCTCGGCTGTACAGACACGGAGTGTAAGTGTACTTGGGTGATTAGAGGTGCGGCACTGATTCCACCACCACGTGTCTCGAATACTCGAAGCGGGTTTCTTCGTTATTACGCCGTTTGACACTGTAACCACCGAGTTATATAGCTCTTGCGGCCAGCCTTCGAAGTACGGAAATCCAGATGTGAGAGTCCTGCGGGCACTCATGTGATTTCAGTCCAACCACCAATAAAGTTTTTAAGTTTCCAGACAGTCCGAGACAAGTATTGGTAGGACAATTAATGCAGGCTATTTACTAAATAGGTTCTTCGCTTGGGCTTAAACTTTAACAAGTATAATTCTCGCAGTAATTTCAATTTTCTCGCTTAATTGGATTACAATTTTCCAGACTTTAGCACATCATTGTTTTATTTTATCATATCAGTTAGAATATAGAAAGAAAGAAAGGAAAGAAAAGTGATTTATTACCACAGCAAAACGCGCATCGGTCGCACAATTACACTAAGCTTGCAATAAAAAACCACATAACAGAAAGATTGATCGTAGAATAGACATCAAAAATAAGATACAAAAGAAAACAACCTTAAAAAAATGCATTTTGCTGATGCACGTCATATAAGAGGCAAAGAGGTCACCACTCGGCATAATACTGTGTTGTAACATTAACCGCAATACAGAGCTGTTCTTCAGTGCTAACCCTATGTTCCGTTTTTGACCAACCTTTTTTAAGAAAATATTTGCTGGCGGCTTGTGAACCTTAAAATGTTCAAAGTAAAGTATTTGTGGGTGGAAATCGTTCGTTCCTACTATCTTCAAGAAGGCAATTGAACACCACCTACCTTGTCTTAACTCCCGGGTCAGCAGGAGAGCTTCAGCGTGCACGGCACTTCACAGATAGTCTAAATGTACTCTGGGTTCAAAGGTCTTGAAGATTGCACACCACGGTAATGAGTCCACAAACACTACAGATGCTAAAACGTTTAGCTTGGAACACGATCACAACAAGAGAGGAAGAAACGTTCATCCAGCTCAGGGCTTCAAATCGTACTGCACGTCACGGATATATATCGCCGCGACGTAGGTCGTGAGCAGGTTCAGTGATGATTTACCAACTACCCTCAATTCGACAATAAGAATCGAACACCCTATGTGAGGGATGTAGGCAAAACATACTTTATCAAGCACTATGTAAGCTTCAGCTTCAGCCACATTAGCTTCTTGTCTTTAGTTTTAGGCATTCATGTGGCCTACCAAAATATCCTGTAAATTATGGAGTAGTAGTAGTAGGGTCATTGGCTTTCTAACAATTTCAACCTTTCCATTAGTTTTGGTTCTTCTTCTGGAGTAACCATAAATGAAATAGCAGTGCCGTCCAGATAAAGAAAACTAAAATTGTGACAAGTAAACTTACCTTCAAAAGAATTTCTTAGATAAATAAAATAATTTATAATTTAACATAGTAATGTCTTAGTAACAGTTAACATAGTAGTGTTCGAAACGTCAGGAAAAACAAAACTCTAAAATGTACGCGATAGAATCTTATTATAATGTTAGAATCTTATTGTAATTTAACATATATGGCAATAAGCCATCGAATATTTACTATATTGAATCATAAATATCTACGATTTTCATGATTCAATATAGTAATTTTTTTGCGTGAATCAACGCTCGCATTCAGAATTTGAAATCCCGCTCACAGCGGCAATTATTCAAGTCACACCACTTAGCCTTCTTCAAATACAAGTCGTTTGAGCTAACAATACGCGCGTGACCCAGAATGCATCGTCGACATCCCATCAATCAATCCTGACCTTAGTCTGCCCTATCTATGACGAACTGTAAGTATTCTTAGCAATAGGGACTTTTGGAGCAATAATATTCTTACGGAGGTTTACAGACAGTATTTATTTTAAAATGAATGTATCTAGTTAAGTTGTATGTTGTCCTCTGGACCCTCAGCGACCTCACCGGAGTACCCGACGATTGCGGGATTCGATGAATTAAATGATTTACAACTTTGAAGACTTCAAGATTTATAATTAATAAAAGAAACATAAAATACAAAATTACAGCGTAGCGTATTATTAGCTAGGGTACTATACGATATTGACGACGAACTAGGAATGATCCTCTGTTTTTTTTTGTTGGGCTGCTCGCATACATTTCTGGGAAATGTGGTTGCTTAACCAGTCATTTCTGGCGAAGCCAAAAGAGGCCTCCAGCCAGGCTTAAAATTAATATTAAAAACTAAGCAACTTTCGCTAAGGGCGCCCCCTGCGGGACACGGACCTCGGCTTAGGGCATTGCTGGGGACAACAAGTTATTGTTTTGGGGACAGCTGGATCGGTATTATTTATAATGTATTAGGGGACATTTAAAACTATAGGCTCGGCACGGGCCGGCGCGAGCAAGAGACGGGAGCGGATCCTCCTTATGAGAGAATGGGTTTTTTATACTACTTCAAGTGTTACAAACAAGTAGGGGTAATTTTCCACAGATACGCACAACATCATAAAACACTCGTAAAATACTGTCAGCCATAACTAATTGGATTATCTTATTTGCTTAAACAATGGTGTGACCATGACCAATTGGGTGAGATATAATATGTACACCCTGTTCGAATATTTTAAATTATTATTTATTACTTTATTTTTGCCTTTCGGGATTCATAGGTGTGCCACACTATCTATTGTTGGTCAGTCAATCATTTTAGTTCTAACAATTTTACCATTATCTTAATTTTATATTATTAAAGCATACATGGGCACAAAGACCAAAAACATTGCCCTACATAAATAATGGCCTTTGTTTCCAAATATGATTTATTTTCGTATATTGTTACTTTAAGCACTTTCCCAATCACTACAACTCCTGTAAGCAAGGATCTACAATGGCAACCACCGAAAAGAATACCGATCAGTGAAGGTCGGTGTTTCCCAGAGAAATTAAGAACTGTCTTCGAACCCGCAACGAAATTAATCAGAAAAGAACATAGAGGAGTAAGAAAGAATATACGCTCCATGTGGGTGGCAAGTATCCGGCCGTTTTGAAAATATATGGGATGGTTGTGGAATTAATCTGAAAAAAAATACGTTGGCAGTACATGCCTGGATTTGAATCCAGAACCCAGTTCGTGAGCCTTCAGGCCACCACGTCATGACGTGATGTATTATTGCCTTCATCACATCTGGGAACCGGATTTTCAAAGAAGTTTTATGAGATCAAAAAGAGATGCTGCTGCCGTTTATAAAACCCTCGAGAAGAAATGGTATTTCTACCAAATGTGGCTCCTAAAACATTACTTGTACTGTTTCTAACTACAGGAGTCTGGTAGGAACCACCGCAGCGCTAGATTTTCACCGCCAAGCAGTAGTGTTTAAACTATAGACTAAATTAAATACTCCAGTTTGAAGGGTACTGTCGCTAGTTAAACTACTGGGCATATAAGACTAAATAACTGATGTCTCGACATGAGGAGTGCAGTGTGGTGCCACGCAGGACTAGTCCAGGGCAGGCATGGCGCTTACCACCAGGAGAATGATTTGCTGGTCTCCTCACTGAGTAGTATAAAAAACATAAATCATAGTTCAGGCGACATGATGTCGCAGTTAACGTGCTTAGTTGGAAAGTTAATTTGAAATGCGGTTGGTGCAGTGGCTAATACAGTCGGCTGCTGCGCTCCGGGTCGTGGGTTCGATTCCCGCACGGAACAAATATTTGTACGATCTGCAGGTAGTTGTTCCGGGTCTGGGTGTATTGTGTGTAGAATGTATGTCTGTAAACGCACTCACGACACGAGAAATCCTAGTGTGGGGCAAAGTATAAAAAAATATATATCTTTCTTTATTATTTTGAACCCGTAGAATAGGTCGTGGCCTGTTCTGACCTGACCCAGTTTTGTCTTAAGATTGCTCGAAATCTTTTTATAGCAGCAAAAGTAAGCCAATTATAATTCTTCCTTACCTGGATATGAAGACCTCCATACCTACACAAAATAAATAACACAACAGAAAAGGCGATATTCTGAAATAACATAATTATCCGTGTGGTGTCCGGATTAAGAATATAGCACCACTCCATCTCTTCCCGTTGATGTCGTAAAAGGCGACTAAGGGACTCTCAAACAGAGGGATGGGCAGCAACGTCCCTCTTATGGAACTTATTGCGCTCACCAACTCTGCTGCATGGTGAGTACTGGCCAATTTCTCCCAAAGTGAATGATGATGTTAATCTATGGGGGAGGCTTTTGTTCTGCAGTGGACATCCTTTGGCTGATATGATGATCATCATTATCTTCTCAGACGTAAGACGTCCATTGCTAGACACAGACGAGAAGTGCCTGGGGGGCGACCTTTTTACAGCCACCTGCCCTCCACTGAAGGGGGTGACCGCTTTACAGTCATCCCCTCCGAGATGTGCTTAAAGGCGTGGCACCAATGGGTGGCTCTAGTGTGATCTTACGAGGACCTGGGGCTCCCCTTCGGTTCCGGAGATGACCGCTCCTGTGGTTTTAGCCGGTAGGAGTCCGGTCGCATACCGCTTTACCCTTCCCCGGGGCGAAGGAAGTTCATGTAGAATTTCCACTGGACACCAAAAAAAAAATGGAGTTATAAATATACTCGAAGGAAGCTGCTGCCCATTCTCTGGTTAGTTACATAGTTGCCTTTTAGGACACCCACGGGATGAAATAAAGAGGTGCTTGTCTTAGCCGGTACCATACGGTTAAAATTATTAACACGCGATTACATTTTGACAGTTCGATTTTCCGATGGTACATTTCAGTTCACTTCATACAAATATATTTTTAAAATGCAGGAACGTTCGGGGAACTTGCCTGTCAAATTATTATCTTTTAAACTAGGGTCAGCTTACGGACAGAAATGTTTTAATAAACAAAGGTGTTGTAAACCGGTTAAGTATAATATGGGGGAACCCGGCCTTGAAGTAGTGATGTGATACTTTGTGGTACCTATATTATTTATCGTTGTTGGCTAATTGGGTTGAGGATTGTGTCAAGCAATAAATGATGATTATTTTACTACTACTATTACTGATATATTTGCCGAGTGGTGCCGGCTCAGAATGCCACCACCCCTTCTCCTCCCATGGGTGTCGTAAAAGTCGACTAAGGGATTAGTCGGAGGATGGGCAGCAGTGTCCTTCGAGTACATTAACAACTCAACTGCGATCGCCAACCCGCCTGCCAAGCGTGGCGATTATGGCAAAACCCCCCAATGAGCTCAAAACACATCCATATCGGTGGTTGTGATGATCTTTGGGGGAGGCCTGTGTCCAACAGTGGACTTCATTAGGCCGAAATGATGATGATTACTGATATACTGATATTTTACATTTTACAATTCTCGCCTACTATTAGTCTAAAATCCAAGATATTTATGATAAAGAAAACTTGTTAACATTCGATTCATCATATCAGCCACAGGACGTCCACTGCTGAACAAAGGCCTCCCCCTTAGATTTCCACAACGAGCGGTCACATGCCGCTCTCATCCAACGACTCCCAGCGACCTTCACCAGGTCGTCTGTCCACCTCGTTGGAGGTCATCCCACGCTGCGTTTTTCGGTGCGCGGTCTCCATTCAAGAACCTTTGTGACCCAACGGCCATCAGAAAACATTCGATTAACTTCAGTAAATTACATTACTAAAAAAAAAAATGTAGACACAATTCTGCAAGGTCAGATAAAAAAGAAGTCATTCATTCACCAAACAAACTAGCTGCTGAAATGTATCGACAGGCGCTTAATTATACACGTAACCACGGTTCATCGATAAAATCAATCTATCGGCTCTTTTGCATCACTAGTCCAGTTAAATTTCACAACAAGTTGAGTACAAATTTTGGCAAAAGAAAGAGGCAGTGAAAACATTTTTATATAATTAAGGGTTCCCTTAGCCCTTTATTAAGGAAAGTAACAAGCATTAATTTGTAATTAGGCGGTAGGGTAACGAGATTGAAGTACTTGGGTCGTGGCCAACGACCTGCCGGATGGCCAGAGGCGATTTTATGCTTTTTGGTATAAACAGATGTAATCATGATCATTATATCACATGCTTTTAGTTTATATAAGGCCCTACATTATTAATAGAAAATATTTTAGGAGGTAAATCTAGAGGTGGCAATGACGCGTTTTAGCAAAAACATATTGCTTTATATAATGTCAAAATAATAGCTTTTTACTAAATGCATATGAAAGTATATACGGCACTTATAACAAAAAATTAGCTTTTAATATTTTTGTCTGTCTGTCTTTCTTTCTGTATGTTTGTTCCAGCTAATCTCCGATACGGCTGGATCGATTTTGACGGCACTTTCACTGGTGGATAGCTGATGTTATACGGAGTAACTTAGGCTACTTGAATTTTTAGAAAAATAGGATTCCACGTCGAAAAAATTATACCCATGAAATCCAATACATATATAAATATATTGGGTATATCCAATATATATGTATATATATCTTTATATTAAACGGCGGGTGAAACCGAGGGTCACAGCTAGTAGTAAATAAATAAATTATAAAATGATTTTAAGAGTAATAGATTCGAGGCTGTTAAGGACTACGTGCAGTTGGGTCATCCGATGTGAAGCAATCACCACTGCCTATTAACATATACAACACCAGAGTAGTGGCTGATGTATTGCCGACCTTTAAGGTAGAAATAGTAGCCTAGTCTAGGCATCAGTCTCCCACAATATAATTATGTACTAATGTCAGAACTTCATTTTTAATATTCTGGAGATGTTATTTTTAAAAAGAAACATTTCCCTCGAAAACCCGATATGGTATATCTGCCATCTTTTTGGAGTTGGAATTCAGGTGTTCGTAACTCACCTTACAAAACGCAGCAATATTGCTACTTCGACGGCTTTCTGTGACGAAATAGAAGTCCTATTTTTTGTAAGATATTTGATATCGCCTAGTATTTTTCGTTGGATTGAGGCGTAAAAGGAGATAATAATTTCGGCAAAAAAGTATCTACGAAAGCACTAAATAGATAAAACGAAAAGTCCAGAATGAAATGATCTCAAAATCTGTAAATCATCGCGGACTTTCTCCTTAATAACTCCACTCAAAGAATTACCAAGCCGTCTTCGTCCCTCTTCAACTAAGACCTTCTAAATACCGCAAAGACAGAAATACCTAAACCGTAAAAGGAAGCGTTAAGAGCATTCGCCTATACATTAAATGGAAATGTATTTATTTTTTATGTAAACTCAAAATTAAGAGCTATTTTCGTCAATAGATTTAACTTGTTTCGAGGCTCATCTTTAAATTGTATACTTTCGCTCTTACCAAATAACGCTCAAAATTATTTTCTTTGCTGATTATTTGAATCTAATTCTTCTCACATACGATCATCAGAGACGCCACAACCAACAAAATCCGCAATGTAATTGCCCAAATACTGTATCTTCGTCTACAGATACACTCAAACATTCACAGTAAAGGCCAGTGCCCTTAAAGGCAGCGAAGATAAACATCTAAGAAAAGGTCGCTTTCGTAAAATTTCTTTTGCCATTCCGGGACCTTTTTTGTGAATAGACCAGATTCTTTCATTTCGTCGGCGTTCTGCTGTAGATAATATTGATAAAGGCACGATTGAAAGTTTCGGGACACTATGACGCCACTTACGTAACGATTTCAAGAATGCTCCTGCATTAGAAACGAGAATACCGTGCAGTAACTATGAATAGAACGTCCATTTGTGGCGAGGTACGGTTGTGATTTGTAAGTGCTCTTTGAATTTACTTGTTGTTGAATAAATACTGATATTTCACTGTGGGTACGAGTAAATCTTTTGGTTTGTTAAACTTCATTTTACACGAGGAAAATGATGTAATAATACTTAAGATCTGATAGTGCTGTAAAATAACACGAACACGATCAAAATATGATAACGCCAGCCCGTAATAATTATTCTAGTGGCTTCCCCCATAGATTTTCTACCCGCATCTAATGACTACGAGCAACCTTCACCAGGTTGTCTGCCCATCTCGTTGGAGGTCGACACATGCTGCGTTTTCCGGTGCACGGTGTCCACTTGAGAACTATTTTACCTCAACGGCCATCAGTCCTACAAACGTTGTCTTCTCTACGAGTAAATTTTTTCATTAGATAGGGACATAAAAATAGCCATAACAAAAGCACTATCCGGTTCCCGGCTTTCCGGTCCACCTTTTAATGTCTAATACTGAACGACTCCACTTTATTGACGCTACAATGACAGGCCGAGACGTAATGTTATCAGCCTGTAACTGTATCACTGCTAGGCAAAAGCCTCTTCTCATACAGAGATGGAACGAGTATTTATCACCACGCTTGCTCTTCGCGTGTCAACTACTGTAAGACCATTATGAGGTTCAAGTTTCAAAGCGTTTTATTTGTCAACCTTTTTTTGTCGTTTGGATATCCCCAGAAGAGCATGCCAGACACTTACCGGCTAAAGCCCCATGGTGTTCCTTCTACTTCCCTCATCATATCAGCCATTTATACGTCCACAGCTGAACAAAGGCCTCCCCTATAGATTTCCACAATTGTGTCGTCATTTTGGGGGATATTTGCCAATACTCATCTGGCTTGGCAGGCCGGTTGGTGAGCGCAGTATGGCCGCCGTCGAAAATGAAGGCAGGCTTCTGATGATGAGGTATGGTTATTATGCCTGTAAATTTTTTATAAGAAATTGAATTAACCAGTTTCACAAAATATTGCCTACTACTACGACTTGGTGGCCCAAAGGTTTACATACTTTACGACTAACTAGGGGCAGTCCATCGCCCAAATAGAAACTGACTGTCCAAGACGGTGGCGCGTTGTGTTTTGTGCGCGCCTCTTGGAGGAATGTGCAGCTGGGTAGGCCGCATAGAGATGGGGCCTGTCAGACCAAGTGATGAGCCAATACCTGCGATACCTCTGTAGGTGTCCCAGGGACATGGGTCTAACGGACAGAGACACCGCTTCCTCAGCCATAGGTAGAAGGTTCCGTGTGGTATCCGGATTAAGAATATAGCACCACTCCATCTCCTCCCGTGGATGTCATAAAAGGTGACTAAGAGGCTCTTAATCGGAGGGATGGGCAGCAGCGTCCCTTTTGTAGAACACCATCATTCTGCACTCACCAACACGTCTGCCAAGCGAGGTGAGTATAGGCAAATTGATGACACAATTGTGGAGTTCTTTGGGGGAGGCCTTTGTTCAGCAGTGGAGGTCCTTTTACCGATATGATGATGATGATGGATGATCTTTATATTTTACCTTCTAAACTGCTAACCAGTACTTGCGCAATATTTAGCAATAAATATGCTTACTTAATTCCACGGATCAAATAACTACAACGTCGGATAAGTACTAATCCCAGTTAATATGAAAGGATTTCATAATATCAACAGGTGTAGAGACAGTCTCAAAAACCACTTATCTGTAACTGTCGGCAACACAGCAATATGAAGCAACAGAATGCGGCCAATCCTCTGACTTTATTTAGTAGCACCCGGTGCTCTTAACGACGTCTGATAAACAGGGCTGGCAGAGCTCAGACTATAAGTAAAAAATATTCTTAAAACCTTGAATATGAACTCCTTAAAACATTGAAAGCAGGTATAAATAATTTCTTGTTTGAATATGATAGAAAGTTTTAGTTGCTGTTCTACGTAGTAATATGAAGCAACAGAATGTTGCCAACCCCTGACTTTATTCAAAAGCACCCGGTGTTCCTTACTACGTCTGGAAACCAGGGCTGACAGGACCGAGAGTATCGAGATTTAAGATGCAAAACATTGAAGAGATCTGAAAATGAGCAAGTGTCTGTTGAATCGATACAATGTTTTTGTATATATAGGGTCTCTATTTAATAATGGAAAATATTTTAAGGATATGGTACTAGAGGGGCTCTAGTGTGATTTTACGAGGACTTGGCCCCTCTTCGGTGCCGAAGATGACCGCTCCAGTGGTTTTAGCCGGTAGGAGCCCGGCATACCCCTTCGCCCCTCCCCAGGGTGAAGGAAGTTCATGTAGAATTTCCACTGGGCATCAATAAAAAAGGCTTTATGAAAGGTATAGAATTTATTTCAAGTATCAACACACACTGCACACACTGGCGGGCTATTGTTATACAACCATATTGTTGTTCGCCCGGACCATTTTTTTGCTATAAGGCATCGCTGCAACCTATAGATTTACCTAAATATTTTCCATTCATAAAGTAAGACCTTATGTATAGTAGAAAGGCTGTTAAAGGCTGTTATTGGTCGCTACTTATCCTTCCTGTCTATATGGTGTCCGGATTAAGAATATAGCACCACTCCATCTCCTCCCGTGGATGTCGTAAAAGGTGACTAAGGGACTCTAAACCAGAGGGATGGGTAGTAGCAAGCTTGGCGAGTACTTGCAAATTCACCTCAAAACGACGACTCAATTTCTGGAAATCTATGGGGGAGGCTTTTGTTCAGCAGTGGACATCTTATGGCTAATATGATGATATGACTAATCATAAAACTTTATTGAATAGAACGCGGTGAGTAACGGTGTTCACAAGGGGTCGTAATTGATACATAGTTCTTAAGATATACCGCATTTCATCGTTAGCTGCTAAGGCAAACAAATTCAACCAACAGAGCTTGAACCATCTAGACTGAATCCATTTAGTTATGTATGCACGGCGTCGCAGTTGTACATCACATAGGGTGGATGGATCTGCAAACAATTTATGCCAAGATAACGCAATGTTATTGTAATTCGTAATAGTTGATCTGAACTGCAATACTTAGCAAAACAGTGATGGCGTTTTTTGTAGTAAATACACAATTTCTGTGATTTATTACGACGATATATGACACATTCCCCCCAAAATACCAATATAACTGTGGAAATATATGGAGGACACCTTTGTTCAGCAGTGAACGATATTTGACTGATATGATGATCTATAGAACACATCTTTGACAGAATGGCGGCCTAGATCAGGCCAAATAAATCTGGCTTGTCCAAAAGCCTATATGGGCTAACAATATCACCAAAGGCATGGAAATCAACAGGATGAGAGATACACGGCACAGAGGAAGCCGGCATATGAGAAAGGAGGCTTATACCCAGCTGTGGGTAATTCTTGGCTAGAATGATCACGATGATGGAACTCATAGATTTTTTTTTTTTTTTTTCATGGCAATTGTATTCCATTTTGCCAGTGTCAAGTTAAGGAATTCATAGTTTAAATTGAATGGTGCGAACCTAAGAGTGATCCTACGTAAAGCAGAAACTCACAATACTATTAATTGTCATGCTTATGTCAAAACGACATTTTGAGTAGAGAAAAACAACTTTGTAACATTACACTTCTGTCTAACTCTTTAAGGAATATAGGATTGTTGTTAGACTTAATAACACCTTAGAACTGTTAAGAATTTAACTCAAAACAAAATTGTAATGTCTTAGGTTTTCGCGATTATTACTCGTATAGATATTTGATGTAGTATAGATTTTTGTTTTTCCTGACGTTTCGAACACTTTGCAGGGTTCGTGGTCGCAGGATGGCTAGGTGACAGGCGCCGTTACAGATTTTTAAAAGTTAATTAATTTTATCTACCGTACAAATTTTAATCAAAAATTTGTTTCGATGCACGCAGTAATCACTCACAGTATCTTGATGTTTTTTAGTGTGGTCTGTTGTTTGGGACTTTATTATTTTAATAACTGGATAGCGTCCTTCGATTACATTAACAACTCAACTGCGATCGCCAACCCGTCTGCCAAGCGTGGCGATTATGGCAAAACCCCCCAATGAGCCCACAACACACCCATATCGGTCGTTGTGATAATCTTTGGGGGAGGCCTGTGTCCAGCAGTGGACTACATTCGGCCGAAATGATGAACTGGATTCCAAACAGGTGGTACCCGCCAACCATCTTCTCTATTAAAATTAGGATCTTTTTTAATTTCAAACGTCAGGAAAAACAAAAATCTATAATATACGCGATATAAACCGTTTAAGTGCTTTATTATAACTAAAACAAAATGTTTTAAAAAGTCAATAAAAATAAGTAAGGGTTTACTCTCCCAACCCTAACCAGATCCTGACTCTACGAAGATATACATACTGTATTATTAAATTTGGTTACTTAGCTGTGGTTTAAAATTTACGAGCGTATCGAAACTCGTTATAACTAACAAATTTATTGGTCATCTGCTCTCTGTGTAAAATATTGAAGACTTTTAAGCTTACTACTAAAGACAGTCACAATTTGGCCGTTGTCTTTAAATATCCTTATTTAAGATAGAGTTGACTTAATATTTGCTGAATATTTGGTACATAAATTTAAGTGACATGAAATTTATTAAAATATTGATATTAGACCGAAATTTAAGTGAAAGATATCGTCATTCTCATTTACTGCCCTAAGCTTATAGCTCGAAGGATACATTTACTTAAGTGGGAAACTACAATCAAACGTAGGAATTATACGTTGATAATTTTTTTTTTTTTTGTACTTTGTTGTTATAGCCGAATAAAGTCCACTGCTGGACACAAACCTCCCCCAAAGATCGTCACAACGACTGGTCTGGTGTGTTGTGTGCACAGGCGCTGTGGCTAGTCGCTTGGGTTTCGGCGCTACGTGTCACTGGTTCAATCCCCGCATAATGCGATACAAGTGAAATCTATATATGTAAGCTGTGTGGTGCCGGCTACGAATAGCACCAACCCAACTTATCCCTTGGGTGTCGTAAAAGGCGACTATGGGGTTAGCGGGAGGATGGGCAGCAGCGTCCGTCAAGTACATTAACAACTCAACTGCGATCGCCAACCCGCCTGCCAAGCGTGGCGATTATGGCAAAACCCATCCCAGCAACAAATGAGCACACCCATATTGGTCGTTGATCTTTGGGGGAGGCCTGTGTCCAGCAGTGGACTCTATCCGGCCGAAATGATGAAACTGCTGCTGCAGCTAAAGCACGCGTCGCTTGTCGCTCCACACGCCTTGTGGACGCTCTTTTTCTACGTTTATTTTGTTTGTTTGTGTTACAACGTGTAACATATTACTACAAATTCATAAAAATTGTAGGAAGTTGTTCCGGGTAAGGGTGTATGTGGAATTCATGTCTGTAAACGCACCCACGACACAGGAGAAATCCTAGTGTGGGGCCACGTATAAAAAAAAGAAGAAAAAAAGGTCATAAAATAAATCATAAAATATTTTTTAAAGTAATAGATTCGAGGCTGTTTAAGACTGCAAACGAGCAATTAGGTCAAAAAAAACAAAAAATTAAAAAACAAAAAACTGTTCCTACAAGACAGGAGAAATTCTAGTGCTTGCATAACTTGCGTTGGAATCCTCGAACGGTCATTCTTAGATGATAACTTTATTGTACTCTAAGAACATGCATGAGAAGATACTCACAAAACTCTACAATTGTTTTATTACCCAATCCAACAACAGTAGCATAGGAAAAGGGCCCTTGGCCAAATTTCGAATAAATTAGCTTCCCAAAGCAGGATGTGGAATAATAAATGTTGCAAATTGTAAGGATTTATCGGGTCCCGTATTTGTTAATAGCTATAAATTAATTAGTTACAGTTATCCTGGCGAGCCGGTTCGCCGGATTGATAATAATTAGTTTGTTGAAACCCGACCTTAACGGGCCCTAATAGGATAGCACAGATTTACCTGTATATGTTTTACAGCTAAATAATTGTGTATGATTTCGATACCTGATATTTTAGGCTGAGAAATTGTTTCCAAATTCAAAGAGTTCCCCGAAGACGACTTCTACGAGAAGCTCTTATTTCTAGGTAACATAAGGGTTGAATATTATTTTACAAAAATACTGGGTAGTACTTATGTAAAATGGTATATGTTCGATAGACTACCTCATTGATCTAACGGTGGTTAAATCGGTTACTAAGGATGAGAGCTTTGTTTATTTATCTAGAGCGGGCACATATCAACAAGGCTTTGGGGGGATTTGATACCCCCTGTATGTGTCTGGGGAGAGCAATTCCACCCTTTTCCGGGGTGGAGGTATTGCAAGATCGATTTCCTACGTGGTAAAATAAAGTTCAATTAAAGATAGTAATGTCTTGGGTTTTCGCAATTATTACTCATTATTGTGGTGCCGGAGAATACCGCCACCCCATCTACTCCCGTGGGTGTCGTAAAAGTCAATTAAGAGATTAGCTGAAGGATGGGCAGCAGCGTCCTTCGAGTACATTAATAGCTCAACTACGATCGCCAACCCGTCTGTCAAGCGTGGCGATTATGGCAAAACCCCCTAATGAGCCCACAACACACCCATATCGGTTGTTGTGGTGATGTTGGAGGAGGCCTGTGTCCAGCAGTGGACTTTATTCGGCTGAAATGATGACTGGAAGCGCAGGCTGTGGATTTTTTTCTAACAAAAAAGTGTGCTCATAGACACAACAAAATCTGACCAGTCATGGTGGCGAACTTTGGAGGAGGCCTGTGTCCAACAGTCGGGGGTTTCGCCATAATCGCCATGCTTGGCAAGCGAGTTGGCAATCGCAGTAGAGTGGTTAATAATGAACTCGAAGGAAGCTGCTGCCCATCCTCCAGGTTCGGTTCCAGCAAATGGGGGCCCATTTTTGACCATCATCAGCGAAAGGTCTTAACTTTATATGCAGACCTTTATGGAAATGATACACTTGAAGTATACAAGTGCGATGTTATACAATTTACTAAACAACCTTTAGCAAGTTTAATATATAATTAAATACCAAGCCTTACGGCTATTTTATGTATTGGCTATTTTACTGTTTAATTGTAAGGTTGACATTTATTAGTTAATTTGATTATTGTCGACATTACTTTCATTCAGGTGTATCTAAACGCGCAAAAAATTTGCATAGCGCGCTGCGGCAAAATGTATATGGCTCTATATTTATTTACACCATCTGCAATGTACCTACATTTTATGCGAATAAACTAATATTATTATTGGATTACAGGACGCTTGGCAAGCTGATTGCATTTAGATATCATCGACACACGTTTTGATAAAATCTCTGAAACGCTTTTTACGACAGCTAAAAGAGCAAAAAGGGTGCTTTTACTACCCTCGTTCATCTCCCATTTATTAAACGAAATGCGAGACTCCACAACACCCTTAAAAACTCTACAGAATCTTCATGAAATCACTCCCTCGCCCCGCGTCGAACAAAAACACTCCATACAAAGATCAAAGTCAGTCTTCGAACTATGACAGTTATAAAAAGTCGGGGGAAAAAGTCGGGCTATGGCTAGTTGGCAAGTTGAGTGATATTTCAAAGCCAGCCCCGACTGCCGGGGACGTTTAACACGACTCCTGGGCAAGCCAAGTTTATTTTAAACTTCGCTATTGTTATTCCGAACTGGTTTCACCCGGTTTGAACTAGTTTGAGGCAGTACAGTGATTGCGGTTAGTTTATTTGAACTGTGAAGATAATTATGTAGTTCAATTATAATTCTGAAAGGAGCGTCGAGGCTAAAGTCCTGGTCAGTTAAACGATGAATATTAATGTTTTAAGATTCATCATTTCAGCCGAATGAAGTCCACTGCTGGACACAGGCCTCCCCCAAAGATCACCACAATGACTGATATAGGTGTGTTGTGTGCTCACTGGGGGTTTTGCCATAATCGCCACGCTCGGCAGGCGGGTTGGCGATCGCAGTTGAGTTGTTAATGTACTCGAAGGACGCTGCTGCCCATCCTCCGGTTAATCCGATAGTCGCCTTTTACGACACCCACGGGAGAAGATGGGGTGGTGGTATTCGTAGCCGGCACCACACGGTATGTTTTTATTTTTAAGAATAAATTTATAAATTATTTAACAAATTTTCATGAAGGCCAACTTGTATTTATTAGGTGAAAATGGAGAAGTAAAGAAATGCATATGAGTATCACACGCAAACTATTTTGCTTATGGCGATTTTCAAACAAGTAACGTATAATGACGCCACGGCATGGTATGTATGTTATTGTTCATCATCATTATCATCATCATATCAGCTAAAGGACATCCACTGCTGAACAAATGTTTCCTCCATAGACTTTCCCAATTGTCATCATTTTTGGGGAAAATTAACAGTACTCACCCCGCTTGGCAGGCGGGTTGGTGAGCGCAGAATCGCTGCTGTTCTAGATACTAGGTACTCCTGCCAATCCATCTAGATTAGTGTCCCTTAGTCGCCATTTACGACATTCACAGGAGTAAATGGAGAGAATAATCCGAACATCACACGGAATTGTTTAATAATTTAATACTATAACACGGTTTTGTCACAGCAGCTTTTCCCTCTTTATTTGCTACCATGTCCCGGAGTGCCTCCCTCCGTATTTCCTTCCCGGTTAGCTCAACTAGGAGGCTCTCTCCACGGCAGCAAGTACCGGAGTTCAGTTAACGAGATCAATGAAACGTATCATATATATTGTTAAATTGGTATATTGTTATTCACAACTTCAACACTTCATGCTGATGATTATATGTATCTTAAGCGATATAGCTTACTATCACAATTTAAGCTAATTAAAAATAAGTAATTGTAATATTGCAGGAGACTATTTGTTAGAGCGACAGCTGTGTGTCGAACCACTAGCGTTCAGAATCCAATGTGTAATGATAATGATCAAAATATGAACTATTCGACACCACAATACTAAATTTGAATTTTGATTTGAATAAAGAATGAATCATGAAGTGGACAATGATGGAGATAAAAGGTGAAATGAAAGAGGTTGATTGAAATGAAGATGAAGGATAACTTCGTCACAAACAATTACCTTTTGCAGCATAGAAGGAACAAAGGATAATAGCTTGACCAACATACTCATTTAGAAAACAATTTAAATTTCCGAGAATCATCCCCTCGCCTACCATACATCAAAGCTCACGAAAGGGTTTTTATGAGCAATCTACTCGCTTGTTATCTTATAGTGTAAACAGTTGATTAACCCCCTCGGGACTAGCTTAAACGCCCACTACGTTCATACGACATAATGGCAGAATTTGGTCTGTGAAGATTTTCAACCAATTTTCAACCCTGCTCGCAATGTACAAGGTTGTTTCTGCGTTGTTTGTTGTTACTAAGGTATCGTTTCTTCCAGTACTAAGATAATGCTGTTCCGTTGGTCCAGTTCATTTGTCAACGAGATTAGGATGTGTCTAGATGAGTTAGTGGAGTAAGCTGAATGTACTCTCTTGTTGTGGACCAAGTATTTAGTGTAACTTGTAATGGATGTAGGGTTAAGAGATAAGGTAAGTAGGTTGCGTAGATTTTGTGTAAACGAATACTAAGGGATAAGACTATCCATCGTTCTAAAGTGTTTCAATAGAAAGGACAAAACAAAGAAACTGCAATGAAAACCGGAAAAGTGCGAGTTGACCTCGTGTCAAGGGTCAACAGGACAGAGTTTCGTATGATGAATATGTTATCAACATGTCTATTTAAATCTCACCCAAACAGTGGTCATTTTGAAATAATTTATCCCAAGAAAAAAACTTAACATTGTAGTTGAAAAAGATGTTCTCCCGTACATTCCAACTGCAAATGTAAGTTTGTACGCACAATTTTGAAAGATTTACCATGTTATTTCAAAACCACTTATTTTTTATAGGTTTTCCTGTAAGTTTTTTTTTTTTTTTACAGCTCTTCTCTAATTGGTTTATTGAAAAATTTTCAAGACATAAGGTAACAAATTAAAATATATATACACTCTATTTTATTTTATTTTCTCACCTCAGTAATGAAAATGTTATAGTTATGGACAAATGTACTGTGGGAGACTGGTACTTAAACTAGGCTGAAGCCTGTATTTCAGGTCACCAGGCCTTCCACCTCAGAAGTCCAATTTTGCTCTTTCATAAACAACTATGCCAAGCGAAATTTTCCCATCTTCTTGTTCTTCGTGTATCTGATTCTATCAAGTTGTTTCCTCTTGTTAAAGTTCTCTTGATGAATACTCTCCAATACGTTAATATAATACCGATGCTGGTTGATTTTATCCTTTCTAACCCAGTTATCATCTTGAATCCCATGAATGCGCACTTTCGCGGCAGACAACATCTTGATACAATAATAGACTCGCTGTTCTAGTAAAAAGTGTATATTATGGCTTTGAAACATCCAATATTGACGATTTATCAAAATCCATTTCTTCTTTTTCTTCTTCTCTTAGATTATGGCTTCTGTAGATTATCTTCCACAATTTCGCCAATGTCAAGTATAAGACAGCGTTGTACGGTGTAAAAATTATTTCAATTTTCTTCTTCTTCTTCTCTTAGATTATGGCTTCTGCAGAGTATCTTCCACAATTTCGCCAATGTCAAGTATAATGCAACGTTGTACGGTGTAAAATTTATTTCAATTTTCTTCTTCTTCTTCTCTTAGATTATGGCTTCTGTAGAGTATCTTCCACAATTTCGCCAATGTCAAGTATAAGGCAACGTTGTACGGTGTAAAATTTATTTCAATTTTCTTCTTCTTCTCTTAGATTATGGCTTCTGTAGAGTATCTTCCACAATTTCGCCAATATCAAGTATAAGGCAACGTTGTATGGTGTAAAATTTATTTCAATTTTCTTCTTCTTCTTCTCTTAGATTATGGCTTCTGCAGAGTATTTTCCACAATTTCGCCAATGTCAAGTATAAGGCAACGTTGTACGGTGTTTAGAATAATGAATCTTTACGTATTCATAAAATAGTAGCTGAGTAGTTTAGGAGATGAGGGAGAGGAATGGCCATCTTTAATTTATTTTCTTAAATAATTTAAAAACTACTTATTTTTAAATTAAAAAGAAAACATATTGATATATAACACGGAACAGTGCATTTTTTTGTAATTTTTGTTTTTGCCCCCGTAAAGAGACCCCATATTGAAAACTCATGTATTTGCTTCACACCTCCGTGTGCAGAAATTCATATGTGTACCAAATTTCAACTTAATCGGTCCAATAGATTCGCAGCAAATTGGCTTCGATAGACGGACAGACAGACACACGAGTAATAAAGGTTCCACCGTTTTGTCCATTCGGAAACAGAAACAGGTATCAATGCCATACCAACGCACAAGATTTAAAATCAAATATTCACATTTAAACAACCATAAGTTGTTTAAATGTTAATATTTGATTTAGCAAATACTTTAAAACAGTAAATTCCAGACGGAGCCCGCTGGTGTTCTACATTGGGCACTTTATGAACTACATTTGAGCAATCATAAATATCTAGAATTGAGATTAACTATTAACTTCTTCAATACTTCGTTTACACCTTGCTCCAACTGCTATTTCCGTATATAATAATAACACTTTTCTGCAACTACAATACCGTTTGAAGTTCAGCTTTTATGACGGAAAATATCGTGAGCATAGCGCATGATACGTCGACTGATAAATAAAAAGTGGGTTTCTGGGTCACCTCCAGGCCCGCTGAAATCACTTTGGGTTCGGTTATCTATCTTTATGCAAGTCATAATATTTTGAAGCATCGATTTGTTTGGTTCACGAAAAGTCTTTCATAAAGCCAAATGGAATGGGATGTAATGTTTTGGGTTTGGAAATTATTCTGCCTGTTTTTGGGATCTGTTGTCCATATTTATATATTGAAAGTTCTAAGACATCATTCATCATTTCGGCCGAATAAAGTCCACTGCTGGACACAGGCCTCCCCCAAAGATCACCACAACGACCGATAAGGGTATGTATAAGCACACAGCTTATTGGGAGGTTTTGCCATAATCTCCACGCTTGGTAGGCGGGTTGGCGATTGCAGTTGAGTTGTTGATGTACTCGTAGGACGCTGCTGCCCATCCTCCAGTTAATCCTATAGTCGCTTTACACGACACCCACGGGACGAGCTGGGTTGATGCTATTCGTAGCCGGCACCACACGGCAACCATTATGTGAATTAAATTCGATGAGTAAAATTTTTATTTAGCTATTCGCTACAATCTTTGCAGTTTCAATTCAATTTTTCAGTCATCACCGTCATCATCCATCAAGGTATCCCCCGTAGATTTTCACAATAACTGTGCCATCATTTTGGGGGAAATTCACCAGTACTCACTATGCTTGGCAGGTGGGTTAGTGAGCGCTGAATAGTTGCTGTACCACAAAAGAGACACTGCTGCCCATCCAACTGGCTTAGAATCCCATAATCACCTTTTACGATATCCCCAGGAGGAGATGAAATGGTGCTATACAATGCCAATTGCGTAACACATTAGCTATACGAAATGACACTCAACGCTGTGACCACAGAGAACATAATCACTACCTTTTTGCTGTGACGTAATATTAGATGCCACCCGCCAATGACCTCGTTCAGCACTGTCGTGTTACGAATAACTCTACTATGTTGTAAAACAGCATTTTGAGTAAATCGTCTGTGAAATGTGAATCCTACTAATACATGCATCTAATGTATTATTGTTGGTAACTTTTTAATAGTAGTTAATGAAACGGTTAACGGGTATTAAAACACGAATGTGTGTCTAAAAACCGGGCCGTAGGCGAGGTTTTTAATAGTACCACGTGAGTGTTTTAATAGCTAGTTATTAGTAGTTTCAAACACTACTTTATCCAATCTCATACATTGAGATTGAACCTACTAAATAAAATTCCATTAGAAAAAATAATCGATGGAATCTCCTTGGTGATATTAACTTTTTGAAATTGTCCTGTTACGTAATAGAAAGAAAAAACATGTATTATTATATCATTTTGTTAGAGAAAAAGTGTTATAATTTGATTCTATTTTTTAATTTCGATATTGTGTAAATGAAGTTTGTCAATATAAAGTCATTTTGAAGTTTATATTTCGAATTTTACGATATGAGAGCAGATAAAGTACTTCATTACTGTTGAATAAGTTTTCAAAAGAAGTGAAAAATAAGGGGCCTAAATTGATTTTTGTAGATTTTAAATATTGAATGTTTGATACGGTTTGTGGATGCAGACGGCAATCGTTTAGCTAAAACTATTCTATTTGCTAGTCTACCAACGTTCTATGAATATTTTCTTAAGCATGCATGCCCTAGTAAAACGACGAGAGAACGCTTGGAAAGCATAATATGGGGAAAACGTGGTGAGATATTTGGATACGATTATAAAAGCCGTGTGGTGTCGGCTACGAATAGCACCAACCCATCTCATCCCGTGGGTGTCGTAAAAGGCGACTAAGGGATTAGCCGGAGGATGGGCAGCAGCGTCCTTCGAATACATTAACAACTCAACTGCGATCGCCAACCCGCCTGCCAAGCGTGGCGATTATGGCAAAACCCCTCAATGAGCACACAGCACACCGGTATACAACATATCGGTCGTTGTGGTGATCTTTGAGAGAGGCCTGTGTCCAGCAGTGGACTTTATTCGGCCGAAATGATGATTATAAAAGAATCGATGTTACGAAAGCATCAAGAAAACTATGAACCATGTAAAGAGCGAGATCATAGCTTTTATAGAATAGAATATTCTTTATTATACACCATTTTAAAAACAACTACTAGGAATGATTCTATGAAAGTAATTTTACAATGGGCGGTCTTATCGCTACTAGCGATTTCTTACAGATAACCTTTGGATGGACAAGTAAAAGATGGAAAAAGACAAAGGGGGTAGTCCGTGGTGTACTTATTACATTAATATAATCAGTTCGGTTGGTGCAGTGGCTGATACAGTCGGCTTGTTGCGCACTGGGTCGTGGGTTCGATTCCCACGTGGAACAAATATTTGTACGATCTGCAGGTAGTTGTTCCGGGTCTGGGTGTTATGTGTGTGGAATTTGTGTTTGTACACGCACCCGCGACACAGGAAAAAAAAATACGAATAGGTATATATTCCATAAATTACTTAAATAATGTGCACATATATATAACCATATATGACACTTTATACAATACAATATAAATAATCCATAGATACATATATACCACCATATACTCATCGAAACAACCTTCCTCATCATCATATCAGCCAAAAAAGGTCCCCTGTTAAACAAAAGCCTCCCCCATAGATTTCCACAACGTTGATATCATTTTGGGGGGAATTAGCCAGTAGTCACCATGCTTTTTAGCTGGGCTAGTGAGCACAGTATGGTCACTGTTTCACAGAAGGGACATTGCTGCCAATCCTTATGGCTTAGAGTCCCTTAGTCGTCTTTTACGATATCCACGGGAGGAGATGGAGTTTTGCTATATTCTTAATCCGGACAGCACACGGAAATAGGCCTCACAACAAATAAATCTCCGTTAACACTTCCAAAGGACAGCCACAAAACTGTTCTCAATCTGGCCGACATGTGTCTTTCCCCCGCGGAATATATTTAAAAAGTATTACATTTCAGGTCGTATCGAGCATAAATTTCAGTGCGCACGTCTCACAGTATGTATGATACATACAATGTGTCAGTTTCCGCTCTGCTCGGTTTCAAAATCAAATTTTTATGAGCCGTGAAATAACCCTGCCTTGAAGCCGCGTAATGCCTTTCGATGCAAAAATATTGTATACATAGTTCATGTACATGTTTCGTTAAGGACGAAAGGGAAATGTGTATTAAGTGTATTTTTGGGTTGTAAATCGATTTAGAAAGCTAGGCTTAGGCTTGCTGAATAATTGTTTTGTGTTACCGAAGACATTATAGATGATAAGAAACCTATTCACCAGATTGTTAAACGGAGGTAGCTCTCTTACTGCAAGAGGTTGGCTAGGTAGGTACCACCAGCTCTAGTGTGATCTTACGAGGACCTAGAGCCCCCCTTCGGTGCCAAAGGTGACCGCTCCAGTGGTTTTAGCTGGTAGGAGTTCGGCATACCCCTTCGCCCTTCCCCGGGGTGAAGGAAGTTCCATGTAGAATTTCCACTGGACATCAATAAAAAAAATTAGGTACCACCACCCCTGGGAAGACGGCGGTGCACACGCGGTCACGTACCGCCGTGTGCGTAGCACAGCGCATAGCGAGGTTTAGGAGGATCCTTTACAATCCTCCCCGAGAAGTGCCTTGGGGGCGACCTTTTTACAGTCGCCTTTCCTTCGCTAGAGGGGGTGCCTGCTTTACAGTCATCCTCTCCGAGATGTGCCTAAAGGCGTGACATCATGGGCGGCTCTAGTGTGATCTTATGAGGACCTGGAGCCTTCCTTCGGTGCCGAAGATGACAGCTCCAGTGGTTTTAGCCAGTAGGAGACCGGCATACCCCTTCGCCCTTTCCCGGGGTGAAGGAAGTTCCATGCAGAATTTCCACTCGACACAAATAAAAAAAAAATAAAAAAAGTAAGTACCACCACATGAGCAGCACAGCTAATAGCGAGGCTTGGGGGTCCTTTACAGTCTTCGCCGAGAAGTGCCTGGGGGGCAACCTTTTTACAGTCACCTTCCATATGGTAGAGGGGACGACTGCCTTACAGACATCCCCTCCAAGATGTGCCTAAAGGCGTGGCACCAATGGGCGGCTCTAGTGTGATCTTACGAGGTTCGCTGCCGAAGATGCTCGGTCCAGTGGTTTTAGCCGGTTTTAGTCATGCCCCTTCGCCTTTCCCCGGGTCGGAGGAAGTGCATGATACATTTCCACTGGGATAAATAAAAAAAAGGCACCACCGCAGTGCCAGATATTTGCCGCCAAGCAGTAGTGTTTAAACTTTAGACATCACTGTGCTCCGGGTAGAAGGGACACTGAATGCCTAATGTGTTGAGGTGACGAGCGAGGTGAGCTTTCACCCAGAGCTGGTAGCATTACCTAGAGTCCTGGTAGCATTACTATTGGTATGAGCAGGCAAGACGCTTGCAACCAAGCAGACTTACAAGCCTTTATTTCATCATTTCGGCTGAATGAAGTCCACTGCTGGACACAGGCCTCCCCCAAAGATCACTCATCACTCACTCACATTGTGGGCTAATTGGGGGGTTTTGCCATAATCGCCACGCTTGGCAGACGGGTTGGCGATCGCAGTTGAGTTGTAAATGTACTCGAAGGACGCTGCTGCCCATCCTCCGGCTAATCCCTTAGTCGATTCTTACGACACCCGCGGGAGCAGATGGGGTGGTGGTATTCTGAGCCGGCACCATACGACTCTTTATTTATTTAAATCCAATTCACTGGCACAAATAAAGATAAGATAAAAATATTTTCATCCATGTAAAACCATTTTTAAACAGTGCCACACCAGTGTTTCTTCTACTCGTATGTCGTGGGTATAGTTTACGGAAAATCTCACATATACAAAAATCCAGCCCCCAACGATCTGCAGATTATACAAATATTTGTTTCATGCGAGGACCGAACCCATGACACGTAGCACAGAAAGTCACATGTAGTATAAACATTACATAAAATAATTTCTATCATGAATTGACTCCTCTCAACCTCATTCCGTACACTTTCCGCTAAAATATGAATCACATCTACTATATTAGACATGAAACAATTAGGCGTATCGTACTTTCTCAAAGTTATTCAAAGGAATATGCTTAGAGAATGAATGAAGTCTAAATGCAGCCATAACATCGCTTAAATAGATGACTGCTCCCACAAACCAGGGAAGGTTGAAAGGCTAGGTAGGATGGTTCTGTACCTAAATCCCCTTACTCAGTGACCTTTCATCAAAGTATTCTTTCCACACACTGACATGACCATATTCCTAGATAGACCTACTAAAGTAAGGTAAAATTTAAAGAGTTATTATGTCTGTAATTGCCTCTTTGGCTAATCGGTCTACCTCTCCATTTCCATACGGCCAATATGAGACGGAACCCATATCAATACAATATTCTTAAAAACACAGACTGCTCACACAAAATACCTTCAGTTTTAAATCTACAAAAAAAATATCACGTTCATAAATATTACTTTAAAAAAATACCGCGAATAAACACAAAGCATAACCTCGAAAATATTGGCGCGAAACATCGCATTATAAATTCCAACATAAATAAGTAAATGGGCCACAAACTCCTGTTCATTATCATCCCCTGTTATTTTATTCCCTCTTTCCGTAAATAAAACTCGTAATATCGTGATTAATCGCTCGTTATAATTTATTATCAGCCATTGAATCACTTACGGCATATAAATGTAATTTTATTTTCTTTTTTAAATTCCTTACTTGAATTGTTCGGATATTTGACGTGAATACCCGAGTGTAGTAGTAGACGCATAGTGTGTTTCATGAATTAAAATCTTTGTTATATAAAACAACTAGCTGTGCCCCGCTGTTCACCTAGCTGTTTAATTTAAAAGAAATTGGATTGTTTTTAAATAATTTGTACAGCATAGACAATATTTTTAATCACATTTTTGTGTGGTATGAGTTTATGTTGGTTTTCATGACATAAGCATGCGCAGTTATTTTGTATGCTTTATGTTCAGTTATTGAATTTCAATGATTATAAATGTTTAATATTATTTATAGATTATAAATCATTTTATGATTTCAATGCGAATTTCTGTTAGCATGTGAATGTTATTGTAGACAAATAATTTATCCGTATAATTTTGTTCTTCACTTTGGGCCCTATAGGAAGACCAGCGCCTCAAAATTGTTTTGTTGCAGCTTATAGCTGAGATAGCGGCCTTTTCTGGCGTCACACAGTGAACCTTCAAAATCCTGGTGACTCACTGGTGACATACAACGTCAACCCACATATCGAAATACGAAATTTCAATTCACTCCTTATCATGACACGTAGCGTGGTGTGTCACGAGTGTTGTTCCGTTCTCTAAAGTTTGTGTTAATAATTAAATTTCTGGATGACTGCGTGCGTTTAAGAATAAACGTTTTTTCTTTATTTCTTTCTTTCTTTCAGTTCAACTCTTCTCGGTAATGCTCGGGTCTCGTTGGGCGGCCGCCCACGAGCCTCGTCCTACCGCGTCGGATCGCCTCCCATTATACATTGATATTATTTAGTTTTCTCTTAGCGTTCTTTCTCACTACTTTCTTTTTGCTCTGCTTAGCCTCGTTACGTGATGTTATATAGCCTATAGTTTTCCTGAAGAATTGGACTATCAATTGCAAAAATCTTTTTTCAAATCCAACTGGTAGTTCCAGAGATTAGCGCCTTCAAACAAACAAGCGAACTCTTTAGCTTTATTTTATAAGTATATAGGTAAATAATTTTCATATAAAAAAAAGCATGTTCAAAATCATATCAAATCATAATTTTGCCCTGGATATGTCAGGGCCAAACACATCATCAAGCCAAAATCTCATTCCATACATCTAACTAAATGAGAATGAGCAATAATAATTGCTTGGTAACGACTTTTATTTTATTTTTAGGTATAAAAAAACAGCAATTTTTTACTGCGCGCAATATAATGCAAACCATCGAATGTCTCATACATTATACATACATCACATACATCTCACACAAGGAACGTATAGTACGCTAGTGTTAATTTGGAAGATAGATTTGCAATTTCATATAAAAAATGTTGAGGCTTTGACCATCAATATTTCCGAGTCCAGTGCAAGAAAATCATAACAATGATAGAATTATGGTAGAATATGTGGCCTTCGTTTTTGTTATTGGCCATTTTACACCCATTATACGCATCAGTTAATTGGGACTGTGATGACATCATCACAGTTCCAATTAATGATAATGCTAGTCCATTACTACTATACTTTTTCAAGTTGAGACATAATACCCTGTCCTCCATCTTACGCACCCATGCTACCCTACCTTCCTTATTGTAATCAGTTTATCTGGCTAGAGACTTGGCAAGCTAACTCTGCCGATCCATGGTCTCACAAATAGTTAGCCCACTGCCACTGATAAGCCAGTTTTTTTATAAATCCGAGCAGCGAGACGAGCGTCTTATTCACCTAGTAGAATGCGTCACGGCCGCTCATGTTCTGCCTTGCGCGGCACTACGATTGTCACCTCGAGACATTCATTGTTTAGTCTCTTACACACCTAGTAATTTCACTAGCTACAGTCCCCTTCAAATGGGAATACAGTATGATTTGAACACTAATTATAGGCGGCGAATATCCGGCAGTACAGCGGTATCTACCTTTAGCCAGACTGGCAAAGTGCGACCTATCTTAAGGTTTTTTATCAAAATCTATCTCTTCTATAGGCAGAATATGTCCGAGTAACATAATCTATACAAAAAATAAAATTTAAGTGTCTGTTTGTAATGTCAAAATGCCAGTTTTTAACTAAATGCATATGAAAGTATATACGGTACCTACAACAAAAAAACTAGTTTTTTAATTTTAATTTTCTAATTTTTTTTGTCTGTCTGTCTGTCGGTTTGTTCCCGCTTATCTCCAAGACGGCTGGACCGATTTCTACGGGACTTTCACTGGCAGATAGTTGATATTTTAAGGAATAACTTAGGCTACTTTTATGTTAAAAAAATAAATACGGTACCGCGCAAAAAAAAAAAATATCCATGAAATCCAATATATATACATACTCTACATCAAGTGTGTATGTAGTACTCTAAATTATTTATAAATAATCCAACTTCTTTTAAATTAAACGGCGGGTGAAACCGCGGTTCCCAGCTAGCCAAATCAAGTAATTTATAAAATCTCAACGCACTGTATTCTTAGAAATAAACAAATGATACTATTCTTCTTCGGAAATTCTGGTGTCATCATAAGAATAAGAATAAGAATAATTTATTTGTCTGGTGTCATCATAAGAATAAGAATAATTTATTTGTCAGAATACATAACGAGCAGTTTGAGTGTATTGTGTGGTTATTGGGGGATTTTAAGAATAAGAATAAGAATAATTTATTTGTCTGGTGTCATCATAAGAATAAGAATAATTTATTTGTCAGAATACATAACGAGCAGTTTGAGTGTATTGTGTGGTTATTGGGGGATTTTGCAATAATCGCCACGCTTAGCAAATGGGTTGGCAATCGCAGTTGAGTTGATAATGTACTCAACGCTACTGCTCAACTTCCAGCTATACCCATAGTCGCCTTTTACGACACCCACGGAAAGAGATGAGCTAGTGCTATTTAAGCAGGCACTGTAGATCCCGTGTACATACGTTCAATTATATTTGAGATGTACATATAGAAATCAATAATCAAAAACATGGTACTTATACCTGACATGTGATCCAAAGAGATTTACCAGCTATTACTAAAGAAACGCAAAGCATTATTTCCTACATAAATATGAGATTTCCCACACATAGATTCCCATCATAGAAAATCGTATGGGTAACCCCCATATGACGGTGTTTGTTTACGGTGTTTTACGGATTCAAACTGAATTTAATCGCGCTCCGAAAGCCTCCCCTCCTTTGTTTACGGTGCTCCTTAAGGGGTGTGCACAGCTCCAAGAAGTGAGGAGCAAACATTTCAATTTTTACGACTTCCCCTATTTGGTTTTTAGGGGGAAAATAATTTTCGTACGGTTTGTTTTTTCTGCGTTCTTCATTCTGCCAAGAATTAAATTACTGACATGACTTAAGTGCTGATTGTTTGTCTTTCTTACAGAGAGGGCTGAATTGTAAGAACATTTTTTTGAATCATATGTGATTGCAAGTGAGCATTTCGGTCGCCGCCGGTATTTAATTTTATTATTTTACCTGGTAGAAATACGTCATATACTTTTTTTATTGGTTTTCAGTAGAAATTCTACATGAACTTCCTTTACCCTGGGAAAGGGTCAAGGGTATCCTCTCCTACTGGTTAAAACCACGAGAGCCGTCATATTCGGCACCGAAGGGGGGATTATGGAAGTCCTCGTAATCACACTAAAGCCGCCCATTGATGCCACGCCCTTAGGCACATCTCAAAGGAGATGACTGTAAAGCAGTCACCTCATCTAGTGGAAGGCTTTATTCTATTAAAAACTAAATTGTTTTCAAGAAATACATATTTTATTTAAATTTTCACAGTACAATTTTCTTATCTTAAATTTTTGTACTACTGTAAATCCGTAAGATTTTGCTGAACATATATTGTGTTTTTTGGTAGGTATTGACACAAGCTCTCACTCCCTGCAGTATGTCGTGCTATTTACTGGATACCCTGTATACAGCAAGACATTTTCGGACCATCCCACACTAAGCAAATAAATAAACCAATAAATGGAGAGTACATTTGCAACCGTCCAGCAGACATTATAAAACATCACGAGCAGACCTTTCACGGACCAGCACATCGATAATATTGAATCAGTTGACTCTATTAACAATGCAAATAGTGTAAGCGAGTGCCAGCAGCTAGCTTCGTAAATGCACCGAGTTGTACAACTATCTCAACATGTACAGCTAAGTTAGACAAGATTGCTTCTTGACACATAGTAATAAGGTAGTGCCAAATGCAATAAAAAGTTGGCAAGTTTATCCGACATTGTTTGCAAATCCAAACTTATGCAGAAGCGGGAGTGTTTACAAGGATCGTTTGTTACAGCTTAATGCTTGTTGTTTAGACTGTCTTCGGATTTTATTCGTATATTGTATTTTGTATCGGTTCGTTTGGGTTAATGTTTGGGTACGAGTCTGCTCTGGGTTTAAATTTGGACTTTTATATTGCATGTAGCGAAATCGATATCCAAGCCAAGGGTTTGACGAGAATGCGACTAACGACGGGAAACTAACCAGAAAATTATTTACATAAACATAAATATTTTATTTATTTATATGACAGTATGTATTTGTGTTCACACGATGTTCGCCATACCACTTTACACATAAAACGGTCAAAGGTATATATTAATTGGCAATCTCACAACAGTGGTGCCGGCTCAGAATACCACCACCCCATCTCCTCTCGTGGGTGTCGTAAAAGTCGACTATGGGATTGGCCGGAGGATGGGCAGCAGCGTCCTTCGAGTACATTAACAACTCAACTGCGATCGCCAACCCGTCTGCCAAGCGTGGTGATTATGGCAAAACCCCCCAATAAGCGCACAACACACCCATATTCGGTCGTTGTGGTGATCTTTGGGGGAGGTCTGTGTCCAGCAGTGGAATTCAATCGGCCGAAATGATCACAACAGTACACATACAAAATTATGATAATACATTTTTTTGTTTGTTTTATAAGTATTTGCCGTGTGGTGCCGGCTCAGAATACCACCACCCCATCTCCCCCAGTGGGTGTCTTAAAAGTCGACTAAGGGATTAGCTGGAGGATGGGCAGCAGCGTCCTTCGAGTACATTAACAACTCAACTGCGATCGCCAACCCGTCTGCCAAGCGTGGCGATTATGGCAAATCCCCGCAATGAGCCCACAACACACCCATAACAAAATCAAAATCAGCTATCTGCCAGTGAAAGTCTCGTAGAAATCGGTCGAGCTGATTCGGAGATTAGCGGGAACAAACAGTCAAAAAAGAAATTACAAATTGCTTTTTGCTGTAGGTACCGTATATACTTTCATATGCATTTAGTAAAAAGCTGTTATTTTGACATTACAAACGGACACTTCAATTTGAGTTATTCGTATAGATGTAGGACATTATTGAATCACTCATCGTTGTGTAAAAATGCTTTTGCTTGCGTTTTTGCATATCTTATTATCGATGTCCCACACTAGGATTTCTGTTATGTTGATACAGTTTACATGCATATATGTATACCCAGACCCGAAACATCTACCTGATCATATTTGTATGTATTTCATTTATTCCGTACGGGGATTGAACCAGCAACACGTAGTAGAAAGCTAATTGCTTAGCTACTGTGCCACTGTAGATACAGAGAGCTAGTCAGCTTCTCACAGACTATATATACGGTCAAATCAATAGGTTCAATGCACATCCAAACTATCTCTATTCACATAATACTCTCACAACAAACTCAATTTAGATCCAATTTGCGACCAACATACACCCCTAAACCAGATTTATAAACCAAACGAGGGTAGAAGGAAAATATTTACGATACAGGACAATTTGCATGGATGCAGCTAATGCCGGCTATCGAACGCCAGCGCCAAATTATTTGCGGATTATATCCGAAATATACGCTGATAGCGTTTGTGTGAAATATTGACCAGATATTTTAACTTCCTATAAGTTCTCACACCATACAACATAGGACCCGTAAATACGGGTTCCAAGACAGTTATTCATTTCTCTGGGACACACCGAGCTTCATTGATCGGTGTTCTTTTCGGTGGTCACCATTGTAGATCCTGGCTTACAGGAGTTGCAGTGGTTGGGAATGTGTGGCGGGCTTGTCCCAAAAAACAAAAGTTCTCATAACTGTGAAAGCCCGAGAAAGCTTAGTTTACATTGCAATGTCAATATCTTGACTTCTCTTTATGCTTGAAAAATGCTCTAAGTTTTAAGTGTCATTATTTGTATAACAAGTTTTACTATTTTGTTGTTTGTTTCACTTATGATTTCTCCTGTGTCATGGGTGCATGCATTAACAGATACAAATTCCACATGCAAATGCAATGCACCCAGACCTGGAACAAGTATGTGCAGATCATACAAATATTTGTTCCGTGCGGGAATTGAACCCACGACCCGGAGTGCAGCAGCCGACTGTATCAGCCACTGCACCAACCGTGCCGTCAAAATCAAAATCAATCAAAATGTTGAGCAGTAATTATGATTGTTTTTTTTTTTCTTTTTTATGGTTCCGAATGTCGGAAGGAAAAAACGTAGAAACCTTTAAAAGATCACTCCTGTGTCTATCTGTCCGTCTGTTACAGACAATTTGCTGCGAACCCTCTCCATGCGAGTTCAACTCGCACTTCTACGGTATTTTTATTTTCGTTCTATTGAAAGCATGACTCTATGTACTTAATTACTTATTATTTAATTTTCACAAAATAATTATGTTTATTAAATAAATTGAATTGAATAGCCCTGGCATATAAATTTGCACAACAATATAGGAAACAACATATTGTGCTATTGCGATACGCGAACTAAACTACCGTCAAATTATTATCCGCGGCTTATGAACATGGAAATCAGGATATAGATTGTTAATGAGCTTTTATTAATGTTGGCATGATACGCTTATAGGCAGTTCAGATGATCGGTTATCAATCGGCAAGTTTAAGCAACCCCTGGCGCAGTCAGTCTATCCATGGGTAACCGTATAGTGGTATTTGAATTGAGCATTTCCGTGCTATACCGTGTGGTGCCGGCTTAGAATGCCACTACCCCGTCTCCTCCCATGGGTGTCGTAAAAGTCGACTAAGGGATTAGCCGGAGGATGAGCAGCACCGTTCTTCGAGTACATTAACAACTCAACTGCGATCGTCAACCCGTCTGCCAAGCGTGGCGATTATGGCAAAACCCCCCAATGAGCCCACAACACATCCATATCGGTCAGTGTGGTGATCTTTGGGGGAGGCCTGTGTCCAGCAGTGGACTTCCGTCGGCCGAAATGATGATGTTTTTCGTGCTTCCAAGGACACGTAAAGTCGTCGGTCCCAGTTGTTGTCATTAAACGACAGTTGTTAAGCCAAGTCGAAGGCCTTTGGGCGGCTTGCACAACTGTGATACAAAGGCCAACTTACCACACCAAAGTCTTAAGTGTTGGCATATAATATCTCATTAAGTGACGTAAAACGAGACACAATTAAAAATCTATACATCTACACGGCTGCCGGCTGCCGGCAATTGACACGCGAGAGGATATGCATATTTAAGGTTGTAATTCCGTGTGGTGTCCGGGTGAATATAGCACCACTCCATCTCCTCCTGTGGATGTCGTAAAAGGTGACTTACGGCCGAATACTCAAACGCCATTTAACTTTAAGTCCCCGCTTTAACTATTCGAGAAACCTGTTTTTGGGTCAAAACCGGGCGCTCAAATTGTTCAAGCGGGAACTTAATGTTGAATGGCGTTTGAGTATTCGGCCGTAAGGGGCTCAGAACCAGAGGGAGGGGCAGAATCGCCCTTCTGTGGAAAAGTAGCTATACCACGCTCTCCAACCCGCTGCCAAGCGTGGTGAGCATTGTCAAATACCCCCCCAAAATTACTACACAATTGTGGAAATCTATGGGAGAGGCCTTTGTTCAGCAGTGGACTTATAAACGGCTGATATGATGATAAGGTTAAGTTAGGGCCAGTTCGTTACAATCAGAGAGTGACATTGAAGACCTGGTACAGCTAAAATGACTTGTTGTATCTTATCTGTTAATGCCCATGTTAATGGTGGCTTTTTGATCCATAACTGCCGAATACTGAAAAGTTAAAGGACATTGTTCTGCGGCCATACATTGTTAGCCTAAGAACCAATAGGCACGTAAAATTACTTTCTATGATCTAAATGACAACTACTTTTGACTGAAATTAAATTAAAGTAACGGACACTTCTAAGAATTGATTAGTATCCAAAATACTTTCGAATTTTGAGGTTATAATATTAGACATTTAAGTATTCATCACGCACTTATCACCTCAAAATAAATATCTTTAAAAAACGCAAAATGTAAAAATAGATTAAGATTAGCTTCATTTCTTCATTTCATTCAGTTAGATTTACTCATAAAAAAAGGTCAAACTAGTCCAACACGAATTAAAATGATTTATTTGGCTTTTAGCATTGTCGACAATATTGTTTTTTTGTGACCTACAAACTACAGTCTATGCATTTTACTACTTTACTACTATTACTATCGAGTAATATATGCATCTGTTTGATCAGAACATGGAGCCTTGGTTAGGCTCTGCAGATATAAAGGAAAACTTCGGAATATTACAGTAGTAGGTAACTTGTAATCTACATGATTGTAATAATAATTGAATTTCATTATTTATTTGGGGAAATCCAAATCTAAATAGCTACGTACCTACTTCAAAACATAAAAATGTTATGGTCAGTTAAGTGTCAATGTCACTTATCTTAACCTGGCCAATTCAGCGAGTCAGCGATTTCTGTCGCTTTGACATTAGTACGTCTAATCGCAACAAAAAATATTATCCATAGATCAAGCGCTAAGAGCTTTACTTTACTTTATATGTCCAAATATGGTGCCAGGGGATATGACGGAATATAAAATCGTGACGCCACTTTTTAAAATCATTACGAGATTGTGAAGTGTCCGTTTGTTGTATTATTTAATATTTATAGTATAAAAAAAACTAGAAGTTATTGCATAGGTTGCATACGTATTGATCCATAGGCTGTTTTTATCAATGTCCTTTAAGACTAAGACATTTTCGTTAAGAAAGCGGGAGTCTCGAATAGTTGAGTATATCTTATTATTGTCTTAGGTTTTCGCGATTATTACACATTATAATAAAACAATTTTAAACGGATTAAATCGCGTGTATTATTGATTTTGGTTTTTCCTGACGTTTCGAACACTTTGCAGGGTCAGTCATCCTGCGACCACTAACCCTGCAAAGTGTTCGAAACGTCAGGAAAAACCAAAATCAATAATACACGCGATTTAATCCGTTTAAAATTGTTTTATTATAATGTATATCTTATTATATTATATTAAGTGAAGCTTTAGTAATCGGCCGTTGTCCAACTTAAAGCGTTATTACAATCAGCTTGAACACACCATTTTTTTATATTGGTTAATTTAAGTTCCTACAAATATAAGGATGAATTTTGTACCAAGTTATTGCTATTTATAGTTCAAATTGCCCCTTTTACCTTCCAAAGAAAATAAGTTGTTCGTAGTTAAACCTACCACGGCAGGATCCAAAGAACGGTGAAACGTCAGCGTAAAAGCTCACCCAGACACAATAAAACAAAAGAAAAATGTAGTTCTAATTACGTACTTATCACGGAAAACATCTCTTTACATTTCAATAGCTTGATATAAATACACTATACTTTACTAAGTCTAGTAACTAGGGCCCAATGAATGAAACAACATCAAAAGTTTTGGAATTTACTGACTTAAGTTCAAATATAACAACAAAACCTCGATTAATTAGTGCTCGGATAACACTGACAATGTTTATCCAAACTTCAGCGTAATTGCGTAAAAATTTGCCTCTCAGGCATCTACAATTGCGAAGCGTCTCGCTTGAGTAAGTTTCGTTGTTAAATAATAAGGATTAGCATTTGAGGTGAAATTATGCTGATGGGAGTTTTTATTCTGTGTTCCAGGAATAGGTGCAAGTAACTACCATATTTGCCGTGTGCTGCTCAGAATACCACCACCCCATCTCCTCCCGTGGGTGTCGTAAAAGTCGACTAATGGATTAGCCGGAGGATGGGCAGCGGCGGCCTTCGAGTACATTAATAACTCAACTGCGATCGCCAACCCGCCTGCCAAGCGAGGTGGTCAAAGGGAATATTGCGATAATCATAACGCTGGGCATCTGGATTGGCAATCGCAGTATATTGTTATTAGCATACGGGAGAATGCTTCAGAGATACAGGGTTCGGGTGAATGGGTTGATATAGATGTGAAAAAATGTCTTGCCGAATCATCTCGTATGAATTATTGAACCTTTAAAATTTCCGAGCGTCGATATCTCAGCGGATGCCTTTTAAAGAGTCACTCTAGCCAAACCATCCCCGGTTTAAGTGCATTCTTTTGTCAAAATTGCTTCTAAAATGTCTTAAAAGAAATTACTCTGAGAGCGCAGCGGTGTAGAAAATTTGAAAATACTACGTTTATATTCTAGTCATTATGCTTTTTGTGTCGAAGACTGAAATGGACTTTCTGCTGCTGCTTTATCATTGTTGAGTGTAGACACATTTTTCATGTAAACAAAATCATTATCATCATAATTATCTAAGTAAGTCCACTGCTGAACTAAGGCCTCCCCCATAAATTTTCACAATGGACAAATAGTTGACAGTTTCGGGGGAATTTCTCAATACTTACCGCGCTTGGCAGGTGGGTTGGTAAGAGCTTAGCTGCTGTTTCACAGAAAGTTCGCTGCTGCCCATCCCTCTGGCTTAGAGTCCCTTAGTTGCCTACAATGACATCTAGTCAGCTTTTACGACATCCATCTTGTACACGTAGATCTAAAATGAAAAGCTCTATCAACTTTTGTTAGGGCTAGAACAGCAACCCCCGGGAAGACAGCGGTGTGCATGTGGTCACGTACCGCTGTGTGCGCAGTGCATAGTGTGGCTTCGGGGGAATCTTACAATCCCCTCGAGAGATGCCTGGGGGGGTGGCCTCTTTACAGTCGCCTTCCCTCCACTAGAGGGGATGACCGCTTTACAGTCATCCCCTCCGAGATGTGCCTAAAGGCGTGGCACCAATGGGTGGCTCTAGATGGAGATCTTTCGAGTTCCTGGAGCCTCCCTTCGGTGCCGACGATGATCACTCCGGTGGTTTTAGCCGGTAGGAGTCCGGCATGCCCCTTCGCCCTTTCCCAGGGCGAAGGAAGTACATGAGGTATTTCCACCGGATCAAAAAACAAAATTTAAAAAAAATGGCTAGAACAGCAATATTTCATATTATTTGTAACTACTTAAAGATATAATTTTCTTTTATTTAATGGCGTCTCAAATAAAGTTGAATACATATCTATCTTCTTTTCCTAATGCCGGTTCAATCTACCATGTGTCATGCTTTTCTGTAGTATCTGGTTGTGCGCTTGATGCCATATTCGTTTTTGCAAAGTTTTGTTTTACCCAGCACAACTACGACCGTTAAGAAGATTGCTGTACTTCCATTACATTATGCAGCTGCCCATTTGTGCTAAGTGATTGTAAGTAGTATCTACGTACCTGGTACCCGTGATGCAATTTTCATTGGTGCAAGTACCGTCGTTACACCTCATAACTGTACACTATATTTCACCATCAGATATAATGCCAATCTCAAGACTTGTCTTGTGACATTTTTTTTGATTTATTATGAAAGCATTGACACTAGGATTTCTCCTGTGTCGTGGGTGCGTTTACAGACATGAATTCCACATACAATACACCCAGGCCCGGAACAACTACCTGCAGATCATAAAAATATTTGTTCCGTGCCGGAATCGAACCCACGACCTGGAGCGCAGCAGCCGACTGTATCAGCCACTTCACCAACCATGCCGTCAATTATTTAATCCCTTATGCCCAGTAATTTCACTAGATACAGTGCCCTTCAAATCGGAACACAATAATGTTTAAAGTTTAAACACTACTGCTTGACGGTGAAAAACTGGCGCTACGATGGTACCAGAGTCTTGTGATAAGACACCTAATAACGGTGACATTCTTAAAATGTATTTGGACTATTAATAAAATCGAATAAGAAATCGATTTTATGTTATTGAATTCTTGAAAATAGAAACTGTAATTTCCATTCTCATCTTAAAATAACACAACATTCCTTGTAAATCTCCAAATTCTATGACCCCTTCCAAATATCCACCAATTTTGTCACAATTCAGGCCTTTTCCCTCAACCTCTCTGATTATACCCTTGATATTTACCGGCACTTCTATAACGATTGACGTTCGTTAGCATTAGTTTAAGTGCAGCGTTCAGAATTCAATAAAGTATTTAAAATATAAGCGTTTAATTACGAGGGCCTGCGCAAGTTTAATTAAAGTAGACGCTCGGACAGCTGTAAAACACTTGTCTATTGCTGCTGTACAAGTAAACACGGTATTTGACAGTAAAGTAAGGAGCACTAATTAATTTTGGTTTAGATTATACGCAATAGAATCGAGTAAATATTGAAATAAAGATCGAGAGAAGAAATGGAAAGATAGCACAATGTTTTAACAGATTTCGTAAATATCAGCTATTGGAAGATCTATTGCAACTTACTTTTGGCCTGAAATTCGCTACAAATTGTTTAAAAAAATGTTTTATTTCGTACTTGAAATGCACGGTTACCCCATATCTAGTCATTTTTTTCTATTCTAAGGTTGCCTGGAAGAAATCGCCGTGTGCCATAAGGCCGCCTATTGTAATCTATATTCCAAGTGCTACTTCTATTGTATGTTTTATAACTAGTGTACAGTAAAGAATATAATAAATAAGTAAATAATCCTGTTTCCACGAAATGAATGGTAAGTATAATATAAATTAGCACTTATATGAATATCACCCTCAGAGCATGCAATATCAGCTTCCTTACGAAAGCCATAATAATGGTATATTTTTCAACCATTTAGAAATAGGTTTTACAATACATTTACAATACAAATCAATCAAATTATAACTCAGGATTATATTCATTCTAACAAATACATAATGACGTCACATTCCAACAATACTATGTTGTAAAAAATGACGCTAATATCAGGTACCCGTTTCTATTTCAGAGCACAGAACAAAGCGTAACGTCTCTATGAAAGAGAATCGTTGTGCATTTTTATTGTTAGTACAGTAGAGAATGCCAAGACTACGGAGAGAGCTTTTAGGACAAGTTTTAAGTTAATAGTTCTGTTTTGGTACTTTATGTTTTGAATGTAGAGCGATAACTTGGTTGGAGATGTATTGATCATCGTTTCAGCCAAAGTCCACTGCTGGACATAAGCCTCCCTCAAAGATCGCCATAACAACAGGTCTGGCTGTGTTGTGTGCGCATTGGGGGGGGTCTTGCCATAATCGCCACGCTTGGCAGGCGGGTTGGCGATCACAGTTGAGCTGTTAATGTACTCGAAGGACGCTGCTACCCATCCTCGAGACATGCCTAAGGATGCGGCATTAATGGGTGGCTCTAGATGGAGATTTTTCGAGTACCTGGAGCCCCTTTCGGTGCCAAACTTGACCACTCCGGTAGTTTAAGCTGGTAAAAGTCCAGTGTGCCCCTCCGGCCTATCCTAAGGCGGGGGAAGTAGATGGTACATTCATAAAGTACAGCACATTAAATATATCTGTGTTTTGGTTAGAAGGGTAGCTTGTGAAATTACTGGGCATAAGAGACTAAATAACTAATGTCACGAAGGGACCAGCGCAGTGTGGTGCCACGCAGGACTAGCCCTGGGTAGCATTACAATTCTTATGGGCAGGGGTGACGCCTACCACCAGGGGAATGAATAGCTCGGCTTATGACCAGGCTGAATGAAAACAAAAAAGCAGGTCGTACATTGGGACATGAAAAGCTCATGTTAGGCATTACCTCAAACGATCGAGCTCGAAATACGGTTATACTAGAGAAGACCAACGTGGGGGGTATTGATGTCCATATAACTAAACTGAAGTGGCGTGGGGCAGAACATTTAGCGAGATGACGTCAGGTGGAGTAGATTTATGATCGAATGGTGGCTGATGGTAACCGTAACGTAGAGATTCGGAAGACGCGACGAAGAGATCAAGATGCCACGATTACTTTGTAAAACAATAACTAACAATAAAACAAAAAAGATTTAAGAAAAAATTATACTGCATGTCAATTATTATTTACAATCATTTACCAAACAGTTTTCAAGACCGACAGCCTTACCGCTGACAATGTTGGAAACATATTGTTCAAACTATTACTATATTATACTATTAAGGACTATTTAGAAGACAAATCAATAGAATTTGTAAGTTGGACTAATTCATATCGGCCATACATCGTCCACTACTGAACAAAGGCCTCCCCCATAGATTTCCACAACTGTGTCATCAGATTAGGGGGAATTTGCCAATACTCACCACGCTTGGCAGGCGGGTTGGTGAGTGCAGAATGGCTGCAGTTCTACAGAAAGGACGCTGCTGCATGCCCAGCCAAACCAGAGTGGTTTAGAGTCCCTTAGTCGCCTTTTACGACATCCACGGGAGGAGATGGAGTGGTGCTATATTCTTAATGCGGACACCACACGGAGAACGTTGGATTAATTAACATTCGCTAATCTATACATCGGTACAAATAAATAAAATTGAAGTGTCTGTTTGTAATGTCAAAATAAGAGCTTTTTACTAAATGCATATGAAATTATATACGGTACATATAACAAAAAAAACATTTTTAGTTTTTTTGTCTGTCTGTCTGTCTGTCCGTCTGTCTGTCTGTCCGTCTGTCTGTCTGTCTGTCTGTCTGTTTGTTCCAGGTAATCTCCGAAACGGCTAGACCGATTTTGACAGGACTTTCGCAGGCAGATAGCTGATGTTATAAGGAATAACTTAGGCTACTTTTATTTTAGAAAAATAATTTGGGTTCCGTGCAAAAAAAACAAAACCCTTGAAATCCAATATATATATTCTATGTCAAGTGTCTATGTCGAAGTACTCTAAATTTCTTTTAAATTAAACGCGGGTGAAACCGCGGGTCCCAGCTAGTTGTTAATACATTTGCAAGTCATGTTATGACAGGATATGCTGATTTTTTTTTACTAAAACACCTCATGTACCATATTGTACCAAATGAATATTGATTGATTGATTGATAAATAAATTACGGAACAACGTAATTTGTTATTATCATTTCGGCCGAATGAAGTCCACTTCTGGACACAGGCCTCCCCAAAGTTCACCACAAAGACCGATATGGGTGTGTTGTGGGCTCATTGGGGGGGTCTTGCCATAATTGCCACGCTTGGCAAACGGGTTGGCGTTCGCAGTTGAGTTGTTAATGTACTCGAAGGACGCTGCTGCCCATCCTCCGGCTAATCCCTTAGACGACTATTACGACACCCACGGGATGAAATGGGGTGGTGGCATTCTGAGCCGGCACCACACGGCAAACGGCATTTTTCCACCCTTAAAACATTATGAAACTGTTTATCAGTTAAATGCCTGTTTTTGCTTTATATAAAAATAATAACTTCAACGGTTAACTTTCAACTTCAAATTCTGGGCTGGTGCCAGACTCTATCGCAATCTAATCTAGAGCACTGTCTATAGATTTCCTAACTTATAACTTCCTTCTTGTAATTGATCTACGACGCTAACAATCTCGAGCATTATGTTTCATGTCCCTTGGGTACCAAAAAGGTGACTTTAGCAAACTTCTTAATTGCCGCAGCTTCCACCGGTATACTATATACAGTACCGCAATTAGTATCTTCTGTTCGAGGTATTTGAGCCTAAATAGCGACCTCACTGATCGCAGATTTTTATCGCTGTAGAATTTTTTGATGGTGGTATTTTTTACAATGCATGCAAACCCTCCTTGCTGAGAAAAACATGCCAAAGTTTCGGTCCTAATTAGCATATGGATACTTATGATGCAGACATTGGAACGTCTAATTGATGGAACTTGAATGTCTGACTGGTCCGATCTTTAATAAAGGAAAATTTGTATTTCTTTTTTGTTTTAAAAAAACGTTTTCCCTCTCTGGGATTTCTCCTGTGTCGTGGGTGCGCTTACAGACATACATTTCACACACAATATACCCGGAACAACTACCTGCAGATTATACAAATATTTGTTCCGTGGGGGAATCGAACCCGCGACCCGGAGCGCAGCAGTCGACTGAATCAGCCACTGCACCAACCGTGTTGTCAAATGTCGTTTTTTGTTATAGGTACCGTATGTACTTCATAAAGCTATGCATTTAGTAAAAAGCTGTTATTTTGACATTACAAAGAGACACTTCAATTTTATCTATTTGTATAAAAAAGAAATTTGGAGTACTTCGACATAGAATATATATATATATATATATATTGGATTTGAATGTTTTTTTTTTGCGCGGAAATCTAATTATGTTTCTAATAATAATGTCTTAGGTTTTCGCGAGTATTACACATTATAATAAAACACTTTTAAACGGATGTCATCCTGTCATCCTGTCATCCTGCGACCACGAACCCTGCAAAGTGTTCGAAACGTCAGGAAAAACAAAAAACCTAAAATATACGCGATATAATCCGTTTAAAAGTGTTTTATTATAATATGTTTCTAATATAAAAGTAGCTTAAGTTATTCCGTATAACATCGGCTATCTGCCAGTCAAAGTCCCGTCAAAATCGGTGCAACAGTTTCTGAGATTACCCGGAACAAACAAACAGATGGACAGACAGAAAGGCAAAAAATTAAAAATAGTTTTTTTGTTATAGGTACGGTATATACTTCCATATGCATTTAGTAAAAAGCTGTTATTTTGACATTACAAACAGACGCTTCAGTTTTACTTATTTGTATAGATGAGACAACTAACCTACATGTTCCACTACTCTATCATCATCTTCGTCATCATATCAGCCACAGGACGTCCACTGCTGAACAAAGGCCTCCCCCTTAGATTTCCACAACGAGTGGTTACATGCTGCTCTCATCCAACAACTCCCAGCGACCTTCACCAGATCGTCTGTCCACCTCGTTGGAGGTCGTCCCACGCTGCATTTTCCGGTGCGCGGTCGCCATTCGAGAACCTTTTTGCCCCAACGGCCATCAGTTCTACGAGCAAAGTGTGTGTGCTCACTACTCTATCCGAATCCGAAACGAAATCCGGATAAAAGTAGATATTTAGGAAACAAAACAAATAAATTCGTCAGTGATTTTCACAACTAACACAAAAAGATAATCATTTTCTCTTTAGCTTTCTTTGATACTAAACTGAACCCGGAAATTTTACCTTCTACCCATGAACTTTCAAACCTTACACTTCAACGTACGATACGATAATTTCCCAAGATAACAATTTCCCAAGAAACTATTAACTCAAACTCAAAGATCAAAGGCCGCGTTCTTTTGGGACCCGAACTTATATCAGATCTCAGGTACTTTTAATGTTCAGGGTAATTAGCGCCCCGAAACTTCCTCTTACGGAGGGGTGGTGCGATAAATTTAACAAAAATGGGACATCCAAACAATCTGTGTTATAAACAAGCTGCAAATTTGTCGTGCGCGACATTTTGTGGCTATTTATTTACAAATTAGAATTGGGGCCTCGTGATTGTTCTACGTAACGGATGATATTATGATTATAGGGATTGTTAAGTGGATAGAATTGAAATAGCTTACGGAAATATATCGCGTTTAATAATTCATTACATATACGTACGTACAGCATCTATACGTGCAACGTGCGGCCCTTTTTTTATTGATGTCCAGTGGAAATTCGACATGGACTTCCTTCACCCCGGGGAAGGACGAAAGGGTAGGACTCCTACCGGCTAAAACCACTGGAGTGGTCATCTTCAGCACCGAAGGGGGGCTTTAGGTCCTCGTAAGATCACACTAGAGCCGCCCATTGGTGCCACGCCTTTAGGCACATCACGGAGGGGGTTACTGTAAAGCAGTCACCCCCCTAGTGAAGGGAAGGCGACTGTAAAAAGGTCGCCCCCCCAGGCACCTCTCGGGGAAACGTGCGGCCCTAGCACATACAATTATTATATTATTAATACACAAATATAGTATATGTAATTAATTAATTAAACGCGATATATTTCCGTAAGCTATTTCAATTCAATGGATGCTGTTCGCGTAAACAACAGAAAATATTGTTAACTAGATGGTCTGTTTCAATAGAGCATGTAGATATTACTCATCCCACACCCAATTTGTAAGACATATTTAAAAGTAGGCCATGAAGTAATTGGAGCTTATCCAAGTTTCGTTAACAATACAACGCCACTCTTAGCTTATACGAAACCTGAACGTGGTTTGTTCAGAATCAGTATTAGAATCGATTGCAATAGTTCTTAAACCATGTGTAATTTTGTCCCAAAAATAAATCAAAAGTGTTTCATTGGATGTTTTGGATTCGAGTTTCCGTTGCAGATGCCAGAACGCAAGGTGAGTTGGCTCTAAGTCGCCCAAAATCTTGTCCCAGCTAGCTTCTCAGCACTCCTTAATACATTCCTTAACAGCACGCTGTAAGTGGCGCATAAAGAGGCGATTGAGTTCGCTGATGAAGATGAGTACGCTCTAAGGGCTGCGTTCTTCTCCGTCATCAGTGCACGTACATCGTCAGGGAGTTTCATATGATGGTCTTCCATCGCAGGAACTCGCCGTGAACATTCGTCTACGACGGACTGTATATGACCGGTGAGGGAGTAGATCGCGTCTAGCGTGTCTGCGACTGACTTCTCATTTTAATTTAAAATAACCCGGTACGAAGCTCTACCTTAAGAGTACATTTCCCACATGAGGGATGGGTGGGATGAGGAGGGGTGTACCCCTAGTGCTACCCCGCATGTAGACCCATGTAGCATGGTTATGCTCGAACAACGGTACAATGTAACAAGCCTTTTTTTTTTTTTTTATTGATGTCCAGTGGAAATTCTACATGGAACTTCCTTCACCCCGGGGAAGGGCGAAGGGGTGTGCCGGACTCCTACCGGCTAAAACCACTGGAGCGGTCATCTTCGGCACCGAAGGGGGGCTCCAGGTCCTCGTAAGATCACACTAGAGCCGTCCATTGGTGCCACGCCTTTAGGCACATCTTGGACAATGTAACAAGCCTAGAACTTAGTACCTAAAGTTTTATTACATGGTTTTTTCTTGCACAAACTCTTTTAATGAAAATCTTTCGTCGCCTCGTAGATACCAAAAAAAAGTTGTAGATTATGTTGTAAGTGTGGGTTCCGGTTAATAACTGGCCACTTATTTTAGCTTGATTTCAATAACTGCGGGTAGGGTGTCCAATATTGTAACATTGAAGTGGGGTGTTCACTAAAACTGAACTGGATACTGTGATGTTATCCAAAATCGAGGGCACAGTTGGTGCAGTGGCTCATACGGTCGGCTGCTGCGCTCCGGGTCGTGGGTTCAAAGTCAAAGTCAAAGTCAAATATTTTTATTTCAAATAAACCAAATATTGGCACTTATGAAACGTCAGAATCTAAGTTGCACGGTTCCAAATAGTTGATCTATGGAGAAGAGCCGGCAAGAAACTCCATAGATACTCTTTTAAAATAATTGAGATTACGATGTTGAATAATACAAATTAAGGTAAACCATATAAAGAGCATTATGTAGGCCAATGTATAAAAAAAAGACATACTAATGTAATATAATCATTATTCGCCATGGCAGTTAATGGCTGACCAGTCCCAACAGACGGCACCCGTTCACGAGCATGACGCATGCATCAGCATCGCTTAGCTCAACCATATTTTAGGGAACCGAACGACCCGATACACAACGCCACCGCCAGCAAGACATTTTAGTGAGCATGACAGACACCAGGCCAAAGGCAAAGGGTACTAAATATATAACATTAACGGCTACATGATGCTCGCACATTTACAATTTTATGATTAATTAATAATGTCAAAATATTATTAGAATGTAAATTGCAGTCATTAAATCAAACATAGGAAAATAATTTATATAATAAATATAGAATTCAATTTTAAATAAGTCAAATTAAATGTCAAGATGTCAATAAAAAGATAAAAAATAAGTCAAGTAAATGTCAGGATATCAACAAAAAAAAAATCTACAATTTCTGTGTAGACGGTAAAGCATTGATTGGGAATAACAACACGTCAATCATGCGAAAATTATACATTATAAAGCGCCAGAGGGTCGCAGTGTGCAGGAGGGAAACGTTTGCCAGACATCGCTATCGTCGATGTAATGATTTATATTATAGTAGGCTTTCGAAATTAAAATGCGCTTAATCAATGATTTGAATCTTATTTCTGGTAAGTCGGTAATACTACATGGAATTTTGTTATAGAATCTAATACTGTTTCCCATAAACAACTTGCTGGTTCTGCTAAGTCTAAAGCCAGGTACAACCAACTTGTTCTTGTTGCGAGTATTTAAGCTGTGCACGTCACTTTTCTTACTGAAATTTGCTATATTTTTGCGGATATACATAATGTTTTGGAAAATATATAAGGATGGTAGAGTAAGAATGTTTGTTTCCTTAAATAGTTCCCGTAGTGACTCACGAGAGTCTAGGTTATAGATAGCTCGCACTGCTCTTTTCTGTAATATAAAAATAGACTCAACATCAGCAGCCGAGCCCCACAGTAAAATTCCATAAGACATAATACTGTGAAAGTACGCAAAATATACTAACCTAGCTGTAGCCACATCCGTAACCTGTCTAATTTTCCTAACGGCAAATGCAGCAGAGCTTAGTTTGCCTGAAAGTGCCTTTATATGGGCTCCCCATTGCAATTTTGAGTCTAAAGTAACACCCAAAAATACAATTGAGTAGACCAGATCTAATTCTTTTCCGTCAAGTTTTACTTGTGACCTTACATGGGTCACATTTGCTGTAGAGAATCTTAGACATTTGGTTTTTTTTGCGTTTAATAGAAGATTATTCGCCGAAAACCAATCAGTTAACTTATGAAGTATATCATTGGATTCTATAAGATGGCTATCCTTTCTATTTACTTTAAATATAAGTGACGTGTCTTCAGCAAACAAGACTATATTCGACATTGTATCGTTTATCATGTATGGCAGGTCATTTATATAGACCAGAAACAAAAATGGCCCCAAAATTGATCCTTGCGGTACCCCCATTTTAACGTGTGTGCCTGTTGATGTGACGTTTTCAATTTCTACTCTTTGATCCCGATTTGACAAATATGAGCTTACAAAATCAATAGATCTACCTTGAATTCCGTAGTACTTAAGTTTCAGAATGAGGGTGTGGTGGTCCACGCAGTCGAATGCTTTAGACAGATCGCAGAACACGCCTAAAGCATCATGTGCATCCTCCCAGGCCCCTTAAACGGTTTTAATGAGAGTGGACCCAGCATCCTCTGTAGATCGTCCCCGCGTAAATCCAAACTGATTGTCATGAAATATCCTATTTCTGTTAAAGTGTGCTGCCATTTGATTTAAAACTAGTTTTTCAAAAAATTTGCTTAAGGTTGGTAGCACAGATATTGGCCTATAATTTGATGCATTATTTAGGCAACCAGCTTTAAAAATGGGTACAATTTTGCTGGATTTCATGAGATCGGGAAAAGTGCCCTCTGCGATGCAGGCATTAAATATTGAAGCCAAAATTGGCGCAATATTAGTTATAACAGATTCGACGGCTTTCGTTGACAATCCCCATAAGTCCTCAGTTTTTTTAACTACTATTGTTTTAAATGTTTTAATTATATCACTGTCTGTCACGAAACTAAATTCAAAGACAGGTACATGTAAATCGACATTTTTCTTTAAGAATGCCTCTGCTGCTAAGGGAGACGATGGAAGGTGATTAGTAGTCTCTATTGGAATATTAGTGAAAAAGTTTTCGAGGAAATTTGCGACTACAGACTTATCTGAAACTAGTTTGTCATCGATATTTAAACTAATTGCACTGTCACTGAATCTACCATCACTAGTTTCAGCATTAATTATTTTCCATGTCGTTTTTATTTTATTATTCGACTTTTTAATTTGGTCACTAATATAAGCAGCTTTTGCTTGCGTACAAACCTTTTTAAACATTTTATAATTCGATTCTCGCACGGAACAAATATTTGTATGATCTGCAGGTAGTTGTTCCGGGTTTGGGTGTATTGTATGTGAAATTCATATCTGTAAACGCACCCACGACACAGGTGAAAAGCTAGTGTGGGGCAACGTTAAAACAAAAAAAAAAGAAAGAGAATGCATCGAAGACAAAACGGTATTCTGCTAATATTTAGAACTGATACAGGTATTACAAATTCCATTAAATAAACGATAAAATTGACATTGAAATGAGATTAGATTCAGGTCATACTGAAATCAGACTGAACTTTAAGAGGAGCAGAATACCTATTTTTAGTCAATTCGTAATTTAACCTCAGTTCGGTCAACTTTCAGTGACCGAGTAAATTAATTACGAGAATTCATTTTTTTTTCATTTTCAAAAATCTTTATTTATCAGCAATAATAAACAATAACAAATGTACTTAATTCTAAGCTACATTGACATCAGGGATAAAAACACTTTATGAGGCTAACAATGCACCTTTAAAAGTTTGTAAAATATATACACATAGACTTATTGCAACGTAAACTCGAAACATATTTAGATGCAAACAAGATAGCAAAATGCAAATTATTTAGACAAGTACTATTTAAGTAGTACTAGATAATTTTGCTTATTTAATCATTAGTCGGTAAGTTTACAAAAACTCATTAGCTGCTTGCACGGTAGGTAGCGCAATTAGCAGAGAGTACCTATTTTATCTACGCGGTGGCAAGTGTTTGTTATCGGCCACCACCCGACCAGTCAATGACCATCGGACGGAGCCCACCTGCCGCCCGCGCTCAGGTGTAACCACTGCCAGCGCGGGGCGGCAGTGGGTCCTACCGGGGGTCAAACCACTGGTCACGCGTCGACTGGTGGGAACAATACGTAGTGATGCGGTAAACGGTAAGTGCCATATCTATCGATATATGGTAATTTATCTAGTGTGGATGAACAGAGACTTGAAACTAAGGGGTTAGTGTTGATTTTGTTTTTAGCATAAAATCGGGATGTTGTTTTTATTATGTAATCAAATAGTAAGGGCAAATTAATTTCTTTATGTAATTTAGTAAGATTTGTTTTAAATTTAGTATTACAGGATATTTTTACTGCTTTATTTTGTACAACTTGTAGTAATTGATGGTTAGTGAGACATGTGCTGCTCCAAACGGGACAAGCGTACGTTATACACGGACGGACAAGTGTGGTATAGATTCTTAGTTTAGTATAATTACTTAATTTGCTTTTACGATTAAGTATAGGGCTTAATGCACCAAGGGCTTGGGCACCTTTCACACGCAAATCTGCTATATGCTTGGACCAATTTAAGCGGCTGTCCATTTTGATTCCAAGATAACGCACACAGGTTTTCCAAGGCACGTTATGCCCTGCTATCTTTAAAGTTCTGGTTGGGAGTTGTCTAGTACGAGAGAAAAGTATTGCTTCCGTCTTATCCTCATTTAGTTTAAGTTTCCATTTTTTTAGGTATTCTTGTAGTAATTCAATCGAGAATTGTAGACGACCAATGATCAAATCGACATCACCCGCAGAGGTATATGAGGCAGTATCATCAGCGAAGCAAGCTAATTTGGTACGAGGTTGGATAGGTATATCATTTAAGTATAGAAGGAATAAATAGGGGCCGAGATGTGAACCTTGTGGTATGCCAGCAGGAATTTTTTTCGGTGAAGAAGTGATGTCCTCAATATGAACCAAAAATCTACGATCAACTAGGTACGACTGGGTGAGTTTTATTAGAGGCAAAGGCACTTTCAGAGTAAACATTTTATGTAGTAGGCCGTCATGCCATACAGTATCGAAGGCTTTTTCAATATCTAGCAGGAACATGCCCGTTGACTGCTTGAGGTTAAGGTGATGGGATATATGTTCCGACACTCTAGCTAGTTGTTGCGTAGTTGAGTGAGCGGCACGAAATCCAAACTGCTCCTGAATTAATAGCTGCCTAGTGGCATACATAAGTCGACTAAGGATTACGGTTTCAAAAAGTTTGCCAATAGAAGGTAACAGGCTTATGGGACGGTAATTGATAGGGAGGGTACTATCTTTTCCTGGCTTTTTAAGAGGTATTATCTTCGCTATTTTCCAAATTTTTGGAAAGTAGCCCAAACCGAAACAGCCATTGAAAATTTTTGTGATATATACAATCGCTTTCTGTGGCAAGTTCTTTAAGAGCAGGTTATGAATTCTATCATGGCTTGGAGATTTCCGAGTTTTAAGCTTAATTAAAGTTTTACGAATCTCGAACGGCCTAACCGGCTTTTCAAAATCAGAGATTATATATTTGCTTACAATAGACATTGAGTTTAGTACCTGACCCTGTAGTTCGGAATCACAGGGCCAGTCTGTAGTAAGGCTCATATTGCCGCAAAAAGCCTCCGCTAAGGCTTCACATTGCTCAGCTGTACTCACCGTTAGGGACCCATCTGAGAGTTTAAGGGGTGGTATGTGGGGGGATTTTGGTTTGAGCGATTTGGTCAGACGCCAGATATCTTGACTAGGGTTATCAACTTTTAATAGTTTGTTATTCCAAACGTTATCGAGGTAATTTCTTATATTTGTATTTATATATTTTTGTAAAGCATTTATATTATTACGATTGAGCCTCCTAGGATATCCGTACGGTAAACTCTGTTCAATACGACGTAAGTAATTTTTATAACTTATTAGTTTCTTTATGCGTCGAGGAAGTTTTGTTGGGTGATCAGCAAGCCTAGCAGATGGTATGGAAGAGTCACTAGCATCAATAATGGTATTTTGCAAATGGACAATGGCTGTATCAATTTCCTTTTTAGTTTTCAATGTGCTAGGACTTAGCAATATGTTTTTATTAAGGTAAGAGCGGTATCGACTCCAGTTTGCACAGTTAAAACGAAAATATCGAGTTCTTGTTTTGCGACACAGTGTACCTTCAATAGTAAAAAATATGGGGTAGTGATTTGATGAATACGAGAATTAATCCCTGAGATAATTGCTACACTCCACTTTGCGTTTTCATTTGTAAAGCACAATCAGTCTTTAGAAATTAGAGTCAGAAATTACAATTAGAAACTATACCATGTACGCCGTACATGGTATAGTTTTAAATTTGTAGAGTGAACACTGAAAGATACCTGCCATTCTTGAATATGTACCATGACACGATTGGCTCAGTTGCTAAGCAAAGAGCCAATTGCTTAGCCTTAGCTGCACTACGGATCGCGGGTTCAATCCCCGCACCGAACAAATGTTTTTATGATTAATAGATTGTTCCGGGTTCTCACATACACAAACATCCAGGTTTGTGTATGTGAGATTTATGTTTGTTAATTGTACCCATGGTACAAAAGAAATCCTAGTGGTTATGATCAGTGCGGTGTCAGGATTAAGAGTCTCTCTTCCCGTGGATATCGTAAATGGTGTGACTAAGGGATCCATAAACCACCCCCAGGAAGACGGAGGTGTACATGTGGACCGTTGTACAGTCATCCTCTCCGATATGTGCCTACAGGCGTGGCGACAATTGATGGCTCTAGATGGAGATAATTCGAGTTCCTGGAGTCTCCCTTCGGTGCCTTCTCCGGTAGTTTTAGCTGGTAGGAGTTCAGTATACCCTTCTACTCTTCCCCGCGGCGGAGGAAGTACGTGATGTATTTCCACCAGATCAATAATAAAACATAAAATGGGCATATTTTTATGATCTAGTTCTTCCAGATCTGGGTGTATTGTGTGTGAAATTTGTATCTGTAAACGCACCATGGCACAGGAGAAATCCTAGAGGGGCAAATTTTATTTTTAAAAAATATAGAAAAGAAAAACTAACCCGCCTACCAAGCGCAGTGAGTAATTTATTTCTCACCACAATACCGAAAAAGTTGCAACACAATGCAATATTGCCCAGTTACAGTATGTTCAAAGTTACTGTGGTAGATTGGTGCCTAAGCCAGGCTGTAGCCTGTGTTTCAGGTCACCAGGCCTCCACCCAGAAGTTCAATTTTGCTCTTTCATAAATTGTGCCAAGCGAAATTTTTCCATTTTCTCAGTCAAGTTGTTTCCTCTTGATGAATACTCTCCTACACTTTGATATAACTTTAATCGGCCCCGATAGTGGTTGATTTTGTCCTTTATAACCAGTTACCATCTTGCATCCCATGAATGCGCACTTTCGCTGCAGAAAACATCTTGATATAACAATAAACTTGCTGTTCTAATAAAACGTGCATATTATGGCTTTGATACGCCCAACATTGACGATTTATCAAAATCGATTTTCAGTTTTTCATATCTTTGTTTTACTTTGAGTACTGGCATTTTCCCCCTAAAATTACGACACAGTTATGGAAATCTATGGGGAAGGCCTTTGTTTATCTGTGGAAGCCATTTGGCTGATAGGAGGATGGTGATGAATGATTCTCTGTATGGTGCGTTGCACTTGCTAGTATTTGTAATATGCCTTCTTCAAAACTGAAGACTCCCACAAAAGAAGGGGGAAGTTGTTTTATTTGTTCAGGAAGCATACAGCAAGATTTATAAACTAAAAATATCAACTCTCCCTAACCCTTGCTACCCTAAATAAATGAAATATCAATAAGTTAATTACTTTCCAATCCTGAAATTAGGCTTTAGACCTGCCTGAAAACATAATAAATAAAAAGCTGCCGACTCAATACTTTAACTTGTTTACCGAACCCTATAAAGGTGGTACCACGAACCCATTAACATGGAAACTTTTAATTGATAATATTGTAAGTGGACAGTGAAAAGGTTACTACAGAAGTGCCACTGATAACGACGTGCTGAAAATAATTCACACAATAACAGTAAATACGGTATGTGTAACAGAGATACCACATAGACATCATGTATGGCATTTGCATTGCGTGTGAGTCCGGATTAAGATTATAGCACCACTCTACCTCGTCCCGTGGATGTCGTAAAAATGATTGAGGGAGTCTAAGTCAGAGGGATTCGCAGCAGCGTATCTTCTGTGGAACAGTAGCAATACTGCGGTCACCAACCCGCCTGCTGAGCATGGTGAGTACTGGCAAATTTCCGCCAAAATGACGACACAGTTGTGTAAACATATGGGGAGTAAGGTCTTTTTTCAGCAGTTGACGTGCATTGGCTTGATGAATAGATAAAAATATATTTATTCTAATAAACCATTTACAGGTACCTATGTATGCTCTGCTGTGATCATACGAAGACTTGGAGCTCCCCAAGGTGCTGAACATGATTGCCCCAGTGGTTTTAGCCGGTAGGAGTGCGGCATCTCCTTCATCTTTCGTCGAGGCGGAGGAAGGGACCAATACTAAAAATGAAAAAGATACCTATGAATATCAAGTAGGTATTATTTAATTCTTTCTTGTAGTTTGCACTAGTAATTTCTGTGTTCCTTTTACAACTTAAGTTTGTCATTCATACCTTTATTAGTTATTGTTAGTTTCTTGAGTTTGTTTCTAGTCGCCGATACTGATATAACTATCAGCTATCTGTCTTTTTCCATAGTACCGCAGCTCATGTAAGTGGAAGTATGGAATATGTGATTGTACTTATTCACATGAGGCAGCTGTTTGGTTGCTGTATTGTAAAAATAAATGATCATCATTTCGGCCGAATGAAGTCGACTGCTGGACACATGCCTCCCCCAAAGATGTCCACAACGACCGATATGGATGTGTTGTGGGCTCATTGGGGGGTTTTGCCATAATCGCCACGCTTGGCAGACGGGTTGGCGATCGCAGTTGGAGTTGTTAATGTACTCGAAGGACGCTGCTGCCCATCCTCCGGCTAATCCCTTAGTCGACTTTTACGACACCCATGGGAGGAGATGGGGTGGTGGCATTCTGAGCCGGCACATAAATGATGTACACGACCATTTATACAAGCTTTCCTGCCGGGCTTACTTTATGCAGGAGCCCGGCCGCATAACAGAGTCGCCTTTCGAGTTCATTCGTGTTCTGTCACATTGACACATTTGAGATGGATGCTCTAAAATTTGTATTGTTGGGTGCCGCAGCTTGACCACTTTATAATTATAAACTTAAATGCAGCACGGTGCCAGTCGTTCTATACTGAAGCCAGAGTTTGCGACCCCACCGCTGCTTATGATTATTTCGATTTATAAATCAGCTGCCCTTATATTATATAGTTGTTACGAGTCTGGGTGTATTGTATGTGGAATTTGTGTTTGTAAACGCACCCACGACACAGGAGAAATCGTAGTGTGGGGCAACGTTTTTTTTAAAAAAAGAAAAGAAAAAAAAAGATATTTTCTGACATCATCATTATATTAGCTAATGGACATCCATTGCTGAACAAACAAACAATTTTGGAGGGAATTTGCCAGAACTCACCACACTTGACATGCGTCATTCGCGAGTGCAATATGGTTATTGTTCCATAGAACACTTCGTTAGTCGCTTTTTACAACTTCCACGGGATGAGATGGATTAGTGCTATATTCTTAACCCGTACACTACACAGAATTTTCTAATTCAAATAGAACAGATCTGAATCACTAAAGTCGCAGATTTCAGATGCTCATGCAATATTTTAGCATACAACGTTTTCATATTGGTACAGAATGGACCTTCTGTATACTTTCTGTTATCGCTAAAGTTAATCAAACTATTTGAAGGCAGTAATTAAAAGTATCCACAAGTTATTCGCTAATATGAATTCGTGACCTCTGCCAGAATGTTTTAGCGATAGGCGAAGTCCCTTGAGGGATGCAAATGTACTCGTACCAAAGTTTTGATTCAAAGGAGGTGAACTTTGTCGTCTTGTTAGATTATATAATAGGTTTGGGTGCTCTCATACAAGAAACAGATCGCTTGTTTATAGGCTACCGATTACTATTCATCATATATCATATCAGCGTTATACGTCCACTGCTGAACTGGCTCCACCAAAGATTTCCACAATTGTGTCGTAATTTTGGGGGTTGTCCCAACCATAGTTCATGTAGACCAACGAGAAGTTATGTTTTACACCTGGCCCCGCCCGACTTCATAAATAAAGTTTTTTTATTCCTTTTCAGTGGTTTTAACATTTTTATATCGTGTAGGGTTTTTGAAGTCGGTATTTTTTTTGTTAAAGAGTATTACTTGTTTGTTTTACGTGTAAATTAATGTAAGAACTTTTTTCGATTTGGTATCAGTATCTAACACTAAAAAAATTACTAAAATCGGTTTTCTGGTTTGAGAGGAATCGAAACTTTTAAGACATCATGTAGATACGCGCAGTCAAATTATTCTGTTTATTGAAGCTGGTTAAAAAACTACTCAATCAAACATAATGAAATTTTATATGGAACCAACTCGGAAGCATTTTGCACCAGTTATAAAAAGAATTGCTCAAATCGGTCTACAAATCGGTGTAATGTATGTAAAATGTATGTAACATTAAAAAATATGCATCAAATTATGAACCTCCTCCTTTTTGAAGTCGGTTAAAATTGTTTGTCTTGGTATAGGCATGTGGTAAGGGATGGAACGCATGTAAGCTATCATCATATCAGCCATAGGTACTACTGCTGCTGAACAAAGGCCTCCCCCATAGAATCCCACAATTGTGTCGACATTTTGGGGGGAATTGGCCAGTACTCACCGCCCTTGGCAGGCGGGTTTGTAGGTGCTATGAAAAAAGGGACGCTGGTGTCCATTCTTTTGGTTTAAAATCTCTTAGTCACATTTTACAACATCCACCCACGGGATGAGATGAAGTGGTGCTAGTATTACATATTCTTAATCTGGACACCACATGGTATTATATACTACTGTAGTGTTTCAAACTCAAAGTTTTCATTCCATATAGGCCCTAATAGGCACTTAAGAAACGTCAAAGTTAAGGTACACGGTTCGGAAAAGTTGATCTTATGAAGAAGAGCCGGCAAGAAACTCCATAGACACTCTTTTAAAAAAGTGAAATTTCAATTTAACACGTCACGGTATGTGGAAAAATGTGGACTATACGTGAAATACATATACACAATAATAAACACACTATTGCTTCTGTAATACACAATCAGAAATTGATAATTATTAACGCACAGGCAACACTGGTACGTTCACGTTAAATCTATCCATAAACAATAAAAATAAAGCAATCACCTTAGTGGTTTTAGCTACCTTTTTTTTTTTTTTTTTTTTTTTTTTATTGATCCGGTGGAAATACTTCATGTACTTCCTTCGCCCCGGGAAAGGGCGAAGGGGCATGCCGGACTCCTACCGGCTAAAACCACCGGAGTGATCATCGTCGGCACCGAAGGGAGGCTCCAGGAACTCGAAAGATCTCCATCTAGAGCCACCCATTGGCGCCACGCCTTTAGGCACATCTCGGAGGGGATGACTGTAAAGTGGTCATCCCCTCTAGTGGAGGGAAGGCGACTGTAAAGAGGCCACCCCCCCAGGCATCTCTCGAGGGGATTGTAAAAGATTCCCCCGAGGCCTCACTATGCGCTGTGCTGCGCACACAGCGGTACGTGACCACATGCGCACCGCTGTCTTCCCGGGGGTCGCTCGGTATGAGCACGCAGATTTCCCAATAAGCGCGCTCGCGACCCCCAAGGCCCCCTATAAAGACAACAGGGGGCTCAGGCGTGTTGGACACGGGCGCCGCGGCGGTTGTTACCCCGGCCCCGTGTCCTCCGCCTCCGAGCGGGATCGGCCCTCTCCCGATCCCGCTCTGCGGTTTTAGCTACCTACACTAGAAATTTATATATATAAATACAATTCAAATGATTAAAAAAAATCTGTTAGCTTTTTGACCATAGAACACATAATTCCAGATGAAAAGCGTCCACAGTTGGTCATAGGCCCCCTCAACGATCGTCACAAAGACTGGTCTGGGTTTATGCGTATGCTAATTGGCGGGTTTTGCCATAACCGCTATGCTTAGCAGGCGAGTTGGCGGTCGCAGTTGAATTGTAAATTTACTTGAAAGACATTGATATCCAACTTCAGGCTAGTCCCATAGTGGCCTCTAACAACACCCACGGGAGCAGATGGGGTAGTATTCTTAGCCTGCATCACACGGTAAGAAAACCAAAAAATATTTTTGTTTATTTCTTCTAACCCCTTACTCATTAATCTACCTCTTTTCTTTTCTACTTCGAATTTCATCATACTTCATATCCTCACAACTCAGAAAGCAAGTTGGCAAATAAGCAAGCTTAGCAATCTCCTGAGCAATTCCCTTATGGGTAAATAAAGTATAAACAGCTCCACAAAAGAACGCTAACAGTACACTTGCAAAGGATTCATGCGAAGCTTTGAAATATTCAGAGTAACAAAAAAGGAACGGCATAACGAGAGAATTTACAGTGGGTACTCGAGGTTCCGTATATGACGTGAGCAGTAATTTGTGTATTTTGCTTTTGATTTTGAAGCGTAAAAATGGTGCGGGGTTTTTTCCAGACAATGTTATAAGACACTCGATATGCGTAAAGTAGAGCAAACTGAGACGCGTGTAAGGAGCGAAATAACCATATTTACTGTACATTTAAAGTGCAGTTTTATATTAGTTGTAATATTTAGTCGCTTGAAATGAGATAAAGCATAAGTAATTTTTGTTCTCGTATACGGGGAAGTCCTCGTGGACTTCTTCCGACTCGGGAAATGCACATTGTAGAGCCGGCTCTTACCGGAAAAAACCTCATGGTAGCCATCTTTACATACAACGGTTGGTGCAGTGGCTGATACAGTCGGCTGCTGTGCACCGGGTCGTGGGTTCGATTCCCGCACGGAACAATTATTTGTACGATCTGCAGATAGTTGTTCCGGGTCTGGGTGCATTGTGTGTCGAATTTGTGTTTGTAAACGCACCCACGACACAGGAGAAATCCTAGAGTGAGGCAACGTTTAAAAAAAAAAAACCAATGTGCACCAGGATATTTTCCAATAAGCACTGATACCCTCCCTGACAAGCTGAACTGTAATTGATATCTGTTACGTTCTGGGACTGTTCATGACATAGAGCCTAAGATTTATTTTAAGACCAAAAAGCCTGTCAGTCTTTAGTGACGTGAAAAATCCAGAAAATACTAACTCATATGAGACCAATGTTTCATTTAACACTACGTAAATATAAGTAAATCGTTTAACCCTTTCCCCGCATAACCCTAACCCAGTGTACAGTTCCCACGCATAAAGAAATAAAAGTCGGATTCGTGCGTTACTCACTTGTTTATTGTCTCTGAGAACACTAGCGAAGCGCACTCATACATATGTATTGCACACAAATTTTAAACTCGTCCGTATCCTGATTATGAGCATAAAAATATGGAAGTAAGGGAAACGTTTTAAGCCTGTTCCGAGTGTCATAAACCAGTAGTCGTTTTACAACACCCATCTCGTAAAGCTAAACTCTAACTCAATGTGTTAATTGCAAACTAAGTGTACATAATTACTAGTTTTTTGACGGCACGGGTGGTGCAGCGGCATGTACAGTCGACTGCTGTGGTCCGGGTCGCGGGTTTAGATACCCGCACGGAACAAATACTTGTAAGATTTGCAGGTAGTTGTTCCGGGTCTGGGTGTATTGTGTGTGGAACTTGTATCTGTGAACGCACCCACAACACAGGAGAAATCATATGTGAAACAAACAACAAAATAGTAAAACTAGTTATACAAATAATGACACTCAAAACTTAGAGCCTTTTTCAACCATAAAGAGAAGTCAAGATATTGGAAGCAGTATCCTAAGAGCTTACTGCGTATACCGACCGGTTTGCTAAGTGTGATGAATATGAGAATATATTACCGTCACCGTCACATCTGTGTATAAGCGGTCTATGAGGAGGCTCCTATTTGCCCGGTTAAGCAGCTATATCCCTCTTGGGATGAGTGCGAGAAGCCCATCAAAAAAATTCTATTCATCAGTAGTCGTGTACGTGCAAGCGTCTGCCTGCCCACCACAATTGTCATGCTACCCCGGACCAGTCCTGCGTGGCACCACACTGCGCTCGTTAACCGTTGGGGGACCTTTGAAATTCTACATGGAACTTCATTCACCCTGGGGAAGGGCGAAGGGGTATGCTGGACTCCTACCGGCTAAAACCACTGAAGCGGTCATCTTCGGCACTGAAGGGGGGCTCCAGGTCCTCGTAAGATCACCCTAGAGACCTTTGGGGGACCTAGTACTAGTAGAAATATACATACTATGATAAAGTTCCAGTATTAACAAAACCTTCTGCAATCCTTGCATTACATTCTAAAAATAGTATAAACAAGTGAAAGTCCGTTTAAAGAACTGGATAAGTGCGAGATGAGTTCGCGTGGAGAGGGTTCCGTACGATGAATATGTTATCTACTGTGTGTTTTTTAGAATTTAACACAAATTAGTATCTCGTAACAAAAATGTATGGTACCGGATTATAGAATTAAATTCATGATTAAATTGTCTATTGTTTAATTCACAACGAGCCCGTGAGATGTTACACAAGACAGTTTGCAATACTTTATTCTTTAGTTTTCTAATTTGCCCCCCACAAGTGACCCCACGACCCGTCCGTGTTTGGATAGCAGAAAATCTAATTTATACCATATTTCAACTTAATTGATCGAAGAAGAAGCAGATTCCGCGAAAATTCGGTGTGACAGACGGACAGACAGGCAGACAGACACACGAGTGATCCTATAAGGTTCCGTCGTTATTTCATTTGGACGTTCTGAACCCTAAAACTTATATCTAGAACTATGTATTGGTATTAGTAAGTATAATCTATAATTTACCTAAGCATAATAACGGCTATAAGGATACCATAGGTACACGCAATGAATAACCGTTCGTAGTTTGAACGGTGAAGGATACGACACCATTCCCTTGGTGGCCTTTTAGTACTCTGTAATTTCCTTTTTAATGCAGCTCCAAAAATAAAATACTAATGACTTTCCGTGTACACGGGGACTTAAAGAAGTAGTGGACTGTATGAGGAACTTCAGAGATACGATATAATGACTACAATTCAGATCCTCGTCTAGAATAAAGTAATCTCAACTCCACTTCTCCTTATACTGGATCGGATCAGGCTTGCAGAGGCAGCTCGCTTCCTCGTGGATATATGTGACGTCACTGTGGCCTTCTAGAAAAGTCTCACGGAATCCAAATCGTAGGCACACACATTCGAATGTCAAGGTTTGTTTTGATACGATCAGAATGCACTAATCACTAGGTGAAGAAAAGTCAAGCTGTACAATGTGGTTTAGGACACAAGCGTGTACGGAACCGCGACATAGCTCCCTTTCCGCGGGCTGATTAGCTAAAAACAGCAACAGCAGACGCGATAGCAGCCATCGCGCAGCCAAGGATCCACCGGTGGCGAAGCGACAAAACAATTGGTATTACGCAAGGCATTGCCCGCCTGTCGCTATTGTGGAAGATGCATAGTTACTAGCGCCAGTAGCCACCAGTGGAACTAAAAAGAATGAACGTTTTTAGTTCATTGATTGTCCGACAGAGGCGCGTTAGAGATCTTCGCCTGTTTAGTCGCTATCGGCAAATAAGTAATACCAAATTGACATTTGACGGCGGCGTTGGAGCAATTTACGTCTGTTGCAAAGCATCTGTGACTTAGGTAATCAGCCCGCCGGTAGCCGAACGTCGAGACAATGACTTGCCAAAATGGCTGCTCATCGCCGTCACTGCACCAGAAGTCAAGGTAGAAGCCATAGTATTTAAAAAGTCTACCTTAAACTACACAAGGATCGAACAATTCGTGCTGTGCTATTTTTAGGCATTTTTCGGTTTAACTATGACAACATTATCATCACTCATCATCATCATTTCGGCCGAATGAAGTCCACTGCTGGACACAGGCCTTTTGCAAAGATTACCACAACGACCGAAATGGGTGTGTTGTGGGCTCATTGGGGGGTTTTGCCATAATCACCACGCTTGGCAGACGGGTTGCGATCGCAATTGAGTTGATAATGTACTCAAAGGACGCTGCTGCCCATCCTCCGGCTAATCCTTAAGTCGACTTTTACGACACCCACGGGAGGAGATGGGGTGATGGTATTCTGAGCCGGCGCCACACGGCAAAACTATTGTATGTGTAGTTATAATTTAAAGCTTGATCAGCTAAGAGGCTTACTTTCTTCGGTTTATCTTGCGATGAGCATGAGCCGGCTCACGGCACCATACGACAAACATTATACAATATACACTTATTATAATCGAGGAAGTAAACACGCTGCTTACGTAAATTAATAACATTGAGGTTATGCATTTGTGACAGCAGTCCTAGAAGACTATACTTTGAAGATTATTGGAAGGTGTGTTCATACGTTGTATTATTGCCATATTGTATAACTGAATCTTCAAAAGTCGTTAATCTTCATCATAACACAACTCTCAAACTGTATAATCTCGATACACGTAACTCCTCTTTAAGTGAATAAGTGAGTAGAAACAAGACAGTTATATAGAGGGGCTTACCCACTATCTATTAAGCACGAGCTCTTCCCTCGAGCTAAGCTACGTACTAAGTTCAGCACAAGTTTGTGATCCCACCCACAGGAGTTATCGTATGAAAATTAACAAGCGGAGACTTGGTCCTGCTAAGAGTTTTCTGTTTGCGCGTCTTCTAAATTATTTCAAAGTGAATTGTTGTGAAGATATTGTGACAATTTTCGAAAAATGATGGCAACTTTACTAGCTGTACCAATAGATTTAATAACTGCTAATTAGATACAGAAAGCTATCTAATCGATAGAAGATATTGCTATTTGCTCAATAGATGGCTGGTCAGTGTAGCATCCCAAAAATATTAGCGTCAGTTTCAACTTCTAAATGCGAGATTATTTTGGAAGAGAATATAATTATTGTTTTTCTGCTTCGTTTCCGGGTTTTAACATTATTGTGCTTTTTATTTTATATAAATATGTATCTATTACATTTTTCAATACGTATAATAATAAATTTAACCGATGTTTCTAGTTCCACAGAGAGGAACCTCTTAACATACGAGCCGTGGTGGGGAGTACCACTTACTGTATAAAACTCTTAACCCAGCCGCCTAATGATAGCCAATTGAGGTGATGGTCGAGACTCTTGGCTATTAAGATATTGGTTGTAACAACTATCGGCATAATAATTGCAGCCTATAATAATAATAAAATAATAAATAATAAAATAGTTTGTTTGCAGAACAGGTTTTAGTGATAACATATATTTGTGATTGTAGCCTCCTTTTAAGCAAGTACATATTGCCTGTTTTAGGAGACTCCGCTCTTCCATAACAAGACGTACATATAGAAATCTATTAGTTATTAATTAATTAATGCAAATATAACATAGTCTAGGCTGGAATATAATACCAGTAAGAATATCTAGATACTAGTATTAAGACCACGGTGGTACTTACGAAATAAGGTATGTGAGAATGTGTGGGGGGGTGGGGGGTGTATGTGGGTTGGAATATTTTGGGTGTGTGTAAGGGGGTATGTGTGTGAGATTATCAATGAATATGTTCTAGAAGTGTCTCAGTATCACAGTAGGTGTTTTTATCCATTCGATTATAAGTTATTGGAGTCATAATAGTTTTTTTTTGAGTAAATATAAATGTGTTTGTCAATTCTGTTATACAGCTGAGCTGATCGTTTGTTTAATTGCTATAGGCAAACATAGTCCTTGTCTCGCAACTTTTACTATAATATCTTTCCTTCTTTTTGTCTGTACGCAGCATCAAAGCCAAGGGACTTTTTTTTTTATTTAGCACAGTTTGTATTATGTATAGTTTTCTGACCGAGCGAAAGTTGCTAATTTCATATAGATTTTCAGTTGGATATCTGATTTTTTTGAAGTCCATGCACTTGATTAAGCACCTTTGTGCTCGCTCCACCTGCAAAAACAACTGTTTTAGCTACACCGCCCCATACAGGGATACAGTATAATAGCAATGACTGCACCAGCGCAACATATATAGCATTTAAGAGATTCTTAGGACGGCCTAAGTTACTACAGACATGTTTGGTAACCACGTAGGTATGTAAGAGTCCTGAACATCCAAAACAATTTCTGGTCAATACCAACGCCCAAGTGTTTTGTGTGAGGTACTTTATTAATTATTATCAGACATAATCATTAAATATTACCCCATCTTCTCCCGTGGGTGTCGTAAAGGTCGACTAAGGGATTAGCCGGAGGATGGGCAGCAGCGTCCTTCGAGTACATTAACAACTCAACTGCGATCGCCAATCCGTCTGCCAAGCGTGGCGATTATGTTAAACCCCCCAATGAGCCCACAACACACCCATATCGGTCGTTGTGGTGTACTTTGGGGGAGGCCTGTGTCCAGCAGTGGACTTCATTCGGCCGAAATGATTACTTTATTAATAGCTGAACAGCTACTATTTGTGTATTTGCCATCATCACACAAATGTACTTTTGTATTAAAATCCTCACTGGGTTGAGTACGGTCACAGAGACCGAAGCACACGTAATTAGTTTTTGAGATATTCCTTCCCAACCACCTGGCTATCTTAGCTAATCCCAATTCAGCACTAAGCTGAACATTCTGCTAGGTATCACCAGTGAAAACTACAGCAATATCATTGGCCTACATCTCATATGACGTCAATTTCGTGTGCGAAGACAAGATACATAGTTTGCTTATCTATTTCGACTTTCATGAGATTCTCATCATTATTACTGTTATTGTCGCATCACTGGCATCTATTCTACATCATTGGATGGTAACTACCCACGGCGCAGCTTAGCGTCCTCTTCAATCTTCAAAGCGACTACTACCACAACTTGCGTGGGATGTTCCAAATCAATTTGCCATGGAAATTGGGAAGGCCTTTGGTGTGGGATGCAACCTGTGTCGACACCCTTGCTCCTTCTCATCTTTCCAGTTCGGCGGGCTGTGCTGGCGCTGCCGCTGCCGCTGCAGAGACTCTCAAACGGCGCAAATACAGTAACCTCGTTGGAAATTACGTACTTGAGTTGTTTGGGGTCGAAACGCTGGGGTCATGGAGACTGAGTGCACGTCACCTTTTTAAAGATATTTCTAGACGCTTGGTCGACTCTTCACGTGACCTTCTATTCTTCGGACAAAGAATTAGCCTTGCCATCCAACGTGGTAATGCTGCCAGCCTCCTGGCTACGTTACCAGACGACGGCGATTCGGAGGAGTATTTTGACGCTTAGGTGTCATTTGAACATTCTTTATTTTCACCTTTTTATATAGATACCTTATTTGTATATAGATATTTTTTTTTAATCAATTGGAATAATTCAAAGCATTTAAATGTACGCGTATACATTACACTTGTTATATCTATACAAATAAATAAAATTGAAGTGTCTGTTTGTAATGTCAAAATAACAGCTTTTTACTGAATGCATATGAAAGTATATACGGTACCTATAACAAAAAAACTATTTTTAAATTTTTTGTCTGTCTGTCTGTCTGTCTGTTTGTTCCGGGTAATCTCCGAAACGGCTGGACCGATTTTGACGGGACTTTCACTGGCAGATAGCTGACGTTATAAGGAATAACTTAGGCTACTTTTATTTTAGAAAAATATTTAGGGTTCCGCGCGAAAACAATAAAACCCTTGAAATCCAACATATATATTCTATGTCAAGTGTCTATGTCGAAGTACTCTAAATTTCTTTTGAATTAAACGCGGGTGAAACCGCGGGTCCCAGCTAGTTTTAAATAAAAGCCATAATATCATAATCATAAAATTTGAAAAAAATATTATTCTTAAATTGGTATGTATACATCGTTATCACGAAAATGTTAGTCTCCTAAGTGCATTTGAAAATAGACCCAACTGGACATGTCCATTTGAGATCATGTTTATTCATATTTTCGTGTGAATGTTAGTGTGTGAATTATTTAGTCCACGGCTTAGAATAGCCCACTATATTTCAACCTACATTACTGCTATATATAGAGACGTTACGTTATTGTTAGCTAACTTTATTTGAGTTATTTTGTAATATTCCCACCTCACGCTTTTCATAATATTATTTTACCACGAGTTTTTCAAAACTACTCGGGGCTTGAAATTTGACCTAAAATTTTATTCTGTCTTGTTTAATACTAAAACTAGCAAGCTGATTAAGCATTAGCTTACGTTGCGTGAGGCATTACAATACATTTAATTAGTTTATTTACCAAACACGTATTAATGGTACAACGTTTGGAACGCTTGTATCAAAATATTGATATCAATATTTATAAGCTGGTACCAACACAATATCTTTTCGGACTTTCAATAATCGAACGTCCAAAACGGTGTACATTGAACGATATATTCCATCGCCATAGTTCCGGCGGCAGTTATAAAAACTCACATCATCCAAACGAACTCAATTAAAACATATCCCAAATAAAATATTCATAATTTCATTTTCATTTCACGTTGTTTTTGTGATCGCACATTTCTGTGACACGTCATTCTGTATATACAAATGTTCAGTAATTTTTTTATATCCGCAACAAAACAAATGTTGGAAATAAAGCCGTGCTTTATGGTGCTTTGTTGTGAGATCGTTTCAAATTTTAATCTCGATGTTATAATAAAAATTGGATTTGTGCGTGGCGATACCGATTATTTTGTTGGGAATTCGGCTCGTTATTTGCTAAGCTGCTTGCGTTATGTTATATTTGTGTATTTATTTATGATACTATAATGTTACGAGCCGGGATTCGGGATAAATTAGATGCACCAATATTCACGACATACACAATTTAATTTTGAAAACAAATAATATCGCTAAATCTTACAGATTAATTGTTTCGTATTCCCTTGTTCTTCACTGTATCGTAGAGTAAACTGAACTGACTGTCGTTCCTGAATGGCAACTATATATATGGGCCGATCGATACTTTGTAGAAAGTTCCAGAATGTTCGCTTTCTAGAATTTTCCAGACTATGTGGTACCGCTACAAGACATCAGATGGTGCCACATAGAACTATCCCGAACATTCTGGAAGTTACTACAAACCATAGTACAGCTACTAGATAACAGATGGCGCTACGTGTCTTGTTTACAAAGAACTTTACAGAACACTCCATAAGCTTCTACACGCCTTAGTATCGCTATTAAACACCAGACAGCGCCACGTTCCGCTATTATTTTTCGAATGGCGTAACAATAATAACACTGAATAACGAGGAATAGCTGTAGAATTAGAATTTGTAGAATTTGTGTTTGTAAACGCATCCACGACACAGGAGAAATCCCAGTGTGGGGCAAAGTTTTTATTAAAAAAAAATTTAAACAAAATTGAGGAGGGTAACGAACGTGCGTGTCACCTGATGGGAGGGGAGGTAGGCGATAAGCAGGCAGTTCAGTACTCGACACTAACTGCATGAAATGTAACAGTATAAGCTTATCATTTTCTGTCGTTTTCCTGTACTCCCTTGTTCGAACCGACTCATTTTACAGCTAAGGTATCACGAAAACGGATATCATAGCTGGGGAGAATGATAATATATATATAAAGAAAACGACGATTCCCATTTACTCCAGACGTCATTTTCTTAAGTTTAAACCTGCCGCGCTTCCGACAGAGTTATAAACTCGAGTTATCGATTGTCGTCAACCATAGTAAACCAGAATAATACTCTATGGCAATTTGCTCTGTGGTCTGCATTGTGCATTCTAACCTAAATATATTAAACATTCAAGATTACACTAATTGTGCTTAAAATAATTTCTTGAATTGTATATAACCTGGAGTAGAAACTTTTAATGTTGTTTTCTGCTTTTTATTGCAGGCAAGGCTATTTCTAACTGACTTGTGTAATCTTATCTTGATATTATCTGGTAATTAGGAAGGAAATAAATGAACTGTTTTTATTGCAGAAACCCAACTGAGTTTTTACTTCGCTAGAGAGTAGTATAAAGGGAAGATTATTATATATATATAGCCATAGAAGCCAAATAAATTAAACAAGATTGCACGGTTGACGCAGTCGCTGACTGGACCCGTCAAAATCCTAAGACCATGAACACTGTAAAGTATATAGGTGACATTATCCGTTTAAAAGTGTTTTATTATAACAAGTAATAATCGCGATAAATTAAGACATTAAATACTTGTATAATCTACAGATAGTTGTCCCGGGTCCTTTCAAGTCTGGGTGCTTGGGCATGTGAGGTTTACGTCTGTAAGCCGCGCTCACGAAACATGAGAAACACTGATGTGTGATATCGTTTCAAAAGAATAGCCAAGGCATACTTTTTAAAGTCAAAATAACAAACGCATAAACAACAACATTTCTCTTCATTTCCCAAACCGAATCCAACGGCATAATTAACTCTTACACTCAAGCCCCAAAATAATGAAAACAAACATTGGAGCACAGTCGTTCAATTCATTCGTTCGCGAATGATAATCGCTAATTGAACACGTCGAGCGCGCGATAACTTTGACATGCGCCTGATTTAAAATGACGCGGAGAAATCAAGTGACGTGTGACGTCACACTCTACTGGCGCACCGATTAATTGTTTAAGTGTTTTATTGGGTGATTTGTTGTTACGAATTTATTTAAAACAGAAGGATTTTCGTTTTGTACGTTTCCCGAGTTGTTTTTGTGACTCACAGAGTTTTAAGCTGTTCTGCTCTCACTTTTCATCATTTCGGCCGAATGAAGTCCACTGCTGGACACAGGCCTCCCCCAAAGTACATCGACCGATATGAGTGTGTTGTGGCTCATTGGGGGTTTTGCCATAATCGTCACGCTTGGCAGACGGGTTGGCGACCTCAGTTGAGTTGTTAATGTACTCGAAGGACGCTGCTGCCCATCCTCCGGCTAATCCCTTAGTCGACTTTTACTACGCCCACGGGCGGAGACGGGGTGGTGGTATTCTGAGCCAGCGACACACGGCAAAACTATTGTATGCGTAGTTATAATTTAAAACTTGATCAGCTAAGAGGCTTACTTTCTTCGGTTTACCTTGCGATGAGCATGAGACCTACAGCCGAAATAAATAATTAATCAATAAAATCCAAAATCTTTGGATTTGGGATTAAGGATTTGCCTGTTTTTTTGTGTTATTAGTAATCTAATCTAACACAGAAATGTATGTATTTCGGATTGAAATCTTAAAGATTTTTGATTAGATTGATAGTATTTATTTTTAGAATATATTAGCTTTTGATATACATTGTCTATATAATATATACTTTTGACATATTAATTTTACTCACATATTCATTATGGCATTTAAAGCTCTGGCGTTTAAAATGCCTCTCATTTTATATATTTTAGTTTCTTCTACGTTTTGTAAATGTGTGAACTTCGTCGACTTTATTAGTGGTATACATTAATTGTTATCAGTTTCCTATTGTGTTAGAGGCAATTGTCTGTTTTGTTATTGTGTGTATTTTACATTTAATTAGTCTACTTTGTTCGCACATACCTAGCTTATTACCATGTAATAACAAAATTGTAGTATAATTTTATTTTTTTAAAGTATATCCATGGAGTTTCTTGTCGGCTCTTCCCCATAGGACCGATTTTTCCGAACCGTGCACTTAACTTGACTTTTCGTTAGAGCCTATTAGGGCCTACATGAAATAAAAAATTGAGTTTAATTCCGGCTGGTAGAAGATATCCAGGCGCGTTGAGCAGGCTCGGTCTGAAAATCCGTCTTTATAACCAGTGTGTCCTGCCTATAATGACCAACGGACCTGAGACCTGGACGCTCACAAAGGACATTGTGCGCAAAATGAGATCCACACAAAGGGCCATGGCCCCATGTTCGGCATCCAGCTCCAAGATCGAGTCTGCAACATTCATTTGGTACAGAAGAATTAATCCACAATCGAATACACGAGTGTGCAATGATCTATTTAATCATTTTTATTTTTAGTATTATTAAATTTTCCCCATCATCATCAAGTATGATGGGGAAAAGTAAAAGTGACAGAATGAGGAACAAACTAATTAGGAAGATAACCAAAATAAAGGACGTCACAGTAAAGATAAAGGAACTAAAATGGAAATGGGCAGGACATACGGCAATGGGGGGCAGGATAAATGGAGCAAAACTATGATGACGTGGTACCCAAGGGATAGAAAAAGGAAATGAGGACGACAATTTAGAAGATGGGAAGATGAAATCATAGCGGTAGCGGGAAGAATGTGGACCAGGACGGCACAGGATAGGACGAAATGGAGGGAATTAGAGGAGGCCTTCGTCGCAGGACGAACGGACATCAATAAATATATATCATAAGCTGTGTACACTAAGCGATTTTGTAAATGTCTGAAATAAAGGCTATTAAATAAATAAAATTATTAAATTATGTATTAGTAAAAGTCACTCATGCCTTACGACTTACGAACATGTCACTCCGATTTTTCTGTACCGTCATCCCTCTTATTTTCTGTCTACCCCCAAAAACTTAAAACAATAAATCATCAAACCAAACTACTCAAAACTGCGGTCCCAGTATTAAGTTGGAACAAACTGTATCAAAGGAGCCGCGTGCACGAATGAATAATGAAACGGGACCTCCAAAAGAACTTTATTTATTCATTTCCGGTTCGTTGATCAAAAGGAACCGTGTCGCAGTCCGGTTGTGGTCTGGACCAATAGCACGGTATGACGGATATTTATATGACGGTTTCTACAATACACTTTTTATCGATATTTTGAATTTCTGACGTATGTGATTTTGGTCTGTATGAAATATTTTATTGGTTGTAAGGGCAACTAGGATTCTTAAATGTTTCATCATCATATCGACCATACAACGTCCACAAAGGCCTACCCCATAGAGTTCCACAACTGTCTCATCATATTGGGGGAAATTTGCTAGTACACACCACGCTTGGCAGGCGGGTTGGTGAGCGCAGAATGGCTACCGTTCCACAGAGAGGAGGCGGCTGCCCATCTCTTGGTTTAGAGTCCCTTAGTCGACTTTTACGACCTCCACGGGACGAGATGGAGTGGTGCTTTATTCTTAATCCGGACACCACACGGATAAATGTTTAAATGCTTAAAAGTTTGTAAAACATATAATCTTTACATATAATCGTTCGGCTATCCATGAGAATACAATGTTTGCTATCATCGATGGCGCACAAAGATAAAATTTCCATTTCAGCAATCACTAGTGGTTATGTCGAACAACTGAAATTCTACTTTATCGAAGCGATGTCATATAATTGTAATTATTATGAGGTCACATACCGCCGAATGGTGCCGGCTAAAAATACCACCACCCCATCTCATCCCGTGGGTGTCGTAAAAGGCGACTATGGGATTAGCCGAAGGATTGGCAGCAGCGTCCTTCGAGTACAATTATAACACAACTGCGATCGCCAACCCGTCTGCCAAGCGTGGCGATTATAGCAAAACCCCCCAATGAGCATATAATCTTTGGGGGAGGCTTCTGTCCAGCAGTGGACTTTTTTCTGAAATGATGATGAGGTCACAAACCCTGAATCACAATAACGAAGATTTCGCGATCAACAACTGATAAATAGAGACTCGTGACACTCACCGTCAAGGACCATAGACCACACGACAGCAACCAACTAGTTCGAGGTTTCTTCCTTTTTGTCGGAGTATCACCAGAAAGTTCATCTGAAAGGGTTTATAAAATTGACTAATCCTAATTTAATTTAATCAAATTTACATCCGATTGCAATTATTCTTTGTCAATGATCTATTCAATTATTTTTCGTATATAAAATTGTATTATGATAATTGTCTATAGTTGTATGCCTACAATAAATGATTTTATTATTATTATCTACATGTTTCTCTATTACACGGGTTTATATCCCCTGTGAGGGGGAACCCGGTCTTTTGATAGGCTTACGCGGGGACACGGGTCTAACACGCAGAGGCCCTTTAGAGAATTTTAATCTAAAATGTAATGCGACACTAACCGGGGTCTCTCCATGGCTGCACTATAAAATGCAGTCTCAGATTGTCCCCGGAGGTATAAAACTATTGTATGAAATGGAAACTACAAGTATAAGTCTATTGCAATGGGAGCTAAATGGATTTAATACTAAGAAAAACGGAATAAACGGCGTCTGCCTTTCAAGCGAACCTTTAAAGTGAAATTCAGTGGCAGACAGTAACTAGCCACTCACAAGCAGGGCCCCCTAAATGGCCACCACTACAGGCGACAAGGAGCAACATTATTATAAATACTTAATTTATTTTTATTCAATCTGGACAAGACAAGCAAGTCAGGCGCCAAGTGGTAAGCGTCATGCCTGGCCATGACAATTGTAATGCTACACAGGAGAAGTCCTGCGTGGCACCACACCGCGCTCGTCACATCCAGACGTGAAGTTATCTAGTTTTCTATACCCAGTAATATTACTAGCTATAGTCCCTCTCTCACCAGAACATAGTAATGTTGTAACTACTACGTGGTGGATATCTGGCACTGGTGTTACCGGTGTCGATTTATCTCTATGGTGACAGTATATAGGCAGCTTTTCGAGCACTAACGGCAATCAACTATGGATAGGTACGTCACTGTTTGAGAAGAATGACTGAAATTAAATTATAAATAATTCCCTTGCTTTAGCAATAAGCACTAGCAGAGTAGATTAGAGTAGCGTAGCGTAGTGTAGAGTAGAGTAGAGTAGAGTAGAGTAGAGTAGAGTAGAGTAGAGTAGAGTAGAGTAGAGTAGAGTAGAGTTGATTTGAGTTCGTAGAGTAATACGAAAGAAACGTCACAAGAAAATACTACAAAACTGGAATCATAATTCCTATGTTAATGAACGTCTGCGAACTAAATATTAAATATTAACAACAATTAATAATTACAGCGTCCAAACGCGCGACGGCCATGTTTTTATTAACGACACCAGTTACGGAACATAAATTTATTTCAGAATTACAATCTCCTGACTTATACCTCGTTTGTACCGAACAAAATGTATAGTTTATAATCTAGTTTGTTATGTAAATAATATAGTTTTCATAATTCACGTCCATAGACAACCCACTTGCTAAGCGACTATTATATTTCATTAGTGATGTTAAAGTAAGTGCTGAACCAAACATTCATAGTATCCATGGAGTTTCATGCCGGCTCTTCTCCACGAGATCAACTATTTGGAACCGTGCAACTTGATTCTGACGTTTCATAAGTGCCAATATTTGGTTTATCTATACAAATAAATAAAATTGAAGTGTCTGTTTGTAATGTCAAAATAACAGCTTTTTACTAAATGTACATGAAAGTATATAATATACGATACCTACAACAAAAAAACAATTTCAAATTTTTTGTGTCTGTCTGTCTGTCTGTTTGTTCCGGGTAATCTCCGAAACGGCTGGACCGATTTTGACGGGACTTTCACTGGCAGATAGCTGATGTTATAAGGAATAACTTAGGCTACTTTTATTTTAGAAAAATAATTGGGGTTCCGCGCATAAAAAATAAAGCCCTTGAAATCCAATATTTATATTCTATGTCAAGTGTCTATGTCGAAGTACTCTAAATTTCTTTTAAATTAAACGCGGGTGAAACCGCGGGTCCCAGCTAGTATGAAGTAAAAAACGTAGACTTTGATAGTGAACGCAAGCACATCGCACGTCCAAAAATCAAGGAATATGCCTGTATAGCCTGCTGACCTAAGAGCGTAGAGGCCGTGAATAAATAAAGAGGCGCATTTCCAAAATTAGGTAGAGTTTTCACTATGTATGATACGTTACGTCATTCAGGCACCATATGAAAAGGATTGGATATGAAGGAATGTATGCATTTTTTTCATTAGAGATCTCACTGCGAATGACGACGTAATGCTCGTTTCAAAATAAATATGCATTGAACTACTGGATACTAACCGCAGAATTTTGTTTACTGTGTTTTTTACAGGGTATGGAGTTCTGCTTGCTACTGTTTGTATATTCAATATAAAAAGCAAAATTATTTGAGTATTTTAAATGTAAAAACATAGAAATAAATGGAATATCCAAGTACGACACAGTACGTGCGATGTAAAAAACTGTGTACTCAGAGATAAAAAATCGTAACTCAAGCCAGACTATCTGCATATCCAATGGATGTTCTCTTTCATGGTGCCGGCTCAGAATACCACCACCCCATTTCCTCCCGTGGGTGCCGTAAAAGTCGACTAAGGGATTAGCCGGAGGATGGGCACCAGCGTCCTTCGAGTACATTAACAACTCAACTGCGATCGCCAACCCGTCTGCCAAGCGTGGCGAGTATGGCAAAACCCTCCAATGAGCCCAAAACACACCCATATCGATCGCGGTGGTGATCTTTGGGGGAGGCCTGTGTCCAGCAGTGGGCTTCATTCGACCGAAATGATTTCATGTCCAACCAACAGACATACGTAATTGTGTATACGTAAAAATGAACTGTGCAGCAAACTGCACCAGTGCACGAAGCACCACGGGGAAGCTTAAAATTCCGGATCCTTTTTTTGTAGGAGCAAAAAGTGGCTACATTGTACACCGCGAAAATTCACTCTGTAAGAATTAACGAATGCCGAGCCACGCCACGCTGTGAAGCCGTCAAAAAAAAAAAAACGCTCAAAAGCTTGCTCGGTTTTTAGGTGAAAAACCGACCAGCCACTTGGTAACTCCGATAACATAGCATGAAAAATACCAAAAAACTATTAAATACGTTGAGTTTTGGCTGGACGGGCTGCCTATCTATTGATTAAGCATTCGAATAAGTTCTGCCTTTAAATAAAATGGCTGGTACACACAGCAAATAAACATTGTTGATTCAAAAGAAGACGGAATTGTAATTACCAGCAGCATGAAACGTTAAAGTTGAAATGAAAAAGTATTCATATTATGCTCTGAGCCGGACAGATGGAAATTACGTTTGAATTCAGTTATAACTACAGTTTATTCGTAAATTTTTTGTTTCCTTCGTAAAAGTGTCAGCTGGCTGGCTTGAAATTTTTCTATAAGTTTAAAAACTCTGCCTTTCGGAAATGTTTGATGAATTATTTTATCCGATCAACGTGTGCTGTATCTCAGTTAGCTCGTAATGCACTTTGCCCGTTAGATCGTGATAACGTAAATCACATCAGAGTGTTTACACGGATGCACTGGTAACTGTGTCAAGTTAAATACGACTGAGAAATGATAACGTTTTTATTTGACAATAACTAGCGATGCGTATATATAAAAACATTTTAACAAAAAGAATACCGACTTAAAAATTCTATAAGATATTACAACTGCTAAAAAGAAAGAAATAACTTTATTTATGAAGTCGGGCGGCACCAGGTATTCCCCATACATGTTCATGCAGACCAACGAGTTATATTTTTGGGCCCCGCCCGACTTCATAAATAAAGTTATTTTTATCTTTTTAGTAGTTTTAATATCCTATAGAATTTTGAAGCCGGTATTTTTTTTTGTTAAAATGTTTTATTAGTTTTTTTTTTGTGTAAATAAACGTACTCGTAAGAACTTTTGCCATTTTGGTATCCGTATCTAACACTAAAAATAATTGTAAGAATCGAAACTATTAAGACATCATCTAGGTATGCGCAGTCAAATTAAACCTATTTATTGAAGCTGGTTAAAAAACTACTCAAACAAATGTAATGAAATTTATATGGGACCAATTCGAAAGCATTTTGCATCTATTAAAAAAAGAATCGTTCAAATCGGTCAACCAATCTCGGAGTAATCGGTGTAAATACATAAAAAAGAAAAAAAACACACATCGAATTGAGAACCTCCTCCTTTTTGAAGCCGGTAAAAAAAAGAAAAAAAAACACGTACTTCATGTATGCGTTTTTTTAAGTAAGCAAAGTTCATGTACAAATTAATATCATACCTCATAGCTGTGCCAAAAAGGCTACAGCTGAGCATAAATCAGTGACAGTTTTTCATTAGTCGCGTTTTGATACAGACATGTTTGCTGACGTTTATTATTTGTTAGTCGATTAGCATGGTCCAAGCTGTCGCCCGTAATTTTAATTGCCATTTGTCACCAACTTTTGGCAAATGGCTTTGCTGTCGTATAAACTGGACGTGACGGACGAGGTGTACGTAGTTCACATTTGCACAACGCAATTCAATGCTGCCATCGCCGCTTCTAAGTAACTTTTTTACTGAGCTTTACTGGCCATATGATGTCTCAAGATGTAACTGGATGAATAAAAGCATACAAGACATCTTGGCGCTGCTGATGGGGACCGACCCGGATGATGTGCCGACCGTTTGGTGAAGAACTTGCATAAGCTCTCTTTCGTTACCTTTGATCATATCTACGCAACGAGCCTTCTGAAGACATCGTTCTTCTGAAGGCAAGCTGGCGGATGTGCAGACGTTGATGGATCCGAAAACACCGTCGCCAATTTGCGCAACGAAATCCTAGTTTTTCTGGTTTCCAGTAGAAATTCTACATGAACTTTCTTCGCTCCGGGGAAGGGCGATGGAGTATGCCGCGGACTCCTACCGACTAAACCCACTGGAGCGGTCATCTTCGGCACCGAAAGAGGGCTCCGGGTCCTCGTAAGATCACACTAGAGCCAGGCAGACAGACTCCTACAGAGCCCAAAGTAGCAATATGTGCACGGAAGTCAAAATCTCTTGCCTACACTACACAACTAAGGCAAAAAACATCGCGGAGTACACGCTGAGAGTGTAGCTGTTGCAGTTGCACCGCAAAGGCAACTTCAAGGCGTGGTGGTTCATGATGTGAGTACCAACGTGTTATCTACACCTCGTCATTGAAGAGGACTTTTGGCCGTAAGGCGAGGTGTTCCGTCACTTCCGCGGACAAGTGCCACTAGCACGGACAGTGACGTAGTGCGAAGAGAAGTTTTTACTAACATAGACTCAAGATTCTTTATACTAACATCTTCCACTAACAGAGCTTCAAGTTCTTTTGGAACCAGCTCTTTAATAGGTTCTGATGACATATCTCGTGGTGGTGTTAGAATGATTTCAACTTCGTTTGAAATTGCATCAGTGTTGTAATATGAAAAACAATAACCATACAACTGAGAGCAGTGTGTACAAGTGAATGATACAACTAGTTATTGAAGCCTCACAAACTTCACACAAGAGTAGGAAGATCTCGTGCATATATCTCATATACGCCTCAATCCCAATGAGCACTTCAATGTATCTCGTACACCACCCATCACAACCGGTACGAAGGTTATTAAAATACTTGTAGACTTTTTGCTATGAAAGTCAGTTTCCTTTCCGGTATAATAACAATCACAAGACAACGTTTCATTACCTGAAATACTAGAAAGTGATGTATCATTTTTATTTCTTGACGGCACGGTTGGTGCAGTGGCTGACACAGTCGGCTGCATCGCTTCGGGTCGCGGGTTCGATTCCCGCACGGAACAAATATTTGTATGAACTGCAGGTAGTTGTTCCAGGTCTGGGTGTATTGTGTGTGGAATTTATGTCTGTAAACGCACCCATGACACAGGAGAAATCGTAGAGCGGGGCAACATAAAAAATACATTCCCTGACAAGTAATAATCGTCAATCCGTAGACGCTTATTTGTGCGTGCAAATTTTCTTATTTCAATAATGAAAATCCTCTTCATGACGCCTTTTAGGCATTATTTTGGTTGAAATAGTTTTAAAACAATCAACTATTGAAATAAAGATAAAGAAACACGGTATCAGTTGCCACGAAAACGAAATGAATGAAAGTTGATGTAAGGACACAGATTACCCAATAAATAGTTACATTTAGTTTTAAATCTGAAAATTGCTTTCAATTGCCGAGTGGCGTCAGGAAGCTATATGGTTAAACATAAATCGAGAACGAAGCATGCAGTATAATAGAAAGAGATAGAATTGTTGAGATAGCTAATAAGTAGAAACTTTTGTCCACACTCTACAAGATTTGTCTCAAAGGCATTAGTGTCTATATCCATTAGTATATATCCGAAGGGTCCCGTATGTCATTTACCCCGTGTTGGGTACACATTTTCGTTTATTTCTTCTGCTAATGATTGTGCGATGTCGTCAGAGCGTTTCTCTAATTGGACGCCCAATAATAATCCGTTTTCCTTAACTGTCTGTTGTGATTTCTTCTTGAGAGGACAGAAAACTGAGAATATTATTCTTTAATTAAAATTCGATCAGCCATTCTCTACATTTGTCGGAATAATGGAAAGGAGAATGCCCATTCCCGTTTCGCATTTAGATAACAGAGTATAGGAATGCTCGAATTTATAATTCGTTTTAGTTCAGGTGGTCTAAATCATATTTGGGATTAGTATTTTCATTTTAATTAGGCATAGATTTAATTTGATTTCATTTTAGAGTTGTCATAATAGAAACAGCTCTATAAAGTCGATAATCGTAATCAATCACTTAAGAACTAAGATTGGTAGGTTAAAAAAATGATGAGTTTCGAAATTGTTTTTAAGAACTCATAGTATAAATATTATGAAACATGGATCATGATGAAATTGATTAGCAAACACCCCTCTGCCAACTTTAAAACTATGATAATTAAATGGATCAACGGCCGAAATAAATAATCAATCTAATCCAAAATCTTAGCATTTGGGATCAAGGATTTATCTGTATTATGTGTTAAATATAATCCGAACATAAAAACGATGTAGTTCAAAATCTTAAAACTAAAGGTTTTGATTCCATTGATTTTTTATTTTTGGCCGTAAGTCTTCTCCAGTAGTACTTGACAAGGTGTAACCTGTCGTACTTCGACCTGGTGAATACAATACGGTCTTTTTCTTGTTTCCAGTACAAATAAAGCTAGTGATAACGAACCTGAATTAGTTCCATAATCACCTCTAACTATACCCTCAAAATAACATGCAGCTGTCTTTTTTCAACTAAGTTCTTTTACGCGACTTAGTGAAATAGCTGAAATCCTCACGTAAGCAAAAGCGTTATGCTCCCTCCAGGTGACCTTTCCCTCTCTTTTTATTTCTCTGTCTCTTTCTATTATATACGGTGGGCGACCTTTCATTCTCTTTCTCTCTGCCTCTTTCTGTTATATACAGTTTTATGTGTGTACGCATGCGATTATCGAGATTTGAGCAGAGAACATACTGTATAACCTCAATTCTAAACACGTATAAATGTATTGGCCGTGTGGTGCCGGCTCAGAATGCCACCACCCCATCTCATCCCGTGGGTGTCGTAAAAGTCGACTAAGGGATTAGCCGGAGGATGAGCAGCAGCGTCCTTCGAGTGCATTAACAACTCAACTGCGATCGCCAACCCGCCTGCCAAGCGTGGCGGTTATGGCAAAACCCCCCAATGAGCTCACAACACATCCATATCCATACAGATCTTACTGATGGGAAGTTTAAAACGCACATTAAAGCAATTCTCATAAAAAAAGCCTATTATAAAATCAAAGACTATGTTGACGATAGGGACGTGTGGCGTTAATTTTTATAATTTTTTATCTATTATCTGCACATGCGGCTTCCCTGGAAACGGAATTTTATCTGCATTGTTTGTATTGTATAGCTGCAATTGTTTTTATATATTATTGTTTAACAGTTGTTTTAAATATTTTGTAAAACAAAGTATAAAAAAAAAGATAAAGAAGACCTAGCCCTGAGTTTCTTTTGGCATTTCTTCTCAGAGGTTGTCATGTAGTGAAATTGCCCTCCGTTGTTTCAATATGACGTGTAAAAGTGTCTGTTAGGACCTAATTACTGAATAAATGATTGAATTGAATTGAATTGAATTGAATATCGGTCGCTGTGGTGATCTGTGGGGGAGGCCTGAGTCCAGCAGTGGACTTCATTCGGCCGATATGATGATGATAAATATTATTTAAACTTATTTTTTGTTAGTGTTTCAGTTCACACAGGATTTATATTGTGTCATTGTTGCAAGTAAGGACCTTCGCTCTTGACGGAGGTCCCCCGACCGCACGATACATATAATAATATATTGCCTTTTTTTTTTTTTTTTTTTATTGGTGCCCAGTGGAAATTCATCATGAACTTCCTTCGCCCCGGGGAAGGACGAAGGGGTATGCCGGACTCCTACCGGCTAAAACCACTGGAGCGGTCATCTTCGGCACCTAAGGGAGGCTCCAGGTCCTCGTATGATCACACTAGAGCCACCCACTGGTGCCACGCCTATTGGCACATCTCGGAGAGGGTGACTGTAAAGCGGTCACCCCCCCAAGGGGATTGTAAAGGATCCCCCAAAGCGTCCCACGGCAGCGCGTGACCACATGCGTGCTACCGTCTTCTCTTGGGTCGCTTGGTGTGGGCACGCAGATTCCCCAATCTACGCACCCGCGAACCCAGAGGTCCCCCACCTTATAGCAACGGCAGGGGTTTTCAGGCGTATCGGAATTAGGCGCCAGGGCGGTTGTTACCCCGGCGCCGTCTCCTTCTTCTTCGAGCGGGATCGGCCCTCTCCCGATCCCGCTCTGCGGTCTCCTTCTGGAGCATGACGCTCTCACAGAAGGAGACCACTGCATTCCAATTTTCGTGCTCTGCCAACATAGCCGACACTACTGCTGGCAGAGAGAGATCTTGCCCGATCCGATCGACCAGGATCCGCCGCTCGGCGGCCCACGCAGGGCACGCCTCGAGCGTGTGCTGTGCGGTGTCCTGGTCGCTATAATAATATATTGCCTATCAAAATTTCAACTAAATATTAGCTATAGTCAGTTATAATTACAGAATACGCTAACATCAGCACTCTGGCTCTTCCAACAATACAATACCACTATACAAACACACTTACAGTAATCAACTGGCCAAGTAAAACAAAGCAAAGGGAACGAATGGACGCTGCTGTGGTACAAAACACGGTACATAAGGGAGATTTTAGAGTACCTTTATAAAGTTTGTGTCGGAAGTTGGATTAGATTTGATTAATAATTTCATGACGAGCTATGGTGTTGTTAGTTTATTGCGTGGCTCTGGTTGATTAAAACTTGTTTGGAAAGAACATTCATATATTCAAAATAAAAATATGACGACACGGTTGGTGCAGTGGCTGATACAGTCGGCTGCCACGCACCGGGTCGTGGGTTTGATTCCTGCACAGAACAAATATTTATATGATCTGCAGGTAGTTGTTACGGGTCTAAACGGTAAACGCACCCACGACACAGGAGAAATCCTAGTGTGGGACAACGTATTTTACAAAAAAAAACCTCTTAGCCGCAATTTTTGGGCAAGTATGATTTAAAACTATGTTTGGAACTCATCATCATAACTGCTGAATGAAAGCCTATCACATAGATTTCAACAATTTTGTCGTCACTTTGGACTTGCCAGTACTCACCACGCTTGGCAGGCGGGTTGGTGAGCACAGTATGGCTACTGTTCCACAGAAGTGACGCTGCTGTCCATATTTCTGGCTTAGAACGCCTTAGTCACCTTTTGCGACATCCATGGCAGAAGAATGCGGAAATAGTTCTATATTTGACTGAACCATTATCGACCTATTTTTTTATTGGTGTCCAGTGGAAATTCTACATGAACTTATGTATATAACTTATGTGTATAACCATATGGAATTATTGCTGCACTGTTATTAGGTTCTACCATGTTGAAAATAACAGTATCCAGTAACATGTTGTCGGCAGCCATTTATTCTATCTTAGGCTTTATTGCAAATGGTTTGGATGAAAATATTATTACTAATTCAGCCAAAACTCATTTGCACGTTTCTTGTGTCACATACCACCTTCTAGCTCACAACAGAACATGGACCAGACGTGCTTCCATGGCTCAAACAATAATCTTCCTCGCTACGCCTCTGCCGTGTTGCCTCGCAAGGCATCGATTTTTAAACGCCTCGGCTAAGCCACTTTAATTTTTATTCATATACCGGATTGCAAATGGTTTGGATGAAGATATTATTACTAATTCAGCCAAAACTCATTTGCACATTTCTTGTGTCACATACCACCTTCTAGCTCACAACAGAACGTGGACCAGACGTGCTTCCATGGCTCAAACAATAATCTTCCTCGCTACGCCTCTGCCGTGTTGCCTCGCAAGGCATCGATTTTTAAACGCCTCGGCTAAGCCACTTTAATTTTTATTCACATACCGGATAACACTTTAATGGTATGGTTTCGAGTTGTTGGCAAATCATATTAATCATACACTGATGAAATTAATTTGAAATTGTCCGTGTGCTGTCCGGATTTTGAATATAACAACACTCCGTCTCCTCCGTGGATGTCGTAAAAGGCGACCAAGGGTCTCTAAACCAGAGAAATGGGCCGCAGCGCCCCTTCCTTGGAATAACAGTAGCCATATTACGCTCACAATCCCGCCTGCCATATGTGGTGAGTACTGGCCAGTTCCACCCAAAATGTCGACGTAGTTGTGGAAATCTATCGGGGAGACCTTTGTTCGAAGTGGATGTCTAATGGCTGATATGATGATGATGAAGTAAAGAACTGGAGGGTAGGCAGAGTGAAGCAAAGGATGCGTAAAACCAAGAATACTGGTTCATTCTAGCTGCAGATCGTTAGATCAGCAAATTATTATAATTGGGTTTTACTTTGGAAACTTTATTCCATTTGGTTCCCAGAAAGCATATACGGGTGATATATGCTTTCTGGGAATTTCAATTTTTTCTCTACTCATGGGTGAAAGATGACTAAGAGTCGATATAAAGAGGATGGGTAGCAGCATCCTCCCGTTTGCAACATACTACGATCACCAAACGTGGTGATTATGGCGATATCCCCTATGACCACACATTTGGAGGCCCATGTTCAGCAGTGGACGTTTACGGGCTGGTGTGTGCTTGGACTTTTTGTTGGAATTTATGTAGAGGGGGATGCAGAATAGAAATTGACGCGTCCGTTCTTCATTTGCGCTCTTTCTTCCTTACTTGTCACCTCAGTGCAAATTACGTATGAAAGTGACAAGCGGCAAACAAACGTACTTACCCATTCATATTTCGTTATTCATATTCTGTGTGGTTTCAGGTTAATTGTGATTATACTCCAATTGAAGCCTCTGCTTGAACCTGTGGCGTGATGGGGATAAGGACCTAAGATCAGCAGGGATGCGGCCATGCGTGGCGGTTGAAAAGTTCGTCGCCCGATTAGAGACAGACTCAAAACGATGGCAAGCGATGCTCCACGGGCTAATCTATAGAGGTTGGTGTGATAAAAAATGTCACCCTTTAATCATACCAAATGTGATTGACCTCAAACTATCCTCTAATTAAACCTAGCCTTTGACCTCATAAATTAATTAAAACTGATTATGATTACAACTACTTGCCACCAAAATAATAAAAACCATACCACAAATTAGTTTCAGAAAGTTCATTTAGGCCAATTCACTGGTCTTTCATTCCAAAAGTCCGGCTAGGAAGATACACCTGGTGCTGACGCCGGAGACACTACTGAGACTTATCAGAGCGACCCCCGGAAGACAGCGGCACGCTGGTGGCCACAAAACCGTGTTCACAGTACACCGCTTAGCGAGGCTACGGGAGATACATTACAAATCCCTAGCCGGGTAGCCTCTTTGCAGTCGCTTCCCCTCTGCTAGAGGGTAGAGGGGGTGGCGACTTTACAGTCAATGATTGGCTTAAGGCGTAAGACCAAAGAGTGGCTCCGGTGCGTTCATTCTTGAAAACCTTGAGACAACTTTGGTGCCGAATATGACCACCTAGGTAGTTTTAGCTGGTAAGAGTCCAGCACTACCCTCCGCTTAGTCCTTCCCCAAGGTGACGTCCACCGCGGGGAAAAATTGAGTACCAACGCGGTGCTAAATATACTCCTGCCAAGTAGTAGTGTTTAAACTTTAGTCATTACTGTGTCGCAGTTTGAAGGGCACTGTAGCTAGTATCATTTGTGCGTATAAGAGACTAAATAACGTAAGTCTCTAGCTGACGAACGCAGTCTGGTGCCACGCAGGAATAGTCCTTGGTAGCATGACAAATGTAATGGGCAGGCGTGAGGTTTACCACCAGGGGAATAACTTGCTCGTCTCGTAACTAGAGTGATAAACCAGCAAAATGAGAAAGAAAGAAGAAAGAAAGAAATAAATCTATTTATTTTTGCACCAGTAACGACGCAAAATTAAAATTAGGCACAACATTTATAAGAAACACAAAAACTAACATACAAACTGCAATAAAATGGCAACACAAAATTATAATAAGGGTACATGACCAAAAGACTCGGAATCCAGGCCTATCATAAAATATAAACTACATTACTAGTTTTATGTAGGTTTTATAATGCTAACCATTAAAAATCCAAAAATCAATGCATCATGCCCCTGCAAAAAAAGGTTGTCACTCAGCATAATGCTGTGACGTTGAAAAGATCCATCGAAAACAGCGCTAGTTTTCAGTGACAACCTTCGTGACGTAGTGACGTCCTCCAGCAGTGGTGCCATAATTATATATTTAATAAAATGTGTATGCACGCTCACATAGAAGAACGTAAGCCCATCTACTGTGTCCACAGTTTGGCTGTAGCCTTTTGTAGTAACATAGAGCAACGGTTTTGTCAGACTGATGGTCATAGCATCAAGAGTTTGAACCTCCACTGTTGTGATGTTACGAGTATAGAAAATCCTTATACTGACACTCTTAGCTCTCAGAGGAGAAACCATAATGATTGCCCATAAATGTCATTACCAGATCCTCTCCCCTCTACAAAAACGCATTGATTTACCTTGTTGGGCGGCTTTGGATAAAGTTTTTTAGTGTTTAAGAGCTTCAGCAGGCAAGAATCCTACATGCCTCTTAAGATTTTGACTCGAAGAAGTAAAGAATTTCGCCAAGCTTATCCACCAAACCAAAAAACATAATATTTTCTGAAGTTTACGCGAAAAGCATTCATTGAATCGAAATAGCTTACGGAAATATATCGCGTTCATTTCATTCATTCTATATACCTACGTACAGCATCTATACGTGCAACGTGCAACTCTAGCACATACAATTATTATACATGTGTGTGTTGATTGCATATTTCACGTATGATGTTTCATGATTTATGTTCATCCACCCCCGGTCAAAACATCAAACTATTCAAAGCTAATTTCGCGTTAATTCCCGTTTCTTAATATAAGAATCAATACAAATATATGACTTATAAAATAAAACAATATTATATGTTCTGCCCTATAAACTCATATCTGTCCATAATAAATGCCTGAAACATAATACGTGCAATATGCAATCAAGCACACGCATGTTGTTTACGCACGTATTCGTCTTTGCCCAATTCGAATCTGCCACCTTATGTCTTTGGCGCCAGATGGCACGATGTTACGTGGGACGCGTCGACCAATCACAAACGCTCGAGTCGGTTTCACCTTCATGGCGGATGCAACCAAAAACGTAACGGTCCCTCTCGCGGTGTAATTTTCGAATATTGATAGCGGCTTGTTTTAACGCTGTGATTTATGCATAAACCATTAATTGGAGTGACTACGGTGTGCTATTTGTGTTCGTGAACTTTTTCACACGGATCCTGAACTTTGGTAGCCGACATCCACGTATCTGCTAATCTTCAAGGACCACGGCAAAGATAGGTGGATTTGATTGGGTTGCGTTACGTGCATTTTGGTGTTTAGGTTCGGCCTACTGGCCCTATATGTAATATACAGTCTACAAACTAAATTCGGCAAGTTTACGGTACACATGTATAGTGGAACATAAATGAATGCACGTTAATATATGAAATAAAATACTACTCTTAAATCGCTCGACGTTTCGAACACACTACAGTATACAGGGTAATAAAAATTGTATTTCTTGAAAACATTTTAGTTTTTAATAGAATAATAATAAGACTTATCAATGAGTAAAGTAACTATTCACAAATAATTTGAGGTAAAAAAAACTAGAAAAGGAATTTTGCGATATTTCGGAAACCTTTGTACTACTGTAAATCCGTAAGATTTTGATGAACATATAATGTGTTTTTTTGGTAGGTATTGACCCAAGCTGTCACCACCTGCAGTATGTCGTGCTATTTACTGGACAACCTGTATATCATATGTATATAGAATAAAGGAAATAAACGCGATATCTATTTCCGTAAGCTATTTCGATTTAAAAAAGAGCTTGTTTAACCAAATGTAATGAATTGTATTTCAATCCACGTATAAAGTTAAACTTCGGTATTTGATATTTCGTGTTCATGTAGAGCGGTAACTAGATTAATGGAACCAGTCACGTATGACCCTCGAAACCGGAAACGGTGACGTGACGTCACTCGTTATTATGACTGAACACGGAAGTGAAACTGAAAGTTTACTGTAAGCGCTCATTTGTCTTTTAGGTCGCTTATAGTTAATATATTTTTGGTGTCGAGTAGACGTTTTTGTTAAGTGATAATGAGTTATGTATTATATTAACAAGATTGAGATCGGGCTTTTTTTTACATATGCTGTATAGTGTTGCGTTTAACTTTTGTCTCAACTGATGTTAAGTGATAATGCTATTGACGATGGTGGACTCTTGTTTAGAAGAAACCTTGGTGCCACGCCTATAGACACATCTCGGAGAGGGCGACTGTAAAGCGGTCACTCCGAAATGGCTGGACTGATTTTGACGGGACTTTCCCTGGCAGATAGCTGATGTTATAAGGAATAACTTAGGCTACTTTTATTTAAGAAAAACAATTAGGTCTCCGCGCAAACAAAATTATGCCCTTGAAATCCAATATATATATTCTATGTCGAAGTTCTCTAAATTTATTTTAAATTAAATGCGGGTGAAACTGGCTAGTAACATATAAAAACAAAAGGTAGTTTAAAGACCAACATAATTATTGAAATTGCTAACGTATTATCATTATCAGATAGGATCATCCAAGAAAATATAACATTCTGTGACTTTATTAACAAAATATAAGATTCAACTTCCAAATTGTCCCTTCGAAGGATCACGTCAATCACGTTTTGACCTTTTTAACATTATCTAACGACCAATATAACGGAGTGCCTCATTTTATAAATTATTTCCTCCTTCGAGAGGAATCAAAAAATGTTTTTACTTCGTCGACCTTGAAGAGTCTTCACTCATCTGAAAAGTCGATACTACGCCTCTCCTTATCATTAAAGATAAACAAGAGTTTCTGAGTATATTCGTTGTGTGTAAAACGTTAACATGGTTAATTAAATTAATGTTCTTGTTGTACGAGTATTTTATATATAAACTAGCTGTGAACCGCAGTTTCACCCCCCGTATAATTTAAAAGAAATCAGATTATTCATAAATAATATAGAGTACTTGGACTTATAAGTCGAAGTACTCTAAATTACTTAACGGTATACAGTTGACATAGAGTATATATGTATATTGTATTTCCTATTTTTAATTGTTTTGCGCGGAACCCCAATTATTTTTCTTTTTACAATGAAAGTTACTCCTTATAATATCAGCTATCAGCCAGTGAAAGTTCCGTCAAAATCGGTCCAGTCGTTTCGGAGATTAGCTGGAACAAATAGGCAGACAGACAAAAATGTAATAATAGTTTTTTTGTTGTACGTAACATAATATACTTTCATATGCATTTGATAAATAGCTAATATTTTGATTCACAAACAGACACTTCATTCATAAATTCTATAGATAAACAAAAATATGTTTTCATCTTCAGCCAAAACACGTCGACCGCGAAACAAAAACCGCCACAGACAACAGGGCACATAGAGTGTGTCGTCAATTAAAAAAATATATAATAACATTGCCCCGCACTAGGATTTCTCCCGTGTCGTGGGTGCGTTTACAGACATGAATTCCACATACAATACACCCAGACCCGGAATACACATATTTGTATGATCTGCAGGTAGTTGACCTGCAGATCATACAAATATGTGTTCCGTGCGGGAATCTAACCCACGACCCGGAGCACATCAGTCGCCTGTATCAGCCAGCAAGCGGGTTGAGGAGCGCAAAATGCCTGCTGTTCCCCAGGATGCTGCTGGTCATCCCTGTGGCTTGGAGTCCCTTCATTGCCTTTCACCTAATCCATGGGAGGAAATGCGAGTAGTGCTTTATTCTCAATCTGGACGGAATTATGTGTTACTATAGTAATTCACTCGACGGCACGGTTGGTGCAGTGGCTTATACAGTCGGCTACTGCGCACCGGGACGTGGGTTCGATTCCCGTACGGAACAAATATTTGTATGATCTGCAAGTAGTCGTTCCGGGTCTGGGTGTATTGTGTTTGTAAACGCACCCACGACACAGGAGAAATCCACTAAGATTTCCACTAGTGGGGCAATGTTTTTATAAAACAAAAACAAAATGTAAAAGTTTGCGCTTTAGTCGCGACCGTAAGGCCGAATACTCAAACGCCAATTAATATTTAAACCCCGCATAACGATTAGGGACCGCCTTCCTTCCGAAACCGGGCGTCTCAAACGGCTAAACAGGACTTATATATTAAGTGCGTTTCAGTATTCGACCGTCAATCACGTTCAAATGGCTGGTTATGTCATGAAGTATGATGTTTTATTTCGTTATTAAGTTTACTTAAAGCTTATAATAAAACACTTTTAAACGGATTCTATCGCGTATATTTTTGATTTTTGATTTTCCTGACGTTTCGAACACTTTGCAGGGTTCGTGGTCGCAGGATGACTAAGGTGACAGGCGTCGTTACAGATTTTAAAAAGTTATTTTATTTTATCTACCGTACAATTACAATCAAAAATTATTTCGATGCACGCAGTAATCACTCACAGTGTCTTGATGTTTTTTAGTGTGGTATTTAGTTTGGGACTTTATTATTTTAATAACAGGATTCCAAACTGGTGGTACCTGCCAGCCATCTTCTCTATTAAAATTAGGATGTTTTTTTTAATTTCAATAGCCTCACGAAACATTATTGGTACATATCGGTTCTCTTTACTTAAAGGTAAATTTTTTTACGAGCGGCCTAAGAAAGGGTAAAAGTTAGTATTTCTACAGATATTGTACCACTTAGAACTTTTTTTATATGTAAGTTTAGCTGAGCCTGGGCAATCCTATGCGACTACTTCTGAAAAGAAATTACGAATCAAGTTCAGAGGTTTGAGGCCTAAAGTAAAGAAATTTCTTACGTAACAAAAATAAAATGAGACAATTTAAATTTTATTCAAGATATTACAATGTCAGAACTGGCCTTTTGAGTATGGGTCATAACAGATTTTCTAAACGATGTGGCATCGCTTCGATTTCTGCTGTATCTAGGGGGCCAGTTAACAAACATCAATACTACAAGCACAAACACCCAGAGTCAGAAACAATAGTCCATAAAAATTTTTGTTCTTTAGGGGAATCAAAATTATGAATTTGATTATCACTTGCGTAACCGGTGAAGGAAAACATCGTGAGGAAACCTGCACGCCTGAGGGGGCTCCAAAATGTTCACAGTGATGTATCATAATCATCAACATATCCGCCAAAAGACGTCAGGTGGTGAACAAAGGCCTACCCATAGAGTTCCACAACGAACGGTCACATGCCGCCCGCATCCAACGATTCCCAACGACCCTCACCAGGACTTCTGTCCACCTCATTGGAGGTTAAGATCTCCGTTAAGATTGGACAGTCTACGCTCGAAGTTGCTGTTGCTGATTATGTATACCTGGGACAAACTGTCCAGTTAGGAAAGTACAACTTCGAGAAGAAGGTTGACCGTCGAATCAAATTTTCGGGAAACTGCACAATATCAGCTCGTCCAAAATACCGCAGTGTCTCAAGACGAAGGTCTTTGACCAGTGTGTGCCGGTGATGACCTATGGTTTTGAGACGTGGTCGCTCACCATGGGTATCATAAGAAGGCTCAAGGTCACGTCAAGGGAAATGGAGAGGGCTATGCTCGGAGTTTCCCTACGAGAGCGAATAAAAATGAGGTGATCCGCAAAAGAACTAAGGTAAGCCAAGCCCGAAGGTTTGCTAGACTTAAGTGGCAGACGTGGGCAGACCACCCAATAGATGAACCGATGACCTTGCGAAGGTTGCGGGAATCCGCTGGATGCGAGAAGCACAGGACCAGTCGTTGTGGCGATCTTTGGGGGAGGCCTATGTTCAGCAGTGGACGTCTTTCGGCTGAAATGATGATGATGATAAATGATGAGGTCAAAAGATTTTTATTATTACTTTTGAGACCAGTGCTGTACCTTTTTTTTTTTTTTTTTTTTTTTTTTTTTTGTTGGGCTTCTCGCATACATTTCTGGGAAATGTGGTTGCTTAACCGGTCATTTGCTGGCGAAGCCAAAAGAGGCCTCCAGCCAGGCTTAAATTAATTATTAAAAACTAAGCAACTTTCGCTAAGGGCGCCCCCTGCGGGACACGGACCTCGGCTTAGGGCGTTGCTGGGGATATCAAGCTATTGTTTTGGGGACAGCTGGATCGGTATTATTTAAATTGTATTAAGGGACATTTAAAGCTACAGGCTCGGCACGGGCCGGCGCGAGCAAGAGACGGGAGGGAGAAGTGCTAACTTGAACGGGAAGGTGACGCGGCGATAGGCCTCCGCGACGTCGGTGAGGCGGGCATCCTCGGCGGCGAGGGCGGTACAACGGTCGGGTGTTCAGTGAACGAGACAACGCGAGTCTCTTCATGTGATCTAACGTGATTTTATCGTCTGGATCGACCAGAACGTGCCTCGGGCGGCGTACTCTACTGATACGGGAGGGTTCGTAGTCGGCGGCTGATACCACAAGGGGATTTGGGTGGGACAGGGCAGAATCGAGATAGCGTTTGGACGCTTGTTTCATAAATTGCCTGATGGTCGGCAAGTTAAGGTCGAAATGGAGTTGGTCGTTTCGCATGTACAGAGGCGCTCCGGTGGCCTTGCGCATGAAACGGGTTTGGAGGGTTTCTAATCTACGGAGTGGGTATGATTCGGCGTGTGCGAACACTGGGCTGGCATAGGTCATGATGGGTCGAATGCATGTGGTGTAAATTCTCACCTTATTTCTAAGGGATAATTTACTACGAGCGTTCAGAATATAGTGAAGGCGACCGAGCACAAAGGCAGCGCGGGCACGCACCATCTTTGTGTGGGGAATGAAGGTCAGTTTTTTGTCTAGGGTGACTCCAAGATACTTGGCGTGCGGTTCCCAAGGAACCGATTGGCCCAGCATCGAGATCTCCCTGAAGCGTGGGTGGTCGTCGCCTAATTTGCAAAATAGGACGGCTTTACTTTTGATAGGGTTAACTTCGATCCGCCATTTCCTAAACCATTTACCGTAGACGTTGGCTGTGGTTTGGAGGATCTTAGTTATACTATCGGGACTGCTACCAGAGTAGAATATGGCCGTGTCATCTGCGAACAGTGCTAATTGGGTCGTATTAGCAGGTCTTTTGGGGAGGTCACTGGTGTACAGTGTGAACAATAATGGGGCTAGCACGGATCCTTGTGGGACTCCGGCTCTAATGGGGTGGGGGGAAGAGAGAGCGCCCGTGATTCGATATCGGAAACTGCGATTTGACAAGAAGTCTCGTATGATGAGAACGAGACGGTCAGGCACTCCGAGTTGGTACAACTTATATAATAAGCCATTGTGCCAGACTTTGTCAAATGCTTTCGCAACATCGAAAAAGAGGACTCCCGTCATCAGGCCGCGTGAGAATCCGAACGTGATGTGTTCAACTAGTCGGTGGACTTGTTGTACACACGAGTGTTTGGTTCTAAAACCAAACTGTTCGTCGGGAATGAGTTTCTTGGAATCGGCATAATCCTTTAATCGGGAATAGATAATCCGCTCATAAATCTTCGCAAGAGAATTGAGAAGGCTTATGGGGCGATAGCTGGAAGGCTCGCACTTGGGCTTACCGGGTTTGGGAATACCGATAACGGTGGCCTGTTTCCACGTATGCGGAAATAGGTTATTGTTTAATGCCGCATTGAAGATGACGGTCATTAAGGCGATAAGACGTTCGGGGAAGAGTTTAATCACCTTGTTGGTGATACCGTCAGAGCCGGGGGCTTTGCGAGGGTGAATCTTTTTCACGAGATTTCTGACCTCGTCTGCCGTGACCGGAGGGAGGGGGTCGTCAGGGTCCTCGGCAGGCGGAATAGCTGCTCTACGTTCGACTTCAGCGTCAACCTTTTTGAGGTGAGCTTGGTCTACAGGTAGAGTGCTTGGGGAACATTGCGCTTCTAGACTGTCAGCTAGGCATTCGGATTTTTCGTCGTCATCAAAGGCCGGCCTTTGGTTGGGACGGTTGAGGGGGGGGACAGCATTGGATGTTTCGGATTTGAGTTTCCGTTGCAGATGCCAGAACGCAAGGTGGGTTGGCTCTAAGTCGCCCAACATCTTATCCCAGTTAGCCTCTCGGCACTCCTTGATACGTTCCTTGACAGCACGCTGCAGGTGGCGCATAAAGAGGCGATTGGGTTCGCTGGGAAAAGATGAGTACGCTCTAAGGGCTGCGTTCTTCTCCGTCATCAGTGCACGTACATCGTCAGGGAGTTTCATGCGATGGTCTTCCATCGCAGGAACTCGCCGTGAACACTCGTCCACGACGGACTGTACATGCCCGGTGAGGGAGTCGATCGCGCCTAGCGTGTCTGCGACTGACGTTATGCATTCGGGAATTCTATCTAACTGAGCGGACGAGGGGTCGTTGAGGCGTTGCCTAACTTTCCTCCAGTCCGTCGTCACAATGGTCTGAGGGGGTAGCCCTGTGTCCGTGGGGCCAAAGCGGGAGGTGAGGTGAAGGATCACAGGACGGTGATCGGAGTCTAGCTCTTGAAGTACTTCAATGGAATGCAACTTGAGGTTGACATTCATTAGAAGTGCTATGTCGAGTATATCCGGGCGATGATTAACATTGCTGGGGTAGTGAGTGGGATACATCGGGGCGATGATGTCAAAATTGAGGAGGTTACTGAGGGAGTATAATTTACTTCCTCTGTGGTTGTGGGTGAGACAGTTCCAAGACTCATGTTTGGCATTGAGATCTCCCGCCACTATGACGGAGTCGCCTAGATCGAAGAGTGCTTCGAGATCCGATTGGATTGGATCGTCTTGGGCATTGGGGGATTGGTAAGCCGACACTATAGTGATCGGTTGATGACCTGTCATGCCTATTCTGCACACAGATGCCTCTAGATTGGAAAGGGACGGGGTATCTAGGGGCATGCAATAAAGGGATCTCTTATAGTAGATAAGAGTGCCTCCTCCACGGGAGTGGGTCCTATCGTTGCGCACTATATCATAGTTTGCAATTCTAGGGTTCCTGTGAGAGGGTTTCAAAAAGGACTCTTGTATCAACATAATGTCAATAAGGTGGTCGCGGAGGAATAAGGCGATTTCGTCTTTTTGGCCATTAATGCTGTTGGCATTGAAGATGCCTATTTTAAGGGATCGGGGTTTTATTCTGCACCTGCTTTGTGAATCCATTACGGATGAACGCGGTAGGAGAGGAGGGCGGATGAAACATCAGCGAAGTCGCTGAGAACTAGCATGAGGCCGTATTGGCCCTGGTTTGCCCTAATGGCTGCGGCCATTTGGGCGACTCTGTTCGGGTCGACAGAGTTCAGAAGACCGAGGCAAACTGAGAGGTCGTCAGTTTTGAGAAGGGGTGAGGGAGGGGCGGCCCTCTGAGAGTGCACTTGTGGTGCGGGTTGGTTGTACGGCACGGGAAGGTACGGTGCCGTATGGGGGGCGGTCATCAGCGAGGGAATCGCTGACGCTTGGGTCGCCTGTTGGGTCAGTAAACTAGGCCTCAGGGCGGGGAACGCTTGCTGGTGATTCAGCGCGTTCCACGGCGATGGCCTTTGTGGGCTGAGTCGTTGGGACGTGGGAGGGGCCTGAGAGGCGTAATGGGCGGCCGCGAAGGCTTGGGTAGCCGCTTTGCGCTTTGCTGCCTTGTTGTTAGCGCGCGGTGCTTTGGGGCATCCGCGATAATTCGCGGGATGACCCGACTCACCGCAAAGCACACAACTCGGAGGCTCTGTGCAAAGCGTGCGATCTTTGGGGCGATCGCAGTCGGAGGTGCTGTGGTCACCTAGGCACTTAACGCACCTAGGTTTGGCGTAGCAGTGTCGCTGCGCGTGACCATAGAGTTGGCAGCGGTGACACTGCCCGGGAGGACCATAACGATGGGGAGGTTCGATTTTGATGCCTGAGAGGTGGCATACAGTCTTGATATTAAAAATCTTCCGATCATTATCGGCGGTCTTTTCGCATATGGCGAGGACCATATCGTAAGCTTCACCGCTGCGACCAGCGTGCATGCGATGAACTTCGAGGACGGGGATACTTTGCGACAGAAGGTCGTCTTTGATGGAGTCGGTGTCGATCTCCTTGGGGATGCCTTTAAGGACTACCCGGAGTGGGCGTTCCTCAGCGAGAGAGTACGTGTGAAAGTACACGTTCCTGTCTTGGAGGGCACGGGTCAAAGACCTGAAGTCTTGGGCAGTGGGAACTGCCACTTTGACCCCGACGGCTGTGGTGCGGGCACTTAGGTAGTTAATACCTAGCTCTATACACATTTTGGACACGTCATTCCACTTGTCCTTGGCCTGAATGTATATAGCAGGCGGTTTTTTGTCCTTTTTAGGGACCTTGGCGGGCTGGGATTGGGAGTTAGCGGGGGTAGGGGTAGGGGGAAGACTGGCCTGAGAAGAGGCCGTTGTGGGGACAGGGGCAGAGGGCGGAGCGGAGGACGAAGCCTCGTCCGTTTTCGGGGCTTTAGCGGGCGCTGCTTGAGCAGAGGACTTGGCCTTGCGGGCCCGCTTTTTACGGCTACCGCTGACGAGTTGGAACTCGTCAGAGGCCGAATCGGAGGAGGGGATTTGGGGGGGAGGGGGAGAGTCCTCGCTCTCTGACATGTCCGACACGTCCGAGAGTCTGGGCATGACGGCTTCGGGGGACGTGGAGGCGTTCGTGCTGGCGGTGGGGAGGGGGGCTTTTGCCTGAGGGGCGGATGATATGCCGGCATCTAGTTCGGGGGTTGTGCCCCTTTTTTTGGGTTCGGGATAGGGGGGCTGCACTTTTGTGCCTGGCTCTAGTGGGGAGAGAAGGTTGCCATACTTGGCAACAAAGTAGGGGTCCTTTAGGAGGATCTCCCTAATATTTTTCCACAGCGTGGCGTCGTCGGCCATTTTGTTTATAAAACAAAATGGCGGACGGGGGGACGAAAACAAAAATACGCTATAAGCGCGGAGGAACAAACGCGATTTACGCGGTCCCTAACCTCCCGGGTTGGATGGGCCCGGGGGTGTGTAACAAACCCTCCCTGCCGGGTATAGGCAGGGAGGTGTGAGTACCTGTGGTGAGCCCTAAGCTAGTACCATCCGTGGCCAGTCTTAATGGGCAAACGGGTCCCTGACAGCTCTTTTGCAAGGGGCGATAAGGTATCGCCCGCAAGAGACTGTATAATCTGAAAATGTAGACTCGAACTAGGGTCGACTAGGGTAGCCCCCAAGGCCGGTGGTCCTAGTCCGCTGCCGACTAACTGCTTTGCCCTGATGGGGCTAGGCGGGTGTGCCGGGTCAACACCCCACTCGGCTTCGTTGGCACCGTAAGGTATCCGCCGAGGACCACCAAACAGTGGTTTTTCCCTGAAGGGGCACAATAACTCGATGAATTTAATCGGTCAAAGAAACAAAAATCAGTAATCGCCTTGAAAAAGGCAACGCGTGATTTAATTGAAGTGACTGCAATCCGACGGGACGGATTGCGAACAAACACTACACGGCACACTGATCGGGGAGCGCGAGCACTGCACGACCGTCTGCGGCGAGCGTCAGACACGGAATGTTTTTTGCAGTGCTGTACCTACCGCATTGGAGTATTTAAGGTAACTAGTCTTTTTTAATTATTTTAAAACGTTTCTTCTTAAACACCTCAATTATACTTTTTACGACTGGCATTTGAACCCAGATACTTAACATCATCAGCCACGCCTCATATAACGGGCACTTCATAAAAGAATTAAAATCACAAGTTCAAACTTAGAACCACTTGTTTTATTCATTGCTTTCTTTGTTCTGGGGACAAAGCAATCAATTATTACGGTTTATCGCTAGCGGCGATAAAATCTCTAGCGGTCCGTTTTTATTCAGCTTAAACGCTCTACTAGCCTTGTGATGGTCTATTTTGTTATTTTATTCAAATAATTGGGTTTGGATATTATTTATCCCTCCTTCTATAAGGGAAAGGGTTTATTATTTGTATATCCTTGATTGCAATTCGCAATCTATTCTATAATTTCATGGTTAAATAATTTAATTTAACAAAAATAATCTTTAGTCAACGCTGAAAAACTAATGACATGACAATTCACTATGATGATAGAAAGGACCTATTAGAAAAATGTTGCCATGTGCACCCCACAGATTTCTTTAACCATCCCTTCACTGCTGTTTGGCTGGATCGGCTGATAAATGGACACCGCAACACGTTTGTGTGTGTTGCAATATTATGTTTCCAATTGACTGTAATTTTTTATTTGAATGATATCTTTTTTTTTTTTTTTTTTTTTTCGTGTCGGCCGAATGAAATCCACTGCTGGACACAAGGCCTTTGGGGGACCAAAGATCACCACAACGACCGATATGGAGTGTTGTGTGCTCATTGAAGGGTATTGCCATAATCGCCATGCTTGACAGACGGGTTGGCGATCGCAGTTGAGTTGTTAATGTACTCGAAGGACGCTGCTGCCCATCTTCCGGTTAATCCCTTAGTCGACTTTTACGACACCCACGGGATAAAATGGGGTGGTGGCATTCTGAGCCGGCACCACACGGCAATTTGAATAAAATGACAGAAATATATTTTTAAGACAAGAGAAGCAGACATTTTTTTTCTTAATTTATGTTATGGATTTGGTCGACATGCCATAGACAGCCGCGAATGATTAATATTGATTTTATAATATGCATGGAAATGCAGAGAATAAATGGGGCTTCATCTGTAGATACCTTTTTTTTGGGAAGCTATTAATTGGATTTTATCTCTCTCGCTCTCTCTCTCTCTTATTAATAGTGACAACTCGAGATTTATCGTTTTAAGGTTTTGGTACTCATAAGACACAATTCCGATTGCATGGTTGGCACAGTGGTTAGGAGATTTCTGCGCTACATGCCGCAGGTTCGATCCCGGAACAAATATTTGTATGGCCAATAGCTAGTAGTTCCGGATTCGATAGTTTGTGCATATAAGATTGATGTCTGTAAACTGAATCATATATAAGAAATACTAAGGAGGGGACATCTGTAGTATTTCTTAAAAAATATTGCTTTAAAAAGAGAAAAAGTAACAGTACATATCAATCCGGTACACACAATCGCTGAAAATTCGAAAACCCCACGTCAATTCTGTACAAAGTAAATATGTAAGGGACCATATCAGTTATATAACGTTTCAATTTAATCAATGCCGGCTGACAAAACACAATTGATTCGGAACTCCGATCATAGAAGCAAAGGATGTGTTATTACTTCAATAATTAGTACTCTTAAAACTAGATTACATCACATTTTTGGTAATGTTACGTGTGTTAAAATTAAAAGATCCAACACCCAATTTATCATGTAATGGGTGTATCAGTTTAAATACCAAGGACATATAGTCACGGCTGACCTCAGGGACCATGCTGACATAGAACGGGAGCGGAGGGCGTTATCTAAAAGAGCTAATATGCTGGCCCGCAGGTTCCCACGTTGCTCCGCGTCAAGCATAGACGCTCCACAAAGTCTGCAGTGTGTGAACATGCCTTAGGCAAACCAAACCATTATCTTCGTTTTGATCAACCTCAAGTACTCGCGAAAGAGAACCGATATGTACCTAGAATGTTTCGTGAGGCTATTGAAATTAAAAAACATCCTAATTTTAATAGAGAAGATGGTTGGCAGGTACCACCTGTTTGGAATCCAGTCATTAAAATAATAAAGTCCCAAACAAGATACCGCACTAAGAAACATCAAGACACTGTGAGTGATTACTGCGTGCATCGAAACTAATTTTTTGATTAAAATTGTACGGTAGATAAAATAAAATAACTTTTTAAAATCTGTAACGACGCCTGTCACCTTAGTCATCCTGCGACCACGAATGCTGCAAAGTATTCGAAACGTCAGGAAAATCAAAAATCAAAATATACGCGATAGAATCCGTTTAAAAGTGTTTTATTATACCGCGTTAGTTCATTTTGTTTATCATCATTTCGGCCGAATGAAGTCCACTGCTGGACACAGGCCTTCCCCATAGATCACCACAATGACCGATATGGGTATGTTGTGTGCTCATCGGGGGGTTTTGCCATAATCGCCACGCTTGGCAGGCGGGTTGGCGATCGCAGTTGAGTTGTTAATGTACTCGAAGAACGCTGCTGCCCATCCTTCGGCTAATTCCTTAGTCGACTTTTACGACACCCACGGGAGGAGATGGGGTGGTGGTATTCTTAGCCGGCACCGCACGGCACGTTGCTCGGACGACGTGAAAATAACTCTCTTCCGAGCATATTGCACGTCCATGTACACCTGCAGCCTGTGGGCTAATTACCCGCAGAAAAGCTATAGCACCCTCCGCATTCAATTTAACAACGCATTCAGAGCGATTTTGGGTCTGCCTCTCTACTGTAGCGCTTCGGGTATGTTCGCATGGGCGCGCACGGACTGTTTTCATGCGACCATGCGGAAGCGCTGCGCGTCTCTTGTGCGCAAAGTGCGGGACAGCTCCAATACCGCTCTGAGTATGATAGCAAACAGATTGGACTGTCCTTATGTGCGACACTGTGACAGACAAGTTACATATAGTGTCGCACGTAAGAGGCTACTGTAATGTATATGAGTTCATTATGATACTTTGTGTGTTGGTGTTGTATTTATTCCTTTGTATCTATTTATGTGTGATTATGTATTTGTTATTGAATAATTTAAAGATGTTTATGTACCACATAGTACCTGAAATAAATTAATTTTAATTTTCATTTAATTAATAACAAACATTTATAAAATAAAAGAAAACAAGAAAAGGGTGTGGGCGTATAACTGTCACTATTAAACGCTTGTACTTTCTAAGGTCGGTAGACGCAGCTGTAGTCTCCTGGCTCAATCCCCGAGGTTGGCAGTGGACGCGGGTGGTGGCGATGGACATGGAGATGGTGACAGGCCGTGAGGACCCATTTAGCAGGAAAGCACCGGCTGGTACTCGATCGGCAGTACTAATATAATAATAATAATGAACTTAATTTCAAACTAAATACAGGGTCCATATAGTGTTTTCGTAAACTAGACATATTTTTACCTATGGCGCTTACCAGTTTCTATCCTCTCGCAGACTTCGTTTCTATCATCCGAGGTGCGAACCAATTAAATAAACAGGCGAGTCCTCGGTGGATTTAGAAAGCATTGGGAAACTGGGTCTTGATGTGAACCTTTTAAAGCGTTCGCTGATTGTGTTTTGTTTCCAATTTTGGTTTTAGAAGAGTGTGAGGTGGGGATTTGTCAGTACGTTGGAAAAGGTATTGAGAGTATATTAGTATCTTGTACATTCGATTAGATTTGTCCTTCTATAAGATATATGTATGTATTCGTGTGGTGTCCGGATTATGAATAAAGTACCACTCGCCTCCCGTGGAAGCGCGCCTCCACCCGTGGTGAGTACTCGAAAAATCCCCCCAAAATGATGACATAACTGTAAAAATCCATTATAATAAAAACACTTTTAAAAAGATTACATCGCGTATATTATAGATTTTTCACCTGACGTTTCGAACACTGCAGTTTGCAGTACAGTTTGCTTTTGCTTTTGCAGTTTGCAGTACACTTTTGAGACGTCGGGAAGACCTGTAATATACGCGATGTAATCTGTTTCTTCTTATCGGCCATACATCGTCCACTACTGAACAAAGGCCTCCCCCATAGATTTCCACGACTGTGTCATCACATTGGGGAGAATTTGCCAGTACTCACCATGCTTGGCAGGCGGGTTGGTGAGCGCAGAATGGCTGCAGTTCCACAGAAAGGACACTGCTGCCCATCCCTCTGGTTTAGAGTTCCTGAGTCGCCTTTTACGACCTTCACGGGAGGAGATGGAGTGGTGCTATATTCTTAACCCGGACACCAAACGTATCCGTTTAAAAGTGTTTTATTATAATAAGAAATAATCGCGAAAATCACAGGCATTACCATGGAAAATCTATGTATGGGGGAGGCCTTTTTTGCATGAATTAGCTGTAATATGAAGTAGTAAGGCATGGAGCGCTAGTTTTCAGCGCAGACGTCCTATATGACTTCGGTTGGGAGAGCTGCCGCCGGCCCCTTCCAGATAATATTCTGTCAACAAATAGGTGCCTTTTACGCTTTACTGGTTTCATCAACTCGTATTATACCGCGATAATCTTCATAGAATGACATATTTTGTACGTTATGCCAATATCGCGAAGCTAAAAAAACCTCATTTCGATTTTTTCACTTCATTTGTCCATAATAGCAAGTTTCTTATGAAGTAGAATGACTACTTACTACTTACTTACTATTTATTATTACTCAAAGATGATACATGCAATTAATAGTAGTAGACTACCATTAATTGCTGGCTGATATCCTGGAAACCCCAATGCCAACAATAGCAAATAAAATACGTACTATAAATAAGCAAAAGAAAATGCAAATCCGGCAATGGAAGTAAAGAAATAAAATTTCGCACTTACTTATTTTCTTTGGTAACTCGTAAAAATGTAACAAAAAGGGATATAGTGGTAAGCATCGTACTGTGCTTTCGTTGGAAAGACAAATAGTTCAAAAATCTGTTCTTTGTTCTGTCGCAGAAACAAGACATGATTTTATTATTTGTTTTATTGCTAATTCATCACCGTTAACACGACAGTGACAATTATTTATTTTTCAACTGGCTTAGACAGAGCTCATAAAACTTTGTTTCAGTTCAGCACTTAGTTGGTTTACAAGCAAACTTTATCTGAATACTTAACAGTCAAAAGGGTTTAATTTAGTTGTAGTCAATAACCAAAATAGATTGTAATTAATTACAATCGCAATAATATCTAAATGCTTATTAAATATTCCACATAAGTCACAGAGACCATTAAACTATACTAAAATAACCAGTAAGGACTGAAAATATTGCTTTATAAAAACACTTATGACAAAAATATATTATTTAACTGATTTAATATAAGTGCTACACTATCTCGTATTCACTAGCGCGCCATGCAAAATATTGTGGACCATTAAAGTAAGACCTTATATATCAGATGATTTTAAAACCACAACCGTGTACCTGAGAAGCGAATACGTAAACCTTCGAGCCACCATGATGAATACAAATCATACGACATAAAAACAGCACACAATTTCCTATTCTCCCACATGAGTATAAACTAATCCAATCCCAATCTCAAAAAACCGTCATTGTTGAACAAATAAAACCAAATAAAAACTATTTCAAACTGGGATTATAAAATTCAAATGATAACCCACATCGATGGCGCTGACAAAGGTCCGTCCCCACGGAGGGGATGGCACTGTATCCATTATAAGTTGAATTAATGCTCCTACCGCTATTTCTCAAGGGGTGTCGATTTGACGAAGGTTTTTATATCCATCTGGCGGATGATCGACGCTTGATTTTGAATTGAAATTGTAGTTATATTTATTTTTTTATAATTCTATTGTTGTTTGTCGGGGTGGTTTTAGATAATAATAATAATAAATCCTCTTTTTGTGCACTATAATAAAATAAACGTACCAGTAAAGTAAAAGTAACACATGAAAAAAAATTACAATTGGCGGTCTTATCGCAATTCGGCGATCCCTTCCAGACAACCATTGGATGAACTGGAATGTTATGGAAAGTTGGTACTTTCCATAACATTCCAGCTCCCAGCCAGTCCTAGCTTACGGTGTAACGTTAGAGTAAAATATTCAACATAATAATAACACAACAACTATATTATTAATATATACATTACTAGCTTTACCCTGCCACGCGTAGCTGTGGCTAGATACTCGTAGACATAATTGCAAAATGGATTTAATTATGAATAAATAAATAAAATATTATTTTTCCTAAAAATTCCCCTGCTTTAATCAAAACATGTGCGTATATGAATACAGCGATGTCTAAAAGTTTCAAAACGATCGATAAAGAATTTTAGGAGATTTGCTATTTTGAACAAATGAACATATTTTTTTTATATATAGATAATACATACACATATAATATATAACAATATATACTAGGTAATCGCGAATCACAGGTTTTCGCGATTATTACTCATTATAATAAAACACTTTTAGATCGCGTATATTATAGATTTTTGTTTTTCCTGACGTTTCGAATGCTTTGCAGGGCTCGTGGTCACAGGGTCATCCAAAGTGTTTTATCATAATATATACCTAAATCAAAATGTCTAAATACGCGATATTCTTATGATGAAAGTGCTAAGTAGTGCTCCTTTACCAATCGCTTAAAGATTTTTAATGGTTGTGTACGTCTAACTGATACTGGAAGTTCATTCCACGAACGAACGGCCAGGACAGAGAATGATTTATCGAAGAACTTCATGGAATGTATTGACATTTTCAGTTTTAGATTCCCCGATGTGTGTGTGTGTGGTGTCCGGATTAAGAATATAGCACCACTCCGTCTCCTCCCGTGGAGGTCGTAAAAGTCGACTAAGGGACTCTTAACCAAAGGGATGGGCAGCAGCGTCCCTTTGCTGAACAGAAGCATTACTGCGCTCACCAACACGCCTGCCAAGCGTGGTGAGTATCGGCAAATTCCCCCCAAAATGACGACACGACTAATGCACCGGCCCCCAGTTCCCGGCAGCCCCGCTATTCCTGGTCATGGTAGCGGCCACGGTAATGGCGGGGCAGGGGGTGCTAAGAATCACCGGACGGGATCCGGCTACCACCCCAAACGAAAACTGGCCCTGGTAACGTATAACACACGCACACTGAGGGCAGACGAAAAGATTGTTGAGCTGGAAGAAGAAATAGATAAGTTGCACTGGGATATCATGGGTCTATCAGAAGTCCGAAGAGAGGGCGAGGACACGATAACCCTGAAATCTGGCAACTTATTCTACTACCGGGAAAGCGAACATCTGTCTCAAGGTGGTGTCGGGTTTCTCGTCCGCAGGTCCCTCATTAACAGCATAGTGGCTATCGAAAGTGTGTCGAGCAGGGTAGCGTACCTTATACTCAGAATATCCAAGAGGTATTCGTTGAAGGTGATACAGGTCTACGCACCGACCTCGACACACCCAGATGATGAAGTAGAGAGTATGTATGAGGACGTAAGTAGGGCCATACATACCTCGAAGACACACTTCACTGTTGTGATGGGGGACTTCAACGCGAAGCTGGGCACTCGATGCGATGGTGAGTTGAGAGTGGGGCAATTTGGATATGGGCAACGGAACCCCAGGGGACAGAGGCTGGCCGACTTTTTGGAAAAGGAGGGACTCTTCGTGATGAACTCCTTTTTCCAAAAGCCGCCTCACAGGAAATGGACCTGGATGAGTCCCGATGGTTCCACGAGGAATGAGATTGACTTCATCATGACCAATAGGAGGCAAATATTCAATGATGTCTCTGTGATCCACAGGGTGAAAACCGGTAGTGATCACCGAATGGTAAGAGGCACATTGAATATTAATCTCAAAGTTGAGAGGTCTCGTCTGATGAGGTCTACGCTCCGGCCCTCTAGTGCTCATATCCAAAACCCCGAGAGCTTTCAACTCGAACTCCAAAACCGCTTCGAGTGCCTAGAACATTGCGTATCTGTGGACGATTTAAATGGTAGGTTTGTAGAAACTGTCCAAACGGTTGGGTCTAAGTTCTTTAAGGCCCACCGTAAAGGTAGACCAAAAAAGTTCTCCGATCACACTCTCGACCTCATGGCAGAAAGACGCGCCATGACGCTGCAGTCCTCCGGTGATGCTGAAGCATACCGACTGCTCAATAGACGGATATGGAAGTCCTTGCGTCACGATATCCGCACCTTTAACACTAACGGTGTTAAAGAGGCGATTGAGCGGAATCAAGGCTCCAAAGTGTTCGCAAGAGACAAGTCTATTGGGCAAAGTCGTATTATGAAGCTGAAGACCGAGGACGGCAGTGTAGCGTCGACTAAGCCAGAGGTTTTGAGAGAGATTGAGAAGTTCTACCGGCAGTTATACACCTCGGTAACTATACCTACCATTGGCTCTGACAAAGACCCGCGAGCCAAACTAACCCGACACTATACCGAGGATATCCCGGACATCAGCCTGTACGAGATTAGGATGGCCTTGAAACAGCTTAAAAATAACAAGGCGCCGGGTGGGGACGGAATTACGACAGAGCTTCTGAAAGCGGGTGGCACACCGGTACTTAAAGTCCTTCAGAAGCTATTCAATTCCGTCTTACTCGAGGGCACAACGCCGGAAGCGTGGAACAGAGGTGAGGTGGTGCTCTTCTTCAAAAAGGGTGATAACACCCTATTGAAGAATTATAGACCCATCTCACTTCTGAGCCATGTTTATAAGCTGTTCTCAAGGGTCATCACAAATCGTCTCGAGCGCAGGTTTGATGACTTCCAGCCTCCCGAACAAGCCGGTTTCCGAAAAGGTTTCAGTACCATAGACCACATCCATACGCTGCGGCAGGTTATACAGAAGACCGAGGAGTATAATCTGCCACTATGCTTGGCGTTTGTGGACTATGAGAAAGCCTTCGATTCGATCGAAACCTGGGCAGTGCTGCAGTATCTGCAGCGGTGCCAGATTGACTATCGGTACATTGAAGTGTTGAAGTGCTTATACAGAAACGCCACCATGTCGGTCCGAGTACATGAACAGAGCACGGGGGCAATTCCATTGCAGAGAGGTGTGAGACAGGGGGACGTCATTTCCCCGAAACTGTTCACCGCTGCAATGGAGGATGCCTTCAAGCTACTGGAGTGGAAAGGATTCGGCATTAACATCAATGGCGAGTATATCACTCACCTTCGATTTGCCGATGACATCGTAGTCATGGCAGAATCGCTGCAAGAGCTCAGCACAATGCTCGATGATCTCAACAGAGTTTCCCAACAGGTGGGCCTTAAGATGAACATGGGCAAGACAAAAGTCATGTCAAATGCCCATGTCGTGCCCATCCCAATATCCGTTGGGAGCTCTGTTCTCGAAGTTGTTGACGAGTATGTCTACCTAGGACAAACTGTCCAGTTAGGTAGGTCCAACTTCGAGAAAGAGGTCAATCGTCGAATCCGACTCGGCTGGGCAGCGTTCGGGAAACTTCGCAACGTCTTTTCGTCAACAATACCGCAATGCCTCAAGACGCAAGTCTTTAACCAGTGTGTGTTACCAGTGATGACATATGGAACAGAGACGTGGTCACTCACAATGGGCCTCATAAGAAAGCTCAAGGTCACTCAGCGAGCTATGGAGAGAGCTATGCTTGGTATTTCTCTACGAGATCGAATCAGAAATGAGGAGATCCGTAGAAGAACTAAAGTTGTCGACATAGCTGAAAGGATTAGTAAACTGAAGTGGCAATGGGCAGGGCACATTGCTCGTAGAACTGATGGCCGTTGGGGCACAAAGGTTCTCGAATGGAGACCGCGCACCGGAAAACGCAGCGTGGGACGACCTCCAACGAGGTGGACAGACGACCTGGTGAAGGTCGCTGGGAGTCGTTGGATGAGAGCGGCATGTGACCGCTCGTTGTGGAAATCTAAGGGGGAGGCCTTTGTTCAGCAGTGGACGTCCTGTGGCTGATATGATGATGATCTTAAAAACTTAGAATGCGTATCATGTAGGAACTGAAATCGTTCTTTAAGGTAGATGGGGAAGGTACATGGATTGAACAGAATACTGTATGATAGCGAAACTCTATGAGTATTCCGGCGAAGCCGTATTGGTAACCATTTGAGCTTGTTACAATATTCTGAGATATGATCACATTTGCGCAAGCCATATATGAATCTGATACAAAAGTTTATTAAAATTAGCTTGTTAAATTGGTCCTCGGTGACATCAAGATAGCTGACATCGGCTTAATCAAGAATTTTACAGTAGTATTATATAAACTAGCTTTTTGTACCAACGATAATGCTATGATTTACAATAAAGCAGCACTGCGTCTCCTCCCGTGGATGTCGTAAAAGGCAACCAAGGAACCAAAGATATGAGCGGCAGCGTCTCTTCTGTAGAACAGCAGCTATTCTGCGCTCACCAACCCTCCTGCCAAGTGCGGTGAATACTAGCAAATTCCCCCCAAAATAACGACCACAGCATGTAACCGGTCGTTGATGGGGAAACCTTTGTTCAGCAGTGGACATTTTTTGGCTGAAACTATGATGATTATGATCCAGACCAGCTCCGGACCAGCACGACATGTATTATTGATAATTATCATAATTTCAGCCGAAAAACGTCCTCTGCTGGGCAGAAGCCTCACTCTAAAATTGCCACAATGACCAGCATAGTTTTGTGTTGTGGGCCCATTAGGTCAGACGGGTTGGCGGTCGTAGTTGAGTAATAAATGTACTGGAAGGACGCTGCTGCCCATCCTCCGGCTATACCCATAGGCACCTTTTACGACACCCCTGGTATGAGATGGGGTGGTGGTATTCTAAGCAGACACCACGTATAAAATCCATTATTAAATCTATAAAATAGCTCAAAAAATTTATCATGACACATCGACAATAAACATTCCCTCTCATTAAAACGAAGGTATTCACGGGCCATTTGGTCCGATCACTGCGAAATACAAATTATGACAGGCAGCTCCAAAAGCCAAACAGTCCTGTAAATGGAGTCAATAATGTCACGACCCCGGCACGAACCCGGGAAGGTTATTAATTTGAGGTGAATTTAAATCACAGAGAAGAATGCTTCATTTATTTTGGAATTGGTTTATTAATCCTCTTATGTGTACTTATATTTCGTTATAGTTACTTCTACGTGTATTTCTATTAATAACATGTCTTGCAACGTTCTTGATATCAAAACTTCACGTTCTTAGAAATAGGTATTAGTTTTGTAGACTATCTAGTGATGAGACAAGCAACTCATTCATCTAGTGGTAAGTGTCAGGCCTGCCCATAACAATTGTAATGCTTCCTAGAACTAAACGTACGTGGCACCGCATTGCCTTATTGTTGTTTGGTCTCTTCTTGGAAAACGCCATACAAATTATAAATTTCGTTTTGTTTTTGTTGTGGCAATATATAATCTACATCATTACTATTTTTTTTACTTATATTTAATGTTGTTTATTGTACTTTTAATGTATTACCTATATTTAATTAACGGTAGTAAATGGGGCGGACTGAAAACCAGCGTTGGGCAGTGTTACGTTACATTTTGCTGAGACCGCTCCTTTTGCCACACTATACAAACAAATTTCTTGTTATTTTCTTGTAATTTCTTGTGTTCAATTAGTGTGGTAATAAATGCTTTATTTCTTTTTTTCTTTCTTACGCCCAGTACTTAACAGTTGCAGTGCCCTTCAAACCAGAACCATTATGTTTATAGTTTAAACATCTCATCATCAGCCTATACCGGTCCACTGCTGGACGTAGGCCTTTCCCAGTGTGCGCCACAACACCCGGTCATCAGCTTTCCACATCCAGCCGAACCCAGCAACCTTCTCGATATCCTTCGGATATCCTCATTTCGGGTTCTATCCAATAGAGAGACTCCCGAGCATAGCACGTTTCATAGCCCGCTAAGTGAATTTTGTAGTTGGAGGTTGGTAGTTTGTTTAGTTGGAGGCAGCAGCGTCCTTCGAGTCGACCCGAATGTTGAGCATAGCGATTACGGTGAAATTGCCCAAAAAGAACACAATACAATCCCAAACCGTGTGGCGATCTTTGGAAGAGGACTATGTCCAGAAGTGGCCGTTTTCCTTTTTGGCTGAAATGATGATCATTGTAACACAAATGTATATTACGTATATCGATTAAAACTTTGATGTAGCATAGTAAGGCTAGTTTCTAAATCGAAATTCTAAACTACGTAAAACATTCTCGAGAATCCAACTCAAGTTATCGCAACGAGTCTGTCATTTGAAGGCGCGCCGAGACATTTCTTCACAAAGTAATTATGCCTTTGTCGAGTCAAAGACTGCCCCCATCCTTTGATGTACCTGTCTTGCGTAAGCCCATGCAAGATACGGGGGATTATTATACTGTGATTCACCCCTGATTATGGTTTTTTGCTTGTTTTATAAGCGAAGGCGAATGTTGAGATATTTTGGGAGTCGGTAATTGTTCGGAAGTTGTTGAGTTTTTTGAGTGAATATATTTTTGTTTTGTGTTTGCATCCTTAATTTTGTTTTAGAAGATTCATCTTTGTTGGCAATATCAACAAAGGTAGGAAATATATTTTTCTTATGGATCTAGGAGGTAGGTAAATTCATTAATTCCATTAACAAATCGAGATCCAGAGCTCAGAGTCGCATGAAAAATTGGTACAAATTGTATGACGCTTGCGTGACAAAGTATTTTGATGATACCATCATTACCGGCCTCCCAATGATTACTATAATGATTGGACGGAATAATCACCACGCTTGGCAGGCGGATTGGTGGTCGCAGTATGTTGTCATTAGCACGTGGGAGGATACTGCTGCCCATCCACTTGATATTAACCCTTAGTTGCCTTTTATAATACCATGCGTGTAGAGAGATGGACCTTTCATTTCCGGGAAGCAAACGGTATTTTGATGTAGCGAAATTTGACAGTACGTATATTGAAAGCATAAGGTATTTTTTCAATTCCTCATCGTCCAATGATAAACTCCATTAATAATTACCGTACCTTGAACCCTGTAACAGACGCAATATTCTCTCTATCCCACAACTTTCTCCCCCGTAGGGGATAATGTCGGAATTTTTTAATATAACTTGTCCCGTTATTCAGGCAGTAACGACTGAAAGGGAACCCGTGGTTTTGTTTACAATAACATGATAATGTCCCGTTCATGGGTCACTATTCCGACTTTTATTATCTAACTTAGACAATTGGCCGGGGTCTGCATAATGAAATCGAAGCGCTTAGAATTTTTTCGGGGGTTGTAGGGTTACGTAAAATATTTAGTTGAAATTGGTGTGCTTGTTTGGGATTAAATGTGATTAGGGAAGTAGGAGACCGCTATTTTAGTGCTTAGGTTAATTTTGAGATGTGGCAACATAAAATTCTACAAATTCTTAGTTGCAATCTGGAACAATTGGTATAAATGATGCTAAGATGGCTCCTAATGACATTGAAATCTATCTTTTTAACAGACCTAAAAACTTGGAGATTCTATGTTCGTCGCGAATGTTTTTTTAGGGTTCCGAACGTCCGAAGGAAAATACGGCGGATACCTTATGAGATCAATCGTGTGTCTGTCTGTCTGTCCGTCTATACAGCCAATAAGCTCCGAATCAATAAAGACCGATTAAGTTGAAATTTGGTACACATATGGATTTCTGCGACCCAAACACGTACGTGTAATGTTAATAAATGGATTTTGAATGTGGGGTCCTTTTTCGGGGGGCAATAAAGAAAATTAAAGAACAAAGTTTTGCAAACTGTACCGTGTAACATACGAAATTGAAGGGCTTGTCGTGAGTGTCACTAATGTATTTATTTCGTAATTTTATATTTAATATATTGTTTCAAAGTTATTTAAGAAAATAGATGAAATTTAACCATTCCCCCTTATCTCAGAAACTACTGCGCCTAAAATTCTGAAAAATATCTGTAGGTAAATAGCTCTTCACCTATAGATCACAGAAAAACCTATAAGAAGTCTATTGTCTTAAAATAACATGGTATATCTTTCAATATTGTGCGTACAAACTTACGTTTGCGGTTGGAATGTATGTCTTACGTTTTTCAACTACAGTGTGAAGTTTGTTCTTGGGAAGTTATTGGTACAAGACCAAATCCAACTAGTTTGGCGATTATGTTACGGAATGAGAACAACCTCATAAAGTATGTGACTATAAATTACGTTTTTGGAAGTGGACTGTATCGAAGGATGCTGGTAAAAGATGAGTTACATTAAATGGAAAACACGCGGATATAGGCGGGGCGATCGTTGGAGAGAGGATTAGGTACACTCCTTACCTTGGAGCTGGCCGCTCTTTAGTATCAGCACGCCTCTGATGTAGGTCTTTTCTCTTCCAAATGGCTGGCGAGGATTCACACACGCTAGGCAAGAACACGTGGCACAGCACAATACATCACTCAGTCTTACACCCGCGGGCGGAAAAGTAATCACAACACTTAATAGGCCTCTATAGACTGCATCTAACGAATTGGCGCAAGATTGCCAGAAGACCGCGGTGAGTAGGTCTGAGCAGCTTCCAACTCGGCTTAATAGTTTTTTCATACTAGATATAGGTCACGGCACATTCAACGGCCGCGGTTGGTTAGCGTGCGAGTGGGGAGGTGGTAGGGATGATCGCCCGCGCAACACATATTTTAATTAGTTCTTACACATTAGAGAGATGGCGTTACCAACAACAATAGACAATATATTCAGCAATTTCGGAACCCTCTCCACGCGAGTTCAACTCGCACCCGACTGGTTTTTTTCTTTTCGTAGTATTGCAAGCATAACTATATGTACGGGCATTACTCACTACTTAATACTCGCCGATTTGGATGATTTTTGTTTGAAAGAGTCTATTAAAGTTTAGTGAAGAGCTGAATTAGATCCTTCAAGATGAAGTAGGAAACTCTTGAATGAATCACAGCATATCTTCCGCGATTGCAGCAATTGCATGTATGTATTGCTTATGCCACTCAAAACAGAAAATAAGGATTAAACTACAAAAAAGGAAATACCGACTTTTTAAAGAACAAAATCATTTATGAGAATCAGTTCAGGAAGTGGGTGGTGGTATTTTATTTTTATTTTTAATCAAATGCTTCCTTAACTGTTTGTCACAAATTACTTCATTATTTTAGAAGACGGTTTGAATATTTTTAGTTTATTGTATTAATTATTAGAACTGAAAACGGGATGTTTACCATGTTTTTATTTGTTTTGAGTTCCCGATATTTCGGCGCTGTTGCATGCGCCATTTTCACGGATAAACAGAATAGTGTCAGTGACCATGTCAGTTTAAAAACTTATATTTTATTAATGTTTAGAATATTTGTACACAGCATAAAAATACTGGTGGTAGGTATCTTATTGTAACAGTCCAGATATTCACCACCAAGCAGTAGTGTTTAAACTTAAAACATTACTGTGTTCTGGTTCGAAGGGCACAACGACTGCTGCGCTCCGGGCCGCGGTTTGACTCCCGCACGGAAGAAATATTTGTATGATCTGCAGGTAGTTACTAGGCGGGTCTGGGTATATTGTGTGTGGAATTTATGTCTGTAAACGCAACCACGACACAGGAGAAAACCTAGTGTGGGCAAAAAGTAACCAATAAAACAAAACTGTAGATAGTAAACTTACTGGGCATAACAGACTAAATAACTAATGAGGTGACGAGCGCGATTCTTTTTCGCAATCAAAACAGCAGTATGAGGCTAAAGAATTTGGTATTCGATATTAATTTCCGCTAGATACCGCATGCCATTTGTGAAAAAAGGGCCTAGATATACAGACAGACAAACAACTAACTGGTCCTTTACAAGTTACATTTGTCATTTATGTGGAATGAAAACCTAATATTGTCCCATGCTCAGTATTTCCATAATCCAACACTGCCAACCGATAGATATACATCAGCCAAATACTTAGTGGAGTAGGTAATCAAATTAGAACAAATATAGATATATTTGTGTACAAAATTAGCCATCGGAAACAGCACGAAGTTAATAATTGTTAATAAAAGTCAGAATTGCGTCTTTTGTCCAACAGTGTTCGAATAGCACATTTTAATTATGCCAATCTTCTTTAATGGCCTTGACTGTGAATACTATAACCTTTCAATGTTTTTTTTTTTATCCTCATCCCGTGGATATCGTAAAAGGCGACTAAGGGAATCTAAACCAGAGGTATGGGCAGCAGCGTCTCTTCTGTGAAACGGTAGCCATACTGCGCTCACCAACCCGCCTGCCAAGCGTGGTGAGTATTGGCAAATTCCCCCCAAAATGATGATACAGTTGTGGAAATCTATGGGGAGGCCTTTGTTCAGTAGTGGACGTATAAATGGCCGATATGATGACTTCTTCCGCCTCGGGAAAAGGCGTATGCGACATATTTTCGAGGAACCGTCTGGTGGTTTTTAGTCTAGGCTACCAGCCCTATATATCCACCATTGTCTCATCATTTTGCGGGTAATTTGCACTCACTTGGCAATTTGGGTTGGTGAGCGTCGAATGGCAGCTGTTCCACAGAACGGACGCTGCTGCCCATCCCTCTGGTTTAGAGTCACTCAGTCGGCTTTTCGGACATCCACGGGAGGAGACGGAGTGGTAGTATATTCTGAATCTGGAACCATAAGGAAAATCCACTCATTGGAATAATGAGAGTATAATTAATCATTTTCTGGCCTTGTCCAAACTCGGTTGGGGTCGGGTAGTTGAATATCAGTATTCATGCAAAGCCCAAATAAACTTAAAATCCGCTCTAGAATTCGGTTCCATAGTTTAACAAAATTAACAAGCATGGCCACCGGAGGAGGCGGGGAGGGTTGTAAATTTCAAGTACATCACAAGGCAAGTTTCTTGAAGGTCGAGAGGGATGAAAGTTTCCCTCTTGGGTTAGTTGAATTTTAGAATTCCGCAAGCGGGTGCTGTTTATAAATTCATACACCGCTTTGGAGCGCAAATAATTTTGTAGACTTACTGTAGATGGATGGGTTAAAATTGGATGGAATGTAAATGCGGGTTGGCGAGAATATTCAGGTTTAGTTTTAGATATTTGCGAACAATACATTGATTATTTTCTATATAAATATAAACGTAGAACATTCCTATATAGTATTTACTATGTAGTCAGGAGTTTCTCGAGTGGAGACCGCGCAATGGAAAGTGCAGCGTAGGACGACCTGCAACGAGGTGGACAGACGATCTGGTGAAGGTCGCTGGGAGTCGTTGGATGAGGGCGGCATGTAACCGCTCATTGTGGAGATCTATGGGGGAGGCCTTTGTTCAGCAGTGGACGTCCTTTGGCTCATATGATGATGATGTAGTCCGTTAATTTACTGAATTGAAATTATACATATGTGTAGAAGTTAGGTTTTCCATTTAGAAATATAATATTTATAAATGGAAAACCTAACTTTTACACAAACGTGTAAGTTTAATTTAGTATATTACATTAATTCCGGGCTTGATATTGTTTGCAGTTAAATTCCAAGTAATTCCACTGATTCACCCGTCTCAGCCGACGCGAGCGAGATATAGCGGAACTTTAACATGCCCAAGTTTCAGACAACGAAAAATTTGCGTGTACGGTAGGAATTCAAATGTTTTGCATTAAAATTATATAAAATTTGTAGGCATAAAAAGAATGATATCCAGTGAGATAGTGATGTAGAGATAAGTTTGTTCTACTTTTAAAACATAATCTTTTTCTTCTCTTAGATTATGGCTTCTGTAGAGTATCTTCCACAATTTCGCCAATGTCAAGTATAAGGCAACGTCGTACGGTATTTAGAATGATAAATCTTTACATATTCATAAAATATTTTTCTCAAAAATGAAAAGAATTCTAAAAGTATGTCGGCAATGTCGCACGGTTCAATTGTTTTTTGAAAAAAAATACATAATCAAGTAAGAGGTCTTATAAGTGACTTCATTGTGATTTACCATTAAGTGAAACTGTACTAAAAGACAAGCCGCATAGCACACTGTTAATGTCTACTGCTGCAGCTGTCACCGCAAAGTCTGGAACTATTTCGGAGGAAAATTAATAATATCCCTACGATATGATGAATAACAATTTCCCTATGACCGTAACTTATTAAGTAACCCTGTACCCTGTACTGTAGGCATTGTTTTATTTTGGTATTTGTTTCCGGTTTTCGACCACAGACAGAAATGTGTACTCTTTGGTTAGAATATATTATTGTTATATTTAGCCTGGATACCAAGTCTTTTGGCCATTTTGTCAAAATATATTAACAATGTTGCCAGCGCGGATATGCGTTTGGTAGAATTAAGTGATAGTTTTAAGCGAATAATTATCCTAATGTGGTTTAGATTTTAGCTATGTAAATAGTCATGCCATATGTGGATTTTTTTATCTTTGAATCTGTACTTGTGCGTCGACTTTCGCCGCAAAAATAAACTGTTTTTCTTTCTTTCTTCTTCTTTCTAATACCCAAGCTCAAAAAGCCATTGCTGAAAGCAGTTGTTATATAGAAAAGTGTTTCTTCCCAACCTCTTGGCAGATATGACCCACGGAGAAGGTTTTTTAAGGAAGATAGGTAAGGGTAGCCTGTACTAAATTAACAAAAACCCTTGACTTAGCATGAATTTCCGAACTAACAATAAACTTTGATACCTATTTAAAGCTATCTTTCTATATATAATGTCGAAAGCGGCCGTTAAAAATAATAATTGATATAGGTGTTCAGTCAGTACCTGGAACACCTATAGCAAAATATTTGTCATGACCATCATTATTTCGGCCGAATGAAGCCCACTGCTGGACACAGGCCTCCCCCAAAGATCACCACAACGACCGATATCGGTGTGTTGTGTGCTCATTGGGGGGTTTTGCCATAATCGCCACGCTTGGCAGACGGGGTGGCAGTTGAGTTGTTAATGTACTCGAAGGACGCTGCTGCCCTTACTCTGGCTAATCCCTTAGTCGACTTTTACGACACCCACGGGAAGAGGTGGGGTGGTGGTATTCTAGCCAGTACCACACGGCAACGCACGGTCATGACCATCATCATCATCATATCAGATAAAAGACGTTCACTGCTGAACAAAGGCCTCCCGTCTCGACTTCCTCAACGATCAGTTACATGCCACGTGCATTCTTCGAATCCAAGCGACCTGCACCAGATCTTCTGTCTATCTCGTTGAAGGTCATCCCACGCTGCGTTTTCCTGTGCGTGTTTTCACTCGACAAACTTCTAGCCTCAACGACCATCACTGTTATGTGCCCCACTCATCGCCATTTAGTTTACTAATCCTTTGAGTTATATCGGTAACTTTGTTCCTTCTACGAATCTTCTCACTGCTGGTTCAATCGCATAGAGAGATACCAAGATATTTCTAACTTCATACAATAGACAGCGCTTACTGGGAACATTTGATCATGACTATGGTTCTGCAGTGGGACCAAAGGGTATCCGGTATTATCCCAACCCGTTTTAGATTAAAATACTCAAAAGTAAGTGGAAACATGATTCCCATGGAAGCCTGCCAAAATCCAGGTTTTATTCAAGATCACAGTAGGTAATGAGATCGCAATCTAAAGTAAGTACAGGCAATAAAGTTACAAGTTATTAATTTCTCTCCGACATAAATCTAAACTTAACTCAAAGTTAGTAACTACACTTGCGAATACTCGTAAAATATCCATGAGTAAAGGGTATTATGAGAACTGATATTTTATATAGCACGAATTTAGAAAATATTGATTCGAGGTATTTGAGTTACTGAGAATGACCAACAGAATAATAGTATCACTTTGAACTGGGAATCGAAACCCAGGAATAACTTCCTTAACTTAAACTACTTAGTGGCTAAGGAGGTGACCACTACGAATGAGGTCGTTATACAAGCGTCTACGAAATCTATTGCCCGAGATATGATGACTGAGAAGCGCCGAGTCAGTACGAGTTAGGTTTGGTTATCACCTGAGTTAAGTCGGGGCAGGACCTGTTTACGGTCACCTCCCCTCCATCAAAAGGGTGATGTCTTTAAAGTCACCCCTCCGAGATGTGTCTATGCCCATGCTATGCCCATGTGCATCTTTGGCACTGAATCTGGAATATCTATTCCAGAGATATTCCAGATTCAGTACCAAAGATGATCACCCAGCTGATATCATAATATCCTCTAATAGGAAAGCCGAATGACCATTTTCACTGCATTGGAAAAAAAAAACGCATTCGTTTATCCAGGAGCAATAGACGTCTGGAAGTCGGCAGATTGATAGATCTTTAGGAACTATAAGCAGGCTCATCTAGCCCCTAGCCCCATAGCGAAACATATGCTCCTTTATAGATAGACACCCTGAACACTAATCCACAAATAATCATGCTTGTCATATTTTGTCTTTATCCCAGTGGAAATTCATCATGAACTTCCTTCGCCCTGGGGAAGGGCGATGGAGCATACCGGCCTCCTACCAGCTAAAACCACTGGACCAGTCATATTCGGCACCTAAGGGTCTTCGCATGATCACACTAGAGCCACTCGCTGGTACCACGCCTATAGGCATATCTTGGAGATGGGTGACTGTAAAGCGGTCACCCTCCGCGAGGAGATAGTAAAGGCCCCCCCAAAGCCTCACTGTGCGCTGTGCTATGTTGCGCACATGGCGGCGTGTGACCACATGCGTGTCACCGTCTTCTCGTGGTTCGCTCGGTGTGGGCACGCAGATTCTATTCTATTCTATTCTATTCTATCTGTGCACCTGCGAACCCAGACGCCCCCCGACTTATATCGACGACAGGGCGTTTTAGGCGTATGGAAATTAGGCGCCAGGGCAGTTGTTACTCCGGCACCGCCTCCTCCTTCTTCCAGCAGGATCGACTTCTCCCGATGCTTGTCAAACCTACTGCTGATTTCAGATGTTGTTGCAGCGCCAAGAAAAATATTGCCAGCCAAACTCGTTATTAAATCCATTAGATCTTCAGGTTTATGCAGAGCATATACTTATGAGAGGAGAGTAGGATTGGGTCACATCTACGGAAGGAGAGTGGATGATCTGTTCTCTGTCAGAAAACATACAAAGAAACTCAACCGCAATACAATTTCTTTATGTAGCCACGCCAGCTTCCATAATTATAATATTTCTACCAACATCTCCAAACCGCCGTTACGTATATAAATCTCAACATAAGACATAATGTATCAACTAAACATTACATAAGCGGTTGACAGCCGTTATATCCATAGATGCGGGATTCGATTCCCGAGCCACACCTGCGCCAGGACGTGACTATTTGAAATTAGCTCGTGTAAAGGAGAGTTCACATCATGTTGTTACATATACGATGCTGTTGAGAGTGGTTTGTTGATTTCAGTTCTGATCTGATTTTGTCGTCGTTTCGACCGAATGAAGTCCACTGCTGGACACAGGCCTCCCCCAAAAATCACCACAACGACCGATATGGGTGTGTTGTGGGCTCATTGGGGGGTTTTGCCATAATCGCCACGCTTGGCAGACGGGTTGGCGATCGCAGTTGTGTTGTTAATTTACAATCTTAAAAGTTTGTTAGCAGTTATATAATACGTATAATACCGACCGTTAATGTGTAGTTTTGTTTATTGTTCAACTCAAAAGCGCTCGTCAGTACATTAATATATTCTCGTAAGTAAACCATAAGTTTCTCATATAAGCGAATATTGTAATTCTTTTGAGAAATAAAGATTCTTAAACCCCAATTTACTCGAAGGATGCTGCTGCCCATCCTCCGGCTAATCTCTTAGTCGACTTTCGACCCACGAGAGGAGATGGGGTGGTGGTATTCTGAGCCGTATGTGGAGGGAATAAAATCAATATGTCAAACACATCTCGGGTCTTAGGGTGAGATTCAGAAACGAGGCTAAGCGTGAACTAACGCTTTCATCTGTCAAAACGCACTACTTACGCTCATAATTTTGACAGATGGAAGCGTAAGTTCACGCTTAGACTCGTTTCTGAATCTCCCCCTTAGAGCGTTCTTAGCCCCTCTTACGTTCACGTCTCTGAATCTCACCCTTAAAGTTTCCTGTAATGGCAAAGGAGTAGATGATCTATAATTTCCTGTGGGACCTGTTTCTCATTATAAGTTAGGCGTAAATATCCAATGCTGAACATGAGCTTGTACCATCGAGGCGGAATATTGAGCTTATCTTCACACTTGGCAAATACACTGGTGATAGCGGTTTGTTATCAGTACAGGAGGATGCTGCTGCTCATCACCTCTATAATTTACTATACCCCCGTAAAGAAATTTGATGGTTCATGCTTCGTCGGAAATCACACCGCCACGGCCGTGGTAGCGATCGCTAAGGGCGAATAATGTGTTTTGTTTATTGTACCTTTTTTGAAGTTAGTTTTAACCCAAAGATTTTCTGGTAACGAAATCAATAAAAATATCTGGTCAAAATTATATCATCCATAGCCATCCAACCCTACTGATTGTAGGTCTCTCTTTGTTGATGCCATTTTTCTCGGTCGGTTTTTTATGTTTCATGGTCTCCAGTCGGCCAGGGTTCCTGGCCAAATTTTCTGCTTAATTCTATTTGAGTCACATTATCCAATCTCCGATGTCTCGAACTTTGTTTGTCATCAGATCTTGATATTACGAACTCGGTCTTATAATTTGATCTTGAAGTATGAGATTAGTCTGCTCCATTTGCCTGCTTTGTGAGCATTCATGTGTCGGAAGTTACTACTTGTGTATAGCATCGTTATAATGGAAAAATTATTTTCACTGTAAAAGAGAGGCGATTAGTCTAAGAAATGCATAAATAATAATAAATTGTCATAGGAATTTGTAAGCCCGATTTTCTTCGATTCATTTCGATTGGTCTTCGGAAAGTGTTTGGACTCGCCAATCAAAGCAAGCTTTTCTCTACTTTGAAATGTCTTCTAAGAAGTGTTTGCCTGTGATGGCGAAAAGGCTTGTAAACTTATCACCTTAACATTAACTTCATGGAGCAGTGGTCTGCTATCCTGTCCTACCTTGGTGGCTCGCAGTTTCTTCTCTACACAACCTATCGCGGTCAACTAGTATTGGTCTCTGGCATCTACATGCGTCAGTACACATCGTAACATTGTCCTCTATATTCTTTATTTTTTCACAGGTTCTAGTTCAGGAGAAAATCCCCCTGCGTCTGCGTGCTCACACCGAGCGACCCCCGGGAAGACGGTGACGTGGTCACGTGCCGCCGTGTGCGTGCAGCACAGCGCAAAGCGATGCTTGGGAGGATCCTTTACAATCCTCCCCGAGAAGTGCCTGGGGGGCGACGTTTTTACAGTCGCCTTCCCTTCGCTAAAGGGGGTGACCGCTTTACAGTCATCCCCTCCGTGATGTGCCTAAAGGCGTGGCACCAATGGGCGGCTCTAGTGTGATCTTATGAGGACCTGGAGCCCCCCTTCGGTGCCGAAGATGACCGCTCCGGTGGTTTTAGCTGGTAGGAGTCCGGCATACCCATTCGCCCTTCCCCAGGGTGAAGGAGAAAATGTTTGATATTTGACTTATAGGCACGTTTGAGAACTCTAGATGACTTTTTCATGTGTTTTAGGATCAAAATACCAACTAGATTGTAAATTCCTAAAATAAATACAAAAATACATTGTGTAACCCTCCTTATAGTTTTATTTCTATCGAGGCGCGAGATATTTCACGATTTTCACCTTTCAATTATTAATTAAAGTCTCAGAAGCATCGGCCGCTATCGTACCGACACTTTCGACTCGCAGTTTTATGCCAGCTTTTTATATTTTTTTCATTTCGTATTAAAATAGATTAAAATTTTATATTGAATCTTTTGTTTATGGTTAGTTTTTGAGATACGGTTTTAGTGATCTTGTGTTAATGAAGTTGGCTGCTCACGCTTTTACTGAGAATTGGTATAAAATACAGTTTTTCAAGTGCGATCTAAAGCTATAAATAAACCTTACCTTGAGAGGCTGTTTTGTAGATAGACCAATGTCTGAGGATACGCAAGACTGCCACTATCAAGTCTCGTTTTAACCTGATCACTATTCAAAGAGCACGCCAAAGGCTACCACCGCCATCAGTTGTCATGTAAATACTTGGGTCACTTGACACATACAGTTAGAAGTGCGTAAAATTCTGCAGAATTTACTAACCCTAGACCACCACCACCTATGGTTGAGATGCGTGAACTCGCATCATCATCATGGCTCATTACTTGATTACAGATTATTTAAGCAGCTTCTTTAGGAGAAAACCTTTAACAGTGCTGCCCAGTCAATGGAAAAAGGGCATAATTTGATGTAGCATATTTATCGAGCTGGTTCAGTTAGACATTCCATGAATAGTAACTGCCAGAAATCTCCTCAGATACTATTTTGAAATTTCGTTTATAGCATATTGGTCTCACTAGAAACGTTATATAAAAGGGATCCTTAGGGAAAATGCCACTGAAGTTTTGAGTTGACCTGCCACGCCAGATGTAGTTCATGAATTAGTCGCGATACCGCTAATTCAGGAAATTCAACGATCCGTCACAAAATGTCACAACCAGCAAGACATTTGACTAGATAGCATTAAATATTCAAATTACCAGGCCGTTGCGAAATATTCAGCTAGATCTGATTACACTTGAAGGAGAACTCAATTCATTATAATTTATAGTTACTTACTTAAATTACTATGTAAATTGTAGCAGCGACCTAATTTATCGCTTTACATTACATATTTATTGCACAACGCCCAGTCAGCGAAGCTAATCAAAAACAGATTATAATGTTTCAATATGGCCAAACTGCAGCGCCGCAATATAACGCTGATATTATTTTAATACACTGTGCGCGTAAGGCTAGCTGTACATTTGCGACTTGATTTGTCGTTACATTTTTTTCTGAAGGACTCTTCTCTTACTTAACTGTTTATGCACAAACAGACAGTAAGACACAAAAATTATATAGGAGAGTAAAGAACAAAGCTGTGTGGTGCCGGCTACGAATAGCACCAACCCATCTCATCCCTTGGGTGTCGTAAAAGGCGACTATGGGATTAGCCGAAGGATGTGCAGCAGCGTCCTTCGAGTACATTAACAACTCAAATGCGATCGCCAACCCGCCAAGCGTGGCGATTATGGCAAAACCCCCCAATGAGCCCACAACACACCCATCTTGGTCATTGTGGTGGAGAGTTTGGGGGAGGCCTGTGTCCAGCAGTGGACTTCATTCGGCCGAAATGACTGAAGTATCGTTTTCTGGATTATTTTATTAGTGGTATCCGTTATCTGTGCTTCCTAGTAAAGAAAAGGAAGCCCATATTCAACAGTGGACCTTTACGGGCTGATCTAAAAAAAATAAAAAATAAAAAATAAAAGCGTTTATTCGGTGCAACCAAAGACACAAAACATACCAGTTAAACGAAACATATCATAAACAGAAAACAAATAAAATAATCAGATCACATAATCAGTCTCGGAACGACCAGCGAGCAATGTGTGTCTCAAGATTGCACCAAATGGGTGTCCAGCTCAGCATGTGCCAGGTATTATTCCTGACGCTGGTATTCTGCTGGATCCCTGCAGTGACATACGGATGTCGAGCAGACCAGATACATGAACAGTTGGTGGTAATAGTTTTGTGTGTGCGGTGTTATTAAAGTAGGTATACCCACATTCTCATGTATTAAAATTGTATTCAATTTAAAATTAAAATTGCGAACTGGTAGCTATTGTGTTGATTTAATAATAATATAATAATGTCCACATTTGAATTCTTAATTATAAATTATGTACGTATTTAAATATTTCAATGTAATATAATATATAACATAACGTCTATTTTATCACCCATGAAGACAAAAAGTATTAATTAGTTTATTGGTTACTTATTGATAATAATTTATGATAATATTTTTCAAGATATATTTTTGTTTCCAGGCTTCACGCATTCCGCTAAGGACATAGCGACTCATGGAGAACACGGCATCTACTGTTGCCTATATTATAGATGTATTGGTAATTGTAATACCTAGCTTTTTCTGCGTGTCAGTAAGATACTGTCGCAGCTGACATCTGAAGGTACCAAGTGTCTTAATATTTCTAATGGGCGGCGGAATATTATTCCAGCATTTAGACGCCGCGTATCTGAAACTTCCCCTAAAGGCCGCTGTCCTGTGCGGTCCTATGGACAGTTGCTGTGAACACAGTCTACTTGTGCATTGTCTCCTGCTTGTAACCCAACTCAGTTTACTGTATAGGTATGTCGGCTGCTTGAAATTAATGACTCCAAAGAGTAGGCAAGCCAAATGTAACTTACGGCGAGATTTCATCTTGAGGATGGAGTGTTTGTTAAGAAATGGCGTAACATGACTTTTTGGTGGGATTAAGAAACAGAATCGAGCGCAGGCGTTTTGTACTCTCTGTATCAGCCGATCAGTTCTTGCAAGGAGACGAGGACCACAAACCGTGTCTGCATAATTTAATTTGGATAATACCAACGATTCAACCAGCTGTATACGTAACGCTTCACAGAGATAAGGTCTCATTTTATACAAGACCTTAAGTCGGTAGAAACAGTTACGTACTGACTCTGCAACATGTCCTTCGTATCTCAACGCAGTGTCCATTTTCAGTCCCAGATTACGTGCCTCGCTTACTTGACTGACCGACTCACCCATTAGTGTAACATTTAGCGTTACAGGCAGTACGTCAATTTGATGCTTGGTCCCAAATAGCATGTACTTAGTTTTAGAGGGGTTAAGTACCAAACCGGTTTGTTCTGCCCAACATGCTATGCCAGCTAGATCATTGTTTAGGTCCTCCAACATGCTACTACAATCACTTGGTTTAAAAGAGATGTAAACCTGTATATCATCTGCATAGATGTGATATCTACATTGTTTTAGGCCATGGACTATATCTGCGCAATATAAAATGAAGAGGATCGGGCCTAGTATTGAGCCTTGCGGGACTCCTCTAGACACAGGTGTTTGTGGCGAGACGAGAGTAGAGCCATCGCTCAAGCGTACTTTCACTAACTGCTGACGGTTGCTGAGGTAACTGTGGAACCATAGCAATGTGCTGTGATCAAACCCGTAGTAATTCAACTTTGACATGAGTAGATCTGTATTTATGCAGTCAAACGCCCGAGAAAAGTCGAGTAGTACAAGAATTGTACATAGTCCCTTATCCTGGGCACACAGTATATTATCTGTCACGTCCAAGAGAGCAGTAGATGTACCACGAAATCTACGAAAACCCGACTGCAACTCTGGTAACATCTCATTCTTCTCCAAGTACCGTGACAACTGCTGACAAACTGCCTTTTCCGCCACCTTCGACAAACATGGAAGAATACTTATAGGCCGAAGGTCTTTCAGTTCTGTTGGATTAGGTTTTTTTGGCACTGGAATAATGGTTGCAATCTTCCAATTATCAGGGTACGTTGCAGTGCTGATAGAACGGTTGACTATTTCTGTGATAATTTTTAAAGTTTGTGGAAGGGAACATACTCAATGTTATTTTATCACAGGCTTCAGCATTAGACTTGAGCTGATCAATAAATCGTGAAATCTGGTCGGCACTCACTGTGTGCAGGGTAAAACTAGCATCGCTAAAACGGTTAAATTCAAAGAAAGTGAGAAGTGATAAGCTACATACAGGGTTTCCAGGAACCTTCAGAAAGTGATCGCTTAATCTATTTGGATCTCTTAAATAAGTAGGAAGGTCACTCTTTTGTTGATCTGGCAAGAGCGTAGTTTTTAGATCTGTATCCAAGCATTGAGTGTTCTTATAAATCTTATCATTATCCCACATCCCATCATGACAAGCAGTCGCAAACGTGCGCCAACCCTTACATTGTGTATAGAGCTCGGCGCAATCTGCGCTAAATGCCGCTTCAAGCGCCTTCTGCCCGTCGTCTAGGACATTACTGTATAGTGTATGTTGTGGAGAGCGGTCTGTATAGACACAGACTGGCTTACCCACTTCCTGGTGACGTCATTATATGGGATGAAAAGATTATAAGTAGTCGGGGAAGAGCATTTGTGTGTCATGGCAATTAATATGAACATTTCGCCAATTTCACTTATATTATACTATGTTATCGGGACATTTCGTGCACTGAGAAATCAACAACAACAACAGTCGTCTCGTATAGTGGTGTTCAAAAACGCTATATGGCAATAGCGCGCTACAGACTATTTGCTATAATAAAATAGCGCGCTATTTTACACGCTATAGTTATAACGAACTGGGCGTACGCGAATGACGCGATAAAAACGCGGTGAATATTCTTGAATCCAGCTAAATGTCATTGGACAGATAGCGCGCTGTGTTAAGACAGCGCGTTTTATATGTACAGCGCGTTGTTTTAGTTATATTCTTGATCTTGAATACGTAAAATAATATCTATCAAAATAAAATGGGGAAGTAAATAAAATCTAATGAACTTTTCCTCATACTTTTCCAGGCTTAAGATAATAGATTTCTGGGTACTAATATAATATAATAATATAATATAATAATGTTATTTATTTCTCCTCACAATAACAGACCTTACATAAACTATAATTAATATCTATTTTAATACAGGTTTATTCATTAGTCTAGAATATGTACTAATAAATATAGGATAAGGTTACATTTCTTTTATTATTAATTTCTTACAGCAGTTTTCATGGAACGGAATTGCTGATGTTGTGTATGCCTGTTATTGACGTCATCAAATGTCATGTATGTTTATGTTTTTATTTTACAAAATTTTAATGTACGGACATTGTTAGAGTATCTAAAACAAATAAATATTATAATCATCGCGATAGGTAACGACCGATAGCGCGCGAAATCACGCGATGACTGCCGCCCAGCTCGCCACGCCCGCTCGATGCCTTTGCTCGCGCTATTATCCTCGCTACTCGTTAATTTTTAATGGCGCGATTTTTATAGCGTCAAGTTGAAGCCGGCGTAGCGTGCGCTATACGTTGTGTGCATATAGCGCGCTATTTAATCGCGCTAGACGCTATATTTACCACCACTAGTCTCGTGACACAGCCAATGCAAGTTGGCTGGAACGTCAAGGTTAGTCAACATGTTGTTTAGATTTATCTGTGCATGAAAATTCCCAAAATCAAAGTCTGACATTGTTTAATCCATTTAAATATTAATAAAATGTATCTTATAACTGTATCTGGCAAGTGTGATATGTAATAGATACTTAATGTGATGGTTTATTTTCACAGCAATGGATACTTAAGAGGTGATGTGGGTATATTATTTTAAGGTATTGTACGATACTGGCAAAGTGTAGCTACCTACTCCAGTAGGTAAAGAGTTTTAGATCAAGATCTGTTGTATCAAGACCTGGGAAGGTAGTTAAATCCCATTGTCTGCGTAATGTGGGAGGGGAAATCCTTTACAATACTCCCGAGATATGCCTGGTAGGGCAGCCTTTATACAGTCCCTCCTCCTCACTAGAGGGGGTGACCGTTCTACAGTCATCCTTTCCGAGATGTGCCTAAACAGTGCTACAGATGACCACTCCGATAGTTTTATCGAGGAGTAGTCCAGCATGTTCAAGTTCTTTATTGCATTCATGTGTTAAATAGGTGATACATTTATAATAAGGTTCAACATGAAACCCGGTAAGGGTATGGCAACATAATTGTAATACATAACTAGAAATGCATATTAAATTAAGTTATACAATAATAGGTAGATAATAGAATCTAAGAGGTACTTAAGCTGACTCATATATATAGTATCATTTCGGCCGAATGAAGTCCACTGCTGGACACAGGCCTCCCCCAAAGATCACCACAACGACCGATATGGATATGTTGTGGGCTCATTGGGGGGTTTTGCCATAATCACCACGCTTGGCAGGCGGGTTGGCGATCGCAGTTAAGTTGTTAATTTACTCGAAGGACGCTGCTGCCCATCCTCCGGCTAATCCCTTGGTCGACTTTTACGACACCCATGGGAGGAGACGGGGTGGTGGCATTCTGGGCCGGCACCACACGGCATATATAGTATACATAAAAAAATCCACGAGGGTCGAGGTGCTATCAGCGAACTCAGCATAATACAGACATATTTATATACATGGCCCTGGAGAAGGCCGGAGAAAGTACAAGATGTATTTATATTTCTAACGGGCGTCTCATCATTTCGGCTGAATGAAATCCACTGCAGGACACAGGCCTCTCCCAAAGATCACCACAACGACCGATACGGTGTGTTGTGTGCTCATCGGGGGGTCTTGCCATAATCGCCACGCTTGGCAGACGGGTTGGCGATCACAGTTGAGTTGTTAATGTACTCGAAGGACGCTGCTGCCCATCCTCCGGTTAATCCCTTAGTTGACTTTTACGACACCCACGGGATGAAATGGGGTGGTGGCATTCTGAGCCGGCACCACACGGCAAGTAAAAATAAATAGGTAGGCTGCAAACCGAGCATGATTGCTCCGTGTAAATGCTCGTTTAACTATATAGAGGTAATAGAGAGAGTTTAGAGCTAAGTGTAATGGTTAATTGGAAATTCAGTGCTCCCTTATCACAAGTTCAAAACAAAACAAACAATTTTATTTGAAAATCTCATTTCTAACAAATATCCTAAACTAATATAGATACAAAATATCGTTCTACGCAAATCCCAGTACAAAATTAATATCGCCGTCATCGTGACGAGTTCGCAAACAGAAATTCTATTCCTAACTGATGAAGATTATCTTAGATATTGACATTTGGCTAAAACAATAGCGACGGACCTCAGCGGTGACGAGGGTAGAACGGGGTTCCATTAAAAGTTATATTAGTGACAAATTTGAAATGGATTTCGAATATTATTCCGGTTTAGCGATTTCACTTCAGTTGTCTGATGTACATTGCTGGATTTCCCTGTGGATTTCTGGGATAATCAAAATCGAAGAATGAATAGTCTCTAAACTGCAAATGACCTTCGTAACTCTCGTGGGGTTTGCTGTGTGGTAATCGTTTTATTTTGTAGTCCATGTGGTGTCCGGATTAAGAATATAGCACTACTCCATCTCCTCCCATAGATGTCGTAAAAGGCGACTAACGGACTCTTAACCAGAGGGTTGGGCAATAGTGAGGACGTAAATATAATAAATAGATAGTGTGTAGACACCACATGGACACCACGATTGGCAAGTTCCCAAAATAGTGGGGAAATTTTTGATGGAGGCCTTTGTACAGCAGTGGACATATAAATGGCTGATATGATGATGATGATGAATCGTTTTATTAAAGGTTAAAAACCAAAAATATCGCCAACGTGTAAGGATGTAAGAACAGACATGGCACTAACTAACGACAACACAGCTAGCTTCTTAACAAATATTGGAGACTAGCTGGGAGCCGCGGTTTCACTCGCCGTTTAATTTAAAAGAAATTGAATAATTTAGACATAGACAGTTGACATGTATAAAGTATGTACCCAATATGGGTTACAAGTGTTTTAATTTCTTTCGCGGAATTCCAATTAGTTTGTTAACATAAAAATAGCCTTAAGTTATTCTTTATAAAATCAGCTATCTGCCAGTGAAAGTCCCGTAGAAATCGGTCCAGCCGTTTCGGAGATTAGCGGGAACAAACGGACAGACAGACAGACCAACAGACAGACAAAATAATTAAAAATAGATTTTTTGTTGTAGGTACCGTATATACTTTCAAATGCATTTAGTAAAGGGCTGCTATTTTGACATTACAAACAGACACTTCAATTTTATTTATTTGTTTAGATGACATCATTTCTATATAGCCTAAAGATATAACGATGTTGAAATAGAACCGGAAACAGCTCGGTGAAATTAGCACAAAACAGAAAATATTTGCACAAGAGAGAAGAGACTTCAGACCAAGGAAGTTACAGCTGTGAAAGAAGACGCTGAATCTATTAAAGAATTTGCTACATAATCGCGGGTCGGTAGTGGGCAGCTGCCACGCATACTCGCCCCTTCATTCAGTCCACTTTATGGTTACGGACATAATAATAAAACATTTTTGTTTATTTACTGAAACAAATATGAGCATCATCTACCATCATTTTGGCCGAATGAATTCCACTGCCGGACACAGGCCTCCCCCAAAAATCACCTCAACGATCGATATGGGTGTGTTGTGGGCTCATTGAGGGGTTTTTCCATAATCGCCACGCTTGGCAGACGGGTTGGCGATCGCAGTTGAGTTGTTAATGTACTCGAAGGACACTGCTGCCCATCCTCCGGCTAATCCCTTAGTCGACTTTTCCGACACCCACGGGAGGAAATGGGGTGGTGGTATTCTGAGCCGGCACCACACTGATGTGAACACTCTGTAAACTTAAGCAGCAAAGATAAATATTAAAACCGACAGTGTATATCATTATTTTAATTTATATGTGTGTACATATAAAAATTGTCGTCTATACACTTAAAACGTGCCACGTCGCGAGCACAAGCGCGTACAATTATTTTGACAGATAGTGTAAACAGAGTCGCATTGCACGCCATTTGCGAAGTTTCCTTCCGACTGAACCGGCGTGGTTGTACACTGGCGAGCAAAAAATGTACACATTTGCATCTTTATTGCGTTGAATTCATAAGATTTTCTTAAGGAGCGGCGTGGGAATTCGCCTGACTTGAAAAATTTTGTATTGCTTTTTTAAGGTGTATGGAGATACAAATTGTAATGTTTGTACCAAACCGTACGTTTTCTTTATTCTACGTTATCACGAATCTCAGTCAGCTAAATTGGCATTTCTATAATTAAGTGGCATCATGTTCTGTAACTGGAGTCCTATATATAGAGACTAGCTGGGACCCGTGGTTTCACCCGCATTTAATTTAAAGTACATTTAGAGTACTTCGATATAGGCACTTGACATAGAACAGATATAATGGATTTCAAGGTTTTTATTTTTTTGCGCGGAACCCTAGTTATTTTTCTAAAATAAAAGTAGCCAAGTTATTCCTTATAACATCAGCTATTTGCCAGTGAAAGCCTCGTCAAAATCGGTCCAGCCGTTTTGGAGATTACCCGGAACAAACAGACAGACAGACAGACAAAAAATTTAAAAATAGTGTTTTTGGGATAAGTACCATATACACTTTCATATGCATTTAGTAAAAAGCTGTTATTTTGACATTACACACAGACACTTCAATTTAATTTATTTGTATAGATAGATAAATAAATGAACTATGCTTATTTTCCGCAAATACACTGCAAAATAATAAATGGACTGATGATACATGCGATATTTTTTAATGTATAGTTTTAGCCCGACCGCCAATTTCGTATCATGCAGAATATTCCATGCACCGCATATTACTGACATTTCGTATGTGCCCGAAAATATGATTAACAGATTAATCAAATCCACAATTCAAAAGTTATATTGCATATTTCAGCTTCATTTGAATTCAGACGATGTATCAAACACGTTGTCTCATTACAAATCAATAAGATACATTTTCATAGCTCGTTTTTGCTGAGTCGGATCATTAGAGTGTTGCAAGACGATAGGAAAAAAAACCGTACTATATTTTTTAAATGGTACTATTAAAAGTTGTGTGTTTATCCAGCTATATTATATCCAGCACATGATTGCTTGAACCTTATAAGAAAGCTCAAGGTCACTCAGCGAGCTATGGAGAGCTATGCTTGGTATTTCTCTACGAGATCGAATCGGAAATCAGGAGATCCGTAGACGAACTAAAGTTGCCGACATAGTTGAAAGGATTAATAAACTGAAGTGGCAATGGGCGGGGCACATTACTCGTAGAACTGATGGCTGTTGGGCCAAAAGGTTCTCAAGTGGAGACCACATACCGGAAAATGCAGCATGAGACAACTTCCGACGAGGTGGACAGACGACCTGGTGAATATCGCTGGGTGACATTGGATGCGGGCCATGTTACCACTCGTTGTGGGGGAGGCCTTTGTTCTTTTGGCTGATATGATTATGATAATGATATGATTCCTTAGTCAAAGTTTATAACTGGAAGCGTGTACGAAGAAGCTTTACAAAAAAAAAATGCACTCAGGGAGTGCCAACAGAAGTGAAAACTTATTTTGGCGCGTTAGATGGGTACTAGGGTTAATGCGATCCCAACGGCGAAGCGCCAAACTAAACGTCTAGCGTCTCGTAGCGGTGACGCGAGTCCAGAGATTTTATCTCGTCTAAAAATATGCGTACCGCGCTAAAAGAAGTTTTCACTTCAAAACTGCACACCGGGAGTGCCGACAGAAGTGAAAACTTATTTTGGCGCGTTAGGAGATTTTATCTCATCTAAAAATATGCGTACCGCGCTAAAAGAAGTTTTCACTTGAAGCGTCTCGTAACGGTGTCGCGAGTCCAGAGATTTTATCTCATCTAAAAATATGTGTACCGCGCTAAAAGAAGTGTTCACTTAAAAAATGTAGCGTCATTTATTATTGTAATTTAGGAACAAGCAATACTATTCTACCCGCGAAGCGATTCCTAACCCTTTCTTCTCTCGCGATTCTTTGCTATCGTCATATAATCTATGTCATCCACCGCTGACGAATACCCCCTCGTCAAAATATTGTACTCGTCAAAAAAAGTTATGTTGTTGTTAACGTAGCATGTGGGGATCTGTTATCGTAAATCTATTTGAGTATTGACGTTGCTCTATTATTTATGTTTCAGTTACACTTAGTCTTGGCAGTTTAATATGAGAACATCGAAATTGACTGGTTGATGATCTGGTATGTTGCAGTTTGAGTTGGTTGGCAGTTTAATATGAGAACATCGAATTTGATGATCTGGGATGTTGCAGTTTGAGTACCTCATGCTCTCATTGAACTTCCCAGAGGTGATTATCGTGTGTCGGTTTGTTAGTTAGTTCCGTTCCTAATACTTGAAATAATCAAAACCATAAACTTGGGACTGGTCATCTCAAATTAGCTAAGATATATGCACATTTGTATTTAAAAATGTTAATATTTTTACTACAAAGAAATATATCCACAACATATACACCCGCAATAAAAAAAAGATTACACCTACCACTGTCGAGGATAAAAATGCTAAACGAAAGCCCATAGGGGCAGTTAAAATATTTAATAAGCTAATGTCTTAGGTTTTCGCGAGTATAACACATTATAATAAAACACTTTTAAACGGATTCTATCGCGTATATTTTAGATTTTAAAAAGTTATTTTATTTTATCCACCGTACAATTATAATCAATAATTATTTTTAAAAAATTATTATAAAATTTATTATAAATTTTAATAAAATAAAATAACTATTTAAAATCTGTAACGACGCCTGTCACCTTAGTCATCCTGCGACCACGAACCCTGCAAAGTGTTCGAAACGTCAGGAAAAACAAACATCTAAAATATACGCGATAGAATCCGTTTAAAAGTGTTTTATTATAATTTAATAAGCTATCAAATATAATCAAAAATTAATAAAAACAAGTAGTATTTAATAGGAACTTAAGCAGGGTTTTTTAAAAAATCATTTTCTATTACAGAATACCTAGATAGTTAATACATATCAGGTGAGGTATAATAATTATAATATAGATAATAAGAATAAAGGAAATAATAATTAATCCGACGATCATCCACCACTTATAAAGACTGACATGTAATTAACATAAACGAATATACTTTAATTTTATATTGTGTTTAATTCTAATTCATTATTGATTACAATTTAATACTGTATTAATAATTATAATTTGTTTGGAACTAAGTCTTAAGTACCATTAATTATATATTTTATTTTATTTTGTTTTATTCGGGAAACAAACAGATACAATATGATATGATTTTTTTACAAATAAGCAATACATAATCCAAAACAGTTTCCACATAATAATAATACATTTTAGAAGTTACATGGATGATAACAAATGAAAAGAAAAACATTCAATAAATAAAACCTTTTTTTACAAAATAGATCATTAATAGGACTGAACCTCGACCTGGTTGAGAAAAGGTCTGGGTAGAAACATATTAACTAAAGAAATTTAAAACTATAACTATAAAGGCAAATCACAATATAGGCCCCAGAAGAATGTCTTGAACAGACTTCTTGAACTGAGGTAGGGAAAGGTGGAAGACATCCATACAATTACACTTACTGGTAGATGCTACTCTGTTATATGCACGACAAGATCTTTTAATAAATGTGTTACTACCATAATTAGTCCGGGCAAGGGGAATGTAGAAGAGAGATTTCTTACGTGCACTAATGCGTGGACATCTGAAACTTATCTTACTAAGAAGATAAGGGGAGTCCAGTTGGTTACGTATAATTTTATACAGAAATACTAAGTCATGTTCGGCTCGTCGTGTCTCTAGTGATGGCAAATTAATTATAATTTGGGAATTATATTCCTTATTGTTTCTCCATGTGACGTGTTTCATTAATTTATTTTGAATCCTTTGTATTTGGTCAATATAGAGCTGATATTGTGGATTCCACACTGCAGATGCATACTCAAGAATTGGTCGAACATTGGTGTTATAGAGAAGTAGGACTGTAGATAGAAGCTTAAAATCTTTGGTCACACGCATAATAAATCCTAACATACGAAAAGCCTTATTTGTAATGGAGGTTACATGGCTATCAAAAATCAACTTGCTATCCAACAGAACCCCTAAGTCTCGCACCTCGGACACCCTAGATACTGCTTTGTAGTTTAATTTATATTGATATTTTATGTAAGTTCTTTTTCTTGTAAACGTTATTACATTGCATTTGTTTGTATTTAAATAAAGCATATTGTCTTCACAATATCGGCATAGATTATCGAGATCTTGTTATATGTAAAACCAATAATTATGTACACTTAGTTTGCAATCAACATTTTGAGTTTGAGTTTTAATTTGAGATTCTCATGATAAATACGCATTTATATCACTAATAACTGACTAGTTGTGCGCCGTGGTTTCACCTGCCGTTTAATTAAAATGAAATCGTATTACTTTTGCATAGACAGTTGACATATATATAGATTTCATGGTTTCTTTTTTTTGCGCGGCAACCTAATTCTTTTACTTTTTCTTAAGTTAAAGTAGTCTAAGTTACTCCTTATAATATCAGCTATCTGCCAGTAAGAGTCCCGTCAAAATAGATCCAGAGGTTACTAGCTGGAACAAACAAACAGACAAAAATTATAAAAATTGTGTTTTTGTAAGTACCGTTTATATTTAATATGCATGTAGTAAAAAGCTGTTATTTTGTTCTTACAAACAGGCACTTCAGTTTTATTTATTTGTATAGATATTATTTTATATAACTATTATGACAATGTACAAATAAAAGGACAGTCTGATTTTGCTTCAAAGTCGCAATATTGTACTATATGTATCCGTTTTTATCATATATATATATATATATATATATATATGTTTGTGTAAATGATGAATTATTTTAGATGAAATTATAAATTAATTAAGATTAAATTTTTGAATAACATTAATTTAACGGAAGAATTTTGTAAAAGTCGTGGGCGTCCGTGGCTCAGTCTACGGTCCTATCTGAAAATCAGCGTTGCAACACTTTGTTTTGTAGCATGTGCTGAGATAGGGTCCATTTTTGGTTTCGGAAAGCAATGTTTACCTTGTACAACTGTTTTCTGATTTTCTTATTCAATAGTTACTTTATTTTGTTTTGCGATACCGAAATAAAAATATTTTCTTTCTTTCTTTCTTCTTTCATATACCAAAAACATCTGTACGATTTTTTATTTACAAAATTTGAGTCTCCATAGGATAGCGGTGTTAACGTATAATAGAAAGCAAAGTTCATAAATAACAACAAATTTGGCATGGGACAAGTGATGCATCGTTCTGATTATTGTTTTAATTACTATAAAGGTTGAGCTAGTTTAATTTGTCATTTTATTGTGAACATCAAAAAACTCTATTGCTACGCCTTTTAAATGTAATCTTCATATCATTGCTATAATAACACAGGTTATGTGAAAAAATTATCTTAGGTTTTGAAGGTCGTATAAAAAGATTTTTCTTTTAGAAAATTTATCTACTCATTAATTTCTTACAGCCTTCGATGTCAATATCTCATTCCCAGAAGCAAATAAATCAGATGTTTAACGATTAATGTTATTTTTAATATAGTATCTATGCTGGATTCCTTCTCATTAAGAATTTTCATCATTTCATAGAAAATCTAATAACATATTATTACATTTTATTGAAACGCCTTTTCGTAGAATTTTAACTGAACCAGAACAATATTAACTCCAGTATGTTTAAATATTTACTTAATTAATTATCTTAATTAAGTAAATATTTAAATATATATATTTTATAATTAAGCGTTCTGCGACCATCCAAGGGTTTAAAGCGTTCAAACATAATATTCATTGACTAAAGGAAAAATCTACGGAACCATATTATGCACAAACACAGGCCATAAACCTAGTTCGGCGGCAGATGCTAATATACAAATACAATTGTACTATTATTAAGCTTCCATATAAGTAGCTCATAGAAAATTGTGTAACATGTTTTTTCTTGGCTAAAAATAAATAAATATTTGAATCTACAGCATCTTTCTACTACAGAGATGCTTGCAGCACCGTGCATTCTTCAATGACGGAATTACACGATAATTTGATATGCTCCAGTAAAACACATCTTCAATTTTTCATCGCATAACTACGGCTGTATGACGGTTAAACTTTGCCTGATACCCAAATAATAACGGCTCGAGTATTATGTATTTTACAATATAATTCAAGTAGTATGTAAACACCAAGAAAACAGAACGCCGTGGATCATGGTTTTCTTTCTTTCTTCTTTCTTTCTTATTGTTATTGTTATAACTGCTGCAAAGTATTCGAAACGTCAGGAAAATCAAAAATATACGCGATAGAATCCGTTTAAAAGTGTATTATTATAATGTGTTATAGCAATCTAATTGTAACGCATTTGATTATTTATCGTTGTGCATAAATATGTGTGTATTTATCCCACACATTGGCATGCATTATCCTCACACAGTTTTTACGATTATATTGAAGACTGTAATACATTCATATATTATTTCAAAATTCCATGGAGTTTCTTGCCGTTTCTTCTCCATAGGACCAACGACTTGGAACCGTGCAACTATTTAAATTCTGACTATTCGTAAGTGCCAGCAAACGGTTTACATGCATAAAAACAATTTGACTTTGACTTTCTATCTCATTACTTCCAGCACGGACGTATTACATTGCATGCCAAAAAAAGCCAAAACTGTACAGCAATATAAAGAAACGGTCGGTGAAAACCGTCGAACGTGGAATGCAACCATTAACTTGAACGTTAGTACTTGTGTTTCTTGATACGCCACCTTCATGTGCTGCTTTTGGTTCGGGAGAAGTAGGTGAGAAGCGGAGTGAATATAAATAAAGCTGAGACTAGAGCGAGATAGTTTTATTTAGTTTACAGTTCGTTTCCAAAGATTAATCTTAGAAATTCTAACATTCCGAAAGATACTTCTACTGATACTAAAAATATCAAATGGAATTGTCATCAAACTTGACAAACGTAGCGCGCAAGCTTAACGGTAAAGGAAACTATTGCGAGGAAACCTACACAATTGACAGTGCTCGAAAATAGTGGTTTCTATGGTGTTTGTAGTCCGAAAACCCGCACTAGGCCAGAGTGGTGGCTAGAGGGGGTGGCCGCTTTACGGTCATCCCCTCCGAGATGTGCCAAATGCGTGGCACTAATGGGCGGCTCTAGTGTGATCTTACGAGGTCCGGGAGCCCCCATTCGGTGCCGAAGATGACCGCTCTAGTGGTTTTAGCCGGTAGGAGTTCGGCATACCCCTTCGCCCTTCCCCGGGGTGAAGGAAGTTCCATGTAGTATTTCCCCTGGACAACAATAAAAAAAAAATAGGTCAGCGTGGTGGACTAAGGGCTAACCTTTCTCATCGTAAGAAAATGCCTGGGCCCAGCAGTGGGATAGTTCGTCCTTTCCGTGGAACAATAGCCATTCTGCGCCCACCAACCCGCCTGCCAAGCGTGGTGAGTACTGGCAAATTCCCCCCAATATGATGACACATTTGTGGAAATCTGTGGGGGAGGCCTTTGTTCAGTAGTGGATATTGTATGGCCGATATATTGATGGGCAGTTGCACTCAATGATTTGTAAACAATCGGCGAGATTAAGCAACGCTCGGAGCAGGCAGTTTATGGATGGGTGACCACATAGCGGTACCTATTAGAATGAATCAAGTTGAAAATCTCTGTATTTCGGAGTCGCACGTAAACTCATTGGTTCCACTTGTGGCAATCCTTAAATCTTTACCACCAACCTCTTTTTCTAACACTTTACACATTATACAAATTTTTAGGTATTTATACTTTTTGGTTCCTAGCCATTAAAAGGAAAAATTAATTTTCGAAATTCTTTTCTGACATAAAGAATTTTCATGGAAACAAAGACATAACCCTTGTTACTAAATGTAATTACTCTGTTAATTATAAAAAGACTATTTGTGCTAGTATTTCGTTTATAAACTAACTCTGACGAGATGTGCTTAATTTAAATTCTTCCTGTATTTTGATACCTTCTGATCTTGATGTAAATGAGAATTCGGTGAACGAATATTACAACCGTAAGTACTTGAAGAACTAGTTTTATTTACTTATTACCACTCATCGAATCATTGAAGTCAATTATAGTGTACAACCACTGTTACACTAAACTGGTGACCCCGACTAGAAAAACGCCAGAAAGGCTTAGACGTGGCCAGAACCCTAAAAAGGACGCCCGTTATTTTTAAGAATAGCCTTAGCACACAAAGCACAATGAGTGACAGCAGTGATTCAACGAAATCGTGCATTAGTACCCGTTCACGTCGACGTCAACAACGGATCGCGAAGTGCGTTTCCATTGACGACGCATCCGACATTTGCCGTGTCGGTGTTCGGATACCACCGTTTTGGCCGGATGACCCCGAAGTTTGGTTTGCGCAAGTGGAAGCTCAGTTCTCAAACGCGAACATTACCAATGATACAACCAAATTCAATTACGTCATCGGCAACATCGAGCACCAGTACGCTCGACAAGTGAGGGACATTTTTCTTTCTCCACCGGCACAAAATAAATATGAGAAGCTCAAACACGAGCTCATCAAACGGCTTTCAGCGTCACATGAGAAGAAGGTAAAGCAGCTTCTCATGCATGAGGAACTCGGAGACCGCAAGCCGTCGCAGTTCTTGCGTCATCTGCAGAGCTTAGCAGGCCCGAGTGTCCCAGAAGACTTTCTCCGAACGATCTGGAGTAGCCGTCTTCCGAACAACATCCAGACACTTCTAGCATCACAGCCTCACAGTTCCCTCGAGTCACTTGCCGACCTGGCAGACAGGGTCCAGGACATTGTTACCCCAGGCCAAGTCGCTGCATCATCAGCGCCCGGTACCAGCATGCAGAAGATGGCTAGTGAGATTGCCGAGCTGAAGAAGGCCGTCAGAGATCTCACTGTGCAGCTGAACAGGAGCTCTCGCTCGCAATCACGCTCCAGTGAGCATCAGCGTCGTCAATCCAGGCAGAGATCCGCGTCTAGCCACCGGAAATTCCCTCTCTGCTTTTACCATTCCAAGTTTGGGGCCAATGCTCGCAAGTGCATTAAGCCGTGTGACTTCCAGCAGTCGGAAAACTCCGAAGGCAGTCGATAACGGCGACCGATGGCTGTCTTATTTCTTCGGGTCGCCTCTTTGTCACTGACCGAACGTCAAAGATGCAGTTTTTAGTGGACACGGGTAGTGATTTGTGTGTTTTTCTGCGTAATGTTGTACGTGAACACCGTGCTAAATCTAATTACCAGCTTTCTGCCGCGAACGGCACTGTTATTGATACTTACGGATATTTACATTTCAATTTAGATTTAGGTTTACGCCGTATTTTTCCATGGCGATTCGTAGTTGCGGATGTCAACTGCTGATTTTTTAAGCTTTTATAACTTGCTCGTTGACATACGCAACAAACGATTAGTAGATAAGACTACATCATTGTCTACAATAGCTTCAATAGCAAATGCTTCATCTACTTGCTCGGTAAAGGTCTCGACTGGGGACTCAAAATATCATTTAATTTTAAACAAATTCCCCGAGATCACGCGACCCGCTGGCACGCCACACAAACCTACACATCACACTGTACACCATATCCGTACAACACCCGGCCCACCTATTTCATGTGGCCCTCGCAGATTAGCTCCTGACAAGCTGCATATCGCCAAGCAGGAGTTTGAAATCATGCTCAACAATGGCACGGCTCGACCATCTGAGAGCCCTTGGTCTTCTCCCCTTCATTTAGTTCCAAAGAAAGATAACAGCTGGAGACCCTGCGGTGATTACAGGTTGCTCAACGCGCGGACAATTCCTGACAGGTACCCAATTAAACATGTGCATGACCTTACCCATAGCATTGCTGGCTGCAAGGTCTTCACAATCATTGACCTGGTTAAGGCCTATAATCAGATACCTGTCAGTGAAGAAGACATACAGAAGACTGCAATTACCACCCCGTTTGGCCTGTATGAATTCCCATACATGACCTTTGGTCTTAGGAATGCAGGTCAAACGTTCCAAAGATTCGTCAATGAAATGACTCGTGGGCTAGACTTCTGCTACTGTTACATTGACGATTTTTTGGTCTTCTCGCGCGACCAGGAGCAGCACGAGTCCCACCTACACCAGCTCTTCACCAGGATGCAAAAATATGGCATAGTCATCAACACTTCGAAGTGTGTGTTTGGCGCTGATGAGGTCACATTTTTAGGGTATCGCATCTCATCAGCTGGAACCAGGCCTTTGGAGTCCAAGGTGGAGGCCATCAAGAATTTCCCAGCACCTAAAACCGTAAAGGAGCTAAGGCGTTTCCTAGGGATGTTGAATTTTTACAGACGGTTTATACCACAAGCCGCAAAATTTCAAGGTCCCTTAAACGTTCTACTGTCTGGCTCTGTTAAAGGTTCACATCCCGTGGAAATGTCGGGCGAGACACTCTCTGCCTTTAATCAGTGTAAAAACAGCCTCTGCAATGCCGTATTGCTTGCACATCCCGACTATCAGGCTAAGCTCGCTCTCGTTACAGATGCATCTGATCTGGCAATGGGCGCAGTTTTGCAGCAACTCAAGGATGGAGTATGGCAACCACTTGCTTTCTTCTCCCGCAAGTTGACGCCAACTCAGCAGAAGTATTCGCCATACGATCGTGAACTTCTAGCGATATACGAAGGCATAAAATACTTCCGCCACATGCTTGAGGCGAGGCACTTCACTGTCTATACTGACCACAAACCACTGTTGCACGCTTTCCATGAGAGAAAGAACAACTGCTCTCCACGTCAGTATAGACACCTCGACCTGATATCTCAGTTTACAACCGACATACAGCATATTTCCGGCAAGGACAATATCGTCGCTGATACCTTGTCCCGTGTCAGTGAACTGCAGACTCCAGTCGACTTCAAAGTTCTCGCCAAATCTCAAGCTTCAGACCCGGAATTGCTGCAGCTGCTAAAGACTGAGTCGTCGCTTCGACTAAAGTGGTTTAAAATCGACGATAATTCCGTCGAGTTGCTCTGTGATGTGAGCACAGACAATCCGAGACCTTTCGTGACTAAATTATTCAGAAAACAGGTATTTGACAGCCTTCACAGCCTTAGTCACCCGGGGACAAACGCATCTGCTAAATTGGTTGCTCAACGATTTGTTTGGCCCGGGGTCCGCAAGGACTGTCGAGATTGGTCACGAACATGTCTGAGCTGTCAACGCTCAAAGGTAAATCGACATGTGTCATCACCATTGGGCACATTCAATTTACCCCGCGCCAGGTTTTCCTTTGTGCACATTGACCTAATAGGTCCACTACCTCCATCACAGGGTTACCGGTACTGCCTAACGGCCGTGGATCGTTTCACCAGGTGGCCGGAAGTAGTGCCAATAGTAGATATTACTGCTGAAACAGTAGGCAAAGCATTATTGACCGGCTGGATTTCCCACTTTGGTTGTCCAACCGATATTGTTACAGACCGTGGACGACAATTTGAGTCCGCGCTATTCCAATATTTCGCCAAAATAATCGGATTCAAACACCGAAAGACCACTGCCTACCACCCAGCATGTAACGGCCTGGTGGAACGATTCCACCGACAACTGAAAACGGCCATAATGTGCCACGCCGATAATAACTGGACAGAATCCTTGCCCTTGGTTTTACTGGGCGTCCGGAGCGCTATTAAAGAGGATCTTAAGACTTCCTCTGCGGAACTCCTATACGGTGAGCCTTTACGTCTCCCAGGTGAATTTTTCAACACCAATGTAAGTGGCACCACCGATGTCACGGAATTCATCGCCCGCTTACATTCATTTGCCGCAAAAATAAAACCAGCTCCCGCTTCACGCCATTCTAAGGACAAAATATTTGTCTATAAAGATCTCGCGACCTGCAGCCACATATTTCTTCGGGACGATGCGCTGCGAGGTTCATTGCAACCAGCGTACACCGGGCCCTACGAAGTGGTTGAAAGAAGCGACAAAATCTTCAAAATTTTGGTTAAGGGGAAAGTGGTCACAGTCTCCGTAGATCGGTTAAAACCGGCCTACATGATGGATGACAAACCACCACCTGACCAAGCAGTTCAGGGGAACATGTTGTTTAACGCCCCAACTCCTGACCAAGCTTACCAAGATCAGTCACGGCCTATGAACACCATGGTCAAAACGACCAGGTCTGGCCGAAGGGTTCGATTCCCCGATTTTTATCGCCCGTAGGACGGTCTCTGGGGGGGAGTGATGTGGCAATCCTTAAATCTTTACCACCAACCTCTTTTTCTAACACTTTACACATTATACAAATTTTTAGGTATTTATACTTTTTGGTTCCTAGCCATTAAAATGAAAAATTAATTTTCGAAATTCTTTTCTGACATAAAGAATTTTCATGGAAACAAAGACATAACCCTTGTTACTAAATGTAATTACTCTGTTAATTATAAAAAGACTATTTGTGCTAGTATTTCGTTTATAAACTAACTCTGACGAGATGTGCTTAATTTAAATTCTTCCTGTATTTTGATACCTTCTGATCTTGATGTAAATGAGAATTCGGTGAACGAATATTACAACCGTAAGTACTTGAAGAACTAGTTTTATTTACTTATTACCACTCATCGAATCATTGAAGTCAATTATAGTGTACAACCACTGATACACTAAACACTCGTTGTTATCAGAATCGATAGATCGCTAAGACAAGTAAGATGCGGCTAAAAAAGCTTTTTTCAAGTTTCACCACTAAGCAACGGAAACATCAAATAATACCCAGAAATGTGAAATAAGCTTCAAATAATTTCAACCACTATAACCTTACCTTTACTCCTCTCCTCGTCCGTAGAAATGTTCACTTTTTACCACACATCACTATAATACAGATCTATATCTATACAAATAAAATTGAAGTGTCTGTTTTTTTTGTCAAAATAACAGCTTTTTACTGAATGCATATGAAAGTATATACGGTACCTATAACAAAAAAAACTATTTTTATTTTTTTTATCTGTCTGTCTGTCTGTTTGTTTGTTCCGGGTAATCTCCAAAACGGCTGGACCGATTTTGACGGGACTTTCTCTGGCAAATAGCTGAAGTTATAAGGAATAACTTAGGCTACTCATATTTTAGAAAAATAATTTGATTTCCGTGCATAAAAATCAAACCCCTGAAATCCAATATATATATTCTATGTCAAGTGTTTATGTCAAAGTACTCTAAATTTCTTTTAAATTAAACGCAGGTGAAACCACGTGTCCCAGCTAGTCTACATTATAAAGGCTGTTATAACTAACTATACACGGTGGTCTTCAACGCTTATATTTGCCGTCGCTAATGCAATCTGCAACGGACGCTATTTGCCTCGAAAATTGCTTCCGATATTTGCTTTAAGCCCGCTCTTAATAGAGGAAGTAGATATTTTATAAAAATATACTAAATGTGCATGCAGTGCATAATGCAGTAGTTGCTCTTATACATATTTAAGTGTCTTCTCTACAAAATTCAAACTGAAAGGAAACTTTTCCTGTACATTAAATGTTTGGGATTTACTGTAACTATTTATGTATGGATCAATAATTTAGTCCCACTCCATCTCATTTCGTGAATCTCGTAAAAGGCAGCTAAGGAGTTTAGTTCGGGTGGGATGGGCAGCAGCGTCATTTTTGTGAAACAATGTCTCGGAGTGCCTCCCCTCTTGTGTATTCCTCCGGCTAGCTCTTATGGGAGGCTTTCTCCATGGCAACGAAGTAACGGTGTGCAGATGATTTAAATGAATGAAACATACGGACGACACGGGAAACAGGTATATTGTTGATTACAGTTCATCTATCACTATCACTTTATATAGCTATCACTTCATCCTTAGGTTTTATTTGAAATATAGCTTACTTATCATATTAAGACTAGTAAAAAAATTAACATTTGTAATATTGCAGACTATTTTAAAACTACAGCTGTGTGTGGAACCACTTGCATTAAGCGTTCTCAATGGAATCATGGAAATATGAAAAACGATTCGACACCGCATTCTAAATCTGAATTTAAATTTGAATTTAGGCAAGATAGAAGCATGAGGTGGCCAGTGATGATGGAGATAGAAGGTATGAAGTCATGGAAGAGGTTGATTGAAATGAAGATGAAGGATGACTTCGTCTCAACAGTAGCTGTACTGCGACCAACCCGCTTGCCAATTATGGCAAACACAGGCAATTTTTTTTCAAAATTACGATTATGATGATATTCATTCTACACAATGTGTTGTCTGACTGTCTGAAGTCACATATCGTAAAAATCTGAGGAATTAACTTGGAAATGGTCTATACCAAGAAGTATGGCGCGTAGAGTTAGCTAGAGAGAGTTATTAGCTAACGGATTTATTACTACTTACTTAAATGATACGCGACATCATCATTTTTCCATAATTTCAGCCAAAAAACGTCCACTGCTGAACAGAAGCCCCCCCCAAAGATTGCCACAACGACCAGTATGAGTTTGTTTTTGTTTGCTCCCCCCGTGAGTAAACAAAACAAACGTTTTTGCCATAATCGCCACGCTTGGCAGACGGGTTGGCGATCCTCCAGCTAATCCCATAGTCGCCTCTTACGACATCCATGGGATGAGATGGGGTGGTGGTATTCTTAGCTGGCACCACACGGTAATACGCGACAAACCTACAAATTACCTGCAAAATATAATTTGTATTTTTTATATCTTCTCAGTGTTCTTGTCAGTGTCTAAGGCCTTCAAACCTCATTATAAGCAGCATAACTAACCTGTAGTATACCGAAAACATAATACTAATAAACTCATGTAAAAATTACGAGAATTCAAAGAATTGTATTTCGTTATGAATAAACATGGTCTTGAATTTATTAAGACAGCAGACCCTTAAATTATGCCAGACTATGAATTAGATAGACAATCAAATTCGCAAGCCTAATCAAAAGAGACGAACGAATTTATTTGGTGAATGTGTGAAAATGATTATGAACAAGTTTGACTTTTAAAACCTCATTTAAAGAAAATTATATTATTAGTAAAGTGTAAAACAAATAACATTCAAACTTATAAACAGAGCTACAAATTGTGTCCCGAGTTTGCTCCAAAAGTTGACCAGTTCAGCGTAAGTCCGACAAATAAACCCCTACGCTAATTTTCAGCTGGACCGATATAAAGTGAAGATACAGATACATTGCATACAAACATACTAACCAACTCTGTACAATACTTCAACAAAATAAATTCACACAACATTACAGAAACTGCCGTAATAAACTTTAAATTATTTAAAACATGTCTCTTGTAAAATGTATGAACCACACGTTCGCAGTAGTCGTTCAACTTTAAAAATATAAATCACGCTTTATATGACAAATTAAAAGCGGACCGTACTTAAAATTGAAGGGACAATCATGTGCTTATACTTACAACCTTCTTGCTTGTAGAGTAAGGTTCTAAATTCCGTGCTAGATACATTTTTGAAAAATTGTTTTTCAACTTATATATTACGTTTTATATAGACTTTATACCGGTGTAGATAAGGTTAAAATCAGCTTGCGTGGGTACCAGAAGTCGCAGTTGCAGAAAAATTTGCTGCGTTTTCTTTTGAATGTCATAATAATTATGACAAGTGACGTCTGGTGCGGTCTGAGAGGCTGAGTCAATTTTATACCCAAACCATTTTGTTTTATTTCAAAAAGTTTAAATATTAAATGTGATACTATTTTCGAGAACAGTTTTCAATGTTTGATGGTGTCAATATTATGCATTTTAGTTTTTGAGTGAATAGGAGAATACCTGAAAGAAAAATTATATTATACGAATTTCCGTGTGGTGTTCGGATTAAGAATATAGCACCACTCCATCTCCTCCTGGGGATGTGGTAAATGGCGGCTAAAGGACTTTATACCAGAGGTAGCAGCGTCCCTTTTGTGGGACAATAGGCATACTGCGCCTGCCAAGCGTGGTGAGTACTGGCGAATTCTCCACAAAATGATGACACAATTGGGGAAATCTATGGGGGAGGCCTTGTTCAGCAGTGGACGTCCTTCGGCTGATATGATGAATAAGAATTTATTTTATTGTCGTGGTCATTGTGGGTGTCGTAAAAGCCGACTAAGGGATTAGCCGGAGGATGGGCAGCAGCGTCCTTCGAATACATTAACAACTCAATTGCGATCGCCCACCCGCCTGCCAAGCGTGGCAATTATGGCAAAACCCCCCAATGAGCACACAACACACCGATATCAGTCGTTGTGGTGATCTTTGAGAGCGGCCTGTGCAGTGGAATTTATTAGGCCGAAAATTAAAATACAACATTTTATTAACTAACTTTAGTGAGACACATAACGATATCTGGCCTCTATGAGTAATGGCCTGCGAGTGTTGGACTTGAAGCAGTCCATCGCCTGACCAGAGAAAAGGCACATGTAGGTAAACGACGGCACGGTTGGTGCAGTGGCTGATACAGTCGGCTGCGCACCGGGCCATGGGTTCGCTTCCCGCACGGAACAAATATTTGTCTTATAAAATCGGAAATAATATTTATCTGCAGGTAATTGTTCCGGGTCTGGGTGTATTGTGTGTCTGTAAACGCACCCACAACACAGGAGAAATCCCAGTGCAAGCAAAGCTCGCGCTCCCAGCAAAAAGTAGGTCGAAGTTACTCCGTGTCTTCCGCCATTCCTAGACGATTACGTGTGGTGTCCATATTCAGAATATAGCACCACTCCGTCTCCCGTGTATGTCGTGAAAGGCGAATAAGGGCGTCTAACGCACAGGGCATAAGCAGCAGAATTCTGTGGAATAGTAATCATAGCGCGCTTATCAACCTGCCTACCAAGGATGGTGAGTACTGGCAATTTGACGACACGGTTGGTGCAGTGGCTGATACAGTCAACTGCTGCGCTCCGGGTCGTGGGTTCCCGCACGGAACAAATATTTGTATGAACTGCAGGTAGTTAGGTCTGGGTGCATTGTGTGTGAAATTTGTGTCTGTAAACACACCCACGACACAGGGAAAATCCTAGCGTGGGGATCATTAAAAAAAATCCATAGTCGTCGTCGTTCAGCAGTGGACGTTCTTTGGTTGATATGACGATCGCCAAGCGAATTAAGTCCATACGTATTTCCCCACGCTTATAAAAGTGTTCACAAATGTAGTGTGATGTGGACTACCTCGAATGCACGTCTATAGTGTTGTGATTGTGAGACCTCAAAGAGACACAAGAGCTAGGAGTCAATTCAATTCAATCATTTGTACAGTATTAGGTCCTAATAGGCACTTTTACGTAGCATATTGAAACAACAGAGGCTATGTCTCTACATGAAATACCCTAAAAACTGCGACGTCAACAATTAAAGTATTATACGGTGAATGTATTTACAATATTTATACCACAAACATTTATAACACATTTAATATTTATTCTACTATGTAAAATGTACATATATTATATATGTTTTAACACTACTAACGGCCACATTATTATCTTATGTGTATTGCATAAAACTTTTTATATAACTTGTATCTCTCACAGAATTCGTATAATATTATATTCGATAACATTAACCCCACATCATGTACGATTTGCTCGTGTTATGATAACCAACTACCACTTATGGCGAGTATGAATGAAGATAAAATAAAAGTTGGTTTTTTAAATGCGGGATCTTTAGGTACTAACCATGACGATTTCATCGCAATGTTATTAGGGCACCCTGTTGACGTACTGGCAATTAATGAGACATGGCTACGACTGGGGGAGGAAGGGCGCGCACCCGTTGTGCCCGGCTACCGTCTGCGTCATTCACCGCGGCCGATGAGTGTTCGGGCTGGTCGTGGTGGTGGGGTCGGGTTTTATCTAAGGCGCGGACTTAATGCGCGTACGTGGTCTAGCGCTGTTAACACTAAGTATGAGAGTGTAGAACAAATGTGGCTCACGCTCAAACAGAATGGGAAAACTATTGCCATTGGCACCGCGTATCGCCCTCCATGGCTGGACCTGGAACTATTTCTGGACGCCATTACGGACACCTTGAATACACTTGCTGCATGTGACCACTGCATTCTATTGGGAGATTTTAACGTAAACGTTTTAAGCATTTCTGACAATAAAACTAAAAAGCTACAAGTTTTCCTAAACAGCCTGTCACTTAAACAGTTGGTAACCACTCCTACTCATTACACTGAAAATAGTGAGACGTTGATAGACTTACTGTGCACAGATATCGGCGTGAAATATGTAACGGTCAAGCCATTTGGGTCAATAAATGGCCATTCGTTCATTAACTGCGAACTGCTAATAAAACGTGATAAATTTGTTCCATATACTATAAAATATAGGCCTTTAAAGGACATATGTGTTGAACTTTTTGGTAACGACTTGTCAATGATCCCGTGGGATGATATATCATCGTTGAATTGTATAAATGACATGGTCTATGAATTCACCTCGCAAATCATTTCAGTGTTCAACGCTCATGCGCCCATCAAAGTATGTCGTATTAAGGAACCAACATATCCATGGATCACGGATACCATTAAACTAATGATGCGGCTGCGTGATAATGCTCTAACCTGTTATCGAAAAAGCAAATCACCAGGAAAAAGAGAGTATTATAAGCAACTAAAATCGCTCGTAGTAACATCTTTGTACAGCGAAAAAGCGGCTTACTTTAAGTATAATATAAATAACAAAATAAAAGATCCTAAATCTTTATGGAAGAATATAAAAACTACAATCTTACCATTTAAACAAAATCTGGAATTACCTCCCCACTTCAGAGATCCAGATTTAATTAATAAGCACTTTCTTGATGTGCCAGGTAACTCGCTAGTTAGCTTATCACTTTTAACCTATTTCGAGTTTAATCAGTTCAATAACTGCGTATTTTCTCTTAAAACTGTAGAACAAGAGACCGTATGTCGGATCATACGCAATCTTAAATCAAATGCTGAGGGTTACGATAACATAACTCTAAATATGCTCACTATGGCATTTCAGTACATACTAAAATCTTTAACACATATTATAAATACATCTATATTAAAATCTGAGTTCCCTCACCTCTGGAAGGTTGCAATTGTAAAACCGTTACCCAAAAAATCATGTCCGTCGGACATTACAGATCTCCGACCGATCAGTATCCTGCCATGCCTCTCTAAAATTATCGAGAAGGTAGTTTGTCAACAACTAACGGATTATCTGGAGAAAAATGACTTATTGCCTGAGGTCCAGTCGGGGTTTAGGAGAGGTCGTAGTACCTCTACTGCTCTGCTCGATGTAACGGACAATATCTTAGCAGCCCAAGATAAGGGTATGTGCACACTGTTAGTATTACTCGACTTTTCTAGGGCATTTGATTGTATTAGTGTTTCCCTGCTGTTGTCCAAGTTAAACTTCTATGGATTCGATCGCTCCACTATAGAGTGGTTTCATAGCTATCTATCTGAACGAAAACAGCGTGTAGAACTACGCACAAATGATGGAAGTACCCTATTGTCAAAGCTCAGTGTTTTGAACAGGGGAATACCACAGGGCTCCGTGCTAGGACCCATCCTGTTTTCATTATACTGTGCTGACTTGACTAACTGTATTCAGGAGTGTAGTTATCATATGTACGCAGATGATGTGCAGGTATACATTTCTTTCAAACCCCACGAATACTACAATGCTGTAATAAAATTGAATGACGATCTCAGTAGAATAGCGGCTTGGTCGGAAAACAATAGTCTAGTTTTGAATCCGTCTAAAACTAAATACATGATCTTTGGAACAAAGCATCAATTAAAATCGCTGCCAGCCACGCTTAATCTGACTCTAATGGGTAATTATATCGAAAGAGTGTCCGAGGCTAGAAATCTCGGTCTGAATGTCGATTGCGGCTTGAGGTTTGAAACACACGTGGCGGAGTCGGTACGCAATTGCTTTTATCGGTTAAAAGTACTTTATAAAATGAGACCATTCCTCTCTGAAGATCTTCGTATACAGCTTGTCGAAACGCTGGTTTTGTCAAAGCTAAACTATGCTGATACTGTATATGGTCCGCGCTTACTTGCTCGTTCTGATAAATTAATTCAAAGAATTCAAAATGCATGCACTCGGTTTTGTTTCCAAGTGCCCCCACGCGGTCACGTCACACCGTTTCTAAATAAACACTTCATATTAAAAATGAAATCGCGACGCAAGTTCCATTTAGCCTGTCTTTTGTTTGGTGTAATTAAATTTAAAACCCCAACATATTTGTATAATAAGCTTTGTTGGGTTTCAAGTAGAAGAGAATGTTCGATTAGGCTGTGCACCCAGCAGCTATCAGTCCAACAGCACAGAACAGCAGCATTTAGGGGTAGCTTCCGGTATGCCGCAACTAAATGTTGGAATAACATTCCGCCACCGATTAGAAACTCTAACACTCTGTTTGGCTTTCGATACCGCTTACGGAAACATCTAATTGATGCTCAGACGGAGCTGGGTAGTATAAATATTAATGTTTCTCTAATATAATAATAACCCATATAAGCGAGAAATCTGTCCATGCACCACTAATCTGGAGACCCTCGAAGTTCCTCAAATACGTATGACGACATTCCGAAAAGCTTGTATTGCGAGGACACATGAAGGGGTTTCTTTTTAAGTACCTGTAACCAAAATTATATCTCATGTTAGTGAGATCAATTATATCTTTAACTTTACAAAAACTCAGCCTGGTCGTGGCTATGTACTGTTGCTGCTTTTCATTTTAATTTCATTTTTAACAGGCGCACTTTGTGGTATTTGAAAATTAATTTAATATAACATGTTTGATTTCTATACATACCTTCTTTTTACTCACATCACTCACTGCGGTGGATGTCTTAATTTCTTCGTATTGAGTTATTAAGTACATTTTATACACCCACTACACATTTTTAAACCATAACAATAATAATTTTACACAGCATATTATGTCTTTAGTTCGTACAATATTTGAGACTGCACGTAATGACACATTAGACGGTATTAATCAGTTTCATTATGCAAAACGCACTCATGACTGAGTCAATACACGCACAAATATTCCTTCCTTTATATAAAAATAAAACTACTAATACATTATACCCTTAATCTTAAAAAATCATAAACATTATAATCACGTTTACGTATAATTGTTATCAATAGAGTAAAGCCAAATTTCACTGTCAATTTTAAATATTTTATTATTTAGCTTTATATTGTACCTATTTTTTTACTGGTTGGCATCCGTATGTCACCATGGGCTCCAGCTGAAAATCAGCGCCGGGCATTACTGCTGCTTGGCATTATGCTGAGCTGGATACCAGTTTGACACGGACATGAGACACACAATGATAGTATGTATTCTTAAGATATAGTTGCATAATTAAATCATAAGGCAAGTCATATTTATTTATATTTAGAACTATGTTAATGTAAACAACATCCTAATGGTGTCACATGTATCTGTAGTCAAATAAATGTATTTTCTTTCTTTTTATTTCTTTCTTAATTATTAAATGACGGATGACTAACGTACCTATCATTACCATCATGACCGATCTTCAAATGACACTTTCAGCAGATACTAAACATATTTATTTACTAAGGTACCTAATAACATTGATACAATTTTAACAAAATTAATTTAGTGTTCACAATAATACCTATTTCTGACGGTAATATGTAATCAACATACATCTAACGAGAAATTATTAAATCATTGGGTTTATAATTAGTAATTACTGGGTTCAATTTCGGTGCAGCTGTTGATAGAGAAGACCCGATTTCAAACTAATTTATTTGCATTAAACTATTCATTTGAAATTCTAGGAATAGAGTTACGCTATTTTATTTGACACTAATGTGACCCCTCTAGAGAGAAGAAGAGACAGGTATATAGAAAACAAACCCAGTCCAGTGAACACGATATTAATTCTCAATTATGGTTACCAAACCTCTCAATACTTACCGGTCACAATTCTCACATATCTATTGCTGAACATGGCCATCCCAATTATTACTACAATAAGTGGGATATTGCCATAGTCACCACGCTTAGCTAGCGGATTCAAACACAGGTGAATGCTGCTGCCCATCCTCTTGATATCAACCCTTAGTCACCTTCTACAATTCTAACCCCGGCAAAGAAAGGAATTTTATTCTACTTTGCACATTCTGACGGTCAAATTTGTGATCCTGCAGCCACGTTTGCTAGAACATGCCTATAAACGCCCGGTTCCTATAATTTACCGACAGTAATTTGGTTAAAATGTCAATTCGTGCATCTGTTACAAATAATGATGCGTAGTCTAATCTCATATTGCCGGCGCATGTTCAAAGTAGCCAAACTTTTCGTTTGTAAAATCGATATAATTATTTCACAAGCCATTATAATAGATTAAAAAATACCGACTTCAAAGACCATAGAATAGAATATAATAGAATATTCTTTATTGTACACCATTTTAAAAACAACTACTAGGAATAATTTAATGAATAGTAATTGTACAATGGGCGGTCTTATCGCTATTAGCGATTTCTTACAGACCATACACGATATAAAAACATTAAAACCACGAATGAGAAAAAAACTCTATTTATGAAGTCGGGCGCGGCCAACTATGAAATATAATTTGTCGTCGGGTTGCATGAACCATGGTTGCAGCCTACCTGGCCTCGGCCGACTACATAAATAAAGATTTTTCTTTTTAATATTTAAAAGTAGGGTTTTAAAGACGCAAGTCTTTAACCAGTGTGTGTTACCAGTGATGACATATAAAACAGAGACGTGGTCACTCCCAATGGGCCTCATAAGAAAGCCCAAGGTCACTCAGCGACCTATGGAGAGAGCTATGCTTGGTATTTCTCTACGAGCTCGAATCAGAAATGAGGAGATCCGTAGAAGAACTAAAGTTGTCGACATAGCTGAAAGGATTAGTAAACTGTAGTGGCAATGGGCAGGGCACATTGTTCGTAGAACTGATCGCCGTTGGGGCACAAAGGTTCTCGAATGGAGACCGCGCACCGGAAAACGCAGCGTGGGACGACCTCCAATGAGGTGGACAGACGACCTGATGAAGGTCGCTGGGAGTCGTTGGATGAGAGCGGCATGTAGCCGCTCATTGTGGAAATCTAAGGGGGAGGCCTTCGTTCAGCAGTGGACGTCCTGTGGCTGATATGATGATGATGATGATGAGGGTTTTTAAAGTCGGTATTTTTATTATAAATTTTATTTGTTTCTTTTTAGTGTAAATAAATGTAAGAACTTTTTCCAATATGGGTATAAGTTTAAATCGTAACCAACTCGAGATACCTACTTATCTAAGTTAGTAGACTCTCACAACCCACGGATGACAGAGCTGATGCCATGAGAAACATTTAGCCAAATATAATTATAACATTCTAATTTAGAAATCCATTATTAAAACAATTCGATTTTTTTTAAACGTTGCCCCACCCTAGGATTTCTCCTGTGTCGTGGGTGCGTTTACAGACATGAATTCCACATACATTACACCCAGACCCGGACCAACTAACTACATGCAGATCATACAAATATTTGTTCCATGTGGGAATCGAACCCACGACCCGGAGCGTAGCAGTCGACTGTATCAGCCACTGCACCAACCGTGCCGTCAATTATTTAGATTTAATAAGATTATTTAACACTAAAAATAAAAGTGATTTCCAGGTCTCACCTTAGATCTCTTCTACAATTCTCACCCCACAAATCCAATCACTATTCGTACTCCTTTTCTGTTCATGCAGTAAGACTGTGGAACTCACTTCCGCCAAATATACGTGATTCTAAATCTATATCTATTTTTAAGAAACGCGTTAAAGAACATTATCTTTCCTCATAATTGTGATAGTATATGTATTAGTATATTTGTAGTTATTTTATGTATGTATTTTACCCTTATTATGTATATCTATCGTTTGAAATTATTATATCGTTATCTTTTTTTTTTGTAATGTTACACACTGTGTCTACGTTTCCAATTGCCCTCTCCTGTCGCAGGTCTGCTGGCAGAAATTTCTTTAGAAATAAGCAGTACATTTGTACTTAAGTGACCTATATACCCTATTTTTTTTCTACTGTTGTGTGTACATAAATAATAAATAAATAAAAGTGACTGAAATCGGTTCTCTAATCTCGGAGGAATCGAAACTATTAAGACATCATCTAGATAAGCGCAGACAATATAAACTGGTTTATTGAAGCTAATTGAAAACCTACTCATTAAAACTCTCTGCATCTGGAAATCTTGGAGTAAAAGGTGATTTCTTAATTTTTTTATGAATTGAGAACCTCCTGCTTGAAGTCCGTTAACAAATCAACGGTAGTTAAAACATGACTAACCCTGTATATAACTGATTCGCAATTATCCAGGAATATTATTAGATCTTCAATGTTAATGCAATCAAGTTTAGGTACTGTATTATTTATGAGCTATCTTTGGCTAATAAATTGTCTGCGAGCAGTGTGGTGTTTGATAAACGGAGTAAACGTGCCGGTTTTGTCCTGTGTTACTATAAGTTTATATAAATTGAGTGCGATGAGGATGGAGTCTGGAGGATAAGGTATAATATTGGGAGTATAAAAAGATATCTATTCTGTACGTTCTATAACAAATAAATAAATTTCAAGTGTCTGTTTGTAATGTCAAAATCACAGCTTTTTACTAAATGCATATGAAAGTATATACGGTACGTACAACAAAAAACTATTAAATTTTTGTTGTCTGTCTGTCATTCTGTCTGTCCGTCTGTTTGTTCCCGGTAATCTCCAAAACTGCTGGACCGATTTCTACGGGACTTTCACTGGCAGATAGCTGATGTTATAAGGAATAACTTGGGCTGCTTTTATTTAAAAATAAATTAGGGTTCCGCACCAGTGTCTGTGCTGAAGTACTCTAAATTATATAGTAGCATTTCTTTTAAATTAAACGGCAGGTGAAACCTTGGTTCCCAGTTAGTTTTGATATAAGACAAAGGATTTTACTTCTCATAATTATTTTTTTAATACACTTTTAATTTTTTTTCAACGGGCATTTTCTAGCTTACCTGACTCAAGAGCAAAAACCGATGCCAAAGTATTATCATCATATCAGCCGAAGAACGTCCACCGCTGAACAAGGCCTCCCCCATAGATTTTCACAATTGTGTTTTGAGAATTTGCCAGAACTTCCAGGCTTAGCAGGTTGGTGAGCGATGTATGCCTGTTGTTCCTATGGCATAAAGTTCCATAGTCGCTTTTAACGACATCCACGACAGGAAATCGAGTGGTGCTATATTCTTAATCCGGTCACCACAGGGAATGAAACAATATGCGACAATAATATAAGGTAACGTCAGAAAAGACCCTTTGAGGAAGGAGTCTTAGCAGTTATGAGTTGATCTGTCGGTAAGATCAACGATTCGACACACCACTCTAATTTGAAAAGAAATGATGATTCAATGTTTCACACTGGGACTAGTCAGCCGTTAACTGCCATGACAAATAATGATTATACTATAGTATTTTTTTATACTTTAACCAACATTATGCTCGTCATATGTTTTACCGTGCAACTTAGATTCTGACGTTTCATAAGCGCCATTTTCGGTTTATTTGAAATAATTGACTTTGACTTTGACTTGACACATATAGCACCAAACCAGGCTTCCCGCTATCATAAATGTCATTACATAGGTAAACCTCGCACACAATTTTATTTCAAATGTGGCGTCATGTTAATGATACACCGAAACACGAACTCCTAATAATTATGTGTTAGCCAAACAAATAGTTGGTACTCACTGCCAAAACCAAACCCGTTACTGGTTTTCTAGTGTGCTATTCAAATTCTGAGATCAACAAAATCCAAATCCAAATCATGGATTGCTTTCGACATAATTGAGACCGATTTCACATCTCGAAAAGAAAGAAAATAAAAATAACACTCAACGACGAATTCTACCGAAGATAAATCGTTTCGAAAAAGGGTTTAAAAGTCAGTAAACCGAATGTGTGATCCGACTGGTGCACAAAATGGGTCGGTTTAAAACGCTGGCCTTTGCAAATAAACCCTGGCCATTGACGATGATAGATGGGTAGATCGGATGCTGGCAACTCAGCAACTTACTTTGTTTATCGCCTCACCAATTCCTATTCACTGACTGAGATAGTATTTTATGTTTTTGAAGCTCCTAGTAGTTTTGAATTATTTATAAAGTAAAATGAACATTGATTTAGCATAAAAATGAATACAAAGAATGTTTGTGTCTAACGATAAGACATCGGGCATATGAATAAAATTATCTGATTGAATAAAAATGTACGCGCTACTTCTGATGTTGTACAGAACAATTGCATCGACATTTTTAATGGGCACAATGTAGAATTTCAATTTGATTCAATACAATGTTGAATTTGAAGCAGTAATTTAAACTATAAACATTACTGTGTTACGGTTTAAAGTAGCTGGTGAAATTCGTGGGCGTAAGAGATAATGAAAGCAGTTTGGTGCCACGCAGGATTAGTTCTGGATAGTATTACAATTGGTATGAACAACCGTAACGTTTACCATCGCCTTGTCACCGAATAGTATACAATAAAAAAAGCAACACATCTTCGCTTAGCCAAATATGGTATTTAACATTAGTGGGTAAAAATAATTTGTCCAAAGCATATGTGTGTTATAAGCATGGCAGTTTACAGGATGTAACATTTTTTGTTGATAAATAGGATTTGAACAGAACCTACATAGCTACAGAGATAGACGAAGATGGAATAGATAGGCTTCGTCGGTGTGATGACAACTCTAGAACCATGTTTGTTGCCGTGCCAGTTTTTTTTACCTGTATTGATTACGTAGCCCAGCGTTTGTTCAGTTTTTCTTTTTGACTCCTCTATTGATTCAACAGAAAATAAGTCTATCAAATTAATCTTCAAATGGCCTTTGTATTACAATGTATTTGAAGGTAATTAGCTTTTGCGTAACTAAATGAAGCATCTGTTTAAAATAACTAAATTATTAACAGGTGCGTATTTTAACTTTTATCCCATAGTTTGAATTAGGTATGCATCGCATGAAACCTAACTTTTCATGCTTAGTCATAATTTCATATTGATTCAGTACAACCCTTAATTAATTAACTGACTTATTTAATAACACTAACATGTTGAACTAGCAATTACTAATTAATTTGACAATTATTCAGCGATTGGAATATATCAAAATGTTCGTATTATTGCTCGAAGTTTTTATTAGGTTAGGCTTAAATGACTACAAATTTAACAAATTTCTCGAATGAATATCATGCTCCAGAAAACGCAGCATGGGACGGACTCCAATAAAATACACAGACAACCTGGTTAAGGAGGCCGGAGTCATTGGATGCAGGTGGCATGTAACCTGTCACTCTGAAAATCTACATGGGAGGTCTTTGTTCAGCAGTGAATGTCCTTCGGCGGATAGTTTTGCGACAGCCGATGGTAATACGGACCAAACTGCGTCTAGGGCAGAAACGGTAACCGTTGCTGCAGCCCTCTCAACGCTGCTGACCCAGTCCATGGACAACTTGGTGGCCCCTAACGTTTGCCGTGCCAAGGAGAGCGCAACGGGCGATGGTCATCAGGCCTGTAAGTGCCTCGTAGGAGATCGTCCGTTACCGCAAAATCTCCCAAGAGGTGAGATATATCCTGGCTGGACTACCACCTCTGGACCAGGAAATTCTGACCTCATAATCCTATTGGTGTAGGAAGGCGCGACGTTAGGGCCACCGATTGTGGCGAACTGTAAAAAAGGCAAGGGGCTACCCGATTTTACGGATGACGGAGGTGCTGCTGAGCATGGCTGCTTTGACAGTTTCCTGTGTCGCATTGGCAGGAAGGCGGACAAGTGGTGCTACCACTGCGTCGTGTGCGATGACGAAACGAGGCAATACGCAGTGATTCAATTCACGTTGAGGAAAGAGTCATATCCTTTTACTGCCAGTAATGGTTTAGAAGAAGGCAGTGGTTTGAAGTGCAGTAAGAGAGCGGAAGGCGAAAAATACTCAACAACAGACGATTCCGGGGCCATAGATGGGCACATTTCTTCAAGCCCTGGTAATCGTGGCCCGTGAGCAGTAGACTTTATGGAACTCGTCGCTTCATCACTAAATGTCGGGGTCGCAGACGAATGCAAGAGCGCCTTCCGTGACGCCGAAGAAATGTGTAGTGTGCAGAGAAAAAACCATGGGGTTTAAGCCTGTAAGAGTCTCTGCCTTCCCCGGGCGGATGAAATCCAAGAGATCAACTTAATAAAGAAAACATTTTTTTTATAGACAAATCAAGAAAATTCTTTCACTTGCATATGGTATATGATCCCTTCCTTGATAATGTTATTATTTTCGCTTTGGTTTTTGCATATTATTCCCGAACAACACGACACTGTAACAAGGATTCACTTACGCGATCGACCGGCAATGACTCGGAGCGGATTTACCTGTTAGACACTTACACCACAAAGCATATAACTTTAGCGCCCCCCTCTGATCGGCCATCTATGGCAAGCTAGAATTGAAAGTACTGCGGGTACTCATGAAGTTCCACTCTAGCTGACAAATAAAGGTAAGCCGGAGACGTGACCCTGATCGACTCCCTGGAGCATTCGGGTACGCAGTGTCGCCACTTACATACAGCTCGCCGCGCTGCGTTCTGTAAGCTCCATCTCCTTGTTATATACTATGTTTTTGTATCATAAGAGCTGGGGAAGCTGCTATAATCCGCCATCGAGGATTGTATTTGAATTGAATGTCCTCGAGATTATTTTTATGATTACTTGAGGTATTTGGCAGAGTTGAATAGTACATCACCACACATTTTGTCTGTTAAAATGTTCAATAAACAGTAGCCTACGCTGTAATAAAAACGTGAATGTTGTCTACCAAATACCAACTAATCAATTGTTTCTGTCAATTCGTTATTTCAGATAAATTGTGTAGAGCTACCTGTAACTTCAGCACGAACAATATACCGCAGTTTTTTTAACCTCTGCAGATTTTCTCGAATACCTAACTCTAAATTTGCTCAACCTCGTGAAACGGGGTGTAATGTGCTAACGTTTTTGTCCATTGACGAAGGTCGAGCAAGTGACGAAGGCAAGTTTACTGAACGCTACGTGGTACGAATTCTTGTATCCAACATCCTATTATTTCTATTATCTTTTTGGATACATACTTTTGTAGTTGTTAATCTGGATGTTTATTTTAGTATTTTTGTGAGATGTTTTTATTCTGTGTGAGACTAATTGAGGTAAGAAATTCGAAGTTATATAGATAATCATACCAGCCAAAGGATATCCACTGCTGAACAAAGACTTTCCTATGGATTTCCACAACAGCCATATACATGCCACTCACATCTAACGACTCCCCGTTACCTTCGCCGGGTCATTGGAGGTCGACCGTACTGCGTTGCTTGGTGCGCGATCTCCATTCGAGGACCTTTGGCCCCAATGGCCACTTTAGCTCCCTTATCTTTTCAGCAACTTTAAATCTTCTACGGATCTATTCATTTCTGATTCGATCTCGTAGAGAAACACCAGGCATAGCTCTTTCCATAGCTCGCTAAACTCGCGACCTTGAGCTTTCTTACAAGGCCAACAGTGACCACGACTTCGTGCCATATGTCATTGTTGCTAACAATATGTTGGTACATTGATAAAGTAACATAATCAGCCCATTACTGTCCCTCTGCTGGACACGGGTCTTTTCCCACGATGAGAAAGGTTAGGCCTTAGTTCCTCCACGCTGGCTTAGTGTGGGTTTGTGGACTATACACACGTTTGAGCACTCTCAGATGTCCAGGTTTCTTCATGATATTTTTCCTTCACCGTTAAAGCAAGTGATTATAAATTCTGATCCGCACGTGAATCTGAAAAGTCAGAGGTGCGGGCCGGGATCGAACTCAGACCCTCCTGTATGGAAGGTATGCGTTCAACCATTAGACCATTACTGTACATAATATATGGATGATGAATAACGTAAAAAAATGGAAATTGTAAAAGGGTTCACCTGCACGCTTACATTTTAACATGTCAAGCTTGGTGATACTGATGACAGTTCCTGTGTTTGAATGTCAAAATTTGAAATAGAGGTAGATTAAGTTGTTCAATACGATGATAATTAGAAGGCCAAATGAGTAAGCGGGTCGCTTAAGCAATCAGTACTACCCGTAAACATCCGCACTCACAGGAGTCACTGATGTGTCGCCGTGTCTTAAGAGCAGACACTTTCTGCTTAATAAACAACCTGGGGGTAAGCTAGAGAGGCAAGCTGGACTTAAACCGGCTAAAATCCCACGGTGTCCTTCCTCTTGCCTCCGGGGTTGAGGGGTACGTTCTGTCTGCATTAGACCCTCCCCAGGCAGGTATCGGCTCGTCACTGTTTGACGGGCCCCTTCTCTGTGCGACCTTGCTGGCCGTACATATAACTATACAGTATCTAAATTGTCACTACTCACGTTAATTTATTGATTTCTTTATTTAATAATGAATATGGTTACAAATATTTCATTAATTAAATAATGATTGATCGAATGAATTGTGATCAAAATAAATCTTTCTTACTTTATTTCTTTCTTTAATTTAGGCACAGGCCTGCCGAACTTCCAGTGAGTTATTTCACAAGGAACCGAGAAGACATCTCATCATATCGGCCGTTTACACGTCCACTGCTGAACAAAGGCCTTCCCTATAGGTTTCCACAACTGTGTCATCATTTTGGGGGGAATTTGCCAATACTCACCACGCAAGCGGGTTGGTGAGCGCAGAATGTCTACTGCTCCACAGAAGAGGCGCTGCTGCCCATCCCTCTGGCTTAGAGTCCCTTAGTCGCCTTTTACGACATCCACGGGATACACCACACGGATTATCCGGACGCCACACCAGAAGAAACCTGGTAGGATATCAAAACGGATAATATCCATAGGCGCTTGTAAAGAGCATTTTGCATTTTACCCGACAAAAGCGCGCATGTAGATTCGTGTGGGTTCCAGATGATGGTTTTGGTCTTGGGTGCGCAGATTGGGGAGTCTGCGTGCTCACAAAGATTAAAGTTGATAGTTTTATGAATAGAAATCCTGAGACTTTTGACTTTTCTACAATAGAATAAAAGCAAAAAATTGTTTTAATGACAATTGCATAGTTGTAATGGAAACATTTTAAGAATTCTAGATAGAATCTTGGGGATATCCCAAATGTCCTTTTTGAAAGAAATTATTTACTACGTACTTATCCTGGATCTTTCAAGGTCACTTGTGACCACATAACTAATGCCCCTGTTATGCCTATTATCACAACATACTGAATTAAATGTAACCAAAAATTTACGTATATTTAATATTATAACATTGATTGACTATTAGTTATTGTTAATATTGTTCTTGTGACATTTAATTATAATACTCATACAAAAGTGTAAATGTGTGAGCATCATTTAGCCATTAATTTTCTATGTTTAGTACTTATATTGATTTTCCTGTATTGGTCCGTCATGCTCACCAAAATGTCTTCCTAGCGGTGGCGTTGTGTATCGGGTCGTTCAGTTCCCTACAATATGGTTGAGCTAAGCGATGCTGATGCATGCGTCATGCTCGTGAACGGGTGCCCGCTGTTGGGACTGGTCATCATTTCATTAACTGTCCCAGCAAATAAATTATTATTATATTATTGTGGTATGTTACGTCTTTACACATTAACCTAAATTTTTCTCGGTATATATTTTATAATCATTTGTATCAATCAACATTGTAATCTCAATTATTTCAAAAGAGTATCCATGGAGTTTCTTACCGGCTCTTCTCCACGAGATCAACTATTTGGAACCGTGCAACTTAGATTGTGACGTTTCATAAGTGCCAATTTTTGGTTTATTTTAAGTAAAATACTTAGACTTTGAACCATTTTTAGCTCGACATTGGACTCACCAAATGAACAAATTTACTATGGTCGACCGTTTATTACCACACCCCCTTCCCACGCAGTCGTGAGGGTCAACAGAATAAGAGAATCATGGTGCGTAGGCGAGGGATTACCGAAGATATGCCGGCGATCGTACACTAAACTATTTAGTTGGAAGTGACTATTCATACTAATTGAAAGGGCAATATAGTGAGGTCCAAATTAATATGAAAGGCCACCCTTGTATACAGATAGGTTAGGCCAAATATCGTGTTCGGGGAAATGTCAAATGTAAATTGATCGTTTTGAAATGACTTCATTAGAGTATTTGCGAAATTATTTTGCGCCCAAATATTTTTTCAAACGAATTCCGTCATATCGGCCGTAGAACATCCACTGCTGAACAATGGCCTCCCTCACAGATTTCCACAATTGTGTCATCCTAGAAATTGATTGCAACTAAAATGATTGCATCATCATCATTAATTTAACATTGCCATTGCCTAAATCGGTCTGCCGGCTGCTACCATTTTCTTATTAGACGCATTTGGATATTATTACAAATTACTAGAATAACTATAGTGGTTGTAAGGAATTAAATCAGAGCTTTATAAATAAAAATAAAAGTTTTTGTGATACCTGCATCGTCGTCAGTATTCAGACAGGCATCATGCAAAATATCGTGGAATATTAAACTAAGACCTTGTATATATTCCAACAGTTCATGTTGGAATATATCCTAAGAAAATATCACAAGAAATGAAATAGCCACTATTACTCTTAATTTGGCAACCATAAAATAATGCAATATTATGGTCGAATCCCATTACGTTGAAACCACCTGCGGGGTTTCTATAAGGAAAATCGTGCGGTAATCTTGGCGTTATTAGCAGTCCATTAGGTACATAAAGATTCTGATCACTGCTCACCCACAGGAATCATTTGCTTAATGATCTATCAATGACGTCTTATGGTTTGTTAAAATGGACGCAGGATAGGAAAGGATTTGCGAACCTTTTCATGGACGTTTCGAGAATATTCTGGAACCTCTTTTGATTGTGGGATAAATAATTTACATGTTATTTGTTCGGAAAGAGTTCGTTGTATGTTTGTGAATGTTTTACGTATCCATATAGTAAAAGTGGACTTATAACTATGTGTGTAAGTACAGTGATTTTTTATTAATTTTTCTACCACAATCTGCCCTTTTACCGTGTATGACACTTATCGAATGTCCCAGTAATAGTTTGCATGAGAATTATTAAGCCAGGTTAATAATCATTATTTATTTGCAACCCATAAAACAGTATTTTGTACAAGTCATTAATAATTATAGTTTGAAATTTGGATAATGAATGCATATATATATATATTCTATTTATTACAAACGTAATATCTTGACACTTCATTCGTGTTGTACACTCGATTCTCTCGTCATATAACTCTATCGCTCAAATATTTGCTGTTAAAGAGCTCAATATTGAGTTAAGCTCGCCTATGTACGTCAATTTTTTTGTTTGTTTATTTATCTATTGAAGATATGTGTATAATAAATAATGAGAAATTAAGGCTCATGTATGGTGATGAAGTAGTAACTACTAAAAATCAAATCATCATCACCAAAGGACGTCCACTGCTGAACAAATGCCTCTCTCAAGATTTTCAAAACTGTGCTATATTTTTGAAAAATTAGGTACTCGTGACACGAACCTTTTATTGGACGTTTCGAGAATTTTCTGGAACCTTTTTTTGGTTCTGGGATAAATAATTTATGTCATATATTTTTGAAAAATTAGGTACTCGTGACACTTGGCAGGTGGGTTGATGAGCGCAGTATGGCTACTGTTCCACAATAGGCACTCTGCTGCCCATGTCAGTTGAGTTCATTGTCAGTAGTTCATCCATATATGGAGATAGAGTGATACTAATATTTAAACCAGATACCGCACGAAATCAAAAACGCAATTGAATCCTAGTATTCTACATGTTAATAAAGCTAGCAACTAAACTGTAAATCTAGTACAATAAAAACTACAAGCGACATTCTTTACAAAGACAAATTGTAGTCGACGTTCGAACTGATTAATCTAGTGTCTCGTGTTAGTATTTCATTCCTTATTTAAGGGTGCGCCTTAAATAAGGAATGGAATACTAACACGATTCTTCGATTAGAGGAAACTCCTTTTAAAATAGAGAAATAAGTGTTTCAGTTTAAATGTAACATACATTTGCTTCAATATATGTTTTTATGTTTTTGACTTATAAGGAGCAGTTTCGGTGATTAAAAAAAAAAACAAATAAATCCTTATACTGTAGGTAAGTACACTAAGGTACTGTAAGGTACATGAGGATTGGGTGGCGTGCTCATTATCTACACAAATAAATAAAATTGAAGTGTCTGTTTGTAATGTCAAAATAACAGCTTTTTACTAAATGCATATGAAAGTATATATGGTACCTATAGCAAAAAAACAATTTTTACATTTTTTGTCTGTCTGTCTGTTTGTTCCGGGTAATCTCCGAAACGGCTGGACCGATTTTGACGGGACTTTCACTGGCAGGTAGCTGACATTATAAGAAATAACTTAGGCTACTTTTATTTTAGAAAAATATTTAGGGTTCCGCGCGAAAACAATAAAACCCTTGAAATCCAACATATACATTCTATGTCAAGTGTCTATGTCGAAGTACTCTAAATTTCTTTTAAATTAAACGCGGGTGAAACCGCGGGTCCCAGCTAGTATTGTAATAATAACACTTCTAACTACAAATTATTCATCATCATTATCAGCCAAATAAAGTCCACTGCTGGACCCCCAAAGATCGCCACAACGACTGGTCCGGGTGTTACGGGATATTGCCATAATTAACATGCTTGGGAGGCGGGTTGGCGATCGCAGTTGAGTTGTTAATGTACTCAAAGGACGCTGCTGCCCATTCTCCGGTTTATCCCATAGTCGCATTTTACGATACCCACGGGATGAGATGGGTTGGTGCTATTCATAGCCGGCAGCACACGGCAAAGTTCATAAGATGATTAATGGAAAACAAAACGGTGCATTTTGGAAGTAACCCATGTCCAACTGTAACCGGCTGGTTTACTTAATTTATGCTACGATAATAACATTAGATATTCGTTAAAATGTTTAACACCAGATTTTTTTTATTGGTGCCCAGTGGAAATTCTACATGGAACTTCCTTCGCCCCGGGGAAGGGCGAAGGGGTATGCCAGACTCCTACCGGCTAAAACCACTGGAGCGATCATTTCGGCACTGAAGGGGGGCTGCAGGTCCTCGTAAGATCCCACTAGAGCCGCCCATTGGTGCCACGCCTTTAGGCACATCACGGAGGGGATGACTGTAAAGTGGTCAACCCCTCTAGCGGAGGGAAGGCGACTGTAAAAAGGTCACCCCCCAGGCACTTCTCGTGGAGGATTGTAAAGAATCCCCCCAAACCACGCTTTGCGATGTGCTGCGCACACGGCGGCACGTGACCACGTGCGCACCGCCGTCTTCCTGGGGGTCGCTCGGTGTGAGCACGCAGACTCCCCAATCTGCACGCCCGCTACCCCCGAGTAAAATGCTTAACACCTAGGAAAAAATCTTTCATTCAGGCCATGACAAACAATGTTGGGCTCCACTATTATGTCCCGCTTCGTCCGTGGGTGACAATTCTGTCTGACAGTCAGAGCAATATTAAAAATATTACTATATCTACTAAAAACCCAAAGGCAGAATTTTGGGGCAACACTTTCGATTTCGACAACAATTTCGATTTTTTATTTGAGGATAAAGATAAATGAGACCTAACATTGTCTGACCTGTGTGGTGCCGGCTATGAATAGCATCAACCCATCTCATACCGTGGGCGTCGTAACAGGCGACTAAGGGATTGGCCGAAGGATGGGCAGCAGCGTCCTTCGAATACATTACAACTCAACTGCGATCGCCAACCCGTCTGCCAAGCGTGGCGATTATGGCAAGACCCCCAAATGAGCACACAACACATCGATGTCTGTCGTCGTGGTGATCTTTGAGGGAGGCCTGTGTCCAGCAGTGGACTTTATTCGGCCGAAATGATGATGATTGTCTGACACAGCGTTGAACTCAATGACGACCGTACATTCCTACAGTCTAATTAAAAGCCCTTATTTAATATCTAGTGGATATGTATGATAATGATGAAACGAAATCTACAAAAGCAGCTGGTTGTAAAGGTGCTGAGAATACCCACGCAATGGCGCACATTATTAAAATAAAAATCCAACCATCACATTCAAATAAACCTCCACAATCACACCATACAGTCGCCATTACACTAACACGCCATAATAATAAACGTAAACTTGAAACGTTAAAGTTAAATATACGTTGACAATTTCGGCAACAGTCCTCTACGCTCAGAACTATTCCCCGGACGAATCATAACAACTTACAATATTGCATTTTGCACTCGCCTAGAACAAGTTTCTCCTGGAAATTTTGCTATACAGTTGGAATAGAATTTTCGATGTTTCGGTATTTTATGTTCTGGTTTGATCTCAGGACAAAATGTTGGAAACACGTGTCTATGGAAAACGAAATTTGGAGTAATATCATATCCATTATTTTGAATTGCTATTGTTTGACAATGAAGTAAGACTATGCTAAGACTTACATGAGAACGACAAAATAATCAATTTGGATGAATTGGAAACGATGCTGAAACAATGATTAGTTGACAGTTTTATAATCGTGTAGTTATTTTGTCTGTGTGTGTTTTGTGAAAAACAGCTGATAGTAGCTGGTTTTCGTCCAAGTGTACGAAAGTTACAACTTCATCTAAATTATTATGGACGCTTCTAATTTTTGGGATAACTTAAACTTATTGGTTTAGAATTATTATGGGTAAATGCCAGCAGGCTCGCTTCTGTTAAATGAGACCTTTAATTTTTTGGCTAAATCTCACGCATACCACGCGTGATGTTATAAAACGAATATATATTTGAGAACCACATAGAATCATATTTAGTTCGTCTTGAAAGTGGGATACGAATCAGTGTATGATTGGTTTTTGACAATCTGGCTAGCCACAGCCAGCCTGAAGCACGTATAACTTGTGAACATAACCAATTCATACATCACATCCTATGGAACTTTAAGTATGCACTGCCAGATAGTTTGTAAAGTTATATCTGGAATATAGTACTGAAACCTTGTACTTATAAGATATTTTGGCTAATATGAGCAATTTTTTTTTTAACTATATCTATTAAATACCCAAGGGCAGAATTTTGGACCGTTTTGTTTTTTTATTTGAGGAGAAAGTTAAACAAGTCCTAACATTGTCTGAGACGGCGTTTGTTAGAAATAAGTTTATAAGACATATAAATTAATGTAACTTCTGCATCTTAGTCGTGTAACATTATGTTAAAATTATAAGAATATATTCTTTTTGGTGTGTGACAACACTCAGCTTAATGTGATATCATATAAAAAGCTGTTTCCGTTGTGTCTGCTCTAATAAAATTAAAATCAATAAAACTGTTCTGGTATAAATATAATAAAATAAAACCATTTATAAGCAAAAGCTTCTCATTATTAATAAAACTTCTAAACAAAAAAAATACTGACTTCAAAAAGGAAAAAATAACTATGAAGTCGGGCGAGGCCAGGTGTGCCCTTTTTGAAGTCGGATTTTTTTGTTTAAAAGTTTTATTTGCTTTTCTTTAGTGTAATTATATGTTAGAACGTTTTCCAATTTGGTATCAGTATTTTACACTAAAAATAAAATGACTCAAATCGGTTCTCTGATCTGAGAGGAATCGAAACTATTAAGACATCATCTAGATAAGCGCAGTGAAATTCACCTGTTTATTGAAGCTATTTAAAAAACTACTGCATCAAATGTATTGAAATTTATATGGGACCAACTCGAAAGCCGTGTTGTGCCGTGTGGTGCCGGCTCAGAATGCCACCACCCCATTTCATCCCGTGGGTGTCGTAAAAGTCGACTAAGGGATTATCCGGAGGATGGGCAGCAGCGTCCTTCGAGTACATTAACAACTCAACTGCGATCGCCAACCCGTTTGCCAAGCGTGGCGATTATGGCAAGACCTCCAATGAGCATACAACACACCCATATAGGTCATTGTGGTGATCTTTGGGGAGGCCCGTGTCCAGCAGTGGACTTCATTCGGCCGAAATGATGAACTCGAAAGCATTCTGCACCAGTTAAAAAAATAATTGCTCAAATCGGTCCACAAATCTCGGAGTAATCGGTGTACATACATAAAAAAATACGCATCGAATTGAGAACCTCCTCCTTTTCAAACTGTACATCACAACAGCGTTGAACTCAAAAACGACCGTAAATTTCTACTGTCTAACTAAAAGCCCTTGTGGTGATTGATGATGAAGAAGATATGACAATTCCTGTAAACTTTTCTGAGGTATACCTCGCTGTAGCGTTCATTGCCAGTGGTAATGGTAATCCAAGTTATTGTAACTAACATACTTGCATAAAGTACCACTACGGTCCATAACGGTTCTTCAAGCTGAAGCTGTTTTTGTACAGCTCCTTTACGATTTAGTAATTAGAGACTACTTCCTGACATTTTCTAAAAATCGTTGATGATCAATAATTGTACTCAACGAAGTAACAACTAAACACGCATAAGGATTATACTTGTCAACGTCGAGTGTCAATGTGCAACAAAAATATGAAAAATTGAAAAGAAATTTTGATAAATCGTCAATAATGGGTGTATCTAAGCCATAATATACACATTTTATTAAAACAGCGAGTTTATTTTCATATCAAGATGTTGTCTGCAGTGAAAGTGCGCATTCATGGGGTGCAAGATGATAACTGGGTATAAAGGACAAAATCAACCAGTATCGGGGTCTGATAAAGTTATAGCAACGTATTGGAGAGTATTCATCAAGAGAACCCTAACAAGAGAAAACAACTTGATACAACCAGATACACGAAGAACAAGAAAATGGAAAATGTTCGCTTGGCACAGTTTATGAAAGGACTATGAAATTGTGCCTGATGACCTGATATATAGGCTTCAACCTAGTTTAGGCACCAGTCTCCCAGAATAAATTTGTACAATAACATTATACCAATATATATATACCAATAAATATATACCAACAAATATATACCAACATAAATATATATACCAACATACCTTTTACTGGGCCCAGTGGAAAATATACATGAACTTTCTCCGCCCCGGGGAAGGACGAAGGGGCATGCCGGACTTCTACCAGCTAAAACCTACTGGGGCGGTCATCTTCGGCACCTAAACGGGGCTTCAAATCCTCGTATGATCTCAACGTTTATCATATACGTTTGTTTTTAAAAATATTTGAAGGCATATTTCCTTGAAGCTGGGTATGAATTCCGTCCATAGCGCAAAAATCCAAGCGCTTTGCCGCAGCACTAATCGGCTCTTCGATTTTTATTTACACAGTGTTCATGAATTTATATTAATAAATGAATGGAACGTATCGCCCCAGAGATTTGCACGAATATATTTTAGTATTCAATTTGCTAGATAAATATTGTATTATTTGAAAATTTACAGCGCCACAATTTGATTTTACTGTATTTATTTTACAAACACTTGAATTATTTAAGAGTTGTTACAATTAATTGTGAATTGATGTTTCATTAATATTTAATACATTTTAAGTTATGATAAAGTAGTTAGGTATGTTTTTTAGAATTGTATTAGAATGTAAGATATACAGAGTTTTACAGTATACAGATGATTATCAAAGATCAGCAATCAGTAATCTATAACTGTTTTTGAATCTCAACTTTGAATTTCACTGTAAGAAATTATAATAAACTGTCGAAAAATGTGATAAAAATAGATTACTTTATGATACATTTCATAATCATCATCACAATCATATTAGTAATATCTTAGGTTTTCGCGATTGTTACAAATGAAAATAAAACAATTTTAAACGGATTAGATCGCGTATATTATTTTTCCTGACATTTCGAATACTTTGCAGCATTCGTGGTCGCAGGATGATCTATAATATATGCCATCTAACCCGTTTCAGATTGTTTCATTAGAATCATGGTATTCTTCCATGCGCGTTTTTCTTTGTAGGGTTTTCCTGTGCCGCGTTTACAGAAGTGTTTACAGAAGTGGGAGAACCTGCAGATCATACAAATATTGGTTCCGTGCGGGAAATGAAACCGCGACTTGGAGCGCAGCAGCCGACTGTATCAGCCACTGCATCATCCGTGCCGTCGTTACATATCATCCTCTTCTTAAAACTCCAGTAGAGTTTGAAAGTTTCTGCGACATCTTTCCTGAATCATCATATTACGCAAAAACATTATATCTAGAGTACATTTTTTTCCACTTTAGTAGCTCTGTATTATTTTACTTTTTGTGTAAAATTATTACTGAGTGCAAGCAGAACAACAACATCAATAACTCAATTTACTTCATAAACAACATCCACGTGGCCGCGTCTCGTAACTCCATCTTTCTTTCACTTAGTTTCAATTTGATGTAATCGTGTATTTCCACTGTCCGCCCCATCAGATTACGTCGTGAACATACACGCGTCGCATGGATTTGCTCCCCTACTGAAGTACTGTGGCCATATTGTGTTGGGAACTGGAATTTGCAAAGCATTCATCATTTCGGCCGAATGAAGTCCACTGCTGAACACAGGCCTCCCCCAAAGATCACCACAACCGATATGGGTGTGTTGTGGGCTCATTGGGCGATTTTGCCATAATCGCCACGCTTGGCAGACGGGTTGGCGATCGCAGTTGAGTTGTTAATGTACTCGAAGGACGCTGCTGTCCATCCTCCGGCTAATCCTTTAGTCGACTTTTACAACACCCACGGGAGGAGATGGGGTGGTGCTATTCTGAGCCGGCACCACACGGCATAAGCATTGCGCAATCTGTATTCTCTTGTGTATGTATACCGCTCGTAGTATTGAGCTATAGAACATTTCTACATTGTCATAATATACTTCAAGTATCCGATGAATAGAAATCGAAGTATAATGTAATTAGTGAACAAATGGAACGTCATTAATTAGTAGTATCAAGGTGGTGATCTAACGCCATCACAGTACGGGGAGGAATATATCGATTCAGCTGAGGGTTGTTGATGTCTCGGAAATCATCATCATCATATCAGCCAAAGACGCCCACTGCTGAACAAAGGCTTCCGCCATAGATTTCGACAATTGTGTCATTATTTTGGGGGATTTTTCCAGTACGGATCACGATTGGCAGGTGGATTGGTGAGCGCAGTATTGCTATTGTTCCACAAAAAGAACGCTGCCCCCCATCCCTCTGTTAGTCACCTTTACGACATCCAGGGTACCAGATGGAGTGGCGCTATATTCTTAATCCGGACACCACACGGAAGTCGGACATGATGCATCAACTGGTTTCAAATCATCAGAATCATCTTACGTTCTTAAATATGATGATGTCGCTCTGAAAGTAACCGTCGACGGTCACCTTATGGATTATTTTGGATTATTTCCTGGCATGTGCCCGGATACGACTGGTGCATTCAAACGTTACCCTGAATATGCGGTTAAGATGGCCGCTTTTATTGCGTGTAAATGAGCTTCCACTGCGCTTTTGGCAAGTGGCGTTTGACACCAAGTCCACTAGATACAGCTGCTCGATAAATATCCTTAAATAACTACTACAATACATAGGCTGCACTAAAAGTATCGGGAATGGAATATTTCCACTGTTCCTGTCATATTAAAATCTTTTTAATTGAAAACTCCTTGGTTTTACAAATCGAATACCATTTATTTATTTAAAAAAAGATTCACGGTCTTGTCACAAGGTTTTGTCAAACTTGTTTAGTCGTTGAGAAAATGGAATTGACTCGAGAAAATTCAAGAGCGATGATTTATTATGACTTTCGAAGTGGTTTAACACAAAAACAGTGTGTTGACCGGATGATTTCTGCATTTGGTGATGAAGCCCCATCCAAAACCACAATTTATCGCTGGTTTGCTGAATTTCAACGTGGACGTGTCAAGCTCAGTGATGATCCTCGTCAAGGTCGTCCAAAAACTGCAGTCACCCAAGAAAACGTTGATGCTGTGCGTAAGCTGATTGAGGAAGATCGACATGTGACATACCGCGAAATTCAGGCAACTTTAGACATTGGCATGAGTTAAATACAAATAATCTTGCATGAACAATTAGGTGTAAAAAAGTTGTTTTCCCGATGGATACCGCATTTGCTATGTGAAGAGCAAAAAGCGGCTCGCGTTACTTGGTGCGTCAGAACTCTCGAAAGATTCCACACAGGATCCTCAAATGCTGTATACAGTTTCGTATCAGGTGACGAATCCTGGATATATGCGTACGAACCCGAAACGAACAACCAGTCACGAGTTTGGGTGGTCGAAAATGAGTTAAAGCCAACAAAAATTGTTCGTTCACGGAGTGTTGCAAAAAAAATGGTGGCCACGTTTGTCTCCAAAACCGGCCATGTTACGACTATTCCTCTTGAGGGACAAAGAACGGTTAATGCAGAATGGTATGCTAGCATTTGTTTGCCACAGGTCGTTTCTGAACTCCGTAGAGAGAACTGCAACCGCCGCATCATCCTCCATCACGACAATGCGAGTTCTCACACCGCGCACAGAACAAAAGAGTTTTTAGAGCAAGAAAACATAGAATTATTAGACCATCCGCCGTACAGCCCCGACCTAAGCCCTAATGATTTCTATACTTTCCCTAAAATAAAGAATAAATTGCGTGGACAGAGATTTTCATCACCTAAAGAAGCTGTGGACGCCTACAAAACGGCCATTTTGGAGACCCCAACTTCCGAATGGAATGGTTGCTTCAATGATTGGTTCCATCGTATGGAAACATGTGTCAAACTTCGCGGAGAATACTTCGAAAAGCAATAAATACATTTTTAAATAGTAATGTTGTGTCACTTCCTTGATTCCCGAAATTTTCAGTGCCGCCCTCGTAATACTCAGTAGCAGACGAATTGGCGACTTATTTTTTTCTTTTTTTAAAACATTGCCCCACACTAAGATTTCTCCTGTGTCGTGGGTGCGCTTACAAACACAAACTCCACACACAATACACCCAGACCCGGACCAACTAACTGCAGATCGTACAAATATTTGTTCCGTGCGGGAATCGAACCCACGACCCGGTTTATTTAACACCCAGATGATACCACACCCAGCAGATAGCATCTAGTCAATCCCTGAGTTTTCTATTAGGCCCCTCATAGTTGGAAAGAGTGTAGTATATTCTAAGCCTCCACATTGCCAATCTATACAAATAAATAAAATTGAAGTGTCTGTTTGTAATGACAAAATAACAGCTTCATACTAAATGTATATGAAAGTACACGTACACGATGCCTACAACAAAAAAAACGAGTTAATTTTTGTCTATCTGGCTATCGGTCTGTATGTCTGTTTGTTTGTTCCCGCTAATCTCTGAAACGGCTAGACCGAATTCTACGGGACTTTCACTAGCAGATAGCTGATGTTATAAGGAATAACCAAGGCTATTTTTATTTTGGAAAAATATTTAGGGCCCAGTGCAAAAAAATTAAAATCCATGAAATCCAATATATGTACATACTCTATGTCAAGTGTCTATGCCGAAGTACTCTAAATTATATATAAATAATAATCCCATTTCTTTAAAATTAAACGGCGGGTGAAACCGCGTGTCCCAGCTAGTCTCAAATAAAATGAATTCGAACGATGTCCTAACAAGAGAACATAGTCACCCTACGCGACAGGGATTATCCGCGAGCGGGCGCGAGTCACGCGAAATTGTAGTGTGCACTGTGCTTTAGGTAGAGGGTGAAAAAACACACGCTTAAAATTTTATGTTCTGTAAGTCAGACCAGGGAGGAATCATGTAAGGGGAGCAGACTTGCAATAAGTAATGAGTAGATAATGACTATCAGTAATGATGATGAGGTATAGGGAGATAGAGACTCAAGAGTTTGATGGACAACAGATTGTAGGATAGCAGTCCCCCGGGTTGCCTATTTCAATACCCGGGGTAGGAGAAAGGCAGCTTTATTATAAGACGTGGATATGACGGCCCCAACGTATTCAATTAGTGTTGTGTTCAGGTCCTCTATTAGATTCAGTTCAACTAAGCTTAGAAGAGCAGAGCGCATTGCCGTGTCGTTGAGAATCGAAAATAGTTCGTTGATTCAATGTATTACGCTCTGCTTAGATTTTGAAATTGAAAGCCTTGCAATTATTTGTCAGTATAGTAACACCTTACGAAGTACGTCTGTGATATAAGCTACTATTTAAAACAACATTCCCTGCTGACGTAGTTTAAATATTTATATTTTATGCAGTTTCAGTACACGTGAGGACTCAATGAATGCCTTAGGCATTCTTGATCATGCAACTATAGGGTAGTGAAGAGACAACTTAGCAGGTGTAACATGATTAAGACAAATATAAACATTGGGATTTTTTACAATATTTTATTTAAATATGCAAGTGTATAAAGCTACATCATTATTTCAGCCGAATAAAGGATACAGGCCTGCCTCAAAGATTTCCACCACAACCGGTTAGGGCGTGTTATGTCCTCATGGGGAGTTTATGCCATAATCGCCACGATTGGCAAGCGGGTTGGCATCGCAGTAGAGTTGTTAATATACTCGAAGAACGCTGCTGCCCATCCTCCGGCTAATCCCATAGTCGCCTTTTAGGACATCCACGGGATGAGACATTTATATTCCTATGAGTATGAGTACATTTACAACTCAACTGCTATCGCCCGCTAAGCGTGAAGATTATGGCAAAACCTCCCAAAGAGCTCACAACCCAATAGTTTTGGCGATCTTTAGGAGAGACCTATGTCCATCAGTGGACGTTTTTTTTGTTGGAATGACGATCATGATGAAACAGTTTGTACAAATTGTACATATTTTACTGGCCAGAAATTTGGTAATAAACTTCAAAGAGAACAGAGTACTTTCACTTAAATTTATGTTTTCTATTTACACACTTACTTAAAATGCTTTGTCCCATACAGGTAAACGGCACACGAAACCATATTTTCGCATCGCTTTATCATGAAATATGTTATTACAAAACCATACACAGTCTTATTGCTGTATACTACGGATTTTAACATAAAGATTATCTGCAAAAATCACAATACTGAATAGTTCATCTCTGTGTGCAAATCCCAACCGTATTTCTTGTGTCATACGGAGGAGATTACTTCGTGGGAGACAAAAATAAGGATGATACCAAGCTGTCCCCTAGAGATATTATACCTGGTAATATAAAGCGCCGACAACGAAGGCAACTCAATTCGAGTTATGTTAACTTTGCCTACTGCTTCGTGGTCTGTTGATTATCTTGGTTTTAGGAATCTTTCGCCGGTTTTAGTTGGGATTATATTCATTTTAGGTCGTAGATGGGATGTAATGTCTTCTGAAGGATGAACCTGGTACGGTGAAGCAGCGGTGAGCCCAACTCAAGTAGCTTCAAGCCATTCGTAATGGTAAATATGATCAATATCATATAAACAAACATAAATTTAAGACCTTTGATAATAACATAATAACAATATTATGGACAAATACTTAGTTTCTTTTTTTGTTCTTTTTTTTAAATAATGGTCTTTATACAAGTAGCTTTTAAGAAATCCTTTCAATCGATAACATTTCTAGATGAAGCCAGCGTTACCTACTGACGGCGTCTCAAAAGAAATACAGAAACAAATTCAAATTCAATATTATGTGACATACAACAATGACTTTTTAAAGAAAGTTCCGTAGCCGTTTTGAGTGGACACGTCCTGGCAGCTGATGAGTCAGTGAAAAGGAACCTCAAATCCCTTTTTCGGAGCTCAATTATCCAACCCACAACAATTCCACCAGAAATATATTAGCATAGGCCAAATCCAAAACTACGCTACAGATATAGTAAATATTCTGAAGTTGATATTTTGATAATATTAATCTCCGTGTGGTGCCGGCTTTGCCGTGTGGTGCCGGCTCAGAATACCACCACCCCATCTCCACCCGCGGGTGTCGTAAAAGTCGACTAAGGGATTAGCCGGTGGATGGGCAGCAGCGTCCTTCGAGTACTCTAACAAATCAACTGCGATCGCCAACCCGTCTGCCAAGCGTGGCGATTATGGCAAAACCCCCCAATGAGCCCACAACACACCCATATCGGTCGTTGTGGTGATCTTTGGGGGAGGCCTGTGTCCAGCAGTGGACTTCATTCGGCCGAAATTATTATTATTTATAATCTCTAAGGCTTATCGCTATATAGCAACCGCGTGAAACGATAGATTTTTAAGGTTTTTATGACCAAATTTCAGTGTGCGTTGTACTGCGCACGCTTCTCTGAGATAATTGTGCAACTGAACAGGCCACACAGGGATGGGGCCCGTCAGACCAAGTGGTGGGTTGAGATGTCAAGGAGTCAAGGCAAATACGCGAGTAATCCCGGAGCGATAGGTAGTTCAAAGGAACACGGATTATCTGGCTACCTTTTTTATTTTTTTTATTGGTGCCCAGTGGAAATTCTTCATGAACTTCCTTCACCCCGGGGAAGGGTGAAGGGGTATGCCGGACTCCTACCGGCTAAAACCACTGGAGCGGTCATCTTTGGCACCTAAGGGAGGTTCCAGGTCCTCGTATGATCACACTAGAGCTATCTGGCTACCTAGGAATATTTAAGACGAGTGCAAAGGCAACCGACTTAGTACACACATTTGTCTGCCTGATAGACAGTTATTAAACTCTTGGCGTTAATCTATTCGTGTATTTTGTGTCACTTTCATGTTACGTCCACGACACGTTTCAAAGAAAATAAAAATTTAATTTATTTGGACAATCGTGAGATGATTTACATAGCAAACAAAATGTATATATTAGTAGATAAGAGAGTATATACACAGCATACACCACACCCGCATAAACATTAATTATAACTATCTCAAATCACATCTCACGACTGCACCAAAACGGAATCCATTTCAGCATTCACTAGACGAGTATCTAGCACAGATTTTCAACATTTTTTTTAAAACGTTGCCCCACGCAAAGATTTCTCCTGTGTCCTGGGTGCGTTTACAGACACAAATTCCATACACAATACACCCAGACCCGGAACAACTACCTGCAGATCATACAAAGATTATCCCGTGCGGGAATCGAACCCGCGACCCGGAGCGCAGCAGCCGGCTGTGTCAGCCACTGCACCAACCGTGCCGTCTGGAAACTGAACCCTAACTGTAACACACGGATGGCAATCGGACAAAATGATAACAATTTCGCAAACACTTTGTGTGGTGCCGGCCCAGAATGCCACCACCCCATATCCTCCCATGGGTGTCGTAAAAGTCGACTAAGGGATTAGTCGGTGGACGGGTATTTCTATTAAATTCTGGAATATTATATTCTGGAACTATTACTAATAGAATTTTGGTTCTTACATAGGAAGATAGTTAATTTTAAACTATGTCACTTTGCATTCTAAAGGCAAAATCAGTCACCTGAGGGTTAACGTCTTTTCAAAGGACGGCGGTACTACTAACCTATATAGTAAACACCACATCGCTGTATTTTTATTCAGTTTCGTTAACATCTCTAGTTCTACAGCGTAAACGAAACCCGTAGTTTAACTTTTAGAACCTGATATTCAGAAAACATGAAGTATTGCAGTTGCTGCGAAATTAATTTAAAAAGTAAACTAAACTTGATGAACGTGATTTATTAAAGCAAACTCGAAAGATGGAGGTTGTTATAAGTAATATAAACATAAAACTAACAGAGTACAGTACACAAAGAGGAAAATATATACAGATTAATCCACTTAATAGACCTTTATTCCTTTTATTATTTATGTAGGTATGTTTACACTTCGGTCCGAAAAGAGGCTTTTATAGCCAGCATTCACTGATTGGTAAACGATCGGTGAGGTTAAGCAACGCATGGCGTGGTTAGTCTCTGGATGGGTGACCGCATGGTGGTATCCGTGCTTTGGGAGACACGTTATATCATCACTCTCTGTTGTTATTATTAGACGACAGTCATGAAACCCAGTCTCCTTTAGGGGCCCGCCAATCATTGAAGGGCCGATACCTGCCGGGGGAGCAGTCTAATGCAGAAAATCGGACGACTCACCCCCGGCTAGAGGTAAGAAGAAGGACACCGTGGGGTTTTAGCCGGTTTGATCCCGGCATGCCCCTCCGCCCTTCCAAAGGCGGAGGAAATCCAAGAGGGTTTCCCACGTTAAAAAAAAACAAAACAAGAATGTCTCCTTTGGATGGCTTGAATAAGTCTGAAAAAGGGACCACTAACCACACGAATAGGAAAGGAAGGAAGTACGAGCATTGGTATTTATCATCATCATCATATTAGCCAAAACACGTCCACTGCTGAACAAAAGCCACCTCTATAGATTTCCTCAACGAGCGGTTATATACCACCCTCATCCAACGACTCCTAGCGATCTTCATCAGGTCGTCTGTCCACCTAGTTGGAGGTCGCGCTGCGTTTTCCGGTGCACGGTCTCCACTCGAGAACTCTTTTGCCCTAACAGCCATCAATTCTACGAGCAATGTGTAACCATTGCCACTTTAGTTTACTACGAGTATTCCTTTCAGCTATGTCAGTATTATTTTCAAAATATATGATATCTCTAGAAATTATAATTCATACCTCAAGCTTTAAAAGGCTTGTCTTCGGTCAATTTAAATGACCATGTCAGACTTTTTTGCAGAAAAATAAACTATGGATGATATAGAGAAACCTTTACTATGGACATACTTTTGATTCAAATGTAACCAAATTGTCTGTACCAAGCCGGTTCATTATTAGTATTTTACGACTTGCCGCCGTTTAACCTGCAAATCCCATCCGTTATTAGATGTTCTTCTAGAGTTACTAAGATCCTATAGTTCTGCAAATTAGAATATTTCAGGAACGTAGTAATGTCTTAGATTTTCGTGATTATTACTAGAATATTATTACATTATAATAAAACACTTTTAAACGGATTAGGTAGCGTAGATTGTAGATTTATTTACTGACCTTTCGAACAATTTGGTGCATTGGTGGTTGCAGGATCAGTCATCCATTTAGGACTTTAGGAACACTTGAAAATGCACCAGTATTATGTAAAGTCAAGGCAAAACATACACAGCAAACACATTGTGAATCTGACATTTTCCGAATCTCTAGAAATTCGTAGATCAAAGCAACGAAATCGACAAAGAAAATAAAGAATATCGGCGGAAAATTGGTTTTCCCTTCCCACAATATATTTTACCTATGTAAACGAAAATAATGAAATCTTACCGTCCTTTGTTTTCCATAAATAGATATTTGCCTACATTATTTTTTCACGTTTGCCAATTGTGTAAACATGATTCTTTAAAGCTAAAGCTTTTGACAGCACGTGATTAAAAAGTTTTTCATACTAAACCCCAGATTAGAAAATGTTTGCATATTACAACTGGGTCAGAATAAATCTGAAATGTATATTTCTGAAACCTAAAATGCTGATAATTTAAGTTTTCGTAACGGAATCGGTTTTTATTTCTAGGCTAGTTGTGCCCCGCGGTTTCACCCGCCGTTTAATTGAAAGTAAATGGGATTATTTATGAAAAATTAAGAAAGTAATTTATGTTTTAAGTAAGTAATTTATTTTTCTCACTACAATAATGAATAAGTTGCAACTAAATACAATATTGCCGAGTCACAGCATTATTCAAATTTACTTTGGGAGACTGGTGACTAAAGCTAAGCCGAAGCCTGTGTTTCAGGTCACCAGGCCTCCACCCCAGAAGTCCAGTTTTGCTCTTTTATAAACTGTGCCAAGCGAAATGTTTCTGTTTTCTTCTTCGTGTATCTGATTCTATCAAGTTGTATTCTCATATTAAAGTTTTCTTGATGAATACTCTCCAATACTTTGATATAATTTTATCAGGCCCTGATACTGATCATTTAGAGTATGTATTATACCTTATGTATTGGTAATCTAAAAATATAAATAATGAAATGTGCGTGATTTGCGTTCTTTTATCTAAGGTCCTATCGGAAGACCAGCGCAATGCTGAGATAGGAGCCTATTCTGATGTCTCACACAAAAATCTATTTGCATGCTTTTTATTTTTTAATTTGATATTTTGGAATATTCTGTGTTGTTATTTACAATTATTTTCTTGTTGTGTACGATCAGAATAAAATTATTTCTTTCTTTCTTTCTTTCTTTCTTTACTTCCACGTAGACAATACTTTTAATCATATTTTCGTGTAGTGGTTTTCACCGCCTCCCAGTTCGGCTCTTCTTGATTATACTTGGTTCGCATCAAGCGGCTGACCTCGGCCCCCGACCCAACGTACCGCTTCGCACGCTCGTGCTATCACTTTGTTTTCACTTAGCCTTCTTGCAGACTTTTTATTTCTGCTGGGCTCCTAAGTGTCGTAGCGTGATGAAAAATAGCTTATAACCTTTCTCAAAAATTGGGCTATAAAATTTAAAAATATTTTTTCAAATCCGACGAGTAGTCCCTGAGATTGGAGCGTTCAAACAAACAAACCATTCCGCTTTATTATATTAGTATTGATAAGTAAACAATAATACCTACGACTAGAAAATGGAAAATGGAACGTACTGATAGAATAAGAAACAATCTAGATTTTGGGAGCAATTCGTTAAAAGATTAATGATTCCTGAAATAAGGATAATGGTTGAAATAGACAGAGATCTGTTAGAAACTATAATGCTTATTTGATTAACGTATGTATCTGGGTTACAGCTTAGACTAGACGGATAAAGTAATGTACGATGCTGCCAACATTTATTGAGATCACTAAGAATAATGGCGTATCTCTTGCTTGTCATCTGGCTTAAATACAAGTGGATTATATGATATAGGTCGTTTGGGAGGCTCATTTGCGATGATCCTCAAATTAGCCCCAGACATTCAATTCTGAACGAGGGTCTGTCGTATGCTACATTAATTTTGGGAAAGTAGGTAATTTAAAAATAATATATTACAAAAACATTAAGGAAATCTACTCTGCAAGTTGTTCATTACTATAATGGAAAGATATGTTGTTAAAGAAATAAAAGCTGGCAGTAATTCATCCTCATCGTCATATCAGCCAAAAGACATCCACTGCTGAACAAAGGTCTCCCCCTTAGATTTCCACAACGAGTGGTTACATGCCACCCGTATCCAACCACTCCCAGAGACCTTCACTAGGTCGTCTGTCCACCTCGTTGGAGGTCGTCCCACGCTGCGTTTTCCGGTGCGCGATCTCTACTCGAGAATATTTTTATCCCAACGACCATCAGTTCTACGAGCAATGTGCCCCGCCCATTGCCACTTCAGTTTACTAATCCTTTCAGCTATGTCGACAACTTTAGTTCTTCTACGGATCTCCTCATTTCTGATTCAATCTCGTAGAGAAATACCAAGCATAGCTCTCTCCGTAGCTTGCTGAGTGACCTTGAGCTTTCTTTAAACTATTCTTGCACTCTTGGAAATGATGACATGTTTCTTCATCCAACCAAATCCGAAATTCCACAATTTTATGTAAGTGGCAATTATGGAATAACTTCAGTAGATCCAGCTATAAATTCACATTTTTTGTTATATGATTTGTTTATTTTAAATACGTTGCCCCACACTGCGATTTCTCATGTCGTGGGTGCGTTTTCAGACATGAATTCCACATACAATATACCCAGACCCAGAACAACTACCTACAGTTCATAGAAATATTATTAAAATACCAAGCTTCTCCATAGCTCGCTGAGTGACCTTGAGCTTTGTGCGAGCGTGTCACTGGTAACACACACTGGTTAAAGACTTTCATCTTGAGCAGTAATTAGTGGAAACATATAAAAAAGGTACATAGATTGTTGCTTTTTCTAAATGTATCACTCCACCCGCGCATAGCTGTTTAATTTCGGCCTTTTCAATATAGGTTTTGATAACACTCTTACAACGAGATCGCAGAGAGGATATCAGGCATACTTAGAACAGCATTAGTAAGATCATCCAAAGCCTAATTATCCTTACAGCAAGCCACTGTAAAACAAATCTTGTAAATTATTTGTTCGTAGAACAGCTTTAGCAAGATTACTGTAGTATTTAAATACACTTAGGGACAACATGATATATTAACTATACGAAAAGAAAGAAAGTTTTTTTTTTCTGCCCACACAACGGGCGCAGGTGAACCAGAAGACAAGGTACAATCTATATAAATAAATTAAATTGAAGTGTCTGTTTCTAATGACAAAATAACAACTTTTTACTAAATGCATATTGATATCATGCCGTGTGGTGCCGGCTCAGAATGCCACCACCCCTTCTCCTCCCATGGGTGTCGTAAAAGTCGACTAAGGGATTAGCCGGAGAATGGGCAGCAGCGTCCTTCGAGTACATTAACAACTCAACTGCGATCGCCAACCCGCCTGCCAAGCGTGGCGATTATGGCAAAACCCCCCAATGAGCGAGAACAAATCCATATCGGTGGTTGTGGTGATCTTTGGGGGAGGCCTGTGTCCAGCAGTGGACTTCACTCGGCCGAAATGATGATGATGATATTGATATCATATGATAATAACATTTTTGTCTGTCTGTCTGATTGTTCCAGCTTATTTCCGAAACGGGTACACCGATTTTGACGGGACATTACAGACAGATAGCTGATGTTATAAGCAGTAACTGAGACTACTTTCATTTTAGAAAAATAATTAGGGTTCCGCGCATATAAAGTTAAATCCCATGAAATCCAAAATGTATACTCTATGTCAGCTGTCTATGCCGAAGTGCTCTAAATTATTTATGAATAATTGTCATTTCAATTAAACGGCGGGGGAAATCAGGGCCCCAACTAGTAAAAAATAAAAATCATAAAATAAAGGTAACATATGGCAAGAGAGTACTTAAAACTATGTAAAGGTTAAAATAAACAGAAAACATTAGCCACAATAATAACGGTTCCAAACTGGCGCAAAAAATAAGATTTAATTAACATTAACAGTATATGCTCTTATGAAGTGGACTTCTCATAAGAAACAGTTTTACTAGCTGGGGGTAGTTATCTAGATATTATTTGTGATAAATTTTAGCATTATATTACATTTACTAGTGGTAGGTCTCTTATTGCACCCCCGGGTAGACGGTGGCGCACACATGCCATATGCTACCGTGTGCGCAGCACAGCGCACGGTGAGGTTTGGGGGCGTCCTTTACAATCCTCCCCGAGAAGAGCCTGGGAGGCGACCTTTTTACAGTCGCCTTCTGTCCGCTAAAGGGGGTGATCGCTTTACAGTCATACCCTCCGAGATGTGCCTAAAGGCGTGGCATCAATGGTCTCTAGTGTGATCTTACGAGGACCTGGAGCCCCCCTTTGGTGCCGAAGCTGACTACTCCAGTGGTTTAGCCGGTAGGAGTCAGGCATCCTTTACCCTTCCCTGGGGTGGAGGAAGAATTTCTACTGGATACCAATAAAAAAAAGGTCTCTTATTGCAAGAGGCCGGCTATAAAAAAAGGTAGGTGTCACCAGTACCAGATATTCACCGATAAGTAGTAGTGTTTACACTTTAGACATTACTGTGCTCCGGCAAGAAGGGCACTGTAGCTAGTAAAATTACTGGGCATAAGAGACTAAATAACTTTACGTCTCGAGGTGACGAGCGCTGTGTCATGCCTCGCAGGCCTAGTCCTGGGTAGCAGTACAATTGTTATGGGCAGGCGTGTCGCTTACCACCAGACGCGACCTTGCGCTTCTCGTCACCAACTGCTGAATAGCTCATAGTTCCTCGTAGACGGCAAGAATGCACAGTTATCAAGTCGTTGTGATCACACTGGCTGGCTCTAATATAGGTCTTAGCGAGCAAACTTATCGCCATAACCATAACACAACCTTTATACATGTATGTTGTTAAAACAAAAATTAAACACCCGTTTATGATTTTCCTCCAAACGTCCGTACATTCATCGCTCCAATTTCCATCTTTTCTAAACGTTAATCACGTTTGTTGACGGTCCCACATGATACCCTATATAATGTTACACTGCATGTAAAAACAGAGAAGGTCCATTAATACGAGGGCGGCACTGAAAATTTCGGGAATCAAGGAAGTGACACAACATTACTATTTAAAAATGTATTTATTGCTTTTCTAAGTATTCTCCGCGAAATTTGACACATTTTTCCATACGATGGAACCAATCATTGAAGCAACCATTCCATTCGGAAGTTGGGGTCTCCAAAATGGCCGTTTTGTAGGCGTCCACAGCTTCTTTAGGTGATGAAAATCTCTGTCCACGCAATTTATTCTTTATTTTAGGGAAAGTATAGAAATCATTAGGGCTTAGGTCGGAGCTGTACGGCGGATGGTCTAATAATTCTATGTTTTCTTGCTCTAAAAACTCTTTTGTTATGTGCGCGGTGTCAGAACTCGCATTGTCATGATGGAGGATGATGCGGCGGTTGCAGTTCTCTCTACGGAGTTCAGAAACGACCTGTGGCAAACAAACGCTAGCATACCATTCTGCATTAACCGTTCTTTGTCCCTCAAGAGGAATAGTCGTAACGTGGCCGGTTTCGGAGACAAACGTGGCCACCATTTTTTTTGCAACACTCCGTGAACGAACAATTTTTGTTGGCTTTAACTCATTTTCGAACACCCAAACTCGTGACTGGTTTTTTGTTTCGGGTTCGTACGCATATATCCAGGATTCGTCACCTGATACGATGTTGTATACAGCATTTGAGGATCCTGCGTGGAATCTTTCGAGAGTTCTGACGCACCAAGTAACGCGAGCCGCTTTTTGCTCTTCACATAGCAAATGCGGTATCCATCGGGAAAACAACTTTTTTACACCTAATTGTTCATGCAAGATTATTTGTATTTGACTCATGCCAATGTCTAAAGTTGCCTGAAATTCGCGGTATGTCACGTGTCGATCTTCCTCAAATAGCTTACGCACAGCATCAACGTTTTCTTGGGTGACTGCAGCTTTTGGACGAACTTGACGAGGATCATCACTGAGCTTGACACGTCCACGTTGAAATTCAGCAAACCAGCGATAAATTGTGGTTTTGGATGGGGCTTCATCACCAAATGCAGAAATCATCCGGTCAACACACTGTTTTTGTGTTAAACCACTTCGAAAGTCATAATAAATCATCGCTCTTGAATTTTCTCGAGTCAATTCCATTTTCTCAACGACTAAACAAGTTTGACAAAACCTTGTGACAAGACCGTGAATCTTTTTTTAAATAAATAAATGGTATTCGATTTGTAAAACCAAGGAGTTATCAATTAAAAAGATTTTAATATGACAGGAACAGTGGAAATATTCCATTCCCGATACTTTTAGTGCAGCCTATGTAACACGTAATAAGTTTTTGAAGTGAAAACGTATTTTAGCGCGGTACGCATCTTTTTAGATGAGATAAAATCTCTGGACTCGCGGCACCGTTACGAGACGCAGCTATAGTGTGTGCATATATGCATGTACATATAGCAGATCGCGAACGCGTCTAGATAAATAAATAAAAAAACATTTTTCACTTCTGTCGGCACTCCCGGAGTGCAATCCATATATTGTTTTTTTACGGCACCCCTGTCGCTGTGGCTAGCTTGGCTTTCTGCGTGTTGCGTGTTGGTCTCCTGAATGGAACTAATATGTGTTTGTATGATCTACATAGTTATCGTGTCTAGGTGTTTGTGAAGGATTTCTCCTGTAACGTGGGTACAGTTTACGGACATAAAAAATCTCATATGCAAAAACACCCAGACATGAAACAACGACTACACAGGGATCGAACCTGCGATTAGTATTCAACATATTCAGCTGTTACTTTTAGAACGTCGGCGTTGTCATGTTACTATTATCACCACTATTGGTAAAGGTTTCGGTAATCATAGTATGTTGGTATAAAAGCACAGGAGGACACTTATTTTCTAATATAATCTGTTCGTCGCCTTTTATGATATCTATTGTCGACTGGGAGGCCCAGTCTTAATTCTCTAATCTCTGCCCTGTCACAGATTGCACACATCAAGCAATTAACAATCAACAGATAATTACTGGCAACTGAACTCTCCTAAAACCGACACTAATGGCAGAGTACTGAAACGCCACAATATTAAAAATCGTTAATCGCAATTTAAATATTAAGTGCCAGTTCAGTATTCGACCGTAAGTTCGTCAAATTGAATACTATAGTTGTTACACACGCATTTGTGGTCCCGTGTGGTGCCGGCTAAAAATAGCACCACTATGTCATCTCATAGGTATCAGAAAAGGCGACTATGGGATTAACCGGAGGATTGGAAGAAGCGTCCTTCGGGTATATTAGCAACTCAACTGCGATCGCCAACCCGCCTGCCAAGCGTGGCGATTATGGCAAAACCCACCAATAAGCACACAACACACCCAGACCACTCGTTGTAGCGGTCTTCGTCTTCTGTCCAGCAGTGGACTTAATTCGGCTGAAATGATGATAATGACACGCTTTTTGGCAACAATTCCTTCAATTGCTTCATTCGGCATCTGAATGTGCTTCGGAGTGAAACTTCTACAACTTATCTTTGTGGTTCCTACGTATATATTTATAGGGAACATTTAAGGGCTTTGTCCCCTTTGTCCCTTTGGTGTGCGCTGGCTTGGAAATACCTAGCGAGGACCCACAGATAAGGTCGCTCGTATAGAAAGTAGAAAAATAATACCAATTTTATATGCTGAGTTTGAAAAAGGATAGCGTTAATAAGTTAGTTGGGAGTGTAATGTGGTTCTTGTGTCATCTTATCATTATGGTTACATTATTTTGTACAAATTGTATTAAGGACTGTTTTGATGGGATAGTAAGCAACTACTAACGTATAAGGGTTAGTTCATATATACATATTTCCGTGTGGTGTCCAGATTAAGAATATAGCACCACTCCATCTCCTCCCGTGGATGTTGTAAAAGGCGATTAAGGGAATCTAAACCAGAGGGATAGGCAGCAGCGTCGCTTTTGTGAACCGGTAGCCATACAGCCACCAACCCGCCTGCCAAGCGTGGTGAGTATTCGACGGCACGGCTGGTGCAGTGGCTGATACAGTCGACTGCTGCGCTCCAGGTCGTGGGTTCAATTCCTGCACGGAACGAATATTTGCAGGTAGTTCTTCCGGGTTTGGGTGTATTGTGTGTGGAATTCATGTCTGTAAACGCACCCACGACAAAGGAGAAATCCTAGTACGGGGCAACGTTTAAAAAAAAGAAAAGACGATTGGCAAATACCCCCCAAAATGATGACACAGTTGTGGAATCTATGGGGGAGGCCTTTGTTCAACAGTGGACGAATGAATGGTCGACATGTCGATTTCGTATATAGATTTCCTGTTTAGCTTTACGATTTAGATTTACATTTCGATTTTTAGGAGAATCCAAGACATTGATACTGCAGTATTATACTACTGTTGCGGCTGCTAATTAATGCCTTACATACACAGGCTACAATGATGTGGATTAATCTTAGCCCCGTATCAAAAGACAACATTGTGGCTGCCCCAAATACTTCAAAATATCCAACTAATTAAAACAATGCCCAAATTACAATCACCATAATATCGCGAAACTCGTTATCACGCGAGCGCAGCCGCGCCATTTTAGTATGTCGCCTAACTGTTCAACTTCAGTTTCATTCATTAGACTTAAAACCCTCATTACAGCTCTGTACTGGAGTAACGCCAAACGGGTTTTGTTCAAAACTTCAACGATTATTGTCCTCAACTAATTGGGGTTGGAAGAGAAGTTTGGTCAAGGATTGGATTCATGCGTTTGGTTTTCCAGCGTTCGTCACGTACCGTCTCTGTTATTCCAGTTTTAAGATTTTGTGTCTTTTGTTTTATCACAGAGAACGTACTTGCAATTTTCATGTAGTTTATACTAAACTCCGGTCTACCTCACAGCAGCTTCTACTCTAACATGGTGTTTCCACAATCACCAGGCTCTTTCTTTCTTTCTTTTCATGTGGTTAATGGCCAACTGTGCCGTGTGGTGCCGGCTAAGAATACTACCACCCCATCACATCCCGTGGGTGTCGTAAAAGGCGACTATGGCATTAGCCGAAGGATGGGCAGCAGCGTCCTTCGAGTACAATTATAACACAGCTACGATCGCCAACCCGTCTGCCAAGCGTGCTGATTATGGCAATACCCCCCAATGTGTATACAACACAAACCCATACCGGTCGTTGTGGCAATTTTTGGGGGAGGCTTCTGTCCAGCAGTGGACGTTTTTCGGCTGAAATTATGATGAATGATGAGTGGCCAACCTTGTGTCAGAGTTGTTCAAGCCTCCCAAAGCCTTCCGACTTGTCTTAACGACTGACGTTTAATGCAACAACCAGGTCCGATGATTTTCTGTGCTCTCTGCAGCACGAAGACGCTCAGTTCAAATACCACTATGTGATCACCCATCCACATACTGACCGCACCAAGCATTAACCTAACCAATCGTTGGTCGATCAGTGAGTGCAATTTTTTTTGTTCTTGACTTTTTTTTTGTAGTACATTGCCCACACTGGGATTTCTCCTGTGTCGTGGGTGCGTTTACAGACATGAATTCCACAAACAATACACCCAGACCCGGAACAACTACCTGCTGATCATACAAATATTCGTTCCGTGCGGGAATCAAATCCACGACCCGGAGCGCAGCAACCGACTGTATCAGCTACTGCACCAACCGTGCCGTTTTTAATTGGTTTAGATTACAACGTTTAATTAATGATTGTAACAAAAATGGTATGCTGCGCATTCTATTAAAACAAATATGAATAACTCATCCCTTATTGGTCATGAGAGTTTGATGAGGTTCGTATCCTAGTTCACAAATAATAAGATGGAATATTATTTCTAACAATATTGTTATTGTAAATAACTAGCAGTTCCATTCCAGTATTTCCGCAATCCTTGGCAGATACACACGACACTCTAGCCATTAGAAAGTGGCTATCGCGGTCGTTGGTAGCCGGTCCGCCAACGTTTCACTCTGTTCTAGATCGCTTTTATAGCTCTTATATGTGTTCGAATAATTATTACTTGGTGTATGAAGACTTTTGGCATGACATTAAGGTTTAGTGAATATTTGACGTCCGGACTATCAGCTAAGCATTGGCGTGCTGTGCTAGGGGTCGCAATTTGAATCGCGCACCCACACAGATGTGGCCTACTTATACAAAGTTGATCCGGGCTATGTTTTTGTATATATGGGATTTATAAACTGTACCGGTGTGTTTTTTTTTTTAAATGGAAATTCTTCATGATCATCCGCCGCCCCGAGGAAGGACGAAGGGGCATGCTGATATCCTATCGGCTAAAACCACTGGAGCGGTTATCTTCAGCAACTAAGAGGGGCCCATAGAGTTCCAGGCCCTTGAATGGTTATACCAGAGCCGCCCACGAGTGCCACGCCCATAGGCACACCTCGGGGAGAGTGACCGTAATGGCAGTATTAAGCTGAACAGTTCCAGCGTATGGCACTCATTCACGAGCATGATGCATACATCAGCGACACTTAGGTCAACCATATTGTGGGCAGCTCAGCGACCAGATACACAACGCCACCATAAGCAGGATACATGAGTGAGTATGACATACCTAATCTACCAGACAAATATCACACCAATCAAAAAAAAGAATGTATAACCCACACTGTATTTACTCATACAGTACCAATTCCAAATAAATAAATAAAGTAAATGACTTAAGCAAACAAATAGAATATCCAAATGTCATTATATGAATTAATATAATCTATTTTAAGAAATGATGACATCATTATTAAATGTATAGATACAAATAATGATAATGGTATTTATATACATCAAAACCAGGAATAGCAATATATCCCAAGAATTTTTATGGTCCTGTCTGTAGTCTGTAACTTTATAGATTCCCCTCACTACACGGTTTCTGTATGATTGAAAATATGGGTAAGTAAGTAATTTTGTTTCGTCAACGTCAAGTGTCAAATTAAAACAAAGACATGTAAAATTTAAAATAAATTTTGATATATCGTCAATATTGGGTGTATCAAAGTCATAATATACACATTTTACTAGAACAGCGAGTTTATTGTTATATCAAGATGTTGTCTGCAGTGAAAGTGCGCATTCATGGAATGCAAGATGATAACTGGGTTATAAAGAACTAAATCAACCAGTATCGGGGCCTGATGTAGTTATATCAATGTATTGGAGAGTATTCATCAAGAGAACTATAACAAGAGGATACAACTTGACAGAATCAGATTTTGAAAGAGCAAAAGTGGACTTCTGGGTTGCAAGGCCTGGTGACCTGAAATACAGGCTTCAGCCAAGTTTAGGCACCAGTCTCCCACAGTAAATTTGATTTAATTATTTCGGCCGAATTAAGTCCACTGCTGGACACAGGCCTCCCCCAAATATCGCCACAATGGTCGATATAAGTGTGTGTTGTGTGCTCATTGGGGGGGTTTGCTATAATTGCCACGCTTGGCAGGCGGGTTGGCGATCGCAGTTGAGTTGTTAATATACTCGGAGGACGCTGCTGCCCATCCTCCGGCTAATCCCATAGTCGCCTTTTACGACACCCACGGGATGAGATGGGTTGGTGCAATTCGAAACCGGCACCACGTGGCTTTACACCTATCTGTCTTTTATAATATTTTGGAAGATAGCATCTGTCTTCAGGCAAACACAAAAAAATTACTAACATAATTCTTAGAATCAATTAAATGAAATTTGTTATTACAGTAAGTCAAGAGCTTGTATGCAATGATATTTAATTTCTGTGGCAAATTATTACTATAACGTGAATGTGAACATTACTACTAACCTACCTACGGCCCAACCAAGTTTTGTTTTTGCACTAGATTTCACATTAGTGGAGATATTTACTATTATATTATTTGCTAGACAGGCTAATTATTACTCAAGTTTTATTTGATTTAAAACGTCTATTTCAGCCCTTGTCTGACAAATGTCATAAATAGGCCTTTTTTTTTTTTGATGTCCAGTGGAAATTCTACATGGAACTTCCTTCACCCCGGGGAAGGGCGAAGGGGTATGCCGGACTCCTACCGGCTAAAACCATTGGAGTAGTCATCTTCGGCACCGAAGGGGGGGTTCCAGGTCCTCGTAAGATCACACTAGAGGTCATAAATAGGCCTAATAAACCTAAAACTCAATTTTCTATATCCGTGTTACATAACTACACATAATTTACTAGAATTATATAAACACCTACATTGATATAGGTCGAAAGGTCTGTAAATGTTCAGCTTCTGTGCCATTTGTACCTCAGCTTTGACCACACAACCATCCTCGTTAACCCTTCCTCCCCGGACGACTGGGCAGAATAATTAATTCCATGGCGTCAGAGAGATGATTTAGACCCAAACCAAGGGCCATAAGTTATGCCAAAACTATACATAATAGTTCACGTTTTAATTTAAGATCAACAAGGAATTGTGGCGTTTGTTTAGACGGTGAATTTAATTAAGATTTTAGGCACTCCTATCACAACATAAGATGGTGCAGAAGGAGCAGCTAGGCGTATAATAACATGGTTGGAGATTTCACAAAAGTCCAGGCTCAAATTGATTTGCTTGTCAATCGTCTGACTAGATAGTAGCATCGGCCTCCTCTATCGCACACTAGCGACATAATTAAAATTGCTTCAATTTAAATCAACCTGATTCCAAACATTACGTTGATTTAAACATTTAACTATAGCAAATTTCATTTGAGTTCGACTGACATATGTAGCGACATGACTCAAATATTCAAGACACATTCCACGGGAAAAATCTTGCGATATTAGTCTCCAATTACACTCGGCTCTGTCCTCGAGATCAAGAAGTACTATGTAGTAACGCGCAGGTACTGCTATCCAACCACTAAATTTGAAATCAACAAGATAAGTAAAAAACAACTAGTAACGCCCTCTCTTGGTTAATCATTCGCGTTTTAGTGCTTTAGCTATCCGCCACGATTTTTCGTTCCTCTCAATTAATAAATGTTTTATTAGGAAAATCCATGTTTTAAGTAGTGTGTAAGTGTTTGTGACTACGGTAGTAAGTACGTAAAACGTAAAATTATGCCGAAAAGACCATGTAGTGATGAATACTAAGGGCTATGTGAATAGAAAAAATAAAAACATGATAAAAATTTAAGGAAACGACTATCACACCGGCAATGCTCATCTTCGCAAGATTCAATAAAAGTCTTAGGTAAGTTATTACATAGCTATTTTTAGTAAAAATATGGGCCTTTTTAGGGAGGAATATATATATAGATTTTCCGTATACCCACATTATTTCCTAAATAAGTTTTATTGGTTGTGAACATTTTGATGGAATGTGTCCGCCAATTGATAATACAATACAATATAATAACACTGTGTACAGTTCATAGGGATTGATACCAGTTCCATAACAAAATGATTGTGAGCATTACAATGGAATGTTTCCGTCATAATTTCAAAAATACCTGCTTTTGGTATTATAAATGCAATAACCATTTTAACGCAACATTTGCGCTAGCCTGTTGCCTCGGCAAATTATATAAACACACTCATCGTCCCTTGTGCTAACGCAATAGTCCATTGAGACCACACAGAGTACAGATCTTCCCAATGAGGTAGATGTCCTGCTAAATGAAATGGTTAACATATCGGTGGAGCCACTGGAACTTCCGTAAATGTCTCATCTAAGCCTGTTTTACTGATATGACAGTGAAGCGGACGTATGGATTATTAAAAATAACGCAGCTAAAGAGAAACTTCCGGATGATATTTTTGGTGAAGCTCTTATAAAAGAAAAACATTTCGGGCCAGGGATACAGCTACAATTGGCCTTTATAAAGAAGCCAAAAAATATATTATTCCAAACATAGAATAGCTCTGTATTAAATCAGGAGGTTAAAGCAGATTGACAGAGGTACTTAAATATTACTTTTAACAAATTTTAATCTGTTTTAATTAATTAACGAAAATTAACAAAAGCAATTTGTTTTTGTTATAAATATGCCTAAAGCCCATAATGTCTTGATAATTGTTCGTCTAGGAGATGCTCTTTTATATTTCTATCTAGCGACAATACCAATATACATATATTACACTTATATCGTCGTTAACTGATCCTGGAAAGCTAGCCTGTGACTTGCAATATACGGAATCAATGATTCGCAGAAGTTTGGTTTAAAAAAAAAACTCGCACGGAGGTGAAAATGAAATGGACGCGGAAATGAAAACTTGATCCTGGAGGAACCTCTACACTTGGATCTTCAAAACGATATCAAACCAGATGCAAAATATAATCTTGAGACCCCCCACTTCCGCCCTCGATCAGGCAGACGGAAGCTGTGGCTAAACCTCCGATAATGGCTGCCCCAACCAACCAGCCGGAGTACCAGCGCCTGCAGCGCCGTGCTATATAGCTGCGGCTGCAACCGTGTGTACCTTATAGGGGCTTACAGACCCACGCACCGCCGCACCGATAGACCCGGTGAGTTATCTGGGACGTGTGTTGTACTTTCTCGATATATGGCGTCTTATCACCAGCGATGCAGTACTCTTATATTGAGTTGAAGGGTATACATAACCGTTACTAAGTACTACTTAAATAAGTCTGATTTGATAGTATATAGAGAAATCGTCAACGATTTATTGAACGCCCATGCAATATCGGCCTGCCAACCATGTTTATGGTCAATATGTTTCTAGCGCATTTCTAATACATAAACCAAAAGGTAGACTACGTGCCATCTTAAATCCTTAAATAGATTTGTAAATACAAACAATTTGCAATAAGAAGAACTAAGCAGTACAGTAAAAAACAAAAGATTTGAAGGATCCTTATCTGTTCAACGTTCTTCCATTTGCTGCTGCACAGCCCCATACGTTTTCACAAAGCTTCTAATACCTGTGTTGGCATTATTAAGAAGTTTAGGTTATTTGTTAACTACCTATATATTTAGATGACATAATATGTTGTATTGGAAAAACTTATGAGAAATGTGAAAATAATGTTCAAACATCTGCATTATCATCATATCAGCGAAAGGTCTTCCACTGTTGAACAAAAGCCTCCTCCATAGATTTTCACAACGTCAGGTCACATGCCGTCCTCGTCAGACAGCTGCCAGCTACCTTTCCCAGGTCGTCTGCCATCCCACGCTGCGTTTTCCGGTGCGTGGTCTCCACTCGGAGAATCTTTTTGCCCCAACAGCCGTGAGTTTGATTATTCAAATGCCCAAATTAGTCTTTGGGTTTTGTTATTGATAATGAAAAAATGTATTGACCCTAAATACCCGTTGTATGTAAATATCTAGGTTTCATTATTAGTACAGTTATGACATATATAATATATTAAATGACATATATTATGTATTAAATGATAAAAAACAGATCATAAATGATATAAATAATTTTAAGACTCCTCGCCTTAGATGTCTCACTCGCATAGTGGGTCTACTTGTATCTGCATGTCCTGCCATTCAATACAACGCTAGCTGTATACAAAAGAGTTAAAGATGTGTAAATACCTAGCACTATTAAAGTTTGATAATTATGAAAGTTACGTGAATCTACATTCGTATATTCACCAAACTTTTTATTGGTGGTTGAACAAAATTAAAAATGTCGCCAATTTTATTCGTGACGAGAAATATTTGATTGAAATATATTCCGATGCGAGCAAGACAGGATGGGGGGGGGGGGGGGGGGCATGAACGAATGAACAATGAGCTGATACAGCAAAAGGAGCATATTAAGCTAATAAGTTTAAAACTAATAGCAACCTTTTTGGACTTAGTATATTTCCAAAACCGCTTAAGATTGTGAGATCCTTTTTGTGCATGCAAAAACACGACTCAACTTTATTTTATATTGTAGGTGTAACAAATGGGTGGTATTAGGTTTCCACATTAATGTAATTACTAAAGAACTCTGGCATTGGTGCGTTGAAAGCAATATTGACGCTTTCACCTCAAGAATAAGTTTAGAAAATAATGAAGTAGCAGACCACAGAATCTAGGGCCACACATACTCACAGAATAAGAACAGTAACACTGCCTTCAGCAAAATCATACACACGTTCAGTACACCAAAATCTGTTTGCATCTAGAATCAATAGAAAATGTGTTTTTGTGCATCAGGAAGAAAAGATCCTGGCACTTACGCAGTAAATGCCTTTACATTGAATTGGAATAATCAAAAATCCTATGCATTTCTACCATTTTCTATCATATTAAATAAATAATTTCAGGGCATAATTACAGATAAGGCATTGTTGTTGTTTCATACTTCCGAGTCAGGCATAGTTGCCGTTGTGTCAAAGATTCTGAGTATCAAAAATTATCCTGTTTCATCTAAGTGACCAAGCCCTTTTGTCATGTTCCCACAAACCGTCACCACCACAGCTTATCCTGGCTGCAGGCAGGTTGTCAGGAGGGTACTACTAAAAAGAGGCGTCCTCCTTCTATAGATATTATGTATGCTTCGGTTTCCAACAATACTATGAATCAGTATGATACAGATTTAAAAAGGTGGTTCCATTTTTGTGTGTCTCATTACATTGATTTATATAAAGCTTCTGGTCCTAACATCAAATATTTCCTTATTACGCTATTTAATGACGGTGCCCATATGATCAACTTTGTTAATAATATCTGATTAAAATTCGGATCGGATGACAGAATTATTCGTTTATTTTAAAGGTCAAGGTTTCTATAATCTAAAACCACCAATACTAAAATATAATTAATCCTGGGTACCGTCTGTTATACTAAAGTACTTGTCTAATTTGTACCCCAACGATGAGCTAGACCTACATTATCTAACCTAAAAGATTTTACACTAATCGCATTAGTTACAGCCTACAGCATTCAAACCACATCGAAAATAACTATTCAAGACATTTGTGTTACTATATGGTTTGACCATATCTCCATAAAGATTCTAGACTTGAATAAGACATCGCGTATTAGTTCAACAACACTGTCTTATCTACCATTTTTACTCAGCAACTAGAAATGTTCCCAGCCAATAGACTTAGATCGTATACTATATATATATATCTAAGACTCGGACGAGTATATGTTAACTAGAATATCTTTTCATAAGCTTTAAAACTCCATAAAGCTGTAAGTTGACTTTAAGCCACTAGACAAAAAATATTTTATGGGACAATGGTGTCGATATCAGTAAATTCAAGGCCCACTCCACTGACATGCGCTACTTGCAGCTCTTAAATCCAGGCGTCTTCATATTTAGAATAACTGGAGTGAGCCTTCATCAGTATTTGCCAGGCTTTATCAAATACCAGTGTCAACTAATAATGACTAATCATTTCGGTTTATCTATTTTACACACCTAATTATTATTTATATAACACACAAATATTTAGGATCACTATATTGTAAAATATGTTTCTCGTATAAGTACTTCAAATCTATGATCTAATACCATGAAACAGTTAAATTATAAGTTACCACATTGATTAGTCAAACTGCGTATTATACTTTTTTGTTCTTGCAAATATTTCACCTGATATAATATATTTACATATATACAACGCATTTAATGCTTTCAAATTCTACATAGTACTTCTTGATCTCGAGGACAGAGCCGAGTGTAATTGTAGATTAAACGAACTTACCTGAAGTGAAGTTCTATCCCAATTACACGAAGGCTCTGTCCGAAGAGATCAACACCCGCCCAATCCCGTGCACTCATGATCATGTAAGATCCATGAGCCCCTAATGCGTTGTATGTATGTATGGTAACTATGGATCCCGTTCCCCGCTTTAAACTAAATGATTAACCAAGAGAGGGCGTTACTAGTTGTTTTTTACTTATCTTGTTGATTTCAAATTTAGTGGTTGGATAGCAGTACCTGCGCGTTACTACATAGTACTTCTTGATCTCTTCGGACAGAGCCTTCGTGTAATTGGGATAGAACTTCACTTCAGGTAAGTTCGTTTAATCTACAATAGTTTGTGCAGGTATGTGTGGATTGAATGTGTGAGGCATGATTGCCAAACTTATACTAATTCGAACTTCAGACTTGTTTAGATTTTTGGACTAGCAATATGGAATTTTGTCCCTAAACTTAATGATATGATATGAATATGTCAAATGAAAAAGTATTAAACCTATGCAGTTACCCCCATCATGCGTTTCTGGAATATTTAACTTCGCATCGAGCTTATAAATTTCTATCACGTTTTGTATTGAGTAAAACTTCTGTAGGCTTTTTGGCAACTGCGTGCCTAATCGAGTTGTTTGGGATAAATGTGAGAGCTTGAGAACAAGGACTTGAATTTGTACTTAGTTAGTTTCATGTGTCTTAAAATGACCTTGGGAGATAAATCGAAAAGTAACAATTTCAAGATTAATTCTAAATAAATATAATTGATACAACCAAACCATGTATATTGTTGGCCGTTCTGTGATTTAGGTAAAAAATTTACTCCATGTGGATCAAAGGACCAAATAATATTTTTAGCCACAGCTAAACTCGCATCGCTTCAGCATCAGCAGTGTGGTGCGGCTACGAATAGCACCAACCCATCTCACCTCATGGGTGTCGTAAAAAGGCACTAAGGGATTACCTGGAGGATGGGCGGCAACATCCTTCGAGTACATTAACAACTTAACTGCGATCGTCAACCCGTGGCGATTTTGGCAAATGAAATGATGGTTATGATGATGAAAGTCGAATTTTAACTGAATACACTTCAACCTAACCGTCAAAGATTATTTTACCATGTTAAAGTATAATACATCACTATATACCCAGACAAAATTCTTTCCCGTCTTATATCAATCAAAATTCACAAGATCTTCCAATTTTATTTATCCAATAAAATAGATACACCGCCGATTATTTCCACGATCGTCCACGAACGAGCGAAGACTTATAAACTATTGAAATTGACAGCGCGGCGTCTTCTTCATCGTTTACGCAACAACTACACAATATAAAGTACGCTGCGGAACCAAGATTAGTACTGGAGTGATTGAACATTGCAAAATAAATAATCACTAAAACATCGAGAACGAATTGAAAAGGGATTTGGAAAGTAGTATTAATAATAATAACGCATGGATTGGGTGTACAGGTTCCAGCGTGTTAAATAATTTGGCTCTAGGTAGACGTCATCGAAGCTGTTCTTTGCATGTACTGTAACATACATTTGCTTATGTGTCTAAGTGAAATTTTTATGAAATTCCTCCGCCCCGGGGAAGGGCGAAGCGACATGCTGGACTCTTACCGGCTAAAACCACTGGAGTGGTCATCTTCGGCACCGTAGGGGGCTCCAGATCCTCGTAAGATCACACTAAAGCTGCTCATTATTGCAACGCCTTTAGGCACATCTCGAAGGGGATGACTAAAAAGCGGTCGCCCCCGTAACCCCGGTTACGGCGCAGTGCCACCATTGTGGAACTAGGATACCGCACAGCACACGCTTGAGGAGTGCCCTGCGTGGGCTGTTGAGCGTCAGATTGTGGTGGATCGGATTGGGCAAGATCTGTATCTGCCGGCAGTAGTGTCGGCTATGTTGGTAGAGCATGAAAATTGGAGTGCAGTGGACTCATTTTGTGAGAGCGCCATGCTTCAGAAGGAGACTGTAGAGTGGGATCGGCAGAGAACTGATCCGTGCCATAGCGCACAGTGAGGCTTGGGGGGTCTTTTACAATCCTTCCCGAGAAATGTCTGGAGTGTCTTTTTACAGTCGCCTTGCCTCCGCTAGAGGGGGTGACCGCTTTGCAGTAATCCCCTCCGTGATGTGCCTAAAAGCGTGGAACCAATGGGCAACTCTAGTGTGCTCTTACGAGAACCTGGAGCCCCCCTTCGGTGCCGAAGATGACCGTTCCAGTGGTTTAAGCCGGTAGGCGACCAGCATACCCCTTGGCCCTTCCCTGGGGCGAAGAAAATTCATGTAGAATTTCCACTGGATACCAATAAAAGTGAAACGCTCGCTCCTTTTGAGCCAGACAGGTGAAGTTTGTGTCTGCAGCGCTGGACGCCTTACAACCGGGATGAACATCGTAGAGGACAACGGACCGCATGACCCTTTCCGTAGAGACGGTGATCTTCCTCGCCCAGTTTCCCGAGATTGGGCAGCATCCGGTGTAATGCACCCTCTCGACTCGGGTAACGAGGCACGTGAAATGCTCTTTGAAGCCCCAACAACTGTTCAGGCTGAGCCCCGGGTACTTCATATACTGCCCACCCTGATTTGTGCGTCACCAACCCGTATACACAAACAGGGTGGATCTCTGCTCCGTGGCAGTTTGTGGAACCATAGCGCCTCATAGCTGAACTAATGAGTATATGCATTGAATTTCATGGGTTTTAATATTATTGTGGGAACACTAATTCTTTTTCAAAAGTAAAAGTACCCTAAGCTACTACTTTTAACATCAGCTATCTGCCAGTGAAAATCTCGTCTAAACCAGTCCAACCGTTTCGGAGATTACCTGGAACAAACAGCCAGACAAAAAAAAAGATTATTTTTGGTATAGGTACCGTATACCGTATATATACCGTACTTTCATATGCATTTAATAAAAAGCTGTTATTTTGACATACAAACAGGCACTTAAATTTTGAGTAATTATTGCGAAAGCCTAAGACATAATAATCACATGATTTATTTACACGGAAACAATATTTTATACGGAATCATAATTTAAATACTGTGTGTAACAATTAACAAACATGTTACACTGTCGATTGCTTACAATTAATTATGTAACACAAAAACATGAAACAAAATTACACAGGTTGTTCAAGCAAGGTTAGGAAATTATGAAATCAACACTAGCACAAAAAACATTATCAACTCGGTATACACTCGACCGAAATCGCAAGCGCTATCGAACACCATCTCGTTTTTCGAAACTGATCACTGTACGCAAGAACACGACATTCGATGTGCAAATAAAGAAAACTTTAGAGACGAATTTTACATAACAAAGAGAAAGTAAATACAAAAAACATCGAGAGGCGAACCCTTTTAACAGACAAGACACACTTGTCAGTTAATAGAGTGTAGACAAAGGTGTTTACCATGATAAAGGAGCAGAAAAAAGCGGAGCTAAGCTACACTGCTTCCTCGATAAGTGAAATAAGGTGCCTCGGAAGGCTGTAAGCTATTATTTCGACTAAATGGAAAGCAGTTTACTGTCTAAATGGGTTCTATATCGGGGCCATCTTTGCGAATTTATTTTTTCTCGCAAAGGAATGGTCTTTAATTTACTGGAGATAAAAACTGTGATGTTTATGGGCTGATTTAGTGCTCGAAGTTATACAAAGCACTCGTAAATGATGCCTATCTCTTTGTGCCAGTCGTGACAATATACAGTAATGGAGCGCTACAGTATAGCGTGTTATAATAATTGTGTGAATGAATCTTCACATTCTTTTCAACATTAAAGCGAGCGGAGTACATATAAGATGTAGCCATATACGATTTACAAGGAAAAAAACAACCCAATACTGTCTCATAATATAAAAGGAGTATTATTGGAAACTGTAAATGAGGTTCATGATCTAGGCATCATCATGGACAGTAAAGTCAACTTTAGAAGCCATATTGATAACATCGTTACATTATCGGCTTGGCTACTAGGATTTCTAAAGAGGAGCACTAAAGGTTTTAAGCTGGTAAGAACAAAAATTGTGTTATATAATGCCTTAGTTCGGAGCCACCTAGAGTTTGCCAGCGTGGTGTGGAACCCACATTACGCTGTACACTCACAGAGAGTAGAAAGCATCCAAAGGTCCTTTACAAAACACCTAGCATATACCTTCGGGGATATATCTCCTCGGTGTCCATACGAACAACGTATTCAATATTACAAATGGTAACTCTGCGCGACCGTCGACTGGTACAAGATGTTCTTTTTCAGATTGGTTAAAAATAAATTAGACTGCGATAACTTAACTGAAAAAATTGGAATAAAAGTCCCCTATAAAATACCAAGATATCCCATTACCCATTTGTTTCACACTAAAGTATCCAACACAAATATAGAAGAAAACTCACATCCCAATAGGCTCAGCAAGGAGATGAATTCTTATATAAAATCCACTCCAGATGTTAACATATATCATGACTCCATGAACATCTTTAAGACCCGAATTATGAATTTAAAATTTAAAATTCTAAAATCATAAAGCACTAAATCAAAATATTCATTCTATTATTATGTTAGTATGTAAATTTATTTTGTTTCTTCTTCTTCTATACAAATAAATAAAATTGAAGTGTCTGTTTGTAATGTCAAAATAACAGCTTTTTACTAAATGCATATGAAAGTATATACGGGACATATAACAAAAAAACAATTTTTAAATTTTTTGTCTGTCTGTCTGTCTGTCTGTTTGTTCCGGGTAATCTCCGAAACAGCTTGACCGATTTTGACGGGACTTTCACTGGCAGATAGCTGATGTTCTAAGGAATAACTTAGGCTACTTTAATTTTAGAAAAATAATTAGGGTTCCGCGCAAAAAAAAAACCCTTGAAATCCAATATATATATTCTATGTCAAGTGTCTATGTCGAAGTACTCTAAATTTCTTTTAAATTAAACGCGGGTGAAATCGCGGGACCCAGCTAGTATATTATATAATACTACTGCTCTATTAGTTTTGTTATACTGTTTTCATAGTTTATTACCACAGCATTTATAGTACATCTCGTTTTACCTTAAATTATCACTTATATTTGGGAATGGTGGTTCACCTGTCATTGGCAACTGTATATGCCCGAAACTTATTGTTACCTACTGTTATTTGATATTTTATATACAGAAGCTGTTTGTGTACCTTTATTAATAAACTAGCTGGGACCCGCGGTTTCACCCGCGTTTAATTTAAAAGAAATTTAGAGTACTTCCACATAGACACTTGACATAGAATATATATGTTGGATTTCAAGGGTTTTATTTTTTTACGCGGAACCCTACTTATTTTTCTAAAATAAAAGTAGCCTAAGTTATTCCTTATAACATCAGCTAACTGCCAGTGAAGGTCCCATCAAAATCTGTCCAGCCATTTCGGAGATTACCCGGAACAAACAGACAGACAGACAGACAGACAAAAAAATTAAAAATAGTGTTTTTGTTATATGTAACGTACATACTTTCATATGCATTCAGTAAAAAGCTATTATTTTGACATTACAAACAGACACTTCAATTTTATTTATTTGTATAGATAAATAAATAAGACGTTCAAAGATAAAATCTTATGCGCATTTTGTATGTATTAATACAGAAGAATTTTGTTTTTAACTTCGTGTCAGCAACAATAGTTCCCCGTAGACGATCACGCGCTAAACCAAACAAGTTTATAGTTAAAATTACAAATTTCGACACCTACTCAGTGACTGTCAATAACGAATCCAAAATCAGAGGTCAGGAGTCGGTACTTCAAGTTAAAACGAGATCATCCGGAATCTGAGTTGTCTAATCGCAGTGATTGCCGCAACCGCAGACAACTCATTAATCATCTGAACTTTATCAATATTAAATCATTTGATATTCAACTGTCAAGATCATCTTTATCAAGAGAAGATTACCCAAATGGCCTTACATGTAAGTAGAGGACACTTGTTGTAAATTAAATGCTCCAAAGCGTTGAATCGAGAGTTGAGATTTAAGAATAAAATCTCTCCTCTGAATGCGTTTCGAAGTTGATATTAGTAACATGTATAAGGTTGAGTGTATTTTGGAAGTATGGATACGTATGACATTGTGTAGTATGCATATATGTATGTATACGACTACGACTATTATCGTCTAGTCTAGACAGTGCACACTAGTTGCGTTTTTGTCACTCACAATCAGTAATTGGTTTGCATTCGCCGATAATTGCGAACACAATGTTGTAAAACCTGTACATTCTCACAGCGCTTTCTAAAAATTTCTTAGTAATAATGTTTGTGAATATTATATTTTAGTGTGTGCATTGGTGAATTGTAAGACTAAATTTCTTACTTCTTTATATCTTTCTAACTTGTTTCTTCTTTGGTTTTTCTAAATTTAAGTTCAGTAATCCAAGCAACAATTTCCTCCAAGGTTGGGTCATAAGTTTTTTTTTTAAACGTTATCCCACACTATGATTTCTCCTGTGTCGTGAGTTCGTTTACATACATGAATTCCACATACAATACACCCAGACCTGGAACAACTACCTGCAGATCGTACAAATATTTGTTCCTTGTGGAAATCGAACCCACGACCGGAGCGCAGCAGCCGACTGTATCAGCCACTGCATCAACCGTGCCTTCTGAGTAATAGGTTCAGCATTTATATTAAATTCTTGCAATCTCAACTTAAGTTCTACTTGAGTTTTGATCCTCGATCTGTGTACGGGCCTTAGTGTACATCTTGCTATCGTTGGGACAGTGATTGTAATAAGGCATTGATTACATTTATCTTGTGAGAGCTTGTACGACAGTCACCGCCATTTTAAGGTTATCATTTAATTATGACTAGCTGGGAACCGCGGTTTCACCCGCCGATTTATTTAAAAGAAATTGGATGATTTATAAATAATTTACAGTACTTCGGCATAGACACTTGACATAGGGTATATATGTATATTGGATTTCAAGGGTTTTAATTGTTTTACGCGGAATACTAATTATTTGTCTTAAATTAAAGTAGCCTAAATTATTCCTTATAACATCAGCTATCTGCCAGTGAAAGTCCCATAAAAATCGGTTAAGCTGTTTCGGAGATTAGCGGGAACAAACAGACAGACAGACAAAAAAATAAAAATAGTTTTTTGTTGTATATACTTTCATATGAATTTAGTAAAAAAGCTGTTATTTTCACATTACAAACAGACACTTCAATTTTATTTATTTGTATAGATGAACATCAAAAAATTATTAACACAACAGCGTTTCACTTCATACATATCTTTATAACGCATATACACTTGTCGTTAATGAAAGATGTGACCAAATTGAACAAATGTGGCGTACATTTTTACTGTGGTTGCACTATCATTCGGAGAAGCCCGTCTGTGCGGTTTCTAAACAGTAGCAGTTATGTATTATTGACTAGCTGCAGACTTAGTTGATTATGTCCGAAAACGGTCAATTAGAAGCAAATTACCTGATGTTCAGTTTCGGTCCAGAGAACATACACTCTATGATAGAGACGTCTCTATTGGCCAATTATATTGTGATGTTTGTTGCACGTTTAGGAACATTTCGAGTACGCTAAGTGTGGTTTAGTTGTTACGTTTGGTTATCGTCTACCATATTGATTTAACCACAGTTACGTCTTTCTTGTTCAAATGAGTATAACAAGATCCCAAATAGATTATTATTACATATGAAATTGGCGTTTTGTGGCCTTCTTGGTCTCAAATATCTGGCGTTTGGTTAGGAATTCCAAAGCCAAATTTAAGTCGTCACCTACGAGCCTTTTTACGTCTGCGTTCTATAGAATCAAGTGCAGTAAGCTGGTACTTAAATTTTGTAATTCATATCGGCCATTTATACGTCCACTGCTGAACAAAGGCCTCCCCCATAGATTCCACGACTGTGTCATCATTTTGGGGGGTATTTGCCAATACTCACCACGCTTGGCAGGCGGGTTGGTGAGCGCAGTATGGCTACCGCTTCACAGGAGGAACGCTGCTGCCCATCCCTCTGGTTTAGATTCCATAGTCACCTTTTACGACATCGACGGGAGGAAATGGAGTGGTGCTATATTCTTAATCCGGACACCACACGGACATGGACAAAATTCTGTAATGCACCTTTATTATAAAAAATAATTTTATATCATACGAGCTGGGCACGCGCCAAAAATATCGGATTATTTATAAATAATTCAAAGTACTACGGCATTGACAGTTGACATAGAGTATATTATTGAATTTTTGGGGTATTTTTTTTCGTGGTACCTGATGTTTTTCTAAAACAAAAGTAGCCTAAGTTACTTCTTATAACATCAGTTATCTGCCATCGACAGAACCGACAAAATTTAAAAAACACCATAAAGTAGTACTTAGCTTTGGGATACCCACGGTATGCGAGCCCATCGATTTTCATCCAAAAGAGGTCACACGGGGGATGAAATAAAAAAGCAATAAAACTGTCCGTGGCGTTATTATTTCCTGTTATTTTTACATCGCTCCCTCCACCCCCTTTCACCCCATGTAAGTAAATAAACTAATGCCTATACATATTATGCTAACTAGTACTTTATATATTACGATGACACGGTTGGTACAGTGGCTGATACAGTCGGCTGCTGCGCTCCGGGTCGCGGGTTTGATTCCCGCACGGAATAAATATTTGTATGATCTGCAGGTAGTTGTTCCGGGTCTGGGTGTATTGTGTGTGTAATATATGTCTGTAAACGCACCCAACCCACTACACAGGAGAAATACTAAAGAGGAACAACGTTTAAAAAAAATGTGACATATTGTTTTTGGTAAAATTTAATACTATAAGAGATAGTGACTAAATTGAGAAAAAAAAGGTTTTTTTTAAACAACTTGGTGATTAAACGAGCAAATCATTCGCCTGGTAGTATGCGTCTTGCCAAGCCATAACAATTATAATGCTACCAAGGATAAGTTCTGCGTAGAGTGTCCCAAGAGGCGGCAACGCTCCTGGCGCGCTTTCCGCCTTTCGACATCCAGGCGGCAACAGATGCGTGGGTCTATGATTACACGCTCTCTAGTTACAGTGCCTTAATCAGAATGGAGTAATGTCTATCAGAGCAGGCAAGTACTGCGGTGGTACCTTTTCTTTATTTATTTTATCCTTTTTATTGGTCACGAGTGCAAATTCATTATGAACTCCTACCGACTAAAACCAATACAGCGGTCATCTTCGGAACTAAAGGGGACCAGATCCGCATAAGATCACACTAGAGCCGCCCATTGGTGCTACGCCTTTAAGCACATCACAGACAGGGTGACTGTAATATCCCTGTGTGCTGTGCTATGCTGGGCACCGTCTTCTCGTGGGTCACTCGGTATGGGCGGTGTGTAAAGAGGACAGTTAACAGAGGAAAGGCGACTGTGAAAACCCAGAAATTTCTGGGGGATGGCTTTTTAGTTAAGGACTATTGAAGTTTGAAGTTTGTATTCGTTTTTTTATCAACTTGTTCATGATGGGAACAAAATAATAAAGAGAATTTGCTAACTAAATGATTTTAATCTTAGGTTTTTAGGCAATTTTACATTAACAATTAAGTGTGTTAGTCGTGGATCGTGCTTCTTGTCTTTTAATAAATGCAAATCACGTTCGCTGTGCTGTGATTGGTGGGTTGTGGTGTGACGTGATCTGTAGGAGTCAGGATTCCATACAGAAAAATTAATATGTGCCTTATGGCTGACGCAGTACGGTCGATAATTGGCGTCGATACAACATAATAGTGATTGATAAGACTATATATTAGTTAGTAGTCATTTTTATTATCTTACGGAGTAAGCAAATAACTAACTAAGAAAATGATTGTAACAATTCATACACAACTTTCCCTCCAACCCCTTCATAAGAGTCGAACGCACACTTAATTTTCCTCTAGTCCAACAAGACAACAAGATTACGGTAAATAGAGCTAACGTTTATTCCTATCCGAAAATGTGTATCCCGACCTATGACATTCCGGTCCAGTGTTAACTACCTCAGAAAGGACACTTCAATAGGGCTGGCAGGGCCTTCAAATATATAAATAGAGTGAATTTTTTTTTTCACTGCAACTTTGTGATGGTTCTCATAAGAAATCTCAAGTTCACTCAGCGAGCTATGGAGAGAGCTATGCTTGGTATTTCTCTACGAGATCGAATCAGAAATGAGGAGATTCGTAGAAGAACTAAAGTTGTCGACATAGCTGAAAGGATTAGTAAACTGAAGTGGCAATCGGCAGGGCACATTGCTCGTAGAACTGATGGCCGCTGGGGCACAAAGGTTCTAGAATGGAGACCGCGCACCGGAAAACTCAGCGTGGGACGACCTCCAACGAGGTGGACAGACGACCTGGTGAAGGTCGCTGGGAGTCGTTGGATGAGAAAGAAAGAAAGAAGAAGAAAGAAAAAGTTTTATTTTGGTCTCATACACAATGACAATTAAAACGAAAAAAACTAAGAAAATATACAAGTATATGACTAAATATTGCTGTACGAGGCCAAAAAGGTCCCTATCTCAGCATATGCTGCAACAGTTTATGGTACAGCGCTGGTATTCTGATAGGGCCTCGATGTTGATGCCATGGGCGGCTACGGCAAAAGATTAACATGTATATACTTATTAGTAAATGAGGAAGAAACACATAAAATATAGGAGGGATACATAACGGCTGCGGCTGCCGTGTGGTGCCGGCTCAGAATACCACCACCCCAACTCCTCCCATGGGTGTCGTAAAAGTCGACTAAGGGATTAGCCGGAGGACGGGCAGCAGCGTCCTTCGAGTATATTAACAACTCAACTGCGATCGCCAACCCGTCTGCCAAACGTGGCGATTATGGCAAAACCCCCCAATGTGCCCACAACACACCCAAATCGGTCGTTGTGGTGATCTTTGGGGGAGGCCTGTGTCCAGCAGTGGACTTCATTCGGCCGACATGATACATAACATATTGCGTAGGACGAGCGATTTTTACACAATTAGTTTAAATAGATACTAAAGAGGATAGAATATAAGTAAAAATCGACTAAGAGTCCAAAATTAACTCTGTGCATGTAACCGCTCGTTGTGGTATTTTTTTTTTAAACCCCACACTAGGATTGCTCCTGTGTCGTGGGTGTGTTTACAGACATAAATTCCACATACAATACACTCAGACCCGGAACAACTACCTGCAGATCATACAAATATTTGTTCCGTGTGGGAATCGAACCCACGACCCGGAGCGCAGCAGCCGACTGTATCAGTCACTGCACCAACCGCGCCGTCAGTCCGTAATCTAAGGCCTTTGTTCAGCAGTGGACGTCCTTATTTATTTTATTATTTTTTTGGGCTTCTCGCATACATTTCTGGGAAATGTGGTTGCTTAACCGGTCATTTGCCGGCGAAGCCAAAAGAGGCCTCCAGCCAGGCTTAAATTAAATATTAAAAACTAAGCAACTTTCGCTAAGGGCGCCCCCTGCGGGACACGGACCTCGGCTTAGGGCGTTGCTGGGGATATCAAGCTATTGTTTTGGGGACAGCTGGATCGGTATTATTTAAATTGTATTAGGGGACATTTAAAGCTACAGGCTCGGCACGGGCCGGCGCGAGCAAGAGACGGGAGGGAGAAGTGCTAACTTGAACGGGAAGGTGACGCGGCGATAGGCCTCCGCGACGTCGGTGAGGCGGGCATCCTCGGCGGCGAGGGCGGTACAACGGTCGGGTGTTTAGTGAACGAGACAACGCGAGTCTCTTCATGTGATCTAACGTAATTTTATCGTCTGGCTCGACCAGAACGTGCCTCGGGCGGCGTACTCTACTGATACGGGAGGGTTCGTAATCGGCGGCTGATACCACAAGGGGATTTGGGTGGGACAGGGCAGAATCGAGATAGCGTTTAGACGCTTGTTTCATAAATTGCCTGAATATTAAAATTAATAACACTGGTATTGAGGAGGCTCTTCTCAATACTCTTATACCTGATGATCTACCTGGAAATGATAACGAGTATCATCAACAGATTAGATCATGGGCTGCTGAACCGCCGGAATCCCCAGCGTCTGACTTACCATCCACTGACGAATTCATAAACGTTGTCAATAAACTACCACTTAATAAAGCATCTGGAGAAGATAAAATATCGAATAGAATGATTAAAGAAGCTTGTAAAATATCGGGTGACTCTATACTGACCGTTTTTAATCGCTGCATTGCTGAAGGCATTTTCCCTCGTATATGGCGTTCCGGTTTTATACGCATAATACCAAAAAGTGGTGACAACCCCCCGGATGATCCTAAATCATACCGGCCTATAACTTTACTACCATCTTTAGGGAAACTTCTCGAGCGCCTTATAGTTCCACGTTTGCTGCCAGATGGACCGAAATTTCATAATAACCAATTCGGCTTCACAATAGGAAAATCTACTATTGACGCGGATCTCTGGTGCCTTCGACAACGCGTGGTGGCCAATGCTACTACTTAAAATGAAAGTCCGCGGTTGCTTCAGAAACATCTACACTCTCGTTTACTCATATTTTGCACACGGATCTGCAAAACTTAAACTTGGTCATCACGCTGTGTCGAAGGAACTCACGATGGGATGTCCTCAAGGATCCGTTATTAGTCCTTATCTATGGAACATGGGTTTCGATGATTTTCTAGCGATTCCATTACCATCCGGCTGTTCATTGACTGGTTACGCAGACCACGGCCTTCTGCTTATTCAGTCAAGTACAAGGGCGAGCCTTGACAAATTGGCGGATACTTGTTTACGTTTAATCTCTAGTTGGGGCGAACGAAACCGCTTAATGTTTGCACCACAAAAAACCTTTCAACTAATTTTAAAAGGCAATCTTAAGACATCACCGAGCATTAAATTCAATAATGTTACCGTAAAAAGAAAGGAGTCCGTGTGCTACCTTGGTCTTGTATTGGAGAGAAATTTTTCATTCGTTGAACACATAAAATCTGTAGGTGAAAAAGCTAAAAGGAACTTTTATGCCCTGACAAGGATATCAACAGCTACATGGGGTCTTTCATTTTATACTTTGAAAACTATTTACGGCGCTACCTACTTAGGTTGTATTTGCTATGGTTCACCTGTATGGGCCGATAGGGCTACTATCGGCGCGGCAAGACGTAAACTGCTCCAAAGCCAGTGCTTAGCGTTGATATTCTTGTGCAAGGCATATAGGACAGTAAGTACTGAAGCTCTGCCTGTGCTAGCAGGTGTTTTGCCAGTCGATCTTGAGATACAGCGACGTGCTGCAATGTACTACTCAACTAGAGAAAACATGGACGCGGAATTTCTGCTACAACGCGATCGTGTTAGGATCTGCAGATTGTTTAGACCACAGACTGGTGTTTGGGAGGAACTCTTGGCCGAATAGCAATGCAGGTGGGACACGTCTATTAAGGGCCGTCACCTATACCAGTACTTTCCATCCATTCGTGAGCGGTTGGCAAGTGCATGGTTAGAAGTTGATCATTGCGTGGCTCAATTTCTCACCGGCCATGGTAACTTTAAGAGTAAATTGTTTAGCTTCAAGCTTGTTGCCTCGACATTCTGCAAATGTTCCACACTGGACTGTGAATATGAACAGTCTGCACATCATACCCTGTGGGAGTGTATTCTTTGGCAAGATGAACGCAATATTATGTTTGACAGCATGCAAGTTACATCCGGGGTTGTTTACTATACAGATCTTGTTGCGACTAGGACGAATTTCCGTGCGTTCAAGTGTTTTTGCCATACCTACTATTGGAATCAGTCACAATAGCTCACAACATAGGACCCGTAAATAAAAAAATTGTACCCGTGGTGCTTGGCAACTGGGCTTAACCCTGTTGTAAACTCCCATTTATTGTGCCTATGGCCTATCGTTTTTCTCTGTCTCCTGCTTGCAACGGAGGGAAGTGGAAATTATATTCTTTCATACTCCTCCTTTATCTTTTCTGATTAATTTCGGTGCGGGTTCCAAGACAGTTATTCATTTCTCTGGGACACACCGAGCTTCATTGATCGGTGTTCTTTTCGGTGGTCGCCATTGTAGATCCTGGCTTACAGGAGTTGCAGTGGTTGGGAATATGTGGCGGGCTAGTCCCATAAAAAAAAAATTGCCTGATGGTCGGCAAGTTAAGGTCGAAATGGAGTTGGTCGTTTCGCATGTACAGAGGCGCTCCGGTGGCCTTGCGCATGAAACGGGTTTGGAGGGTTTCGAATCTACGGAGTGGGTATGATTCAGCGTGTGCGAACACTGGGCTGGCATAGGCATGATGGGTATTGGACGTCCTGTGGCTGATATGATGAACTTGGCAATCTGACGAACATGTCATTCACCTGATGGTAGGCGTCACGCCTGCTATAATAATTGTCATGCTACACAGGACAAGTCCTGCGAGGCATCCCACTGCGCTCGTCACCTGGAGACGTAAAGTTATTTAGTCTCCTATGCCCAGTTATTTCACCAGCTAGCCTCTCTAACCGTAGCACAGTAATGTCTTAAGTCTAAAAACATTACTGCTTTGCGGCAAATATCTGGTACTGGGGTGACACCTACCTTTTTTATTGGTGTCCAGTGGAGATTCTACGTGAAATTCCTTCGCCCTGGAGAAGGGCGAAGGGTATGCCGGGCTCCTACCGGCTAAAACTACTGGAGCGGTCATCTTCGGCACCGAAGAGGGACTCCAGGTCCACGTAAAATCAGACTAGAGCCACCTATTGGTGCCACGCCCTTAGGCTCATCACGGAGGGGATGACTTTAAAGTGGTCACAACCTCTAGCAGAGGGAAGGCGGCTGTAAAATTTCGCCTCCCAGGCTCTTCTCTGGGAGGATTGTAAAGGATCCCCCAAGCCTCACTGTGCGCTGTGCTGCGCACACGTAACCATGTACGCGCCACCGTCTTTTCGGGAAGGGTTGGTGCCTACCTAGCCAATCTTTTGCAATTCTTTAATTGTCTAACACTAACTAATTGTCAATGTAACACGTACTACCAGTACATTAACCTTTTATAAAATGAATAACTGCAAAAGAAATCTAAATACAGCTAACCTTGCATCCACTTAAAATATATTGATAATGTGTCGCTTGCCAAAACAAAAAGGCATCTCAGAAACAGCTTGATCAGGAATATTTCTGTCTCGTCTATCATCTCTTGAGCCCATAAAAATGTCCACTGCTGAACATCTCTCAATATAGGCCGCTACATCGAATCGTCACAGGGGATATTTGCAAAATCACCACACTTAGCTTGTGGGTTGGTGATTACTTTATGGTGTTATTAGCACACAGGAGGATGCTGCTACCCATTATCTTGATATCAACCCTTAGTCACATTTTACGACCTCTTGGGTCAAGACAGGTATTATGAAACAAAAAACCTTCAAGTGGACTACATATTGAACCTATCAAATACTAGTATTATTTCCTGTTTCGCGAATCTAGTTACCCAATTTAAATTTCACTTGCACAAACACACAGACCAGCGAAAACTATCTGTAGTTCATACACATTTTTGCCGTGCGGGAAATGAACCGGCCAATCCCCTGATAACTGCGCAAACCGTGCCGTAAAAGAGCCACATGGAGGGAGGTTACATCACCAAATTGTTTTTTTTTTTTTAAAGGCTACCATGGGATTAATTTGAGGATGGGTAGCAGTGTTCTTCGAGTACATTAACAACTCGATTGCGATCGCCAACCGGCAAGCGTGGCGATTATGGAAAACCCCCCAATAAACACAACACGCCAAGACGTTGTGGACATCTTCGGTGGAGGCCTGCGTCCAGTAGTGGACTTTATTCGGCTGAAATGATTAACCAAACCCTAAAACCCTATAGTTTACTGCATTACATCCTTTGCTGAATGAAAGTATGCATCTGAAATAGGTAAAAACGAACAAAGGAATAGTCAATGATGATGAAGATGACATTACAAAAATAGAACACAAGGCAGCCCTACACTTGTCCCAAGAGAAACTACAAATTATAGGAGTCTAAGGACCTTTAATTTGGCGACAGGCGATTGACGTAACATTTGCGACAATCGCACGATCCCACGACTAAGTTAACGAACGAATTTCCTTGGAGCTACTTCGAAAAAGTTCTGGAGAGTAATTAACTGTTCGAGAGTGTTCTATAGCTTCTAAATAAGCGTTATTAGGGAAATTGTAGCGAGGATTCTTGTTTTAAAGATGAATAGGGTTTGAAATTATGTCTGTGCTTTTAATATAATTAAGAAGGTTACACAATTGTGCTCAAGATTACAAACGGACTAAGTCAAGTCACTTTTTCAAACCAAAGCCCCTGTTGAGACCAGCACCAATTTTTCAATTTCACTCTTTTTCATCTCCTACACATTCCTATCTTCTCCTGTGGCGTGGGTACAGTTTGCAGATATAAATCTCACACGCACAAACATCCAGACCCGGAACAGCTATCTGTAGATCACACAAATATTATGGGATCGAAACCAGTTGATCGCAGCGCGGCCACTCAACTGCTTAACCCCCGTGCCAAACATACCGTCAATATGTGTAATTAAAAACCGGTTGACCTCAGAATTCCAAGCGGGGGTAAATCCAAAAATAGTAACGTATACAAGGTAACCCTATTAATATTACAATATTAACTTTCCGCATGAAAACTACAAACAAAACCCCGTCCCGAAATCAGTCTGCTGAAACTCTGTATAAATCAAGTTTCTAATTCAGAACACATTACTTGGCCATTCACGTAAGTTGAACATTAAATAAATTACACATGTTCACTTGTTTACAGTTCCAGTATAATTTAATAAGGGTTTTATTTCAATACAGCCAACCCCAGAATTAATTTGCGTTCTACATTAAAATTAAGGCTATCCAGGGAATTCAGAAGTGATGTTTTAAGTTTATGACTAAAATTTCTCATGTTTCTCCTTTCACGGGTTACTCCTCTGCAAGGCCCTCCTTGGTTTTTTGAGAGGCTTCCGCGGAGGGTCACCACGCAGAGGCCCTTTAGAGCATTTTAATGTTTAATGTAATGGATCTCTACGCTGCAAGTGTAAAACTAATGTTAGACTTAATGTAATTTAGACTTTTTTCTCCTACATTCTCGCATAACCTTCATTTCAAGAACAATGTAAACCATTTTGATTTAAAAAGAGTAACCATTGAGTTTCTCGCCCGTTCGTCTCCATAGGAAACCTACATCTTGGAAAGCGGCAACTAAAGTCTGACTATTCATGAGTAATATAAAGTAATAAAAATATTTTTATCTTATCTTTATTGTATGAAATGGAAACTAGAATTAGGTATATGGTCTATTGTAGGGGTGTAAAATAGATTTAAAAAAACGAAGAACCTGAATATAGAACAGTGTCTAGCTTTTCACCTTTAAATGAAATTGGCGCAGCCAAAAAAGGCCTCCAGGCAGGCTTAAAATTATTATGATTAAATGCTTAGCAACTGCGCTAAGGGGGCGCCCTGCGGGAAACTCGGCTTAGGGCGTTCCTAAGGGGTACGAGCTACAATGTTGGGGACAGCTGGATCAATATTATTTCAAATGTTTTAAGAGCCATTTAAGGGGGAGGGGCATCGTCGTCGGCTAGGGCGGTAAAACGAACGAGTGTTCAGTGAACGAGACGGCGCCAGTCTCTTGATGTGATCTATCGTAATTTTATCATCAGGGTACTGATGCGGGAGGGTTGTTAATCGACGGCTGATACTACGAGAAGATTTGGGTGATACAGCGCTGAATCGAAGAAGCATTTAGAAGCACGTTTCATAAACTGCCTGATGTTCGGCAAGTTCAATCGAAATGGACAATATTTTTAAGGGTCTGTATGTACCTTTCGGTAACAACCCAGACTTGCTTCCTTGCTTTTCAATTAGTTTTTATAGCGAATTTGTCTACTACTACACTAATTTATCTCTTGGGTATCGTAAATGGCTACTTATTCCTACTATGCAGACAACCGTACCACCAAAATATTAGTAAATAATTAGGCTCAGAATGCCACCACCCCATCTCCTCCCATGGGTGTCGTAAAAGTCGACTAAGGGATTAGCCGAAGGATGGGCAGCAGCGTCCTTCGAGTACATTAACAACTAACTGCGATCGCCAACCCGCCTGCCAAGCGTGGCGATTATGGCAAAACCCCCCAATGAGCCCACAACACATCCATATCGGTGGTTGTGGTGATCTTTGGGGGAGGCCTGTGTCCAGCAGTGGACTTCATTCGGCCGAAATGATGAGGCGAGTACATATAGTAATAAAATAAATGTAACTAGGGCAGACTATATCATGCCCGAAACATTTAGTTTTAATATTCCAAGAAACGAAGCCGACACAAAATGAGACCTTCTATCTTCAAAAGGATCACTATTACCACATCAGTTCCTCCGATTAAAATCCAAAAATTCCAGACTCTCCCCACCCTCCTATTATAAGTAATTTATCGCTTCAACCAACTTCAGGGTACAGTCGTAAGCGACACGCGGCGTCGCCATTGCAGTCAAGGTCACAGAACTTATATTGAAGTGGACCCGGGCTCAAATGTTACAAGAGCCGTAACAACGTCTTTAATCCTCAACTTTGGTTCGTTTCGGATTGATTTATGGGTACTCGATAAATTTGTTAGTAGTTAGTCTATGGGATTTTGGAAACTGTGTTTTGACGTCTGTTGGAATTGATTATAATGGTGGATTGAAAGTTTAAATACAGAAATCAACCTTCATGTACCGCAGCTGGCAAGACATAAAATACAAACTTTGCGTTTGAAAGCATTATAAGGGCATTGAACAGATTAATTTAACATATTCTACATGCAAATTAAGGTTTTCTGACCCTGAAGCTATTATGAATGTTGAAACTGTATACAAAACCACTTTAGACTTAATGGCAAATGAAGTAAACATTTGCACACAAAATATACCCGATGATTTTAGTGATCATTTACAGATCCATGTTTAATGGACATTGCTCCTGGATGCCTTGCGGCTTACACACAAACACATTAGCCACAATCATGCCCTGCTAAGCATGGCAATTGATGAAAAGTAGTTTTTTTTTTTTCAATGGAAATTCTACAAGTGACTTCCTTCTCCCCGGGGAATGGGTATGCCGGACTCCTACCAGCTAAAATCATTGGAGCGTAAGATCACACTAGAGCCGCCCATTGGTGCCACGCCTTTAAGCAGATTACGGACGGGATAACTGTAAAGCGGTCACCCCCCTCTAGCGGAGGGAAGGCGACTGTCAAGAGGTCCAGGCCCTTCTCGGGGAGGATTGTAAAAGATCCCCCCTAAGCTTCGCCTTGCGCTATGCTACGCACACGGCGGCACGTGACCTCTTGCGCGCCACCGTCTTTCCGGGGGTCGCTCGGTGTGAGTACGCATACTCACCAGTCTGCGCGCCCGTGACCCCCGAGGACCCCCGCCATAATGATAGGTCCTAGGGGATATTGCCATAAATACCACGTTTAGCAGGCGGTTTGGTGATTGCAGTATGTTGTTATTAACACACGGGAGGATACTGCTGTCCATCCTCTTGATATACCTTAATCACCGTTTAAGACACTCATGGTGAAGACGGGTGCTCTATTCTCTGCCGGGAACCACATACCGTCTGGTGCCGGCTAAGAATAGCACCAACCCTTCTCATCCCATGGGTATCGTAATGGTGACTACGGGATTAGCCGAAGAATGGGCAGCAGCGTCCTTTGAATACATTTACAACTCTGGTCATAACTGGTCGGTTGCCAACCCGAGCGTGGCGATAATGGCAAAAATCCCACGAGCACACAACACAAATCCATGCTGGTCATTGTTCGTTTTCTGAGGGATGCTTATGCCCAGCAGTGGACGTGTTTTGGCTGAAATGATGATGATGAACCACATGGAATATCAGTATATCAGCGTAGATAATTGGCTCAATGCTTCTCGCGCGGAAATTAATCCTTAACCCAGGTAAGTTCCTAACTAGATTTTTCTGTACTTAGGATTTGCGGCGGCCGGAGTGGCGAACGCCATGGTCACAGACAAGAGCTCGAGAATATGTACGTATGGATGTACGTTCTGAAAACATAGCATCTGTGTTCCTTTGTTCTTTTAAATCAATTTGGAACTTTTCCCAAAAAATAATAAAATGTTCAGTTTTAAAGGTTGGTGGATTCACGAACGTTGTTAGGAAACTGTTTTGTTGCCCACGTGGCCTGAAAACAATTAAAAAGGGTAATTCAACATCAGTTTGCATTGACAGCAACTAACAACCATATAGGTTAGGAATTTATTTTTGTATTTCACGTCCTACCATATTTGGTACTATAAATTTATTTTACCTAACATTTGAGTTTGATAATGAATAATTTCCTGATCGTTAGAAACAAATAATTTGGTCCTTCGATCCGGACATAAGAATGTCCCGCTCTATTTCGTATCGTGTATCTCATAGACAACTAAGGAATTGTTCATATTATAAAATTGTTTTGCTGAAATATCTTGCCACAGAGCCTATCACTCCAGTAGCCCAAAGCGCGACTGGTGACCCTGTGAAGCCCCGAGTTAACTCCCAAGTCGAGCAAAGTTGTCAAGTTCAGATGGCATGGGTGGCGCAGTGGCAAAGTGATATGCTTTTTGTGTCGTGTGTTCGCAACCCCGCATTAAACAAATATTTTTATACTCTACAGGTTCCATGTCTGATGTAACTGTAATAAGAATGTATTTCTCTATCCCGTAGTAGATAAACTTCATATCAAATCGAACGTGTTTGCTACAACATCTTGTATTTTCTTTCTGAAAGTATTTCTAGTCTAGTATTCTAAAGCGCGGCTCTGACTCTGTGAAGGCTCAAGTCAACACCTATGTTTGGCGTGGAGGGCAGGGCCTTCAGTTCTGAGCATGATGCTCAAAAGGTGATTATTCTAGTTATCGACGAAATGTAGTCCTGCACCACACTGAGTATCTATTTCTTCATGTAAAATATTCTGAATATAATGCCGTTTATAATTCCCATAAGTCAGATTACTATTACATTTATTATTCACGAGGCACACTGGTAACTTTTACAATCGCGTCCGGATTGAAGTTGGACCGTTTATGTAAATGGATGGCTTCTAGAGGCGGAATAACAAATCAACTTGAGTAAATTATTTGTATACATTAATCATGTCTTTATTGACGACTTGTATTGTTCAAGGATTGTATTTTTAAGGTCAGTGGTTTTGCGGTGGAAATTTAAGTCGAATGAACTGTAGTGGAAATTTCTTAATACTAAACAATATAATTTCCTAAACAATGCCTGTCCATTTATTTCGTATATAATACGCCATTGTCCTACATGAGTGACGGACACGCCACTACGATATGACACGATACGATGCTATAATATCACATTAGCCATACCGGCTGGGAGCTCTATATCGGTGAATTCGATTTATATGCAACTTCACTCTGGGTGTATCACATCGGTTTATATTTATTCCTTCTTCATGAACTTTCTTCGCCCCGGGGAAGGGCAAAGAGGCGGCTCCGATATCGGCTAAAACCTCTGGAGCGGTCATCTTTGGCACCTAAGGGAGGCTCCAGGTCCTCGTATGATCACACTAGAGCCGCCCACTGGTGCCACACCTCCAACCTACCAAATCTTTTCCTTTCTTTCTTTTCTAAAAAAAAGGATTTAAAACTAGGATTTCTTCTGTATGGTGGGTGAGTTTACAGACACAAATTCCACACATGATACACCCAGAACAGGAACAACTACATGCAGATCGTTAAAAAAAATCCGTTCGGAAATCGAACCCGCGACCCGAAGCGCAGCGGCCGACTGTATCAGCCACTGCACCGACCAAGCCGTCTTTTGTTCAGCAGTGGACGTATGGCTTTGACTGATATGATGATCGCGACAGTTATATTTTTTTGTATCGCCTCGCGTTACATTTCCTGTTCAGGTATGAATTTTGTTGGCCTTAGGAACAAGAATATCTTAAACCTATTCTCAAAAGTGGCAATGGGCAGGGCACATTGCTCGTAGAACTGATGGCCGTTGGGGCACAAAGGTTATCGAATGGAGACCGCGCACCGGAAAACGCAGCGTGGGATGACCTCCAGCGAGGTGGACAGACGACCTGGTGAAGGTCGCTGGGAGTCGTTGGATGAGACCGGCAAGTGACCGCTCGTTGTGGAAATCTAAGGGGGAGGCCTTTGTTCAGCAGTGGACGTCCTGTGGCTGATATGATGATTCTCAAAAGACTTCCCAGAAATATCATTGTCGATTTAGAAGAACTAACTTCTCAAGTTTGCGTCGAAGCAGCAACAAATGTTTGCCACAACATTGGCCCCAGCTTACCAATATATAATCCTAACATTTGCGCAAGTCGTAAACCAGAAATAGCAACACTATGGGGACGCAACACAAACACTCTGGCCAAATAAAGCGAACTAAGCAAGTACAGTAAACAACTTTAATGTATTATAGATTCTGTACATAAGTTTGTTGTATTAAGCATTCTGTGCTAAATGTTGCGGGTTTAATTTTCATGCGTAACAACTTATTCACATAGCTTACAGTATCTCCTGATCTAAATGTTTAAATGCGTGATATTTGTATAAATACAAAACGCAAGATCTCGTTATTAAGAAACACTAAGTTACAAAAAAGGTAATTGGCTGTTTCATCATCATCATCATATCACGTGCTCGGTCCCCTATTCCGCGAACCCTCACTGCCCTCAATGCTCTTCTAGACGCAAAACCTGATTGTGATGTATTTGGGACAAGCCCGCCACACATTCCCAACCACTGCAACTCCTGTAAGCCAGGATCTACAATGGCGACCACCGAAAAGAACACCGATCAATGAAGCTCGGTGTGTCCCAGAGAAATGAATAACTGTCTTGGAACCCGCACCGAAATTAATCAGAAAAGAAAAAGGAGGAGTAGGAAAGAATATACGTTCCACTTCCCTCCGTAGCAAGCAGGAGACAGAGAAAAACGATAGGCCATAGGCACAATAAATGGGAGTTTACAACAAGGTTAAGCCCAGTTGCCAAGCACCACGGGTACAAAATTATGGGTCCTATGTTGTGAGCTATTGTGACTGATTCCAATAGTAGGTATGGCAAAAACACTTGAACGCACGGAAATTGTGATGTATTTGCGGATGAATGGAAAGTGATTCTGTCAGAGTGCTTGGTGTACTGTGAGAAGAATGTGTGAATGTGTAATTCACTATTTTTATGTTTACCAAACCAATTGTTACTATCGCGCCTAACTTGACTATTTTTTGATTCTGTGACATCACTTTATAATAATATGTAATCGACAATGTATAATTTTATCGCAATGCTGTTATTGTACATACTTAAAAAATAATTATTGCAATTGGCCACTTCCGTGTAATTATTTGAATTTGAATAAATTAAATCAGCCAAAGGACGTCCACTGCTGAACAAAGGCCTCCCCCATATATGTCCACAATTGTGTCGTCATTTTGGGGAGAGTAGTGTAGCCATTGATGTTATTTTTAGTACTTATATTGATTGTCTTTTGCCTGGCTGTATTGGTCTGTCATACTCACTAAAATGTCTTGCTGGCGGTGGTGTTGTGTATCGGGTCGTTCGGTTCCCTACAATATGGTTGAGCTAAGCGATGCTGATGCATGCGTCATGCTCATGAACGAGTGCCGTTTGTTGGGACTGGTCAGCCGTTAACTGCCACGGCAAATAATTTATTATTATAATTTCAGTGTGGTATGTTCCATCTTTACACATTGTCCTACATTTTTCTCGGTATATATATTACAATAATGTGTATCAATCAACATTGTAATCTCAATTATTTTAAAAGAGTATCCATGGAGTTTCTTGCCGGCTCTTCTCCATGAGATCAACTATTTGGAACCGTGCAACTTAGATTCTGACGTTTCATAAGTGCCAATATTTGGTTTATTTGAAATAAAAAAATTTGACTTTGACTTTGACTTTGAGAGTTTGCCAGCACTCTCCACGCTTGGCACTTGTTTTGGTGAGCGCAATATGGCTACTGTTCCACTAAAGGGACGCTGCTAACCATCCCTCTGGTTTAGAGTCCCTTAATCGCCTTTTACGACATCCACAGAGGAGGCGAAGTAGTACGATATTCTTAATCTGGACACCTTACGAAATGTAACTAAATCATGAATATTTTTTCTACTCTGAGATTTAGAATGAAAAATTACACTTCATGTGGATCAGAGGACCAAATCTTTTTTTGTCACAGGTAAAGGCCTTTTACGACAGCCACAGGATGAGATGAAATTATGCTATATCCGGACTAATTCTGGGCACCTTTCCCCTTCTTCAGAATCGAACCCCAAATATCGTAAGTTGCAATTCCACAGTTCAACTCTAAGACTGAGGAGACAGTTCTTTGAAACTACACCTTTTTTTTTTATTTATGTCCAGTGGAAATTCTACATGGAACTTCCTTCACCCGGGGAAGGGCGAAGGGGGATGCAGGACTCCTACCGGCTAAAACCAATGGAGCGGTCATCTTCGGCACCGAAGGAGGGCTCCAGGTCCTCGTAAGGTCACACTAGAGCCGCCCATTGGTGCCACACCTTTAGGCTCATCTCGGAAGGGATGACTGTAAAGCAGTCACCCCCTCTAGCGGAGGGAAGGTGACTGTAAGAAGGTCGCCCCGAGTTATTACATAACCGAAAATATGATTTCAAAACCACCACTGCAGTACCGAAATAGAACGACAATCCCTTACGGACAGAACATAGCATTTTAGACCTTGGTCCTTTACCATCAAAGCTAGAACTAATAAATATAATTTAGTAGTTCGGTGTTAGAATTATCGAGTTAAGTCGTTATTCAACTATGCCCGTGGGAGTGAGTTCGCTACGACCGTAAAGACGCATTACTTATACGGCTGTTTAAAATTAATGCTGCCAGACCACTTAGAGGTATCTTGATAGAACAATTAATTTATCGGCACGGATTGTGTTGGATTTGTATCGCTGTATACGGTTTTGGTGTGATAATTATATTGATTATATACCTTGACTTAAACAGGGTATAACAAAAATTGTGGATTTCATTTCCAGAGTACGGTTAGTAGGTATTATATACGAGTATAGTAGGTATTATAGGCTGTTGGCAGAGCACGAAAACTGGAATGCAGTGGTCTCCTTCTGTGAGAGCGTCATGCTCCAGAAGGAGACCGCAGAAACGGGATCGGGAGACGGCCGATCCCGCTCGAAGAAGGAGGAGATGGCGCCGGGTTAACAACTGCCCTGGCGCCTAATACCCATACGCCTGAAAACCCATACCGTTGCTATAAGGTGGGGGACCTCTGGGTTCGCGGGTCCGTAGATTGGGGAATCAGCGTGTCCACACCAAGTGACCCAAGAGAAGACGGTAGCACGCATGTGGTCACGCGCTGCCATGGGACGCTTTGGGGGATCCTTTACAATCCCTCCGGGGGGGTGACCGCTTTACAGTCACCCTCTCCGAGACGTGCCTATAAGCGTGGCACCAGTGGATGGCTCTAGTGTGACCATACGAGGATCTAGAGGCTCCCTTAGGTGCCGAAGATGACCACTCCAGTGGTTTTAGCCGATAAAAGTATCCATATCCTTTCGCCCTTCCCCAGGGCGAAGGAAGTTCATGAAAAGTTTCCACTAGGCACCAATAAAAAATAAATAAAAATAAGGTGTATATAGGGATCAGTTTTGTTTTTAAGGCATGGTTGGCGCAGTGGCTGAGTAATTGGCTTTCTGCTCTAGGTGTTGCGGGTTCGATTCCCGCACGGAATAAATATTTTTGTGATCTACAGACAGGAGTTTCGGGTCTGGGTATATGTGCATGGGAGATTTATGTTTGTAAACTGTACCCTCGACACAGTAGAAATCCGAGGTTTTATTTATTTATTACAAGTTGCAATTTATATTTTGTTTACTATTAATATTAATCAATTAAACTTATTGCTAGCATTTATGAAACGGCAAAATTAAGTGTCATGGTTCCAATTTGTAGGTCCTATGGAGGAGAGCTGGAAAGAAACTTTACATACACTCTTTTAAAATCATTGAGATTACAATGTAGATTGATACAAATGATGGTAAACCACAAACCCGAAAAATAAAGTAATAAAACCGCTTGCAAATAAGAAACACACGCCCATGTTACTAAATAGTGTCCTTATATTTCATTGCGATGAATTTTGGATTTGAAAGATATGGACGAAACATATTATTTTAACTGAATCGGGTTTTAAGGACAGCGGTTAGTTCTTTTATTTTGGATTTCACTATTGTTTGAAAAGTATAGCAACAGTCTCACAACTTAAAACTGCATGCACTATGTCATTACAATTGGTCTGAAATATGTACCTGCGATTTTGTAACGTCTTCAGGTGCTGTAGTAAAATATTTAACGACCTATCAGTTACCCACGTAACCTGTAATTTATGTGACAACTAACTGGTGATTAAAGATGATATTATGCCCCCAGTAGTTACTAATAGGCAAGAAAAAGTAAGTTAAAAACCGTAAGGACTAAAAATTATACATTTTCCCTGTGGTGTCCGGATTAAGAATGTAGCACCACACCATCCCCTCCCGTGGATGTTGTAAAAGGCGACTAAAGGAATCTAATCAGAGGGAAGGGCAGCAGCGTCCCTTCTGTGGCACAGTAGCCATGCTGCGCTCACCAACCCGCCTGCCAAGCGTGGTGAGTACTGGAAATTTTCCTCAAAATTATGGTACAATTTTTTAATTCTATGGCTAGTAATGTCTTAGGTTTTCGCGATTATTACCCTTTATAATAAAACAGTTTTAAAGGGATTAAATCGCGTGTATTATTGATTTTTGTTTTTCCTGACGTTTTGAACAATTTTCAGGGTTCGTGGTCGCAGAATGACTAAGATGACAAGCGTCGTTACATATTGAAAAAGTTATTTTATCTACCGTACAAAACTAATCAAAAATTGTTTCGATGCACGCAGTAATCACTCACAGTGTGTGATGTTTTTTAGTGTGGTGTGTTGTTTGGGATTTTATTAATTAACACCACCACCTGTTTGGAATCCGGTTAAACAAAAATCAATAATACACGCGATTGAATTGGTTTAAAATTGTATTATTATAATTCTATGGCTATCTATCCTTTGTTATTTTATTTGTTCTTCAAATTATGACGCAAGAATTGGTTTTATAGCATTTTGGAAACAAGCTTGTCAAATATAGCACGAAAATTAACTAGTAGACGGTGACGGTGGAGTTATATCTGAGGTCCATATTTAGTAGGTAATGAACAATTTCAAACTAGTTTGGATTTATTTTCTTTTTGTAAAATCGATCATAGTTACCGACAACTCCCTTTGAACCCCATAATCTTCATTTAAATAAACAAACACGTTTAGTTCTACTTTGATTGTCAATCAAATCCAAGCGGCGTGTAATCGAATGTTCTCGACATCTGTAATCAATTGATAATGGTGTTAATTATTGCCTAACTAGGCAATTAATATGCGGCTGCCATTGATTTCGGATTGATTCAATGTTGTGTGTTGTAAACAAGTTAAAAAGGTGTTGAAGGCTGAAGAATGGTTATTATTAATGACTAATGGTAGGTCTATTATTGCAGCGAGCAGATTAGGGAATTTGCGTACACATACCGAGTGACCCCAGGTAAACTCGTACTGCCGTGTGCGCAGTACAGCGGAGCTTAGGGAGGATCTTGTACAGTCCCCTCAAGCTGTGCCTCCATTAGAAGGGTGACCACTTTATAGTCATCCCCTCCGTAAAATGCCTAAAGGCGAGGGAGCAATGAGCAGCTCCAGATGGTTTCTTTTGAGTTCCTGGAACCATCCTTCGGTGCCGAAGATGATCGCTCCAGTGGTTTTGCCTGTAGGAGTTCGGCATGCCCCTTCACCCGGAGGCGGAGGGAGTTCATGGTGAATTTCCACTGGGGACTAATAAAAACAAAAATACGATATACGAACACAATAATTTTATACTGAAACCTATAAAAAAAAAAAAAACTTAATACACCGACGCAAAATTCTAACGCTGAGGGTTCCAGAATCCTGTACTGAATCCATGGTATCAGGTTTATTTACGATTTCACTTAAACCCATTATAAACATGTAGTGTAACAGTTTATTTTTCAAAATTATTTTGTTTTGATATATTTTTATTTGCCTTTATTTTATTTTTTAAAATAAACATATTTTGTATTCATTCAGTGCCTAACCTACCTTGAAGCGACAGAGCGAGTTAACTGATTGAACTAACTTATCAGTTATGTACACTTTCTTCTCTTTGAAGTGAAAAGTTATTCATCTAAAACGTTTAGCATTTGAATATCACGAATGCTTTGTAATGGCTAATCCGTGCCATGTGGTGCCGGCTCAGAATACCACCACCCCATCTACTCCCGTGGGTGTTGTAAAAGTCGACTAAGGGATTAGCCGAAGGATGGGCAGCAGCGTCCTTCGAGTACATTAACAACTCATCTGCGTTCGCCAACCCGTCTGCCAAACGCGGCGATTATGGCAAAACCCCCCAATGAGCCCACAACACATCCATATCGATCGTTGTGGTGATCTTTGAAGGAGGCCTGTGTCCAGCAGTGGACTTCATTCGGCCAAAATGATGATGATGAATGGCTAATCATTCGAGAAATAGGCCCAAGACGTAGTTTAATTTATGAAACCCGAAATATTAACTTAGCAGCTTTAGGGAAACTAGTTCTACACCATATGGCGCCCAACTAGAGAATAGATGATTTCTCTACCAGTGGATATCGTAAAAGGTGTTTAAAATATGAGTAGAGAAAGAGTGATACCGGCCTTATTTGCTATAATGACAGCTTTCAATCCATTTTCCAAGCGTGGTGATTATGGCAATGCTTTAGCCTCACGATGGCTTATATTAGCTGGCTTTAAAGAGGCCCACGATCAGCAACATTCAGATTAACCGCTGTAGATTCTCTTAATTCGGATTCGCTTCTAAGGACCACGATTTTTCGCTACCCAAAATCATTCCGGTCATTAAAGACCCTATTTTTGATACCTCATACTACCTCGTTCATGTACAAGCTCGCAATTTCTACCGCAGTTATTTCCATTTTCATATCTACCTCTAACCCCACAAAACAAGCAGTGGGAAAGTGCGAAGTTAAAAACACGGTGTAAGCATAGAACGTAGATGGGGCCAGCAAGAATTTCATTAAACTTGCCTCGTTGGCCGAGATCGAGAATTACTGGCAGTCTGAGCGGACTGTGTTTACACCGAAGCGAAAAGAAAGGGCACATTCATGACATCATCATTTCGGGCAAATGAAGTTCACTGCTGGACATAGGCCTCCCCCAAAGACCACCACAAAAACCGATATGGGTGTGTTGTGTGCTCACCCCAAGACTGCCATAATCGCCACGCTTGGCAAACGGGTTGGCGATCGCAGTTGAGTTGTTAATGTACTCGAAGGATGCTGCTACCCATCCTCCGATTAATCCCTTAGTCGACTTTTACGACACCCACGGCTTTTTTTTTTTAAACGTTGCCCCACACTAGGATTTCTCCTGATTTCTCCTGTGTCGTGGGTGCGTTTACACACATGAATTCCACATACAATACACCCAGACCCGGAACAACTACCTGCAGATCATACAAATATTTGTTCCGTGCGGGAATAGAACCCACGACCCGGAGCGCAGCAGCCGACAGTATCAGCCACTACACCAACCGTGCCGTCGTGGATGAAATGGGGTGGTGGCATTCTGAGCCGGCACCACACGGCGAATTCATGACATGAATGCGTGTAACCTTTACGCGTGGTTGAAGTAAAACCTTTTGTATAATAACTTTACAATATTTTTTGTACATAGTAGCCCATTGACACTTTCCTGTTGCCATGTATATTAATAAATATAGACCTACAGCACCGCCATATGTTGATTTTTTCACGTACTAACATAACGTTTATATCCTTAGACAATGTTATCACAATTATTATAATCATGTTAATATTTTCTTATATTTATTTAAAAACATTATTATGATTGGTATGCATTTCGTAAATAAATAATAGTTTAAAAACTAAAAAAAGACGCTTTGGTAGATAACTGAACTAAAAAGTAGAAAATAATAATCAAAAAGTTTAAATAACAATAGATTAAATAACAATTTTTTTTTGTAAAAAAGCGTGTGTCAATTGTTGTAAATATTTGTAAAAGTAGCGTCATCATGAAAATATCTGATAAAGCACCCCACGCTTTTTTACAATAATTTTTTTTTTTTGTTAATCAATCTATTGTTATTTTTAACTCATTGAAAATTATTTTCTACTCGCTAGTTCGGCTATCTAGACTAGCATATTACTGACTAGCACTTATTTAAAAATCTTATATTAATATTCAAAAGCACAAGTTGCAAACAGTTACGGTGTGAATGCGGCCCGCAACGGCGGCGGCTTTTTGATTTTATAGCGTGCACTAATTTAACGTGTAAACGATATAGCACTTTGTCATAGCTCTTATAAGATCTAGTGGCGAAACTTTACGTCTGTACCCAATGGCTACCCGTCCTGCACCTAGATATAATTTAATAGTATCTTCAGAATATACAAAATATTATAACTAGATTTCGGTGTAAATTTACTCGTAAAATAAACCTGTGTATAACGGAGCTGGTCATGTAATTGTAATATGCATAGGACCAATTTTTTGGCCAAATTTACCCGCCATCTAACAGTGGTTAAAAAAAGCTTAAATTTATCAAAGTTACAAGTTGTAGTTTTGGTCCTTTGAACCTTTGATTACGAAGGACTAGTTTTGAAGAGAAACTTCTGTAGGTGCGATTGGAAAAGATTCAAACGTGATTAAAAATAACTAATCAATCAATGATATTATACCATAGATATGTTACATACATATTAAATGGCGCGCAAATCTCAGTCTCGCTGTATGTATAAAGCCATAAAACTACACACATATGCTGTAAGAAAGAAGATACAAAAACTACGAGAGAAAAAGAGATAGCTATCTTAAATGACAACACGTTTACTCGACGTCTTTGTCGCATCTGAGATAGAAAATACTCGTATGAGTTGTCTCTTTTCTTTGCTTGGCCTGTGGACTGTGTTTTCTTTGAGAATATTATTCTAAAGATAATTTGAATATTATTTTTATGCAAATATTTTATATGGTTTGGTACTCACATGTGCCATGACATACCTTGTTCCTTATTTATTTTTGCTTTAGCAGTTTGTGCATTTCCTATAGACGCACGACTGCTTTGTTATTATATAATCAAATAAAACAATACAGATTGTGACAGTGTGTGCTCGTTGTCCTGTTTTGGGCGACTGATTGCGAGGTGCTACAATTGGGGGGTTTTGGTTCTTACTTTTGACGCGCATGTAACATATCCACTTCTTTTAATGTATAATATCATTGTAATCAATACACAAAAAACTGGTTTTGAATCATGAAAACTGTATTTATAAAATGTCTTAGGTTTTCGCGATTATTACTCATAATAAAACACTTTTAAACGGATTATATCGCGTATATTATAGATTTTTGTTTTTCTTGACGTTTCGAATGCTTTGCAGCATTCGTGGTCGCAGGATGACTAAGGTGACAGGCGTCGTTATAGATTTTAAAAAGTTATTTTATTTTATCTACCGTACAAATTTAATCAAAAAATTTGTTTCGATGCACGCAGTAATCACTCACAGTGTCTTGATGTTTTTTAGTGTGGTATGTTGTTTGGGACTGAGATTGTGGTTTGCCATACATAGGGCAAACAAAGCGTAGCATAGCCACCCGAATAAAAGAACATATATCTGACGTCAAGCATAGACGTTCCACAAAGTCTGCAGTGTGTGAACATGCTAAGGCAAACCCAACCACTATCTTCGTTTTGACCAATCTCAAGTCCTCGCGAAAGAGAACCGATATGTACCAAGAATGTTTCGTGAGGCTATTGAAATTAAAAAACATCCTAATTTTAATAGAGAAGATGGTTGGCAGGTACCACCTGTTTGGAATCCAGTTATTAAAATAATAAAGTCCCAAACAACATACCACACTAAAAAACATCAAGACACTGTGAGTAATTACTGCGTGCATCGAAACTAATTTTTTGATTAAAATTGTACGTTAGATAAAATAAAATAACTTTTTAAAATCTGTAACGACGCCTGTCACCTTAGTCATCCTGCGACCACGAATGCTGCAAAGCATTCGAAACGTCAGGAAAAACAAAAATCTATAATATAAAACAAAAATCTATAATATACGCGATGTAATCCGTTTAAAAGTGTTTTATTATGTATTTATAAAATAAAATAACTTTGAAATTAGAATCCATAGCCAAACAAAAATTTTTTAATTTTGAGTTGGCCAGTAGATGATCAGATGCAGAACAGCAATTTCATCAGTAATGACTAATAACCTATTATATTGCATATTTAACGATTTGGTAGAGTGACGTTAAGTAATACTATTAAAGTGGTTGGGAGTAAAATATTTTGTCGAAGTTGACACGTTTTAAAATGTGTTTAAATTGTAATTAAAATTATTGTCATGTTAAAGTGGGTCTTGTGAAACAAAAAAGATTCACTTCTCTTGATTTTTACAATAACCTTTTACAAATGCAATACATGCATGCCAATGCTTTTTTTATTAATTATGTTGTGCTGTTAATTAAATCCTATGATTGTATTCATCATTCATATCATATAGCAAACAGTCACTCAACACTTCTACCTAATAATAAAATATATAGTTAGAAATTGATATTACCTACTCACACACTATTTCGAAATATTCATTAAAGTCAAAGTCAAACTGTTTTTATTCATGTAAAACATTTGCTGGCACTTACGAATAGTCAGAATTTAAATAGTTACACGGTTCCAAGTCGTTGGTCCTATGGAGAAAAACCGGCAAGAAACTCCATGGGTATACTCTTTTGAAATAATATATAAATGTATATAGTCTTCAATATCTAAATCCTTTACATATCGTTTTCGCATTCACAAATAACAAATATTTTACCATCAGAACAATGTCATAAAATATTTAAATGTCATAAATTATTCAATAAATGTCATAAAATAATTTCTAAATTCAACAACAAATAATAAGTATGTTAGATTAGAACAGCTCAATCCCAAGCATTTTTGTCGTCCATATAATCTGTAACTGTATAGAAACCCTTTTTAGATAGTTTCTTTTTATAATAGATTTAAATTTATTAAGACTAAGATTTTAATACTACTTGGGATCTTATTGTAGAAACGTATACGTTGGCACCTAAATGAATTACAAATTTTTTGGAGCCCGGGCAAATGCATTACAAGATTTTCTTTATTTCTAGTATTATCATACCGTTATGTCGCTTTATGTCGAAAATAAATGTATGTTTCTTTTTAACGTATATTAGATTCTCATATATATATTGAGATGCGACAGTCAATATGTCGATTTCTTTAAATGTTTCCCTCAGTGAATGTCGAAAGCTTAGGTTATAAATTGCTCGAATAGCTCTTTTTTGCAGCACAAAGATAGTTTGAATGTCGGTAGCAGTTCCCCACAACAAAATGCCATACGACAGTATACTATGAAAATAACCAAAAATATACTAAGTTCGCTGTTTCTACATCAGTTAACTGGCGTATTTTAAAGACTGCATAAGCTGCAGAAGTAGGTCTATTCGACAATTAGTAAATATGTGGGCCCCACAGTAGCTTTGAATCTAAAGTAATACCCAAAAACATAGTGGTGTCCACAAGGCTCAACTCCTTCCCATTTATGTATGTTAGTAGAGATGGATTTAAATGTTCCTAATATTCCTTAAGATGTAACTGAAACGACAGCACCATTAGTGTAGTGGCTAGGCGATTGGCTTTCTGCGGTACAGGTCATGGATTTAGTTTCCCAATAGTTGTTTAGGGTTGGGTTCGTTGTTATTTGTTCGGTCTACAAAATAACGGTGATTTTCGATTGCTTCGATAGAAATGTGTTGTAGACAGAAGTTTGTTAATTTAACCCATTTCATCCGTTTGAAAATTTTGATTAAAGCTACTTTCAAGTTTTGTTTATTATTTTCATTGTTTGGTTTTGCCCGAGGCTTTTTACACAATGATTGCTGTTTATTTCGAAAGTTTTCTAAATAATAGTAAAATGTAATCCACATCCACTTCACTGCCCATCCCGAGGTTTGGAATCCTTTAGTCGCCTTTATGACATCCACGGGAGAAGATGGAATGGTGTTATATTCTTAAACCGGACACCACACGGACATTCCTACTCATGCAAATCTCTAAATACAATTTAAAGAAAAAAACAGTCTTAATCTGATTTCTCACCATGAAAAACCCAAAACACATGAACGAAATATCCTGCTACTAACCCAATTAATCAAAACTTCGGACAACTTCGACACAACTAAGCGATAACCGAAATCATGTTTGATTCAAACATGTTCCAACTTGTTCATAATTGGCGCTGGAACAGTGTGAACAGGTTTCCTTTCAACTCGCCTAGAGTTTGGACATGTTCATTAGCTTACGGACTTCGGTCGGTAATTGGAGTTAATTGACAATGGAATTTTGGAGTTAAGAAGATTTTCAAGTTATGTGGTTTATATTCTATGGACCTATATTAAGGATATCCACTGCTGAACAAAGGCTTTAGAGAAAGGGTTTTAGCAAAATTTCCACAATTATGTCGTCATATGGGGGAAACTTGCCAGTGCTCACCACGTTGGTGAGCGCAGTATGGTACTATTCCTTGGTCGCATTTCACGAAATTCAAGGAAGGAGATCGAGTAGTGCTATATTTTTAATCCGGACACCACACAGAAATTAGTCCATAGCATAAACATATCAGTATAATTAACTTCCTTGCACGCAAATTTCAGAACTAGATAACATTATTAACTTTTAGAGCGGTCTTTGCTTTAAACCATGAACTATTCATCTATATTTAAATAATTGTTACGCTTAACAGATCGATTGCTGATCATGTTTGATAAATTGATCCGTAAGGATCATGGGATATTTTATCCCTTCAGATACTGGCACTGTAACTACTGAAATCACCGGGCATAAGAGACTAAATAACTAATATCTGGAAATAACTGGCGCAGTGTGGTGCCCTTACCACCAGATGAATTACTTGCTTGTCTAGTTACAAGCCAGTATAAAAAAAAAATGATATTCACAAATAAGTATGCAGCGACTTTCCTCTGGAACCATGCGGAGTCAACATCTATCTTCGCTTTGATAAAACTCAAAGTCCTTACAAAAGAGAACCGATATGGTAGTAAGCACGTTTCGTGGGGTTGTTTAAATGAAAACACCTTAATTTCAATAGTGTTGCCATCTGGTTGGCAAGTACCCCAAGTTCGAAATACTTTAATTAAAACAATAAATTTCCAAAGTAGTTTGCTTCATAGCACATGCTGCGTGCATCGAAACAATTTTTAATCATAATTGTACGGTAGATAAAATTACTTTAAAAATCAGTAACAATGCCTGTCACCCTGTCTTCCTGCAACCACAAACGCTGCACAGTGTGGAAACGTTCGAAAACACAAAAATTTATAATATAAGCTATGTAATACGTTTATAAGTTTTTTTTATTATACTGAGTAATAACCGAGCGCAGGTTTGATGACTTCCAGCCTCCCGAACAAGCCGGTTTCCGAAAAGGTTTCAGTACCATAGACCACATCCATACGCTGCGGCAGGTTATACAGAAGACCGAGGAGTATAATCTGCCACTATGCTTGGCGTTTGTGGACTATGAGAAAGCCTTCGATTCGATCGAAACCTGGGCAGTGCTGCAATCTCTGCAGCAGTGCCAGATTGACTATCGGTACATTGAAGTGTTGAAGTGCTTAAACAGAAACGCCACCATGTCGGTCCGAGTACATGAACAGAGCACGGGGGCAATTCCATTGCAGAGAGGTGTGAGACAGGGGGACGTCATTTCCCCGAAACTGTTCACCGCTGCAATGGAGGATGCCTTCAAGCTACTGGAGTGGAAAGGATTCGGCATTAACATCAATGGCGAGTATATCACTCACCTTCGATTTGCCGATGACATCGTAGTCATGGCAGAATCGCTGCAAGAGCTCAGCACAATGCTCGATGATCTCAACAGAGTTTCCCAACAGGTGGGCCTTAAAATGAACATGGGAAAGACAAAAGTCATGTCAAATGTCTATGTCGTGCCCATCCCAATATCCGTTGGGAGCTCTGTTCTCGAAGTTGTTGACGAGTATGTCTACCTAGGACAAACTGTCCAGTTAGGTAGGTCCAACTTCGAGAAAGAGGTCAATCGTCGAATCCGACTCGGCTGGGCAGCGTTCGGGAAACTTCGCAACGTCTTTTCGTCAACAATACCGCAATTCCTCAAGACGCAAGTCTTTAACCAGTGTGTGTTACCAGTGATGACATATGGAACAGAGACGTGGTCACTCACAATGGGCCTCATAAGAAAGCTCAAGGTCACTCAGCGAGCTATGGAGAGAGCTATGCTTGGTATTTCTCTACGAGATCGAATCAGAAATGAGGAGATCTGTAGAAGAACTAAAGTTGTCGACATAGCTGAAAGGATTAGTAAACTGAAGTGGCAATGGGCAGGGCACATTGCTCGTAGAACTGATGGCCGTTGGGGCACAAAGGTTCTCGAATGGAGACCGCGCACCGGAAAACGCAGCGTGGGACGACCTCCAACGAGGTGGACAGACGATCTGGTAAAGGTCGCTGGGAGTCGTTGGATGAGAGCGGCATGTGACCGCTCGTTGTGGAAATCTAAGGGGGAGGCCTTTGTTCAGCAGTGGACGTCCTGTGGCTGATATGATGAACCGCGAGAACCTAAGACATCACGATTAATATTCTTGTTAAAGATCACAAAAACAGTGCGTGGTGGAGCAAAAACAAAATCCTAAAACTCTCCCCTATTAAGTATATTTAGTTAAATTATATTTTCATGAGTATCATTTTTTTTTATTTACCGTGTTTGCATTTATTTCAAGAATAAGATAATAAATATACATAAACTTAAATGTTACATTACGTTCGGTTAGTCTGATTGTGTTACAATTCAGCATCCCTACAGCTCTTTGTATTACTTCAGTAGCTAAGATGACCTCAATGCTTGACTTTCGCAATACACGTAATTTTACGTGAGTAATGGAAATTAACTTAAAATTCAACATAATACCTTTATTTTCGTTATTTATAAATCGCGTCTATTTTTAATATCATATTGTGTAAATTTTTCTAGAACGATTTGCATAATTATGTAAACATTTTCTTATCATGATAACGTTTTGCTTACACTCTTTTCAAGAATAATATACGTAGTCAGTTTACTCTCATTTGATGCCCCGAACTACGATAACAGTAAAATACTTTCAGTAACATCTGCCCCACATCAGTTCAATAACCGTACAAGTTGGTCCCAAATTGTCAAACGACGCCTATTTCTGTACTGGTAAGTAATTGAGTTAGTTACACATAGTCGGAACTTGGTAATAGATGGCACTATCTAATTGTGAACGCTTTAACTTAGTTAGAGTTTGGTCTTTCTGTACGCGACCGGGCTCATTTTTTGGCTTTAACTTAGAAGCTTTGTCGGACAGGATGGTGGTTATAAAACTGTGTGTGTAGGATTATAGAAAACATTATCTATTTAAGATTAATCACATTAAAAATATACCAGTCTATGTAGATAATTTCAACACGTCTCGTCAATTAGGACCATATATTGAAAGTCAATTTCTCCACAGACATATATATATACCCACACATATATGCATGCATATTCCCGACCGTTTTACCGCCCTCGCCGCCGAGGATGCCCGCCTCACCGACGTCGCGGAGGCCTATCGCCGCGTCACCTTCCCGTTCAAGTTAGCACTTCTCCCTCCCGTCTCTTGCTCGCGCCGGCCCGTGCCGAGCCTGTAGCTTTAAAAGTCCCCTAATACAATTTAAATAATACCGATCCAGCTGTCCTCAAAACAATAACTTGATATCCCCAGCAACGCCCTAAGCCGAGGTCCGTGTCCTGCAGGGGGCGCCCTTAGCGAAAGTTGCTTAGTTTTTAATATTTAATTTAAGCCTGGCTGGAGGCCTCTTTTGGCTTCACCAGCAAATGACCGGTTAAGCTACCACATTTCTCTGAAATGTATGCGAGAAGCCCAAAAAAAAAACATGCATATTGTAATTATTATTTGACCATTTCTCTGTTGCATACATAATTAGTGAAATTAGCACATTGATATTCTTTTATAGTTATAGTCTATGGCATACCGCTGCTGGACATAAGACTACCACGTATGGCCACCACCAAATCGTCATGGCATATTAGCTTGTAAACGTCCAATACTGAAAAAGGACCTCCCAATTACCGCTATATTAATCTGCCATAAACCACATTTAAATATTCGCTTGGTAGGCCGTGACAGTCGAGTAGCCACTTCAAAACTAAGAATCGAGAGAGGGATTTTTCGTTACGATCCATATTGCCAGTCAGTATTTAATATATTACATCAAACTATGGAACATGTACACAAGTGTATTAAGTATCAAGTAAATTTTCTTTCCCTAGGCCAGCGTGGTGGACTAAGGCATAACCTCTCTAATCGTGAGAAAAGACCCGTGCCCAGCAGTGGGACAGTAATGGGCTGATTATGTAAATTTCCGTTCAAACGCAAAGTTGCAATCACTGCATGACGTATGTCGATGTCGTAAACGGTGACTAAGGGACTATACATCAGAGAGATGGGCAGTAGCGTCCCTTCTGTGGAATTGCAGCTACACTGCGGTCACAAACCTGCCTGTTAAGCGTGGTGAGTCCTGACAAATTTCCTCCAAAATGACGACACAATTGTGGAAATTTATGGGTGAGGCATTTGGGCAGCAGTGGACGTCCTTTGGCTGATATGATGATGATGATGATATATTATCAATTTTCTTAGTAGTAATTCTTAAACTTTCACGAATTTAATACATGATTTTAAGACAGTATCGGGTGTATTCCCGCACAGATTATTATCAAAATAATATTTTGACTAACTATCGGACGACTGGACGTTCCAATCGAATGAACTGACCACGGTGAATGCAACTTGATCGAAACATCGAGGTTATTCAGATATTAATCTGTGCGTGAATAGACCTGATACTATCTTTCAATATTTTTTATAGGTACCTCTTTCGTTGCCTTTGTTGTTAACCCAAGAGTGGGCTGGTGGAGAATGCCAGTTGGAATTAAGTCCGCTTTATGCACCAACATTATGCATTATCTCACCAATTTTTGTATAACGAAACATTTCCACCTATCAAGTCGCTTGTTGCGCCATCATTACGTTTGTAACTCGGTCGAGCTCATGTCGTGTGCATCAAAACCACCCCTTAATTTACAATGGTGACAGTAACTTAAATGGTGTGTTACAGGCAACATACAACTGATTAAACCTTAAACTCTAACGTTACGACGTTTTATTTAACTGTATGTATAGGACTTGAAATCACTTCAACTTTAATATGGTTTCACGAAGGTTAGTTAAAAACTGGAATTCTTAGATCATGAATTCAAAGTTACTCTTCATCGTAAGATGAGAATGTACTGAGATATAGATATATATAGCTTAAAAGATTTCATTGTGTGTTTATTATCAAGCTTGAATACTTTCTTAGACACAAGGTAACATTTTAATAACGCATAAAATATGTATGGGCTTAAATTAAATAAACAGTAATAGCTAGATTTGAGGAAACAAATGCCGTACTCTATTGTAGTGGGCAACGTAATAGTGACATACTGCTAGAGCTAGAATTGATCGAATAGAAAGTACAAGTTATTTTGATATAATAAAATTAATAATGCTATTTTACAACAAAATTTAAGATTTTGAAAGAGTTGTGAATACTTATAATATTTTGATTCAGTAAAATAATAACGAATGTAATATGATATTAGTTATGACAGTACAACGGAGAGTGACAACAATGTGGATGAATCACATTGAATTTATTCATTTAATCTTAGAATAATAAGTTGTTAGTTTTCTTGTATAAACTTATTTTTGTAAAACAACGGCGTCTTGCCGCTGCTCAAAGTCCCAAATCCTTCCTCGTTAATCCAGTTCCGACCCATATCTATTCATACAATATTGTCCAAAGTCCTTGAAGGTATTGTTCAGAAACAATTGACTTCTTACCTCTCCTCCAATAGCTTGCTAAGTCCGTACCAATCTGGGTTCCGACCTGGCCATAATATTGTAACTGCACTCATTAAAATAACTGACGACATATGACTGGCCATGGAGAACAAACTACTTACAGTTTTGGTTTTAATGGATTTTAACAGTGCTTTTAATTCAGTTAATTTTGGCACCCTCGTAGGAATCTTAACCTCTCTTAATGTTTCTTCTTCTGTAATTGCATGGTTTAACTCTTGCCTTCGGGGTCGCACCCAGTCAGTTCGCTGAGATGAGGCCTCCTCTGAATGGTGTGATTTAGCTGCGGGTGTATCTCAGGGTGGCGTTCTTTCTCCTCTTCTCTTCTCCGTTTTTATAAACACCATCACAAAGGTCTTGTCTTCTCACTATCATCTCTACGCAGACAAATTACAGCTATATCGCCACTTTAATGTAGAGAAAATCGCGGAAGCTATTATTGCCATTAATAATGATCTTGAAAATATCTGTAAATGGGCTAAATCTTTTGGTCTTCTGGTTAATCCAACTAAATCTCAAGCTCTCATTATTGGTGGCAGATATATGTACAACCTCTTGGATCACCAATGTCCCCCAACAGTTGTGTATGATTCGATTCCCATTGCATATTCTAAAAGTGTTAAGAACGTTGATGTATTCATAGATTCTAATCTTTCCTGGGATACTCACATCTCAGCAGTAAGCAGGAGGGTGTTCTGCTCGTTTCAGTCTCTTAACCGTCTCCGTAAATTCCTGCCGCATCATACAAAGGTTACACTTGCGCAATTACTCCTTCTTCTGCAATATCTGCAATCCCGACGCAACTGAAGAACTATTTAATAAACTTGAACGCCTGTAGAACCTCTGCATCCGTTTAATGTTTGGCCTTCGGAAATACGACCATGTGTCGTTCGTTGAGTTCCGGACGCAACTGGAATGGTTGTCCATTCGGCAGCATCCAGATTTACACATTCTGTCTTCTCTTTATTCAATTCTTCATAATACTAATTGTCCAGCATATCTTCGTGAACGCTTTGAGTATCTAGTCCCTAGGGGCAAACCATGTCGCACGGCTTCTTCTCTTCTCCGTCAAACTCCGCGTCACTCCTCAAGCCGTTGTGACAGGTCCTATATATATTTATATGTATGCATATAATTTAATTTGGTTATATTTGTATAAGTTTAATTTAATGTTCATTGTAGTGCTGCTACTACAAATAATGTACACTCTACTTAGCCGCTAAGCTTTATGCCATATCTTTCTATCAGTCAATGGTTTGTTGGTATAAAACTCAATTTTGAGTTTAGTTCGCCTTTGTACATGTAATTTCCTATTGTGTTTTCACTATATTTTGTATTTGTTATAGCATATAAAGAATTTAGTATTTAGAAGACTTTCTCAAATCACACTTAAAAAAAGTATTTCCTTTGATAATAATTTTAAATGTGTCACAACACTATTTTAAGCTCTCACAAGTTCCATCATACTGTACAGCTATTAAAAATGTCGAAAGTATTTACACCTATCGCGTGTTTATTCCCGGCAGCCGTGTAGATACAATAGATTTTTAATTGGGTCTCGTTTTACAACACGCGATGAGATAAGCTTTGTATGAAGGGTTATTTATTTATACTTTTTTTTATCATAAGGTAGGAAGAAATCAAGCAGCTACTTTAATCTGCCCTCCAGGATTACCTTATCCCATGGTGAGATAACGACTGCCCAGAGGGGTCTATTATAATTATAATTATAGGATTCCAATATATTTTTATGACAGCGAAGTCGATATATTTTAGCCAAAGCCAAATGAATGACCCTGAATGACAGGGACCGCATAAACCATAAACACATTACACAATAGCTATATGTATATATATGTATTAATTAAATCACGTTCACAGTTCATCTAACGCTACTGCGACCGCAGAAACTCATTACGTCGCTGGTTAATTGTTAAAACTGTTTATTTCGGTTACAATAACGGCCGCGCTAAATTAATTGGACGCACGAGGTTATTAAGATTTTTGAAAATTAATTGGGATATTAAAATACCGTGTTCTTTTTATAAAATATTTTGCTAGCAGACAGTCTTCTTCAAAATGAGCGAAGACTTTCACTCCAATATAATCCAATGTGGCGTAGGGTTAACATTATACTTCATTTACTTTATATATTGCTTTTAAAAGAGAGTGTATGTTTTCGTCATCGTCATCATATAAGCCGAAGGACGTCCACTGCTGAAAAAAGGCCCCCTCCATAGCTTTCTACAATGATCATTTACATGCCGCCCGCATCCAACGATTCGCAAATTAGGTCACCAGATCTACTGACCATTTGGTTGGAGGCCCTGCCACATTACGTTTTCCGGTGCGCGATCTCCACTCGTCAACGTTTTTGCCCTAATAGCTATTAGTTCTACGAGCTATGTCGGCAACTTTAGTTTGTTTTATGTGGAGGGTATTCTTCAAAACGTCTGGTCTAATAAAAAAAATCGCAAACATACGCAACGAGTACCTCTTGTATTGAATTACTGGATCCGAGAATAATCAAAATTTAAATCGTGTCTATGTTGAAAATTCTCCAGGGAAACTGGGAAGCACAATATTCTTGTCCGTACCATTTGATGGCACCAACTGCAGTAGCTGATCGATTGTTTTTTTACGTTACGGGCCGCGAATTGGATTTCCTGATGGAGCAACTACTACAATATTTGTATGACCTACAGGTAGTATTTATGAGTATGGGTTTGTGTCTGTAAACTGTCTCCACGATACAGGAATAATATTAGTATTTCCCCTTGGAAATACTAGTAAGAAAAAATATGCAATGGAAAATGTTCTTACATGTATTTCCACTAAAAAGAAACAAAACTTTTAACAAAAAAATACTGACTTCAAAAAACCTAGACAATATAAAAATATTAAAACCACTGAAAAGGAAAAAAGAACTATTTTTAAAACTGCCCCAACCATGGTTCATGCAGACCAACGAGAAGTTATATTTCCAGACCCGACTTCATACATAAAGTTTATATTTCTTTTTCCGTGGTTTTAATATTTTGATTTCGTGTAGGGTTTTTGATGTCGGTATTTTTTTTTGCTAAAAAGATTTATACAGAATTCACTTGACTATAAGATTTCAACTGCCTATCTACTTATACCTACATGCTAATCATCAACCTCATCGGTATATGATAGTCATTGCTGAAGCGATTGATGTGCAAAGCCAGAGATCTTGGAACATTAGTGACAGGTATCAGGATGCAGTAGGAAGACAATCGACGCAGAATACGATAATATGCACAAATGAACTATATAAAGATCACAAAGTCACCAAAAATAATATTTTTTTGAGTATTTTATTGTTTTGCTTATTTATTGTATGTGTATATGTAGTGACCGTCTGTGTCTCATTATACGGTCTAAGAACCAGAGGTGGAAAGTTCCACTATCACAGCATATGCATAGGGATTCATTTTTAGCTTCGAACAGCGTCCCTTTTTTACCAACTTCGAAAAGGAGGAGGTTCTCAATTCGATGCGTATTTAGTTTTTTTATGTATGTACACCGATTACTCTGAGATTAGTAGACCGATTTGAGCAATTCATATTTTAACTGATGCAAAATGCTTTCAAATTGGTCCCATATAAATTTCATTACATTTGATTGAAAAGTTTTTAAACTAGCTTCAATAAACAGGTTAATTTTACTGCGCTTATCTAGATGATGTCTTAATAGTTTCGATTCCTCTCAGATCAGAGAACCGATTTGAGTCATTCTTAGATTTTGTAATAAATACTCATATCAAATTGGAAAAAAATCTTACATTTATTTACACAAAAATGAAACAAATAAAACTTATTAACAAAAAATAAATACCGACTACAAAAACCCTACACGATATAAAAATATTAAAACCACTGAAAAGGAAAAATAAACCTTGAAGTCAGGCGGGGCTAGGTATAAAATATAACTTCTCGTTGGTCTGCATGAACCATGGTTGGGGCATACCTGGCCAGTTTTGTTTTTTGTTAGAAAGTTTTACTAAATAACTGATTCACGGATTTTGTCGAATCTAAAATGACATATTGGGAAAAATGCCAAAAAGAGCGAATGTCACGCGCCCGCCAATATATAAACGGTCAAGTACCGCGTGAGATATATCGTGTTCGACTGTGCTAGGTCCAAGTTCCGCAGATGACAGGGGAACCTCATCAATCCATGGAATCCAAGTCCTATCTACAAAATTCCTTAAATATACGCCCAAAAATGATTTACAACGGGCTTTCGTACCTGTTTCTATTAGAAATATACTTTGTTCGCAACAATGGACCTCACGATTATAGTGCGTAGTTAGTAAGCACGTTGAGGAAAAATAAGTAGTAAACAAACTTGGGGCAGAAGTTGTAACTCTGTATTATTTATAAAGGGCAATTCTTGGCAGCAGATGAGTTAACAATACACTGCTTGCATTATGAGACCTACACCAGAAGTAACTTATGTTTACTAATACTATCGTTTTGATTTACGTTATTTCACATTTTACCGAAAAGTTGGAAACAAAAAATGTTGGTCTTACGTAATTTGTAACCAACTTAAAATACACCTCTATGTATGTCCGAAATAACCCAATTGTTCATCATCATATCGGCCATGTCCACTACTGAACAAAGGCCTCCCCCATAGATTTCCACAACTGTGTCATCATACGGGGGGGAATTAGCGAGTACTCACCACGCTTAGCAGGCGGGTTGGTGAGCGCAGAATGGCTGCTGTTCCACAGAAAGGACGCTGCTGCACATCCCTCTGGTTTAGAGTCCCTTAGTCGCCTTTACGACCTCCATGGTAGGAGATGGAGTGCTATATTCTTAAACCGGACACCACACGGAACTGTTCAGCGACTTCAATCTATTGAAATTTCTTTTACCATAAGCCCCGTTCCCAGGTGATTCGCCTAACGCCTAGCAAGAGCATGGCAGCCACGCAATATGTGTAACATCGACTCTTTTTCGCCCCTGCAGAATCTGCATCTATCGTGAAAGTAAAGAATGACAAAGACAAGAAAGACTATATTTATGAGCTTAATATTTATGTTTTATACAATTTAATAATAATATTACATATTACCTGCGCAGTACACCGTTTCACCAAAGCCGATGGAAAAAATTCTGGCTCGTGAACTGACTGAAGAACAATTTATCAAATAAACAAAACACATCGAGTGGCGGCTCACGTCGGCTAAGAGATTGCCCACCACACGCTATTTGTTACCACAAACGAGGTTTTAGCTTCACGCTAGTTTATATGGAGAGAAAAAGCAGGAATGTTTATAATATTCTCTTCTAACGCTTTTCATTGCCAGCTATTGGTAATGAAATTGCTGTGCCTGACAGGGTCCATAATGATCTATTATACTTATACCACCACCACCTTTGTAAAACATTATGGAATGCAATAAAGTGTTGAGTATTGAAATAAATTATTTTAAGGGTATATTATTTAAAATGTGTTATCCAACTGCAAATAAAAATCTCAGGCATTTCATCATCATCATCCCAGTGTCTCTGTTTCTACCTGTCGAAGTATTTTTATGACTAATCTACCTTTCGAACTACTCTCAGTTCTTGAACTGACAAAATTTATATGTTGTGTTAAAGATTTCATCACAGTACAGATATAACGGGTTACTCAACTATCATCTTAAGCACCCCTGTAGCCTATTTTCACTTATTCGGAAGCTATTTATCAAACAAACAATACATCGAGGCTTTTGAGAGATTGCACACAGGAAGCCATTTGTTAACCATGCTTAGAGACTATCGGTGTTTAGTTTTATGTCATAATTTATGGTGTTTTATTTGCGTAGAGACACAGGAAAAGAGAGCAGAGTTGCATTATTAGATGGTTTACATATGATCCCAATCATCAATGGTTTCGGTGGAGTAGGGATCGAAATTTGATGACTGCTGACTTTACTTATACAGGGTGTCCAGTAAATAGCACGACATACTGCAGGGGGTGAGAGCTTGGGTCAATACCTACCAAAAAAACTCAATATATGTTCAGCAAAATCTTACGGATTTACAGTAGTACCTTGACACAGATTTTTAAGCATCTCGGAATGGAAATATCAAACTTTAATATATTTCAAAGTAAAGTTAAAAAGTTATTAACATAAAAAGGTAGCAATCTAGTACTAAATATTTTGCTGACAAATTGTAGTCACTATGCTTATATATTTACATTGGTATAATCAAATGTACTTTGTGGTCTCCCTACATTGTATTCATGTGTATTGTTTGTATTGCCGATGATCGATCGGATTGGGCAAAACTTCTCTCTGCCAGCAGTATCGTTGGCTAAGCTGGCTGAGTATGAGAATAGGAGTGCTATGGTCTACTTCTGTGAGAGCGTCATGCTCCAAAAAGTGACCACAGAGCGGGATTGGGAGCGGGTCGATACCCGTCAGACGCAAGCTCTGGGAAGACGGCGGTGCGTACGTGGTAATGTGCCACTGACAGCGAGGCTTCTGAGGGATCCTTTACAATCCCCCAAGATGTTCCTGGGGGACGACTTCTTTATAGACGCGTCCCCTCCGCTAGAAAGGGGAGACTGCTTTACAGTCATTCCCTCTGAGATGTGCCAAGAGGCGTGGCACCAATAGGCGGTTCTAGATAGAGATTTTTGAGTTCTTGAAGTCAACATCAGTGTTGAAGACGACCACTCCGATGGTTTTAGCCGGTAGGTGTCCAGCATGCTCCTCCGTCCTCCTATATGGGAGAGAAGTTGCAAGACGTATTTCCACCGGGTTGAATAAAAAAATCGGAGAAGTGCGAGTAGAGACAAGATACCCTGTCCACGCGAGTTCACGTGACTTGTCCACTTCTACTTTTTTAAGCAACCAGATTGTGGTTAATTATCTGTAGATACTTAAGGTTAATCTATGAATCAGTATCGATGTGGTGTCCAGATTAAGAATATAGCACCACTCCATCTCCTCCCGTGGAGGTTGTAAAAGGCGACTAAGGGAAACTAAACCAGAGGGATGGACAGCAGCGTCCTTTCTGTGAAACGGTAGCCATATTGCGCTCACCAACCCGCCTGCCAAGCGTGGTGAGTATTGGCAGGCGGGTTGGTGAGCGCAACGTATCATCATACAGTTGTGGAAATCTATGGGGGAGGCCTTTGTTCAGCAGTGGGCATGGCCGATATGATGATGATGATCTAAACTTACTGACGCCAAAATATGAATATGAAACAGCCAGTTTTATTTTATTATGTGCCCAGTAAAAGTTGTGGTTTTATAATATTTTCTGAAGTTTACGCAAATAGCATCCATCGAATTGAAAGTAGCTTACGGAAATATATCGCGTTTAATTAAATCATTGAGTCTATATACTCAATGATTTATATGATGATAGAACAATATAATATTGTTTTATTTTGTATTTCATATATTTGTGTATTAATGACGTAATAATTGTATGTGCTAGGGTTTAATTAAACGCGATATGTTTCCGTAAGCTATTTTCAATTCGCTGTGGTTTTATATTTATATACATGAACTAAGTTATTGTTTAGAAACTTTATCCATACAAATAAAAACCTTCCATTTCTCGGATATCCAGAGAAACTAAAAGCTTTAAGCTTCGTTTCGTATACAGCCAGCGGCAATAAAAGTAAAGAGTGGAGAAGTCGATATTGTATTGTTGAAACTAATCTGAATAGAAACATTTTGTTGCAAGTTATATTGCGTTTTATCTCAGAATAGGTACGTGAGTAGAGTATTAGTGTCAAGGTGTGGTCGCAGTGAAGGCGGAAAATGAGCACAACCCAAAAGCATTGCTACATGAAATGCGGAGCAGTCGACTGCCCTACTGCGCTTAAATGCAGTAAAAGGAGAATCAAGAAACTAGAAGACGGGAAAAGGGGCTAACATTTTTCAAATACCTTATGAACTATCTTAAAGTTAACCACCACAAGAAACATACTTAAAAAATTACCTACATTACACCTTTCAATAGAATATTTTTTATCAACATGTCTTGTATCCACAGCGTCTCATGTGCTGCGCGATCGTTACACCCCTTTTCTAGTCAGACTCTTAGCGTATGCGACGCGTGAGTGGCTGCTTTAGATCTATAGTAATATGTACGTTAATAACAGAGAATAAAATACAAATTTCAATCAAACTAATAGGATTGTCCGACGCTTAGGTGGCGGAGTCGGTCTCCTACCGAATAAAATCGTGTCGTGTGAATGAGATCTTGGTTTTATTTTAAGAACACCACGGTCAGGAATGAAAATGTCTAATCGGACGTTGTACGGGCGAGGGCCAACGTATATTAACCGACGTCTCGTACGTAATTAAACCTAATACTCCCTATCTGACTTACTACCACACCCTAAGTCCCTAGTTTTACCCTACAGTCCCTAAGTCCCTAGCCCTACTATCTTGTAGCTTGAAGGCAGGGAAACCTGTTACCAGGAGACCTAAGGTAACAGGCGGAAGGTGGGCGGGATCTGGGTGTGTGGAAATGGTTTTCTCACTGCCGGTCAAGCAGGCTCACAAGACCGATCGTACTGACGGCTAAAGGTGTCTTGGCCGCAGTGAGAGGTGGTTGGACGGGTAATGAGTCAAAGTCGGATTCAACGTAATGACTGATTTATTTAACATTAATAAGATCTTATATATTAATCTTAAACTATGTACACATCTACGCTTATTTACTAGTGTGCCGTTCATGTATTGTGCCGACGCTGCGGTGTTGCAGAATCACAGTTGGTATGCTGACGCAGAACCACGGAAAACCTAATATTTAATAAATATATTATATGCCGTTGCAGCAAGTATTCTAGTAGGTTAGTTGTAACTGTGATTTTGGGTCGTGGTTGTTTATTTGTGCCATGGCCCAGATGTTCATGGTTGTACAGACGTCAATAATCTTATTCAGTATCTCGAAGTGAGGAGTGTAGTGTGCTGTACGTAGCTTTGACCAATCGCAGGAGTAGTCTTGGGTAACATTACAATTGCTATGCGGAGGTGTAAGGCGAACGAATTGCTCGCTCCGTCACGGGGCTGTAAAGAAACTGGGCATGTGCGAGTTGAACTCGCCTGGAGAGGGTTCGGTACGATAATATTTTAACGACCATGTTTTGTACAGCTGACCAAATTTAGTTAGTTCTAACTAAAAAAAGTATGTATGGTACCGGATTGTAGAGGCAAATTGCTGATTATGTTGTCTATTGTCGAATTCTGTCTTGTACCTATAATTTATTCCAAGAACAAACTTCACATTGTAATTGAAAACATGTTCTTCCATACATTCCGAGTGCAAATTTAAGTTTGTTCGCCCAATATTGAAAGATTTACAATGTTATTTTAAGACCATAGACTTCTTACAGGTTTTCCTGTAGTCAATAAGTAAATAACTATAAAGTATATTAAAAATAAAAATTGGGTCAGTAATTTCTGATATAAGGGTAGTCCATTTGCATATTATTTTCTTAAATAACTTTAAAACTATTTATTTTGATATTATAAAATAAATATATATCTGAGACCCTCACAACAAGCTCTATTATTCCTTATGTTTAACGGTACAGTATGCTAAACTTGATTGTTTAATTTTCTAATTTACCCCCCAAAAGTGACTTTCGTATTTCAAATTAATTTATTTTCGTTAAACGTCCATATTTGGATCGCATAAATTCATATGTGTACTAAATTTCAACATAATCGGTCTAGTAAATTTAGAGAAAATTGGCTGCGATAGACAGACAGAGACACGAATAATCCTATTATCCAGACGTTCGGAACCCTAAAATGCACATAATTAATCATTTATGCAGTATTTAGGTCCTAACATACATTATAACACATCTTATTGAAACGATGGTGAGCGTGTAACTACATGACAACCTAATGGAACTGAGTCATCGATATTTTTTATTGCAAGTGGAACATCTAGCCACTAGATCCGTAGAAGAACTAAAGTTGCCGACATAGCTGAAAGGATTAGTAAACTTAAGTGGCAATGGGCGGGGCACATTGCTCGTAGAACTGATGGCCGCTGGAGTGAAAAGGTTCTTGAGCGGCGACCGCACACCGGAAAAAGCAGTGTGGGACCTCCAATAAGGTGGACAGACGACCTGGTGAAGGTCACTGGGAGTCGTTGGACGAGGGCGACAGGTGACCGCTCGTTGTGAATATCTATGGGGAGACCTTTGTTTAGCAGTGGACATCCTTTGGCTGATATGATGATGATATCTAGCCACTATCCCTTTCAGGCGTTTTAGTTGTAGCTTGATTATTCTATATGAATATAATAAAATTTAAGTGTCTGTCTGTGATATCAAAATAAATGCCAAAATTTAAGTGAAAACTGTTATATGATACCTGATCATAAATGACGGTACTTAGAATTTTTGTCTGTCAGCCTGTCTGAAAGTTTGTTTGGAATAGGCTTCGAAACGGCTCAATGGATTTCAATGAATATTTTAACTAAAACTTTCGTGTGAGAGACTTAATACCTTGCAGGGTTCAGAAGATATGAATATAAATTTAAAATACGCTTAACAAAGTGGCTAGTAGTAAATATATGTGTTTCTTTACTTGATTTTCTTGTACTTCGTCTTGCTCATTTATATGTGAAAAAATATGGGCTGCTGCGTTTTACATTTTGTGTGTATAATCCCTACTCCAAACGTGCTTATGATATTATATTATTAGTATAGCATAGTAGCGTTAGTGATACCTTACTTATTGATAGCATATTATTAGTATAGTATAGTAGTTGTACCTTACTTATTGAAGCGAAGCTTTAGCCGAGTCTTTTACTTTCCAATGTTTATAATAAAACACTTTTAAACGGATTCTATCACGTATATTCAGGATGTCATCCTGCGACCACGAATGCTGCAAAGTATTCGAAACGTCAGGAAAATCAAAAATATACGCGATAGAATCCGTTTAAAAGTGTTATTATAATGTGTAATAATCGTAAATCTAAGACAATTCCAATGTTTGTCAGATAATATTTAATATAATCTTGAACGACAAAAGCTTTATAAAATTGAGTGTCCCAAACTTCCTGGAAATTTCATTGCTATCACAACGACTTCCTGCTTACTAAATAATTCATATAATACGTAGGTATATCAAATCCTGTCGCCTAGTAACATCTAACAATATTTCAAAATATATTAACAGCCATTACAAACGGTAAATAAAGGAAGCTCGACAAACGGCGCAAAACAAAGTCACATATCAGGCATTTCCGGATCCGTCGGAAGCGGATGTCACCCCCGTGCCCCCTGGCCGCCATTGTCCGAGCGATAGCATGGCGATAAACGGTTTATGTTGAAATAGATACTCGATATAGTCGCCTGCTGATAATTTGTGGGCTTTTATGTATATTGTGCTGCGTTATGTAGTTGCTGTTGAATTTCCGGTACATATATAATAAACTGTTCCTTTTCATCCTGTCGGTATCTTATATTAAGATATAGAAAAGAAAGAAAAAACATTTATTTGACTACAGATACATGTGACATCATTAGGATGTTGTTTACATTAACATAGTTAGACTTGACTTATGATTTAATTATGCAACTATATCTTAAAGATACATATATCATTGTCTGTCCCATGTCCATGTCAAACTGGTATCCAGCTCAGCATAAAGCCAAGCAGCAGTGATGCCCGGCGCTGATTTTCAGCTGGAGCCCATAGTGACATACGGATGCCAACCAGTAAAAAATAGGTACAATATAAAGCTAAACATTAAAATATTTTTAAATTTACTGTGAAATTTGGCTTTACTCTATTTATGACAATTATATGTAAAGGTTATTATACTGCTTATGATTTTTTAAGATTAAGGGTATAATGTATTAGTAGTTTTATTTTTATATAAAGGAAAGAATATTTGTGCGTGTATTGACTCAGTCATGAGTGCGTTTTCCATAATAAAACTGATTAATACCGTCCAATACGTCATTACGTGCAGACTCAAATACTGTACGAACTAAAGATGCTGTGTAAAATTAATATGGTTTAGAAATGCGTAGTGGGTGTAGATATTGTATGTCTCAATACGAAGAAATTGAGACATCTATCGCAATGAGTGATGTGAGTAAAAAGAAGGTATGTATAGAAATCAAACATATTATATTAAATTATTTCACAAATACCAGAAGGTGCGCTGTTAAAAATAAAATTAAAAGCTGTTAACAGTATACAGCCACGACCAAGCTGAGTTTTTGTAAAGTTAAAGATAATTGTAACATGAAATATAATGTTGGTTACAGGTTCTTAAGAAAAGAAGAGAAACCCCTTCATGTGTCCTCGCAATACAAGCTTTTCGGAACTTCGTCATACGTATTAGAGGAACTGCGAGGGACTCCAAATTAGTGCAGCATGTACAGACTTTTTGCTTAGATGGTTTTACTGTTATATTAAAAATAAAATATTAACAATTAAGAAACATTAATTAAAGATAAAAATATTTTTATTCATGTAAAACCATATGCAGGCTTATGAATAGTCAAGACTTTAGTTGCCGCGTTCCAAGATGTTGATTTCCTATGGAGAAGAATGGGCAAGAAACTCCATGGTTACTCTTTTTAAATCATAATAATTGTTACAGTATTTTTGATAACATTGTTCTCAAAATAAATAATGAGAGGACAATGTAGCAGAAAAAAGTCAACTTCTTAAAAAGTCCACACTAAAGAGGCCTAAAGGTTGGCGCCGTGACTGATACAGTCGGCTGCTGTGCTCCGGGTCGCGGGTTCGATTCCCGCACGAAACGAATATTTGTATGATCTGCAGGTAGATGTTCCGTCTCCGAGATGTGCCGGCGGTATAGGTGTGGCACCAGTGGGCGGCTCTAGTGTGATCATACGAGGACCTGGACCTCCCTTAGGTGCCGAAGATGACCGCTCCAGTGGTTTTAGCCGGTCGGAGTCCGGCATACCCCTTCGCCCTTACCCTTACCCGGGGCGAAGAAAGTTCACGAAGAATTTCCACTGGGCACCAATAAAAAAATTGGTAGGTGTTCCGTGTCTGGGTGTATTGTGTGTGGAATTTGTGTTTGTAAACCCACGATACAGGAGAGATCCTAGTGTGGGACAACGTTTTAAAAAAAAAACATAAAACGCCGCTCGGATTTCTACTCATTCTCCAATGAAATAGAGGTTTTGCGATACGAAACCTACAAAATTACGAGCGTCCAGCATTGAATTAAATTTCCGTCGTACATTTCACAAGAGCGGAAACTATTGCGAGACCCCGGCGGCGCTCCAATTGGAATTTCTCAAAGCATCCCTGTGCATGTCGATGTGAATAGCACCTGACTGGCAATGTGGAGGGTTGGGAGATGCTCGTTTACTCTTACTTTTTAATCCTACGAATCTTCCAGCTATACTATTTTACTTGTCGAGGTAAGGTGTTCCTATTCAAAACTCTTGTCTTAACTTTGCCGTGGGGTACCGGCTCAGAATACCACCACCCTATCTCCTCCCATGGGTGTCGTAAAAATCGACCAAGGCAAAACCCCTCAAAGAGCCCACAACACATCCATATCGGTCGTTTCTTTGGGGGAGGCCTGTGTCCAGCAGTGGACTTAATTCGGCCGAAATGATGATTCAAAACTCTTAATGGTTTTTGACTACTGCTGGTAGGTAGTGGACTGTTGCTGGTTGCAATAGCAAGATACTAGCTAGGTAGGTAGGTACCACCCCAGTGCCAGATATTCAGCAATAAGCAGTAGTTTTTAAGCTTTAAACTATACTGTGTTCCGTTAGGCACTGCAGCTACTGAAATTACTGGGCATTAAATACTAAATAACTAACTGTGTCTAGGTGATAAGCCCAGTGCGGTGCCACGCAGCACTATTTCTGGGTGGCATTATAATTGTTGTGAGCAGGCACGACGCTTACCACCTTTTTGTTTTTATTGGTCTATAATGGGAATTCATCATGAACTTCCCTCACCCCGGGTAAGGGCGAAGGGGAATGCCGGTCTCTTACCGGCTATTAACACTGGAGCGGTCATCTTCGCCATCGAAGGGGGCACCAGGTCCTCGTGAGATCACACTAGAGCCACCCATGATGCTACCCCTTTAGGCACATCTCGGAGGAGATGGCTGGAAATTGGTCACCCCCTATAACATATGGAAGACGACTGTATAAAGATCGCCCTCCCAGGCGCTTCTCAGGGAGGATTGTAAAGGATCCCCCCCAAGCACCGCTGTGTGCTGTGCTGCGTACACAGCGGCACGTGGTCACGTGCACACCACCGTCTTCCCGGGGATCGCTTGGTATAAGCACGCAGACCAGGGAGTCTGCGTGCTAAAATCTGCGCACACGCGACCCCAGACTACGTTAATCATCTGGCGAATAACTTGATAGCCTACTCACCATTGCTTATTAAAAAAATAGGCCAAAGGTGGATCTGTTTACTATCTGTCACAAAATTGACAAAAAGATGGGATTTGTTGTTTATGGCACGGTTGGCCCAGTGGTTAAGCATTTGGCTTCCTGCGCCTCGGATAGCAAGTCTGATCCACGGAACAAATGATTGTTTTTTAAATTCCATTATTCCGAGTCTCGGTACATTTACATGTGAGATTTAAGTATACAAAACATTTTTTTTATATAAACGTACAGTATATATTTACAGTATACTAAGCATTATTCTATTTGTGTCACCATAATAAAACACAAACGAATCCAACAATCAAACGTTTACAACAGAAATAAAACGCAAAACTTTACATTGCAATGTAGCACAAATTCTGTACCAGACCCGACTCAAAGCAATTTTGTATTGAAAACTACTCGTAGCGCGTCTACGCGGCTACGAGGGCCGTAGAACTACGTGCGACTGCATGCTACGAAACCAGAAAATAACTACAGAAAACCCACTGGTCACAAAATTGCACTAATCAACTAACACATGATCTTTCGGTGTAATGGGAACAGTACATTCTCAAACCGAACAAATGGAGTATGTGTTTGATTTTTTTGTTTTTTCAGCGTATTATGTTTTGTTCCAGTTTATAAATGTTTTTTTTTGGCACAAACCTTCTGTGCTTTACTTTTCTGAGACTGCTCTGAATTTGAGGTGCTTTTAGCTGCAACGGGGTAGCCTACCCCGTCTGAGGCGTCGAACAAGCTTCTAAATTGAGCTGCTCAGGTGTATTGTATGTTTAGCAGATTTTTTCCTTGAACACGTTTTTCTTGAACGAAATGTAGCGAAGTTGCTGAGTAATTATTATGCATCTTGCATTGTAATATGATGGAAAAGAATGAATGAATGAAATAACGTTTATTCAAAATAGAGTAAAATAGTACGAACGTCGAAATTATACAAGACAGCCCCCCAAAAATACCCAATCATTACCGTTTCCTAATATTTAAGCTAGGAAGAAGAAACGGCGCAACAGACTCCCCAGCAACACGACGCTGCCTGTCATTTAATTTTTATTAACTATATTACATACAATTTTGCTATATTTAAAATCAAATTATTATATCACAAACCGTGTGGTGTCCGGATTAAGAATATAGCACCACTCCATTTCCTCCCGTGGATGTCGTAAACCAGAGGGGTGGGAAGCAGCGTCCCTTCAGTGAAACGGTAGCCATACTGCGCTCACCAACCCGCCTGTCAAGCGTGGTGAGTATTGGCAAATACCCCCAAAATGATGACACAGTTGTGGAATCTATGAAGGAGGACTTTGTTCAGCAGTGGACTTATAAATGGCCGATACAAAAATCAAATTAAAACAAAAACATTACCATTTAAATGTAACGTAATGACTCCGGTGTAGTTAAATGCGACATGAGACTAAATAACTAATGTATCGAGGTGATGAGCGCAGTATATTACCACGCAGGCATAGTCCTGAGTAGCATTACAATTGTAGTCATGCGTAAACCTTACCACCAGAATGACATGCCCGTCTCATATACAAGTAGTGTAATATAAAATACTAGCTGTCCCTCCCGGTTCCGCACAGGCAGGTACATATAAACTCGATTGCAGCGCCACTTATCTGGTCCAATTGTAAATCTCATACATAAAAAAAACATCAAAGCTGGTCCAACCGTTTAGGAGGAGTTCAGTGAGATACACTCGTACAGAAGAATTATATATATGACTAGCTGCCCGCCCTGATTCACATAGGCAGACCCGCAAACCCGATTGCAGCGCCACCTACTGGGTCCAATTGTGAACTTAAACTATCCAGGGACCGATTTAACTATACACAAAAAAATATCAAAGTCGGTTCAGCCGTTTAGGAGGAGATCAGTGACATACACCCGTGCAGAAGTATAATTTAAAAAAGATGAGTTACGATAAGAATTTTTCAGTCATATTTGCTAATTTCCAGCATGTAAACTATTTTTATTTATAAATCCTCCGTCCTTTATCGACAAGCGAATTTGAAAGTATAAACGGTCGATTTTTCCTTCACCGAACACAAGTAAATCATTCACCAAATTAAACGAGCCTCCGAAACGGGCCGACAGAAAAAATAGATGATTTAAGGTTCCGTTTTATAATGGAGAATAGAGGACTTTTCTCGTATAGTGGACGTTTGTCGTATAGTGGACGTTTGTTTTATGGTGGACATTTGTCATATGGTGTCCGTTTGTCGTATGGTGGACGTTTATCGTATAGTGGATGTTTGTTGTGTAGTGGACGTTTGTCGTATGGTGGATGTTTGTCGTATAGTGGACGTGTATCGTATGGTGGACGTTTGTTGTACGATGGACTTTTGTTGAATGATGGACGTTTGTTATATGGTAGACCATTATCGTATGGTGGATTAGCACGGGAACCATATGACGGCGTATTACCAGTCAGTACAAAAGTGCCAGCTTAAATATTTTTTGTAAGAAAACAAATCAGTTGACAAATTCGATCTACATCATCATCACCACCGGAGCCAAAAAACGTCCAATGCTGAACATAGGCCTTTCCAAAGATCTCCAAGAAGACCGGTCAGGGTTCGTGTTGTCTACTCATTGGGGAGTTCTTCCGTTATCGGCACGCTTGGCAGGTAGGTTGGTGATCGCAGTTAACTTGTTAATATAGTCGAACTTGCAGCATTTCTCTGAATTACTAATCAAACACAGACGGCACCGTTGGCGCAGTGACTAGGCAATTGACTTTCTACGCTACGTGGTGTGGGTTCGATCCCCACACGGAACAAATATTTGAAGGTATGATCTACAGAAAGTTGTTTCGGATCTGAGTGTATGTGCATGTGAGATATATGTCTGTAAACTGTACTAAAAATCAGGAGAAATCTAAGTCTGGGAGATTGGTTAAAACTATTGCAATATGTATACGGATACTTTCCAATATTTTCTTTCACCATATCAGCCATTTATACGTCCACTGCTGAACAAAGGCCTCCCCATAGATTTTTACAACTGTGTCATCATTTTGGGGGGTATTTGCCAATACTCACCACGCTTGGCAGGCGGGTTGGTGAGCGCAGTATGGCTACCGTTTCACAGAAGGGACGCTGCTGCCCATCCTTCTGATTTAGATTCCCTGTGTCGCCTTTTACGATATCCACAGGAGGAGATGGAGTGGTGCTATATTCTTAATTCGGACACCACACGGACCCAAAGATTTTATTTTACTTGATAGTATTGTAGGTATTGCTTTTTACAAGACAAAAAGGTTATCTGGTCACACACAATATTTAGGGAGCGCTTTTTATCGAAGTTACATTACAAATGGGTTATAACTATTGAAAATATTAGATTCATCAAAACCAATCACATCTACGCTGTAATTGCATTCCAAATGATTGATTGATTGATCAGAGGGCCTCGCATGAAGAACTTTCGAGAAAGTATTTGTATCGTAACGTTAATGTGAGTGATTTTGAATGGAAAATACTTGATCGCACATATTTTTTTATTCAAACTTGTGACGAAGTCTTCATCTTCATTTCAATCAACCTCTTTCATGACTTCATACCTTTTATTTCCATCACTGTCCACCTCACGATTCATTCTTTATTCAAATCAAAATTCGAATTTAGTATTGTGGTGTCCAATCATTCATATTTTGATCATCATCATTACGCATTCGATTCTGAACGCTGAACGCTAGAGTTTCGACACACAGCTGTCGCTCTGACAAATAATCTCCTGCAATATTCCAGTTACATATTTTCAAATAGCTTAAATAATAGTTAGTAAGCTGTATTTAAAAAATATCAACATCAGCATGAAGTGTTGATTGAAGTTGTGAATAACAATATACCTATGTTACGTTTCATTGAATCTCAATAACTGAACTCCGTTACTTGCTGCCGTGGAGAGAGCCTCCTAGTTGAGCTAACCGGGAATGAAACACGGAGGGAGGCACTCCGCGACAAACTGAAGACTATATTCATACCTACATATGATACGAATAGTGTTTGTCGTATGAATTAAACAAAACTGCTATAGGATAGTTGTATTTTCGATTCAAAATTGACTCACATTAACGATACAAATACTTTCTCGAAAGATGTTCGTGCGAGGGCTACTGGTCGTGCAGTAGAATGTGACAGGCATAGTTAATCAATTAAAATTTCTTCACATTCATTCTTCCTTACATAGATCCATTTCTTATCACCTACCAGAATTTAATTCTACAGAACCCTACAGCTTCGTATTCAGTCGCACTTACCCGCAATGTTTTTACATTGCCCACTTAGAATTCTGCGGAGTCACTGCGCGAACGGCATCAGCGTCCCAACGGCACCAACTTCACAAGAACTCAGATTTTTATCAGTTAAGATAATACCGGTGACTTTTAGGGACACCTCCGTTTTGTAATCAATGATTTGAAGTTATTTTCATCGCAATGAATGTATAAAATGTATTACACAATGTGTGCAATCCTTGATCATCAAATCGGCGAGTATAGCTCCACTTATTCGTTTTTTATACCACTACTGTGTCACACAAGCTTACGGCACGCCTGATAGTAAACAGTTGCTTATGGGCACTTATGAAGGTTTTCAACACCAAAGATCTCAATCGCACGTTGTCAGTCCTGTAAAAATCTTTTCACGCCATTTTTTAAGCGCCCCGTGCCGCAGTCTCTTAGGAAAACCTCGGTGGTGAGCTGATTCAACAACTTGAGCATGCGCGGAAGGAAGCTCCTATGAAAACGTACGGTACAAGATCATTTTGGCTTTATGGTATGCGGATAAACTCTCCGCGGATGGTGAGAGGTGCGGTGGTAGAAAGTAGCCGTTGTCATCAATCATATCGAAAATAAATTTTGTGTATCAAATAATGTTTTAACTAGACGGTAAATCGAACAGGATTAATCAATGGAAAACCGAAAACATTAGCTAAAACTTTTTAGGAAAATGTAAGCATCTCATTTAAAATATCAATATATGTAAATTAATTTTACAACGCTTAAAAAAATGTAAATAATCAATCTCGGCGGGCTGTATCGGCGCTGTGGCTGCTCCTGCAGAGACTCTCAATCAAAGGCGCAAATATAATAATCTCGTCGGAGATTAAGTGTTTAGGGTCGAAACACTCGATTCATGCATGGTATTATTTTTAAAGATATTGCTATTAATATGCAAATTCTAACTAATAATTTTAATTCAAAAAATTGCCTAGGCACTTGGTCGACTCTTCACTTGACCAAAGGGATGGCCTGTTTTTTGGACAAAGAATTATCATTGGCATTCGATGAGGCAAAAGTTGATAAACGTGCCTGTCGGAGTAACACTAAAATAAATTTCTACTTACACAAAGTAGTTAAATGTATAACAATAATAATACTTTGTTCGATATTTTGTTTTGACAGCCCTATGGAAACTATTAAACGTGTCGTAAAATCGAATGTGTGTCGCTATCGTATGTACTACCTGTACCCCGCAAGTGTACTGAAGTGCCATCGAAACGTAATTATCTATGCTACTGCTATTGTTACTGGGATAGAAAAATATAGTATGAAATATAATAAACTATTGTAACAGACCGTGGGGTAAATTAAACTCGGTTTCACAATTACATTACAGGTGTATTTTAGGGCAGAGTTTCCACCTTGCACTACTCGTTTACAGAATGATCCTTCATAATGCAATGCTTCTACTTTTATACGGTTCAGAAGCCGTTACAATACAATTCGAAGATAAAAGTTAAGGTAGGTATATTTTAAAATGCAACCAGTATTATTTTAAAAACTAAATGTAAACAAACTATTTGTAAAAGCATTAAACATTCAAATATGAATAACGTAATAAGGATTAACTAAATTATTGAAGTTTTTTTTATACACAATTTATTTAGAAGAAAGAAAGAAAGAAGAAAGAAACTCATTTATTGATCTACAACTAACGACGTACTATTATGTTTACAAATTCAGTGCATCTAACTATTATGTTAATAATTTTATAAGGTTTTATTACAATAATAAAAGATCGAGTCACTCGATGCAACAGCATCGAGCGACCGCCCCGTCTCGCTACCCGATGAACAGCGAATTAGATAATTGTAATTAACAGCTCCGAGTGGCTCTGGTAATGCGGGGCGGACGGGACGAGGCTCAACAGTACAAGTAGTTAAGCTGCACCAGTTGGCAGTTGGCAGTTGGCAGTTGTACGTCGCAGCTGTGTCAATAGGGTCCTCACTCAGCATAATGCTATGATGTGGCCAGAGCAACACCACAACGCTGGTTTAATATCATATGACGTCACTACTGGTAAACTTAAATAGATGGACAATGAAAGTAAATGATATTAATATATAATAAATAGGAGATACTGATTTAGAACATAAATAATGAAATATTACAGGTCCCAAATAATTATTATCCATAGTCTAAATATAAATAAAGATGGGGATGTGACGCATGTTGTGATGGCTTCACAAGGGGCGATCATTAGTCGCTAACACTATCTTTAACTATTCTATAAGTATTCTTAAGCTTAATATCATTGAGCCGTATTTTTTTAATAGCATGGATATGACAGCCTCCAACCGGATGCACAGATGACTCGGTGAAGATCGCTGGGAGTCGTTATATGCGGGCGCCATATAACTGGTCATCGTAGAAATCTATGCCCTGCCTCCCAGTCTAGTCCAGTCCCATTGTTAAGCAGTGGACGTCCTTCACCTGATACAATGATGGCTACGATATAGACGAGTTTCTATGCCCTTTATAGATTACACGAACAAATATATTTTTTTAAGCAGATCGGCACCCTGCTTACTATTCAATGAAAGCAAATTTTTATGCCTTCTTAGTACACATTCTTTTATGATTAACATTTTATGCAGAGCTTCTCATCAAAATTAGAAATAATAACATTTCACGCCATATATTTCTAACAATGTTCTGCCCACAGCACCATTCCATTCTTGTTCCAAAATTTCCAACCCTCTCTCAAGTAATCAGCCATGTTAACGTAAACAAAACTAAAGGGAGTTAATAGCTCAGTTTGGCTCAGCTCGCCTAAGCTCGGCTCAGCTCATTGAATTTCATATGCGTGTGCTAAACAACGGCTTCAACTTACCCTTCCCGGATATAAGTACAGTCAGAATCAATAGAAGCCATAAGTAGTTTAAAATTACAGAAAAATTTCACCCGAACCGCGGGCTTGCAGATCTTTGAATTTCATCTGCCAGAGGTGGGAAACGGCTTAAACTTACTTGGAATGTTATCATCATCGTTTCAGCCAAAAAATGGCCACTGCTGGACAGAAGCCTCCCCGAAAAATGGTATGGAACCCATAGTTTTGTGTTGCGGGCTCATTGGGGGGTTTTGCCATAATCGCCACGCTTGGCAGACGGGTTAGCGATCGCAGTTGAGTTGTTAATGTACTCGAAGGACGCTGCTGCCCATCCTCCGGCTAGCGGCTCGGTCGAGGTCGAGGCGATCGGTCGGTGTGGTGATCTTTGGGGGAGGCCTGTGTCCAGCAGTGGACTTTATTCGGCTGAAATGATGATGATGAAAACACGGCCTGGAATTTAGAGATTGTAGAATCATATTGTTGATTAAAGTCAGATGATTCTCGTCAGAGTCAGAGTCAGATTCTCGATGTAGTTGAGCATTTCAACCGACTCTTACACACAGCGCGTGAAGTGTATTTAATTGGAATAGTATTCTGAGAGTAATCTAGGCCTTCTGAAATCACGTATGTTCGCATACTGATACTTTTAAGTACACCGTATAACTAATAAACTTATATATCTCATTAACGCGCACAATGCCAGACACAATTAAAAGTCTATTGTGTGTCGCCCCCGTGGATTTAGCCATTTAAGAGGGTATACCCGCATGCGTCTCTTCTGTGGAACAGTAGCCATACTGCGCTCAGCAACCCGCCTGCCAAGCGTGATGAGTATTGGCAAATACCCCCCAAAATGACGACAGAATTATTGAAATCTATGGGGGAGGCCTTTGTTCAGCAGTGGATGTATAAATGGCTGGTACGAAGGGTCTATATACTCGCAATTCACAATACTATTACAGCACATATGGCAAAACTGACAAGTCCCAGCGACAATGACCCCAGCGTCTACTACACTACACCCGTTATTATACCGAGAACATCGTGGTAGTTGGCCCGGGCAAGATTAGGGCAGCTCTCGAGTAGCTTAAAAACAACAAGGCTTTTTTCTCAAGGCTTTAGGCTCAAGATTATGATGACAATTTTCACAGAGTTCCTGAAAGCAGGGGGAGCGCCAGTCCTATAAAAGCTAGCGACTTTCTTTGATTCCTTAATCCTAGAAGATACTAAATAAGAGGCGCGGAGAGGAAATTCGATGGTTCTCTGCTTAAAAAAAGGTGATAAAATTTTCATCACCGATACTGCAATGCTTGGCGAAAGACTTCAACCAACCTTTTATCTTCCCTACCAGACTATGGTGACAAACTGTGGACACTGACAGTTGAGCTGATCCACAAAGTCACTCAGCAACCTAAGCTTGGAATTTTGTTAGGAGATATCATTTGGAACACAATCAATCGGAAAAGTACGGGAGTCACTGACATACCAATAGCTTGTAGAATTAGGAAGTGGAAGTGGTAGTGGGCTCACCATGTCTGTCATATAACCAATGGCTATTGACGCAGACGATTCTTTGTGGTGTATTACATTTGTTATAGACGTGTCGCTTACCACCAGGCGAATAACTCGCTTGTTACGTCACAAGTTATTATCAAAGAACCATGCTTTGGTAGTGAAGACATACTGTATCAGAGTGAAAAAGCTATTGTATGTTGCGTTTTTTATCCGTGTAGTGTACTGATTAAGAATATAGCACCACTCCATCACCTCCCGTGGAGGTCGTAAAATGTGACTAAGGGACTCTAAATGAAATAGAGGGCCAGCAGCGTCTGTTCTTTGGAACAGCATCATTCTGAGCGCACCAACCCACCTGCGTGGTGAGTATTTGCAAATCCTCCCAAAATTATGACACAGTTCTGGAATTCTATGGAGGAGGCCTTTGTTCTGCACGGACGCCTTCAACTGATATGATTATCTTACGCTTCCATTCTTGTAAATGTTCAGATATCACGAAAGCTTGCTTGCCTTCACTTCCATCATTCACCAGTCATTAGCATCATTATTCAGTTTTCCCTTCATCATTATTAGTATAGCCTTAATACTCCAATCATCATTAATATGAGTATTATAATATATTATCACTATACAACATAATTAACGAGCTGACTGTACTCGCCCTATGAATATAGTTAGAAGTTATAATTGTTGAATTAATTGGCGATTTGGACGGCCATGTTATCAATTAACATGTTTTTAGTGTTATGTAAGTACTTGCGATGTTATTTAACAACTTTGCAGCCGCGAAATTGTTGCCATATTCGAGCTTTATGTATTCATTATGGACTCATTTGTAAAATACATTGAAACACCCAATATGATGCAAAATAAATAAAGCCGAAGGCGCATATCCAGCAGTTGATGTTACCTCAATTTATGTGAAATTTAGGTGATGCATGATAGAAGAACCACCAGGACTGTTTGGAAGTGTTTGGCAGTAATACGTTTTGCTGCTTTCCTCTAATATGGCGAGGAAGCTGACTTCAGGTCCTAGTCACATATGCATGGTCTCTGAACAAACCCGACAGATGACCTGATATGCAAGAGGTCGTCAATTAATTTATATATACAGATCATAGCGTATTGCTATGATCAGCAATACTAAAAAACATTATAAAAAATAAGTGACGTCACAAAATCTGATACCATGGATGCAGTACCTACATGATTATGGAACCCTCAGCGTTACAATTCAGCAGCGGTCTTTTCATGAATTTTCAGTTTTTTCCTAACTGGTTTTAGAATAAAACATTTGTTTTAATCTTATCCTAACGCTATTTTGATTAAAAACACAATAATCGACATATTTTTACATAAAACTGCAATGTAAACAAAAAGTTAAGAGGTGTTAGTAATGTCTTAGATTTTCGCGATTATTACACATTATAATAAAACCATTTTAAATGGATTCTATCTCGTATATTTTTGACTTTCCTGACGTTCCGAATACTTTGCAGTATTCGTGGTCACAGGATGACTAAGGTGACAGGCGTGTTAAGAGTTGTTGTTTCACTAGGATTTCTTCTGTGTCGTGGGTGCGTTTGCAGACATAAATTCCACACACAATACACCCAATTAGTCACATTCCACAACACCCATGGAAGGGATCAACAATTAGTCACATTCTACAACACCAATGGAGAGGATCAAGAATTAGTCGCATTCTACAACACCCACGAAGGCGATCACATTAGTCACATTCTACAACACTCATGGAGGGGATCAACAATTAGTCGCATTTTACAACACCAATGGAGAGGATCAAGAATTAGTCGCTTACTACAACACCCACGAAGGGGATCAACATTAGTCGCATTCTACAACACTCATGGAGGGGATCAACAATCAGTCGCATTTTACGACACCTTTGGGAAGAGGAGGTACCACATGAAATAGAAAAGCACTCTATTTTATTGCTACATGGTACGTCTTTGTATAGAAAGAGTATGACTTTTCCTTTAATTATATTTCGTGTCGAGTTTCAGTTTTTCATCGAAAATAATTTATAATAAAGCCTAAACCAAAATAAACCAACACTATGAACTAAATATATCTAAAACAAATTATTTCATTCATTCTCAACGAACATTTGACGCTTTTGTGCGTCAAACTGACGGGCGCTGATTAATGTCTCTACAGTCCACAGTAACATCACCTTTATGCTACACAAAATACAGCTTACAATCCCGTAAATTTAAACAAAATAAGACTATAGGAAGTATTCTTCAGGGTAGTATAGACTTTAACAGTAAACTGTTAAAGGTGATAATTCTTTGTGGTTGATTTATAGAATAAGGTGAAAGCACAATGCTCAGTAAGACCCAAAGGTTTGATTTATTTCTGAGGTATTGGCCCATTGTTACCTGTGGCTTTTCCTTAGGGATACTATTGTGGCAGTACTCTATTATACAGGTAGTTTCTGAGCGATAACATTTTGAAAGATGTTAGGAATCAAAAGAGAATTTATATTCGGAATTCAATATTTCGTTCTTATTTTTTTGTGTCTATTATTTTCTAAAAGATGGCTGGCTAAAAATAAATTACTCGACTTTTTCCTGTTTTCCACAATATTTTATTGAGTTTTAGATTATTGTGAGGCGGTATGTGAAGGGAATGGCATACCGCATCGTCTGTATTTCGGTTACTAACAACATAACTGCATCATACAGTCATTTGGTGGATAATTTCAGTCGACTGGTGTCCACTACTGGACAACAGCCGTAAGCAAAGATCGACACAACGATCGGTCTGTATTGTGTGCTGAGTGAATAGTTTTGCCATAATCGCCACACTTGGCTGACGAGTTGGTGATCCAAATTGAGTTGTAAATATACTCGAAGGACGCTGCTGCCCATTCTCCAGCGAATCCCATTGCCTCTAACGACTGACACGGGATGAGATGGGGTGGTCCTATTCTAAACTCTATACGGCTGTACGGAATAGGTGACGGGATTCTTCCAAATTCTATAACAACCAATCTGTAAACTGGCTTACGAGGAAGGCCATGTTTAGGAAGAGGCATCTTCTGATAATATGCTCAGCATCAGCATTTTTTAACAATCCATCTTGCCGTGATCATTATGCTTACTATCGTAACGTACTGATTGCCGCGTGAATTGAATACAAAACCTATAAACCGGTCGATATGTATCACAAAATCGTATGAGCTTTTATGTTATTTAAAGTACACATAGATTTCCTGCATTTTCACGTCACATATCGAGTGCTATAATAATAAGCGTTTAAGTAGTGTAGCGGGTAAAACCGCGACGCATCAAATATCAGCGTGACAAGACACAAATATTAATGTCGCCCACGGTAATTCTTGTTGTTGTCTGTATCATGCTGTGTCTTGTTTTTTAATATATGTTATAGGAACATACATGGGGTATGCACTATGATGGTATTGTTGTACATCGAATAGAGATGAGCTTCACGATGGCCGATTCATGCTTGTCGGCTGTCAGGCTGTGTTCTCTCAATACAGCTAAGGAACTTTCGTAACAGTGTTACAGGACGAGTAATAGAGCATTGTCTATTTACTAATATCACCAACCATTTGAACATAATTTGACTAACCTTTGTGAAGAGATTTGACTATGATTTGACTAACATTTTTGTACTTAAGAGATTTGGTCAACGAGTGTACTATAAATCATCTCGCTAACCCCCAAAGGCGCTATGCAGTGAGCTAATAAAAAAATTACGATCACCATTCCGTTACGCAAACGTGGTTATTATGGCCATGTTGTATCATCGCTCTTTGTAAGTAGCCTGTGCAGTTAGAGGTTGTTTGTGTGTGAGCAATATTAGATACGATGAATACCCTCGCATGATACATAATATTATATATTTCTGAATTATTAAATTGCCGTGTGGTGCCGGCTCAGAATGCCACCACCCCATTTCCTCCCATGGGTGTCGTAAAAGTCGACTAAGGGATTAGCTGGAGGATGGGCATCAGCGTCCTTCGAGTACATTAACAAACTCAACTGCGATCGCCAACCCGCCTGCCAAGCGTGGCGATTATGGCAAAACCCCCCAATGTGCTCACAACACATCCATATCGGTGGTTGTGGTGATCTTTGGGGGAGGCCTGTGTCCAGCAGTGGACTTCATTCGGCCGAAATGATGAATTATTAAATATTTACCGTGTGGTGCCGGCTCAAAATACCACCACCCCATCTCCTCCCGTGGGTGTCGTAAAAGTCGACTAAGGGATTAGGCGGAGGATGGGTAGCAGCGTCCTTCGAGTACTTAACAACTGCGATCGCCAACCCGTCTGCCAAGCGTGGCGATTATGGCAAAACCCCCCAATGAGCCCATAATACAACCATATCGATCGTTGTGGTGATCTTTGGAGGAGGCCTGTGTCCAGCAGTGGACTTCATTCGGTCGAAATGATTAAATATTTACGCACCTTTGCAATATCCAAGTGTAAGTGTAAATATCCTTTGAGAAGTACTACAAATATTCGGATGAAGACACTTCGTTATAGTAACGATCAGGCGAGAGGTTAAGATACAGGTGTAAGTGCAATCGTAATTAAAACTGATACCAAGGATTTAGTACATGATTCAGGTACATTTAGCTAGAATTTTGACTGATCATCATCATCATCATATCAGCCCTGAGACATCCACTACTATACAAGGGCCTCCCCGACAGATTTGCACAATTGTGTCATAATTTCGGGGTAAAAATTACTGGTTTTTTTTATATCATGAATTTTTACTATTTCCCTAGTTTATTTAACTGATTCAAGGATAAAATTATTCTTGTCGTCTATTCTAACGCTGTTTTGAATAAAGACATTATAAACTTATTATTAATTTTCACATTAAATTGCAATGTAAATAAAAACTAAACTGATGTTGTTTCGCTATAGTTCACGTATGAAGTCGTCGTTCGCAGTAGCATAGTAGTGTAATATCGTAGTACAATAATCACGTAGCGTTTTGATCGCATTGTTAACAATACATTACGTGCTCAGTAATGACAATATGAAACCTATTATTTCCGAGATGGTTTTCTTACTTTTATTATAGACCTAACTGTAACCTCTTCGTAAAGGTACTTTGCCAATAACACCATAATCATTCATCATCAGCCAAAGAACGTCCACTGCTGAACAAATGTCTCCCGCATAGAATTCCACAACTGTGTCATCATTTTGGGGGGAATTTGACAGTACTTGATACGCTTGGCAAGCACCACAGAAGGGACGGTGCTGCCCTTCCCTCTGGTTTAGAGTTCTATAGTCATTTATACTGTATCCACGGGAGAAGATGGAGTAAGACTGTAGGCCCAGTGATATGTATCTTATTGGAAGAGTCTGGTTTGGTACCACCGCAGTTCCGAAGATGTGTTCCAGCATAATGGCTACTAAAATTACTGGATATAGAGTCTAAATAATTATTTAGTATTTTTTTATATAAAAACGCCTTTATCAAGCACAAAAATGTCGTACCTTACCAAAACATTTTACACAAACGTGGTCCTATTTTTTCAATTTATCATCCGTCCCAAAGGTCCGTTATTATCTCGCCAGTTACATCATTACCTCAGAATTATTTCCTCTCCTCGCTCAACGTGGTCGTCGGATCACGTGCGAATAGTTGCTTAGAGATGGAAAGGAACGACTTCTGTGGGGCCTTGCGTTCTAAAACAATTCTGGATTTCTTCGTGACGTGACTAACTGACATAATCTTGTCTCAGTTAAAGTTAGGAGAGCTTGGAAGGTTTGTCAGCCGATAAAACAGGGGTAGCTACATCTTGGGAGATAACGGTATCATGGATACAATAAAAATTATAACAGTAAACATTGTGTCTCCATCGGCTCATCGTAAATCGCTTTCATGTGCATCTAGCCAACGTGTATTTAACTAGAAGGACAATGTCCTTCTTAAATGGATGGAATGTTTATGTATTTTCTATGAGTCATGGTTAATTGATTTTTAATAGATGAGTTAGATCTTCGTAAAAACATTCTTAGATGTACCAACAATTCTGCCGTAGCTACAAGGCGGGGGACCTCTGGGTTCGCGGGTGCGTAGATTGTAGAATCTGCGTGCTCACACCAAGCGACCCAATAGAAGACGGTAGCACGCATGTGGTCACGAGCTGCTGTGGGACGCTTTGGGAGACCCTTTACAATCCCCCTGGGGCGGTGACCACTTTACAGTCACCCTCTCCGAGATGTGCCTATAGGCGTGGCACCAGTGGGCGGCTCTAGTGTGATCATACGAGGACCTGGAGCCTCCCTTAGGTGCCGAAGATGACCGCCCCAGTGGTTTTCGCCGGTAGGAGTCCGGCATACCCCTTTGCCCTTCCCCGGGGCGAAGGAAGTTCATGAAGAATTTCTACTGGGCATCAATAAAAAAAAAAAAGACATACCAACAATTAATAGTAGTGATATCACACACTGGTTAAAGATAAGAGTCTTTATCCACTGTGCGTTACCAGTGATGACATTAGGCACGGAGACGTGGTCACTCACAATGGGCCTCATAAGAAAGCTCAAGGTCACTCAGCGAGCTATGCTTGGTATTTATTTATGAGATCGAATCAGAAATGAGATGATCCGTGAAAGAACTCAAGTTGCCGACATAGCTAAAAGAATTAGTAAACTGAACTGCCAATAGGCGGGGCACATCGCTCGTTTGCCATGGGGGTTAAATTGTTCTCGAGTGGAGACCGCGCACCGAAAACGCAGTGCGAGACGACCACTGCTGAACAAAAGCTTCCCCCATAGATTTCCAAGACAATTTCCCCCATACATTCCGCCCGCGTTCAATGTCTCCCAGAGACCTTCACCAGGTCGTCTGTCCACCTCGTTGGAGGTCGTCACACGCTGCGTTTTCCGGTGCGTGGTCTCCACTCGAGAACCTTTTTACCTCAACGGCCATTAGTTCCACGAGCAATGTGCCCCGCCCATTGCCACTATCATTTAGTAATCCTTTCAGCTATGTCGGCAACTTTAGTTCTTTTACGGATCTCCTCATTTCTGATTCGATCTCGTAGAGAAATACCCAGCATAGGTCTCTCTTTGGCTCGCTGAGTGACCTTGAGCTTTTTTATTAGGTCCACCGTGAGTGACCACACGTAAAAAGTATATTACCATCATTTAATATATAAATATGTATAATATATAAATATAGCTCGCCGACAATCTTTGCCTAACATTGAGTTTTTGTAGACTGCTACAATGAACTGAAGTATTTAAATATTGCCATCACCACTCTTGGCAAATTTATTATTTTGATAGAATTTTTATTGTAATTGGTAATCAGTATGTTGTTAGTAACCGCACTAAAGGATGCTAATGCAAATCCTCATGGCCAGTGGATCTGAGTGTCTCAGAAATTACTTTTAGAAATAAGAATTTTAAAAGTCATATTTAAAGGTAAAAGTAAATCACTTTTCTCTGCAAGAATTTAAATGACTTGAATGCATACACAAAATAATGTAGCAGGCAATTAATTATTTGCCGTTAGTTCGTGAATACGCGAAATAATTTAAAATCGTTAGAATCAACAACAAGAGTTCCATAAAAAATCGACTTCCATTAACAAATCGACTTGCTACCCATCCCTATCCGAAGAAAACCATTAAGGGTAGCTAAATAAAATTACTCCTTCCACGAAGCTTCAGGAAAATTTGAGCGAAACATCTTCAGATGTTGGTTTACGTGTGCGATAGAAAATGGGTCCAATAAGTAGCAGCATTTGTTTTGAAGGCCTTCCAAATGGACTGTCGGGCCTCAGAATAAATTGTACGTCGAATCTACGGAGGCAGCTTAGGATTTCATTTAATCTTATTCCAATTTAAGTTTGTGTAGTTAAGAAGAACGATTTGTTTTGAATACATTAGGTTTATTTGTATCTAGATTAAGTGGAATAATTATTCATCTATGTGTTGATACAGTGCTGATGTTTGGTGCCTAATCCATTGGCTTTTTGTGCTACGCGTAACAGGTTAAATTCCCGCAAGAAACAAATATGTGGCTTACAGGTAGTTGTTATCTGGGTGTTTTGGCATGTGATATGTATGTCTGTAAATTCGAGATACACACTAGGACACAGGAGAAATCATAGTGTAGGGAAATAATAAAAATAACTCATGGTTTTAAAATGCCTTCAAATTGCTACCACTTGAGCAGCTATTGTTTATTTATTTATTTAAACTTTTATGTACATTGAGTATACACAAGGCGCACTTAATGCCATGAAGCATTCTCTACCAGTCAACCTTTGGGTTAAAAAGCACTTCAATAGAGGTACAAAAACAAAGCTATAGATAATGTTAAAAAGACATATATACATGAAATAGAAATACATACATATACTCATATAAAATAGATACTATATTATCTATACAAATACATAAATTTGAAGTGTCTGCCTGTAATGTCTGAAATCTATGGGGAGCCCATGTTCAGCAGTGGCTGATATGATGAGCAGCTATTGCTAGCAACTTGATGGCTAGCCACTGTGCTTAACTGCTTAACTTAAGATTCTCTCTTCTTTCTGCGCTACATGTCTCGGATTTGATTTCCGCATCGGACAAATGTTTGTATGATCTTCAGAAAATTTACACATAAATATTCGGGTCTAGGTGTTTGTGTATGTGATGTAAATGTATCTGTTAAAAAGAAAAAGATGTAAGGATTTAAACAAGACCAGTATATAAAAAAAAAAAATTGGACCTGCCCATATAGTCAAACATCTTGGAGAAACTAGAGTCGAACTAATTGTGGAATTTGGCAAACTGTTTTTATGGCACACAATGGGTCAAGGCACTGGCCTCACAGATGTTAAGCCAATGTAAGGATGTCTGGTAGTATACTGACAGAGTGATAGCTTGAATATCTGTCAACACTTATACTGACAAGTCTGAAGACCAAATATTGGTTATATTGCGTTTTTAGACATACTGGCTGTGAGAATTCCGGAAAATTAAATACTTTTTACTTTATGGAGGATCTCTAAAACTACAAGAAAATAGAAAGGTAAAAGAATACCAAAAGAAGTCACGTACCGTAGGTACTTACTCGTGGGCCTTCTATCTTTTAGATCAACACATCGAGTTTTGTTCAGGCTAAACTGTTACTAAGCAAGATAATAGACAAGCCAGTTTATGTTTTACCCATTATACTGAAAGTAGACGTTGCATAATCTTGAACGTGATGAGTTAAATACGCACTAGGATAAAGTACCGCTGTGGTTTGAATGTTTTAGGAATAGTGATGTTAGTGGATTGGAATATCAGAGTTATAAATCATTGTACTACGTATTATGTCCGATTAAGAATATAGCACCACTCCATCTCCTCTCATGACTGTCGTAATAGGTGACTAAGGAACTCTAAACCAGAGGGATGGGTTGCATGCCAAGCGTAGTGAAAACCGACAAATTCTCCCAAAGCTGACGACACACAGCATTTAACCTTTTTATTTATTGGGTCCAGTGGAGTTTCTTCATAACTTCTTCCGCCCTGGGGAAGGACGAAGAGGGCGACGACGGGCGGTCATCTCCAGGTCCTCGTATGATGACACTAGAGACGGCATTTAACCTGCCGTTCTGGAAATCTATGGGGGAGGCCTTTGTGCAGCAATGGAGGTCTTTTAGCTGATATGGTGATAATGGTCATGTATCAGCCAAAAAACGTTTTAGATATACATACATTTCTATTTGATAGCCATTTAAACATAGTAATGTCTTAGATTTTCGCGATTATTACACATTATAAATAAAACACTTTTAAATGGATTCTATCGCGTATATTTTGATTTTTGATTTTCCTGACGTTTCGAATACTTTGCAGCATTCGTGGTCGCAGGATGACTAAGGTGACAGGCGTCGTTACAGATTTTACAAAGTTATTTTATTTTATCTACCGTACAATTTTAATCAAAAATTAGTTTCGATGCACGCAGTAATCACTTCCAAATCACAAATCGTTTCCAAAGTAGGTCGTTCATCTCTGAGAAGTTTTTTACACACTTTTATGCCTGAGCTTAATGTAAAACCATCACAAAACGTAGCATTTTACTCTCCAGTGCGTATATTTTTGTACGCAGCACGCGTTTGAATAATGCTAATGCATGTGTGTGCACGTACTCTGTCGCAGCAAACTTGCGCTTTGCGAACCTGATGACTTTACTTATAACGTATAATATAATATGTATAATATAATATAATGGTCCTTATACTAGGAGGGATCAAAAAGTAGTGAGAATGAGATGGAATATAATGACTATTGATAACTTAATAATTTATTTTTCTACATAGTTTCCGAGTGTCTCTACACCCCGAGTCCAGCGCTTTTCGAAGACTTCAATCCCTTTCACAAAAAAACGTTTGTCTTGGTCCTGCAAAAAGCTCTCCACGGCATCCATCACCTCGTTATCGTCTTCGTACCTGTTTCCCCTTAGTATTGTTTTTTTTTGGGGAACAGATAGAAATCGCTAGCCGCCAGATGTGGTGAATAAGGGGGGTGGTCAACCAATTCGAAGCCAGTTTGCTGAATGGCAGCCATCGCAACGCCCGACCTGTGCCCGGGTGCGTTGTCGTGATGAAACAGCACGCCCCTTCGAAGATTCCTTCTCCTTTTCTCTTTGGTGGCATTCCTCAACTTGGGAATTAAAGCTGCATAATATTGGCCTGTAATAGTGATTCCACGCTCCAGATAATCAATCAACAATATCCCTTCTGAGTGCCAAAATATTGAAATATTGACTTCTTCGGGGTCGGTGATGCTGGCCATTTCCATTGCGAAGATTGCTGTTTTGCCTCGGGATCAAAATGATGGACCCATGTTGTCAATTTTGTTTCTGACTGTCGGTTAACATTCTCGGCACCCGTCTTGCGGAGACTTTTCGCATATTCAAAGATTGTTTCAGACTCTCCTAATGTTGCCTCCAAATCGCAATGAATCTCTTGCGTCGTTAAACAGAGGTATTTAATAACGGCTCGCACTTCGTTTTTCTCCATTTTCAAGAACACTTTCCGACACGAAGCAAGCAAATGACTACATTCAGAAAAAAAAAGAGAATCGAAGATTTTTTTCTTAATTAATATTACAAATATGTATCTGAGCTATGCCTGCTAAAATACTTTTTTTTCTTACGGAGTATTTTTTTAAATTTTTATTGGGACAAGCCCGCCACACATTCCCGACCACTGCAACTCCTGTAAGCCAGGATCTACAATGGCGACCAACGAAAAGAACACCGATCAATGAAGCTCGGTGTGTCCCAGAGAAATGAATAACTGTCTTGGAACCCGCACCGAAATTAATCAGAAAAGAAAAAGGAGGAGTAGAAAAGAATAGACGGGAGTTACGGAGTATGTCGTTCTCATTACTTTTTGATCCCTCCTCGTATCAACATGGTTATGTTGGTAAATGGACCTGGCTAGCCATGCACCCTAACTTTTCCAGAGTGCTCGAGCTAAGGGAAACAGGCACCCTTTGTCTACAAGTATCAGATTATATAAGAAAGTAGTATCTGAATCGGGTTAGTTGTTATAAAAATATATTAAAAAATCTTGCTGTGGGTATTATTAAGGTACCTTAGAATCTATTGTTCAGTCAGTACAAGCTCGCAATACTTGGAAATAGACGTACTTAGAAACTACAAATCTATATAATATTGTCAGAAATAAATTTGACTAACTAAACTAAACTAACAGCTGACTACATTGATTTGTTGTTGTTCGTTGATTTGCCGTGTGGTGCCGGGTGCGAATGGTACCAACCCATCTCATCCGGTGGGTGTTATTTTGCCTTATGTATAACTATGCAAAATATTCGTGTATTTCGTTAGAAATTCTATCGATTAACATAGTTAACACTACTTAAATAAATATAGGGCAAAGACATCCTAAAGAATTATCCATAAAATAAATTCATAGTACATTTGGACTAATAAGCTTATCACATTGGGGTTTATTACAACCCATTCTGCTATAGCCACCTTTTTACTCTGAATTCTCATTTTAATTGTCGATCAGTAAACGAAAAGTCGTTGAAAATTTACAAAAGAAAGTGAATTTTAAGCGAATAGCATTGAAGTTTAATTTTTTTTTTTTTTTAAAACGTTGCTCCACTCTTGGATTTCTCCTGTGTCGTGGGTGCGTTTACAGACATTAATTCCACACACAATACACCCAGACCCGGAACAACTACCTGCAGATCGTACAAATATTTGTTCCGTGCGGGAATCGAACCCACGACCCGGAGCGCAGCAGTCGACTGTATCAACCACTGCACCAACCGTGCCGTATATCTTAAGGAAATATACGAGTATGACAGGGTTGCATAGGTACAAAGGTACGAGGATATGGAATCTTAGAAATTCTGTGTGTTGCTATTCTGGTTTTACACAACGTTTGAGAAAGTTAGATAATGTGCTGCTGTTAACGGTATTCAAGAATGGATATTTCACCCTATGTTGTTCTAAAGTACTTTTGTATACCGTTTCTCATAATTGTGTTACCAGTGATGACATATGGATTAGAGACGTGGTCAGTAACTATGGGCTTCATGAAAAAGCTCGAGGTCACTCAGCGAGCTATGGAGAGAGTTATGCGAGTAATGAGAGAGGTATTACTCTATATTACTATATTACTCTACGAGATCGAAATGAGGAGATCCGTAAAAGAACTGAGGTTGCCGATATAGCTGAACGGATTAATAAACTGAAGTGGCAATGGGCGGTGCACATTGCTCTTAGAACTGATAGACGTTGGGGTAAAAAGAGTTTTCAAGTGGAGACCACGCGCCAGAAAACGCAACGAACGAACAAAACGAAGCGTGGGACGACCTCCATCCAACTAGGTGGAAAGATGGCACCCCCGAGAAGACGGTGGCGCGCACGTGGTCACGTGCCGCCGTGTGCGCAGCACAGCGCATAGCGAGGCTTGGGGGGATCCTTTACAATCCTCCCCGAGAAGTGCCTGGGCGGGCGACCTTTTTACAGTCGCCTTCCCTCCGCTAGAGGGGGTGACCGCTTTACAGTCATCCCTTCCAAGATGTGCCTAAAGGCGTGGCACCAATGGGCGGCTCTAGTGTGATCTTACGAGGACCTGGAGCCCCCCTTCGGTGCCGAAGATGACCGCTCCAGTGGTTTTAGCCGGTAGGAGTCCAGCATACCCCTTCACCCTTCGCCGGGGTGAAGGAAGTTCCATGTAGAAATTCCATTGGGCATCAATAAAAAAAAGATGGAAACATGACATGGTGAGGGTTGCTGGGAGTCGTTGAATGCGGATGGCATGTGACCGCTTGTTGTGGAAATCTATGCGAGAGGCCTTTGTTCAGCAGTGGACGTTCTTTGGCTGATTCTAGTTGGACTGCAATAATTTGATACTGATATTTTCAACCGTAGCTTGATGTCTCGGTACTTTGATTTTGTGTTGTACAAGGCTACTGATATATTGTTATTAAGATGACAAGCAGCAGTATCCCGTGTAGCAATAACAACTGGAGTGCGATCGCCTGCCGCTGCTCTCGACCAAGAGTGCAAGACGATTGGTAATCGCAGTATGGCTACCGTTCCACAGAAGGATGCTGCTGCTCATTCTTGTGGTTTAGAGTCCCTTATTCACCTTTTACGACATCCATGGGAGGGGATGGAGTGGTGCTATATTCTTAATTCGGGCACCACTGCGGACACGAACCATACCAAAAATCAACTATAATTTGTGATAATAAAACACTTTAAATGGATTACATCGCTTACATTATAGATTTTTGATTTTCCTGACGTTTCGAACACTTTGCAGGGTTCGTGGTCGTAGAATGACTAAGGACATCCATCCTACAATTTAAATCAACAATTAGTTTCGATGCACGCAGTAATCACTCACAGTGTCTTGATGTTTTTAGTGCGATATGTTATTTGGGACTTTATTATTTTAATAACTGGATTCCAAACAGGTGGTACCTGCCAACGATCTTCTCTATTAAAATTATGATGTTTAAAAAATATATAAATTCACAACAAATCCTACATTCCCAAATTGTGTTTTCTTCACGAACGAACCTTCAGAAGGAAGCATAAACAAATTTGAATATTCCGAAATTCATTGAGTAAGGCTTAAAATTCCCAGCAATTTTCTTCAAGTGTTTCAAAGAAAACGTTATTATTGAGGGTAGAAAAAATTCGAATCATTAATTCCCGATACATTATAAGCATCTTAGAAATTTCTCTTTGAATGTAACGTTATCAAATCGATACCGATATATTTGTTTGTTGTAATTAAATTTCAGGGTTTGTGCTTGTGATAAATTTAGGAATATGGTACTCGTTACCGATACTTTTTACTGCATGAAATTGATATTCTATATCGAAGAGATGTCTATGAGAAAGTAATTTATGGAAAGTGGAATATGGGAATGTGAGTAGGTAAAGTGTTTTGTAATGAACGATAAAAAATATTGCGTATATTAAGCCGTAACTTGAGCGCTCAGGAAAATATTTCAGAAGTATTTATATTCTGCCGTGTTCCTTTATTAAGCGAAATTGATATTCCTGAACTGTAACTTGCATTTTCATAGTTTTGTTGTTTTTATAAATACTAGTAACATAATCAACCATTATTTTTCATTCAATTCATATTCGTTCATCTCTTATGCGTAAACGTAATCTTTTCCAATAACACAAACAAATCATCCAAAATTTCTTCGGACTAATCGACAAAGTTGATTTAAACTGTATCAGGTATTCTGAACACTCTATTCTATGCTTACTATACTTCGACTCTGCCCTGCTCAATTCAAATTCTGTTGTAGTATCGTCCGCCCGATACAGATCCTCCTTAATTAACATACGCCGTGATCGTCCGCGCCGCCAAGATACGCTCATAGAACCGGACAATGAGAGCATCGAATGCGAGATGGTCTCTAGTTTGGTCACTCAGGAGCTCCCTAAGTCAAGGTTTGAGTTCCATAAAGATTAGGGGTACTACTGCCTCGACGGGGTGGGGTGGCGTTGGCTGTCAGTCTTGACATAGTCAACGCCTTTAATTCTATCCCGTGGGGTGCAATTAGGGGGGCACTAGTCCACCATCGGTGCCCCCCCTATCTGCAGGGTATCATCGGGGCATATCTGCGCGACAGGCATGTTCGCTACGTGGGCAGGGACGGTAGCGTAAAGCGGAGGGAGATCACGTGTGGGGTTCCACAGGGGTCAGTTCTCGGTCCCCTCTTATGGAACCTCGCTTACGATGCGGTCCTGCGTGTCGTTCTCCCCGCTGGCGTCAGCTTAGTCTGCTACGTGCACGCTCTGGGTTTGCGGATAGCGCCTCACAAAACCGAGGCGCTATGGTTCCACAAACTGCCGCGGAGCAGGGAGCCTCCCAGTTCGTGGATACGCGTTGGTGACGCGCAAATCAGGGTGGGCCGGTACATGAAGTACCTGGGGCTCACCTTGGACAGTCGTTGGGGCTTCGAAGAGCACTTCGAGCGTCTTGTCCCCCGGGTCGAAAGGATAGTGGGTGCCTTGCACGGGCTGCTACCCAATCTCGGGGGACTGAGGGAAGAAGTTCGCCGCCTCTACGGGGTAGTCGTGCGGTCCGTGGCCCTCTACGGGGCGCCTGTTTGGTCATCTCGACTTTCAGGCGTCCAACGCTGCAGAACCAAGATCCACGGTCTGCAGCGTAGAGCGGCTATACGGATCGCACGAGGATACCGAACGGTGTCCTTTGAGGCGGCAACTCTGATGGCGCGCTTTCCGCCTTTTGATATCTTGGCGGAGATGGATGCGTGGGTGTATCACCAAACACGCTCCCTCCGCCAGAGCGGGGAAGGCGTGCCTTCAGGGGCGCTCGAACGTTTGAGGCAGCAGGCTCGGCGGCGTGCCCTCGAGCTATGGCGCGAGCGGCTTATGCTGCCACAGTACGCGCAAAAGCGCGTCGTCGAGGCTGTCTTGCCGCTCTTCGGAGCCTGGCTCCAAAGGAGCGAGCGCGTCACATTCCGCCTGACGCAGGTATTCACCGGACACGGTTGTTTCGGTGCGTACTTACACAGGATAGGACGCGAGGTCACGGCACAGTGCCACCACTGTGGAGATGAACAGGATACCGCACAGCACACGCTCGGAGAGTGCCCTGCGTGGACTGCCGAGCGGCGGATCCTGGTCGATCGGATCGGGCAAGATCTCTCTTTGCCAGCAGTAGTGTCGGCTATGCTGGCAAAGCATGAAAATTGGAGTGCTGTGGTCTCCTTCTGTGAGAGCGTAATGCTCCAGAAGGAGGTCGCAGAGCGGGATCGGGAGAGGGCCGATCCCGCTCGGAGGAGGAGGACACGAGGCCGGGGTAACAACCGCCGCGGCGCCCGTGTCCAACACTCCTGAGCCCCCTGTCGACTTTATATGGCGGGGGGCCTTGGGGGTCGCGAGCGCGCTTATTGGGAAATATGCGTGCTCATACCGAGCGACCCCCGGGAAGACAGCGGTGCGCATAGTGAGGCCTCGGGGGAATCTTTTACAATCCCCTCGAGAGATGCCTGGGGGGGTGGCCTCTTTACAGTCGCCTTCCCTCCACTAGAAGGGATGACCACTTTACAGTCATCCCCTCCGAGACGTGCCCAAAGGCGTGGCACCAATGGGTGGCTCTAGATGGAGATCTTTCGAGTTCCTGGAGCCTCCCTTCGGTGCCGACGATGATCACTCCGGTGGTTTTAGCCGGTAGGAGTCCGGCATGCCCCTTCGCCTTTTCCCGGGGCGAAGGAAGTACATGAGGTATTTCCACCGGATCAATAAAAAATTAAAAAAAAAGGGTACTACTGCCTGCCTTGCCTGGCTGGAGGCCTTTACGACTTCACCAGATAGCCCAGTCAAGTAGCGACAGTTCCTTGAATTATGACCGAAAATCCACACGTAAAAAACAGCTCTCCTCTATGTTGTAAACGTATGAAATGTAGATGTAGTTAGGATTTAGTTACCTATATGTTTATATGGATATAAAATTGGCCTAAATTTTTAGGACCCCAATCCTGATGGAGTCCGCCGATAAAGCCTAGAAGAAAGTACTTAACCCACTTTTCTTCAGTACGTTTCCAGGACGAAAATCTTCAATAAATCCGACGAAGTAGAATTAATAATCCGAGTCGGAAATGATTCGGCTCGCATTTGCCGTGTCCTGGTATAAAAACACACAAATTTTGATGTGGTGTGGCGTCCTATTGGTACGTATTTTGGTGCAAGGTGTAAACTTTGAGAGATCAAGATTACGGCTGCATTTGTATTTGTACAACGAATGTGATCTATTTTCTATGCTTCAATTATTATAATGATCTTGGACCTTTTTAAGTAGTTGTTTAGTTTAGTCTTGAGTTATCGTGGCCAAAACTAAAGTGGTGGCCATTTAGGGGGCCCATCTTGTGAGTGGCAAGTCACCGTCTGTCACAGAATTTCATTTTAAAGGTTGAAAGGCAGACGCCAATTTTTCCGTTTTTTGAGTATTCAATCCATTTAGGATCCAATGGAATAGACCCTTATACTTGTAGTTTCCATTTCATACATATTTTACACCTCCGGAGACAATCCGAGACTGCATTTTATAATGCAGCCTATACGGGAGTTCCGGTTAGTGTCTCATTACATTTTAGATTAAAATTATCTATAGAGCCTCTGCATGTTGGACTCATGTCCCCGCGTAAGGCTATCAAAAGACCGGGTTACCTCTTACAGGGGATATAATCCCGTGAATAGAGAAACACTACTAAATAGATTACATCACGTATATTACTTATAGGTTTCTGTTTTTCCTATCCTTTCGATTACTTGATAGCGTTTGTGGGAGCAGGATGACTAAGGTGACAAACTACGCGATATAATCGGTTTATAAGTGTTTTATTAAATAAGAAGTTGTTTATTTGTAATATTGAACATAAATACATTCATTAAGGTCATAAAAAGGAACACTGCTCAAGCGTAACTGAAACTTGAAAGCCTAAGAATATAATATTTGGCGTTCTTAAATATATAAATTTATAATAAGATACTTTTAAACTGATTACATCGCAGATATAATAGATTTCTGTTTTTCCTTTGTTGAAATTGATTAAAAACATATCATATATTATGAGTTTATCCTATCCACCTGTAGAAACAACAAAAACTTAAAAATAATTGCCTCCAATTCGATAAAGTCAAATCTAGATCCGCATCTAACTCATCCCTCATACAGCGTCAAGGCAATGAGATTATGGCTTGGTTCCACCGTGTCCGGTGCTCACCAATCTAATTTTTCACTCACCTTCAGTAACCTGGATTAGGGCGTCGATATTTCGTTAGCTCGCAGTTAATCCGTTGGTTATTGAAGCGTACATGGGTCGGCCGATTTCGATATATAGAGTTTTGAGTAATTTCACGAAGATTTAAGCTGGAGTTAAAGTTAGTTTAGTTAGGATTGGGCTTTTATTATCATTTAGTTTCCCACAAATAAGTTATATTATAATAAGCGGTAAGCGTTACAAACAGTAACAGTTTCTTTTCCCTCAGTAGACCCTGATACTGTCCATGTTAGTTTTGAAGGTAGTGAGCCTGTTTCTAACTTTCAATTTTTTTCTGAATGTCTCTAAATTCTTTACTATGAAGGTGTAATTTTATTTTCAAATGTGTGTAACATCATAACGCAATCTGAGCTACATACATAATACAAAACGAGATGAAAAGATAATGAAGAAAGATAGCTGTATATTTGCGTTACTGCCATTACATCTGTCGTTTCCAAATTAAAAACTATATGATGGCACAAATATGGCATTCAACAAATATTATGAGAGAAATACTCGGGTAAATACTCGTATATATCTTTCAGTAGATTAAATAACTGTGATTTATTACGTGAGCCGAATGTATAAGGAATAAATAGTGGGCGACGAGACTCGAATACGTAATAAGAGACGTCTTCTTACGAGAGAAAAAAATTAAATTATCAAGAGGCCGTGTCAGAGCAACTCTCAAGAAAGTTGGGTTTGAGGTAAATAAGTACTTTTTGGGTACAGACTTGTTTAGCGTTTGTTTATTTTTTATTTGAAAAATTCCGAGACGACGGTTGAATATCAATTTGCGTGGCAAACTCTTCCTAAGTAGGGAATTTCTTTGGAGAAGTTAAATATTTTATTTATTTTTTACTTGCGTCAGGTTCTGGCCTGTTATTAAGAAGAATACACAGAACCTATATCTATGATGGTTACACATTTAAATTGTTATCTCAGTATTTTTGGATCATTTTTTCAAAGTGGACCACCATGGTTGGGTATAACTATAAACTAAAAAAAATATTTAAGTTAAAGAATACAGGCGCATTTGTTTGTTGATAATTGCCCGAACCTTCGATAGGGTGCAAAGCAGTGAAAGCCTAGTGGTTAAATGCTTACCTTCCATACTTTCTGAGATCGTTTCCATTCCGTTCCGCTGGGATGCGGATCAGAATTTGATTATCATTTGCGTTAACGGGAAGGCAAACATCGTGAGGAAACTTGCACACCTGAGAGGGCTCCAAAATGTTCTCAATGGTGTGTGTAATCCACCAACCCGGATTTGGAGGCCAGCGTGGTGGACTAAGGCATCACCCTCTTCATCGTGAGAAAAGGCCCAGCCCAGTGTCCCAGTGCCAGCCAGCAGTGGAATAGTAATGGGCTGATTTTGCTGATTGATTGATTTGTGTTTTAATGTTATTTGTTTCAGCTGCAAGAAAAGTGCGTCTACGAGTGATGACACCGAAGTTCGTCGAGCAGTCAGCCCCGTTACCAACCTTGTCGACTGGCTAATATATTTAACATGAGCATATGATAAGATTGTGCAGAGACGAATTTCTACTCTGTTGTTTTTTACATGTTATAGGGCAACTCGTAGGTTTCAAACTCTCGACCTATCGATCAGCAGTTCTTAGCCATACTATGGCCGCTTATGTATTGAAGTAGGATTGGGCTATGTGGTACATGATTGACAATGCAACACATTTCATGAATCTTCGTATTTCACGCGTATTTTTCATTCGATCATAGTATAACGACAGCACGGCTATCGCAGTGTATAACCGATTAACTTTCTACGTAGCGCGGTTTGTAAGTTTGATTTCCACAAGGAACATATTTGTGGCCTCATCATTTCAGCCGAATAAAGACACAAGCTTCCCAGAAACAGCGCCGCTATGATCGATCTGGTGGTGTTGTGTGCTCATTGGAGGGTTTTGCCATAATCGCCACGCTTGGCAAGTGGGTTCGCGATCGCTGTTGAACTGTTAATGTACTCGAAGAACGCTGCTACACTTCCTTCGGCTAATCCCATAGTCGCCTTTTACGATACCCATGGGATGAGATGGGTTGGTCTTATTCGTAGCCGGCACCGCACGACTTTAGTGGCAGGTAGTTGTTCCAGGTCTGGTTGTTTGTGCATATGAGATGTCTGTTAAATGGCCTCACGACACAGGTATGTAGACAAAGACAAACGTGCGGCAACGTTTAAAAAAAAAATCCGTTAGTTATCTACTCTAAATGGTTTTCCTTATAAGACACCGTGTAATTTTTAAATATGAGTACGCTTTTTTTATTCACTTTTTTAAGAGTTGATCCATATGGGTAACTTGAAAAGTGTGCCTTTTGATACGGAACGCCTCGTAAATATATTGGTCTTCAGGTACACAATTCCCTTTAAGTGGTAATTTTCACGAGCACTACTATTTACCTGTCCAATATAAACAGCTTCGTCATGCCAACCCAAAAATCAGGTACTGTAATCCTTCGTCAAAAATATTTTGAGCGGAAAATAAGGCAACGTTTTGCAACCTTTTGCGTTAGGGTTGCTTTTGACAGTAAACATTTTTACTTGTTTTATGTTAGCTTGATCCGTATTTGTGGCACTATTTAAGGATTTTGCTATTCCATTTTCACCCATTATTAGATGTCCGATAACTTGAAATTTTGCAAACGTATATGTAACGTAAGAATGAAACTACAATTTTTAATATTACTATGACCTGGTGCTGACACCCGGATCCTAATAACAGTTTTTTTAACATTCAGGAGAAATCCTAGTGTGGGGCACTAGGATTTCTCCTGTGGTACGTTTATAGACATAAATTCCACTTACAATACACCCAGACCCGGAACCACTACCTGTAGATCATACAAATATTTGTTCCGTGCGGGAATCGAGCCCACAACCCGGTGCGCAGCAGTCAACTGTATCAGTCACTGCACCAACCGTGCAGTCTTTGCTAGAACTATACAGATTATATAAAAAAAAGGTGTAGTGCATGTGGAATTCATGTCTGTAAACGCACCCACGACACAGGAGAAATCATAGTGTGGTAATAGTCATAATAATAATTATTATGTTTTTTTTTTTTGTATTAAATCCATTTAGCACCCATTGCAATATACCTTATACTTGTAGGTTCCATTTCATACAATAGTTTTATACCTCCGGGGACAATCTGAGACTGCATTTTATAGTGTAGCCATAGAGAATCCCCGGTTAGTGTCCCATTATATTTTAGAGTAAAATTCTCTAAAGGGCCTCTGCGTGTTGGACCCATGTCCCCGCGTAAGCCTATCAAAAGACCGGGTTCCCCCTTACAGGGGATATAAACCCGTGTAATAGAGAAACATATTAATAATTGTGTTGAAGTTGTTTTCAATTACATTCCAAAATAATAATTAATTTTATCAGCAAAATTCTAACTAGATGGCATTAGTGGAAGTATTACGAGTAGAAGGCGGTATGGTTTCGTTACCACGAATACCGTATTAAAACATTTCACTATCAGTAAATTGGTATTGTACGCTTAAGCATCTACATAACTCTTGGGATGAGTGCGAGAAGCCCTTCATAAAAATAAAAATAAATCAGTAAATTGAGACAAAGCTGCTTCTGCCTCATTAGGTCAGTAATAATAAGTCATTCGGTTATACTCTCGATTTGTCTGATTGTCTTACTATCTTGAGATTATTTCTTAAACAAAATAATTATATTTTAGGTAAGCAGATCAAGGGAAGTTGTTAAATTCCCCTTTATCTATTTACAACCGAGCTCCTAAAACGAGCTCTAATTTAAGTAATATATTTATATAACAGATATATAAAAAAGTTAATACCTAGTGTTTTGTCTACGGTGTATGGCCTTCGATGTATAGCCATTCCTCTGTTTCAAAATTTGTATTTAAGCCTTGGCCATCTCGCACAAATTGAGAATTGACAATTTAATTAACGCTATGAATAGACTGGCACGAATATTTATAAGGCCTATATAGTCTTCTCTTCTTTCTTTTTCATGTGGTTAGTGCTAATCTTTTGTCAGAGTTGGTCAAGCCGCCCAAAGGCCTGCGACTTGGCTTAACGACTGCCGTCTAATGACAAGAACCGGGACCGACAATATTACGTGCCCTCTAAAGCACGCAGACGCTCAGTGCAAATACCACTGTGGTCACCCATCTATAGATTGACCGCACCGAGCGTTGCTTAACCTCACCGTTCGTTTACCGATCAGTGAGTGCAACTGGCTTTGGGCCTATATAATTATGAATATAACCGTGACGGTACCCAGAGTATATTTTAATCCTAATGTTTGGAACTTCGTTTGAATATGTGATTGGTACTAGCTCCTCCTCATCATTATAATGAAATGATATATATAGGCCCGAATGTGTAATACTCGCGAAAACCAAAGACATTATTATTATCATATCAACCAAAGAACGTCCACTGCTGAACAAAGCCATCACAGATTTAACAATTGTGTTGCCATTTTCGGGGGAATTAGCCAGTACTCACCAATCTAGGTAGGTGGCTTAGAATCCCTTAGTCGTACTCTACGATATCCACGTTGAAGATAAGGTACTGGTATATTCTTAATTTTGACTCCACACGGTTACTGCTGTCTTGCTGGAAGTCAATATAACTAAGTTTATTATAATCCAATACCTTTGACGGAAATCCTCATAGACTTCCACCACCCCGGGTCGAGGTCGAGGGACGTGTCGGAATAAAACCACCTGGGCCGTCGTGTTCTACATCAAGGGGCTCCGGGATCTCGAGAATCTACACTCCGGAATAGTCAAATAGTACGTAATAAGTTTGTTTTTTTCTGACTGCATTAGGTAAAGCTTTAGGAAACTGTATATTATTGATGAATATACTTTAAAATTAGACAAGTATCAGCGATGCTTCATGAATTCTTACCTTAAAGTACAACAGCTTCTTTGTTTTCATTTTAGTCAAACTTGCTCAATTACATCACAACTGGCGTGGCATGACAGGCACAGAACTCGAATTATTCTCTCCAAAACTCTCGCCTCCGCTGAATCGTCAAAAACAAAACAGGGAAAGTGAGAATTTAACTCAAAAAATCTTCGGTGTACAAGGACCGTATTTCTGAGAAAACAAGCAAGCGGGCCGCACCTGAGGACAAATTACACCAATCCCCTGGGACAAATTACGCGATTACCCGAATAAATTACGGACTCACTTACCTTAGCGTAATAGTTTGGTGGGGAGCGGTGACGATACATAGCCGTGTTATAATCATATCGCGCGCGCTATGTGAGTTGTTATTTTTCACGAGGAAGTACGGATACAGTGCTTGAAACTAGTTTGGTACTTAAGATGTAAAGAAAACTTGTATTCAGAAGTTGCTGCATTTACTAACGCTGAATAGTATTTGGCGCAGAAGTAGGTTCTTAGTATTATATGTTTATTATGTGGTCTGGAGATTTGATTATTATGCGGATCTGAGGACCAATTCTATTTAATCTCTTAATAAGGTGCTTCATTGAATCACTAATGTAAACTTAATTGTAGTTATTATAATGTAACCGTTTCTATGCGGTGTCCAGATTAAGAATATAGCACCACTCCATCTCCTCCCGTGGGTGTTGTAATAGACGACTAAGGGATCACGATAATTAAAAGGATGGGCAGCAGCGTCCTTTCTGTGAAACAGCAGCTATTGTGCGCTTACCGACTCGCATGCCAAACGCGGTGAGTACTGGCAAAATCCTCCTAAAATTACGACACACGGCACGTAACCAGTCATCTATGGGAGAGGCATTGGTCCAGCAGTGGACGTCTTTTGCCTGATATGATGAAGTAGTAACAGAAAAAGGGAATAATTTAACCAAGGATCGTTAAATGTAGAAAGTACTAAGGCGCTGAATAACAAGCTTATAAGTCAAAAACGAAATCTTAGACGTAACAGCTGCAGTTTCATTTACCATCATAAGTGCAGCACCAGATGTTACCTCGACTGTGGATATTTGGAGATACGAGGTAGTTTATTGTACTTGAGGACCACACATTTTATTTGCACAGAATATTTTGAAAGAAATAACTGCATTTTCTCGGCCATTTACAAGAGGGAGGTTTGTTGTGGTTGTTATTTCCGTCGTCTTGGCCAGCGGCCATCTTGCATAGTAATGTGACTGGCCATAAATTGGTGTTGTCCTTGAACTACTAACTTTCCGTAGGCTGTTAAGATTTACAACATGTCACAACAAGCTTTGGAATGACATTAGTTTTGGTTGAAAGGATAAACATGTGCTTCAAGGTCTTTGAACAGCCTGTTGTTAGGATTTCTGCTATCAAAGGTATTGATGGATTTTGGAGGTTGCTCATTTTTTATTAGCAAGCAAGAGAGAACATGGTGCCGACTGCGAATAGCACAAACCCATCTCAAACCTTGAGTGTCGTAGAATGTGACTGTGGGATTAACTCTGGTTATGTATGGTGGTCTGGATGGGCAGCAGCGTCCTTCGAGTGCATTTGCAACTCAACTACGATCGCCAACCCGCCTGTTGCGATTATGGTAAACCTCCCAATTTTTTGGGGGAGGCTTTTGTCAAGTCATCATTTCGGCCATTGAAGTCCACTGCTGGACACAGGCCTCCCCCAAAGATCACTACAACGACCGATATGGGTATGTTGTAGGCTCATTGGGGGGTTTTGCCATAATCGCCACGCTTGGCAGATGGGTTGGCGATCGCAGTTGAATTGTTAATGCACTCGAAGTACGCTGCTGCCCATCCTCCGGCTAATCCCTGAGTCGACTTTTACGACACGCACGGGAGGAGATGGAGTGGTGATATTCTGAGCCGGCACCACACGGGTAGTGTTTTGTCAAGTAGTGGACTTTATTCGGCTGAAATGATTAGCGACCGATACCGATATTGATATTGTAGTTTACAGATAGAGACTTGGCTTAGCTGTGCACTTTATAGGGACAATATAGTTGAACCACTTAGACAGTACGATGGTATGAGTACTCAGCTGAAAGCAACGCAAGCTCGCTTTGAATGTGGCTAAACTCTGACGCAGCACCCCATTGAAAACGAAACCAGAATAAAAAAAATAGACAAGGGAAAGCATCAAAGGGTTGGGAGCAAAAATCAATAACCCAATCAAAACTAATTGGCGTAGACATAAAATCTGCAGTCTTAATATCTCTCAACCTACGCAGATACCTAAGCTATTAGAAAATTGCCAATATTTTCCAACTAATTAAAAGTTTCCAGAGGAATGCCCGTGTTTTATTACGGTCATACATAAAAGGAACGATCTGAGCTTAGGGAGGCACTAATACATTGGAAGAAATAAATATCAGACCATATAACAGATTATTCAGGTGCTAATATTTACGTTTGCCAAGTTACTGGAACAGATGTACTTACCCTTATTGAGATGACATAAGGTTTAAGATTGCTTGCGTCATACGTAATGGTGTAACGTCATTTTTATGGTGAACATTTATAGGTTCGCGGAATCGCTCAGAGATATTGCCTTTGAATATTATATTTTACAGGTGGAAGCGGGATCCGTGGAAATATTCATATTTTTATGAAATGTAATGCTTAATTTTGAAGTAGCATAAATTGAGGATTTTGAAAGTGATTCGAGTGTTTAGTGCATTTTTTTATTCAAAACATTTTCTTCATTATGTGGTATTGTTGTTTGATTACAACACCTTTAAGATAAAAGTCCTTCCTGACGTTTGGGATACCACCGGCCAGATGGATTGATGACCTGAAGTGGTGATAGCACCTGAGGTGTACCAGATGTATGGAAGACACGAGACTGAATGTTGCACATATACCTGTATACTGTACTCGCGTTACAGGTGAAATCTTATTCATAAGGAAAAACTAGATCGTGATCCCCTCACTGTATCTTCTTTACACTCGTGGAAAAAGATCATGTACGTCCTCCGACCCGAGGAAGGACGTATACTAACGCAGGAGGACGTATAAGACGCATACCGGTCTCCCGCTGGATAAAACTATAGTGGCAAAGAAAGAAAGAAAATTAGTTAATTTTGAGTCCTCATTCATACACACGTTGCAAATTTTATGTAAACAGTAAATGAAAAATTCTGTGTGGTGTTCGGATTAAGAATATAGCACCACTCCATCTCCTCACATGGATGTCGTAAAAGGCGACTGGGGAATCTAAACCAGAGGGATGGGCAGCAGCGTCCCTTCTGTGAAACAGTTGCCATTCTGCGCTCACCAACCCGCCTGCCAAGCGTGGTGAGTATTGGCAAATACCCCCCAAAATGATGACACAGTAGTGAAAATCTATGGGGGAGGCCTTTGTTCAGCAGTGGACGTATAAATGGCCGATATGATATGATGAAATGAAAAAAGTGGCAGTAATTTTCTGCAATTCCTGCTGTTATCTTATCTATAAATAATTAGTTCGATCTGTTCCCTCGTCAATAATATGGGGACGGATCGAACTTTTTATTCCTTTTTGTCGCCCTGAGGGGATATGGCAGCGGGATAGACCGGAATATTCGATTTTCTGCACCAAAGGGGAGTTCCAGGGACTAACAAACAATCGCACTAGTGTCACCCGTTGGTGCCACACCTTTAGGCACATCTCGGAGGGGATGATTGTGAAGCGATCACTTCCTCTAATGGCTCCTCCGTTAGTTTATTGTAGAAATGCAACTCGTTCCAGGCACATCTCGGGAGGTCTTGTAAAGTATCCCCTAAAGCCTCACTGTTTCGTCAATACCTATGACTATAGCGTACTTCCATTAGTTGGTCCTTACACATGAGCCCATAAATAAGCGTTCCTTGTACTCAAATCTCGAAATGTTGCAACCAGAAAATCCTTAAGACACCCGTCAACAAAATGTCAGTGCCTCGTTTCATAATCCTGTTAATCACACTGCAGACAATTCAAATACTCAGGAAGTGAGAACAGAAAGGATCTCGGGATAGGCTAGTTAATCCTTATTTGTGCAAAGCTTAGAAGTAACTGACCTATCAGCAAGGATTACCACAGGCCAGAGTGTGAACAAAGAAAAACAAACCGATTAAATAGTATATTTTACCGCTCCTTAAAGATAATTCATCAAAGTTGGCAGTCATTAATGTCGCAATTTGTATATCAATATAATATAATATCACCACCCCGTCTTATCCTGTGGGTGTCGTTAAAGGCATCATCATCATTTCGGCCGAATGAAGTCCACTGCTGGACACAGGCACCCCCACAAAGATCACCACAACGACCGATATGGGTGTGTAATGAGCTCATTGGGGGTTTTTCCATAATCGCCACGCTTGGCAGACGGGTTGGCGATCGCAGTTGAGTTGTTAATGTACTCGAAGGACGCTACTGCCCTTCCTCCGGCTAATCCCTTAGTCGACTTTTACGACACCCTCGGGAGAAGATGGAGTGGTGGTATTCTGAGCCGAAGGCAACTATGGGATTAAATGGAGGATGAGCGGCAGCGTCCTTCGAGTTCATTATCAACTCAACTGCGATCGCCAACTCATCTTGCCAAGCGTGGCGATTATGGCAAAACCCACCAGTGGGCTTCAAAACATAAAATCATAGCGGAAGTTGTGGCAATCTTTGGGGGAGGTTTCAGTCCAGCAGTTGATGTTTTTCGGCTGAAATTATGATGATGAATCATATTATTATCTACTGGTAGTGGATTTATTATTACTGCGCCAAGGTAAATTATATAGGTACTATAGCGTATCAATAAGAAAATAAATACTTATGAACTGTATTCAAAAATGGTACGACTGTAAACTTCTCAGGACGAACTAATGTTGGGCGGAATATTAATTCTTATAAAATCGACTGAGCTGTGCGGTTGTATGTCATCTCTCGTTGTATCACAAGAAAATAAACGGAGTCAAGCCAATAAAAGTTATTATGCCACTCTACCAACTACGTTACCAACCTCCTTTTCTCTGTCCTCACAGTACCTACATAAAAAGGTATATTGTTACTGAAAGGATTAGTAAACTGAAGTGGCAATGCTCATAGCTGGTAGGATGGTCGTTGGGGCAAAATGGTTCTCAAACGGAGACCGCGCACCGGAAAACACAGTGTTAGACAGCCTCCAACAAGGTGGACGAACGACCTTTTTTTTTTTATTGGTGCCCAGTGGAAATTCTTCATGAACTTCCTTCGCCCCGAGGAAGGGCGAAGGGGTATGCCGGTCTCCTGCCGGCTAAAACCACTGGAGCGGTCATCTTCGGCACCTCAGGGAGGCTCCAGGTCCTCGTATGATCACACCAGAGCCGCCCACTGGTGCCACGCCTATAGGCACATCTCGGAGAGGGTGACTGTAAAGTGATCACCCCCCCGGGGGGATTGTAAAGGATCCCCCAAAGCGTCCCACGGCAGCGCGTGACCACATGCGTGCTACCGTCTTCTCTTGGGTCGCTTGGTGTGGGCACGCAGATTCCCCAATCTACGCACCCGCGAACCCAGAGGTCCCCTGCCTCACAGCAACGGCAGGGGGTTTTAGGCGTGTGGGAATTAGTCGCCAGGGCGGTTGTTACCCCGGCGCCGTCTCCTCCTTCTTCAAGCGGGATCGGCCCTCTCCCTACGAACGACCTGGCGAAGGTTTCTGGAAGTCGTTGGATGCGGGCGGCGTGTCTCCGGCCGATGGGGACATCTATGGTAGGCTTTGATCAGCAGTAGACGTCCTTTGACTTATATGATGATGATAGCACTGAAAAGCCTAGTAGTTGAACGCTTGCTTTCCATACCCCATACCTCGGACCCTCCTGGGTCTGAGGTTGTTCCCGGCCCGCATCTTTGGCTTATCCGATTCATGTGCGGTTCAGAATTTGATTATTACTCGTTAATGGTGAAAGAAAAATCCGTGAGGAAACCTTCACACCTCAGAGGACTGGAGGTCAATGGTGTGTGTAGTCCGCCAACTCGCGGGCCAGTGTGGTGGAGTACGCCCTAATGTTTCGTATCGTGAGAAAAAGCTTATGCCCAGCATTGGGTGGGTATATTGGGCAAATTATCTATACAAATAAATAAAATTAAAGTGTCTGTTTGTAATGTCAAAATAACAACTTTTTACAAAAGAAAAAATGATTTACTTTCGCGACAAAATGCATATGAAAGTATATACGGAACATATAACAAAAAATGTATTTGAAACATTTTTGTCTGCCTGTCTGTCTGTTTGTTCCAGGGAAATCTCCGAAACGGCTGGACCGATTTTCACGGGACTTTCACTGGCAGATAGCGGATGTTATAAGGAATAACTTAGGCTACGTTTACTTTAAAAAATAATTAGGGTTCCGCGCAAAAAAAAACAACCCTTGAAATTCAATAGATAGATTCTATATCAAGTGCCTATGTCGAAGTACTCTAAATGTATTTTAAATTAAACGCGGATGAAACCGCGGGTCCCAGCTAGTGAATAATAAAAAAATAAACTATTCAAGAATATTTTTCCCCCATTTTATCACGATGCACGTGTTCCTCATCTGTGTGCGTTTTCGTAACAAAATGGTGGGTTTTTGTGCCTTCAACTTATCTATTAATTATTTATTACAATAGCAAAAGAAAATCACAAGTTGTTTCTTAATAAACGCGTTTCGTATAACCTACAGACTTTTCTCGTTAGTTAAACTTCAAAAATATTTGTGGGGTGGATTATTACAATAAGACCTTAAATAAGTCAGTTAAATTAACCAACCAACATACAGTAAGGTCGAAATTGGCTGGTTTACATAGAGCGACTAGCTTCCGACAGCTGAATCCTTATTTTTAGTGGGGACCAGACCAGACAGTTTTCTTAGCTTACATTAGCTATAGATTCCTGCTTCAAGATATGAAATTGAAGTTATCTCTTCGTTTTCTCTTCCAATTTATTTAACAAGATGAGGAAAACGGTTCTTCGCAAGGTTCGAAATTTCAAACGGAAAACCTCCATTGCTGGACAGAAACCTCCCCAAAGATTGCCACTACGACAGGTATGGTTTGTGTTGTAGACTCATTGCGGGATTTTGCCATAATCGCCACGCTTGGTAAACGGGTTGGCGATCGCAGTTGAGTTATAAATGAACTCGATGGATGCTGCTGTACATCCTCCGGCTAGTTCCATAGTTGCCTTTTACGACGCCCACGGGATGAGATGAGGTGGTGGTATTTTTAACCGGCACCACACGGCAAATCAAGGTTACCATAGCAATAACAACTTTTTATCAATGATTCTGAAATTAAATATATATTTACCAAATATATTTTTTGAAATAGTAACACTACAGCTTATCCCTCTAGCTATAAACGGCTCAAACATACGAAAAAGCGGCTATAGGTGACAGGTTGGACAAACAGTTTATTCTCATTTACGCAAAAACAGATTGGGGATAGCGATCCATCAAGAGGGATTAATCTCCTCCCCCTCCTGCCAACAGAGCCGGATTTGGTTAGCTTATGTCTGGTGCAAACGCTCTAATTGGCGTCTAACCCTCCAATAATTAATTTTGTAAATTACCGACCTGTTTGGGTTTTGAATGATGTTCTACCAAAGGGTTGCTATTGTGTTAACATATTGATTTGTAGCCAATTAACTGTGAGCGTCGATATTTCGTGTAAAACGATTGAAACCCACATGCTCGTGAGCCCGGAAGGTCTCTTGGCCTTTGATCAGGAGGCATGTTTTTTGGCATTTATTATCAAACATAGTTCTCTTACCCTAAATTGATAGTAATATGCTATCATCATTTCGGCCGAATGAAGTCCACTGCTGGACACAGGCCTCCCCCAGAGATCACCACAACCACCGATATGGATGTGTTGTGGGCTCATTGGGGGGTTTTGCCATAATCGCCACGCTTGGCAGGCGGGTTGGTGATCGCAGTTGAGTTGTTAATGTACTCGAAGAACGCTTCTGCCCATCCTCCGGTTAATCCCTTAGTCGACTTTTACGACACCCATAGGAGGAGATGGGGTGGTGGCATTCTGAGCCGGCACCACACGGCTATACTAACAGGAAATTTCCGAATGGAGTATAGGCGTGCATTATACACAGATTGGAGTCTGCGTGCACATACCGAGTGGCCCCTGGGAAGACGGTGATGCGCACGTGGTCACGAGCCGCATAGCGCACAGCAAGGCTTCTGGGGGATCTTGTCGGCGTTTCGTGACGGTGGAATAGTGCAACTATTTAATTTCTGACTACACACATATTTGACGGTACGGTTGGTGTATTGGATGATACAGTCCGCTTCTGCGCTCCGGGTCGCAGGTTTGATTCCTGCACAGATCAAATATTTGTATGATCTGCAGGTAGTTTTTCTGGGCCTGGGTGTGTTGTGTGTGAAATTTGTGTCTGTAAATGCAGCCACGACACAGGAGAAATCATAGTGTGGGGTAAGGTTTAAAAAAAGAATACTTTAAACATAAAACATATTATTTCAGTCAGAAATACTTGCTGCTGGCCACAGGCCTCCCCCAAAATCACCACAGTGACCAGTCTGGGGTTGTGTCGCGTGGTCGATGGGGGTTCGCCTTAATCAACACGCTTGGCAAGCGGGTTGGCAACTGCAGTTGAGTTGTAAATATACTCGAAAAATGCTGCTGCCCATCCGCTGCCTAATCCTACAGGCGAATAACATATTTTACGATACCCACGGGATACAACGGGGTGTTGTTTGTACCGGTACCACATGGCACACGTAAGTAGTTGTAACTGGTTTAAATGAATAAAAATATTTTGATTTATCATATCCTATCATCATCAACATATCGGCCATTTATTATACGTCCACTGCTGAAGAATGGCCTCCCTCATAGATTTTCACAACTGTGTCATCATTTTGGGGGGTATTTACCGATACTCACCCCGCTTGGCAGGCGGGTTGGTGAGCGCAGTATGGACACACACACACACAGAAGGGACGCTGCTGCCCATCCCTCTGGTTTAGATTCTGTTAGTCTCCTTTTACGACACCCACGGGAGGAGTTGGAGTGGTGCTATATTCTTAATCCGGACACCACATGGAATAAGTAAATTTTGATTACGATGATCATTTTACCAAACATTGTTTGCACGAGCGCTACAAAAAAATTAACTCAACCATGCACCCTTATATCCCCGTGGCGGCCCTGGCCCACGTCCCCAGGAGCCTCTTTTTGTAACGGATGTCTTCTCAAATAACGCGTCGTGACAATTTTAAGCCGTCTCGCCAGGCCTGGATTCGCTGTCTGTGTAATTAGCCCAGTGCCTTTAATTACGGCTTTTCTTTCTTTAATTGTTTTTTTTTTTCCAAATAAGTTCTTTGCGGTATGTTTAATGCCTTGAAGTTTCTTTTGTGAGTTTTGGAAATGTAAAATTACGCACGGCTCTATATTTTCACGATTATAATAACTGTGTGGTTACACGAAAAGATGAGGCCACCGCCTTTCTTCCAGTGAGTGCTGTAAAAAGCGACTATTGTATTATGTTAGGAAGGTAGGAAGTTGCTTACTTGCATCGATAAGAACAACATATTGCAAGTTAAGTGACCGCTACATCCAGGAAGCTTGTCCATTTTCACTACATTTCGCCACGTTTGATATATGCAGTGTGATCATTATATTTTCGTCCCCATATAGATAATCAACTATAATATGATTGCATTGTCTTCTCGTGACCGCGGTCAATGCATCTTGGCCGAAACGTTGAGGTTAGTCAAAATATTGCTTTGATTTATCTGTACCGAAATCATAGTCTATTAAGAGTGCAACTTAAAAAAAAAGTTTGACGGCACTGTTGGTGCAGTGGCTGATACAGTCGACTGCTGCGCTCCGGGTCGTGGGTTCGATTCCCGCACGGAACAAATATTTGTATGATCTGCAGGTACTTATCCCGGGTCTGGGTGTATTGTATGTGGAATTCGTGTCTGTAAACGCACCCACTACACAGGAGAAATCCTAGTGTGGGGCAACGTTTTTACAATTTATAAAAATAAAAGTTTACAGTAGAACGGACAGTGGAGTAGGGTTGGCCTATTCTTCCCCAATCAGTAGATATTGTTGCTAAAATTGAGGCGCTCATGGCCAGTTGCAGTCACTGATCGGTAAACGATCGACGAGGTTAAATAACACTTGGCGCTGTCAGTCTGGATGGGTGACCGCATAGTGGTATTTGAAGTGAGCGTCAGGATGGCTGGAACAAGTGAGATTTTGAAAGTTTGAGCAATACCAAGTTTTAGTACCTATTTGGTACCAGAAATCAAATAATTTGTACCTCGCTAAAGAAGCAAAACTACTACGAGGAAAGTGGTCCAGCCATTCTGACGTCAGAATGGCTGGACCACGTCGGTTTCGCCTGGTTGTAGGCATTTTAACCAGTTCATATTTTCGTTAAACTTTAGTACCTCATTGATACCTCAACATATGTCTTTGTTAGATTTTTTCGATAAGCCAAAAGAAAGTTACTCCTAGAAAAAGTTTTGTATGTAATCTGGACCCGGTCGGTTTCACCTAGTTGTAGGCGTTGTACATAATTCATCTTTTTGTTTAAATTTAGTACCTCATTGGTACCTCAACATATGTTTTTATTAGATTTTTTCCATAAGCCAAAAAAAAGTTATTCTGAGAAAATTATAAACTAATACAACCCACATATAAGAAATTTCGCATAATGTTTATTTTTGTACAAAGAAAATAAATTGGTTAAAATAATTAGTTGGTGCAGTGGCTGATACAGTCAGCTGCTGCGCACCGGGTCGTGGGTTCGATTCCCGCTCGGAACAAATATTTGTACGATCTGCAGGTAGGTGTTTTTTTCAAATTTTCACGAACGATGATATAATTATACGTCTTGAACTAGGTGAAAAAAGTTTTACTGGGCGTAACTTTATTTTCGTCTTATCGAAAAAATATGAGAAAAACATAAAGAAACTTTACTTTACTTTCAGGTACCAATGAGGTACTAGATTTGAACGAAAAGATGAATTAGGTATAACGCCTACAACTAGGTGAAACCGACCGGGTCCAGATTACATACAAAACTTTTTCTAGGAGTAACTTTCTTTTGGCTTATCGAAAAAATCTAATAAAGACATATGTTGAGGTACCAATGAGGTACTAAAGTTTAGCGAAAATATGAACTGGTTATAATGCCTACAACCAGGCGAAACCGACGTGGTCCAGCCATTCTGACGTCAGAATGGCTGGACCACTCTCCTCGTAGTAGTTTTGCTTCTTTAGCGAGGTACAAATTATTTGATTTCTGGTACCAAATAGTACCAAATAGGTACTAAAACTTGGTATTGCTCAAACTTTCAAAATCTCACTTGGTCCAGCCATCCTGACGCTCACGTATTTGAACTGCGCGTCTCCGTGCTTCGGAGGATAGGTAACATCGTCGATCCAGGTTGTTGTCATTAGACGGTAGTCGTTAAGCCAAGTCGGAGCCTTTGAGCAGCTTGAACAACTGTGACACAAAGTTGGCTAGAAACCACAGAAAAGAAGAAGTTAACAAATTGTGTATTATCGGCCATTTATACGCCCACTGCTGAACAAAGGCCTCCCCCATAGATTTTCACTAGTGTCATCATTTTGGGGGGTATTTGCCCATACTCACCACGCTTGGCAGGCGGGTTGGTGAGCGCAGTATGGCTTCCGTTTCACAGAAGGGACGCTGCTGCTCATCCCTCTGGTTTAGAGTCCCTTAGTCGCCTTTACGACATCCATGGAAGGAGATGGAGTGGTGCTATATTCTTAATCTGGACACCACACGGAAATTGTGTATTAAGTTGTTTATTATTGAACAAATGATCAGCCCTCAAGAAGATGATGGCAGATGCTGGAATATATAACAGAACTAGCTGTGCCTTGCGGTTTCACCCGCTGTTTAATTTAAACGAAACTGGGTTATTTATTAATAATTTAGAGTACTTCGGCATAGACAGTTAACATGGAGTTTATAAAGGATTTCATAGGATTATGCTTTTTTGCGTGGTACTGTAATTATATTTCTTTTTCTAAATAAAACTAGTCTAAGTTACTCCTTATAACATCAGCTATCTGCCAGATAAAGTCCCGTCGAAATTGGTTCAGCCATTTTGGAGATTAGCTGGAACAAACTGAAAGACAGACAGGCAGGTAGATAAAATTTAAAATCTGTTTTTGTGGTATGTACCGTATCTTCTTTCATATGCATTTAGTAAAAAGCTATTATTTTGTCATTACAAGATACTTCAATTTTATTATTTGTCTAGATCAGTCTTTCCCAACGTGGGCGATAACGCCCCCTTGTGGGCGCTGCAGGCCTAAAGGGGGGCGGTAAGAGACCCAGAAAAAAAAGGGGGCATTGTGTAGGGCTTTGGGGTCGATTTATAATTTCATCTACCTAGCTAGGAAGACTCTTACGACACCGACTGAGCTCTCGACTCTCGACTACATCTTGTGAACATCAACTAATATTAATTAGGATATAGCTCAAACTCGGTTCGATATAAAAGACCGCGGGCAATCATGTTTTAACAAGTTTTTGTTAAATAATCCGAATTGTACATTCCTATACCAATCGGCTGGTTCTATAATGTTCTTGCTTGTCGAGTACGATTGGGCGTCGAATGAGATAAACGAGTTTATGCACGTTTGTCTTATTCCTGTTGGTGCGTGCTGCTTATGCAATCCTATATAAACAACGTAAACTATTAATTTATTTTATTTTCATTTGCGGTTTCGCGCATACTTGATTAGCAGTACTTGATTTCAACACTTACGTATTTCTTAAAACAAAACAATGTCGGAAGTAAAAAAGAAGAGACGGCAATACTCTGCGGAATATATTAAATTCGGATTTATTGAAAATCCCACAAACCCGTCGTCGCCTTTGTGTCTTCTATGTCTATAAACATTTTCGAACGAAGCAATAAAGCCTTCAAGACTGCAAGATCATTTGAATAAAATGCATCCAGATAAGACAGAAAAGAATGTAGCATATTTTCAAGACCTAGAGAAGAAGCATAATACTCAGCCAAGTGTATCAAAACTATTTTCGGCGGCTGCTAAGCAAGATGACGACGGACTTCGAGCTTCGTACAATATCTCTCTCTATGAAGCTGAAGACCGAGGACGGCAGTGTAGCGTCGACTAAGCCAGAGGTTTTGAGAGATTGAGAACTTCTACCGGCAGTTATACACCTCGGTTACTATACCTACCATTGGCTCTGACAAAGACCCGCGAGCCAAACTAACCCGACACTATACCGAGGATATCCCGGACATCAGCCTGTACGAGATTAGGATGGCCTTGAAACAGCTTAAAAATAACAAGGCGCCGGGTGGAGACGGAATTACGACAGAGCTTCTGAAAGCGGGTGGAACACCGGTACTTAAAGTCCTTCAGAAGCTATTCAATTCCGTCTTACTCGAGGGCATAACGCCGGAAGCGTGGAACAGAGGTGAGGTGGTGCTCTTCTTCAAAAAGGGTGATAACACCCTATTGAAGAATTATAGACCCATCTCACTTCTGAGCCATGTTTATAAGCTGTTTTCAAGGGTCATCACGAATCGTCTCGAGCGCAGGTTTGATGACTTCCAGCCTCCCGAACAAGCCGGTTTCCGAAAAGGTTTCAGTACCATAGACCACATCCATACGCTGCGGCAGGTTATACAGAAGACCGAGGAGTATAATCTGCCACTATGCTTGGCGTTTGTGGACTATGAGAAAGCCTTCGATTCGATCGAAACCTGGGCAGTGCTGCAATCTCTGCAGCAGTGCCAGATTGACTATCGGTACATTGAAGTGTTGAAGTGCTTATACAGAAACGCCACCATGTCGGTCCGAGTACATGAACAGAGCACGGGGGCAATTCCATTGCAGAGAGGTGTGAGACAGGGGGACGTCATTTCCCCGAAACTGTTCACCGCTGCAATGGAGGATGCCTTCAAGCTACTGGAGTGGAAAGGATTCGGCATTAACATCAATGGCGAGTATATCACTCACCTTTGATTTGCCGATGACATCGTAGTCATGGCAGAATCGCTGCAAGAGCTCAGCACAATGCTCGATAATCTCAACAGAGTTTCCCAACAGGTGGGCCTTAAAATGAACATGGGCAAGACAAAAGTCATGTCAAATGTCCATGTCGTGCCCACCCCAATATCCGTTGGGAGCTCTGTTCTCGAAGTTGTTGACGAGTATGTCTACCTAGGACAAACTGTCCAGTTAGGTAGGTCCAACTTCGAGAAAGAGGTCAATCGTCGAATCCGACTCGGCTGGGCAGCGTTCGGGAAACTTCGCAACGTCTTTTCGTCAACAATACCGCAATGCCTCAAGACGCAAGTCTTTAACCAGTGTGTGTTACCAGTGATGACATATGGAACAGAGACGTGGTCACTCACAATGGGCCTCATAAGAAAGCTCAAGGTCACTCAGCGAGCTATGGAGAGAGCTATGCTTGGTATTTCTCTACGAGATCGAATCAGAAATGAGGAGATCCTTAGAAGAACTAAAGTTGTCGACATAGCTGAAAGGATTAGTAAACTGAAGTGGCAATGGGCAGGGCACATTGCTCGTAGAACTAATGGCCGTTGGGGCACAAAGGTTCTCGAATGGAGACCGCGCACCGGAAAACGCAGCGTGGGACGACCTCCAACGAGGTGGACAGACGATCTGGTGAAGGTCGCTGGGAGTCGTTGGATGAGAGCGGCATGTGACCGCTCGTTGTGGAAATCTAAGGGGGAGGCCTTTGTTCAGCAGTGGACGTCCTGTGGCTGATATGATGATGATGACAATATCTCTTTGTTAATTGCTCAAAAAGGCAAACCACACAACATCGGAGAAGAGTTAATTTTGCCAGCAATAAAGGAAGTAATAACTACTGTGCTTCATAAACCGGCCGCAGATATTATCCGAAAAATTCCTTTGAGTAATAATTCTGTGCAAAGACGAATTGATGAAATGGCTGAAAACATTGAAGAATCATTGTGCAATCATCTGAGGACTAGTCAATTCTCAATTCAGCTCGATGAGTCCACTTTACCAACTAATGAAGCGTTGTTGCTATCTTACGTGAGGTTTATTAAAGATGAGAAAATACGTGAAGAACTATTGTTTGCCAGAAATTTGGAGACAGATACAAAAGGCGAAACCATATTCAATACATTGGAAAAGTTTTGTGAAGAGAAAGGGATTCCTTTGAAAAATATTATATCAGTTGCTACGGATGGCACTCCGACTATGACAGGGCGCCATAAAGGCTTCATAGCATACTTAAAGAATAAAATTCCAGATGTCCTTGCTATACATTGCGTTATTCATAGACAACATTTGGTTACTAGAAACTTAAGTGAACGACTATTTCAATCACTTCAATATGTCATCAAAGCAATCAATAAAATCCGTAGCAGCTCTTTGAATGATAGATTATTTCATCAGCTTTGTGTTACTAATGACGAAGATTTCAACCGTTTGTTGCTTCATACTGAAGTTCGTTGGCTGTCAAGAGGCAATTGTCTGATTCGATTTTACAACCTGTTTGACTCTGTGATAGAGTTCTTGGAAACTAAAGATACAGAACTGCGCAACAAGCTCATAACATCAAAGAATGATATAGCTTACATGACAGACCTGTATAAAATGTTCAACGACATGAACCTCCAACTGCAAGGCGATGAACTAAATTTAATTAAAACAAAAAATGTCGTTGCTGCTTTCGCAGCCAAACTGCTTCTGCACAAAAAGAATATGGGCAGACGTGAGTTTCACAATTTTCCGAATTTATCAGTATACTGCAGTAACGACGACTTGTTTGCCTACTGCCAACATTTGGAAAACCTCCACATTGACTTCACCGAACGATACCAGGACATTTTAAACTTGGAAATACCAGACTGGGTGTTGGATCCGTTTTCAAATGTCAACACAGCAATGTCACCTCAGCTGGAAGAAGAACTTATAGAATTGACAACAAACGAAGAAATAAAAATCAAGTTCAAAAATGGATATCAAGAATTTTGGCTACAAAAACCGATCCCGCAATTGTACCCTGGATTGTGGTCAATTGTTCAACGATTTTTGATAGCATTCCCATCGTCATATTTGTGTGAACGTGGATTTAGTGCAGTGGCAACGCTGCTTACTAAAAAGAGAAATCGTTTGCGTGTTACCGAACGTGGCGACTTGCGGCTGTTTTTGAGTAAATTGGAACCTGATATCAACAAAGCCGTGTGGTGCCGGTTCAGAATACCACCACCCCATTTCCTCCCGTGGGTGTCGTAAAAGTCGACTATGGGATTAGCCGGAGGAGGGGCAGCAGCTTCCTTCGATTACATTAACAAATCAACTGCGATCGCCAACCCGTCTGCCAAGCGTGGCGATTATGGCAAAACCCTCCAATGAGCCCACAACACACCCATATCGGTCGTTGTGGTGATCTTTGGGGGAGGCCTGTGTCCAGCATTCAGTCCTGTTGTCCTTCATTCGGCCGAAATGATATGAAAAAATGATATCAACAAACTTATTGAACAGCATCAGATTCAACCTTCACATTAGTTTTATATAAGAATTGATTATGTTTGTTTTATTTTCAATAAAAGATACTCGGTCCGAATACTATAAATTTGCGTTTCAATAATCAGTTATAAGTACTTTCGGTTTTTAAGTATGTTTAAAAAGGGGGGCGTTAAAAAATAAATTATTCTTAAAGTGGGCAGTAGACAAAAAAGGTTGGGAACCCCTGGTCTAGATGAATATGTATAAGGAATTCATGTCTGTAAGCGTACCCACGACACAGGAGAAATCCTAAAGTGGGGTAACGTTTAAAAAAATATATACATAGAAATGCTATCTCAAAACTTCTGTGTCTATCATTCCCAGTTATGCCAATAGAGGCAGTTTCATTTGCTCATAAGCTCTCAGTAATCCGCCCGTTCGCTTCTCTTACAACTCTCGTAATAAATGTAACCGCTTGTAATATGATGACGTCACGGATTCCGTTTTCCGGCCGACTCCGACTCAAACTTGCGCCATAAAATTGATGAGCAGGAATTTTCTCCAAACAACGCTATTGTCTCAAGATTATTTAGTCTCGGTATAAAGGACGAGCGGCTAGCAACAAAAATATTTACGTAGTAAAAGAAATAAAGAGAGTACAAAGAAAAATATTTTATTGGGTTACAGCAGCGTAGACACACACACACAGCCACAGGAAATATAAAAAACAAAAAGTAACTAAAATAAATGCAATTACGTGTCTAACGGAAGAAAAAAAACTAGGAAGTAAAACAATTACTACAGTTATAATGGGCATTAACTTATAAATCGATTATAGTGTACGTCGCCGTTGTGCTAATAAGGTCCCTCGCTCAGCATTATGCAGCAGCGCATAAATCGCTGCAGCGCTGGTTTTCAGCGAGAGCCTAGATGACGTACAATTTCTGATCAAGTAGTAAGTATTTGCGTTGAGTTTTATGATTGAGTATTATATTGTCTCGTGGATGCCCATAAGAATTTCAAATTTGAACGTCATCATTATCGTCATTATCATTTCAGCCAAGGACGTCTATTGCTGAACAAAGGCCTCCCCCATAAATTCACAAAACCAACATAATGGAAGGAATTTGCCAGAACTCACCAACTCGCTTGGCAAGCGGGTTGGTGAGCGTAGAATAGTTGATAAAGACAAAGATAAAGATAAAGACAAAGATAAAGATAAAGATAAGGATAATGATAAAGATAAAGATAAAGATAAAGATAAAGATAAAGATAAACATAAAGATAAAGATAAAGATAAAGCTAAAGATAAAGATAAAGATAAAGATAAAGATAAAGATAACGATAAGATAAAGATAATGTTCCAGATAAAAGACGCTGCTACACATCTCTATGGTTTAGAGTCCCGAAGTCGCCTTCGCCGACATCCACGGGAAGAGATGGTGTGGTGCTATGTTCTTAATCCTGACACCACACACGAACATATTATAATTAGTCGATATGATATACATATTTAGTAGCTTTCAAATATGTTATGTAGATGAAATCGATTTTAAACTAACTTCTCGTTGAGCTAGAGTCTTGAAACTTTATTTATAACTCAGAACTTGATGACATTGCAATATAAACTATAAAGAGGAAAATAAATAGGTCTTACAGTCTTTATAACTTGGTAAATGAGGAGAGCAAACTAACTTGGACCCTCAAACTCAAATCTTTATTGCATTCATGTGTCAGGTTAGAGCTAAGATTCAACATGAAATCCTATTCATCATTTCGGCCGAATGAAGTCCACTGCTGGACACAGACCTCCCGCAAATATCACCACAACGATCGATATGGGTGTGTTGTGGGCTCATTGGGGGGTTTTGCCATAATCGCCACGCTTGGCAGACTGGTTGGCGATCGCAGTTGAGTTGTTAATGTACTCGAAGGACGCTGCTGCCCATCCTCCGGCTAATCCCTTAGTCGACTTTTACAACACCCACGGGAGGAAATGGGATGGTGGTATTCCGAGCTGGCACCTATTAGGGCGCAGCAAATACCGTATGTATAGGGTACACACTTAATATACTGATATATATATAAATACTGACAGTTCCCTATCACCGCTGCCTGCTGACTTCCGAAGAGCCTCTAATGCGTTGCTGATTGGTAGGGAAGAGGCGAGTGAATGACGAGTTGTGGGAGGGTGAATGGATGTAGAATACAGAAGTCACCTTTCAATACTCGCAACTTGCGGCATAAAATAAAGCAATATAATGTATCTAATTTACACCAGTATTCTGCCTGGCTGGAGGCCTATTTTGGGATTCGCCAGCAAATGACCGGTTAAGCAACCACATTTCCCAGAAATGTAAGCGAGAAGTATTCTATAAAAATTTGGTACCTCCTTGCCTTGTGCTGACAGTTCATTTTATAGCTGCAGTCAACTATTTGCTACAACTTGATCCAACTAAAAAATAAACAAAAATCGACATTTTGTTTAATTTTTTTATTAAATCTATTACAAATAACAATATAATGTAGTTTTATCCTATTCGCTTATAACTGGGCTCCTATTACTGGGTCAAGCGAGGCCGTCGTTGTAGTAGTGTATTAGTTATATATAGTATATAATAACATTATATCATCATTCATCATCATATCAGTCAAAAGACGTCCACTGCTGAACTAAGACTTCTCCCATAAACGAGCAATTACATGGCATGGGTCCTCATTTTGGGGGGATTTGCCATTACTCACCATGCTTGGCAGGCGGGTTGTTGAGCGCAGAATGGCTGCTGTTCAACAGAAGGGATGCTGCTTCCCATTTCTCTGATTAAGAGTCCCTTAGTCGCATTTTACGACATCCATGAGAGGAGATGGAGTGGTTCTATATTCGTAATCTGGACACCACATAATTAGTCAAAATAATATAATAGTGGTCGCTCAGGGGTCGCCCAGGGGTCGATATTGGACCATGATTCAATGATTTAATGTATTTGTAACACATATTATACAAACATTTTAACCATCTGCCCTCCTCTTCCATATGAACTTTAACAATGCCAAATCTAACACTCCTTCGTGCGCGCAATGTGCTTAATAGGGGTGCAAAGTTTTTTCTTCACCTATTAATTTATAATAGTATAGTAACTTTCAAAAATATTTATTATGTCAAATCGCTAACTTTTCTAACTTGGCACCTTATTATCACAAAAGCATGGCTCGCCGAATTTAGAATTTTAATGGTTTTATTGGACGTCGCGAGCCTATTCCAACTTTCAACGTGTCGCTATAAAGGGTTAATTGTTTAATGGTTAATTTAGGTTGTTTGCCACCATTTCTATATAACCTTCACGATCTCCTGGATCGGTTTAATTAAACTATTAAATGATATTGTATTAAAATGGGTCTGTGAAGTTTTCGAGATCGGAAATTAAAATGAATGTATCTTGTTTGTGTTATTAATAACTTATCTATGTTACGTGGGCAACTTATAAATACCAATTCATGTTTCAATAGCCTACAATTGATCGTAGACTTTCAGGTATGACCAAGCACTATAAGTACAAAGGCAATACAAATTAAGGAAGAGTTTTCTCTGAAGATCCTTTTTTGGCAAAAATTTATGTTTTTCATCAAGCATGTGTATTAATGCATGCATGCAATGCATTAAAGCATGTATCATCATATTATTTCTCAAAGGTGTTGTGTCGGTATGCCATATCTGTCTTAATATTTTATCTAAATTAATTATTGCGACATTATTTTGAAGACTGTTTCCCGCTAATGACCAAAAGCAGCCAATCACGATACAGTGGGAAAAATTCGCACGGATCAAATAGTCGTAGGTATATAACGACGACCTACATTTGACGGAGCGGTTGGTGCAGTGGCTGATACAGTCGGTTGCTGCGCTCTAGGTCGAGGGTTCCATTCCCACACGGAACAAATATTTGTATGATCTGCAGGTCATTATTCTGGGTCTGGGTGTATTGTGTGTAGAACTTGTGTCTGTAAACGCACCCACGACACAGGAGAAACCCAAAAGAGGGCAACGTTTAAAAAAAACTTAAAAAACTATAACTCTTTATCAAAATTAATCATTGAAACATCATTTTGAAGACAATTTTCCCCGCTAATGACGAAAAATTACCATATGTACGTCATTGAGTAACTGGTCAATTAGTTCACATATAATTTTGTTGATAATTTTAAAATTAAGTCGAAATAATTTTAAAATTCATAATACAACAATGAAGCACTTGTATCACGTATTGCATTATGCCTCCTGAGTCCTTGGACCTTTTTGTGACAGGAATAAAATATGAAACTGCCTTGCAATCCAAACAGCATTTTTATAAATTATGGTGGCTAGGTTATAAACGCACTTACATTTTTATAGAGGAGGCCTATCGCCGCATCACCTTCCCGTTCAAGTTAGCACTTCTCCCTGCCGTCTCTTGCTCGCGCCGGCCCGTGCCGAGCCTGTAGCTTTAAATGTCCCTTAATACAATTTAAATAATACCGATCCAGCTGTCCCCAAAACAATAGCTTGTTATCCCCAGCAACGCCCTAAGCCGAGGTCCGTGTCCCGCAGGGGACGCCCTTAGCGAAAGTTGCTTAGTTTTTAATACTAAATTTAAGCCGGGCTGGAGGCCTCTTTTGGCTTCGCCAGAAAATGACCGGTGAAGCAATCACATTTCCCAGAAATGAATGCGAGAAGCCCAACAAAAAAAAAAAAAAAATTTTAAATAATATGTATTGTTTTTAAATGTTTAAATATTGAGTTTATTTATTTATCAAGAACGAGTACAACACATAAGGCTTTTTATTTTACTATTAAAAAAAACTGTGCTACCTAACATTCGTATGCCGCTTCAGGTTTCAGCTGAAAACGAGCGCTAGGCATCACTGCCTGGCATAACGCTGAGCTGGACGCCTATTTGGCAGAGACTTGAGACACATATGCTTGCTCATATCTAATCCTTTTTTATGTTTTTATTTCTACAAGCTTTTTTTGTGATGAACCTAGTATACTGTTCTGTAATACGTGTCTCATATCATCATATCATCATATCGGCCATTTATACGTCCACTGCTGAACAAAGGCCTCCCCCATAGATTTTTACAACTGTGACATCATTTTGGGGGGTATTTGCCAATACTCACCACGCTTGGCAGGCGGGTTGGTGAGCGCAGTAAGGCTACCGTTTCACAGAATGGACGCTGCTGCCCATCCCTCTGGTTTAGATTCCCTTAGTCGCCTTTTACGACATCCACGGGAGGAGATGGAGTGGTGCTATATTCTTAATCCGGACACCACACGGAAGTGTCTCATATATCTGTGACAAATAAATTATTATTTTCTTTCTTCTTTAAAGAACTTGAAAGTTATTAATCTCGGTGTTATAATTAGTAATACCTGTACGAGATAAGATAAAGACAAGGCATTATGTTTTTTCATTTAAGCCATGTTCAGCACTTAACGAATAGTCGAGACTTCTGATGATCATCTCAATAACTGCTACAACTATTGTTCTCTGAATCATCATCATTTCGGCCGAACGAAGTCCACTGCTGGACACAGGCCTCCCCCAAAGATCACCACAACCACCGATATGGATGTGTTGTGGGCTCATTGGGGGGTTTTGCCATAATCGCCACGCTTGGCAGGCGGGTTGGCGATCGCAGTTGAGTTGTTAATGTACTCGAAGGACGCTGCTGCCCATCCTCCGGCTAATCCCTTAGTCGACTTTTACGACACCCATGGGAGGAGATGGGGTGGTGGCATTCTGAGCCGGCACACACCAATGTTTCTCTGAATACGTAGCAACAACCTTCACGCTTCGCTGGCACATTTCTGATCACAGTGTGACATTCTTAGCATGCAGAAGGTGCTGTTTATCCTCTGGTTCTTTTAAAGATTAAGATCAAAATATATTTATTTCATGTAAAACTATTTATAGGCACTTATGAATAGTCAAGACTTTAGTTGCCTCGTTCCAAGGTGTAGATTTCCTATGGAGAAGAACGAGCAAGAAACTCCATGGTTACTCTTTTTAAATCATATTGGTACAATGTTCTCGAAATGATGGTAATGCGAGGACAATGCAGGAGGAAAGAGTCTAAACTTTTTAAAAAGTTATACTAAACAAGCTTGATTTTAATATTCAACGGTTCGATCCTAAGTTTCCTGTACGGCACTTATTGGTGTGTGGTGCTAGCTCAGAAAACCACCACCCCATCTCCTCCCGTGGGTGTCGTAAAAGTTGACTAAGGGATTAGCTGGAGGATGGGCAGCAGCGTCCTTCGAATATATTAACAACTCAACTGCGATCGCCAACCCGCCTGCCAAGCGTGGCGACTATGGCAAAACCCCCCAATGTGCCCACAACACACCCATATCGGTCGTTGTGGTGATCTTTGGGGGAGGCCTGTGTCCAATAGTGGACTTCATTCGGCCGAAATGATGACTTATTGGTAGATCACATGGCATAACGTAGTATATAACTGTACATAATTCCTGCACCGCGAAAAAATTTTGAGAAACATTGGCATTCTTTCCATGTCGATCTAGAAATCTATCATTATATCTATGTATATACGACATGAATAAAGAGTTTTAGAATTTCCAATATCACACGAAATAAGGTGATCAATAACTATAAATATTATATAATAACTAGAGAGTTGTAAGGGACCCGAGGCGCTCGTTGAAAGAGTAAAATAATGAATCATCTTACAGTGCGACAGATTCGGTCAGGATATTGATTATGATGAGCGTAAAGATATATTTTAATAAAACTAACTAAGATCGAAAAGGTAAATAACAATAACATTTCTACGAATAGTGAGGGAGCTAGAACGATCTCTATGGCTACAAAATTCTTGGGAATCCATCAATTATAAAGGTCGAGGCCTCAATTATTATTATTATTCCTTTATTTCTGATACTTTCATATTAATTACATTTTTAAATATATATAGAGGTAAAAAACAAAAACACATACATTTAAAAATATAAAAAATAGAGACCAACCGGCAGCGGGCACAGGGTCCAAGCTACCGGTGGTTAGGGCTCCAGAGAGAGGAACCTCCTCACTATACGTGCCGTGTCGAGGATTACTGCTTTTTGTAGCAGGCCCTTGATCCAGCCACCTAACGAGAGCCTCTTTAGATGGTGGTCGAGGCTCTTGGCAATGAGGCCATTGGCTGTTACAACTATCGGCACGATGATTGCAGAGTCCACATCCCACATGTCGACAATCTCGTGTGCCAAGTCAAGATACTTAATTTGTTTATCTTTCTCGGCTTTCACGAGATTCTCGTCATGCGGAATTGTAACATCAACAATCATCGTGCGGCGCTCTAATCGATCTATCACCACTATGTCAGGCTTATTGGCGATAATAGTCCTATCAGTGATGATAGATCGATCCCAGTACAATGTGACATGGTCATTTTCAAGAACTGGGTCGGGCACATACCTGTAATACGGCACCTCAGATTCCACAAGGTTGTACTTTAGAGCAAGTTGCTGATGGATGATCCTGGCCACTTGGTTATGCCTGTGCAAGTACTCGCCGTTAGCAAGACGAGAACAACCAGAAATTATATGTCTAAGTGATTCACCAGGACAGTGACATGCCCGACAGATGTCAACGGTGCCATCCTTAACAATATATTTCCGGTAGTTGTTCGTCATGATAACTTCGTCCATAATTGCACAAGCAAAACCTTCGGTTTCCCCGAAAAGGTCACCGAAACGTAGCCAGGACACGGACGCTAGAAAATCTACATCGGGACCATGAAGTGCCCGATAAAAGCGTCCATGTAGCTCTTTGCTCTGCCATACCTCCCTGCGGTCGTCGGTACTGAGTACTACAGGTTTGCGCCAGTTCTCTTTAGCCAAACCGAGCGGGGTTAGTCCTTTGTCCACTGAGACCACATCTCGGTGCATTCCCTCATCGGTATGTAGAAAATACTCTCTGAGACTGCACACCTCACGGTTGTGGAGAGTCTTAACATTCAAAAAGCCTCGACCTCCACACTTCCGTGGGATGTACAGCCTCATGACCGAAGATCGAGGGTGATGCATCCGATTTGTGGTCAGCAATGTACGAACTTTCCTATCCAGGGCATCCAGTTCTGTCTGAGTCCACTTGAGTATGCCAAAGGAGTACATCAAAACTGGCATGACCCAACCGTTAAAGGCGCGAACTTTATTGCCACCTGATAAAAGACTTTGAAGTACTTTTTTCAGGCGGCCAAAGAAACGCTCCTTTAACGATTGCTTCATGTCAGCCTCGTTGATGCCTAACGCCTCTGACATACCCAAGTATCTGTATGTTTCTGCTGCGGAGAGCGATCTAAGGTTAATGGAATCTGAAAGTTGAATTCCCTCGGATTCCATTATCTCCCCTCGTTTTACATGCATGACCGCACATTTATCCATACCAAATTCCATCCTAATAGAATTACTGAAAGTTTCAGTAATTCTATTAGGATTATTATTATTATTATTATCTACATGTCTCTCTTTTCACGGGTTTATATCCCCTGTAAGGGGGAACCCGGTCTTTTGACAGGCTTACGCGGGGACATAGGTCCAACACGCAGAGGCCCTTTAGAGAATTTTAATCTAAAATGTAATGGGACACCAACCGGGGACTCTCCATAGCTGCACTATAAAATGAAGTCATGGATTGTCCCCGGTGGTGTAAGGCTATTGTATGAGATGGAAACTATAACGATAAGGTCTATTGCAATGGGTGTTACATGGAATAAAAAGACTAATAAATACGGGAACAACGGCGTCTGCCTTTCAACTTTGATCGTGAAATTCTGTGGCAGACGGTGACTCGCCACTCACAAGATGGGCCCCCAAAATGGCCACCACTACAGGCGACAAGGAGCAACACCGGTGTAAGCGGCTAGGGGTGTAGAGAGGTGCGGCACCGGTTTCACCATCGCGCGTCTCGAAGACTCGGAGCGGGTTTCCCCGTTATTACGCCATTAGACACTTCCACCCCCGAGCATATAGCTCTGGCGGCCCCCCTCTGATCGGCCAACTAAGGCAAGCCAGAGTTGAAAATCCTGCGGGCACTCATGGGGTTCCACTCCAACCAACCAATAAAGGCAAGCGGAGACGAGGCCCTGACCGACTCTCTGGAGCATTTGGGTACGCAGTGTCGCCACTCACATTCAGCTCGCCACTAACTGCCCTGCGTTCTGTAAGCTACTTAATATACTTTTTTTTTTTTTCTTATGACATACTTTTTCTTTTTACTTTTTATCATAAGGTATGAAGAAATCAAGCAGCTACTTTAATCTGCCCACCAGGATTACCTTATCCCATGGTGAGATAACGTTTGCCCAGAGGGGTATTATTATTATTATTAATTAACTTTATTTCGGATCAAATAATCCATATAGTGTTAGTAACATAAAATGGCTTATTACCTAGTGTTAGTACCGATCACCCTCTGCACAAACTGTTTTACAATCGGAGAGCACAAGCTCTCAGCTACGATTTTCAGGATATTGTTTTGACTAAATAAAAATAAAAAAAAATATTATCTTAAATTAAACTAAATAACGCGTTTCTAAACCAGAATTTATAAAAGTAATTGAATGAAATCTTGCGGTGTACAGATTTTCCAAGAAATATTTTTTTGATACTATCTTCCCGTTATTAATATAATAATGATTATTTCATGTAATGTGTAATGCGAGTATTATTATGAGCAAGTGTGAGTATATGGGTAGAACAATATAATATTGTTTTATTTTATATTTCATATATTTGTGTATTAATGACGTAATAATTGTATATGCTAGGGCTGCACGTTGCACGTATAGATGCTGTACGTAAGTATATAGAATTAATTAATTAAACGCGATATATTTCCGTAAACTATTTTCAATTCGATAATAATGTGGCACAATTGATGTATTAGATACCAACTATGATTTTATTTATCTGGAAATAACATTAGAATACTGTAGTTTTTCAATATACCTGAAGCCGATTTAATTAACTTCATCAATCTAAAGCAGTAGAGTACCTCCCATAAAAAATTAAAATAAAATCGTTTTTAAATTCATACCAATAAAAACAACCGTAACCGTGTGGTGCCGGCTCAGAATACCACCACCCCATCTCCTCCCGTGGGTTTCGTAAAAGTCGACTAAGGGATTAGCCGAAGGATGGGCAGCAGCGTCCTTCAAGTACATTAACAACTCAACTGCGATCGCCAACCCGTCTGCCAAGCGTGGCGATTATGGCAAAACCCCCCAATAAGCCCACAACAGCGTATTTTTTTTTCTATCAAGAGATAATAGTTTGCGTACTACGGAAAATATAAAATAAAAGATAACTGTCCAGATACATATAGGTATATTATTCAGAAAGAGAAACTCATAAGCACTAGATCTGTGCCTTATAATGATTAATATAAGCTTTGGTCCTTTGATTCGCATAAAAAAATACTTAAAGATAAAATGTAAGGTAAATATTTTTCACATATTTTCGTTGTATTCCCCTACAACATGTTGAGTGAGTGACAGATCTAGGCAGGTGCCGTTGGATGATGCATCACGTTATCGACATGTCCTGATTGAGTAAAGACTTTTTCACACAAATATTATACACAGGTGGTAGACTTATGTGATATATTGAGTTTTGTGGGGCTTTGAAATTATTGGTACAACTAACGCTTTTTTGGTCTGTCCCCAAGGTGTTATTGATAATGATTTAGAATGCGCCTATCAGAAAGTACAATTTTTTTATTGGTGCCCAGTGTTAATTCTTCATGAACTTCCTTCGCCCTCGGGAAGGACGAAGGGGTATGCCGGGCTCCTACCGGCTAAAACTACTGGAGCGGTCATCTTCGGCACCGAAGGGGGGCTCCAGGTCCTCGTATGATCACACTAGAGCCGCCCACTGGTGCCACGCCTATAGGCACATCTCGGAAAGGGTGACTGTAAAGTGGTCACCCCCCCTGGGGGGATTGTAAAAGATCCCCCAAAGCGTCCCACGGCAGCGCGTGACCACATGCGTGCTACCGTATTCTCTTGGATCGCTCGGTGTGGGCACGCAGATTCCCCAATCTATGCACCCGCGAACCCAGAGGTCCCCTGCCTCACAGCAACGGCAGGGAGTTTCAGGCCTATGGGGGTTAGGCGCCAGGACGCTTGTTACCCCGGCGCCGTCTCCTCCTTCTTCGAGCGGGATCGGCCCTCTCCCAATCCCGCTCTGCAGTCTCCTTCTGGAGCATGAAGGCTCTCACAGAAGGAGACCACTGCATTCCAGTTTTCATGCTCTGCCAACATAGCCGACATTACTGCTGGCAGAGAGAGATCTTGCCCGGTGGAGCAGTAGCCTAGCTATACTGCGTTCGCCAACCCGCCTGCCAAGCGTGGTGGGTACTGGCAAATTCCCACCAGCATTACGACCCAATTGTGGAAATCAATGGGGGCCTTTTTTCAGCAGTGGACGTCCTTTGCCTGATATTATGACGAATTTAAATTCTGACGTTTCATAAGTGCTAGTTATTGTTTTACTTGAAATAAAATTATTAGACTTTGTACCAATTCATGTACTGTTAGTAAAAACCAGTTAATAGTTAGATGTCAAAACTGTTAAAGCCTTTTGAATACCTGGTTAAAAAATCCAAATTTTATAATCATCATGCACATTTACCGCCGACTGCACCCATTTTTTCTAAACAAATAAATTCAATATTTATCGATAAGTTCAAAATTATATGCACTTCAGGTTACATTGAAAACGTATTTGTCTTAACTCTTACTAGGATTGTAATGTGACAGTCAGTAGTCATGAGTGTACCAGCTAACTATAGCACTTAGCAAAGGCTATAGCTAGCATACAGGCTAAGTCTAGCACTCTCACCGCGCCTAATATTGCAGTTCACGATTCTACGTCCTCGTAGGGTGGGGCGTGCAAATGGATTCCACTTGTCGATTGTCCACTAAACAGGCTTATTCTGGAACACCTTGGTGAGATTGTCGTTCATAATTTCGGCCGAATGAAGTCCACTGCTGGACACAGGCCTCCCCCAAAGATCACCACAACGATGGGTATATGGGTGTGTTGTGGGCTCATTGGGGGGTTCTGCCATAATCGCCACGCTTGGCAGACGGGTTGGCGATCGCAGTTGAGTTGTTAATGTACTCGAAGGACGCTGCTGCCCATCCTCCAGCTAATCCCTTAGTCGACTTTAACGCAACCCATGGGAAGAGATGGGGTGGTAGTATTCTGAGCCGGCACCACACGGCAGATTGTCGTTATAATTTATTAATTCACGAACATTAGTACTGTGTATTAAGCAGTTACTATTAAGCATTTTATGTAAATAAAACTATTACTAATAGACAGTTTAACATTATAGTTGTGCAATGCCGCTCGCGTAGATTTTCTTTTTGATGGATGAGCCTTACAGTATTCGCGAATGATGTGAAACATCTGATATCTCATCTTGGAAATAAGCAGCATTAATAAAAGATCGAAATTCAGTATACAAACATGTATGAATGCAAAACTAAGCAAATCACCGCGCAAGCGCTATAACGGGCGCTGCTACAGATAAGCAATAATTTGATACAAAACTTTTTTGTAATTTTTTAAAATGGACCGCTCCGCATATTGGAATGCATATTTACTATTACTCGTAGAACAAAACAATTTATGGAATCTCTTTGGTGATATTAAATTCATTGATTTACCCTGTAAACGTAAGAAAAAAAATATTCCTTTATTTTGTTAGAGAAAATGTGTTATAATTTGATTCTATTTTTATATCTTTCTCGGCTTCCTGTTACACACTTCCGTTCCTTTTCACGAAATTACTCCCACATATTGCAGGAAAATGAAAGGAAAGATAGTACACATAAAAAAATACAATTATCAGTTCCAACCAAGTTGGTTGGTCGAATATTGTTCGATTTGGTCTGTTTGAACCAAGTATATTACATTACGTTTAAAATTACAACATAATTTTGGCGTTTCAAATCACATGAGTTGCAATATCAAAGCAACACGTTACAGCATTGATCATCGCAATATTGCACAATTATTAACAGATCAATGGTCTACGCGATAATTCAATTGCAGGCTGGTAGTCCTGGTCAAATTGCAATGGAAAATTAGGTTTATTTTAAAATTGTTGTAGCAATAGTTTAGGTAATAATACCAATAACTAGTTCCGTATATAGTATAACGGATGGCTTAATTAAGACAACTTTATTTTATTAATTAACACTCTGACTGACATTGGTACTGTATGGTACCGGTAATTTTTTGTTTTTAGTAATAATAATTTTACTCTCATAAGCTTGGTACATTTGGTTCTACCTTTGCAGACAAACAAACGATAGAGTAAACGATGGTGCCTATGCTAGTATGAACTGTGTGACAGGCACCAGCGCCTTCTTCCTACGGATGAAGTACGCAGATTGTAACGAACAATTGTAAAAAAAATTGACTGCTCTTACATATTTAATAGTGCAAAATAAGAGACGGTGGTGGTGCCGGCTTAGAATGCCACCACCCCATCTCCTCCCATGGGTGTCGTAAAAGTCGACTAAGGGATTAGCCGGAGGATGGGCAGCAGCGTCCTTCGAGTACATTAAGAACTCAACTGCGATCGCCAACCCGTCTGCCAAGCGTGGCGATTATGGCAAAACCCCCCAATGAGCCCACAACACATCCATATCGGTCGTTGTGGACATTTTTGGGGGAGGCCTGTGTCCAGCAGTGGACTTCATTCGGCCGAAATGATGAAGAGACGGTGCAATGTAGATAACAGATATGTATATGCCCTATCCCATTTCATCCCGTAGGTGTCATAAAAGTCGGCTCCAGTGTGATCATACGAGGACCTGGAGTCTTCCTTAGGTGCCGAAGATGACCGCCCCAGTGGTTTTAGCCGGTAGGAGTCCGGCATACCCCTTCGCCCTTCCCCGGGGCGAAGGAAGTTCAAGAAGAATTTCCAGTGGGCACCAATAAAAAAAAATAAAAAAAATGCGTCATAAAAGTCAACTTTGGGATTAGCCAGAGAATGGGCAGCAACGTACTTCGAGAAAATTTATAACTGCGATTGTCAACCCGCCTGCCAAGTGTGGCGATTATGGCGGAACCAACCAAACAGCTCACAACACAAACCAAGACCGGTCGTTGCGGTGTTCTTTGGAGGAGACCCGGGTCCAGCAGTGGACATCTTTCGGCTGTAATGAGGACTGATAGTTGACCCAAAAAAATATTGTGAATCGATAAAACAATCGTATTCTGCTCATTTTAAAGTACAGTCCGGTTTCATTATGATTTCAATCTAATCTCATTTCAGTCTCAGTTCTGAACATTATTTTAAAGACTATACTATCATAGTAATGTCTTAGATTTTCGTCATTATTACACATTATAAGAAAACACTTTTAAACGGATTCTATCGCGTATATTTTAGATTTTTGAGTCATCCTGCGACCACGAATGCTGCAAAGTATTCGAAACGTCAGGAAAATCAAAAATATACGCGACAGAATCCGTTTAAAAGTGTTTTATTATAAACTATACTATCAATTTTATAATCTGTGTCAGCATAATAGTAGCAGAATACTGTTTTGCCTTAAATCCATCTTCAATCTCATTCTTTTTTTTTTTTTTAAAAACGTTGCTGCACAGTAGGATTTCTCCTGTGTCGTGGGTGCGTCTACAGACATGAATTTCACACACAATACACCCGGACCCGGAACAATTACCTTTTTTGGTGTCCAGTGGAATTTCTACATGGAACTTCCTTCACCTCGGGGAAGGGCGAAGGGGTATGCCGGACTCCTACCGGCTAAAACCACTGGAGCGGTCATCTTCGGCACCGAAGGGGGGCTCCAGGTCCTCGTAAGATCAAACTGGAGCCGCCCATTGGTGCCACGCCTTTAGGCACATCTCGGAGAGGATGACTGTAAAGCGAGAAACAATTACCTGCAGATCATACAAATATTTGTTCCGTGCGGGAATCGCACCCACGACCCGGAGCGCAGCAGCCGACTGTATCAGCCACTGCACCAACCGTGCCATCATTACAATGTGAGTTCATGTTTTTTAGCATTTACGATGACGACTAGAACGGAAATATATTTTGAGCATTTGTAATTACGAGAATAGACACCCGCGCTACAAAAACATTGCTTGAGTAATGTTCCTAATAATCTATCCAGAATAAGGTTGTACACAGACTGCGCCAGCAAACACTAGAGCGCCACTTGTGCGACACGGCGCACGCATTAGCGAGTGGCGAGCGACTCATACACGTGGAGTACCGACAATGATACTTAGAATGAACTGATTGACTATCGACGAATGAGTAGGAATATTTTAATCAGAAGGACGAGTAGAGCTTGTTTAGAGCTACCGAAATTAATATTATCTACATTAAAGTACTCGTATTTGAGACAATGGAGAAGGTCATTGATAACGCAACTGGCGAGCGACTACAGCAACGTATAGACAATAACAAACGTGACGGACGCGGTGACGTCATTGACGGATTTCAACGCTAAAGATGGAAACGAAAATGATAATGGTTAGCGACTCCAAAATGGCAGCAAATATTGTCTAGTTATGTAAATTATCAATAATATCATCATCATTATATCAGCCAGAAATAGTCCACTGCTGAACAAAAGACTAATGTATGTAACCGATATGCCGTGTGTCGTAATTTCGGGGGAGCTTGCCAGTACCCACAACGCTTAGCAGACGGGTTGGTGAGCGCAGAATAGGTACTGTTCCATAGAAAGGACGTTCTTTAGAGTCCCTTAGACCGCTTTTACGACATCCACGGGAGGAGATGCAGTGGTGATATAGTCTTAATCCGGACATTACATGGATCAGAGATATGATGATGCTCTACTTGCTCTATAGGTACAGTTTACAGACAAAAATCTCACACTCACAAACAGACTCTGAACTACTACGAGCTTCAGACTATCTAACCCGTGAGTCGTAGCACAGAAAGCCATCGTTTACCCAATGCGCTGCCAAAACCATTTCGATAAAAAAATATCACATATATGTTCTACGAAAACAACTATTGTTAAATGTATCCTTTGACAAACCCGGTATTTACAACATTTTTTTTGGATATTATTAATTTCAAAATCTAATTTTGGCAAGGCTTTGGCTTACAAATTCAATTTTCATAAAGTATTAATTTGGCAAATGTATCACTTCGAGATTTTTTTTAAAGAAGTTTGTCACATTTTATTGATGATCATTTCGGCCGAATAAAGTCCACTGCTGGACACAGGCCTCCCTCAAAGGTCACCACAACGACTGATATCGGTGTGTTGTGTGCTCATTGGGGGGTTTTGCCATAATCGCCACGCTTGGAAGGCGGGTTGGCGATTGCAGTTGTGCTGTTAATGTATTCGAAGGACGCTGCTGCCCAGCCTCCGTCTAATCCCTTAGTCGCGTTTTACGACACCCACGGGATGAGATGGGTTGGTACTATTCGTAGCCGACACCACACGGCATTTTATTGATTATTCATTAAATTTATTTCACTAACCAATTTTTGATTAAATTGGCTGTGGTTAATCTAGGAGAGTTATTTACAAATTACGGTAAATATAAGCAAAAATCAAAAATATTAGCTTTTTTTGTCTACATTTCATTTTTCCCCTCTGTTTGGCCTCTTTTGCTCGATGTCCTTTAGTGAATTCAAAGTATGTAAAATGACATTTTATCAAAAATAATTTGCCATACAATAAGGACCCTTTTCAATATGCCTTTTATTCGCTCCCACAAAATTGACTAACCCAGATCCTCTCGGTCCGCGGAAGCTAGTTACTCTTTATCGCACTGCGGACCCCACTGCATCACATGGGCATTCATGTTGAGCTACAGTCGACATATTTAAGGCCCACTGATTATGTGGCTTGGCATAACTTTTGGGCCGCTGAGGGTAGCGTTTGTTTTATTTAGTGATGTTTCAGATGTGTGTTGAAAATGCGAAACTGATAGTATGCTTTTCGTATACAGGCTGTCCAGTAAATAGCCCGACATACTGCAGGGGGTGAGAGCTTGGGTCAATACCTACCAAAAACAATATATGTTCAGCAAAATCTTACGGATTTACAGTAGTACAAAATTTTCCGAAATATCAAAAAATCTCTACCTCGACACAGATTTTTAAGCATCTCGTAATGAAAAATTCCTTTTCTATTTTTTTTTACCTCATATTATTTGTGAATAGTTACTTACTCATTGATAAGTCTTTATTCTATAAAATACTAAAATATTTTCAAGAAATACAATTTTTATTTAAATTTGTACAGTACAATTTTCTTATCACTTAACTTTAACCTACAGTGGTGAATTGAACTGTAACTGTAAACCCGTAAGATTTTGCTGAACATATTTTGTGATTTTTGGTAGGTATTGACCCAAGCTCTCACCCCCTGTAGTATGTCGTGCTATTTACTGGACAACCTGTATAACATAGGATATCCTATGTATCAGAATCAAACTCTGGGTGTTCTGGTGCCAATTAAAAAGGAGTTTATCTAGAAATAATGTAATTTAAACATCAATATAAAAATCATTTATTAGTTCACTGCAGACTGCCCCTTGTGCCTCACCTAGAGTTCCATTCCTCCGATATGGTTGTCTGGAAGAGAACGCCGAGTTGCGATAAGACCGCCAATTGTACTTGATTTCTGTATAATACCTATTCTGTTTTTGGTGTGCAATAAAGTGGATTTATTATTATAAACATATATAGCATATATTTATTGATTTTATTACACTAGTATATATTTTAATTATTATATTTGTATTATATTAAATATGTACAACATTGTATATGTACACTAAGGTCCGTATTACAGAACGAAACTCAAGCATTGATCTCAGTTTAAAACTAGTTTTGAATTCAGCATTAATTTTAAAACGTCCCTCAAGCATAGATTTATTGAACGTAGTTCAACTGAGTCATGGCTTTATTTTAAATCGTCACTCAGTTATAGGTCTGTACTTGAGCAGAGATTGGAACTGTGATCACGTGAGTGTGGTCCGGATAGCGCTTGAGCACAGTTTTTAATGTATGTTGTTTCTTGCGCATTGATTTTTGGTTATATTGTTGTTGAATACAAGCTAAGATGTTTTTATAAGTGTCCCTGGAATGATAATATACATTAATGTATCTGTAAAATGTCATTGAATGGAAGTATATATTTATCACAAAATGGATATTTTTGCAGAAGTTGACATTACAATGATTTATTTAACGATCATTCGAAAAGAAATTTGGTCTTTAGTGTTGCTCTCAGATGTATATGAAATGTACAGGACTTATATAAATGTATTTTTTTTAAATGAGGTTGTCTCATGTTTCCCCAATATGTGGTGAAAAATTTACTTTATTTTCTTTAAATTTCTGGAGGAGCCAACACGATTTCGCTACAGGTTATTATGTTAATATGTACATCAAATTAATTAAACGATATTTATTTATCAACATAACATCTATTCAAGTGTTCAATGACAATAGGCGCCAGCACACGTTCCTTTATAGTTTATACTTCAACTTCAACAACATTCATCCCGGTATAGTATATAAAATATTTTACGTAGGTACCTAGTATGTAAAATAACTCAAAAAACTCAAAAAATGAACCTTGTATGTAAAGAGGAACTACTTTGTGAATATTTAGATTTTTTAATTAATAGAGTTTTTGAGTTAAATTTCATTATTTCTTATTCTGAGCAGATCGGAACAAAGTTGGTAATGGTAATAAATCGTAATCGAAAACAGGCTGATGCATAGACAATGAGTAATATATGCTTGAGGCGTGATTTGAATCTCGTCTCAGCTGAGTTTAGATTAATTACTGTTCTGGAATATGGCCGATACTCAAGTACAGATTCTATGCTTAAACAGTGATCAGGTTATTAAAGATCAAATTGGACTTGAGGATCGTTCTGTAATACGGACCTTAGACTGCCCTCTCTTACCTCTTTCATATTTCGCATATCCATCCAAAGGTTGTCTGGAAGATTGCTTTGTGCAATAAGACCACCCATTGTGCATTGACTATTGTTGTTATTTTTATGTGGTGTACAATAAAGTGTACTTATATCAATAACACATATAATAAATAATAAAAGATGAAATATTTCTTTAAGAATTACCTTACAGACACATACATACACTTGGGAGCAATTAAATCACCCACTTTTTTTTTTCACGTATAATGTTTAAAATAAATATTAACTTTTTTGGTAATGTGGAACGTATCAATTCAAACCATTACATTGGCTAAAAGTTTATCGAATAACCTTTACAATGAGCGTAAATTATTCCTTATTGAATTGATTATTGGCTTTCAAAGAAAAAAGGTAATTTTGATAGAAAATTTAATAGGGTTAAAACAGTCCAGGAAAACAATAAAAAAACAAAATTACTGCAAATAAAATTCTACTTCTCGTGGGTCGTTCGATATGGGCACGCAAATTCCCCAATCTACGCACCCGCGAATCCGGGTTCAGGTTTTCAGGCGTATGTTAATTAGGCACCAGGGCGGTTGTTACCCCGGCACCGTCTCCTCCTTCTTTGAGCAGGATTGCCCTGATTCCACTGTATGGTCTCTAGAAGCATGACGCTCTCACGGAAGGAGACTACTGGATTCCAGTATACGTACTCTACCAACATACCCTATCCTGTGCAGGTACGCACCGAAACAACCACGCCCGGTGAACACCTTCGTCAGACAGTAAGTGACGCGCTCGCTCCTTCTGAGCAAGGTTCCAAAGAGCGGCAGGACGGCCTCCAGCCGTTGGTAAAGCCATATGTTCATTTAACATGAGACCATCAGATAGTCGCATACTTTCGTCATTGTAATAGCTTGCTTATTAGATTCCTGTACGGAGAAGATCACCTTACGTAAAATTTGAGATCAGTTGAACTTAGTTCGTGCTAATGCTACTACTACCAAACGCACTTTTGAATCCGCAGTGTTTTTACTACTTTTCACGACGGACTCATAAGCGAGTTTGCTAGTGAGTTCTTAGAGAATAACACTGCTGCTCGATGAGATGAGAGTGCGGGAACATAGAAGTATTTAAAACTCCACTTCCACAACAACAGTTATGAGTATGTACACACATAGCACGGCAGGTAGTTCGCTGCAATATGACCTGCTCTCACATAGTTGTGCAGTAATGCGCGGGAGTTTCCCTCAATGGAATAGTTTGAAACTTTCGCCGTCTCTGCGTTATTTACGTGTAAGTTTGTGGTGAAAGGTGTTATGGCACGTGAAGGCAGTTTTATGGCCACTTTATAGGTTAATAGCTGTTAGAAATTAAAATTCCAGTTTGAACTGGAATATATTATTATGCAAGTTCAGCTTTTTGCTGTCGCAGTCTAAATGGAAGGCTAATGTGTTACGAACATCTGATATTTAGACAAATTAGGCGTGTTCCAACATAGCAGTGATAAGGGTACCATTTTTGATGATAATCTTCTTGATATAGCGATGCGTTGCGACCCTATTTACGTGGTGACTAAGTTGCTTTTTTTTTATTCTAACCTAGTGGAAGTACATCACGTTATTCTCTGCCCCGGAGAAGGGTGGAGGGGCTAGACTACCGCCGGCTAAAACCACAGAGTGGTCATCTGTCTCTATCTAGAGCCGTCCATTGGTGCCATGCCTTTAGGCACATCTCGGAGGATATAACTCAGTGGTGAACCCTGCTGACGGTTGGGAGGACATTTCTGGCATCTATCAGCACGCAGATTCCCCAGTCTGCGCACCCATGACCGCTGTGACCTAGGTGCCCGATCTTAGACTTGCGGGTACGCCCCCCATGGCGGGCTTATAGCCGTCTTATGTTGACGTTAAAAAATAACGACTTTTTGTCTATGTTGAATAAACGCTATTTCATTTCATGAAACTAAAACTCCTTTACCTACAGATCTTTGTTTGTTTTCAGGCGTTTGTGTGTTAGTATTAGAAAGAAGATAAGTGTGGTTTCTTTGTTCATTCATCATCATATCAGCCATTTATATGTCCACTGCTGAACATCGGCCTCCTTCATAGACCTCCACAACTGTGTCGTCATTTTAGGGGCCAATACTCACCACGCTTGGCAGGCGGTTTGGTGTGGGCAGTATGGTTACTGTTCCACAGGAGGGACGCTGCTGCCCATCTCTCTGGCTAAGCGTCCCTTAGTCACCTTTTGCGACATCCATGGGAGGAGATGGAGTGGTGCTATATTCTTAATCCGGACACCACACGGACATTTTTGTTCATTATAAAATATATATTAGGAGCAAATTGGCTGTGACAGACGGACACACGAGTGATCCTTTAAGAGTTCCGCCGATTTCCTTCGAACAATTAAACCCTATTAATATCAATCAATCAATTCAGCCTATCATAGTCTACTGCTGCACTTAGGCGTCTCAAGCCACGCCTCAACGCTTGTTTCTCCATCATCCGCATCTAATGTGCCAGTAGCCACAGAAAATAATATAATTTAGAGGTAATATTTCTTGTTAGCTAAACACGTAACGTAATCCTTGTGGTAACCGGATTTAAAATATAGCACCACTCAATTTCCTCCCGCGGAAGTCGTGAAGGGCATCTCAGGTACTTTTAACCATAGGCATGGGTGGCAGCGTCCCTTATGTGGACAACCAGCACTCACCAATCCATCTGCCAAGCGTGGTGAGTACTGGCAAATTATTTCTAAAAATACCTATTACAATATTTGATTTTAATGGAGACTTATTACCATTACTTTCGACAAAAATTTCAGAAAAATAAACTTCGCAGCCTTAAAACTAAAGGCGGCATTAATTACAAGTAAAATGTCAACGCAAAAGCAACAGACTCTAACATTTCACGTAAAAACGAGCGAAAAAGAAAAAAAACGGAAAGTTAAGCAACGGAAATGGCGCACGGCAACAGGCTCTGCTCTATTAAATTATTCCGTTTGGTCGAGTCAAAATGGTAGATCTTAATGTTGCCAGCATTGAAAAGAGGGCCGGTTGAAAGGGTGGGCTTTTTGCCTTATTTTTCCGCTGTGGTCAAGTGCTTTCGTGTGGACGAATTGTTGACATTATATTTGGCTTTGTTGGACGGAGAAGGGAATTATATTGACATTGATATTCTAAATAAGATTACGTTTTATCATATGTTTTTTTTTTTAAACCTTGCCCCACACTAGGATTTCTCCTGTGTCGTAGGTGCGTTTACAGACATGAATTTCACACACAATACACCCAGACCCGGAACAACTACCTGCAGATCATACAAATATTTGTTCCGTGCGGGAATCGAACTTACGACCCGGAGCGCAGCAGTCGACTGTATCAGCCACTGCATCAACCGTCTACTATCTACTTATCGAAATATCGAAATCAATAAATACTTATCATTGTAAAAAAATATTAAAAAAACAGTTCCTTGTCTGTAATAATTAATTAGGTTTATTTCTGTATATCATGCACTGAGATTCTATACCTGATATCATCATTTCGGCCGAATGAAGTCCACTGCCGGACACAGGCCTCCCCCAAAGTACACCACAACGACCGATATGGGTGTGTTGTGGGCTTATTGGGGGGTTTTGCCATAATCGCCACGCTTGGCAGACGGGTTCGCGATCGCAGTTGAGTTGTTAATGTACTCCAAGGACGCTGCTGCCCATCCTCCGGCTAATCCCTTAGTCAACTTTTACGACACCCACTGGAGGAGATGGGGTGGTGGTACTCTGAGCCGGCATCGCCCGGTAAATATGTCTGATATACCACTGTTAAACCCGCGATGGTTTGTGTGGTATATTTTTGGTAATTCACCATGTAATTGTAATCTTATGTTTTGAATAATATACAAAACAAACATCTGGGGGCCTAAAAAGGCCGCTTTAGCAGAATCATAATATGAATCAGATTAAATATCACCAAATGGTCCAGAAGGCCTAAAAAGACCGTATTAGGTTTTATTTATAAGGCATACTAATGTACTACTATACTATAATGTACTAATACTAATGATCTCAATACGATTCACATTAGAAATCACAAAATGGTCACTTAATCATAACTGACTATTAACGAGACCATTTTGTGATTTCTAATGTAATTCATATTATGATTCACCTAAAGCGGCCTTTTTAGGCCTCCTGGCCGGTGGGCGTCCCACATTACGTTTTCCCATAAGCGGTCACCACTCTATTTTAGTTTTTATTTTACAAGCCACTTAGGCTTCTTTACTGGGTCTTGTGTATGTATGTTACATACAAAATTAATAAAAATATGCAAGAACATGATAACAAATAAACTTATTATACGATTAATACAATACTGTATATCTAATCATAAAATAAAAAACGTAGGGCAGCATGTGGTTAACTGTATGTGACGCGAAACTGTGTACCCAAATGCCTCGATTCCATTGCCTTTTGACATTTGATTCATGTTTTAATACTTACTTTTGTTTATGAACTTTTGTAACATATTTGTGACATTTAATTTACATACACTTTTGACATTTAAGTAGAAAAAAAATTTAACCGTACGACGTTGCCGACATATTTTTTAGATTTTTATCATTTTTGTGAAATGTTTTATTGAATATTTATAGATTTATTAATCTAAACACCGTACGACGTTGCGTTATACTTGACATTGGCGAAATTGTGGAAGATGCTCTACAGAAGCCATCATCTAAGAGAAGAAGAAGAAGAAGACATTTAAGGACATTAAAGTACAATTTTGTATTGTTTTAATTTTATATATTTTAGTGTACATGTACTTAAACATATTGTATATGACAGACGTGTTGCTGGGGAGTTTGTTGCGCCACTTCTACTCCCCAGCTAAAACACTATGAAGCGGCGAAAGGTCGGCTTATATGGGTGCTGTTTAATGTTGACGTTCAAAAGGAACTAATTAATTTGGTCTGTTTTGAATAAATGATTACTTCATTTCTTCTTGCCGCAGGACTTTCAATTCTGGTTTGCCTTAGTTGGCCGATCAGAGAGGGCCACCAGAGCTATATGTTCGGGAGTAAAAGTGTCTAACGACGTAGTAACGGGGAAACTCTCTCCGTGACTTTGAGACACGCGATGATGAAAGCGGTGCCGCACCACTCGACACCCCGAGCCGCTCACGCCGTGTAGCTCCACCTGTAGTGGTGGCCATTTAAGGGGCTCATCTTGTGTGTGTATGTGTGGTGAGTCACCGTCCACCACAGAATCTAATTTAAAGGCGAAAAGGCAGGTGCCTTTTTCCGTTTCTCGAAGTATTCACTTCATTTAGCAATGCATGCAGCATTTGCAATATACCTTAAAATTGTATCTATTTCATTTCATACAATAGTTTTACAACGCCTCCGGGGACAATCCGAGACTGGTTTTTATAGTGCAGCCATGGAGTCCCCGTTAGTGTCCCATTACATTTTAGATTAAAATTCTCCAAAGGGCCTCTGCGTGTTGGACCCATGTCCCCGCGTAAGCCTATTAAAAGACTGAGTTCCTTCAGGGTTACAGGAGATATAAACACGTGAATGTATAGATATTATGTAAACTAATGAATAATTAGGTATAAATAAATAGGAGAAGCTTCACATAATGTTATACAGAACCACTATCGCCGTCAATGCAACACCATGGAAGTGCGGTCGAGTTAAAAGCCACAGACGGAATAATTGATTGATAAGAGCCGAGGTTTTCAACCACAAATCAATTATTTGTTTAGGCTGTGGTTATCCCACTGTAAATTGATTTGGAAACAAACTAAATCAGGTGGAATTTATTGTTCTATTGTTGGGTCGTATGGCGGAGGATTTAATCAGGTTCGGTCGCAATTTTAGTAATTAATTTATGCGTTTATGTGGCTGGTGGTATTCGTAGCCGGCACCACACGGTACACGGTGGTCTGTTTTACCTACACCCAAATTGGAATGACACATATAATAATTCTCTGCTAATTGAGACGTCTGTAGGTAAATTCAGGCATTCAATTTAAAATGGCAGCGTGAAATGACTTCAAACACTTATTCAATTTTTGGTTTTTAGAAAACGATGTCCCACATCGGCGTTCACCTTTATCTTGGGTACGGTTTCGGTACAGTCATAAATCTCACATGCACAGACACCCAAACCCAAAACTACTATCCGTAGATCACACAAATATTTGTTCTATGAAGGAATAGAACCCGCCACACGTCGCGCAAAAACCGAATGCGCCACCTGTGCCGTATGAAATTAAAGGCGAAATACATGGTCCGAATCATCCACCAAGGTCACCTTGGTTAAGTTTGCGATAAAATGGACCGTGTTGAACGTCAACGGTCTTCCAATTCGGATCATGTATTTCGCCCAAAAGAGTCAACAGCAAAAATGAAAAAAGAAACTAGTTTCAGCTTGCAGACCATAAATATTAACCATTACATAAACAGATGATCTGGGAAGTGCCACGATGTCACAGAATACGTAAGTAACATTGTGTTGCTGCATTACGTACATAGTGACGAGTACCGGAAGTTCATACTTTCTTTATCATCTGCATTATCGTTCCCTCTTTCCCACTAATGGGTCAGCATCGCAACAGCGACTCCATTTGTGCTGCAGATGTTCATAGTCGGAAATGATCGCTGACCATCTTTTTTTTAAATGAAAACTTCTTTTAGCGCGGTACGCATATTTTTAGATGACATAAAATCTCCTAACGTGCCAAAATAAGTTTTCACTTCTGTCGGCACTCCCGGAGTGCAATTTTTTTTTGTTGAGCTTCTCATTTCTGGGTAGTGTGGTTGCTTAACCGGTCATTTCTGGCAAAGCCAAAAGAAGCCTCTAGCCAGATCACTGACCATCATTCATCAGACAACCCATATACTCGATGAAAAATTAAAACACGACTAATATTGCCGTGTGGTGCCGGCTTTGCCGTGTGGTGCCGGCTTTGCCGTGTGGTGCCGGCTTTGCCGTGTGGTGCCGGCTTTGCCGTGTGGTGCCGGCTTTGCCGTGTGGTGCCGGCTCAGAATGCCACCACCCCATTTCGTCCCATGGGTGTCGTAAAAGTCGACTAAGGGATTAGCCGGAGGATGGGCAGCGGCATCCTTCGAGTACATTAACAACTCAACTGCGATCGCCAACCCGCCTGCCAAGCGTGGCGATTATGGCAAAACCCCCCAATGTGCTCACAACACACCCATATCGGTGGTTGTGGTGATCTTTGGGGGAGGCCTGTGTCCAGCAGTGGACTTCATTCGGCCGAAATGATGAATATAGTCAACCGATACATCATTACCAGCCACAGTCCATCATTCCCGATTAAAGCGACACATATTGGATAGCGATAAAGCATTGAAAAACATAGCATTTGCTACAATTTACGTTCGCCAGCGATTTACTGCGATGAGATATGTACGTACAACATGAGTTACGACCGGCGATACAACGGCATTTATTACGTGACATACTTCTGTGGGAAATATTATATGAAACTGAAGTGAATTCCGATGCGGTAAGAAATACCTACATTGTATCCGTAAAGTATCGCCATGTGGTGCTGGCTACGAATAGCACCAACCCATCTCATCCCATGGCCGTCGTAAAAGGCGACTCAGGGATTATCCGGAGGATGAGCAGCAGCGTCCTTCGAATACATTAACAACTCAACTGTGATCGCCAACCCGCCTGCCAAGCGTGGCGATTATGGCAAAACCCCCCAATGAGCAGACAACACACCTATATCGGTCGTTGTGATGATCTTTGAGGGAGGCCTGTGTCCAACGGTGGACTTTATTTGGCCGAAAAGATGATCCGTAAGTAGCCACAGTAATTGGGAAGCAGTTAAATACATGTTCTTGAATGTCAATAATACCTGCGCCGATGCGATGAAACCGCAATTTGTTTTCTTTATTTGGTTAAATCAAGTAAAGTTCCTAAGGTTTAATTTAACCGATACCCAGGGGACTGTGCAGTTCTTCAGCACATATGAAGGGCTTAAGATGTGTGGGTGGAATGCACCCTGCGTGTACAGCACCTAAACACGTATTAGTAAAAATAGGATCCAAGTAACATTAAATTCACAGTAATACAGCAGAAGATGAAGAGCGACGCCTTACTTCAGCGTAGGTTATCGATGAAAATCAGCGCTGTGTGTTTTTTGCATTGTAAAAGAGTATCTATGGAGTTTCTTGCCGGCTCTTCTCCATAGATCAACTATTTGGAACCGTGCAACTTAGATTCTGACGTTTCATAAGTGCCAATATTTGGTTTATTTGAAATAAAAATATTTGACTTTGACTTTGATTGTAACGCATGTAACCCATTTTGTACGTATATAATATGTATTTTAGTTACCTTATTTTATTTGTTATGTTTATGTCGACTATATCTATGTATATATACTGTAGCATCTAAATTATTTTTCTTTCTTTATTATTTCAAAGAGTCATTTAGTATAAATAATATTTACTTGCAAAATAATTATACAACCAAAATTGTGAACGAGTATTTCCTCCCTTTTTAGGGTTCCGAACGTCCGAAGGAAAAAATGGCGGAATCGTTATAGGATCACTCGTCTGACTGTCTGTCTGTATGTCACAGCCAATTTGCTCCAAATGTACTGGACTGATAAAGTTCAAATTTCGTACACGTATGTATTTCTGCGACCCAAACATTTCCCATATATTATGGTAGCGAAAATGTTATACAACGCTCTAGTACGTAAGCTCCACATGTAATTATATCTGAAAACGATATTTTTTATTTGGAATCCTCTTAAAAACGAATAATATAGTCTCATGGTGGAAAAATCCAAAACATACGCTTATTACAGAATTATAGCTTATTAGACAGTTAACACCTTTCGCATTAAATATAAGCGACACTTGTTGTGTATACAAAAGGAAAACGACTTACCCGAGCTATGCGCGCATCTGGTGACGGTGACCAGAGTGGAGTGTGGCAGCGTGTTTTCCAAGTTACTAGCAGCATCTTGATTACAATAAAACTATTTACACATCACACTAAGACAAGTACACATGACACAAAAAATACTTAAATGCTACAATGTATAGAACACTGCTATTTACGTACACAATATATGAGAAAACACTTGATTTTAAACAAATAGTTTGATTCACACTTAATTATTTTCATCAAAAATTATTGTTTTCATTTTCGTTGCCGCTAAAGATTATAATATAGAGTAACCGTTACCACAGATTATATAGACACTACTTTTTTCGATCTCTGTTGTTGTTTTTGTGTAAATCGTCCTAGGGCTGGCAAAGGTAAGACCATACAGCCTAAACTTTTTTGTGTGATTATAAAATAATGACCGACGACATGTGTTAAATATTTAACAGTTAATTTGTTTATTCTAATATATAACATTGTAAATATTATTTAACCCACATATTTAGTATCTTCATTTTTGTATTGATATAGCCGCCCGTGATATCTGTGTGTCACTTTCGGTCCTATCCTAAAAACAGCGCCGTGGCGTTTTTTTTTTAAGATGTCGCAGCATTATCCTGAGATAGGCACCTTTCTTGGCTTCGCGCAGGCTGTTTAAAGTTTATTATATTATATATCTTATCTGTACATTATCTGTAACTACCTGTGTAAGTACAAAATAAAACTGTTTTCTTTCTTTGTATTATATTTAACTTAGAACAAAGTCTATCCTTCCTTTCCATTTAGATTTATTTGAAATTTAGATGTTACTTACCACGTATTACTATAATATTTCGTGTATAATAGATCACCCCTTTTCACTCATTAGTGTCGTAAAAGGCGACTAGTGTTAATATCAAAAGGATGGGCAGCAGCACTCTTATTATTTATTCCAATGTAAGTACATCCTCAACTTCCTCCGCCCGGGGGAATGGCGAAGGGCATGCCGAAATCCTACCAGCTAAAACCACTGGAGCCGTCATCTTCAGCACCGAAAGGGGGCTCCACGTCCTCGTACGATCACACTAGAGGGTCAGCAGCATGCTACCGTGTGCTGATAATAACATACTGCGATCACCAATCTGAATGCCAAGAGTGGTGATTATTGAAATACATACACATACATATACATACATGACATATGGCCACTCATTGTACTGATCATTAAGATGCCCCACGTTCAGCGGTGGACGTTTACGGGCTGATGTGTATACTTTGATATGCAAGTGCTGCTGTTTCACCACTGGTCTCTGCTGAGCAGCACTTATACCATCCCTATCTTAGCTAGATCTAATGGCTTCATTACGAAACCTCTCAAACACAAAGCATTTAAAACCTCATTTAAAAACAGACGGATTTATAAAAAAATGCGTGTTCGTCTGAATCTGTTGGCCGGGCGCGTAATAATCCAACGCTGTCAGTGGGCGGCGCGCATCCATCAACGCGCATTAACACGTCACTATGAGGTGCGGACGCAGTTACAGCGAACTCGAAAGGAGCGCACACATTCTAGAAAATTCTAGAAATTATATTGGATTACGTCACCACTAGTTGTGAACTGATGTGTGGAACTAGTGTGTGGAACTGATGACTTACAAAAAAGATGTTAATTATGACATGCTTTACAATATTGCGGTTTTGTAGAAATACACACGCAATCGTGCCGTCATATTTATAAATAATTTCAGCACAATGGACCCAATAGGGTCGAAGTGCGTTCGGCTAATGCTGAGCCCGTGGGAGCCAATAATAGAATACAATTTATAAATAATCCGTTTAAAAAAAATTAAATGGCGCGTGAAAACACGTTGCTTTGCTACTAACTTATAACCGTCATAGAAGAACCAAAAGGCCAGAAATTCAACCCACGCTCGCACTGGCACCCGGCAAAGTTGCAAAAACTTTTTTTACATCAATATTGCGCTTCGGGTCGAGGCATTTGCGGCTTTTTGTTTGGAATTTAGGATTTCAAATGTCACATACAAGTTTGAAAGTTCTGTTACTGGTACAATAGGGACGAAACAACATTTAAGCATACTTCAACTCAATTCGTAATCAGCTGTTAGTTAAACGGTTCCATAACAAAAGCTGGAAGAAGACATTGGGCCGGCAATCCAACAAAACAGACAAATCAAAGCACGTTTACTGCTGAAGAAAGGCCTCCCAATCGTGTTTTGTTGATAGACATATTATTCGATGGGTCAGATCTATTGCCCTTTTTAAGCACTGGATGCTCGTTGGTATTCTTCCACGAAGATAAAACTAAACTATTATAGTATGAAGGGCAAAAAGGCGCGTCAAAACTCAGTGAGCACACAGTTTCAGCACCGTTGCTGATATCGTCTAGCCCACTCGACTTAGGAACGTCCAGAGAAAGCAAGTCCCGTTGCCTTCAGTTGCGTTATGTGGATTTCCGTCATGAAGTTGCCGCACCACGGGTTCGTAGATGGTACGGCACTTCCGTCGTTTAGGGTTGAGTTCGAGGCAAAGAGAGCGTCTAATAGTTCGGCGTTTTCGTTGGCACTATGGGCCAAAATACCATCGGACCACCACCCACGGATCCACCAGACCACGGAGTCTGGTGCCGGTTCAGAATACCCCACCCCATCTCCTCCTCCCGTGGGTGTCGTAAAAGTCGACTAAGGGATTAGTCGGAGGATGGGCAGCAGCATCCTTCGAGTACATTAACAACTCAACTGCGATCGCCAACCCGCCTGCCAAGCGTGGCGATTATGGCAAAACCCCCCCAATGAGCCCACAACACATCCATATCGGTCATTGTGGTGATCTTTGTGGGAGGCCTGTTTCCAGCAGTGGACTTCATTCGGCCGAAATGATGACCACGGAGTAATGGCAAGGAAAACTTGCAAACAAAGCAAAGCGCGACTCACAAAAGGATCTCTACTGTAACTGAGGGTAGTTATACGCTTTCCGGAACTCTTTTTTCTTGATTTGATATCTATATAAATCGTTACAATCATGTGGCGGGTATTCTGCCAATTTGTAAGACAGTTTGTCGGCAGTTGATCTTTAGGAAAAAAACAATTGAACCGTACGACGTTGCCGACATATTTTTTAGAATTTTTTTCATTTTTGAGAAATATTTTATGAATATGTAAAGATTTATTCATCTAAATACCGTACGACGTTGCCTTAAACTTGACATTGGCGAAATTGTGGAAGATAACCTACAGAAGCCATAATCTAAGAGAAGAAGTTGATCTTTACAAGTATTTTTACAAATAGTGGTTTTCATTAATGTGCGAATTATAAATTACTATCTATTGAAGTATACACACCGCCACAATTAGCGGAACACAAAAAAAGCAGGATTTTAAAATCTTTTACTTGAGGAACTGGCCAGTTAAGATATTTTTTTAATTTATTGTCAAATTAGAAAATAGAAAATTAGATGACATACACTTTTTTCATTCATTTGTTTTATTTTCCCGAACAATACGTTTTGTCAACTTGTTCGAGTAATAACTACGTAATTGTAATTTTTTTGAAAAATTGCACTTAATGGTTTTTTATAAATTTGTTAATAGTAAATAGGCAATTTTGTTTATTAAAAGCTCTTTATTATGCCTGACTTAACAGCACTGGAAATCATTAGGGCTGATGAAATGAGAAGAAATGGCCATACCTAAAGATCGATTGCCTCAAGGCTTCGTCGACCAGTATCAACGATTCATCGCAGCATCCAGCGGTACAGATCGTCTAATTCTCTTGTGAGGAGGAGGGGTCAAGGTAGAAAAAGATGTACATCGAGGCGAGATGACAGTTTTTTACAACTTGGAGTTCGTAGGAATACGCGATTAACGGCTGTACAAGCTCGAAATGAACTGGAAGACGTTCGAGGAGTACGAATAAGTGAGCGTACAGTTCGCAGGAGATTTCAAGAAGTTGGTTTAGGGTCGTATATACCTGCCAACGGCCCAAAACTTGAGAGACGTCACCACGTAAACCGATTAAGCTATGCGCGAGAACATCGTCATTGGGATTTGAACGAATGGCAGCAGGTTCTCTTTACTGATGAGTGCAGAGTTCTTTTAAAACAGATCGATGGGAGACAGCGAATATGGAGACGCAAAGGAGAACGCCACATACAGTCTAATTTTGAACACACAGTGGCTTATGGTGGCGGCTCGATTATGGTTTGGGGAGGGATATGTTTGGGAGCTCGCACGGAGTTAGTGATAGTCACAGGAGGGACCATGACAGCAGATCGATACATCAGAGACATTTTAGAAGAACATGTTGTACCATTTGCCCCATTTATTGGTGACGACTTTATTCTAATGTAAGATAATGCTCGTGCTCATAGTGCACAATCGGTACAGGCATATCTGAGCCACGTAGGTATACCGGTGATGCAGTGGCCAGCAAATTCCCCCGATATGAATCCGATAGAGCATGTCTGGGACTTGCTAAAAAGAAGGGTTAAATCCAGAATGCCACCCCCAACAATCTGAATGAACTTGGAAACGCATTACTTGAGGAGTGGGAGCGGTTGCCTCAAGAAATCATCGATAACATAATCTGTAGCATGCCCAGACGAATGGAAACCGTAATCAGAGCAAGAGGGGGAAACACTCGTTATTAATTTTGCTTTAATTTTATTGTTAAATCATTTAATGCTTACTTTTTTTTTTATTTTTTGTGATGGTTCATAATCATCTAAAAATTTCACTTATTTCAAATTTCTTTATTTTTCAATAAAAAATAACGAAGACTTTTCAAAGTCGTTATTAAAAGATGTTAATCAATTTGTTATTTTGTGTCTAATTACATTTTCGTCAAACATATGCGTTATTATCTCATAGTCTCACTTTTTTTTCTGTTCCGCTAATTGTGCCGGTGTGTATATTAATATTAAAATAATTAGTATCGTCGCCTTACAAAGCCCGAACACAACATTCCAACAACTCGCGATACAGCTGTCAAAACTTTAACTTGTCGTGAACAAGGTAACCAAATCTCACACGGAAAAAAAGCCTTCCAAATCACTGACGAAAACAAGAGAGAAATACAATAGGCTAGTTGAAAGTATAAATAAAGAGAGATTTATTTCGTGAGTCGAATAAACTTGGTTGCAGGCATGTGGGGCTGAATGTAAAGTAGGTTGTGCGTCGATTCTATTGTTTCTCCTCTGTTGTTTTAAGTCCTTTCTTTTTTGTTTAATCTAATTTTGTATGTTGATTTGGGTACATAGTGTGGCGAGAGGTTTTGGGAATTAGCATACGCGTGTATGTGTAGACTTCGCCACACGGATAGCGGTTTGGTGACAGTGTGGCGTGGCCCGGGGCTTCTGTACATCTGTAATGTACTGACATGTATCAGCGACGTCACACTGAAAGCAAAGCCAAAGTGCCACGCGGGTTATGCTCTATCGCTTAAACTAGTTTATACTTATGCTCTGGGTCCATATGCCACTGTCACTCTGCTACCGATCTCGCGTTGAATGTATTTTTAAACTCAAACTCAATTTTTTTATTTCATATAGGCACTAATAGACTGTGCCGCGTGCCGCGTGGTGCCGGCTCAGAATGCCACCACCTCATCTCCTCCCATGGGTGTCGTAAAAGTCGACTAAGGGATTAGCCGGAGGATGGGCAGCAGCGTCCTTCGAGTACATTAACAACTAAATTGCGATCGCCAACCCGTCTGCCAAGTGTGGCGATTATGGCAAAACTCCCCAATGAGCCCACAACACATCCATATCGGTCGTTGTTGACATCTTTGGGGGAGGCCTGTGTCCAGCAGTGGACTTCATTCGGCCGAAATGATGACTAATAGACTCTTCCGAAAAGTCAAGTTAAGTGCACGGTTCGGAAAAGTCGGTCCTACGGGGAAGAGCCGGCAAGAAACTCCATGGATACGCTTCAAAAAAAGGTATATTACAATTTTGGTGAAATGAGTGGTGACAATGCATACCCAAATGCCCCAGACAGTCAGTTAGGGCCTCGTCTCCGGCTTGCCTTTATTGGTTGACAGATGTTGAACCCAATGAGCGGCCGCAGCCCTCTCAACTCGGAGCTATGTGATCTATACATAAGGTCTTTAATAGTCAGCGATATTCAGCACTTTATAATTTTCCAAAGCAATGTTTTCTGTAATGAATTCACTAATCAAAAAGCAGTTAATATGAGGAAAACAAACTTAATAACCTGCCAGAAACATTTCAAACAAAAACTAAAACATAGCCCCATTCATGATCAAACATCAAACAAAACAGAAATATAACACTGAATGTTAAAAATAATTACTCAAGGTATAATTAAACGCGTAATTAATACAAAACACGTTATTAACAAGCTTCGTTGTAAATTACTTTTGTTTTTACAAAACTTTTGCTAACGAATTCTCAAGTTTTTCTTGTTTTTGGATAGCTGGGTTGTTTCGGTTTACGGCGTGTTCCGGAGAACGTTTTGTTCTATGTTTAGGAAATAACTGAAAATTGGAACTTGGGTAACCTCTTTTTCGGGTGAACAAATTACCCCTAAGGGTTTTGTGTGGCCCTGGCAAAGAATAGATCATGCCTCGTCACCTATGTGTGGTCGTAAAAGTTGAAATAATGATATCAAGAGAATGGGCAGCAGCATCCATTCATCATGACGGCATGGTTGGTGTAGATACAGTCGGCTGCTGCGCTCTGGGTCATGGGTTCGATTCCCGCACGGAACAAATATTTGTATGATCTGCAGGTAGTTGTTCCGGGGGGGATCCTATACAATCCTCCCCGAAAAGTGCCTGAGGGGCGACCTTTTTACAGTCACCTTCCCACCGCTAGAGGGGGTGACCGCTTTACAGTCATCCCCTCCGTGATGTGCCTAAAGGCATGGCACCAATGGGCGGCTCTAGAGTGATCTTACGAGGACCTGGAGCCCCCCTTCGGTGCCGAAGATAACCGTTCCAGTGGTTTTAGCCGGTAGGAGCCCGGCATACCCCTTCGCCCTTCCCCAGGGCGAAGGAAGTTCCATGTAGAATTTCCACTGGACCAATAAAAAAGGTAGTTGTTCCGGATCTGGGTGTATTGTATGTGAAATATATGTCTATAAACGCACACACGACACTGGAGAAATCCTAGTGTGGGGCAACGTTTTTAAAAAACAATAAAACAGAAGAAAAAATTGCTACTAATAACACACTGGGCTCACCAATCTGCCTGCGTGATGATTACTGCAATATTCCCTATGAACGATCATTGTAGGTGAGCAGTTGATCATTAGGAGGCCAATGATTAGCAGAAGACGTTTACGGGCTGGTGTACATTTAGGAATTTATTGATGAACGGAATCCAACATCCACGTTTTTTATCAACAATACAAAAGTATTTAACCACTGTGGACTACCAACGATGATATATGGCACGGGATCGTGGTCAGTCAAGAGCTATGGAGACAGCTATGCTTGGTATTTCTCAACCGATCAAATCAGCAATGAGGAGATCCGTAGAAGAACTAAAGTTGACGACATAGCTGAAAGGATAAGTAAGCTGAAGTGGCACAGGGCGGGGCACATTGCTCGTAGAACTGGTGGTCGTTGGGGTAAAAGGTTTCTTGAGTGGAGACCGCGCACCGGAAAATGCGGCGTGGAGTGACCTCCAAAGAGATGAATGACCTGGTGAGGGGCTCTGGGAGTCGTTCGATGCGAGCGGCATGTGATCGGGCGTTGTGGAAATAAATGAGGAGTCCTTTGTTGCACAGCGGACTTCTTTGGCTGATATGATTCTTTGGCTTTTGGCTAATTAGAATAGAATAGAATATAACTTAATTGTACACCAAAATAATATAAAGTATTATTTACAATAGTTAGCGTGGCACAATGGGCGGTCTTATCGCTAAAAGCGATCTTTTACAGACAACCTTTGAATGGATTTAATAGTAGGGAAATAAATAAATTCAGGTTGTCTGTGGTGTACTGAACGATGATGTATACGTATTTGCATAAATAGTATAACTACACCAATTTGCATGTTAATACATAAATACAAATATCTGATATGATGACGATGATGATTAATCCAGCATATCATGAACACATACTTAAAGCGCTACATAATTAATATAGTGCTTATTCATTTCTGTGTTTTAAATTTTAGTTTTGAGCTTAATTTGAAACATGAATAATGAAAACTAAGTACTGTAACTGTAACTGTAGGCTTTGATTTACGATTCCATAATTTCGGAAACGAACAAAACTCAACCAGATTCTGTAAGCTTCAATTTTTAACGCTTCTAAACACCTAATTGGTTTTAATAACTGAACTGATTACTAGAACCTGATACGACCTTTCAATCGCTAATCGACACCTTAACCGTTGATATAATTCATTATAGTAAGCAAAAAACTTTCTTGTAATAATTTACCTTTAGATCTGTACGAGTATGTGGGAAATATATGGAGCAGTTCCAAATTTGTACAATCATGATTAAATAAACAATTCCGTCCATAAATCCCATACATTATGCAAATGCAATCACAAATAACATTGTTTTAACAATCGACGCATCGTTAGACGTAACGAGCACGTTATCTGCTGACCCCACTGACACACACTTAATATTAATAGATTATGTTAAACTGGGTGGTTATTAAGCTGAACGGTATATTGTAGATTTGGAATTTAAGGCGAGTTTGGGAAGGATTGAGGGATCATCATCATCATCATTATACAGTCAAATGTCGTCCACTGCTCAACAAAGGTCTCCCACATAAACTCTCGGTCGTGTGGTGCTGGCTAGGACGCGTGGTACCGGTTATGCAATTTCATGAAAAGGTTGTGGGTGCGTTGCATTGGCTCCTGCCCAATCTCGGGGGACTAAGGGAAGAAGTTCGATGCCTCTACGGGGGAGTCATGCAGTCCGTGGCCCTCTAAGGGGTGCTTGTTTAGTCATCTTGACTCTCGAGTGTCCAGCATCTAGCGTTGCAGAACCAAACTTCATGCGCAGAGTGGCTTTGCACAAGGATACCGAATCCTTTGAAGTGGCAACTGAATTGGCGCGCTTTCCGCCTTTCGATATCCTAGCGGAAATGGATGTATGATCAAATATGCTCCTTCCACCAGAGTGGCTTCAGGACTGCTCAGAAGTTCAAGCCAGTGGGCTCAGCGGCGTTCACTCAAGCCGTGATAGGAGTGGATCATGCTGCCGCAGTGCGCACAAAAGCGCATCGTTGAGGCCGTCTTGCCGCTCTTCGAAGCCTGGCTTCATAGCAGCGAACGCGTCACATTCCACCTGACGCAGGTATTCACCGGACACGGTTGCTTCGGTGCGTACTTGCACAGGATAGGACGCGAGGTCACGGCACAGTGCCACCACTGTGGAGACGATCAGGATACCGCACCAATCACTCTCGATAAGTGCTCTACGTGGGTTGCCAAGTGGTGAATCCTGATCGATCGTATCAAGCAAATTCTCTCTCTGCAACACTAGTGTCGGCTATACTAGCAGAAGCAGACCGTAGAGGGCAGTTGGGATAGGGCCGATCCCACTTAGAGAAGCAGGACCCGGATTCGGGGTTACAACCACCACGGTGCTCGTGTCCAATACGCCTAAGCCTGCTTTCATCGTTATGTGGTGGAAGGCATCGGGGGTTGTGAGCGCGCATACTGGAAAATCTGCCGGCTCATACCTGGTGATCTTCGGGAGTCTACCCGGTGGTGTGCTCGTGGACACGGTGGTATTCTTTACAATCCCCACCTCTCAGGTGCACGACCCAGTGTCTAACGGACAGATACCACACCCCAAGCCATAGAAGGTACTTCGTGTGGTTTTAGCCGTTAAGAGTATTTCCCCACAAAAAAATCTGTCAAGATTTATGGGCTTATTCGTATCAACGAAGGTCTATGTTCTTTTAATTCGAGCGACAAACTAGACACCTGCGCGATAGACTCACTATTGTCATACTAAATAGTAAATTCTGTACAATTTCTGCAACGCGTAAAACGAGCAAACGCTGAATGCAACGTGGGGATGCAACGCACCTCATTGGCTGGGCAACGCACATTGTAAGCGTATATTAAGCTCTCTCGCTTCTGTCGTGGCCCATGACACCTCAAGTTTTTTTCTTGCAAATTGCTAGTCGAGACATTTATATTTGGAAAATATACGTGTGTACCCAATACAAAAGATTCGTTTATTACGACCGCAGAAGTTATACTAATATACATTCAATGTCATCTCTTACTCACTAACGGAATAACTGACGGACTCACTGACTGACTCACTAACTGACTGACTGACTCTGTCACGCTGTATGATGATTCATTATTTTACTTTTCACAACAGGCGCCTTTTTTTAAATTTTATTTTTTTATTTTTTATTAATGGCTCGCAAACTGGCAATTACAACTAACATGCAATAGAAAATACCTAACAAGTAAAAAACAAGATAGTTTAACCACCTTCTAAGTGCGAACAATGTCGCAAATGTGTACATAAATCCCTTAAATAAAAAAAAAATAAAAAAAAAGTGCGAACACAGCATGCATACGAATATTCACTATAACAAAATAATTTATGATTTTCAACTCACCATTGAAAATGAACACGTTGTTTATAAACATAAGCTGCATCAGCAGCTAATGCATTTGATTTAACTTGCTCCCAAAACACTGTTGGAGACATTAACCATACCGCAAAAATATCGCTTTAATACCGCCAAACCTAATTACACACCAATTATCCGGACATATGCAGTTGCATATATTGGTATGCCGTTCGCTCCAAAATATATGAGTTTACCAACTATACATTACTATAATATGTTTTGCTTTATCTATTTTGTACTGCATTCGTTTTAATGTAAATTTCGGTGGTAATTACGAAATTAGATGGGTGCCAATATTCATTTTGATGATTGATATTGTTATCTAATATTGGGGAGGGATGGAATAATATTAAATCAGCGTGAATAGAATGCATAACGTGAATCATAGTCTATGTCTAGTCTGCGAAATGATTGTCGTTTTATCGACTTTATCAGCGACGGCCCAGTTGGTGCAGTAGTTGATACAGTCGGCTGCTGCGCTCCGTGTCGTGGGTACGATTCCCGCACGGAACAACTTAGTAGTTCCGAGTCTGGTTGTATCGTGTGTGAAATTTGTGTCTGTAAACGCACCCAAGCGACAGGAGAAATCCTAAAGTGGGGTAAAGTAAAAAAAACTTGTGTAGCCCACTAAAATATAGTTTTATCATATCAGTTTCATTTTTAATAGATAATTTATCGCCTTTGAATTGAATGCATCGGGGGGCATGGACATGTGTACATTTTTTTTAAACTTTCCCCCACACTAGGATTTCTCCTGTGTTGTGGGTGCGTTCACAAACACAAATTCCACACACAATACACCCAGACCCGGAACAACTATCTGCAGATCATGCAAATATTTGCTCCTTGGGGGAATCGAACCCGTGACCTGGAGCGCAGCAGCCGACTGTATGCCTCTGCACCAACCGTGTCGTCAATATTTGGTCGTTGTGGAAATCTAAGGGGAGGCTTTTGTTCTGAAGTGGCCGTCCTCTGGCTTATTTGATCATGACGTAATAACATTGGTAATATCTTCTCCAATCTTTACACAACGTAGAGAATCTATTATGACTATTGCTAATAATAAAGAGTTCTCTACTAATCTTCACAACTGCCCGCTACGTAGCCCGAAAATTTACGAGGCTACAAGACAGCATCGTAATAACACCAAATTGCCGTCAAATTGTCGGCGCTCACAGCCAATTTACTGGGCTCTGTATAACGCTTTGTCCTTGCAATCTGTAGAATGTTCCAGGCTTATCTGGATGGAATACAGGCTGAAGATGTCGTGTAGATTAGGTATATAGTTTACTAAGGTACGTAGTTTCTCTATTGATATCAAAGATGTGCTGAAATTATAAGACTTGCTAGCCTTTGTACATACAGTTTCGGTCTGTTTTTCGTGTGCATTGAACGTAACGTTAGTTGTGTCGAAGTGATGAGATTGAAGCTAGAATCATTGTCCCTGTATTAGCCCTTGACGCAGTTATTAGTTACATTACAGATGGTAAACGACAATTCGGTGTATCTGATGGTAAGTGACTACTGAGGTGATTGAACACGTGCAACATCAGAGGAGCTGCTATAGCTAGCAATTTATGACTAGAAGGAGGAAAGGTTAGATCTTAGGGATTCGTCGCATATCACGGATAAAGCAGTAATCTAATATTGCTATCCCATTGTTCGGCTATTATCGAGTAATAGTCATTTACTGGCTACAGCAAAGATCAACCACGAATTTGAATTCGATTAGTTATAATTTAGTATTGGTTAGCTTAACGCTGCCATGACAATGTAATCATAAACTTTAACAAATATCACAATCAGACTGCATAAGTGAAGATCTCTTTAAAGTTTAGACTCTTTTCTCCCACATTGTCCTCACATAGGATAGTTAATTCAATTTAGACTTTCTTCGATTGATTTCGTTTCCTGACAATTAATTTCGAAGTCAAATTGATAAATGCAATGAGTGACTAGCTTGGGTAACATGCATAAAGAACTATTCAGATATAAGAGATCTTCGATGATATTGCTGTGGATAGCTAAAAATTTCGACCGGTACCTAAGTATTCCGCCGGGTATTTGTATGACCTTCCATAGGATATAATTATAATTTAAAAAGAGTAACCACGGATTTTCTTGCCCATTCTTCTCCATAGGAAATCAACATCTTTAAAAGTGGCAGTTAAAGTCTGACTATTTTGGTATTCTTTGCCGTGTGGTGCCAGCTAAGAATACCACCAAGCCATCTAATCCCGTGGGTGTCATAAAAGACGACTATGGGATTAGCCGGAGGATGGACAGTAGCGTCCTTCGAATACATTTATAACTCAACTGCAATCGCTAACCCGTCTGCCAAACGTGGCGATTATGGCAAAATCCCACTATAGCCCACAACACAAAACCATACCGGTCGTTGCAATCTTTGGGGGAGGCATATGTCCAACAGTGGACGTTTTTCGGCTGAAATGATGATGGTGATGACTAATACATAAGTGCCTGTAAATCGTTTCACGTGAATTAAAATATTTTTCTCTTTATCTCTCTGTAGAATGTGTAGTACGAAATACCACACAAACAGTGGCGCAAGTGTTATTTTTTGTATTGTTTTATCATATAAATCAAGAAATAAGAAGTATAAACAAGGAACTCAAAAATAACGGACCAAAACACGCCGCCTGCATATCTCAACGATCTTCATAAAGTATTCCATCAAACGTATATATCGCTCCGTTCGATCTCGATACCAAAAAGTGTGTAAACTGTATCGGAGTAAATCTGTAGAGTCGAGGACTAGTGAATGCTACTGATAGGATCGCTTTATGGACGGGATGAGTTTGGGGCACGGATCGTAAGAGTACTGGATAGGGATAAGTTAGAACGGCGTTTGAATGTGGAATAATGTATTTTTTATTTTATTTTAATGTTATGACAAGACGAGCAAAGCATTCGCCTGGTGGTGATAATCATGCCTGTCCATGATAATTTTAATGCTACTCAGGACGTCCCGCGTGGCATCTCACTACGCTCGTTAACTTGAGATATTCGTTATAAATCCTCTTATGGCCAGTATTTTCACTAGCTACAGTACCCTTATAACCGAAACATAGTAATGTTTGAACATTAAAAACGACTGCTTAGCGGAAAATATCTGGCACTGCGATGGTATAGCGATTTGGAAACTCTTTAAGGCCAAGTAGGTTCTTATTTTGCTGTATCCCCAATGTCATGTATGTGGATATATCCTAAAATAAACTATAATTTTAGGTTGAAGTAAATAAAGTAAAAAAAAAATCTATTTATGTACATCGACTGACCGACTGACCGTCGTAATTGCAAGAAAACGGTTACAAGGCAGCAGTCATCATATCATATGATGATGTCCAGAATTCATTCCATCTGTATCTCAGGCATAGCATTCACACACAAACAATTTCGGATCGTAGGCGATTTTAACTTCTGTGATCCAGCTGTATCTCAAATAATGTATGCTAAACGAGAACCCGTTTCCGTCTGATATCCGGATTAAGAATATAACACCACTCCATCTCCTCCCGAGGATTCTATAAGATGACAAATTAACTCTAAACTTAAGGGCTGGGGATCATTGGCCCTCCCTTGGAATAGCAGCCATTCTTTTCTCGCCAACCGAGCGTGGTCAGTGCTGGCAAATTCTCCCGAAAATAGCAACTTTACTGAACTTAAAAACTATTTATTTCAATATAATAAAACAATTGAGACTCTCACAACAAACCCTTACATTTAATATGTTACACCAGTACAGAGCCAATTGTAACTAATAAAGTACCCACAAATATTTATCTAATAAATCAAATATTATAATGGTTTAATCCATATTTATCAAATCTAAGCTCGCTACCGTTATCAGGGCTCGATTCAAACGCTTACCTGAAAGAACGGTTTCCATTTATTTCCTGTTTCCCCGGGACGTGTTTAGCAATTTTTTCTGAGGAGTTTTTATTCTGAGAAATGTGGAAAATTCCTTTATTTTTTTTTACTTTTAAGAATCTTTATCCTTAGTGAAAATCCTGTAGCAAGGTGTTGAAGCTTAAAGGATTAGCAAATGGAAACCAACGACATTTTTAATACTGGTTGAGGGTAATGTGTTTCGAAACGAAGTATATATATTCTTAATGGTACTGCGTTGAAAGAAAAGCGGTGTATTGACAATTTTTCAGTCCGGTGATCAAAAGTTTCTTTTTTTTTTTAGAAAACCTTTGCCCCACACTAGGATTTCTCCTGTGTCGTGGATGCGTTTACAGACATGAATTTCACATACAATACACCCAGACCCGGAACCTGCAGATCATACAAATATTTGTTCCGTGCGGGAATCGGACCCACGACCCTGAGCGCAGCAGCCGACTGTATCAGCCACTGCACCAACCATTCCGTCAAGTTCAGGTAATAGTGGTCTCCTCCTCCACTTCCTTCGAGACACATTGAGGTCATCTAACAAAAAAAGATCTAAACTCTACTGCATGCAGTGTCTGACCTTATTTTCTGTTGGAAACACCATGTACTTCCTTCGTCCTCTCACTAGCTAAAACATTTTCTTTAGTATGTAGTAATATTTCAACTCGATATCTTAACCGTTCTAAATAGCGTCTTACAGTGATATACAGGATATACAGGGTGTCCAGTAAATCGCACGACATACTGCAGGGGGTGAGAGCTTGGGTCAATACCTACCAAAATCTTACGGATTTACAGTAGTACAAAATTTTCCGAAATATCGAAAAATCTCTACCTTTCCATAGATTTTTAAGCATCTCGTAATGAAAAAAGTAATTTCTAGTTTCTTTTTACCTCAAATTATTTGTGAACAGTTTTTACTTTACTCATTGATAAGTCTTTATTCTATTAAAAACTAAAATATTTTCAAGAAATACAATATTTATTTAAATTTTCAATGAAGTCCACTGTTGGACACAGGCCTCCCCCAAAGATCACCACAACGACCGATATGGATGTGATGCGGGCTCATAGGGGGGTTTTGCCATAATCGCCACGCTTGGCAGGCGGGTTGGCGATCGCAGTTGAGTTGTTAATGTACTCGAAGGGCGCTGCTGCCCATCCTCCGGCCAATCCCTTAGTCGACTTTTACGACACCCACGGGAGGAGACGGGGTGGTGGCATTCTGAGCCGGCACCACACGGCTAATTTTAACCTACATGCTTAACTTTAACCTACAGTAAATCCGTAAGATTTTTCTGAACATATATTGTGTTTTTTTGGTAGTTATTGACCCAAGCTCTCACCCCCTGCAGTATCTAGTGCTATTTACTGGACAGCCTGTATAGTTAGAAAAATAACAGAGGATTCCAATAAGGGTTCCGTTCTTTCAAGTCGAGGTACGGTAAATAAAATAAAATAAACTTCAAGTGTAGAAATAGCCCCATATTGATAAGTTTCTATATATGAACCGTCTTAAAGTAAGAAAGAAATAATGCATTTATTGGAACGATATAACACACAAAAGGATACAAAAATAAAACATATGAAACCTAAAAAGACTTTTTTTTATCGGGCCCAGTGGAAATTATTCCTTCCTTATTCCTTAACTTCCTTCGCCCCGGGGAAGGACGAAGGGGCATGGCGGACTCCTACCGACTAAAACCACTGGGGCCGTCATCATCGGCACCTAAGGAGCTCCATGTCCTCGTATGATCACACTACAGCCGCCCACTGGTGCCACGCCCGTAGGCACCTCGGAGAGGGTGACTGTAAAGCGGTCACCCCCAGAAGAGGGACCTAACGCTTATTTGCAGCTGCAACCCAAGAGCGAGGCACACACAATACAGAAGGCTCGTTTGGCGCAATGACAAAAATATATTAGATCACCCAACTTTAACAGACTTTAGTGTAAAAAATGTACTATACTATTTTGGCATTTAACTTAAAGATGGCGCGTTTAGTCTGTATTCAAAAATAGTATGACACTAAATTAATTGCTCCTTCTTAAATAAAAAATTGTTGAGTCCTGGTTTCATACAATTTTGATTGAGATGAAACTGATGTTATTTTGATGAGTGTGAGTGACGCTACTGTTTTTTTTTTGATCCGGTGGAAATACCTCATGTACTTCCTTGCCCTAAGGCCGAAGGGGCATGCCGCATGCATGGCTAAAACCACTAGAGTGGTCATCTTCGGCACCGAAGGGAGGCTCCAGGAACTCGAATAATCTCCATCTAGAGCCACCCACTGGTGCCACGCCTTTAGGCACATCTCGGAGGGGATGACTGTAAAGCGGCCATCCGCTCTGGCTGAGGGAAGGCGACTGTAAAAAGGCCACCTCCCCCCAGGCATCTCTCGAGGGGATTGTAAAAAAACCCCCCGAAGCCTCACTATGCGCTGTGCTGCGCATACAGCGGTGCGTGACCACATGCACACCGCTGTAATCCAGGGGAACGCTACTTTTACGACATATGGCGGTTGCTGCCCATGATATGTTCTGGTTTTATACACACCTACGCGACCACAACGCGGGACGACCACGTCAGCGAAGCGGGACGCACGCATCTAAGTCCGGCGATACACTAACAGATTAAGTTCGCAATTCATACACTAGTCATGCAGGCCTTTTTTTTTATTTTTATTGGTGCCCAGTGGAAATTCATCATGAACTTCCTTCGCCCCGGGGAAGGACGAAGGGGTATGCCGGACTCCTACCGGCTAAAACCACTGGAGCGGTCATCTTCGGCACCTAAGGGAGGCTCCAGGTCCTCGTATGATCACACTAGAGCCACCCACTGGTGCCACGCCTATTGGCACATCTCGGAGAGGGTGACTGTAAAGCGGTCACCCCCCCAGGGGGATTGTAAAGGATCCCCCAAAGCGTCCCACGGCAGCGCGTGACCACATGCGTGCTACCGTCTTCTCTTGGGTCGCTTGGTGTGGGCACGCAGATTCCCCAATCTACGCACCCGCGAACCCAGAGGTCCCCCACCTTATAGCAATGGCAGGGGTTTTCAGGCGTATCGGAATTAAGCGCCAGGGCGGTTGTTACCCCGGCGCCGTCTCCTTCTTCTTCGAGCGGGATCGGCCCTCTCCCGATCCCGCTCTGCGGTCTCCTTCTGGAGCATGACGCTCTCACAGAAGGAGACCACTGCATTCCAGTTTTCGTGCTCTGCCAACATAGCCGACACTACTGCTGGCAGAGAGAGATCTTGCCCGATCCGATCGACCAGGATCCGCCGCTCGGCGGCCCACGCAGGGCACGCCTCGAGCGTGTGCTGTGCGGTGTCCTGGTCGCTATCACAATGGTGGCATTGTGCCGTGGCCTCGCGTCCTATCCTGTGCAGGTACGCGCCGAAACAACCGTGCCCGGTGAGCACCTGCGTCAGGCGGTAGGTGACGCGCTCGCTCCTTTTGAGCCAGGCTCCAAAGAGCGGCAGGACGGCCTCGACGACGCGCTTGGTTGCAAACTGCATCCGCAGGCGATGACGCCACTTTACAAGTGCGCGCCGCCGAGCTAGCCGCCGCAGCTTGTCCAACGCCCCTGGAGGCGCGCCTTCGCCGCTCTGGCGGAGGGAGCGTGTCTGATCGTAGACCCACGCATCCATCTCCGCCAGGATGTCAAAAGGCGGAAAACGCGCCAGGAGAGTTGCCGCCTCGTAGGACACCGTTCGGTATCCTCGTGCGATCCGGATAGCCACTCTGCGCTGCAGACCGTGAATTTTGGTTCTGCAGCGCTGGGCGCCTGATAGTCGAGCTGACCATACAGGCGCCCCGTATAGGACCACGGACCGCACGACTCCTCCGTAGAGACGGCGAACTTCTTCACATGGTCCCCCGAGATTGGGTAGCAGCCGGTTGTATCGCACCCACTACCCTCTCGACTCGGGGGACGAGGCGCTGGAAGTGCTCTTCGAAGCCCCAACGACTATCCAGGGTGAGCCCCAGGTATTTCATGTACCGGCCCACCCCGATTTGCGCGTCACCAACGCGTATCCACGAACTGGGTGGTTCTCTGCTTCTCGGCAGTTTGTGGAACCATAGCGCCTCGGTTTTCTGAGGCGCTATCCGCAGACCCAGGGCGTGGATTTTGGCCACGACAATTGCCACCGCTTGCTCCGCAAGCCGGATGGTTCCCTCGAAGGACTCCCCGCTGGCCAACACCAGAGTGTCATCAGCGTAACAGACTAAGCTGACGCCAGCAGGGAGAACGACACGCAGGACCGCATCGTAGGCGAGGTTCCATAAGAGAGGGCCGAGAACTGACCCCTGTGGAACCCCGCACATAATCTCCCTCAGTCATGCAGGCCTGCGTCTAGTTTTGCGTGGTAGACGCCCCGCGTTGCTGACGCTCAGGTATGGCTGATGCTGCCAAGCAATAGCGTTTAAACGCCCTTCAGAGAATACTGTGTTTCAGTACGAAGGGCACTGTAACTAGAGAAATTACTGGGCATGAGAAACTAAATAACTTATGTTTCGAAGTGACGAGCACAGTATAGTGCGACGCAAGACTACGCCTGGGTAATATTACGATTATTATAGGCCATCTTGTTATATGGCTTTTGCGCCCACGACACCCACGGAGTTTCTCCTTCGGGAGCGGCTCTGTTGGAAACCATACAGACCCATCGGAAACTAACCAGCTGAGCTGGATTTTTTTTTTTTTTTTTTTTTTTTATATGGGACAAGCCCGCCACACATTCCCAACCACTGCAACTCCTGTAAGCCAGGATCTACAATGGCGACCACCGAAAAGAACACCGATCAATGAAGCTCGGTGTGTCCCAGAGAAATGAATAACTGTCTTGGAACCCGCACCGAAATTAATCAGAAAGGATAAAGGAGGAGTATGAAAGAATATACGTTCCACTTCCCTCCGTTGCAAGCAGGAGACAGAGAAAAACGATAGGCCATAGGCACAATAAATGGGAGTTTACAACAGGGTTAAGCCCAGTTGCCAAGCACCACGGGTACAATTTTTTTATTTACGGGTCCTATGTTGTGAGCTATTGTGACTGATTCCAATAGTAGGTATGGCAAAAACACTTGAACGCACGGAAATTCGTCCTAGTCGCAACAAGATCTGTATAGTAAACAACCCCGGATGTAACTTGCATGCTGTCAAACATAATATTGCGTTCATCTTGCCAAAGAATACACTCCCACAGGATATGATGTGCAGACTGTTCATATTCACAGTCCGGTGTTGAACATTTGCAGAATGGTGAGGTGACAAGCTTGAAGCTAAACAATTTACTCTTAAAGTTACCATGGCCGGTGAGAAATTGAGCCACGCAATGATCAACTTCCAACCATGCACTTGCCAACCGCTCACGAATGGATGGAAAGTACTGGTATAGGTGACGGCCCTTAATAGACGTGTCCCACCTGCATTGCCATTCGGCCAAGAGTTCCTCCCAAACACCAGTCTGTGGTCTAAACAATCTGCAGATCCTAACACGATCGCGTTGTAGCAGAAATTCCGCGTCCATGTTTTCTCTAGTTGAGTAGTACATTGCAGCACGTCGCTGTATCTCAAGATCGACTGGCAAAACACCTGCTAGCACAGGCAGAGCTTCAGTACTTACTGTCCTATATGCCTTGCACAAGAATATCAACGCTAAGCGCTGGCTTTGGAGCAGTTTACGTCTTGCCGCGCCGATAGTAGCCCTATCGGCCCATACAGGTGAACCATAGCAAATACAACCTAAGTAGGTAGCGCCGTAAATAGTTTACAAAGTATAAAATGAAAGACCCCATGTAGCTGTTGATATCCTTGTCAGGGCATAAAAGTTCCTTTTAGCTTTTTCACCTACAGATTTTATGTGTTCAACGAATGAAAAATTTCTCTCCAATACAAGACCAAGGTAGCACACGGACTCCTTTCTTTTTACGGTAACATTATTGAATTTAATGCTCGGTGATGTCTTAAGATTGCCTTTTAAAATTAGTTGAAAGGTTTTTTGTGGTGCAAACATTAAGCGGTTTCGTTCGCCCCAACTAGAGATTAAACGTAAACAAGTATCCGCCAATTTTTCAAGGCTCGCCCTTGTACTTGACTGAATAAGCAGAAGGCCGTCGTCTGCGTAACCAGTCAATGAACAGCCGGATGGTAATGGAATCGCTAGAAAATCATCGAAACCCATGTTCCATAGATAAGGACTAATAACGGATCCTTGAGGACATCCCATCGTGAGTTCCTTCGACACAGCGTGATGACCAAGTTTAAGTTTTGCAGATCCGTGTGCAAAATATGAGTAAACGAGAGTGTAGATGTTTCTGAAGCAACCGCGGACTTTCATTTTAAGTAGTAGCATTGGCCACCACGCGTTGTCGAAGGCACCAGAGATATCAAGGAAGATGCCTATCACGTACTTATGTTCAGATGAATTTACTACTTTCCTGACAGAGATTGCCGCGTCAATAGTAGATTTTCCTATTGTGAAGCCGAATTGGTTATTATGAAATTTCGGTCCATCTGGCAGCAAACGTGGAACTATAAGGCGCTCGAGAAGTTTCCCTAAAGATGGTAGTAAAGTTATAGGCCGGTATGATTTAGGATCATCCGGGGGGTTGTCACCACTTTTTGGTATTATGCGTATAAAACCGGAACGCCATATACGAGGGAAAATGCCTTCAGCAATGCAACGATTAAAAACGGTCAGTATAGAGTCACCCGATATTTTACAAGCTTCTTTAATCATTCTATTCGATATTTTATCTTCTCCAGATGCTTTATTAAGTGGTAGTTTATTGACAACGTTTATGAATTCGTCAGTGGATGGTAAGTCAGACGCTGGGGATTCCGGCGGTTCAGCAGCCCATGATCTAATCTGTTGATGATACTCGTTATCATTTCCAGGTAGATCATCAGGTATAAGAGTATTGAGAAGAGCCTCCGTGGTCTCCTCAATACCAGTGGTATGCATGTTATTAATTTTAATATTTTGGATATAAGCAAGATCGACTGATCTATTGGCTTTAAACTCGTGGTACAGAGGAGACCACGGACCCTCCCTATCTAGTGTTTGCACTACCTTCTGTAACAGATTTCCCTTCGATTTTGCCACCGCGGCTCTATAACTAGATCTGGCAATTCTGAATCTATTTAATGTATCAATAAATATGTCTCCCGTGATTTGCTGTTTTTTAAGCTTGTTTAGTTTTTTGCGCGCTCTGCGAAAACGTTTACGTTGTTCAGTTAAATAGCTATTCCACCAATCACATCTACGAGTGTTGGTTATTGATCCGCGACCTACAGCAACATCAGCACAGTATGTAAATGTGTCTGACATGATTTTAGCACTTTCTTCCGCTGACAACCCATCGCGAGTGAAGTCTTTGGCATGAGATGCAAAAAGTGAGCTAAAGAAAGCTGGATGGAAATATTTTGATGCTTACACCAATTTAAATGTAACACAGTAAATGCTTATGTAAATAGATTATTACATCACGGTAAAGAGATTCCCGTTTCTTTGTAAATCAGTGTATTATGTAGATGCGAACATATATTGTGGGGAAATATAAAATGAGCCAGTGTTTAGGTGTAGCGATATATTGTGTCTGAACTGTTATTGAGCATAGGGCTGCGACCAAATAATACAAATAATATCGTTATTTGTTAAATCTGACTCAACAAAGGTTTACTTTTAAACGAAGCCCTGCTGTATTGTCTCCCGTATTGTGGGAACACCTACAGATGTAAATCTTACATATAGAAATTTAGACAACAATGGATGGAGCAATATAACAAGTATGTACGTAGGTAGGTGGGTTTTCTTTTTTCTGAAAAACGTTGCCCACTGAAGTGTTTATCAGGATATTGAGAGAGATGGGTGGAATTGTACTGAAAAATATAAATCTTCCATCTTTATATTCATTAGAAGTGGCAATATTTGTGTAGTCAAACTTCTTCAACTGATGAGGAAAACGAGCATACGGCCCGCCTGATGTGATGAGAGGTTTTCGCGCGTTACAGAGTTATCGTGGACATAATTACAGACAGAAATCTCACATGCACTAAATCCAAGATTTGAAATCTGAAGGTCACATAAATATTGGTACGATACGGGAATCGAAATCTTGTCTGGCGAAAAAATCTCATCCACTGCGTCTTTAAGTATCTTTAAGTATCCGAAATCACTGCACTTGCATAATTACCAAGCTACAGTGACAGCTATAGCCTGACCAATACCGCTGTACCGCGCCTTAGGTATGCGCGGGGAGGTGGGGAGTGGAAAGGAAAGAAGGCGACGACGGCGGAATGACAAAACGGAGCGGTTGCTCGGCCTCCACGCGTCACTGCTCGCATACCTAAGGTACAGGGGTATTGATCAGACTATAGCCATAATCGTCAATAGGCCGATGATCGATGGAGCTGACGATTCCTTGAACGTAGAATAGAGCGTGGGACGGAACAACCTGAAGTAAATGGCTGGATGGAAATTCAGAAGAAGGAGATTCGGGTGTTATGTTGCAATTTGACAAAGACAGTATATAGTGAGAAGCGGAATCGATTGTTTCACTAATTCATAAGAGTTTCGCGAGTCAAGTGACAAGAGAAAGGAATGTCCATAAATCCGTATGGTTTATCATCATCATCATATCAGCTAAAACATTACCACTGCTGAATAAAGGCCTCCCCTATAAACGACCGGTATCATGCTGTGTCTTCATTGTGGGGGAAATTTGACTGTACTCACTACGCCTGGCAGGCGGGTTAGTGAGCGCAGAATGGCAGCTATTCCACAGATAGAACGCTGCTGCCCATCTCTCTGGCTTGAAGTCCCTTAGTCACCATATGTTTCCACGGGAAGAGATGGAGTGGATCAGACCCTCCTGTATGGAAGGCAAGTGTTTAACCACTAGGCTATCACTGCTTTCTTTATGTAACACGTCATTTCTACTCTGACTCTTTCTACATTATAGTAAGGTAAAATGAAGTACCAAATACTTACTAATATGACCTTTTTACTGACCTTTCAAGTGGCTCCCGATTCGTCTTCGCAGGAATACTCGAATATTGTGTCTCCTTTTTAATATCCTACATAATCCTACGGCCCCATCCTACCTGCGGGAACGCTTTTCCAACACCCGTCTGCCTGATGCGCCCTGCAGGTCGCATCTTAAACTCTAACTCTCATCTAAACTCTTCTTAAATTCCCATCCCACAAAACTGATTTCTACTCCTATTCCTTATCTGTACATGCGGTTTGGTTGTGGAATTCGTTACCGCCTGACATAAGAGATTGCAAAACAGTTTACAGTTTCAAAAAACTAGTTAAAGAGCACTATCTCTCTCTATCCACTTAATTGTTTATGTATGTATTAATATTTATGTCTAAGTAGATGTATATACTATGTTTAGTACTCTTTATGTATGTGTGTATATTTATATGTATCGTATATTCTCTGCACACCACGTCTGCATTTCTTGTCTTCGAATTCTCCTTTCACAGGTTTGCTGGAAGAGATTTCTTAAAGAAATAAGCAGTGCCTTTGTACTTTTCTTTCCTATGTAATTATATTTTAAATATTTCGGTGTGTACATATATAAAATAAATACTTTCTTATTTAATCGAAGACACCATGGACATTATTAAAGTTAAACATCGAAAGGAATTCTGGATATAATCGTCTGAAATCGCCAACACTCAAAAAGCTAGAGTGCTGATAAAATATTTCCTTATCTGTATGAAAACCTTTGCCCTGCAGTGGGACACTTACATGCTGATATTATTCCTATTGCTCTTCATTGATGTGTGAACAACAGTCAAAGAAAATATACCTGATAATCGTCATCACCACATCAGTCCATCTACTGCAACCGCATAGATAAGTGGCGAGGGAATATTGCCGGACCATGACTCTGAAAAGGTGGTAGCAAAAAAGAAGCTCGGTCATATATCGAAACCAAAAATTGTTTTCTGCTGAAAACAGGTACATTGTTAAGGTAGTATTAGTATATAGTACAGCACAATGGATCCAATAGGTTCGAAGTGCGTTCGGCTGATGCTGAGCCCGTAGGAGCCAACAATGAGGTAGTATTGCAAGAATTTGTGTGAAAGCGCAGGTAGTATGTGTATTATAGATATATTCGATGGGGTCATTAAAATTATAAAATTCTAATAACACAATTTTATAATTTCAATGACATAATAATGCTTCATACGCTCAATTTTCACGTGCCATGCTATGGCTAGATAGACTGATCTGTATTAATTTAAGACCATTTGTTACTATATTTTATGTGAAATAAATATATTTGTATTTGTAAAAGAATAGAAAGAGTAGCCGACACACAGAAGTAACACGCTACTCTCTTGTATTCAATGAGAACTATTCTGAGTTAGAATCGATACACCAAAGCGCTCATCAAGAAGTTCAACTAATCCTACTGTAGAAATCATGTTTACTAACACATACAACGAGATGGCTGTGCTGCCTTTAAAATCTAACAAAGCTTCCCATTCAAATCTGGAAATATAATTTATTTGAATACTATAGCCAGTTATTAATTTACTCACTTAATTTGATCTTTAAACTTTAATGAAAGATGTTATCACACAAAGAGGAAACTTTTAGTTGTTTGAATGTTCAGGGTTGCCATAAAATGGCTGAATCAAGTAACGTGCAACTATTTTTACCAGTTCATGATTTACAGAATGAAATAAAGGAACTTGGACACGGATCATCGGAGCGCTATCGCTTTATATTTCTAGCAAGAGTGAGCATGGTTCCCAATTACGAAGCCCTGAATCCTATTAAAGATAATGAAAAATGTACAAGAACTGAACTCATGAAAATTTACAGGATTGTTGCCTGAGGTCGACAGACCATTCACAACTTGTTTCGGTCACACGAACAAAATATTTGGTTACAGCAACATCAATATGCATTATTCTACTGATGGTAAGATGCAAGAGGATACCTAGGTAGGTACCGCTCGGGGGTCAGGGGTGCGCAGATTGGGGAGTCTGCGTACTCATACCAAGCGACCCCCGGGAAGATGGTGGCGCGCACGTGGTTATACGCCATCGTGTGCACAGCACAGTGTATAGCGAGGCTTGGGGGGATCCTTTACAAACCCTTCCGAGATGTGCCTAAAGACGTAGCATCATCGGCGGCTCTAGTGTGATCTGGAGGACCTGGAGCCCCCTTCAGTGCCGAAGATGACCTGTCCAGTGGTTTTAGCCGGTAGGAGTACGGCTACCGCAGTGCCAGATGTTCTGTGGTCAAGCAGTAGTGTTTAAACGTTCAACATTCCTGTGTTCCAGTTTGAGGGTACTATAATTAGTGAAGTTACTGGAGTTACTATCATCATTTCGGCCGAATTTAGTCCACTGCTGGACACAGGCCTCCCCCGAAGATCACCACAATGACCGATATGGATGTGTTGTGGGCTCATTGGGGGGTTTTGCCATAATCGCTACGCTTGGCAGACGGGTTGGCGATCGCAGTTGAGTTGTTAATGTACTCGAAGGACGGTGCTGCCCATCCTCCGGCTAATCCCTTAGTCGACTTTTACGATACCCATGGGAGGAGATGGGGTGGTGGTATTCTGAGCCGGCACCACACGGCATGAAGTTACTATACTACATAATTAATAGTAGTCTCGAGGTCACCTCGACCACAGTGTGGTGCCATGCAGTGCTTGATACAATTGGCGTGAGGTTTACTATCAAGTGTATGATTTGAGTGCATCTCGTCAATAGAGTTTATTTATTTTTATTAAATATTCTCTTTTATAAATGTTGACAATACACCAATTTATCTTAGCTTTGAATAAAAAAGCTTAACGTTGGCGGCCCTGTCGCGGCTCGTAATCCGGCCGAGGCGGTCGATTCCTGAGATTGTGTATTCAATTTCCTTTCTGCACTGAAGCGCAGACATATATTTGTATCGTGGCATTGATGTACGATGTATAAGAGGTATTACTGTATAAAGATATTTAAAATATATGGGAATTTATTGAGTTAATATTCATTTTGGATACGTATCTGGTTGGTTTTCGGGGAGGATTGTAAAGGATACCCTAAGCCCGACCTGTGCTTAGCGTCTGTGGACTATAAGAAAGCCTTCAATTCAGTCGAAAACTGGGCAGTGCTGCAATCTCTGCAGCGGTGCCAGATTGACAATCGATACATTCAAGTGTTATAGTGCTTATACAGAAACGCCACCATGTCGGTCCGAGTACATGAACAGAGCACGGGGGAATTCCATTGCAGAGAGGTCGTCATTTCCCCGAAACTGTTCACCGCTGCTATGGAGGATGCCTTCAAGCTACTGGAGTGGAAAGGATTCCGTATTAACATCAATGGCGAGTATATCACTCACCTTCGATTGGCCGACGACATCGTAGTCATGGCAGAATCGCTGCAAGAGCCCAGAACAATGCTCGATTTCTCTCAACAGAGTTTCCTAACGGTGGTCGGACAGACTAAAGTCATGTCAAATACCCATGTCATGCCCATCCCAATATCCGTTGGGAGCTCTGTTCTCGAAGTTGTTGACGATTATGTCTACCTGCGACAAATGGTCCAGAAAGGTAGGTGCAACTTCGAGAAAGAGTTCAATTGTCGAATCCGACTCGGCTGGCAGCGTTCGGGAAACTTCGCAACGTCTTTTCGTTAACAATACCGTAATGCCTCAAGACGAAAGACTTTAACCAGTATGTGTAACCAAAGATGACATATGAGACAGTATCGTGGTCACTCACTATGAACCTCATAAGAAAGGTCAAGGTCACTCAGTGAGCTACCAAGAGAGCTAAGCTTGATATTTCTGTACGAATCAAAAATTATGTAGGAAATCCGGAGAAGAACTAAAGTTGCCGTCTTAGCTGAAAGGATTAGTAAACTGAAGTGGCAATGGGCACGTACGTTGCTCGTAAATCTGAAGGCCATTGGGGTAAAACTAATCTCGAGTGGAGCCCACGCACCGGAAAACGCAGCGTGGGACGCCCTCCAACGAGGTGGACAGACAACCTGGTGAAGGTCGCTGGGAGCTATTGGATGCGGGCAGTATGTAACCGCTTGTTGTGGAAATCTAAGGATGAGGCCTTTGTTCAGCAGTGGACGTCTTTTGGCTGATATAATGAAGATGATGATTCTCTCTTTCCTAATCTTGGTAGAACACTACCACATCTCCAAGCTCACGGCCCAAGCAATGTAGCCCTAGATTTGGTCTCGAAACGCCCATTCCGCTACAAATCCGAATCGTATCGGCAAAACAAGTGGTTTAATTACACAGCCGCGCCCCGCGGCTTCACTCGCTTCTTGTTCAACTTGTCAAACAATTGAGATGAAGTATTGTCTTTGATCTAATATTTAAACAGGGATATTAGTTCATTAACTCGCTTGTTATCTTCAAAAGTAAGGACGTTTGTTTAGATGGAATTTTAGTTAATTAATGATGGATTAATTTTGAAGTTATGTTAATAAAGAGTTCATACGTGTTAGTAGGCTTTGGATATTTTTAAACGATATGTTTATGTTCTTTTATAGGAATAGCAACAAACGTTTTCCCGATGAGCAGCAGCCGTTAATATCTGTAATCAATAGTAATCACCAGGATCACCAATACGTTGCCGACCGGCTTAAGTTAGAATTGGTGACGTTTAAATGTCTACTACTTTATCTTTCATACATACAAATGAATAAAATCTGTTTGTAATATCAAAATAACAGCTTTTTACTAAATGCATATGAACGTATATACGGTACCTACAACAAAAATCGCAATGTTGCAATTTTTTTGGCTGTCTGTCTGTCTGTTTGTTCCTGCTAATCTGCAAAACGGCTGGACCCATTTCTACGGGACTTTCACTGGAAGATAGCTGATGTTATTAGGAATAACTTAGGTTACTTTTAATTTAGAAAAATAATTAGGGTTCCGTGCAAAAAATAAAACCCATGAAATCCAATATATATATACATACTCTATGTCAAGTGTCTAAGCCGAAGTACTCTAAATTAAATATAAATAATCCACTTTCTTTTAAATTGAACGGCGGGTGAAACCGCGGGTTCCAGCTACTTATCTATATAAACTGACTAAATACGTAAAAATCTTTTGTCCTACTTAACATCTTGTCTGTTTCTTTCTCAATAATTAATAAGTGACTATAGTTCATAATACCACCACCCCATCTCATCCTATGGGTGTCGTAAAAGTCGACTAAGGGATTAGCCGAAGGATGGGCAGCAGCGTCCTTTAGCGTACATTAACAACTCAACTGCGATCGCCAACCCGTCTGCCAAGCGTGGCGATTATGGCAAAACCCCCCAATGAGTTCACAACACACCCATACCGGTCGTTGTGGTGATCTTTGGGAGAGGCCTGTGTCCAGCAGTGGACTTTATTCGGCCGAAATTATGACTATAGTTTTTATCCGTGTGGTGTTCGGATTAAGAATATAACACCACTCCATCTCCTCCCGTGGAGGTCGTAAAAGTCGACTACGGTACTATTAACAAGAGGGATGGGCAGCAGCGTTATTTGTTGTTGACCAGTAACAATTCTGCACTCACCAACCCGCCTACCAAGCGTGGTGAGTATCGGCAAATTCCCCCATTGGGAGGCCTTTGTCCAGCAGTGGACGTCCTTTGGATGATCGACTATAGGCCTATAAGAAGACAAGCGCTGCAGCATAATTTGTTGCAGCATATGCTGAGATAGAGACCTTTTTTGGCGTCGTACAGCACAACCGTAGTCATATATGTACATTATTTTGTTAACTATGCATTTTCATTTTGTACGAGTTCAAAACAAAACAGTTTCTTTCTTTCTATATGTGGAAATAATTTGTAAGCGATTGGCTTTATACGCTACGGTCACGGGTTTGTTCGCCGCTTGGAACAAAAACGATATGGCCTACAGAAAGTTGTTTCAGGTGACGAGCGACCCCCGGGAAGACGGTGGCGCGCACGTGGTCACGTGCCGCCGTGTGCACAGCGAGGCTTGGGGGGATCATTTACAGTCCTCCCCAAAAGGTGCCTGGGGGCGACCTTTTTACAGTCGACTTCCCTCCGCTAGAGGGGGTGACCGCTTTACATTCATCCCCTCCGAGATGTGCTTAAGGCGTGGCATCACTGGGGGGGCTCTAGTGTGATCTTACGAGGACCTGGAGCCCCTCTTCGGTGCCGAAGATGACCGCTCCAGTGGTTTTAGCCGGCAGGATTCCGGCATACCCCTTCGCCCTTCCCCGGGGTGAAGGAAGTTCATGTAGAATTTCCACTGGACATAAAAAAAAAAAAAGCTTACATAAATCTTGCGGACATAAATGGACCCTAGTGCCTCTCCACTCCATCGCTTAGTTGTCGGTTCGACTTGGGAGGACTTTTATCCATAGATATCTTGCTATACTTAAAATATTGGCAATGAATAAACATGAAGGATGTATTCTAAAATCGTCTGAGTAGTTCCCGACAAAGAATAGATCCCCTGTCCGCCTATGAATGTCGTAAATGTTTATTAAGAGTTAAAATCAAGTGGATAGGCAGCAGCATCCTCCCATGCGCTAATAACAATATACCACGATCACCAGTCTGCCTATCATTGGTGATTATGGCAATATCACCAGACCGCTCGTTATTATCATTCGAATCATTTCCATGTTTATCAGTTTCCACTGTTACGTGCAGATGTGTGTGAATTCCAAATTCAAATGCGTACCTATTAATTTTTTTAATATCTTCGTAATTCTCGACGTTTTATTTTTATCAAAATAAGACATTCTTCTTTATTTGAGTAAGCAACATTGCTGAGAATATTAAGCTCTTACATTGGTTAATAGTGTTGTGAAAAGATTTGAATGTAATGTTTACAGTCAAGGCAGAAAATAAACTAGACAATAAAATCAAGCCTGCCAAAACCTTTTAGTGCGATGTATTATTATATTTTTAAATTAGTATCAGCCAGCACTAATATTTTTGTGCGCTTTTATAATTCATTCTAGTCAGTCGTTATAGCAAACCAATATTACCAGTATTTATTGTGTTGTTGTTAACAACACAATAAATACAAAATGTATCCGCTTAGGCTCAACATTTTATATAAACAACCAAACTATTACATTAAACGTATTTATATTACTTCGAATAAGCCAGTTTATGAACAAAAAATAACAATTTTCTTCCATCATAAATATTCCCTTCCATCGAATATATTGCAAAAGTTAAATTTTTCAACAACAACAAAGCTTAAAGAGGCTAGATATAAAAATACTAGTTTATATGGAGTTGGTCTGAATGTCAAGGCATTCTTTCTGACCTTTCTATTAGCTTACTTAGGATAGACACAGACGTTCCAACGAAACATTGATCAATTTGGTACGAAAATAATAATAAAAATATGATGTACTTACATCTATTGTATTTTTTCGTTGAAATAATTCCATGCCGTTCCATTAATTCCATCTTTATTGTTATTTTTTGCTGACTACGGCAAAACTAAAACTAAGAGATGCGGTTTATGTGAGTCAACTCTTATCACTAGGATTATTTGTCCGTGAAAAAACTATCTGAAGAGTGATGATTTATTGCTGGGGTTGCCATCCCATCCTCCCCGATATCGTAACTATAATCTATATTTGTTCCGATTAAATCTCTACAATAAATGTATAAATACAGCATCACCAAAATACGCGCATAAAGCTTCGGCCAAACTTAAGCGTCAGCGACGCGGGAGCGTCAACGACGTGGGAGCGTCTACAATGCGAAACTACACATGCACACCTGCGCGGCTATCTGCGAATCACCAACCAAATTGTTTTGTGAATCGTCTGCAAGTAGCTGCTGGCATCCGGCCCTGCTGATGCGGTCATGCGAGGCTTGGGGGGATCCTTTACAACCCTACCCGAGAAATGCCTGGGAGGTGACCTAGAGGGGGTCACCGCTTTACAGTCATCACTTCTGTGATGTGCCTAAAGCCATAGCACCAATAGGCGGCTCTAGTGTGATTGTATCGAGGACCTGGACCCCCCCTTTGGTGCCGAAGATGACTGCTCCAGTGGTTTTAGCTGGTGGAAATCCAATATACCCCTTCACCCTTCCCCGTGGCAAAGGAATTTCATGTAGAATTTCCACTCGATACCAATAAAAAAAGGTGTACATGGCGCCTCATGATAGAATGGGTTGCGTCCGCCGCAGAACTGACTTTCGCAGTCGTCTTGGTCGTACAGGTTTGGCCGAATATTAACGCTAATAGCCAAATAATCGGATGCCTACTTCAAGCGTTAAATTGTTTCATCATCATAATCATCATATCAGCCACAGGACGTCTAATGCTGAATAAAGGCTCTTAGATTTCCACAACGAGCGGTTACATGTCGCCCTCATCCAACGACTCCCAGCGACGACCTGGTGAAAACCAGGTTGTCTGTCCACCACGCTGGGTTTTCTTTCTTTCGTTTGCGTTAAATTGTTTTAGCGGGAATTAAATGTTAAGTGGCTTTTCAGAATTTGGTCATAAACTAGTAGAAACCAGCGCCCCTAGTACGAGTTTCTTTTCACAGTCGAAACTTCATAGTAAACTACACGTTAATTGCGTTCGGCGCTGCGATTGGCCCTCTCCAAAATCTTCAACCAACAGTTCGTTAAAAGAAACTCATACTAGGGGTACAGTGCGAGAATGAGCGTGTCGTATTCAGTCACAGTAATATTTTAAACATACAATTGCGTATTTTATTCTTTAACCCAGTGGAATACATAACGTACTTCCTCCGCCCCGAGGAAGGTCGAATGGGTATCCGGACTCCTACCATCTAAAACCACCGGAGCAGTCAACTTCGGCACTGAAAGGGGGCTCCTCGATTTAATCACACTAGAGCCGCCCATTTTTTTTTTTTTTAAACGTTGCCCCACACTAGGATTTCTCCTGTGTCGTGGGTGCGTTTACAGACATGAATTCCACATACAATACACCCAGACCCGGAACAACTATCTGCAGATCATACAAATATTTGTTCCGTGTGGGAATCGAACCCACGACCCGGAGCGCAGCAGTCGACTGTATCAGCCACTGCACGAAACCGTGCCGTCAATTGCCGTCTATTGGTGCTATGCTTTAAGGCATTTCACGGAGGGAATGACTGTAAAGCAGTCACCTTCTCTAGCAGTAGGGAGGTGACTACAAAAGGGCGCCTCCCTAGGCACATCTCGGAGGGAGTGTAAAGGATTCCCCTGAAGCCTCGCTGTGGGCTGTGCTTCGCACATGACACCACGTGGCCACGAACGCACCGACTTCTTCCCGGGGACCACCCGGTATGAGCACGCAGATTCCCCAATCTACGCGCTCGTACCCTCCAGGCCCACCGTCGTATAACAAAGACAGGGATCTCATCGATGATCGTGTTGGAGACGGACACCGGGGCGGTTCTTACCCCGGTGCCATGTTCTCCTTTTCCGAAAGGGATTGGCCCGCTCTCAATTCCGCTCTGCAGTTTCCTCCTAGAGCACGATGCTCTTGCAGAACGAGACCACTGCACTCCAATTTTCATGCTCTGCCAGTAGAGAGAGATATTGCCAGATCCGATCGACCAGGACTCGACGCTCGACAGCCCATTCAGGATGCTCCTCAGCGTGTGCTGTTCGGTATATTGGTCGCTGTCACAGTGGTGTCATTGTGCCGTGACCTCGTGTTCTATCCTGTGCTAGTACGCACCAAAACAACCATGTGGAGGTAGGAGACGCGCTCGCTGCTTTTGGCTGAAAAGAAGCGATTTTACTTCTACCACCATTCTCCGTGCGTAAGCCTTATTTCATACAACTGGAAATAATTTGAGAGAACATTTTAAATCATCCCCCAGGCAAAAGAACCGTCCCGACGAGACCCTTGCCAAATGGCAACCTACTTAGTGCCGAGTACTCAAAAAGTACTGAAAATTTACGCGAAGTTTTAATACTACTAAAGTTTTTTTTTAAAAGCCCTTATGTAACTACTGATAAATATTGTAATATTGTCCATTAGAGCTGTTCAGTTAAAATGTGTCACGCTTTTAATGGCTCGTTTATTATTATTGAAGTTTTCGAGACATATCAATCTGTAATCATTCTGAGAAAAATTTAATGTATTTTAATAACACCTACGCATCTATTTGCCATGCGCTGTCAACAACAAAACGTTTACTTTATGCTTGATAGTTTAGAAAGCATCGCAGATGATACAATTTCTCTATAAGTAGTCTACTGCTGTGGATTACCGCAGTAATGGCTGAAATTGTAGACCTCAGATTACTGGGCATAAGAGACTAAATAACTCGAGGTGACGAATACAGTGTGGTACCACCAAAGATATTGGAAGAAAGTAGATATACCACATAGATCAAAATGTATGTGAGCTTAGAGATCCAGTTTACCCCTACTATTCTTCATAAATACACACTAATGCACACAGTTACAAGTTTCAATCAACTGAATAAATACAACATAATAATTGGCTACTCATACTATAACACACCTGTGACTTTGTAGGTAGCCAATCATGCCGAGTGTATAGACTGCACACAGCGGCCGTACCACACAACGCGTAAGTTTATTGGGAGTACCATTCGCGATTCTATTCACTGCGTTTGTTTTTCATCGATTGCTAGTTAAATGTGATAGATAAGAAGCATTGTATTTTGTACAGAAATAATAATGTCGTTCTGCTCCATCAATCTAAATGTAACATTATAAATAAAACAATTTTTTTTTACTTTTGTAGACAAATACAAGAAAATTCTTACACTTAACATGGCATGTGATTCCTTCGTTGATAAAGTTATTATTTTCGCTTCGGTTTTTCATGTTATCCCCGAACAACAGCACACTTTAACAAAGTTTCACTTACGCGATCGAATCTCAACTGATCTTACAAAACCGTATATTTTTTAATGGCCCGATTTGTGCATTTAGCGGTAGCGCGGTTACGCCCCCGTACCACTTCTCCTTATTTCCTATTTCTGTGGGTATCATGCAGTACTTAGGTAGCATTACAATAGTTACGGGCAGGCATGGCGTAGACGAATGACTTGCTCGTCTCGTCACTGAGTAGTATAAATAGGACCTTAGATCTCAGATATTAAAGATCAAATATAGCACACATGTTGCGTGTCATTCCCGATTAAGAACAGACTACCCCTCTCTACACATGGTTGGCGCAAAAACAGTCGATATCAAGAGGATGGGCAGCCGCATCCTCTGTGTGCTAATACTACGATCAACAATCCTTCTGCAAAGCCTAACCAAGGTGGTGACCACTTTCTACCATTGGTAATCAAAATGATTAGTATTTTTTGGGTATAGAAATCGGTCGTGTGGTTCTGGCTAAGAATAGCACCAACCCAACTCATCCCATGGGTATCGTAAGAAGCGACTAAGGGATTAACCGAAAGATAGTCAGCAGCGTCCATCGAGTGCATTTAAAACTCAACTGATCTCGCCTACCCGCCTGCTAAGCGCGGCGATTATGCCAAAACCCCCAGCGAGCATACAACACAAGCCCATACGGGTTGTTGTTCGTCCTTTGGGGAAGTTTTATGTCCAGCAGTGTCTTTCGGTTGAAATGATAACCGGACGTTAGGGCCTTTTTTATTTTTTTATTGGTGGCCAGTGGAAGGGGTATACCGGAATCCTACCGGCTAAAACCACTGGAGCGTTCATCTTCGGCACCTAAGGGAGGCTCCAGGTCTTCGTACTGTTACTCGGGAACGAGCGGGAGACGTTTTAAAAAAGACTTTTTAAAACTTACACTAATTTATTATTGGAAAATAGAATAACAATGAAATAGAAGGAACTGGTACACACGAGAAATTGAATGAGTGCTCGCGACGGATGATGGAAGGAGACTGGTGAGCGTGAATGTAGGGCGTGTGAGGCGGATAAAAGTGCTGATGAGGCACTTTTAGGAAATGGAGGAGGTCTAATGACTAAGTGGGATTTTAGGCTGTTTAGGCGTTTTAGGGAACATAGGGAAATCGTAACAGCCCCCCGATTTAGAGTAAACTACACAGTTTTAAGTGAAGTTTACGGGGATTGAGGAAAAGGTTGGGTTTACCCAATTCGAAGTGAAGGAGCGGGGACAATATTCGGGATCTCAATTTCATCATTGTGAAATTCGGGGACTCTATTATTTGTATTAACATTTCGTTTAAATATGAATAGTTTCTTATGTATACCAGTTTTACATAACTTATATGAAATAAAACAGAATATTAAGATTAAAATTACAATAGTTACAATAGAATAATAATTACCGTATTGGACAATATGTGGTTTTTCAATTATTTTGTCTAATTCTTTTAACATTTCAGGGTTATCATAAGCAACAGAATCTAAGTTGACATTCTTCAGGTTTACAGGAGGTAAGTTAGGTACAATATTGGTAAAACTTAATTTATTACAGCAAGAGTCGTTAAGTATATTTAAATTAATTTTAACAGGTTTTAACAAAACATTAACATAATCTTGGGAGATGAGTTGTGTGTCCTTGCAATATGCGACACAACCTTGAGGTAGATACAGTATACCACTACCGCTTATATCTAATTCAGTAAGTTGAGTAAAATTACATTCTATGCTTAATTTAGATTTTTCAGATGTAACATATAACCATTTGCTATTGCGCAGGGGTTGCCAGATATTAACATGCCCATGGAAAAACTTAATTTCGCATATTTCTGGGATTGAGGTGAGTATTTTGCTGATTATTTCTGTTTCACAGGAAGGGGTCGCGACTGTAGAGTATGATATGGGTGTGTTACAAAGGTAATGGTCGCTATTTACTGTCTTACAGTTTTGTAATTTATTTAGTTTGCAGTATGTTGATTTGTCCTTGCTTATGCCAATATATTTGGAAGATGGGATGATAGTTACGTAGGATACGGGATTGTTAGTATCATGAGGAACCGGACAAGGTAAGTTATGGTATAGTAGGAAAGATTGAGGTTTCACCAACGGGATTCCGAGGACAAATACTATTTGTTCTTTATTGAAGTAACAGGACATAGATGATACATTTAGGATAGTATGTATATTGTTTGGGCTTAGAAGGACAGGTAACTGTCTCGAATTTGGAATAAATCTGTAATTGTCAACTAGTTGGGTGTAGAGTTCTAATGGGGTAAGGATTGTTGGGTATAGAATATTAGATTTGCTGAACATAATTGAATTTACGATATCCTCGACCTTGAAGGACAAGGCTAGGAGGCTGTTTTCTATCATGGATGTTAATTCTAGAACGCGGGATCTTATTCCTAGTTCCTTGGAAATGTAAGTTAAGTTTCGAATGTCTTCGTATAAGGCATCAATGGCGACACTTAATTCATGTTCATTGGATTTGATTGTTTCAATAGTTTTATTAAATGATTTAAGGGTTGAGGTAGTAACTAGAATATTTTGTTTTAATAACGATGCTATTTTCTTGTTATCGGATTCAACTTCTTGAATAGCATTGTCGTAGCGGATGGCATCATCTTCGTCCATGGTGCCGAATAGTTTTTTGGACAAGGTGCCAACAAAACCGAGAAGCGCGGATCTTTTAGATTGATGGGACATTAGATAGGAAATGGCCTCGTTGTCACGGCTTATGTCTTCATAACGAGTGATTAGGGGTTGAAAGAGATTGTTACATTCTATGTAATCTAAGGTTTTGCTGTTCCTACACAGCAATAGAGAATTATTAAGAATATTGTGTAAATTAATAATATGTGAGTTTATAAACGATACATCTATAGGAATTACTACACTAAGATAACTATCTACTAGACTTAAGGAACCTATAGGGTCGAAATGAATCCCAGGACTATTTGTCAGGGGTTCGACGAACTCTTGGCCCATCGAAGGATTACTGTAAGGAAAACTATAATTAATATTGATTTAGAAAATTAATAGTGAATCTTATGAGCTAGACCTAGAAGCTAATTTGACCTCATCGTAGTGATGGGTTACATGGCGTCTGTTGATTAGTAGGGTAAGCGTGTTTCGGCCATTGATTTTAACCACCTTGTATGGTCCTTTCCACACTGGTGATAGGGCTTTACGCAGCCTGACGTGGTTCTTAAGGTACACGTAATCGCCTACTTTGTACTGGACTGGGCGTGAATGGGCATCGTAATAAGGTTTGGACCTTTCTTTTGATTTGTGGATATTTTCAAGGGCTTTTTCCCTTGAGAGCTTTAAGCGGTGATGAAGAAATTTTATGTATTCAGGATAGGTTGTTTGTGATTGTAGTTCATAGACGGAATCTGGGATGAAGGCTTTATGGCCGAATAGAAGCTCGAAAGGAGTGAAATTAGTAGAAGCATGGACGGAGGTGTTATAAGCAAGCATTGCTGTATATACATATTTATGCCAATTGGTATGATTTTCATTGACGTAGGATTTGAGATATTCCTTGAGCGTAGAATGGCTGCGCTCAAGTGCACCTTGAGTTTGAGGATGATATGGGGAAGACCAGATCTGTTTGATTTTAAGGAACTCGCAGGTTCTTTTGAACATGTCTGCGGTGAAGTTGGTGCCTTGATCTGTTAAGATCATTTTTGGGATTCCGAATAGGGAAATGAAATGGACTAGACACTCGCATGTGTCTTCTGAAGTGGCATTGGCAATTGGATATGCGAAGGAAAATTTTGTGAGGTCATCTTGCATAGTAAGTATGAATTTAAGATTGTTCAGTCCTGCTTCTGGGAGCGGACCTACGAGGTCTATGCTGAGCCGTTCAAAAGGCTTTGTGGATGTGGTAGTTATTTGCATAGGGGACCGATTAGTTTGTCTCAAAGCTTTATTGCTTTGGCACTGTGAGCAGTTTTTGACATATGTTTCGATGTCGGAACGCATATTTTTCCAATGGTATCTTTCTCTGATACGATTTAGCATCCGGGCTGTGCCGAGATGTCCAGCGATCGGGATGTCATGATTTTCACGGAGGATTTTCGTTATTTCAGAGGGAGTTGGGAATATGAGAGAGTTGTGATATACGTGGATACCTATTCTGGTATTGTTGAAGATGTAACAAAACATGTTGTATATTTTCGGCCAATCATGTTTGTCGAAAGGATTACGGAAATCAGTGATAGCTACATCTACATTCTCTTGGTTTGACATTAGAAGGATTTGATTTTTAAGATTTATTAGGCTTTTGTAAATATCTTCATATAGACAGCTGTCGAAATGGTAGACTTTTGTGAATAGAAAATGGATATTCTTTCCTTTGTGTTCAAAGGATAAACAAGTGAACAGAGTCCTTTCTTTATTCAGGAGTTCTGAGGAATCTTCGATTTCACTCAGGATTTCCTCTAAATGAGGGTTAGCGGTGTCGAGGTCAATGGAGGTAGGCAAGATTATATGTTTATGATTACTTTTAAGGATGTTTTCGTTGTGTTCCAAGATTTTAGTGTTGCTATTAAACTGTTTTTCGGACATTGTTTTCAAGAATTTGGAATAATTTTCATCAGGAGTAGAAGGACTTGGAATAGGAACCTCAGCGGGTTCGCCATCAAGAGGATTAGAAGGATCTGGATTTTCAGGTAATCTTTCTGGACTTTCGGGATTCAGGATTTCGGGTATATCGTCATTTTCTAGTAAGTCTATCAACGGTAATTCGTCGGAATTAGAAGGAATAGAAGGTAATTGGATATCGAGGTCGTCTAGCGTTATTGGACTAAACGCAGGCGATGGATTTTGAACATTTTGTTTGGAACTAGAAGGAATAGGATCGTCAACGTCATGTTGGATAGGATTTACAGGGAATCGAGACAAGGCATCAGCGTTGCTGTTAATTTTGCCCTTTTTATATTCGATCTTGTAGTCGAATTCTTCTAATTTTAGGCGCCACCTGACTAGGCGGGAGCCGGGATCCTTGCAGTTGAATAGCCACTTTAGTGGTCTATGATCTGTGACGATTGTGAATTTGTGTCCGTATAAGTAAGGACGAAATGTTTTAGTACCGAACACTATGGCTAAACACTCCTTTTCTGTAGTGGAGTAATTGGTCTCTGCTTTATTCAGTGTTCTGGACGCGTAAGCAATTGGGTGATCTTTACCGATTTCACCTTGGGATAGAATAGCGGATATGGCATAGTTTGATGCGTCGCAAGTGAGCACAAAGGGCTCGGAAAAGTCTGGATATATAAGAATAGGAGCAGATATGAGTTTTTCTTTTAGGTCTTCGAATGCTAACTGTTGTTCATTCGACCAGGAGAAGGAGATGTCCTTTTTTAACAATGAAGTTAGTGGTTTTGCTGTTTTAGAGAAATCGGGAATGAAACGGCGGTAATAGGATACGAGACCTAGAAATGATTTGACGTCTTTGGGACACTTAGGAACTGGAAATTGGGACACTGCTTTGACCTTCTCGGGATTTGGACTGACTCCTTTGTCACTTATGATGTGGCCAAGGTAGCCGACTTCTTTACGTAAGAATTCGCACTTATCGGGCTGCAACTTTAAGTTGTATTTACGTAATCTGTCGAAGATTTTGGTTAGTTTATCGCAGTGCGATGAGAGATCGTGGGAATAGATAACTATATCATCTAAATAGACATAGCAATGGATGCCTTGGAGTCCGGCAAGAGCGGTATTCATTAGCCGCTGAAATGTAGCTGGAGCATTTTTGAGCCCAAATGGCATGCGTTTGAATTCGAAATGTCCCTGGGGGACTGTGAAGGCTGTTTTAGGGGTATCTTCGTTGGAAATAGAAATTTGATGAAAACCTGAGCAGAGGTCAAGGGTGGAAAAGTATTTACTTTGCCCTAGTTGGTCTAGGATTTCATTGATTTGAGGGATTGGATAACTCTCACCAATAGTGATGTCATTGAGTTTTCGATAGTCAATGACGATGCGCCATTTCTTTTGGCCAGAAGAGTCTACTTTCTTGGGTACGACCCATATAGGGAACGACCAGGGTGAAACAGAGGGTTGGATTATGTCCTGGGAGAGCATTTTGGAGATTTGGGTTTCGACTTCTTTCTTATGGACTTCAGGGAATCTGTACGACTTGACATTGATAGGATCTGAAAGTGACGTTTTGATTTCGTGTTTTAGGAGATCAGTGGTTGACAGTTTGTCATTGGGCAAATGGAAAATGTCGGAATATTGGGAGCATATATCGAATAGGCATGACTTTTCTTCGTCATTAAGATGATTGACTCTTAGCATATTTAGGACTTCATTTCTACGGCTAGTAGAGGATCTAGAAGGATTGGAATCGGATTGGATTTGGAAGGAATTTACCTCGAAGGGCTGGATTTCTAGTTTAATGTCAGAATCGATTGTTACCGTTTCTTCGGAGGTATTTACTACGGATACATTGACACGGTTGTTGTCCTTGATTGAGACGATGCAGTTTGCCACTAGCAGGGAATCAGAGATACGTTGATCGAGGATAAGGCCTACGCGGAGTTCAGGATTGTTAACGGTGCATTCTATTATGGTTTCAGAACGGGGTGCGATCTTATAAACGGGTTGGCAGTATTTTAATTTGATTATGATATTTCTTATCTGCAACGTGTTAGAATTATAGTCAATAATTCCATCTAGGTCATTAAGGAGGTCGGTCCCGATTATTCCATCGTAATTTAAGTCGATCTCTTCAATTACGTGGAACCGGTAATAGATGTCAGTGTTTGTGAATAGTTGCAGTTGGAAATGGCCTATGGTGGGTATAGTCTCGTCGGTATTGTGAATACCTTTGAGCTGGATAATTTGGTTTTGAAGGATGGGCATCGATTGTAAGGATTTTCTTTTTATTAGGCTGACACAGGACCCGGTGTCGATTAGGAAGGTAAGGTTGCGGTTATTTAGTTGAGTTTTAAGGACAACATGAGGCAGGTACCGTTTTGTGAAATTAGAAGTGACTTCATATACATTATTTTGACGGGATATAGAAGGTTCAGAGGGATATTGCGCTTTAGATTTGGTAGATACAGAGGGAACTGTGGTTTTAGGATGTACTTGAGATTCAGAGGGATTGGTTACTTTAGGTTTGGAGGATTCAGAGGTTTTGGTACGCGTGTTAGATTCAGAGGGACTTAGGAGTTTGCGTTTGGCTCTAGTGTGATCTTACGAGGACCTGGAGCCCCCCCTTCGGTGCCGAAGATGACCGCTCCAGTGGTTTTAGCCGGTAGGAGTCCGGCATGCCCCTTCGCCCTTCCCCGGGGTGAAGGAAGTTCCATGTAGAATTTCCACTGGACATCAATAAAAAAAAAAAAAAAAAAAAAAGGAGTTTGCGTTTGGCGGATGCACAGGATACAGAGGACGCAGAGGTCTGGGCTTCAGAGGGGTTTAATACTCTACGATTAGCGGATGCAGAGGATACAGAGGATTCAAATGGATATGACGTTTTGCGTTTAGCGGATGCAGAGGATACAGAGGATTCAAATGGATATGACGTCTTGGGTTTAGCGGATGCAGAGGATACGGAGGTAGAGTTTCCGTTTCGGGGCTGGTTACCCTGTTGTGTAACTCGCGATGCATAGGATACAGAGGTCGAGTTTCCGTTTCGGGGCTGGTTGCCCTGTTGTGTAACTCGTGATGCATAGGATACAGAGGTCGAGGTCGAGTTTCCGTTTCGGGGCTGGTTACCCTGTTGTGTAACTCGCGATGCATAGGATACAGAGGTCGAGTTTCCTTTTTGGGGCTGGTTACCCTGTCGTGTAACTCGGGATACAGAGGATACAGAGGTCGAGTTTCCTTTTTGGGGCTGGTTACCCTGTCGTGTAACTCGGGATACAGAGGATACGGAGGTCGAGTTTCCTTTTTGGGGCTGGTTACCCTGTCGTGTAACTCGGGATACAGAGGATACAGAGGTGGTGCCGTTTATATGTAATAATGGATTTGGAAGTTGGGGATTGGGTCTCACGAGACACCTTCGTGAGCCCATTACTCGTTTAAATGATTATCATCCGTCGTGTCATGACCTTCGGAATGTTCGTCATAGTCCACATGGTTAATTCGACCTTGGGTGTTCCGAGGCTGGAAAGTGCGGTTAGTAGTCGGTATTGGACGTTGGAAATTATTGTTTCTGAATTTGTTATTGTTATATTCGCGTTTTTTACACGCTTCAATCGTGTGACCTTGAAATTTGCAATAACGACATACGGGAATAGGAGGATGTGAGTTATCCAAGTTATGGATTGTGGGCTTAAAATGATTTTGTGACGTTTGAGGTTTAGGTGGAGAACGGTTTTGGTTTATATTTCTCCTTTTGGATAAAAGAACTTGAATCTTCTCTTCTGAGATAGCATGGTTAATAGCTTCGTTAAGAGTTGAGGGGTTTTTCATTCGGACAAGGTTACAAAGTTTAGGAGAAAGACCCATTAAGAATGAATGCAAGGCTAGTTCTTCCATGGCTGATGTTTTTCCTTGCAATTCTGCTTTCTTTTTATTCGAAAGTGTTATCTCCGTCAGCAATTTTGCTAGACAGGTTTCGATTTTTAAGGAATATTGGCTCACGGATTCGTCGGATTGTTGTTGAGTTTCTTGTAATTCGGATAATAAATGGGCATAATGTTTTCTTTCTCCGAATTGCGATTGGAGAAAGTTGCTTAACTGTTCCCAGTTTTCAAAATCCTTTATGGATGCTGCGGATTCGGCTTTTCCTTCGAGTCGACTAAGGATAAAGTTCAATAGGATAGGTTTCTGGGTAGTAGAGGCAAGTTTATATGCGTTGTCGCAATTATTTATGAATGAATGAAGCTTTTCACGGGAGCCGTCGAATGGTTTTATAAATTTAAAAAGGACATTTATGTCTATTCGCTCTGACGTGGTTATGGTTTCGAGTTTAAGTTCTGATTCCTTAGGCATTTTGTAAAATTAAAGTTGGATAATACAGAAGGATACAAGCTAAAAATAGATTATAGTTGACGAAGTACAATGAGTTACAATGTAGTAAGGAATGCGTTACTGCGACCGTCGGGCGCTTCGTTGATAAGGCGTTCGGGAAGAGGATGTTTAGACTACGGCTTAGATTCGCGGAACTGTTTCACTTGGTTCTATTTTTAGAACACACACGGCACTGCACTGGATATTGAGTTATTTTAAGTAGAATTCACTTACAGGATCGCTGCGATGGTGATGATCAGCAACAGGAACATTATCACCTTGTATGCAGGTGACTGATGATTTGTTTTTCAGGACACGGGAACACAGGAACTTGAAGAAATATACACAAAATTTTGCGGACACTGGTATGGTATTTATTCACCGTAGGATATAGAAAGGCGTCAAGGTTGACCAGATTTTGTTTTACGCACACACGAAATATGTTCAAGGTTTTTCACTGGATATAGTAAGAGTTTTGAGGCGTTTTCCGGATTTTTTAAATCCCTTTGCGCTGCCACCAATTGTTACTCGGGAACGAGCGGGAGACGTTTTAAAAAAGACTTTTTAAAACTTACACTAATTTATTATTGGAAAATAGAATAACAATGAAATAGAAGGAACTGGTACACACGAGAAATTGAATGAGTGCTCGCGACGGATGATGGAAGGAGACTGGTGAGCGTGAATGTAGGGCGTGTGAGGCGGATAAAAGTGCTGATGAGGCACTTTTAGGAAATGGAGGAGGTCTAATGACTAAGTGGGATTTTAGGCTGTTTAGGCGTTTTAGGGAACATAGGGAAATCGTAACAGTACGATCACACTAGACCCACCCATTGGTGCCACGCCTTTTGGCACATCTCAGAGGGGATGACTGCAAAGCGGTCACCCAATCTAGCGTAGGACAGGCAGCTGTAAAAAGGCCGCTACCCAGGCACTTCTCGGAGAGGATTAAAAAGGATCCCCTCAAGTCTTGCTGTGCGCTGTGCTGCGCACACGGCAGCCAGTGACCACGTACGCACCACCGTCTTCCCGGGGATCACTCGGTGTGAGCACGTAGACTCCCCAATCTGCGCGCCCGCGACCCCCGAGACGGATGTTAGGGCCTACTTCTGCACCAATCAACACTGTTACCAACGACGAGTAAAACTCAAAGCTTCCATAATTTAAACTCTCATTTCCAGTACGAATATTTACCCTCAGACGGTTTGCATAGAAAACTCCAAGCCGCTGATCCGTAAAGATGACGTACAGTCGCTGCGCGGAAAATCCGACATATTGCGGGAGCCGTGCCCAGTGCTATCTTTTTTAAATCTGTCTTCCGTTTGTTTATAGCACTAAATAGGATTTGTAGCTTTGGATGTGAATGTTTTAGAATAATTTTATGTATTTAGATGGTATATTTAAATCTCTGTGTAGTGTTCGGATTAAGAATAACGAACCACTCTATCTCCTTCCGTAGACGTTGTAAGAGGCGACTAAGGGATTGTAAACCAGAGGCTTGGGCAGCAGCTTCCCTTCTGAGGAACAGAAGTCATTCCAACCCCCTTGCCAAGCGTGGAGACAATAGCAATTTTCCCCCAAAATAACGATACACGGAATGCAACCGGTTGTCTTTGGAGGCCTTTGTTCAGCAGAGCAGCAGTTTTCTATTTTATTATTTATAATTATGTAATATAATGTAGTATCGATTTTTATATTTGTGTATGTATATATTCCTATTTTTTGTATTTCTATTTTAATTCAGTCCATTTTAACATCATCTATAGTATAGTTTTTTACCTCTATCGAAGTGCTTTTTGAACCCAAAAGTTGACTGGTAGAGAATGCCTCATGGCTCAGTCCACCTTGTGTTTATAATGTACATCATCATTTCGGCTGAATGAAGTCCACTGCTGGACACAGGCCTCCCCCAAAGGTCACCACAGCGACCGTAATGGGTGTGTTGTGTACTCATTGGGGGGTCTTGCCATAATCGCCACGCTTGGCAGGCGGGTTGGCGATCGTAGTTGAGTTGTTAATGTACTCGAAGGACGCTGCTGCCCATTCTCCGGCTAATCCCACAGTCGCCTTTTACGACACCCACGGGATTAGATGGGTTGGTGCTATTCATAGCCGGTACCACACAGCTAAGTCCCAGGTCCCAGGGTAAATTGCCATAATGACCACGCTTATCAGGCGGATTGGTAATCGCAGTACGTTGTTTACACTGCTGCTCAGTTTTCTGATATTAACCCTTATCAACTTTTAGGACCCCATCCGTAGAGTGGGGTGCTCTTTTCTTTATTTATTTATTTATTACTGGAAAATCTACAGCTAAAAATACAGGTGTAACAATAATAGTAAGGAAACAGAAAGCCAATTACAGATTTCCACATATAGCAGTTGCATAAATAACTGTTAGTGTTTACACAGGTTACAACAAATTGAATATATAAAAATAAAAATATAAACATTTATATGATAAGTTTCATGGTTATGATCTATACATATAACCTGCAAAAGCTGAGGGCAAGACGTCTCCTACTTGAAGCAATGTTTCTATACGATTTATGTAGTAACTCGTACGATTGTTTAGATATTTGCAATAAATTGTTTTATGTGGTCCCCAGGACTTCGTTAACACGCAGTGTGCGTGCCCATCCTGTACTTGCTGTAACCACAAGTCATACAAATGCTGGTGTACGTGCGCCCTTGCGCCGACTTACTACTAATTATAACACATATTTTCATAATCTTGATTTATTCGCACTGTCAGCAGGAAAATTTAAAAATTATGCCCGTAAAGCACTTAACTCGATGGATATATCATCTTAGCTTGGTTTTCTTTCATTCATATTAAACTAGAATCAAGGCTTGGTTATAATTATCGTTAAATTATTTTGTTGTTATGGTGAAATATTCTTATGTATATAATGAAGCAAGCCTGTAACGCTCGATCCGCACGATGTAGTTTTTCAATGTTATTATGTCTAATATATCATGTGAATAACGTAGTTGGTTATGCATTTGTAATATCTTGTTGCTAATCTTACATATAAGCTAATTTGTATAACTGTTTGTTATTCCTAATAAATAAAATAAAAAATAAGTAATAATTAATATTCACTATATTTAATAAACATATTTAATAATTGTTTATGAGACATTAATGAGAACGAGAGTTTGTAAATTTGTGTTACCGTTTTCATGAGAAAAAATCAAGGGTCAAGCACCGTTTTGTTGATGTCATACTGGTTGTAAACGGATCTAGGTCATAATTTTTGCATATTTGATTGAAATTTTTACCGGGAACCGCACGGCATGACGTCAGTACCGGTGTTGTTAGAGTTAAAATATGTATAGCAGGCGCACTGACATACTGAATAAGCACAATTACTCTGAAATTCTTAGAAAGTCTCGACACAAATACGAAATAAATTTACCGGGTTAAACTTTTCGTACCCCGACCTGCCAAATACCCGATACTTTGGCACACTCACCTACCATTATTCCACGTTAGTTCCCATACTACGCTATCATATATCCGCGTCTACCCGGGTTGTACGTCGTATAAATATGACAAGTTGTGCCACAATGTCACAAAGCCACAGAATGGAATTGGAATGTCGTTGCGAGCGACGAGCGACGTCGCCCGTGTTGTGGCGGACAGAATAAAGTGTACACAGTGTTGAAAATGGCATGCTATTCAGTTAAAGTTTGTGTTTTTGTTGTTACCCTTTTTAAGAACGTGTTGTACGGTCTAGTGGCTTGGATGTAAATTTTGAGGTTCGTATTTGAATGTTACACTGCACTGCAGCTAATGAAATTTGAGCATAAGGGACTAAATAACCTAATATCTTGAGGTTACGGACGCAGTGTGGGTAGCATTACAATTATTTTTGGCAGGCTTAACGCTTCATCATCATCACATCAGTCAAAGGTAGTCTACTGCTGAACCAAAGCCTCCCCAATGTAATTCTACAATTGTGTCGTCATTTTGGGGGAATATGTCAGTAGTGAACACGCTTGGCAGGCGGGATGGCGAGTGCAGTGTGGCTACTGTTTCAAGGCGGGACACTGCTGCCTATTCCTCTGGTTTAGAGTCCCTTAGTCGCCTTTTACGACATCCACGGGAAGAGATGGACTGGTGCTATATTCTTAGTCCGGACACCACACGGATAACGCTTACCTCGGAATTATGAAAAAAGGAGCCGTCGCGGAGCGCCTGGCAGATGTGAAACAGAACGAAATTATTTTATTCAGATAAGATGCATAAACGGACAATTTATGATAGGAAATAAATTTGGCATAATTAAAATAAAATACATATTTATAGTAAGAAAACTATGATTGTTTATTTAATGAGAGGATTACCTTAGAGATATAAATGTTTGGCAGAATGATTGTCCAGCTCCGCAAGAACACTATAAGAAATGATTCAAAATTTTCATTTTTGTCTTATTGACACGCCATCTTCTTGTTGCATGTTTTGTGACATCAATTTATTCAGGCTTACTTTGCTGACATTTCAATTTTTTTTTGACATGACATTATTATTATTAATTATTTACACCTGAACTTATTATTACAATTTTTTTTATATTCAACTGGTTTATGATTTGATATTGACACTTTTAAGAGGTTTAGACTTTACTATGTTGAATGTAGGGACATTGTCTTTTTATAACCTGAGTTTTCGAGAACATTGTACACATAAATATTGTAACATGATTTAAAAAGAGTAACCATGGAGTTTCTTGCCCGTTCTTCTACATAGGAAATCTACATCTTGGAACGTGGCAACTGAAGTATTGACGATTCATAAGTGCTATTAATGGTTTAAATGAAAAAAAAAACTATTTATTTATTGAAAACAAAATAAAAATTCAGTCGAGTTCGAGGCGAGTGTGGAATATATCGCACATGCGCTTGCGCATGGCGACGAGTCACCACACTGATATGATAATTAATTATAATGCTAATATGATAAGATGATGAATAATATATTGTTGCTTGTACTTTGGGTTATTGAGTGAACATGATTTCTTCTCACGAGACTCACGCGGCGGCAAACCTACGCTATTTATGCCTCAATATGCTTTTACTGTAAAAATAAATCTGTTTGGCAGAAAGTAACAAACTTTTTAACAAAAAGTTTAATTTTTTTCTTTTTAGTGTAAATAAATTTAAGAACTTTTTTCAATTTGATATCAGTATTTAACACAAAAAATAAAAATGACTCAAATCGGTTCTCTGATCTGAGAGGAATCGAAACTATTAAGACATCATCTAGATAAGCGCAGTTAAATTAACCTGTTTATTGAAGCTGGTTTAAAAACTACTCAATCAAATGTAATGAAATTGATATGGGACTAATTCGAAAGCATTTTGCATTTGTTAAAATATGAATTGCTCAAATCGGTCTACTAATCTCGGAGTAATTGTTGTACATACATAAAGAAAAATACGGGTAGCACCCCGGCAGTACCGACAGAAGAGAAAACTATTTTTTTTATCTAGATGACACTATAGCTGCTTCTTGTAACGGTGTCGCGAGTCCAGAGATTTTATCTCATCTAAAACTATGCGTACCGCGCTAAAAGAAGTTTTCACTTAAAAAATACGCATCGAATTGAGAACCTCCTCCTTTTCGAAGTCGGTAAAAATGACAGCTCCCGAACCATATTCATAACTATGACTAGTCTGGTCTAGTGGTTAAACGTTGACCGATTTCTTGATCACTTTTATGTGTACAGTACACCGCCTGTACTTGTTAGTCAGACGACGTCTGACAAAGACTGGATTACAATTAGTTTGGCGAGTCCAAACTAATTGTAATCTGGACAGTCTGTTCTCTTCTGTTTATCTGATTAAAATATGTTCTCTTTGGGGCCGTATAAGACAAGCATTCGAGCGAAAACTGTTTAATTTATTAATAAACATGCAATTTTTCGTAATTTTATTAAGTTTTTTTTTTTTTTTTTTTAAACAAAAAACACAGTATAATTATTTGACATTTAAATACTTTGTTTGAGTATGACATGCTCACTCAAATATCCTGCTGATGCTGCGGGTTCGCTGGTTTCCTTACAATATAGTTAAGTTTAAGGGATGTTGCTGTTGGAACTGGTCAACTTAATGCTGCCATAAGAATTTAATAAATATTCGAATTAAATATTGTAAGGTTATTTAGCGTAACCTTTTAAGAAGTTTGGACCCTGTTGCCCATCCTCCGGCTAATCCCATAGTCACCTACTACCCACGGAATGAGATGAGATGTTGCTATTCTTAGGCAAAACCACACAGCACAATTCATTGTCCTCACATAACCAACATTTTGGGAATTAAAGATAACCATGGAGTTTCTTACCAGTTCTTCTCCATAGGATCTTGGAACGTAGTAACTAAGTCATTTATAAGTGCATGAAAATTGCTTACATAAATAAAAATAAAATAAACTTTATGATAACTCATACACAAAGAAATACTAGTATATATTGATCTTGTAAAATATTTAGATCATTGTTACTATATGCTGCTATATTCTGATAAACTGAATTACCTTTATTGTGCCATACAGACAATTATAGCAACTAAACAGTACACTTAAGTAACCATTAATTGCTATTTACCGGATATAAATTTATTATTATTACATTTTTTTAACGTTGCCACACTAGGGTTTGTCCTGTGTCGTGGGTGCGTTTAAAGACATGAATTCCACATACAATACACCCAGACCCGGAACAACTACCTGCAGATCATACAAATATTTGTTCCGTGTGGGAATCGAACCCCCGACCTGGAGCGCAGCAGCCGAATGTATCAGCCACTGCACCCACCGTGCCCTCAACATACATTGAAAGCCTTTATTTAAACTATACTATGTTAATATAACACGATTCATATAACGTTACTCAGCAAACACATAATTCAATTTCCAATACACACACGTTCTACAATATTAAACACCTAACATCCAAATACAATTTCACTCCTATCTGAAACAATAACGAACTGACGATCCAATCTATAAAACAAATGAACGGGCATAAAACTTAATTTAATAGGTGCGCATGGCCTGCAGTGTAAACTCAGAAAAAAAATCGCTGGCATTTTAGGTTTTTCGATACGCCATCGACGCTCGCACGGTCAATGCACATCGACAAACCTAACTACGCATTTTACAATAAAGTAAAATTGAACACCAAGCTTTGTCGATTTGTACGGATTCCCGAACTGGCATTTTAATTCGTTGGTCGTTGCCACAGTATTGAAACACAAAGAAGGCTCACATTGCTATGGTATCGATAAAAAGAAAAGTCTAGAACCATGCAATGGTTCTAGACTTTTCTCTAACTAACGTTAGAGTTAGAGTTCTCTAACGAACTTCCGTCTAACTAAACTATTACAGTTCTCTGTTAGATATGCCTTTTCCAAGATATACACTTGCAAAATGTAGTTAAGAGTCAATGTGTTTGTTCCCTTGAAATAATAAATTTAATACTTTGATCTGAAAGTTACCAGTGATGACATATGGAACAGAGACGTGGTCACTCACAATGGGCCTCATAAGAAAGCTCAAGGTCACTCAGCGAGCTATCGAGAGAGCTATGCTTGGTATTTCTCTATGAGATCGAATCAGAAATGAGGAGATCCGTAGAAGAACTAAAGTTGTCGACTTAGCTGAAAGGATGAGTAAACTGAAGTGGCAATGGGCAGGGCATATTGCTCGTAGAACTGATGGCCGTTGGGGCACAAAAGTTCTCGAATGGAGACCGCGCACCGCAAAACGCAGCGTGGGACGACCTCCAACGAGGTGGACAGACGACCTGATGAAGGTCGCTGGGAGTCGTTGGATGAGAGCGGCATGTGACCGCTCGTTGTGGAGATCTAAGGGGGAGGCCTTTGTTCAGTAGTGGACGTCCTGTGGCTGATATGATGATGATCTGAAATTTCGTCATTTCAAACACTTTTCAATTAATCACAATTTTGTTTTAAGCAACTGATTCAACATCATCATCCGAATCTACTGCTGGCCACAGGCCTCTCCCAAAGGTCACCAAACCGACCGGTCTAGGTGTATTGTGTAAGATCTCTCTGTGCCACTAATAGTGTCGGCTATGTTGGCGGAGTACGAAAACTGGAATGCAGTAGTCTCCTTCTGTGAGAGCGTCATGCTCCAGAAGGAGACCGCAGAGCTGGAACGGGAGAGGGCCGACCCTGCTCGAAGAAGGAGGAGACGGCGCCGGGGTAACGACCCCCCTGGAACCTAATTCCCATACGCCTGAAACCTCCTGCCGCCGCTATAAGGCGGAGGGCCTCTGGGTTCGCAGGTGCGTAGATTGGGGAATCTGCGTACCCATACCAAGCGACCCACGAGAAGACGGTGGCGCGCATGTGGTCGCACGCTCCCGTGTGCGCATAGCACAGCGTACAGGGATGCTTCGGGGGATCTTTTACAGTTCCCCCCGGGAGGGTGACCTCTTTACAGCCACCGTCTCAGAGATGTGCCTAAAAGCGTGGCACCGGGAGGCTCTAGTGTGATCTTACGAGGACCTGGAGCCTCTCTTCGGTGCCGAAGATGACCGCTCCAGTGGTTTTAGCCAGTAGAAGTCCGACATACCCCTTCGCCCTTGCCTGGGGCTAAGGATGTTCCATGAAGAATTTCCACTGGACACCAATATTTTTTTTTTAAAGGCCTAGTCCTGCGTATAATCACACTGTGCTCTTCACCTCGAGACTCTATATATTTAGTCACAAGACTAAATATAATCTGCTCAGCCATTTCACTAGCTACAGTGCCTACAGTATAATAAAACCGAAGAGTACCACTTTAACTTTGAACTCTAAATTTCTTTGACGGCACGGTTGGAGCAGTGGCTGATACAGTCGGCTACTGCGCTCCGGGTCGTGGGTTCGATTCCTGCACGGAACAAATATTTGTACGATCTGCAGGTAGTTGTTCCGGGTCTAGGTGTATTGTATATGGAATTCATGTCTGTAAACGCACCCACGACACAGGGGAATCCTAGTGTGGGGCAACGTTTTAAACAAAAACAAAAAAAAAACACGGTATTGTGTTTTAACTCTTTTCTAGTCGACTAGGTCCAATTATTTTTAGTTGTTGGTGCAGTGGCTGATACAGTCGGCTGCTGCACACCGGGTCGCTGGTTGATTGCCACACGGAACAAATATTTGTACGATCTGCAGGTAATTGTTTCGGGTCTGGGTGTATTGTGTGTGGAATTTATGTTTGTAAAACGCACCTAAGAAACAGGAGAAATCATAGTGTGGGGTAACGTTTAAAAAACTATATACGAGTATATATAGTTCGGGAGATAACATCGAAGAGTATATGGAACGGACCTTCTGTCCTTTTCTATTATGAGGAGTAAAAGGCTTTTTGGGTGACAGAATTGCACGAGAATGAATAACTAGAACCACTGAAAGGCTTCAGGCTATTTCGGTTACAGCTATTGTGTGCAGTATTTTATATAAAAAGTGGCCTTTAGACTTTTTCTTTTGTGGTAACGAAAGCAATTTCAATAACATTAATGTGGGTAGGGTATTGATATCGTTTGAACTGAGGGCATTATTAAGTCATATACAACTGTACGGTTTCAGAATACGCCATCTTGGTTCTATCTATGGCGATCGTAAAGTAATTAAGGAGTTTTTTGATGGTAGCATGTAACGCACAAACTGTGGTCTTCCATTTTAGAAAACATACCATAATATCATGAATTAATAAAGACGTCCACTGCTGAACAACTGCTGAACTGTTGTCGTGTGGTGCCGGCTCAGAATACCACCACCCCATCTCCTCCCGTGGGTGTCGTAGAATTCGACTAAGGGATTAGCCGGAGGATGGGCAGCAGCGTCCTTCGAGTATATTAACAACTCAACTACGATCGCCAACCCGCCTGCCAAGCGTGGCGATTATGGCAAGAACCCCCCAATGTGCCCACAACATATCTATATCGGTAGTTGTGGTGATCTTTGGGGGAGGCCTGTGTCCAGCAGTGGACTTCATTCGGCCGAAATGATGACTGCTGAAAAAAGGCCTCCCCCATAGATTTCCACAAAAGTATCGTAATTTAGGGAGAACTTGCTTGCTCACCATGCTTGGCGGGTTGGTGAGCGCAATATGATTGGTATTCCACAAAAGAGAGGCTTATTATGGCTGCAGCTCATCCTATGTGGTTCAGAATCCCTTAGTCACCTATTACAATTTCCACGGGTGGAGATGGAGTGGTTCTATATTCTTAATCTGGACACGCGGAAACTAAATCAATTATGTTCCTATGTCCAGGCGTGTGGTGCCGGCTACAAGTAGCACTAACCCATGTCATCCCGTGGGTGGTGATGGGATTAGCCGGAGGATGGGCAGCAGCGTCCATCGAGTACATTAAGAACTAAGAACTAAGCTTTTCGATCAATTAATAAGTTAAGCCCTAAATGTTCACTCCGGGAGAATTTTAAAGAGATTAATATAATGACCGGACCGTTCCATCTCAATTCATTTATGAAAATGTTTAGTGTGTGCATAAAAATAAGAACTTCTTTGCAAAAAATTGTGATATTCATAATATTAATACCAGGAACAAACACAAACAGGTTGTTCCTGCCATCAGGCTCCAGAAGATAAGCAAATCATTTAAATGTCAATGTGTACGTTTTTACAAGAAAATCCCAAGTGATTTTCAGAAATTAAGTCTTAATAAATTCAAGTCCATTATAAAGCAAAAGCAGTGTTGAAAGGGTTTCTGTAAAGTTACAGAGTATATGGACGACAAAAATGCTTGGGATTGAGCTGCTCTAATGTTCAAAGGCTAACATCGACATTATTGGTTTTCATGTATCAAATACTATTGCCACTACTTTTAGCATTTTTTAACTGTATTACATTAATTCATTTAATTTCAGACGGGTGAAACAGAACTATTAGCATAGAACTCTACTACAATTTCTGCTCATACATCTTATCATCATCATCATCAAAATATCCACCGAATGACGTCCACTGTTGAAAAAAATCCTCCCTTCATAGATTTCCATATGTACTGGTAACATCCTCATCCAACGACTTCAATTATCTATACCAGTTCATCTGACCATCTCATTGGATGCCGTCCCACGCTGCGTTTTCCGTATTCACATATCTACCATACCGCACTCTTTTGGCAAATGTGATATGCATCCATACAAATAAATAAAATTGAAGCGTCTGTTTGTAATGTCAAAATAACAGCTTCACAGAATATATATATTGGATTTCAAGGGTTTTATTTTTTTGCGCGGAACCCTAATTATTTTTCTAAAATAAAAGTAGCCTTAGTTATTCCTTATAACATCAGCTATCTGCCAGTGAAAGTCCCGCCAAAATCGGTCCAGCCGTTTCGGAGATTACCCGGAACAAACAGACAGACAGACGGACAGACAGACAGACAAAAAAAAATAAAATTGTTTTTTTGTTATATGTACCGTATATTCTTTCATATGCATTCAGTAAAAAGCTGTTATTTTGACATTACAAACAGACGCTTCAATTTTATTTATTTGTATGGATGTGAAATGACTTTGTCGAAGAACTCTAAATTTCTTTTAAATTAAACGCGGGTGAAACCGTGGGTCCCAGCTAGTAATCAATATTTCTACTATCGATCTGCCCAGTTGAGGGTCGTAGAAAATGTGGCTGGAAAAATTCACCCCTGCTATAACTACATTGAGGCCAGTGAGAAACTTCCTGCTGGATATAAATTTCTCGTGGCCCACATAGAATCGCTTCGAACCCAAGTAGGCAGATGCAGTTTTAACATGAGTAAATGGGGTTATATAGAAGAAACGGCGACGGGATGGGATACTGTCCCGCAAACAATGTCCCATCTACTGTCATGCTCATCATACTTCTGCACTTTGAACGACCTATGCTCTGCCACTAGTACGAGGGCGGCACTGAAAATTTCGGGAATCACGGAAGTGACACAACATTACTATTTAAAAATGTATTTATTGCTTTTCGAAGTATTCTCCGTGAAATTTGACACATTTTTCCATACGATGAAACCAATCATTGAAGCAACCATTCCATTCGGAAGTTGGGGTCTCCAAAATGGCCGTTTTGTAGGCGTTCACAGCTTCTTTAGGTGATGAAAATCTCTGTCCACGCAATTTATTCTTTATTTTAGGGAAAGTATAGAAATCATTAGGGCTTAGGTCGGAATTCTATGTTTTCTTGCTCTAAAAACTCTTTTGTTCTGTGCGCGGTGTGAGAACTCGCATTGTCGTGATGGAGGATGATGCGGCGGTTGCAGTTCTCTCTACGGAGTTCAGAAACGACCTGTGGCAAACAAATGCTAGCATACCATTCTGCATTAACCGTTCTTTGTCCCTCAAGAGGAATAGTAGTAACATGGCCGGTTTTGGAGACAAACGTGGCCACCATTTTTTTTGCAACACTCCGTGAACGAACAATTTTTGTTGGCTTTAACTCATTTTCGAACACCCAAACTCGTGACTGGTTTTTTGTTTCGGGTTCGTACGCATATATCCAGGATTCGTCACCTGATACGATGTTGTATACAGCATTTGAGGATCCTGCGTGGAATCTTTCGAGAGTTCTGACGCACCAAGTAATGCGAGCCGCTTTTTGCTCTTCACATAGCAAATGCGGTATCCATCGGGAAAACAACTTTTTTACACCTAATTGTTCATGCAAGATTATTTGTATTTGACTCATGCCAATGTCTAAAGTTGCCTGAATTTCGCGGTATGTCACATGTCGATCTTCCTCAATCAGCTTACGCACAGCATCAACGTTTTCTTGGGTGACTGCAGTTTTTGGACGACCTTGACGAGGATCATCACTGAGCTTGACACGTCCACGTTGAAATTCAGCAAACCAGCGATAAATTGTGGTTTTGGATGGGGCTTCATCACCAAATGCAGAAATCGTCCGGTCAACACACTGTTTTTGTGTTAAACCACTTCGAAAGTCATAATAAATCATCGCTCTTGAATTTTCTCGAGTCAATTCCATTTTCTCAACGACTAAACAAGTTTGATAAAACCTTGTGACAAGACCGTGAATCTTTTTTAAAATAAATAAATGGTATTCGATTTGCAAAACCAAGGAGTTTTCAATTAAAAAGATTTTAATATGACAGGAACAGTGGAAATATTTCATTCCCGATACTTTTAGTGCAGCCTATGTAATGCTTTAGGTGTGGAAAAATTCATTAAATTAAATTTACTGTACCTTAAAAACGACGGAGAAGAAGAATATGTCTGGAAAACTTAATATACAGCAGAATGGTGTTTACACAGTATATGTGATAATTGCTGCCCGTCTATACCAAATGCCTCGGTCACCTCTATAACTTCGGGATTTCAAAGCCTAGAACACACGACTTGAACACACATCACTTGTATATTTAAACAGTTTTGCAAGGGTAATGTTGACATAATTGTCGTGTGTGTAGACGCGGCCGTTTATTTAAGCGGCGGCTCTCCCATCAATCTTCATCGAGGGGACGCACTCGATTGACAGCGAACGCGCGCAATGAATACAAATGAACTTACCCTTAACTTGTGGTACATAGCGTAAGCTTTTAAACAGGTATTGTAGTTAAGACTACAATACTTGTTTATTGAATATACTAGGGTAGATTTAAGGCAAGAAGAAAGAAATATGATCTATTTGTAACAGTAGGTTGAATTATTACCGGTCTGGGTCCGGATCCCACTGGAGGCGGCCAAAAAGCTGGCGTCTACCTGCCGCCTTTGCGTGGGTTGGACGTCGGCCAGGGTCGAGGTGTTGGCGGCACGGCCATTGCAGTGCTTCCGATGCCTCGAACTCGGGCATGTGCGCCTCCGGTGCACCACACACGGGGGGGTTGACCGGAGCGACCGGTGCTTCGGATGTGGCAGCCAGGGCCACAAAATACGAGAATGCACGGCGCGGACAAAAAACTGTCCGTTGTGCTCGGACTTCGGCCTTCCGGCCGAACACAGACTGGGCTGCAATTCTTGTGCGGCCCAGAAGAGCAGGAGGGGGAAACCAGCCCCCCTTGCTCCGGCCGAAAGGCTGACGACGTCTGCGCTGGCAGCACCGATCGCACGCTCCGGCTCACCGGAGGCGATGGAGGCCAATTAAGGGTCCTCCAGGGCAACCTAAATCACTGCCGCAACGCGCAGAATCTGCTGCTGCAGACGGTTGCGGAGTGGTCAGTTGCCTTGGCGGTTGTGGCGGAGCCCTATGGCGTCCAGGAACACCCTCGCTGGTTCGGGGGCGCCGAGGACTCGGTCGCTATCTATTGGTCTGGAGCCGAAGGTGAGCCGCCCTGCTCCCTGTTGGACAGGGGGCAGGGCTTTGTCGTAGTAGAGTGGGGACCTCTGGCAGTAGTGGGCTGTTATGTCTCCCCCAACGTGTCTCTCGCCGACTTCGAGGGATACCTGGACGCGGTGGCGCGCACCATTCGCTGTAAGTGCTCACCCCGTCCAGTGCTCGTCCTGGGGAACTTCAACGCTCACTCTAGAGCTTGGGGCAACCGTCGGGACGGGCCGAGGGGGAGGATAATGCAAGACTGGGCGGCGTCACTTGACCTCCGATTGCTAAATCGGGGGTCCGTTAGCACCTGCGTTCGGTGGCAGGGGGAGTCGGTCGTGGACCTGACATGGGCGGCTCCTTCTGTGGCCCGCATGGTGTCGGGTTGGCGAGTAGCGGAGGAGGTGGTCACACTTTCGGACCACCGCCACATTATGTTCGACGTGGCCCTCCGCACGCCTTGCCCGAGCCGTTCTAGTCCCAGCCCACGGTCGCGGCGTTGGGCCCTCACACAGCTGGATCGCGAGTTGCTCGTCGCAGCTGCCAACGTCGCGGCCTGGCCAGAGGTAGATCAAGGGATCTTGCCCGATCCGGAGGAGGAAGCGTCCTGGTTCCGGGAGACGATGACGTCAATATGCGATGCATCCATGCCCCGGACCAGGCGCTCCCGGCGTACGGCAGTGTACTGGTGGTCGGATGAGATCGCGCAGTTGCGTGCGGTCTGCCTGGCATCCCGCCGCCGGTACCAACGAAGCCGACGCCGGCACAGCGCTGCAGCCGGAGAGACTGACGAGGCCTATAGGGCTTACCGGGCGGCCACGCTGGCGTTTCAGACCGCCATCAGCAAGGCGAAGGCTCGGTCCTGGAACGAGCTCCTGGAGGGACTGGATAGGGATCCGTGGGGGAGACCCTACCGTATGGTAGTGGGCAAGTTGCGCCCGTATGTCCCCCCGGTGACCGAAACCATGGCCCCGGATTTGCTGGAGAGAGTACTTTCAACGCTCTTTCCGGCGGTTCGGGACCATCCTGGTCCCTCTCCACCCCCAAATGCCTCGGACTGGGCCGAGGATTTGGGGGTTTCGGATGGGGAGCTGGGCCGAGCCATTGGCCGCCTGAAGAGTCGCAACACCGCACCGGGTCCGGACGGCATTCCGGGCCGTGCGTGGGTGTATGCGCTACAGTCTCTTGGGGACCGCTTGAGGCGGCTGTTCACCAGTTGCCTCCGTAGTGGCGTGTTCCCGTCCGGCTGGAAGGAAGCCGGATTGGTTCTCTTGAAGAAGGAAGGAAGGGCTGCAGAGTCTCCCTCTGCATACCGTCCCATTTGCCTGCTCGACGAGGCTTCGAAGCTATTCGAAAGAATAATTACCCGAAGACTCGTTGAGCACCTGTCGCGAGTTGGCCCTGACCTGGCCGAAAGTCAGTATGGCTTCCGGCAGCGGCGGTCTTCGCGTCCGCTCGCTGTCGGAACAGGCAGTGTCCCGGCGGGGTGGGGTGGCGTTGGCGGTCAGTCTAGACATCGTCAACGCCTTCAACTCCATCCCGTGGGGCGCTATTAGGGCGGCACTAGTCTATCATCGGTGTCCGCCCTACCTGCAGGGCATCATTGGGGCCTATCTGCGTGATAGGCACGTTTGCTACGTGGGCAGGGACGGTAGCGTAAAGCGGAGGGAGATTACGTGCGGGGTTCCGCAGGGGTCAGTTCTCGGCCCTCTCTTATGGAACCTCGCCTACGATGCGGTCCTGCGTGTCGTTCTCCCTGCTGGCGTCAGCTTAGTCTGTTACGCTGATGACACTCTGGTGTTGGCCAGCGGGGAGTCCTTCGAGGGAACCATCCGGCTTGCGGAGCAAGCGGTGGCAATTGTCGTGGCCAAAATCCACGCCCTGGGTCTGCGGATAGCGCCTCAGAAAACCGAGGCGCTATGGTTCCACAAACTGCCGAGAAGCAGAGAACCACCCAGTTCGTGGATACGCGTTGGTGACGCGCAAATCGGGGTGGGCCGGTACATGAAATACCTGGGGCTCACCCTGGATAGTCGTTGGGGCTTCGAAGAGCACTTCCAGCGCCTCGTCCCCCGAGTCGAGAGAGTAGTGGGTGCTCTACACCGGCTGCTGCCCAATCTCGGGGGACCATGTGAGGAAGTTCGCCGTCTCTACGGAGGAGTCGTGCGTCCGTGGTCCTATACGGGGCGCCTGTATGGTCAGCTCGACTATCAGGCGCCCAGCGCTGCAGAACCAAAATTCACGGTCTGCAGCGCAGAGTGGCTATCCGGATCGCACGAGGATACCGAACGGTGTCCTACGAGGCGGCAACTCTCCTGGCGCGTTTTCCGCCTTTTGACATCCTGGCGGAGATGGATGCGTGGGTCTACGATCAGACACGCTCCCTCCGCCAGAGCGGCGAAGGCGCGCCTCCAGGGGCGTTGGACAAGCTGCGGCGGCTAGCTCGGCGGCGCGCACTTGTAAAGGCCTGCGTACCTGCACAGGATAGGACGCGAGGCCACGGCACAATGCCACCATTGTGATAGCGACCAGGACACCGCACAGCACACGCTCGAGGCGTGCCCTGCGTGGGCCGCCGAGTGGCGGATCCTGGTCGATCGGATCGGGCAAGATCTCTCTCTGCCAGCAGTAATGTCGGCTATGTTGGCAGAGCACGAAAATTGGAATGCAGTGGTCTCCTTCTGTGAGAGCGTCATGCTCCAGAAGGAGACCGCAGAGCGGGATCCGGAGAGGGCCGATCCCGCTCGAAGAAGAAGGAGACGGCGCCGGAGTAACAACCGCCCTGGCGCCTAATTCCGATACGCCTGAAAACCCCTGCCGTTGCTATAAGGTGGGGGACCTCTGGGTTCGCGGGTGCGTAGATTGGGGAATCTGCGTGCCCACACCAAGCGACCCAAGAGAAGACGGTAGCACGCATGTGGTCACGCGCTGCCGTGGGACGCACTGGGGGATCCTTTACAATCCCCCTGGGGGGGTGACCGCTTTACAGTCACCCTCTCCGAGATGTGCCAATAGGCGTGGCACCAGTGGGTGGCTCTAGTGTGATCTTACGAGGACCTGGAGCTTCCCTTAGGTGCCGAAGATGACCGCTCCAGTGGTTTTAGCCGGTAGGAGTCCGGCATACCCCTTCGTCCTTCCCCGGGGCGAAGGAAGTTCATGATGAATTTCCACTGGGCACCAATAAAAAAAAAAAAAAGGTTGAATTATTACATCGGGATCGGGAGAGGGCCGATCCCGCACGGAGAAGGACGAGACGGCGCCGAGGTAACAACCGCCCTGGCGCCCAGGTCCAACACGCCTGAGCCCCCTGCCGTCAGTTCATGGTGGGGGGCCTCGGGGGTCACGAACGCAGATTGGGGAGTCTGCGTGCTCATACCGAGTGACCCCCGGGAAGTCGGTGGCGCGCACGTGGTCACGTGCCGCCGTGTGCGCAGCACAGCGCACAGCGAGACTTCGGGGGATCCTTTACAGTCCTCCCCGAGAGGTGCCTGGGGGGCGGCCTTTTTACAGCCACCTGCCCTCCGCTAGAGGGGGTGGCCGCTTTACAGTCATCCCCTCCGAGATGTGCCTAAAGGCGTGGCACCAATGGGCGGCTCCAGTGTGATCTTACGAGGACCTGGAGCCCCTCTTCGGTGCCGAAGATGACCGCTCCAGTGGTTTTAGCCGGTAGGAGTCCGGCATACCCCTTCGCCCTTCCCCGGGGCGAAGGAAGTTCCATGTAGAATTTCCACTGGACACCAATAAAAAAAATAAAAAAGGTTGAATTATTACATATATATATATATATATCATCATCATCATATCAGCCACAGGACGTCCACTGCTGAACAAAGGCCTCCTTAGATCCTCCCCCTTAGATTTCCACAACGAGCGGTCACATGCCGCTCTCATCCAACGACTCCCAGCGACCTTCACGAGGTTGTCTGTCCACCTCGTTGGAGGTCGTCCCATGTAGGTCGTCCCACACTGCGTTTTCCGGTGCGCGGTCTCCATTCGAGAACCTTTGAGCCCCAACGGCCATCAGTTCTACGAGCAATGTGCCCTGCACATTGCCACTTCAGTTTACTAATCCTTTCAGCTATGTCGACAACATTAGTTCTTCTACGGATCTCCTCAGTTTTTTTTCTTTTTTTTTTAAACATTGCCCCACACTAGGATTTATCCTGTGTCGTGGCTGCGTTTACAAACACAAATTCCACACACAATACACCCAGACCCGGAACAACTACCTGCAGATCGTACAAATATTTGTTCCCTGTGGGAATCGAACCCTATTTATTATATTAGTATAGATTTATATTAGGAATAACAATATGATCAATTGATTTTTATCAGATATTAGAAAGAAAGAAAGAAAGAAAACAGTTTTATTTCATACTCATACAGGTAATTACAGATAATGTACAGATAGGATATATAATAAAGTTTGAACAACCTGCGCGGAGCCAAAAAAAGGTCCCTACCTCAGCATAATGCTGCGACACTTAAAAAAAGAAAAATGCCGCGGCGCTGTTTTTCAGACAGGACCGAATGTGATAGTTGTGATGTCACGGACGGCTACGACTTATATTAATACAAAAATAAATATTCTAAATATGTAAGCTAAATAATATTTACAATGTTTTATATAAGAATAAACAATATATCTGTTAAATATAATACGTATCGTCTGATAAGGGCATTATTTTTTAATCACACACATAAGTTTAGGCTGTATGGTCTTACCTTTGCCAGCCATTTGACGATTTACACAAAAACAACAACAGAAAATGTAAAAAAGTGGTGTCTAAGTAATCTGTGGTAACTCTATAATCTTTAGTGGCAACGAAAATGAAAACAAACATTTTTGATGAAAATAATTCGGTTTGAATCAAACTATTTGTTTAAAATCAAGTGTTTTCTTATATATAATGTGTACGTAAATAGCACTGTTCTATACATTGTAGCATTTAAGTAGTTTTGTGTCATGTGTACTTGTCTTAGTATGATGTGTAAATAGTTTTATTGTAATCAAGATGCTGCTAGTAACTTGAAGAATACGCTGCCACACTCCACCCTGGTCACCGTCACCAGATGCGCGCATAACTCGGGTAAGTCTATACGTCTTCCTTTGGTAAACACAACAAGTGTCGCTTATATTTAATGCGAAAGGTGTTAACTGTCTTTATAGTACGAAGCGGAGGCGGTAGGTCGTTCCAGCAGCGCGTGGCAGCGAATTTGAAGATTCCTCGAAACGCAGCAGTTCTGTGCCTTGAGGTTGTCAAGCGGTAAGCAGATGCCCTCGTATTTGTTTTATTATATTCTCGGGACCAAGACAGTTTTTTATAGAGATAGTCGGGTTTTTTTGTTATAATTACATCAAAGAGCAGGGTAGCCAGATGAAGCTTTCTGCGTGCCAGCATCTTCATCAAATTTCCCTTATTAAGGAATGGAGTTATGTGTGATCGTGGAGGGATATGAAAGCAGAACCTAGCGCAAGCATTTTGTACCCGCTGGATAATTTTATTGGTTCTACTGAGAATGCAGGTCCCATACACAGTGTCAGCGTAGTTCAGCTTGGATAAAACAAGGGACTCACATAGCATTACACGCATATCCACACTTATGTAGGGACGGATATTATACAAAAGTTTGAGGCGATAAAAACAGTTGCGCACAGCTTCCAAGATATGGGTTTCAAATTGCAATAGCCCATCAAACACAACTCCAAGATTACGTGCTTCTTGCACCCGTTCTATCTGGAGAGCCAGGTTGTATTTAATTATTTTATTTATAGAATCCCTAGAACCCATAACTAGAAACTTAGATTTTTTGGGATTCAAAACCAAGGAGTTTTTAAAATGACTTAATCAATCGCTCATAACTTGAGCTGTCCGCCAGACAGCGGTAGCTCCGCTCGCAGAAATCAGTCTTGGATGGAAATTACACAGAATTTTCATTAGAATGAGCTCTTAACTGATAACACCCCATTTATTCCACCAAAGTACCACCTAATACATTATTGAAGTGCTTTGTGTTTAATGGTTACTTGAGTTTTTATATGAAATAGCGTAACGTGAATTGACTGATTTCCTGCCTCCACAAATTTAGCATGTCGCATTCCATTTCTTGGTATACGGTTCTCCCAAATTACAACACAATACCGTATCATCATCATTTCGGCCGAATGAAGTCCACTGCTGGGCACAGACCTCCCCCAAAGATCACCACAACGACCGACATGGTTGTGTCGTGGGCTCATTGGGGGGGTTTTGCCATAATCGTCACGCTTAGCAGACGGGTTGGCGATCGCAGTCGAGTTGTTAATGTACTCGAAGGACGCTGTTGCCGATCCTCCGGCTAATCCCTTAGTTGTTAGTTAGGACGGCACGGTTGGTGCAGTGGTTGATACAGTCGACTGCTGCGCTCCGGGTCGTGGGTTCGATTCCCGCACGGAACAAATATTTGTATGATCTGCAGGTAGTTGTTCCGGGTCTGGGTGTATTGTATGTGGAATTCATGTCTATAACGCACCCACAACACAGGAGAAATCCTAGTGTGGAGCAACGTTTTTTTTTTAATTGAAACGGTTTCTTTTTTTGCTTAATAAAATAATACAATAAGGGATATTGTCAAAAGATCGTAAAGCAATGATCTTGATGATGCAATTTTCGTTTGGTAATTGGTGATTTTTGCTATAACCTGAATGAATCGCCGAAAAGCAGTTGATGTTTATGGACACAGAACATGATGCTTAAAGGATGTGGTTCATGACAAGTACGTTGAGCTTACCTTACAAAGATTAAGTAATTAATACCAAATAATGACATGTCGTACTTAAATCCTGCTCCAAGAATATAGAGATAAAGAGCAGAACAAGTTAACTTGCGGCAAGATCTAGGTACGACCAACGTGTCAAATGCGCACAGCTTATAGTACGAGGGTGGATTTGTGTGGGCCAAGTCATAGAAAAGCAGTTAATATCTATACATACCGTTTAATACTATTCATTTATTAACAAAGTCTGGTGTATTTAATTAATGAAAACATTAGTTTTATTTTGTTATGTTTTTTGTTTTTTTTTAAAAAACGTTGCCCCACTAGGCTTTCTCCTGTGTCGTGGGTGCGTTTACAAACATGAATTCCACATAAAATACACCCAGATCCGGAACAACTACCTGCAGGTCATACAAATATTTGTTCCGTGTGGGAATCGAACCCACGACCCGGAGCGCAGCAGCCGACTGTATCAGCCACTGCAAAGTAAACTGAAGTGGCAATGGGACTGGCATGTAGCTCGTACAATTGAAGGCCGTTTGGGTAAAAAGGTTCTCGAGGGGAGACCGCGCACCGGAAAACACAGCGTGGACGACCTCGACCTACAAAATCAGATAACCTGGTGAATACAGCTGGGAGTCATTAGATGCAGGCAGTATGTAACCAGACGTAGCGGAGATCTATGGGTGAGGTCTTTGTTACGTAGAGGACGTGCTTCGGCTGATATGAGGACGATGACGATTTGTAATAAATAATATTCTCATCAATATCTAATGATGTTATGATGATAATTCATGTCAGCCAAAGGACGTCCACTGCTGAACAAAGTCCTTCCCTATAGATTTCCCACAACGCCTGGTTACATACCGCCCGCATAGAATTCCACAATTGTATCATCTTTTTTTTTTTTTTTTTTTTTTCTCCTTTGATTTAGAGGCTTTTACCTTACAAAGGTATGTCAGCCTCATCATACCCTAAACTCCTGCTAGTTACACCAATTACCCGGTTATTTTAGAAGTTATTGTGACGGAGAGGGAGATAGTGTTACAGCAACCATCTCATATACCAATTTGGCCGCTTCAGAATTAGGTTTAGTCAATATGGTTATGAAAGCTCCGACATCATGTCGGTTAATTTTTAATTTTTGCATCACCATCTCTCTCTCCCTCTGGTTCTTTTCACATTCCATTAGCAAGTGTTGGACATCATCTAACTTGCCACATACGTATCATCATTTGGGTTTGCTAATATCCACCACGCTTGGCAGGCGGGTTAGTGAGCCCAGATGATGCTGTTCCACAGAAAGCACGCTGCTGCCCATCCCTTTAGCTTAGGGTCTGTCGCCTTTTACGATATCCACGGGAGCAGATGAAGTGGTGCTATATTCTTAATCCGGACACCACACGGACTAATTTTCTATTTCATTCTAATATAAATTCGAAAGAATGGGCAGTAGCAACTTCTATCTAATAAAGTAACCGTTAGTTCTTCCACATCGGAAAGCCTCCTTCTCCTAACTTGCTCCGAACACCGATAGTGGCAGAGGATTACTAACATGCTCACATATGTAGTTCTGAGGAGACAAAATGCTCATTGAATTTCATAAGACTCTGGATTGCAAGCCGGACGTGGAAGCACCTTTAACTTAAACTTCCTGTAGAACTATATTTTCTGTTCTGGAACGAGCATTTTGTGTTGATAATGGAAGTTTTTGTTAGCAAGGGTGATTTAATATTATCTATGGTATATTCATATGCCGTGTGGTTATCAGCAAAGGAAAGACTACCCTTCTTCACCCATTGGTGACGGAAAGATGACTAAGAGTAGCGGGGACGAGATATTCATCAAAATTGGTTGCAGATGTGCGAGCTTCTCCATTCATCCACAGTGTTCAATTCTTCACAGTACACATTTGCAGTAATGCTCATCCCATTTGGTAAGAAGCTGTGATGAATCACAACAGCACTAGACGACCAAACAGTGACCATCACTTTTCTAGGGGTAAATTTTTGTTTAGGGCATTGAATAGGTGCTGAACCAGGATCTAACCAACTTGCGCTTACGATTGTCAGACAGAATCAATTTTGCGTCGCGGGTAACTATGAGGTTCAGAATTTCTACGTTTCTGTGTCTGTTGAGAAGCGCAAGGCAGGCCTCGATGCACACATTGCGCTGATGATCGTTAAGTTCGTGGGGCACCCATTTGTCAAGCTTTTTTACCTTGCCAATTTGACGCAAATGGACCAAAATTGTGTTGATGCTAACGTCAAAAGCTGCTGCTAATTCAGCCGTAGATCACTAGCTTCCACAATCGCCTTTTATTCGTCATTATCGACCAAAGTTTTTGGATGACCACGGGGTTCATTTTTCAGATCGAAATTTTCAGAACGGAAGCGGGCGTGCGGTCGTTAGTAGTGTTCGCTCCTTAAACGGCGTTGATGTTGCATGCCGCTTGTGCCGCGTCGCTGCCACGTAGGTACTCATAAACACATAATTAGATACTCAAATTTTCAACGTATGCATGACGACGAAAATGATTCAAAGGAGATGAAAACATTTTTTTTTCATTTCATTTGCAAGTGGTCCTGCCGAACGGCAATTTCATAGGTCTATCCATCGATCTATTATATGGTAAAATGGTTCTGGTAATGGTTATGAGCTCGCATTGTCTTGGAAGAGGAGATCCGAATACGAACTGAACTGGGACTATAGCGAATGAGCCAATGTGCATTATTGCGTGCGACGTAATTATGCATATTTATTGATTTTCGATTGAAACTCGAACACACTGTCTACTTTTATTTTATTTCCTATATCTTTGTCATTCTGCGGCATAAATTGGAACTCGTAACGCATTAAGAAGAGGAAGAAACTGGCTCCCGTAATACAGTTTGTACTTGTTTAGGAGTCAGCGAATTCCATTATCATGTGTGTACCAAACTATGTCAATAAAGAATTATATATTCTTGATTGTAAGCGCGTTTCCTAAGGAATTGGCGCTCTGCGCTACGTATTGCGGGTTCGATTTCCGCACAGAATAAATATTTGTATCATCTACAGATAGTTGTTTCAGGAGGGGGTATTAAACCTAATAGCGATTGCCAACCCGTCTGCCGATCGTGGAGATTATGGTGAAACCCCCCAATGAGCGAACAAATGGAAACCCATCTCCAACCGTGGAGTTTTTTAACTGAAATGCTGCTGATGATCTGGCAATAGGAAATTTTAACCTGTTCATATGTTAGCTTATTTTTCGTTCTTTTTATTCGAATTTGTGGTTATTTATCGAAAAATATTATAGTGAGTGTGACACAGATTGACTATTGATTATTGTTAATATTGTTCTTGTGACTTTAAATTATAATTTTCATACAAAACTGTAAATGTGTAAGCCATTAATGTTGACTACTTATATTGCTTGTATCTTTTGCCTGGCGGTATTGGTCTGTCATGCTCACTAAAATGTCTTGCTGGCGATGGCGTTGTGAATCAAGTCATTCGGTTGCCTACAATATCGTTGAGCTAAGCGATACTGATGCATGCATCATGCTCAAGGGTTGCCGTGTGTTGGGACTGGTCAGCCGTTAACTTCCACGGCAAATAAATTATTAGTATATTATTGTGGTATGCTCCATCTTTACACATTAACCTACATTTTTCTCTGTATATGTTTTACAATTATTTGTATCAATCAACATTGTAATCTCTATTATTTTAAAAGAAAATCCATGAAGCTTCTTGCCTGCTCTTATTGATTTAGGCTCGCCTATGTACATCAAAGTTTTTATGTTTGTTTATACAGGATGTCCAGTAAATAGCACGACATACTGCAGTGGGTGAGAGCTTGGGTCAATACCTACTAAAAAAACACAATATATGTTCAGCAAAATCTTACGGATTTACAGTAGTACAAAATTTTAGTAGTAGAAAATTGTACTGTGAAAATTTAAGTAATAATTGTATTTCTTGAAAACATTTTAGTTTTTAATAGAATAAAGACTTATCAATGAGTAAAGTAACTATTCACAAACTATTCACAAGCTCTCACCCCCTGCAGTATGTCGTGCTCTTTACTGGACAACCTGTATATTGAAAATATGTAATACTTTGAATTAATCAGTTTGATACTGATACTAAGTCCCATATAGTAACGTAGCCATTTTCCTTGTTATCCTAAATGTCTAACAACATACATAGAAAACACGGTTTAATTTTTTCACAAGTTTTTCCTACACGAGGCCTCAGTTGGGCGCCAGTTAACATGGAACAATCATAATTTGTAAAGATTACGCGACGCAGGTGCGGCTAACGATACACCTTCGTGTTTGTTATTTGCTTGCCTACCTTGGCGCATAGATTAATATTATCATATGTGCACAATATTTTTGTTGTAACAAGTGCAACTTGGTTTTGTTTTACTTTTCACATTGTTTTCAATTTTATAGTCAGAGGGCCAATTCTCGTAATCAATTTACACTATGACTGAAACTTGACCGAACTGAGATTAAATTATGAATTGACCGAAAAAATTGGTATTCTGCTACTCTTAAAGTTCAGTCGGATTTCAGTATAATCTCGACCTAGTCTCATTTCAATCTCAATTTTGACGTTTATTTGATGACAATTTAGTACATGTGACAGTTTGAAATGTTAGCAGAATACCGTTTTGACTTCGATCAACTTTCGATCCATTTTCGGGGAAAACAATTGAACCGTACGACGTTGCCGACATATTTTTTAGATTTTTTTCATTTTTGAGAAATATTTTATGAATATGTAAAGATTTATTAATCTAAATACCGTACGACGTTGCCTTAAACTTGACATTGGCGAAATTGTGGAAGATAATCTACAGAAGCCATAATCTAAGAGAAGAAGAAGAAGATCCATTTTCGATCTCATCATAGTGCGTGCGGTGCGTACGTAAGTTTACGTTTGACGTTGTTAGTTAGTTTAGGAGAATACCATTTGTGACATCTATGACACTGAGACTGACGTTTGGATCTAAAACTATATTTTGAATATTTTTTTACTACGAGAATTGGCCCTCAGATTTGTGAGGATTTTTTCGACTTATAGCTCATCACTGAGCTGGCGTTGTTTTGTGTGCTCGTTGGGTGACGTTGCCATAATCGCCACGCTTGGCAAGTGGGTTGGCGATCGTTGTTGAGTTGTAAATGTCCTCGAAGGATGCTGCAGCCCATCCTCTGACTAATCCCATAGTCATCTTTTACGACAAACACGGGATGAGATGGGCTGGTGCTATTCTGAGCCAGCACCACACGAACGGATAACTTATCTTTGTTTAATAATTATGGTGGTTCAAAAATATGTGGCTGGTAAGAGTGCGCATTAAACCTCCGGAGAATAGTGTGTGACATTTGTAACTTCATCATATCAGCCACAGGACGGCGACTGCTGAACAAAGGCCTCCCCCTTAGATTTCCATAACGAGCGGTCACATGCCGCTCTCATCCAACGACTCGCAGTGGCCTTCACCAGGGCGTCTGTCCACCTCAGTGCAGGTCGTCCCGCGCTGTGTTTACTGGTGCGCGGTCTCCACTCGAGAACCTTTTCACCCCTACGGCCATCAGTTCTACGGGCAATGTGCCCCGCCCATTGCCACTCCAGTTTACCTGAAGTTTCCTTACAGCTATGTCGGCAACTTGAGCTCTTCTACGGATTTCACACGGACAGTTTCGATCGAATCGAAGACTTTCTCATAGTCTACGAACGCCAAGCACAGTGGCAGATTATACTCCTCGGTCTTCTGTGTAACCTGCCGCAGATTATGGATGTGGTCTATGGTACTGAAACCTTTTCGGAAACCGGAGAGCTTTCATACATATTTAAATTCACCTGACAGAAGCACTAAACTGCTGCATTTTGAGATATAGAGTAGAGTAAGAACTAAGAATATATTAAGCGTAACAAATATGCCAATAGAATAATTTCTTACCTCGAAATATCATATCTGCACAATTTCCTAATCTCCCAACAGACAAACATAGCAATCCAATCCTACCTTCATATGTGATTATACTTCCTCATTAACGCAACGGTAATTACCTATATAAAGCCTTCTCATGTTTGGATGGGCTGAAAGAACCATAGGGCTGGTATAATTTGTTTGTTGACGAAGAAAATTTGTTATGTAATGCGCTACGAGGTATAGAATCGATATCGGAGTACATATTATTAGATCCTACACAGTCGTTCTGGCCCAAGTGTTTGTATAAGTTTTGTTACAAGATACAAGATCATTTATTTGTTCAAAACATGAGTATACACACACAGGGCATGCAAGATGTTAAATAATTTAATAATTGTCACATCATGTTTTGCCTTAACGGCGTACAAACATAGGTTGATTGAATGCTGGATACATCTTAACTATTGTAACATAAAATTATAATATTAGATCAATAGATTATTTAAAACTGAAACAATTAAATTAAATTAGAATATTTCCAAAAAAAGAAGACCTATTAGTTTCACCATAATGATTGGATAATAGAACATAAAATCGAAAATTATAAAACAAATTTAAATTATTCATCTAAAAAATAAAATGTCATTTATTCACATATTGATCGGAGTTACATTTTGTTATTCAGTAATTCGTCAATGATAAAGTAAACTTTCTGTAGTAAAAAACATTTAGTCTATTTCTTAGTCTTCCGGTTGTATAATCCTTCCAACATTTTGGTAACTTATTATAAATTATTGGAGCCGTACAAAATATACTTTTACGCAATAGTGCAGTCCTGGAACCATGAATGCAAAGTTTATTATCGTCGCGTCTATTTCTAATTACTTCATATTTTTAATTTTATATACCACTGAGGTACCAAGCAAGCATAGGGCCGTATTTATACCTACTTGTTTGTAAACGGTTACCTTAACCTATGAATGCTTGCAACACCAGAGGTCTCACTCGCGCGTTGCCAACCATGTAAAACATTTTCAAACCTCAGGCCCCTGCTGATTCTGTCGATGGCATCATATCGAACAATTCCTTAGAACACTGTCCGTTGTACAAGCGGTAGAATACACAAAAGGTGGCAAAGTCTCTCCTTATGCTTGAAGATTCTGTTCGTTAAAATGTATGTTTGTCATCTGTATTTTTGTCTGTACAAGCTTAAACTACGGTAAATATGATAAATGTATGATTTTCCAGTAAAACCTAAGATTTTCCACTCTGAATGGCAAAAGTTCGAACTTTTCTGTGATAATCGTTAATTTCGGACGTTCATTAGAATTCAGTCGGTAAATCTTGTTGGTGGCAGTCATAGCTAGTGATTGAACGCTTGCCTTCCATACGGGAGGGTCCGAGTTCGATCCCGGCTCGCACCACAGACTTTTGGAAATCATGTGCAGATCAGAATTTGATTATCACTTGCGTTAACGGTGAAGGATAACATCGTGAGAAAACCTGCACACCTGAGAGGGCTCCAAAATGTTCTCGGTAGTGTGTGTAGTCTACTTACCCACACTATGCTAGCGTGGTGGACTAAGAACTAACCTTTCTCATCATGAGAAAAGGCCCGTGCCCAGCAGTGGGATAGTAATGGGCTGATTAATCTAAAGTTTTGCCAAAGAGACACTGTAAATATAGAAAATATCTATAGCTACTCGTAATTATGACACAGCGAATGTCCGAAGCGCAGTGTTTTATAAGATCCACTGGCGTGTGTTAACTACCACCGAGCTAGCTGGTAACTGTCCGTAATTTATTCTTTTCATGACCATTTCGGTCATGCGCTAGTGAATGTTATCATACACCCCGACGGCTTGGTGAATCCTCGATATCTTCATGAGTGTTATTATCCTAAAGAACAAACACTGTACTAAGATGCGACCAAGGTGGCCCCTGCGCCACCCCAAAGCCGCGAACATGTATCCCTAATGCTCTCAAAATGTATTATATTGTTTTATTCCCAAAAATATGCCAAACTCTAATGATAAAAGCCCGAAAAATCGCCTTATTTCCTATCAAACCTTATAATCCCCAACTCATGTTGATAAATTCTAAGATTTACAATATACTAAGTTTTACCAATTTTCGAGCTGAACATTAACATATATCCGATGCAAGAGAAATCAACACCACGACGGCTTGGCAAATCTGCTGATGCTAGAATATAGTACCAGTTCATCTCCTCTCGTGGATATCATAAATGGACTCTAACCCTGAGGGATGGGCAGCAGCGTCCTTTCTAGTCCTTTCTATCATACAGTGCCTATTGCGCTCACCAACAGTGCTGAGAGTATAAGCAACCCCCCCCCCCCCACTCCCATATTACGACACATGGCATGCAACCGGTCGGTTATGGGGGAGGCTTTTTTTCAGCAGTGGATATCTTTTACTTGTTATGATGATGATCAGAAGAAATGCTAGTGTGGGAGAAAATATGGACATAAAAACCAAGCATTATGCAACCACACTGCTATAAGGCCCAATTTGATGAAGTCATATCATGTTGCGGTGCGATCATAACTATTTACATGACGATCACTTATTTAGCACCATTACTGCTGATGTCCGAAGTCCCATAGGTTAATAATCGTATAAATTCAATATAGGGACGTTTGGTATTCTACGAGTTTGGACTGCAGCCAATAGTAATGATCTAACTACGTATACTATGAACTTGGTGCTTAGTATGAAAAGAGATAATGATCAAATGACAATGAATCATCTGAGTGTTAGTCGGAAGTGGATATATTCCTTAAAAATTTAGGACATTTTGTACAATACTGTTGGTTTTGCTAGCGGAACCGAAGATGACCGCTCAAGTGGTTTTATTTATTTATTTTTATTTAGTTATTTATATACTCTTTATTGTACACCACATAATACATAGAGATAAGTATTTAAAAAGATACATGTACAGAGGGCGGTCTTATCGCACAGGGCGATCTCTTCCAGACAACCTTTGGATGGACAGGAAGAGAAGGAGAGAGATATTGGGCTGTCAAGTGCACAATATATCATACACAATATTACTTAGACATAATAACATAAAATGCATAACAATACATACAATAAATATTATATATATATATATATAAAACGATGATAAAATATACTAATAAACATCAAATATAACTGGGAAAAGAGAAGAAAAATGAGAGAAAGGTAAAACGTTTTAGCCGGTAGGGGACGGCCCTTCCCGGGCCATAGGAAGTTCATGTAGAATATCCACTGGAAACCGATAAAAAAAATATATAATTTTGTGTTTTTAAAATAACACAAAAGTGTTTTTTCTCAAGTTCGTAGCTTTAGTGACAACGCTACACTAACCTAGAACCAGCTTTCATCCAACTTCAACAGCAAAGGAGGCATGTAGTTGTTTTGCTTCTTTCGATACATCAGCTTTGATTTAATACAAAGCCTTGAGAAAGTTAGATTCATTCGCCAATTGGACTGTAGAGCGATAATGTAAATAAGTCCTTTCAGTTAAAAAAAACCGGCCAAGTGCGTGTTGAGCTCGCGCGGAGAGGGTTTCGAAATTTCTGGCTATATTGTCTATTGTTGGATTCGGTCTTGTACCAATAACTTATCCCGAGAACAATCTTAACATCGTAGTTGAAAAACATGTTTTCCCATACATTCCAACCGCAAACGTAAGTTTGCGGTTGGAGTGTAATTTTCATGTCCATGGATGTCTTTACAACATCTTTCAATAAAATGTCCAAGTAATTTTATTGAAAGATGTTGTAAAGACATCCATGACCATGTTATTGTAAAGACCATAAACGTTTTATAAGTTTCACTGTAATATATAGGTAAAGAGCTATTGGGGTGGGCCGGTACATGAAATACCTGGGGCTCACCCTGGACAGTCGTTGGGGCTTCGAAGAGCACTTCCAGCGCCTCGTCCCCCGAGTCGAGAGGGTAGTGGGTGCTCTACACCGGCTGCTGCCCAATCTCGGGGGACCATGTGAGGAAGTTCGCCGTCTCTACGGAGGAGTCGTGCGGTCCGTGGTCCTATACGGGGCGCCTGTATGGTCAGCTCGACTATCAGGCGCCCAGCGCTGCAGAACCAAAATTCATGGTCTGCAGCGCAGAGTGGCTATCCGGATCGCACGAGGATACCGAACGGTGTCCTACGAGGCGGCAACTCTCCTGGCGCGTTTTCCGCCTTTTGACATCCTGGCGGAGATGGATGCGTGGGTCTACGATCAGACACGCTCCCTCCGCCAAAGCGGCGAAGGCGCGCCTCCAGGGGCGTTGGACAAGCTGCGGCGGCTAGCTCGGCGGCGCGCACTTGTAAAGTGGCGTCATCGCCTGCGGATGCAGTTTGCAACCAAGCGCGTCGTCGAGGCCGTCCTGCCGCTCTTTGGAGCCTGGCTCAAAAGGAGCGAGCGCGTCACCTACCGCCTGACGCAGGTGCTCACCGGGCACGGTTGTTTCGGCGCGTACCTGCACAGGATAGGACGCGAGGCCACGGCACAATGCCACCATTGTGATAGCGACCAGGACACCGCACAGCACACGCTCGAGGCGTGCCCTGCGTGGGCCGCCGAGCGGCGGATCCTGGTCGATCGGATCGGGCAAGATCTCTCTCTGCCAGCAGTAGTGTCGGCTATGTTGGCAGAGCACGAAAATTGGAATGCAGTGGTCTCCTTCTGTGAGAGCGTCATGCTCCAGAAGGAGACCGCAGAGCGGGATCGGGAGAGGGCCGATCCCGCTCGAAGAAGAAGGAGACGGCGCCGGGGTAACAACCGCCCTGGCGCCTAATTCCGATACGCCTGAAAACCCCTGCCGTTGCTATAAGGTGGGGGACCTCTGGGTTCGCGGGTGCGTAGATTGGGGAATCTGCGTGCCCACACCAAGCGACCCAAGAGAAGACGGAAGCACGCATGTGGTCACGCGCTGCCGTGGGACGCACTGGGGGATCCTTTACAATCCCCCTGGGGGGGTGACCGCTTTACACTCACCCTCTCCGAGATGTGCCAATAGGCGTGGCACCAGTGGGTGGCTCTAGTGTGATCATACGAGGACCTGGAGCCTCCCTTAAGTGCCGAAGATGACCGCTCCAGTGGTTTTAGCCGGTAGGAGTCCGGCATACCCCTTCGTCCTTCCCCGGGGCGAAGGAAGTTCATGATGAATTTCCACTGGGCACCAATAAAAAAAAAAAAAGGTAAAGAGCTATTACCTATATTTTTTTCTGAATCTTAGGCTCTGTAGTTTCAGAGATAAGGGTGGGGGAATGTTCAATTTTCGTCTATTTTCTTAAATAATTGAAAAATACATCTTTTAAAATGATAAAATATATATATTTGTGCCCTCACAACAAGCCCTTCCGTTTCATATGTTACACGGTACAGTTTGCAAAACTTTATTCTTTAATTTTCAATCATCATCAGCATCATATCAGCCACAGGACGTCCACTGCTGAACAAAGACCTCCCCTTAGACTTCCACAACGATCGGTCACATGCCGCTTTCATCTAACGACCCAGCGACCTTCACCAGGTCGTCTGTCCACCTCGTTGGAGGTCGTCCCACGCTGCGTTTTCCGGTGCGCGGTCTCCATTAGAGAACCTTTGTGCCCCAACGGCCATCAGTGCTACGAGCAATGTGCCCCGCCCATTGCCAATTCAGTTTTTCTATATATACTAATTTTCAATATTGCCCCCCAAATAGGACCCCCTTAACCAAAATACATTTATTTACGATATACGTACACGAGTATTTCGGTCACAGAAATCCATGTGTGTACCAAATTTCAACTTAATCGGTCCAGTAGATTCGGAGCAAATTGGCTGTGACAGACGGACAGACAGACATACGAGTGATCCTATAAGGTTTCCGCCGGTTTTCCCTTCGTACGTTCGGAACCCTGAAAAGCTCTTAACTTCGGGAAACGCAATATTTTCTCGTCCAAAGTACCGCGGTGTCTCAAGACGAAAGTCTTGACCAGTGTGTGTTGCCGGTGATAATTTGTGGTTCTGAGACGTGGTCGCTCACCACGGGACTCATAAAAAGGATCAAGGTCCGCCAAAGGGCAATGGAGAGGGCCAAGCTCGGAGTTTCCCTGCGAGATAGAATAAAAATGGGGAGATCTGCAAAAGAACTAAGGTAACCGACATAGCCCGAAGAATTGGTTAAGTGGCAGTGGGCGAGGCCAATTTCTCGTAGAACTGATGGCCAAAAGGTCGAATGGTTCTTGAGTGGCGACCGCGTACCGGAAGACGCAGCCTGGGCAGATCCCCCACGAGATGGACCGATGCGATGCGAGAAGCGCAGGACGGATCGTTGTGGCGATCTTTGGGGGAGGCCCTATGTTCAGCAGTGGACGTCTTTCAGCTAATATGATGGTGATAATGATGATTTAAAAATATTAATGTGATGGATCAGCCAAGTAATTGCAAGTGAATTTTTACCCGACTACCGATTTATTATATTATGGGTTAGTATGTTCATCTGTTCACTGAGATCGCCTCAACTACTCATCGTATTTTGACAAAAGTATAGATGGAAGCGTCATGATATTCCGCAATTTATAAAATCAAATCCAACATGTAGGTTTATAGCAGACCAGGATCGGGAGAGGGCCGATCCCACTCGAAGAAGGAGGAGACGGCGCCGGGAACAACCGCACTGGCGCCTAATTCCCATACGCCTGAAACCCCCTGCCGTAGCTACAAGGCGGGGGACCTCTGGGTTCGCGGGTGCGTAGATTGGGGAATCTGCGTGCTCAAACCAAGCGACTCAAGAGAAGACTGTAGCACGCATGTGGTCACGCGCTGCCGTGGGACGCTTTGGGGGATCCTTTACAATCCCCCCGGGGAGGTGACCGCTTTACAGACACCATCTCCGAGATGTGCCTATAGGCGTGGCACCAGTGGGCGGCTCCAGTGTGATCATACGAGGACCTGGAGCCTCCCTTAGGTGCCGAAGATGATCGCCCCAGTGGTTTTAGCCGGTAGCCCTTCCCCGGGGCGAAGGAAGTTCACGAAGAATTTCCACTGGGCACAAATAAAAAAATAAAAAAAAAGGTTTATAGCAGACATTAAACTGCTACCAAATAATTTTACATACAAATACCCCGTTTTAATCATTTTAAGTGCAATTAATACGGGTGAAACCCCTTTTCATCATTTCGTCCGAATGAAGTCCACTTCTGGACACAGGCCTCCCCCGAAGTCACCACAATGACCGTGGGTGTGCTGTGGGCTCATTGGGGGGTTTTGCTATGATCGCCACGCTTAGCAAACGGGTTGGCGATCGCAGTTGAGTTGTTAATATACTCGAAGGACGCTGCTGCCCATCCTCCGGCTAATCCCTTAGTCGAATTTTACGACACCCATGGAAGGAGATGGTGTGGTGGTAATCTGAGCCGGCACCACACGGCAAACGCCTTTTCATAAACAAAACCCCAAAACAATGTTAAAGTTTAAAATACTAAAACTCGACTATAGAAAAACACAAAACAATATTTATCGTAGTGGAAGGCCTATGGTGTGTAGGCCTTCAACTACGAAAAATATTTTCTGCAGTCAGTTTTAGATTTATTTTTTCCGACTGTTTTCCTGCCTCTGGAATCTGAAAATACCTTCGATATAAAAAAAAACGTTGTGTGGGGTATTAAGATTAACACCTAGGCACAGAACATTCCAGATATTTTCATGTCAAAATTAAATTGTTAAAAGCAGCATAAAAGTTAACCTTTTTATTGTTAGCTATAGAACTTTTTACACATGCTAAGTATGTAAGTGTATTCTAACCCAAAGAAACTGTAAAAGTGACACTATGCAGTGACCTGGGAACCGTCGGTTAGCCGTAACACAGTACAAAATCAATACCGGTATACGTCACGATCAGCCTTATGAAATATGCATGGGCGAGGGTACTACGGTGCACTTGCATTAAAGTGTTTATGCGGAGTTCGGAGGCTCTTACCGATTCTTCTTCGGGAGAAGGGTTACAGCAATAGAGTTTTGAGTGTATTTATTAGCGTTTTATAAAACAATTTCTTAAAAATAAGAGGCTACACACGAATCTAATAAATTATCAACATTTTTATTATATTTGAAGCAATTATGTTATACCATAGATATGTTACGTCTATATTAAATGGCGTCCAAATACAGTCTCGCTTGCACAACCATGTCGTGAGTAAGAAGATACAAAAACAACAAGAGTAAAAGAGATAGATATCTAGGCGAACCGATTGCGAGATGCTACAATTGCAGGAGTTTTGGTTCTCACTTTTGGCACGCATGTAACGTATCCACTTCTTTCTAATATATAATATCATTGATTTGAAGGATAACCGCATTATTAACAACCAAAGTATTAATAGCTAAATGTAAACAATCAATTTAACTATAAAATGTTACTGATACGAAGTCTAAACACACAGTGTCCCACACGGTATTAGAACAGGATGGTCCACAGTGCTATGGACAGGAAAAAAGAAAAGAAGAGTTTTAGTGAAGGACTCAGTATAAAAACTGTCCGACCTCGGAAAGGGCAAGCGGCTTCATATAAAGTAGTACCACATAAACCCGCCGGTCCCATTATCGCAGCGACACGCAACGCCATGTCTTAATCTACTACTATCTATATAATCTAACGTTAGACGTTAAATAGCGTAACAAAATGGTTAGATAATAATAATATAAATATATATCTCACCTCTTATACATGGATGATTTGAAACTCTTTGCCCCCAACAATTTGCGGCTAATAGAGTTACTGAAGGTAACTGAAACTTTTAGTAACTCAATTAGGATGGAATTTGGTGTGGACAAATGTGCAGTCATGCATGTAAAACGAGGGAAGATTATGGAATCCGAGGGATTACAACTTTCGGATTTCATACAAATCAGATCCCTTTCCTCATCTGAAACCTACAAGTACTTGGGTATGTCGGAGGCGTTAGGTCTCAACGCAGCTGACATGAAACAATCGTTACAGGGGCGATTCTTTGGCCGCCTGAAAAAAGTACTGAAAAGTCTTTTGTCAGGCGGTAACAAGGTACGCGCCTTTAACGGTTGGGTCATGCCAGTCTTAGTCTATTCTTTCGGCATACTCAAGTGGACTCAGACGGAATTAGACGCTCTGGATAGAAGAGTCCGTTCGTTGTTGACCACAAATCGGATGCATCACCCACGATCGTCGGTAATGAGGCTATACATCCCACGAAAGTGTGGGGGTCGAGGCTTTTTAAATGCTAAGACCCTCCACAATCGTGAGGTGTGCAGCCTCAGGGAGTACTTTCTCCATGCCGAAGTGGGGATGCACCGAGATGTGGTTGCGATGGACAAGGGACTCACCCCGCTCTCCTTGGCTAAAGAGAACTGGCATAAACCCGTAGTGCTTGACACTAATGACCGTATGGAGGTATGGCAGAACAAGGAGCTTCACGGACGCTTTTACCGGGCCCTTCATGGGCCTGATGTAAACTTAGTAGCGTCCGTGTCTTGGCTACGCTTCGGTGACCTGTTTGGGGAAACCGAAGGTTTTATCTGTGCAATTATGGATGAAGTTATCATGACGAATAATTACCGAAAATATATTGTGAAGGACGGCACGGTTGACATCTGTCGGGCATGCCACCGTCCAGGCGAGTCTATACGTCACATTATTTCCGGTTGTTCTCGTCTTGCTAACGGCGAGTACTTGCACAGGCATAACCAAGTAGCCAGGATTATCCACCAGCAACTTGCACTGCAATACAACCTTGTGAGTTCAGAAGTGCCATACTACAGGTATGTGCCCGACCCAGTTCTCGAGAATGACCATGTCACAATGTACTGGGATCGATCTATCATTACTGACAGGACTATTGTAGCCAATAAGCCTGATATAGTGGTGATAGATCGAGTAGAGCGCCGCACAATGATTGTTGATATAACTATCCCGCATGACGAGAATCTCGTGAAGGCCGAGAAAGATAATAAAATTAAGTATCTTGACTTGGCGCACGAGGTTGTCGACATGTGGGAGGTAGACTCTGCAATCATTGTGCCGATAGTTGTCACGGCCAATGGCCTTATGGCCAAGAGCCTCGACCAACACCTTAAGAGGCTCTCGTTAGGCAGCTGGGTCAAGGGCTTGATACAGAAAGCGGTACTCCTGGACACGGCTCGTATTGTTAGGAGGTTCCTCTCTCTGGAGCCCTAACCACCGGTAGCTTGGACCTTGTTCCCGATGCCGGTGGGCTACTATTTTTTATATTTTTAAATATATATTGTTTTTTTTTTATATGTATTTAAAAATGTAATTTATATGTATATATTTAAAATAAAGGAAAAATATAAATATAAATAAATATAAACTCGTACAATTTCAGACCCACAATAGTAAACCTATAGCTACAAATATGATCCAAAAGGATAAAACCGTGGAAAAAGTAGAATCTACCAGTTTTCTAGGTATAATTATTGACAAACGCTGTAATTGGAAGCAACACATTGATAAAATATGCTCCAAGCTAGACAGCTATGTATATGTGCTGAAGAGATTAAGACAAGTCGCCACATTCAGTGCGACCCTTTGCGCATATCACGGATATGTTTCATCAGTTTTGCGGTATGGAATATTTGACGGCACGGTTGGTGCAGTGGCTGATACAGTCGACTACTGCGCACCGGGTCGTGGGTCGGCAAACAAAACCAGTCTTCACTGCAAAGTTAAACAAAGTTGACCAGACCTTAACTAATAATATTGCCAGCTCTACAATATAACGGTTGGACTATTTTCACTTCAAACAGCTACAAAACGTACGAATATGAAAATTTACTTCAGTTTCATAGTCCAAAACTAGGATTTCGTCTGTTGCACAATTATGCAGACACTCATATGCAGACATTCAGTCCCAGAATATCTGCAGATGTTCCAATGGTCTGTCGACTGGGGAATCGAACCCTTGCCAGCTGACAGGGTGACTGCTGCCAATTTTTTTTTATAAAGTTTAACCTATTCCCAAAGTTTCCGCTACGTTACATCTATACAAATAAATAAAATTAAAGTGTCTGTTTGTAATGTCAAAATAACAGCTTTTTACTTAATGCATATGAAAGTATATACGGCACCTACACCAAATTTTGTTTTAATTTTTTTGTCTGTTAGTCTGTCTGTTTGTTCCCGCTAATCTCCAAAACGGCTCAACTGATTTCTATGGGACTTTCACTGGCAATTAGCTGATGCTATAAGGAATTTAAACTTAGGCTTCTTTTATTTTAGAAATATAATTAGGGTACCTCGCAAAAATGTTAAAACCCAATATATATACTTTATGTCGTGTCTATAAGTGTCGTGTCGTATAAGTTCTCTTAATTATTTAAAAATAATCCAATTTCTTTTAAACGGCGAGTGAAACCACGGTTTCCAGCTAGTCTTGTATATTTTCCTTTTACATACAGTGGGCGTCAAACGCAATCGTTCAAAAACCAACCAAACATCTCAAACCAACATTAGTTTAAAACCAAAGTTTTTAACAAAACGCACAACTATTTATAAACCCACACACTTATAAGCCGTTTGGGGGTACAATGCCCATGACATTATTTAACCCTCCCAAAATATCTTTACATTTTACACAACCCTTCTTACTTTGAAGTCAAGGTAGAATTTTCTGTGCTCTAGTGGTGTAGATAAGTTTGTTTCGATCGGTCACAGCTGCGAAATGCTAGGGTCTACTCGTTTGTGGTCATCCTGGCTAAATATCCTGGAGCTAGGCTGTAAAGTGCTTAATGTTAGTTATGCGTTATGTAGTGCAGTTTGTTTTGGGATTAGGGTGCGGCACAGTGCGGGATAAGATATTGAAGCGAAGCGAAGAAGGGACTGGTCAGCTTATAACTGCCTGTAAGGCATTAAATTCTCATTGTGCGTAAATATGTGTAATCCGTGTGGTGTCCGGATAATCCGTGTGGTGTCCGGATTAAGAATATAGCACCACTCCATCTCCTCCCGTGGATGTCGTAAAAGGCGACTAAGGGAATCTAAACCAGAGGGATGGGCAGCAGCGTCCCTTCTGTGAAACGGTAGCCATACTGCGCTCACCAACCCGCCTGCCAAGCGTGGTGAGTATTGGCAAATACCCCCCAAAATGATGACACAGTTGTGAAAATCTATGGGGGAGGCCTTTGTTCAGCAGTGGACGTATAAATGGCCGATATGATGATGATATGATGATGTGTGTATTTGACGGACAGTTGATGCAGTGGCTGATGCAGTCAACTGCTGCGCTCCGGATCGTGGGTTCGATTCCCGCATGGAACAAATATTTGTCTAATCTGCAGGTTGTTCCGGGTCTGGGTGTTACTGTATGCGGAATTCATGTCTGTAAACGCACCCACGACACAGGAGAAAGCATAGGGTGGAGCAACGTTTTAAAAAAAAATTGAAGAAAGAAGAAAGAAAGAAAGAAAGAAAAAGTATTTATTTCTGAACACCATAGAGACGCGCATAACATGAACACCAAAGTATTAAACATATTTTTGTTTTCCTTGCAACACTCACGCCATTTAATAAAGTACCTCGCCAAAGGATTTGGAGTCCAGGCTATCATAATTCACAAACCAAAAAAGAAGAGTAATCATCAGCATTGGCCATTGCCAATTTGCTGCCTGTTTAGTGCGTGAATGTTGGCAAGAGATTTAAATTTCTACTAAAGAACTTAATATTAATTTATACTAAATAAAACTATGATTAAATTAAAATAATTGTGCGCCGCTAGTGTGCAGAAAATGGCTGATATAATTGTATAATAATTGATATAATAATTGCATGCTTTATCCTCACATATATTTTTTCGATTATATTGAAGACTGTAATACTTTCATATATTATTTCAAAAGAGTATATCCATGGAGTTTCTTGCCGGTTCTTCTCCATACGACCAAAGACTTGGAACCGTGCAACTAATTAAATTCAGACTATTCCTAAGTGCCAGCAAATGTTTCACATGAATATTCATGTAAACCATTTACCGGAAACTTTGGGAATAGGTTAAACTTTAAAAAAAAAGGCAGCAGTCACCCTGTAGCTGGCAAGGGTCCCGTTAGTTACCTAGAAGCACGGGCTTTTTGTATAAAACAGGGATTCCCAAACTGTTTTGGGCAAGAGACCCCTTTTCCCAAATGAACTGATACCTCAGACCCCCATAGCCAAATTAATTTGAAAATCCTGTCTCTAGTTATTTTCCTATTTATACTAAATACTTCATAATTTCGGCCGAACGAAGTCCACTGCTGGACACAGGCCTCCCGCGAAGATCACCACAACGACCGATATGGGTGTGTTGTGGGCTCATTGGAGGGTTTTGCCATAATAGCCACGCTTGGTAGACGGATTGGCGATCGAAGTTGAGTAATGCACTCAAAGGACGCTGCTGCCCATTCTCCGACCAATCCCATAGTCGACTTTTACGACACCCACGGGAGGAGATGGGAAGGTGGTATTCTGAGCCGGCATCACACAGCTATTATTTTAATGGTAATATTAAAAAAACATACTAATTATAATAGAGAAGATGGTTGGCAGGTACCGCCAGTTGGAACCGTGTTATTAAAATAATAAAGTATCAAACTTAACACCACACTTAAAAACATCTAGACTCATAGTGAGTGGTTAACTGTGAGCATCGAAACAAATTTTGAATAGCTTTGTACGGTAGATTTTTTGTGTTTTTGATCTGTAATGACGCTTGTCATCTTAGTCATCCTGCGATTACGAATACTGCAATGTGTACGAACGTCAGGAAAAACAAATATCTAGAATATACACGATGTAATCCGTTTAAAAGTGTTGTATTATACTGAGTAATACTCGTAAAAACCTAAGACATTACTAACAAATCTATATTTGCTATAATAGGGCTTGTCACCACATATTGCAACTGCTTGGATATTTGGGGTTAACGCCTTTGCTAATGTAATCTGCAGAATTGTCTTGTGTGACTACATACAGATAATTATGTCCATTAATTTGTGAGTAGCTTAATTACATTCAGTCTGTCCGCAACATTAGTCTTTAGGCTAATTACCTCTGTATTTATCCATGCAAGAGCAATTTGAGAATCCGACTCGAAGGACCAATGTGCGGGGCCTGGATTGAAGGATTTTGAATAACAGATCAACTTCAATGGAGATTCAGCTTTATTTTACACAACACGTATCAATCAACATTTTTTTTTTGTAGAGATGAGAGCAAGTACTTCCATGTATGAAAACAAATATTATGCTGCCAACATAAAAATAATTATTGTGGGGAACTATGACCAGTACAAAATATCTAGCAGTTGAACAGTGTAAGGATGCTGCCCATCCTCTTGATACTGCTGATATCCTTTTATGACACTCTTGGACTCTTGCTCTCTTCACTCTTTTTGGGACGGATATACATAATGCCTTATTGTTATACATATGCTTATACTACGCCGTCCAGGGAAAATACGTGATTATGCGGTAGTAAGAAGTTTCTTATTCTTTTCTTTGTTCTTCGGAGTTCCGTGTGACCTGCATTCGCTTTTCGATGGACCGCGAGTACAGCGCCAATACTACTTTCGCGGCTCGTCAGCTGTTGGCACCTATTCGTACGTACGTACGACAATGCGTCCAAGATATCACTCAACTTCAGTCTTCTGCCTCGTGCGCTGTCTTGACCGCTTCTATCCGTGAGATGACCTCCTCATAAAAGGATGCGACTGCCTCCCAAGCCTCCTCGGTGTCGACCATGACTTTACCAAGGCCAGCAGCGAGCGTTCTGCCCCAGTTACTGCTAAGAAATCACAGCGCCACACTGCTTAAACAGGGCAGTGCTCAGAGGGCCAATTCTCGTAATTAATTTACACTGTTATTGAAACTTGATCGAACTGAGATTAAATTATGAATTGACCGAAAAAATGGTATTCTGCTACTCTTAAAGTTCAGTCGAATTTCAGTATAATCTCGATCTAGTCTCATTTCAATCTCAGTTTTGACGTTTGTTCAATGAAATTTAGTACTTAAGATAGTTCAAAATATTAGTACAATATCGTTTTGACTTCGATCAACTTTCGATCCATTTTCGATCTCATCACAGTGTAAGTTCACGTTCGACGTTGTTTGTTAGTTTAGGAGAATACAATTTGTGACATTTATGACACTGAGACTAGATCGGAAATTTATTTTGAACATTTGTAAATTACGACAATTGGCCCTCAGGACTGTGACTAACCCTACCTTACCTCTACACTAAATGAAATTAAAATTTCATAAACATTATACAAACTCTATTCCAGTCAATGCAAAGAAAACCTAACGAAACGCGGATAAGAATTTCCACACACTATTAAATACACTGCACTGTTTCTTAATTCTATATCTTAGAGCCTGCCACCCGCTCAGCTCCGCGACTCTATTTATTAGCTAACTTTCACAATAAATCCGACTGCCCGACCGTGACGAATCAAACGACGCGACGTATAAATATATGTGTGAATAAAAGTGTTAAAGATTCTGGGTTTAGATTTGTTTGTTTGGAAACGAATTAAACATAGATTTGTCTGTTTGATCGTTTATTACAGACTTCAAAACGGAGGTTCTCAATTCGATGCGTATTTTTATTTTTTATGTATGCACACCGATTACTATTGCTTTTGAATTGGTCCCATATAAATTTCATTACATTTGATTGATTGGTTTTTAACCAGCTTCAATAAACAGGTTTAATTTGACTGCGCTTACCTAGATGATGTTTTTATAGTTTCGATTCTTCGACTTATTTTTAGTGTAAGATACGGATACCAAATTGGAAAAAGTTCTTACATTTATTTATTCTAAAAAGAAACAAATAAAACTTCTTAACAAAAAAAATACCGACTTCAAATACTAGACGACATCAAAACCACTAAAAAGATATAAAAAACTTTATGAATTCGGGAGGGGCCAGGTATAAAATATAACTCGTTGGTCTTGTGGTTGGAGCATAAATTCATTGTTGTACAAAAACATTATACACCCTAGTCACGAGACGAGTAAATCATTTGCCTGTTGATAAGCGGCGCGCCTGTACATAACAATTGTAATTCTACTCAGGACTGCACTGCGTGGCACTACACTTCGCTCGTCACCTCGAGGCTTCCGTTATTCAGTCTCTTATGCCCAGTAATTTTACTTCGTACATCGCGACCCCCAGTAGGGCTACTCTTGGGGGTCGCAAGCGCGCCTATTGGTGGACCTGCGTGCTCATACCAAGCGACTCCTGGGAAGACGGCGGCGCGCACGCGGTCACGTGCCACCGTGTGCGCAACACAGCCTTTTTCTCCATCCTAATTTTATTGGAGAAGATGGTTGGCAGGTACCACAGTCCTAAACAAGATACCGCACTAAGAAACATCAAGACACTGTGAGTGATTACTGCGTGCATCGAAACTAATTTTTTGATTAAAATTGTACGGTAGATAAAATAAAATAACTTTTTAAAATCTGTAACGACGCCTGTCACCTTAGTCGTCCTGCGACCACGAATGCTGCAAAGTATTCGAAACGTCAGGAAGATAAAAAAATCCAAACATTCTCATAATATTTATGTACACATAACAAATATATACACTATTTATGATTAAATAAAATATTATAAAAAATATATAAAACATGTGGCACATGTACTTAGGCGTCAAAGTACTCCTCCTCATCGCTCTCAGCTGATAATTGTAACGCACTTCGAAAAGAATCCTGTCGAATAACAACAATACAATACTTTTGACAATATTGTTTACTTACTTCACACACTTTATTGTATAATCGAAATGAAATACTCAAGCACAGAGACAACTCGACTCTCTCGACGGCACGGTTGGTGCAGTGGCTGAGACGGCACGGTTGGTGCAGTGGCTGAGACGGAACGGTTGGTGCAGTGGCTCATACAGTCGGCTGCTGCGCTCCGGGTCGTGGGTTCGATTCCCACACGGAACAAATATTTGTATGATCTGCAGGTAGTTGTTTCGGGTCTGGGTGTATTGTATGTGGAATTCATGTCTGTAAAACGCACCCACGACACAGGAGAAATCCTAGTGTGGGGCAAAGTTATAAAAAAAACTAAAAAAACTAAAAAAAAAAACAAACAACTCTACACTTGGACTGCTGCGGAACGAATGCCCCTCTGAATAAGATGTCCCAATATATATTCTACCATTCTAATATAACTTGGGGGTAGTCTAATAAACACACGGTCCTACCCACACAACCGACAATCTCATAATCAATACAATAGACGGCACGGTTGGTGCAGTGGCTGATACAGTTGGCTGCTGCGCACCGGGTCGTGGGTTCGATTCCCGCACGGAACAAATATTTGTACGATCTGCAGGTATTTGTTCCGGGTCTGGGTGTATTGTGTGTGGAATTTGTGTCTGTAAACGCACCCACGACACAGGAGAAACACTAGTGCGGGGCAACGTTTTTAAAAAAAATTGAGATTGAATTGAAAATTGAAATAATTTATAGGCGTCTAACATAATGTTCCTAAAAGACTGGCAGCATGCCACATGAATGGCAATGTTTATTCTTTGGCCAAAGAAAGGGCCTGCCCTCTGGTTACGTGAAGAAGTTGACCAACCCTCTAGCTATATCTTTGAAAAGCAGACGTGTGATAGAATCTGTACAGGCTGGCGTAAAATAAATCTCTCGACAACACTTTACGACTGTATTATTTTCTTCAACAGTTGCAGAATAACTGACTTAAAACGAATTCGTATTAGTTAAATTATATTATTAAATCCGCACTACCCACTCTGATACGATTAACTGCAACATCCCGGTTTACAATATTAATACTTACAATCTTAATAACCAAAACAAGCATAATAGTTAGGTTTAATAAAGATATTAAAATACAGATGAATTTAATAATCACTGCAAACATTACAGTAATAAATTAATGAACAAATAAATCTGTTAACCGATTTAACCAATTGAGAACCTCATAATATCATAGATGAATAACTACCCAATCACAAACGTATCATCATTTCGGCCTAATGAAGTCCACTGTTGGACACAGGCCTCCCCCAAAGATCATCACAACCACCGATATGGATGTGTTTTGAGCTCATTGGGGGGTTTTGCCATAATCGCCACGCTTGGCAGGCGGGTTGGCGATCGCAGTTGAGTTGTTAATGTACTCGAAGGACGCTGCTGCCCATCCTCCGACTAATCCCTTAGTCGAATTTTACGACACCCATGGGAGGAGATGGGGTGGTGGCATTCTGAGCCGGCACCACACGGCAAAACCAAACCAATCGTATATTATATTCTTATTCTAAAAACAACCATTTGTTTACATTTTATTAAATTAAAGCTTACACGTGCACTCGGACACCATGATCCAAGCGTTTTGTAAAACACAACTATACAACAGTAAACTTACTCATAAAATAATTGAACTTATTTTAATCAAACAGAACTAATATTAACATGCCGTATGGTGCCGGCTCAGAATGCCACCACCCCATCTCCTCCCGTGGGTGTCGTAAAAGTCGACTAAGGGATTAGCCTGAGGATGGGCAGCAGCGTCCTTCGAGTACATTAACAACTCAACTGCGATCGCCAACCCGCCTGCCAAGCGTGGCGATTATGCCAAAACCCCCCAATGAGCCCACAACACATCCATATCGGTGGTTGTGGTGAACTTTGGGGGAGGCCTGTGTCCAGTAGTGGACTTCATTCGGCCGAAATGATGAATAATAACAAAAATAACATAAGCTCTAACAAAAAAAAAAAAAAAATTAAGTGTATATTTATCTTTAAACTTTATGAAACGTATCAACATCTATGACTGGCAAACATAGAGCTAGAGTGTTTTCCTTTTATTGGTATATTGCACACATTCCACTAACACGATGTATGTCCTCTATTTTGCCACACACGTCACAATTAAGCGAGTTTGATTTGCACATGAGGTAAGGAAATTATTTAGTGGAATATGTCTTGGATGCAAACGATGCGGAGCCAATTTCAAGACGACTCAGCTTCAACTTGGAAGATGAAAACTTTCCATGCAGAAACAGGCGTTTGAGAACCATAACCGAGTTACAAAATTACTCCATTATCACTTGTCTCTCTACCTGTACATTCGTGTTTGGCATCGATTTATTCCGTGCACCTTACAGCTTAATCCTTACCTTTCCCCAGTCCTGGATTGGACACGTTCACGAGACTAGACTGGCTAGCAGACTAGAATAATGCTCAAATTTCTTTGATTTATACGGATAACGGTTCTGTGAAATTGTAGTTTTGAATTGGATATTGAAGTGAAACTTCTTTTGGGACGGTGTGAATTGGATTTTATGAAACAAAAACGTGGAACGAAAGAAAGACAACTATAAATGTATTGACATGGTTTAGGCTGTGAGGGATGAGATAAAACACGTTTCGATATAGTTTCCCTATTCCCTTTTGTCGACTCTCTCTGTACCACCTCCATACTAACAAATACAAATACATACCAAAATAGAAAGTTTTACTTATACCGCGTGTGAACTCACACGTTCTTGATTTGATGTTTCAGTTAGATACTGGTTATCTAGTTTACACGTTCCAACCTATCGTATCGTATATCCGTGTGATATCAGGATTATTCATGTGGTGCCCGGATTATCCGTGTGGTGTCCGGATTATCCGTGTGGTGTCCAGATTAAGAATATAGCACCACTCCATCTCCTCTCGTGGAGGTCGTAAAATCCGACTAAGGGACTCTAACCCAGAGGGATGGGCAGCGGCGTCCTTTCTGTGGAACAGTAGCCATTCTGCGTTCACCAACCCGCCTGCCAAGCGTGGTGAGTACTGGCAAATTCCCCCCAGTATGATGACACAGTTGTGGAAATCTATGGGGGAGGCCTTTGTTCAATAATGGACGTTGTATGGCCAATACGATGAACGTATCGAGGTGATTTGATCGAGACAATTTTGGAATGTTCAATTATTTCTTACGTTGTGTGCGTATTAGCAACTTTATTTTGAATGTTAATGCATACGATTCGTTAAAGTAACTTCTACGACTTGAATAGTTGACTACATATTTAGCGGAACGGTTGGCACAAAGGCAGTGGATAGATGTGCCTTAAGGCGTGGCACCAATGGGCGGCTCTAGTGTGGTCTTACGAGGAACTGGAGTCCCTCAGTGCCGAAGATGACCGCTCCAGTGGTTTTAGCCGGTAGGAGTCCGGCATACCCCCTGTCTTGTTAACGTTTTCAGGGAACTGTGTCCGTGTGTTTCATTGGGAGGCATATGTTTACCTTTTCAAAACATCCAATTCAATCAAAACATTCATTTTAATCCAACTTTCGCGTTAAAATACACATAATACTTGTTTCAAAGAAACGTAGGTACTCTAATATGTAAATAACATTTAATAAAGGCTTTCAAACGAAAGATCCTTTGATATTCCTGTCTATCAGAAAAGTCTCAAACGAATCTTTTCTGTTTAAAAAAAATCGTAATTTAATTCCTTTCCATTTAGATGGTACAAGGGAAATTACGCGTAAACCAACCAAATTGAAGTATGTACCGAGCAAAAAAGATTTTTAAGGAAACTCTTTTCGGCGTTCACGACGTGAAATCATTTTGCTGCAACCCATTCAGGCGTGAAAATATACGTGTGATTTAAACTACCGTGCACTAGTACGAGGTCCTTTTTACAAACGAAACGTAAACGCTTTAGACGCGTTTACCGGGTTCAGCGCTCCGATTGGTTGAAGGTTGTGGAGCGGGCCAATCGGAGTGCCGAGCTTGTTTGTTTCGATTGTAAAAATAAACTTATGCTACGCCGTCTGTTATATCTTGTTTACGTATTCGTGTTAAAGATGACATATCCACTGGTAAGTATAAATAAATTATAATAATTTTATAAAACTGGACTTTTGTTATTGGGGTGGATAGGTATTTTCAGTGGATTAGTAGATAAATATTGTAAGTATTTCTAAATAACCAAATGAAACGTTTTGTTTTTTTTTCATTACTCATATACGCACTTCAATAATACGCAAATTGTGTGTAAACATTACAGAACAAAAACAAATTATGTGCATTTATATTTATTTATTTAGTTCCGAGCGTATGACACAATTGGGTTACAGCTGATAACCAGCGTTAACTGGTCAGTTTAATGCCGCCTAACATTATGCTGAGCTGTAAGCCCTTTGGCACTATAATTTTACTACTGCACGATTTGTACATAGCTGATGTATTTAGTTTACCGTGTTTAGTAGTTGTAAGTTTTTTATTGTGTGTACTGTTTGTGCTAATAAAAACATTTTTTCTTTCTTCTATATGCAGTGGAGGAATAAGATCTAATGGGTGTGAATGACCTCGTAACGAAAACGGATACCATGGATTCAGTACATGATTCTGGACCCTCAGCGTTAGAATTTAGCATCCGTCGTTTCATAAATGTTTAGTATTTTTCGGTTTATTTAACTGATTTCAGTATGAAATATTATTGCTTTCGCCTATCTTAACACTATTTTCTACAGAAATAAATAAAATTGAAGTGTCTGTTTGTAATGTCAAAATAACAGCTTTTTACTAAATGCATATGAAAGTATATAACAAATATATAACAAAAGTTTTTTTTAATGTTTTGTCTGTCTGTCTGTCTGTTTGTTCCGGGTCTGGGTGTATTGTGTGTGGAATTTGTGTTTGTAAACGCACCTACGACACAGGAGAAATCCTAGTGTAGGGCAAAGTTAAAAAAAAAAATACCCTATTTCGGGCAAGTCGCTTCATATAATTATAATTCCAAGTAAGTAATATTTTTGTAATCGCAATTAATATATTTTAGTTATACACTAGTTTTAATTTAGTAACTAATAAAACCTTTATATAAGGTTTAACCATTATTATTACTGCGACTATATGTATTCTTTTTGTAATAAGTTTTAATTTTTTTTTTTATACAATGGTCTTCTTTTTTTTGTTATTTTTTTTTTTCGGTATCGCAAAACAAAGTAAAGTATAATTTAAATAAGAAAATCAGAAAACAGTTGTGCAAGGTAAACGTTGCTTTCCGAAACCAAAAATGGTCTTCGTAGGTCTTTTTGTCTACCTCCTGTAACCGACAGCGGCGGACCGGTCTTGTTACCATTCCCGTACATTCCACCCGCGACCCGCGACATTTCCAATGATATTTCGTTCGGCCGATATGAAAACAGACCGTGATTGAATTGTGATTGGGCCTCAACAATCGGAGATGGGTCTTTACAATAATTCCGTAGCGGAATTCCTATTATTTCCAATAGATTGTATTGTGAGAGCCATCCCGCTTAATATTTTTGCCGTTCAATGTACTGGAGGTCTTTTAAAGGACAATATTCTAAACTTAAGGTCGATAGACCGAGGAATATTGGCCGTTTAAACAAAATTTGTGGTGATATACTTGTTAATACATACTGAAATTAAATATAATCATCAAATGAGATCGAAAAAGTTATAAAAAGGTTCATTGTAAACATTTTTATCAAGTCGTTAGATAGGGCCTTGTGAACAAAATCCGTGGCGTATTGTTTGTGTGTGCGTAGATTACTCACACAAGTTTATCGTAAAATGAAATTCAATAACATAAACACTTGTCACATGGAATAATTACCGTATTGTGTCGATGAATGGAAATTATTTTAGTTCGGTCAATGGATTCAAAATGAAAAATACCATTTTTTGGATCTGTTTTGCTTGCGAGCTGAGGGGCTAGACTGAAAAAAGTGTGACAATGAAATACGACACCAAAAAACGACATCTTTTTGCTGTGATTTTTGAGGCACTTCCCGATCACCCAGGAAACAAAAACTTAACTTACTCAATAGATTCAGCTCACCGTCAATTTTGAGAATATGCAAAAATATTTATAATTTTAACGTTTAAATACCCTTTTTTATTAATGTAAATGAATATAAATAATCATTTTGTATGACAAACTGTGCGAGCAATAGCGTGCAGCGTGCAGGGTAAAAACTGTACGATTTTATATATTTATAATAAGTAATAAAATAGTGATATTTATTTTCACTGTCATTCCAGGAATTTGTCTGCAATACCAACTTTATTCCCATTTAAACAAATTTTATGATTTGTTTAATTATTTTAACTGACTCTTTTATTTTTATTTAAGTACAAACTTAGTACAAACACAAAAAGATACAGCGAAAGGAACTCCATTCTGTATGAGTGAATGAGTAAATTCGGATTTAGACGCTGTTATATAATTACTAATTAGAAGGATTAAATAAAATAAAAGACTTAAAGCCTAGGGGCCTATCTAACGATAAAAAAAATATGACTATCCCCACATTACATTTTGTTATATTTATATATCACGGGATATATATAAAACCCGTGGTTTCAGCCAAATTATTTCTCAGTTATTGCCCGAGGTTGATTTGCCTCATAAATTTCCTGAGACTCGATCCATTTGATATAGGAATTTGACAAGAAGAAGCTGTTAATATCTCACAGCTAGCAATAATACGCTTCTCCTTCAGGCCTCGTTCATGGAGACGCAGAGCTTAGCGCGAAGCGTGGTGCTCGCGGGATTCAGCAAATTCGAATACATGATTTGGTATTAAGGCGTTTATAGAGATGTGGATTTCTGCGCGTATTGAAATATAAGAGGTTTGTTACGGGTTTTTATTTTTTAAACGTTGCCCCTCAGTAGGTTTTCTCCTGTGTCGTGGGTGCGTTTACAGACATATATTCCACACACAATACACCCAGATCCGGAACAACTACCTGCAGATCATGCAAATATTTGTTCCGTGCGGGACTCGAACCCACGACCCAGAGCGCAGCAGCCGACTGTATCAGCCACTGCACCAACCATGCCGTCATAAATGAACCGATAGTCCACAAATTATCATCATAATCATTTCAGCGGAGAGACGTCTACTGCTACACAAAGGGCTCTCCATAGAATTCCACAATACTTTTCTTCATTTTAGGGGGAATTAATGGTGGTAATTTGGGGGGACGGCACAGATGGCACACTGGCTAAGCGATTGGCTTTCTGCGCTACGTGTCGCGGCTTCGATGTCAACCAGAACAATTAACTGTATGATCTACGGATAGTTGCTTCGGGTCTGGACATTGTGTTTGTGAAATTTGTCAATAAACTGCACCTAGAATACTGGACACATCGTGGTGCGGAATAGTTTAAAAAATTGGCAATACTCACCAATATTGATAGTCGCGTTCCACAGAAGGGACGCTGCTGCCTATACCTCTGGTTTAGAGCCCCTTAGTCGCCTTTTACGACAACCACCGGAGGAGATGGAGCGGCAATCAATAGACCATATAATCTCTTCCTAGGTGTCGTAGTCGGCAACCGAGAAATATGTCAAGAGGGAGATGGTAACCATATACTCCGCCTGTCAGTCCCTCAACCAATTAATTACGGCAATATTCTGTCACGGCCTTTCTTGTTTGGGTTTGAACGGCGGTCAATGTTCCACCTCTGACGTTTAATCGTAAATTACAATTTATAATATCTATTTGGCAAAAACACATGTGTAAATTCAAACTAATGAAGGTCATTGCCAACTATGTACGCTTTATTCAAAGTTTGTAGACGTGAAACGATAAAAATTTGCAACAATATGTAGCTAAACATGATGTTTTTCAAAAAAATAACAAGTTAAACATTTTTGGGGTAAAAATGCGAATTCAAAATAGTAGTAATTTTATCCAAAATTTGCTCCAGCAATAAAACAACTTATTTTTTTTATTAGATAGTCAGTGTACGAAACTGGAGGATTTAACGTTATGGAAATTAGTTTCGCATGCATCAAAAGACAATAACTAAGAGCCCTTTTGTTAATGGTCTGTTTGGAACCCACGATCTCTATATCATTATAAGGAAAATGACAGGCATCATAAACGATTTGAATTTCAACAGTATACTGAAATCATAAGCTGAAAACATCGATGCTCCAGCTCAGATATATTTATTAATATCTGTGTAGGTACTGTAAGATGTAGTAGTAATATCTCATTTAAAAAAAATGCAATTAATAAACTGGTAAACAAAACTAATATAACTGGTTGACACGGAGATTATGCACTTTTATCTTATTTTCTTAGATTATGGCTTCTGTGCAGTATCTTCCACAATTTCGACAATGTCATGTATAATGTAGCGTTGTACGGTGTTCAGATTAATGAATCTTTACACGTTCATAAAACATTTCGCAAAAATTAAGAAAATCTACAAAAATATGTCGCCAAGGTCGTACGGTTTCTACGCACTTTTAAACGTGTTGGTTTGAAATGGTATGACAGTCAATTTGACACTAGGGATAGCCTCACGATTTTTCGCAAATTCGATGTTGACTCTGAGTTTGTAAACTTGTGTCAAGACACTAATCGTATGTTGTTTCTTATACAACCTGGTATCGAGACGAGCAAGTTCTTGGCCTGATAGTAAGCGTCACACTTGCCCATAACAATTGTTCTAGGACTAGGCCTCCATCTCCTCCCGTGCATATCGTAAAAGGCGACTAAGGGAATCTAAACCAGGGGGTTTGGGCAGCAGCGTCCCTTCTGTGAAACGGAAACGACGTGGTGAGTATTGGCAAATACCTCCCAGAAGGATGACCCAGTTGTGAAAATCTATAGGGGAGGCCTTTGTTCATCAGTGGACGTATAAATGGCCGATATGATAGTCCTGCGTAGCACCACACTGCTCGCCACCTCGAGACATTAGTAACTATCTGCATTCGTTATTTCCGGGCCATAAGGGATTATGCCCAGTAATTTCACTAGCTACAGTATGTATAATATCTGGAAATTCAGTGGTATGTACAATAAGATAAGCTAAACGATAATTACAATCAATACCTTATAGCTAAGCTATAAGCGAAAACGCATTTGCTCAACCGGTTAAGTAGGTACCTCATGTATTGGGCTCTTACATAAAACCGGTGTAAAGTAAAAACGTTGTTTTGTTGCGTTTGCGTTTCGTAAGGTGGGCGATGAGTAACGGTAACGTGACCCCCCTAAAGTTAAACTATACATCAGCGGCTCCATTGGTTGCAAACAAGTATTAGTAAATCAACACTGTGGTCAGTGTCTGTAATAGGAAGCAACTTTTAATATAATTTCGCAATACGCCATCGGCATATCTGCCAACATTTTTTATTCAGTTTAAGGAAGTAACAGAGAGTATATACATACATTATAATAAAGTACTCGTAAGGAATTCTTACACGCCTGTTGGATTTACACGCACCTCAATATTTTCCCAGTAACATATTGCTATGAGTATTTAATCAGGCGTTTTTGCGAAAGTTAGGGACGACCTATATTATTAGCTTATCCTTCTCCCTGAGATAAATGTAATATTATGAATATCGCCTTATTAATTTAATAGGATCTAGTTTCGTACGTCATCGTTATTATTTTAATAAATACAGGATTATGTTGAATGTCGGTTATTTATTTCAGCATCATCATATCAGCCAAAGGATTTCCACTGCTGAACAAATTGAAAGGGAAAATCTATAGATTTTGTGTCGTCGTTTTGGGAGGATTTGCCAGTACTCACCATGCTTGGCAGGCGGATGAGCACAGAATGGCTACGGTTCTACAGAAGGGCTGCAGCTGCCTATCCCTCTGGTTTAGAGTCTAGTCAACTTTTACGATACTGTAGGCCATACAGTGGTGCTATATCCTTAATCCAGACACCACATACTATGAATAACGCTGTTATAATAGAATCGTTAATCGGAATTAGTATAGTTTAAATAAACTATGGATTTTGTTGAATGGCGGTTATTCATTTATCATCATATTATTAAGTAAGCGATATTATCTAGGTTCATTTGCAAGTTGGGCAGTGCCGTTGGATTTTTAATGTGTAGACAGTGGAAATTGTCTAGCATTTCATTTAACTCGATTACAGATAAATGGTCAGAAATATTTATTTATTATATACTCTTTATTGTACACCACATAATGCATAAAAGATAAATATTGAAAAAGATAAGTGTACAGTTAACGGATTTATCGCACAAGGCAATCTCTTCTAGGCAACCTTTGAATGGACTGAAAGAAAGGAGAGAGATATTGGGCTGTCAAATCTACAAAATATCATACGCAATATTACTTAGACATAATAATATAAAATACATAACAATACATACAATAAATTATTTTTATATATAAAATGATAATAAAAAATACTAATAAATATCAAATATAACTGGGAAAGTAGAAGTAAAATGGATGTTAAATGCTCGTTCATCATTTTCTTAAAAATGGTAGCGTTGAGCACGTCTTACTTCATTAAGTAATGCACTTCTTCCACGAGCGAGCTGCTTAAATAGTAAATGTTTTATCAAAGAAGGAAGTGGAATGCTTATGTGAATACTTAATCATAACTTAATCTCTGCATATTACTATTACAAGTTGGAACTACTAATAATGATTTTGTTGAGTTTTAGTTTTTGTTTACCCATACAAGTTTTGACATTTCATGTAAAGCCAAGCGTGGGATGGCGTCCAACGAGATGGACAGACGACCAGGTGAAGACAGCTGAGAGTCGTTGGGTGTGGGCGGCATGTAACTGCTCGTTGTGAAAATCTATGTGGGGCCTCCACTCCACTTCAGTGGACGTCCTTCAGTTGATGATTTAAAGCCAAGTTGACTACCGCTTTTTTAATCCTGTAATTATCATATTCAAAGTCACCAACCCTAACTTTCGGAAAGGATTGTTACAAAAATAAAAACGTCCGTTTGTATACCGAGTGACCCACGAGAAGACGGTGGCGCGTATATAGTCACGCGCTGTCATGTGTGCATAGCACAACGCACAAGGACGCATCGGGGGATCCTTTCCAATCCTCCCGGGGTGTGACCGCTTTACAGTCACTCTCAGGGATGTGCCTACAGGCATGGCACCACTGGGCGGCTCTGGTGTGATCATACGAGGACCTGGAGCCCTCCTTAGGTACCGAAGATGACCACCCCAGGGATTTGAGCCGGCAAGAGTGCCCCTCCATCCTTTCCCAAGGCGCAGGAAGTTCTTCTGGAGTTTCCACTGAGCCCAATAAAAAATAATTTTAAGAAGTTCTCCATAGATATGCCCATATTTTTGTCAGCATTTTGGGAGGAATTCGCCAACACTCGCCACGCTTGGCAGGCGAATTAGTGTGCGCAGAATAGCGACTGTTCTGCAGAAGGGACGCTGCCCAGCCCACTGGTTTAAGGTCCCTTACCTACGACATCTGAAGTGAATTCTACAGATGAATTGGTGCTATATTCTTGATCCGGACACCACACGCAACAATTTGCTTATAATTATTGTTCTTGTAAATACGGTACTTACCTTTAGCGCACCCACTGCTATGGATATTGCTCATCATTTCCCTAAGATGCCAGACAGAGTAGCCGACGTACTATAATGACTTCAAACACAATCCAAACTTGCATCATTAATCTTTTACCAATAAAAGCTTCATTGTTAAGTTCCTAATACATATCAGTAGGGTGCTTAATGTACCGTAAACTTGGACTGGTAGGCTTCTATTTGTTTTGTACTACAGTTTCGTTGAGTTATTGAGGGTCCGTATTTTGTGGGATACTTCGCAAGTATTGGGCTGCTATGAGATATGTGGCTGGATAAAGTGCTTGGATGAAACGAGAGCAGTTATAAGTTCTTATATTTTCAGTCTCCAGCTTTCAGATGAGGAAAACTGTCTTTATTACTGCCTCCGTTTTCTTCAGATGGCATTTTTCCATGATACATTTTATTGTTATTCGTTATAGGATGTTGTTTTCGAGTCGGCTTCGTTTGAAACAGTACTGACCATTAGCAGGTTATTTACTTGAACATTTATCAGATGGACTAAATAGTCATTTCATTGTTTTTATTTCATTACGGTGATTTTAATAGTTAACATTTTTACATTTGACATGTATTTCAAATTATTTATTTGTACGAATATAATATTGCATCAGGTGTTATAGACTCATGATTAGTTCCAACATATTCTGCCCCTTGGGGGGTGAAGATAGAAAATAATAAAAATAAATAATATTTAACACATTATATCATTAAGTTACCTTATGTTCCAATTCTCATGTATCTGTATCGTGGTAATGATAAGACAAGAATAGGTGTCGGGCAGTTAACCGGTGGCCCGCGTGGTGGCATCATGGGTTGGGTCACCTCATCATCATCATCATCATTTCAGCCATAGAACATCCACTGCTGAATAAAGGCCTCCTCCATAGATTTGCACAATTGTGTCGTCATTTTGGGGGGAATTTGCCAGTACTCGCCACGCTTGGCAGGCGGTTTGGTGAGCTCAGAAGGGATGCTGCTGCCCGTCTCTCTGGGTTCTAACCCTTAGTCAGCTTTCACGACATCCACGGGAGGAAATGGAGTGATGCTATATTCTTACTCAATACATTTATTGCACTCCACAAGTTACTTGGTATTACAGTACAGTATAAGAATCACATGTGGGCCCTGTCGGGCACGGCAAAAAGGTAGGAGAGGTTCTTAATCCGGGCACCACACGGATTTGGGGTTGGGTCACCTCCTTCCCTCTTACATGGAGGGGAGGGTGATAGCTGATCTTTACGTCAAAATTGTTCAATTCAATTCATTTTATTTGTGGAACACAGGTTACATTCAGATGTTAAATAAAAAGTATAGTATCTCTATGTCCTGCCATGTAAACGGGTGCTGCTTGCAGTGTCAGGTCGTCCTGTGGATTGTATATAATTTACTTTTTTACAGCCATGTCTCCCTGGGTCCTGGTTAAACTTGCAAGACATATGTTTGCTAAGAATATGATAATAGCATGTTATTTCACATGTAAGCGGGCACGCATATTGACTTTCTCTCTATGCAATGTATTATACTTTATATCAATGGTTATCAGTATAGTAGATAACTATTAATTGTTTATTATCTTAGTTATATTGCGTAATGGTGTGTGCTAGCGGACATGTAGCTATGACAAAGTTACTACAAGTTCCTCTTTGTTCTTTACTTTATTTTATTCGACAGACAAGCGTATTTCTGTGAAGTTTGTTGCGCCCTTTTATTTTCCTCAGCTCAAACACGAGGAAGCGGAGAAGGGTGGGCTCATTTGGGTGCTGTCTATTGTTGACGTTTGTCGCGGGTTCGATTCTCGCACGGAACAAATATTTTTATAATCTGCAGATAGTTGTTCCGGGTCTGGGTGTATTGTGCGTGGATTTTGTGTATCTAAACGCACCCACGACACAGGAGAAATCCTATTGTGGGGCAACGTTTTCACAAAAAATAAAGTAAAACAATTTTTGGTCTATTTGACCTATTTGAAACCAAAGAAAAAATGAACCGATTGTCAACGCCATCATTTCAGCCATTATTTTATACGTCCACTGCTGAACAAAGACCTCCCCCATTAATTTTCACAACTGTGTCATCATTTTGGAGGATATATGCCAATACTCACCACGATTGGCAGGCGGGTTGGTGAGCGCAGTAGGGTTACCGGTTCACAAAAGGGCGTCCCTTTTGTGAACCGGTAGCCCTGATGCTGCCCATCCCTCTGGTTAAGATTCCCTTAGTCGCCTTTTACGACATCTACGGGAGGAGATGGAGTGGTGCTATAGTCTTAATCCGGACACCACACGGAACTGGATTTTTTAATGTATACTATATATATGAGTCAGCTTAAGTACCTATTAGATTCTATTATCTACCTATTATTTCTAGTTATGTATTACAATTATGTTGCCATACCCTTACCGGGTTTCATGTTGAACCTTATTATAAACTAGCTGGGACCCGCGGTTTCACCCGCGTTTAATTTAAAAGAAATTTCGAGTACTTCGACATAGACAATTGACATAGAATACCTATATATGTTGGATTTCAAGGGTTTTATAGTTTTCGCGCGGAACCCTAATATTTTTTCTAAAATAAAAGTAGCCTAAGTTATTCCTTATAACGTCAGTTATCTGCCAGTGAAAGTCCCGTCAAAATCGGTCCAGCCGTTTCGGAGATTACCCGGAACAAACAGACAGACAGACAGACAGACAAAAAATTTAAAAATAGTTTTTTTGCTATATGTACCGTATATACTTCCATATGCATTTAGTAAAAAGCTGTTATTTTGACATTACAAACAGACACTTCAATTTTATTTATTTGTATAGATGTAACACCTATCTAACACATGAATGCAATAAAGAACTCGAACTTGAACTTGAACACGGAATTTGTCAACGTATTTTTTAATAAAACTTGGTGACAAGACGAGCAATTCATTCACCTGGTGGTAAGCATCTCGCCTGCCCATTATACTTGTAATGCTACCCAAGACCAATCCTGTGTGGCACCACACCATGCACGTCGCCTCAAGGCATTTTGATATGATACCAACAGCTACTTTTTAACATCGCCCCTCTCGCCTTCAGCGGGGATTTTCCTCATACTTTAGAGCTAGAGTTTCAGGTTAAGGAATCAGCCCCTCACGGCGGTTTGTCCAACTGTCCAAAAAGAGATAAAATGTAGTGCACAACTGGCGACGATCCACTCAAAGTTTAAACAATTAGTTCTTAATACACAAAAACTTAGAACTACAGACCTACAGCTCACATAGTGCTCTTTTATATACTGGTGAATATTCAAATTCAAATCAAGCTTGTTTAGTGTAGACTTTTTAAGAAGTTTACTCTTTCCTCCTGCATTGTCCTCACATTACCATCATTCCGAGAACATTGTACCAATATGATTTAAAAGAGTAACCATGGAGTTTCTTGTCCGTTCTTCTCCATAGGAAATCTACACCTTGGAACGAGGCAACTAAAGTCTTGAGTATTCATAAGTGCCTATAAATGGTTTTACATTAATAAAAATATTTTTATCTTTATAACTAGCTTTTACACGCGGCTTCGCACGCATTTTTTAATCGTCCGTAAAAAAAGATTTTTTTTTCAATAAAATGTATGCTGTGTTACTTCTAATACCTCTAAGAATACGTGTACAAAGATTCATGATGATCGTATAAGTTTTTTTCGCTTGAAAGCGTAACAAACAAACTTACATTCACATTTATAATAGTAGGATGATTATAAAGTACATTGTATATCAGACGTAGATCAAGAATACAGCGCAACTCCATCTCTTCCCGTAGATGTCGTAAAAGGTGACTATGAAACTCTAAACCAGAAGGAAGGGCAACAGTAGCCCTTCTGTGGATGAGTAGCCATATTGCACTCAAAAACTTACCTACCAGGCGTGGTAAGTGCTGGAAAAGTCCCCCAAAATTACGAAACAACAGTGGAAATTTATAGAGGAGACCTTCGTTCTGCAGTCGACGTCTTCTAGTTGATATGATGATGATGATGATGATTTGATAGCACGGCTGGCGCAGTGGCTAAGTGATTGGCGTTCTGCGTTACATGTCCTGGATTCGATCCCCTCACGGAACAAATGTTTGTTTGATCTACAGATAATTATAGTTGTTTCCGGTCTGTGTGTTTGTGCGTGAGAGATTTATGTCTGTAAACTGTACCTACGGCTCGGAGAAATACAAGAGTAGGGCAACGTTTAAAAAAAATGATGATGTTATTTATATCAAGATGGAGTCCGCCGAAACTAGCATAATACGAGGTATTTTAGGAGGTTAATATTCGCGATATAAAACCACACCATACCGTTACAATATAAAATTTCACGATTCACATCTTGTGAAAAGCTTGGCAATACGAAACAATATTTTTATTATCTGTCCGTACAAAGTAGTGCGGCTATGGAAAGATTGAAAGGTTATCTGCAAATCCAAAATCGTCGAACAAAAGTAATGAAACGATCATTTATTCAAAATAAACTAAGAAATTAGTTCTTTTTCAACATCAACAAAAGACAGCCCCCCATAAGCCCACCCTTCACCGCTTCCTAGTGTTTAAGTAATTGTAGTAATGATACAATTATTTATCCCATCCATTTCATGTGGTTCCCACCAAAGAATAGACCACCCCTCTCCGCACGTTAGTGTCGAAAAAGGCGACTAAGGGTTTGTAACAAGAGGATGGGCAGCATCCTCCCATCTGCCAATAACAGCATACTCCGATTACCAATTCGCCTGTCAAGCGTGCTGATGGCAATGCACTAATACTTTCTATCATCATATCAACCACAGGACGTCCACTGCTGAACAAAGGCCTCCCCCTTAGATATCCACAACGAGCAGTCACATGCCGCTCTCATCCAACGACCCCCAGCGACCTTCACCAGGTCGTCTGTCCACCTCGTTGGAGGTCGTCCCACGCTGCGTTTTCCGGTGCGCGGTCTCCATTCGAGAACCTCTGTGCCCAACGGCCATCAGTTCTACGAGCAATGTGAATAAATACTTTCTATACTTTTCTCGAAAGATCTGATCCCATTATGTTTTCCTCCTAATCAATGTGTATTCAGTAATTGGGTCACTGGGCTTTAAGAAAATGTATACATGGTTAGGCAGGAAGTACTTAAAATGCAAAATAATTATAATAAATTGTGACGCCTATAATCCCGAAAGGGCAGACTGAGCTCGTCGCTCGCACCCGAATTTGAGTGATAAGGGAAGTCGGGAACCGTTCAAAACTAAGGTTGTATACCCGGGAAATGGAGATTACATAAGTTGAGTAAACGAAAGAGTTACTTTTGTATTAGTAAAAGACTGACAGTACCCTTAAATGACGTGTTTTTTTTACATTTTTGGTTTTTACGCATTAGACATTTCGCAATAGTTCTTTGTTTTTTCAAGCGTTAAACTGTATCTTTGGTAAAGTTTACGGACATAAATCTCACATTCAGACTCTATACGACTATTCGTACGAGGACCTGGAGCTCCCCTTATGTGCCGAAGATGATCACCAGTGATTTTAGCCGGAGTCCGGTATACCCCTACGAGCTTCCCCGGAGCGGAGGAAGTTCACAAGTTCAGCGGAATTTCCACTGGCCCAATAAAAAAAGGCCATAAATTATAAGATGAAAATGTTTTTTATTCATGTAAAACTATATGCAGGCACTTATGAATAGTCAAGACTTTAGTTGCCGCGTTCCAAGATGTTGGTATCCTATGGAAGAGAACGGGCAAGAAACTCCATGGTTACTCTTTTTTGTTACAAAACTTAGTACCGTGCTGGGATCGAACCCACGACACAACGCCACTGCACCAACCGTACAGATTACAAGCAGTTATGGATACAGAGCATATTTTATTCTTTCTTTATTTTCGTGTGTAGTGGCCAACCTTGAGCCAGTGTTGTTCCAGCGCCCAAATTATGACTTGGCTTAACGACAACAACCAACGGGCCGATTACATATGTTGCAGACGGTTTGCGACAGGCGTAAATCGTGCAGACGCCGCTGTCAAACGACAGTTTAGTATTACGTATTTGTCAATAGCGATTAAACAGGCGAAGATGACGCACACTCGGTTTGACGATCAATGAACTGAAAATTGCATCCTCGCCTTTCAATTTCAGGCAACTGGTCACCTGAAATGCGAGCTGCAGTCGCTGTTTTTAGCTAAATAGGGTGCGGGACCAATGATTTTACGTGCCCTTCGTAGCACGGAGATGCTCAGTTCAAAAACTATGCGGTCACCCATCCATTGACTGACCGCACCAATCATTGCTTCATTATTTCCTGCTCCTTCTTTTTTTTTATAATTTCGTTGCGGGTTCCAAGATAGTTCTTTTCGGTGGTCGCCATTGTAGATCCTGGCTTACAGGAGTTGCAGTGGTAGGGAATGTGTGGCGGGCTTGTCCCAAAAAAAATCATTGCTTCACCTCACCAACCGCTTACCGATCAGAAAGTGTACACAATAAGCGCCACAACTACTTTTTACTTAAAACAGTACAAATCAATTACAACAATTAAAGACTAAAACAAAACTAAATCGATCGCACACCATTATCATAGTAGTAGAATCTCAGAGAAACTAATTTTGATGGTGAAGAGAAATATCGTGGAGAAAACTATTAATATAAATGTAAATAAGAATTTAACTATAAATATCAACTGGCCGTAAATCGCCAACACAAAGTAAGCAAGCGGGGTAATGCTCATTTCTTATCTGTATCAGAAGAGGCATTTGCCCTGTGGGACAGTTACTGACTGATAATAGCGGACGCCACCTTTCTAGCCACCTCCAGTGGGCAGCACACCCAGACAGTGCCCAAGGACACGGGTGAGCGTCGAATGTTGCCCACCCTTACATCCTCGGGCTGACAGCGGCCTGCATTATTATACCACTACCCACTAATATTCCACATTACTACACACCACACCTTTCCGCCCAGACATCAGCCTGTGTGAGGCAACAGGGCACCAGATAATGACGGAACTAGTACAGAACTTCTTAAAGCGGGTGGAACACCGTTACTTGGGGTCTTTTAGAAGCTATTCGACTACGTCTTACGCGAGAGCATTACGGCAGAAGTACGTAAGAGTGGCGTGGTGGTGCTTAAAAATGTCCGTAACTTAATTACACCCATTTGAAAAATTATAGACCTATCTCACTTCTGCTTCGAGAAAATTTACACCGACTTTTCATCAACAATACCAAAGTACCTCAATTCGAAAGACTTTATGCAGTGTGTGTTACCAGCGATGACATAATATGGCACAGAGACGTGGTCGATATCTTTAAATCTAAAAGGAAGCTTAAGTTTAGTCAGCGAGCTATGGAGGGAGTTATGCTTGGTATATCTCTGAGAAGTCGAATCAGGAGTTCCTTAGATAACTATAACAATAAGTAAGCTGAAATGGCAATCGACAGAGCATATTATAAGGCTGAGGGAAATAATCGTGAGGAAACCTACACAACTGAGATGGCTCCAAAATGTTCTTAACGGTGTGTGTAGTCCGCCAACACGCACTAGACCAGTGGTGGACTAAGGCCTAACCTTTCTCATTGTGATAAAAAGGCGCATGCCCTGCAGTGGAACCATAATAGGCTGACTATGTACTGATGGCCACTGGGGCTGAATGTTTATTAAGTGGACAAAATGCACCGGAAAACGTGGATTGGGACGGCCTCAACGACACGGACAGACGACCTGGTAAAGGTCACTGGTAGTCGTTGGATGCGGGTGGCATGTAATTCTGGTTGTTGTGGGAATCTATGGTGAGGCTTTGTTTGGCAGTTGACTTCCTGCACCCGATATGATAATTCATTATTTAAGATTTTCTGGGCAATTACTCAGTTGTCTTATTTATTACGTGTAATAAGAGGAGATAACAAACTCTACAAACTCACTCCCAAACATTACAGAAATAGCTCCTTTTGTTTTGTTTTCTTAACTCGCATAAATTCTAAGAGAACCAAGTAAAGTAGGTTACGGTTGTGCTTGTAGGTAACGAAACGGCAATCCTTCACTATTTGTTAAAACGACACTTAAAGTTAACTGCTCCAAAGTGAGGTAAGTTTATAACGCACTTAGGCGGTACAGAAACATTGTTTTTCTTACTTACCACCGTATTTTGTCAGCTTGTAGGCTGAAATCTGTTTTTACAAACCATGCTTCACGCTAGGAATCTCCCCTGTGTCGTGGGTAGAGATTGCAAACTTCACAGGCACACACACCCAGACCGGCACCCTGACTAGCTAAAAACAGCGACAGTAGACGCGATAGCAGCTATCGCGTCTACTCCTAAAGGCGTGGCACCAATGGGTGGCTCTAGATGGAGATCTTTCGAGTTCCTGGAGCCTCCCTTCGGTGCCGACGATGATCACTCCGGTAGGAGTCCGGCATGCCCCTTCGCCTTTTCCCGGGGCGAAGGAAGTACATGAGGTATTTCCACCGGATCAATAAAATAAAATAAAAAAATCTCTCCTTTGTCGTGGGTACAGATAGCAAACTTCACAGGCACAAACACCTAGACAGCCTGCACCCTGATTAGCTAAAAACAGCGACAGTAGACGCGATAGCAGCTATCGCGCAACCAAGGAACCACCGGTAGCAAATCGTCAAAAAAAATTGGTAGTACGTGAGGCATTCGCCCGCCTGTCGCTACTTGTGGATGGATGTATACTTATTAGTTAGTAGCGCTAATGTAGCTGTGTAAGTTCGATTTTTAGTTCATTGATCGTCCGACAGAGGGTGCGTTGGAGATCTTCGACTGTTTAATCGCTATCGGCAAATACGTAATACAAAAATGAAGTTTGAGAGCGCCTATCGCTAACCGTCTGCGACATGCACAATTAGCCCACAGCAAATCATTTCAGCCAAACCAACCGAGACACCCAAAAATCGCCGACACGATCAGTCAGTCTTGTGTGCAATTGGGGGGTTTTACCCGTAATCGCCACGCTTGACAGGTGGGTTGGCGCTCGCAGTATAGTTGTTAATGTATACGACGGACGCGACTGCCCATCCTCCGGCTAATCCCATTGTCACCTTCTACTTTTACAATTTTTTGGTCTGCCTTGTATACGCACACACTAATATTTGCTGTCTCCAGCATATACATCACGCATACATGTTGGCTCGACACCGTGTATATTTCATGGACCAGTTAGTGATCAACGAGGACATTATTTATATTGCCTGGGTAGTATGAATAATATCCCCTCGAAATCAGAATGGTTAACAGTCGTCACAATTTTAAAATAAAAATACGCAAATACCTACTTGACAAGATTTTGCCAGATTCATTGCGGCTCTGAATCTCTGCTTTCCTTAGTTATATATCTATATGTATGTATGTTTATTTTATGTATATAAATATTATAGTATATGTTGTATATTTATGTAAATTTATACTATTTCTATACCTGTAAATAAATGTCTTTGCATCTATACCTCTCACTCTTATCATGTTGGTGCATCTACCTTGTTGTCTCTGCATCACCCAAAGGTTGTATGGTAGAAAATGGCAATAAGACTAATAAGATCGCCTTTGGACATTAAGTATAAATAAATAAATAAATAATATCAAATTGAATCGGATAGTATAAATAATAAGTGTCTTTTGTTATCCTGAGGAATCTGAGCCCAACCCGGTCACAGTGGGTTAGGGTGCAGCTTGGGTAAGCCTGCGCCACCCCAGTGGCGCGGATATGTATGCACAAAAACCTCTTGGTCAATGTTAGACTTGGACTGGCTTAAAATATTTATTATTTATATTGTCTGATTCTATTTGTCAGAATTCATACTGCCCGGGCAGGCACTTCGAGTTTCTAGTTGCGAACAAGCGATTAATTTAGTTGTTTTTAGTAACGAGAAACTGTTTCAAATATTCTTGGTTTTTCTATAGTTCATCTATCTCTGAAGAACCAACTTAATCCAGCGAATAAGCAAGAGTCATTAAGTTGGCAACTTGAGTGCAACTATTTATGTACACCTCAAGCGAAAACTTGCCAACTTTATGATTCTTGCTTATTCGCCTAAAATTATTCGTAAGTTGGCTCTACCAACACTAAAGAGATAGATGAGCTATAAAAAAAACCAAGAAAATTCCAAACAGTTTCTCTTTAGTGAAGACAAATAGATTAATCGCTTGTTCGCAACTAGAGACTGCAAGTAAAGACCTTGCCAGTAGCAGCTGATGCTTAAATGTATTGCGTTGGCCTGAAATTATTATGACGATGGATTTCCAAGACGCAAAGCTGCCCCCGTCTGTGTTGTCCGGATTAAGAATTTAGCACCACTCCATCTTATGCCGTGGGTTTCGTGAAAGGGGACTAAGGGACTTTAAACTAGAGAGATGAACAACAGTGGATTGCACGAAACAGTAGCCATAGTGCGCCCAACAACCCGCCTTTTAATTTTTTATTGGGCCCAGTGGATATTCTACATGAACTTCTTCCGCCCAGGCGAAACTCGAAGGGGCATGCTGGACTCCTACTGGCTGAAATCACTGGGAAGGTCGACAACTTATTGGGGATCTAGGTCCTCCTAAGATCACACTAGGCCAAGCGGGGTGAACACAGGCAAATTACCCTAAAATGATGAAAAAATTGTGAGAATCCATGGGGCGGCAGCGTCCTCCGAGTACATTTACTACTCAACTGCGATCGCCAACCCGCCTGCCATACATGGCAGTTATAGCAAAACTCCCTAATGAGCACACAACATCACCAGACCGGTCATTGTGGCGATTTTTGGGGAAGGGTTTGTTGTTGTCCAGCAGTGGATTTTATTCGGCCGAAATGATGAGGATTATGAGGGAGGTCTTTGTCCAGTAGTGAACATCCATTTTTTTTCTCGTTAATTGTGCTATAGATGACACAACCACCATAAACAAATTCAGATGTTTAAAGAAACCCGCATTACACAACACAAAAAGTTAATTCACATTTACACGGTGACTACCTTTGATTGCGAACAAAAACCGCCCGATCTTCCATCAAATATTAGCCTACCGGAATAATATTAAACGTAAAATAAAAGAGAGGCCTCAGGGCCCCTAGGAATTAAGGGGCCGGCCACACTTACGCGACCGGAGCGGAAGCGTAGACGCTTTTCGCGGGTTTTCCTGCCTGTGTCAAGTACAGATTTACATGATTTATCATCGAAGAATTCAAATTTTATCAGATAAGTAGTCAACTATAGGAAATACATCATAATATTTTATGTATTTGTGTACGCAGTTTTGAGTTTGACTATCGACGTGTGGTACCAGGTAAGTATACCACCACCTTATTTCATCCCGTGGTTGTCATAAAAGGTGGCTATGGGATTAGCTGGAGGATGGGTAGCAGCGTCCTTCGCGTACATTTATTACTTAACTGCTATCGCCACCCGTGTGCCAAGCGTGGCAATTACGGCAATATCCCCCAATGAGCACATAACACAAACCTACAGCGGTCGTTGTGGCAATCTTTGGGGGAGGCTTCTGTCCAGCAGCGGATATTTTTGGCTGAAATGTTGATTATGATGATACAGTTTTGGTATATTATGTATTTATGTGTAGCATCGAATACCACATATCTCGTGCAGTTTATTTTTTTTACATCCTACGGTTGCTTGGATGAAATTGTCTACTGCGATAAGGCCGCCCATTGTACTCTATATATTTACTATATATACCTACTGGACTCTATATACTATTTTGTACATTTTACTAACTGGTCTACAATTAATTAATAAATACTATTTTGAACAATCAATCTCCCAATTTTATTGAATTAATTCCTTGTCTATTAATATCGCTCGAGACCTACAAACATCCTTATTGAAAAATATGAAACCTGAATAGAGATACTCGATACCTATTTGCCTGTTTCATAAATATCATTATTTTTTTATTTTTTTATTTTTAAGCCTTGCCCCACACTAGGATTTCTCCTGTGTCGTGGGTGCGTTTACAGACATGAATTCCACATACAATACACCCAGACCCGGAACAAATACCTGCAGATCATACAAATATTTGTTCCGTGCGGGAATCGAACCCACGACCCGGTGCGCAGCGGCCGACTGTATCAGCCACTGCACCAACCAAAAGTCGTACTGAACACAGCACTCCCTTAAAGGTCATCACAACGACCGCTCCGGGTCTGTGTTGTGTGCTCGTTGAGAGGTTTTACCCAAATTACCAAGCTTGGCAGGCAAATAGCGGAAACTGGAATGCAGTGGTCTCCTTCTGTGAGAGCGTCACGAACCAGAAGGAGACCGCAGAGCGGGTTGGGGAGAGGGCCCATCCCGCTCGAATAAGGAGGAGATGGCGCCGGGGTAATAACCGCCCTGGTGCCTAATTTGTTGACGCCTGAAAACCCCTGCAGTCGCTATAAGGCGGCCTCTGGGTTTGCGGGTGCGTAGATTGGGGAATCTGCGTATCCACACCGAGCCAACATGAGAAGACGGTGGCGCGCATGTGGTCACACGCTGCCATGCGCGCATAGCACAGCGCTCAGGGACGTATCGGGAGATCCCTTACAATGCCCCCGGGGGGAGTAACCGCTTTACAGTCACCCTCTCCGCGATGTGCCTATAGCCGTGGCACCAGTGGCAGGCTCAAATGTGATCATATAAGGGCTTGGAGCCCCCCTTAGGTACCGAAGATGACTAACCCAATGGTTTAAGTTGGTAGGAGCCCGGCATGCCCCTTCGTCCTTCCCCCGAGTGGAGGAAGTTTAGGCGATCGCAGTGTTGTAAATATAATTCGCTACTGCCCATCCTCCGGCTAAACCCAAAGTTTCCTTTTACGACACCTACGGAATGAAATGGGGTGTTGCTATTCTTAGCTGGCATCACACAGTTTAACTATTTAGGATGTATTATACCAGTATAAGCGACAAATAAAAATGTCTTGTTAAAAGGTATTTTTTTTAAACGTTACCCCCACACTAGTATTTCTCCTGTTTCGTGGGTGCGATTACAGACATGAATTCCACATACAATAACAACCAGACCCGGAACAACTACCTGCAGATCATACAAATATTTGTTCCGTGCGGGACTCGAACCCACGACCTGGAGCGCAGCAGCTGACTGTATCAGCCACTGCAACAACCGTGCCGTCATCATTTCAGCCGAATGAAATCCACTGCTGACCCTGTGGTCAGCAGATCTTTGGGGGAGGCACAGTGTGGTCAGCAGATCTTTGGGGGAGGCCTGTGCCTCCCCCAAAGATCAATACAATGACCGATATGGGTGTGTTGTGGGCTCATTGGGGGGTTTTGGCCATAATCGCCACGCTTGGCAGACGGGTTGGCGATCGCAGTTGAGCTGTTAATGTACTCGAAGGACGCTGCTGCCCATCCTCTGGCTAATGCCCTAGTCGACTTTTACGACACCCATGGGAGGAGATGGTGTGGTGGTATTCTGAGCCGGCACCACATGGCAAAAAAGGTAAACAGTGGTAAACCTGGGATAAAACTAGAATGAAAAAACGTGGTCTTTAAATTCCGTTCTCGCGTTTGTTTTAACCGCGTCTATGTGTACTGACCTTAGGCTACGTCTCGCGTTAAATACGGCTTACCCACACTCAGCTTCACTCCAGCGAAATTATATTCGCTCGGCGTTTTCCTCAGCTTGTTAATGAAGTATTTTTTCTTTTTCTACCATTATTTAATACTTCAAAGTGGAAATTTTGGGACATCTGGATCCGAGAATGAATGCGTATTGAAATGAGGATACTTTTTAGGTCTTGTAATGTTGACTAATTATTGAAAAAACAAAATATTATAATAAAACACTTTTAAACGGATTCTATCGCTTATATTTTAGATTTTTGTTTTACCTGACGTTTCGAACACTTTGCAGGGTTCGTGATCGCAGGATGAGGGGGAGTCATTCGTTTAAAAGTGTTTTATTATAATGTGTAATACTCGCGAAAACCTAAGACATTATTAAAATATACCACTGTTATGAGAGGATATTCTTTGTCATAATAATATCTTCTTCTTCTTCTTCTCTTAGATTATGGCTTCTGTAGAGTATCTTCCACAATATCGCCAATGTCAAGTATAAGTCAACGTTGTACGGTATTCAGATTAATTAATCTTTTATTTATTTATATTATTTCACAAAAATGAAATATTCTAAAAAATATGTCGGCAACGTCGTAACGTTTTTTTAGAATATTTCTCGGTTCTATTGTTTTTTCCATAAAAAACTCAGGAGAGTCTTTTAAAAAGCTGGCTATGATCAATGATATTTTACATATAGACGCGCCATACACGAACATTATGGCACTACAAAATGGCGCGCTGGGCGCCATTAGACCGCGTAATAAAAAAATAAAAAAAATACAACTGTTAGATACGTTACGTATTCGTACGGAAATATTATTTATTTATGAAATAAAACGACTTTTTCTCCCATAATAGGATGTATGCAATTTTATGATATGAGAGTGGATAAATTCAATTATTAGTCAGTAAAATAAATATGCACTTTCATTATCTTTGAGGGGCAACTTCATACTGTCGGTGACTCTCTCCAGTTACAAAAATTACTATCTGCTTAAATCTGCTTACCCAAATACCTACAAAATATGACGTAATCCTTCGTAATGTCAGACCTCCATACCTACCCGCCAAGTAACCGTTTAGCGTCAACAACATAATACTACTAACAAGAAAACTTTCATATTGCCCCATGTAGGCAAACAGCGATACAAGTACTTGAGAGTAAAACAAGTGTAATAGGAACTGTTAGGAACTTGTGCTAAACTGAAGAGATTGGCAGATGAAGTATGCCTGCTTCTTATAACGGAATACGAACGAAATGAGGATGAGGGAATTGAGAAAATTATCTATACAAATAAATAAAATTGAAGTGTCTGTATGTAATGTTAAAATAACAGCTTTTTACTAAATGCATATGGAAGTATATACGGTACCTACAACAAATAAGCTATTTGTAATTTTTTGTCTGTTTGTTCTCGCTAATCTCTGAAAAGGCTGGACTGATTTATACGGGACTTTCACTAGCAGATAGCTGATGTTATAAGGAATAACTTAGGCTATGTGTCTATGCCGAAGAATTTTTAATATATATATAAATACTCCACTTTCTTTTAAATTAAACGGCGGGTGAAACCGCGGGTCCCAGCTTCAGTTCATTTCTCACAAACAATAAGACATACCAGAATACATTATTTATTTATTTATTTATTTATTCAAGTACAGCCACATCACTTACATTACAGTTATCGCCACTCAATTTAAAACAGTATTTTGTCTGATGTAAATGACAATAACGGCGTACATAACACTTAATAATTACTTGGCTATGTTAGTAACAAAACAATAAACAACGAGAATACAAAAATAACAAAATAATAATATTGAAAATTTGGATAGTTGTCAAAATAACGAATTAAGTAATGAATTAATAAAGTAAAGAAAAATAAATAAACAAGAATAAAATCAAATCAAGACGAGCCTTCAAGCTGCAAATATTTGATCTTTTTTTTGAAACTATAGAGTTTATCATGAAATACGTCCAAATCAGGCATTTTTGAGACTAAAGTGTGATATTCATTGATTATTCTATGAAATGGTGACTGTAGACCTAAATTTGTTTTAACAGTTGGGGAGTAAAAACGTTTTTTGATTCTGCTTCGAGGATAGTTGACGGGGATTTTAATTGAAAATTGAATTTTACATTATGCTAAGCTAAGGTATAATTCTGTGTTGTGTACAAATTAAGAACATAGCACCACTCCATCTACTCCCGTGGATGTCTTAAACGACAACTAAAGGACTCTAAGCCAGAGGGATGAGCAACAGCGTCCGTTCCGCGGGACAGAAAATACTCTACGCTCACCGAACCACCTGCCAAGCGTAGTGAGTACTGGCAAATTCCCCCAATTAATTTTTTTTATAAACTGTGCCCCACACTAGGATTTCTCCTGTGTCGTGGGTGCGTTTACATACATGAATTCCACATATAATACACCCAGACCCGGAACAACTACCTGCAGATCATACAAATATTTGTTCCGTGCGGGAATCGAACCCACGACCCGGAGCGCAGCAGTCGACTGCGTCAGCCACTGCACCAACCGTGCCGAAATTACGACATAATTGTAGAAATCTATCGGGGAGGCCATTCAGCAATAGAGGAACTTTGGCTGATATGATGAAAGCTTCATACTTTCCGTGTTTAATATAACCGCGAGTGCGTCACCTTCCGCCTGACGCGGGTATTCACCAAACACTTGTTTCGGTACGTATGTTGTTTACTTCTGTGGATATCCAGCCTAGACTTCCTCCTCGCTGTGGAAGGGTGAAGGCGTAGACTTTTCCGGCTGAATCCACGAGGGTGGTCATCTTCCTAGTGGATACAGCCGGTAAAAATTGACGCCTTCATCCTCTTTACAGTCGCCTTCCCTCCGCTAGGGTGACCACTTTACAGTCATCCCCTCCGAGATGTGCCTAAAGGCGCGGCACCAGTGGGTGGCTCTAGATTTTTCGAGTTTCTGGAGCCTCCCTACGGTGCCGAAGATGACCACTCTGGTGGTTTTAGCTGGTAGGAGTCCGGCATACCCCTCCGCTCTTTTCCAGGGCGGAGGAAGTACATGATGTATTTCCACCGGATCAATAAAAATAAAATAAAAAAAGTTGGTCATATTCTGGGGTCATTCTACTGCGAAAAGGACTCGAGGTTCTCTAGAACAAACGCACTAGAGCTGCCCATTGATGCTGCCTTAATGCACATTGTTATTGTTCAATTCAATTCTTTATTGCATTCCATAAGAAAATTATTACAAAAAAAAACAGATGCTAGGTTTATTTATATCTATAGACCAATTATGGACCCTGTTGGGCACAGCATAGTTAATTAGGAGAGAGGAAGAGTATTAATAATAAATCGCAATTAAAATGTATTGTCGATGAATTATTTTACGCTATAGTAGCTTTTGCTAAGCAATTTTTTTTTAAATTTTAATACAAAAATATTAAATTTTGTTTTCAGTTTTTATGACATTTGGTAGCTTGTTATATATTTTTATAGACATCACCAAGGGACCCGAGGAGTGCATAGCTAGTCGATAAGTTGGTAGATTTAATATGTTTTTGTGTCGAAGTATAATTTTGGTTTGTATGTCTTCACGTTTATTATAGAATTCAGGGTATTTACGGATTTATTAGAGACGGCATGTAGACATATTATGTAATCATCTCAATCGCAGTGATGCCAACTTGGGAGTTTTCCCCCTAAATTTAGGGGCAATAAACATTGAAAGGGGCGATTTTAGGAGCTGGATTTTGTAAGGGGATCATCACTTATCAGCGGAAGGATTAATAATAATATAAACTAAAACAGTTCTTATATTTCTGAACGAACGGTACGGCTGAGGGGTTCATTCTACGCACGACGATGCCGCTTTAGATTTAAGAATTAGATTTAGAATTAAGAATATGGCACCACTCCACTGAAGAAAGTCTAGTTTTAAGTCTTGTGTTAAGTGTTGTGTGTGTCAATTGCGCGTAGAAATAAAAACTTTTTCTTTCTTTTTCTTCTTTCTTTCTTTCTTCTTTCACTCCATCTCATCCCACGGAAGTCGTAAAAGTCGACTAAGGGATTCTAAACCAGAGGGATGGGCAGCAGCGTCCCCTCTGTTGAATAGTAGCCATTCTGCGCTTACCAATCCGCTCGCCAAGCGTGGTGAGTACTGGCAAATTCCCCTCAAAATGACGACACGACATGTAACCGATCATCTTTTGCCGGAGGTTTTTGTTGAGTGGTGGACGTCTTTTGGGCTGACATGATGATAATGAAATAAAATTGCATAATTATTGTTTTATTTCATGTGTTAAAAATAGTAACTTACATTATTACTACCTACATCAATAAAAAGTATTTGTAAACCTAAAACAAACTATACTAGAAGAAGAAGAAAGAAAATAAATTTATTTGGATAGATAAGGCAACACACATCACTTACAGAAAGCATAAATTGAGTAGATAAAGCAAAATAATATAAGAACAAACCATTAACAAACATATTGAGACATCAATATACAACAAACCATGCAATATGAAGATAGCTGGAAGAATAAATGTATTATAATATAACACTAATATACCTCACATGAAATAAAGTTAATGGTTAGTGGTGTGCGTCGCAATACCGATCAAAAAGAAACATTCCTCAGTCTAAAACCACATCGCAGTTAGCGGTGCGGCGCTGATTTTCAGCAATCATCATTTCGGCCGAATGAAGTCCACTGCTGGACACAGGCCTCCCCCAAAGATCACCACAACGACCGATATGGATATGTTGTGGGCTCATTGGGGGGTTTTGCCATAATCACCACGCTTGGCAGGCGGGTTGGCGATCGCAGTTGAGTTGCTAATGTACTCGAAGGTCGCTGCTGCCCATCCTCCGGCTAATCCCTTGGTTGACTTTTACGACACACATGGGAGGAGATGGGGTGGTGGCATTCTGAGCCGGCACCACAAGGCAAAAGCTTTTTTTTCAGCAATACCTCGAAGATATAGGTACAAAAAAATAGGGATTTTTAGGGGGATTTTAAATTGATCTTAGGGGAAAAATTCTGTAGGGGTTGGCAACACTGCTCAATCCCCTACCTATTCTTGAACATCGCAAAACAACAGTACATGCGCTGTCATACCATTCATCTTAGCTAACGTTACGTTATGTTACGAGAGTATACGAAAAATTATTAACTGTAAGCAGTCCAGGCATAAATCATTATATATTATCATAAATAAATATTCAATGGCGTCCCGTATTAAATTTCATCTCCCTGTGTGTTTGGCGAGCTTCCAAAGGCCACGATTGCCTGCTACCAAAATCAAGAGATGTTCTAGAAGAGTCTGCTTGTAATATCTATTGGAGAAGACGTCAGAAAAGAATAAACTAGGTTTGCGTGAAGTTTTTTAAGGAAACTAGAAGATGAGCACACAACACACCCAGACCAGTCGTTCTAGCAAACTTTGGGGGAGGCTTGTGTCCAGCAGTGGACTTCATACGGCTTTAACGATTAACGACAAAACAAGCAAGCAAGTAAAATACTGGAGATTATTATATCCTTAAGAGTCCGTTGACTGTTTCATCTAAAGGAAGTTGATTTTCGGTCATTAGCTAGCTCTGTAATATTCATAATAGTGACAAGTATTTAAAGGTTGAATGCAGATAGAGGGGCAGGTGACCGCTTTACAGTCATCCCCTCCATGATGTGCCTCAAGGCATGGCACCAATGGGCGGCTCTAGTGTGATCTTACGAGGACCTGGAGCCCCGATTCAGTGCCGATGATGACCGCTCCAGTGGTTTTAGCCGGTAGGAGTCTAGGCATACCCCTTCGCTCTAGTGTGATCTTACGAGGACCTAGAGCTCCCCTTCGGTGCCGAAGATGACCGCTCCAGTGGTTTTAGCCGGTAGGAGTCCGGCATACCCCTTCACCCTTCCCCGGGGTGAAGGAAGTTCCATGAAGGATTTCCACTGGACATCAATAAAAAAAAATTGTGAAGATAGATGCATAACGACAAGTATTATGCAGTTCTCTGGGCTTGCTCTCAGGGCTTTCAATGCCAAAAATACCTTGTATTGTTAACCGCCTTATCCGATACTCTGAGATTTGTCAACCTATTTGAGGAATTTATTTTTAATAGGTGCAGGTTATTGAGTGATTATATTATATATCCGATTTCATACATCATTTTCTTTTTAGTTTTATTATTATTTTTATATCGTGTGTCATTTGGAGTCAGTGTTTTTTTTGTTTATAAAGTATTATATCCCACCTCAATCAACCAATTATTTAAAAATGAATTTCCTCTATTTCTTATAAATCTCTTCCAGTCTTCCCTAAGTCCTTGCCACTGACTATGCAAAATCCCTTCCAATGTTTTCTCAGCGCACTTCACTATACTATCCATTTTCTATCCATTAAGGACTCTTGATTCTTTCTCAAATTGTTTGTCCGCAGCTTCGCTTCCTGCTTTTGGAACTTTAGCTTTCGCGTCTTTGTTATATCAAGTTATTCGGTTCTGGTCTGGTTATTTTGTAGGATATTGGTAACAAAGTTTGAGAGTAGTTTTTGGGACCTAATGTAAGTTGAAAAGTTAAGTCAGGTATGATTCTTCTACTTTTGCCTAGTTCATGAAAATAGGTGTGGTATGTTTGGTGTTAGTTGAGACTATGTATGAAAAAGGTTTTCCATTTCTCGTATAATTATTTTCAAGTCTTATTTATTACTGACAAAATTGCTATCTATGGATATAGAATAAGTTTACTAAAGCCGGCAATAAAAAGAGCCAGATCTTCCAAAACAACACATATTGCAATAGTAGGCTACAGAACAAATATTGTTATGGCTTAGGTAGTTGTTCCGTAATTAAAATTTAGTGCATGTGAGATTTGTGTTCAAGAAATCGAAGAAATTACAAGGCCGAACATCATTACTAATAGAGCCGGTAATCGCTAGAATATTGAAAACTCCCTTTCCTACAATTTCCAGCATCAGTTGCATGCTTTATATTAACTTTGTAAGAATGTAATGGAATCTAGCAATATTATTTTCACCCACTTCTAGATGTCTGATTGACTTGAAATTTTATAGACGTATCAAGAATCGATGACACTACAATCATTTGTAATCACCATGACCTGGTGCTGTCACCAGGCTCAGCAGATTTAAAGAACCTAATGATAGGTTTTTATCATTCACTAGACATATTGACGGCACGATTGGTAAAGTGGCTGATACAGTTGGCTGTTGCTCTCCGGGTACGTGTCCATAAACGCACCCACGACACAGGATATATCCAAGAGTGGGGCAAGTTTTAAAAAATGTGTACATAATAATGTTGAATCTTCAAGTAATTAGTTTGTAGGAATTCAGGGTTAATAGTATTCCTTGGAAAAAATAATTAAGAAACCTAATAAATACCCGAAAATGAAAGCGTGGGGTGCTCGATATCAAAGGTAGATTAATTATGAGAATGGAAGTAGAGCCAAGCTTTTATTTTATATTTAAGGATATAAGAAAGAAAGAAAGAAAGAATGAAAGCATTTATTTAGCGACAAAATGAGACATCACAAACAATAACATACTAAACGGAGAAATAAGAAGCAAAATTTTGATTAAAGTGTATGCCCCACAGATGCGCTAAATGGGTATCTAGTTCAGCATGTGCCAGGCAGGCGCCAGGCGCTGGTTTTCCACTAGACCCCTTAGTGGCTCACAGAAGCGAAAACAGCATTCGTATTTAATTTAAATTTAAACTTATATATTAATATGAAGAAATATATAATTAGTATGTATACATTATAAACAAACAACACAATTATATATAATGAGTAAATATATGTAATATGAATTAATTAAAAATAATTAAATAAATAACCCACACAATTATCCTATATATGGCAACTAAACAATAAAATAGAATAGTGAACAAACAAACGCAAATATATCCACCATTATTACAGTCATCAGTTCCTTGCTTACATGTAAATTTAAAAAAAAAGCACAAGAAAAAAAAAAAAAAGTTTTAAAAGTTTCAGTTTATTTTTAATTAAAAGCGAGGTTTTACTGAATTTTTCAATGAATAATTGTATTTTTCTTCTCAATTAAAAGGAATAAATGAGCACCTTTGTAAACACTGTCGCGCTACACCCAACAACAAACTTAACAGTTGGTTTTAGCTAAGCTTGAGTGCTTGCTACAACCACAGAACGGTTTAACATTAGAGTATTTATTTCTTATAATAATTAGAGATGTTTTCAGTTACACGAGAAACTCAGATAACTAAACAAGTAGATAACAAGCGCACGTACAAAAGTTAATAAACTGATACTTATTTTAACACGTTGTAAAACCTCAAAGACCACGAGGTCATTCACGAAAGAGGTTATTATACCTTACTCAAGAAGCGGTGGTTGTGAATTTATTGCATATTATGAATGCAAGCAATTTGCATATGCATTTGAATATTTGGGCTATGTTTTCAGGTTTTTGCATGTTTTCTATAATATTTGATAATTTATAAAACTACGAGAAAATAAGAATATGTACCAACGTACAACGTATTACATTGTGTATGTACAATACACAATGCAATACGTTGATACATTTTCTTAATTTTATGGTTAAACTTAGTTACTTATAATCTTCCAACGGGAACAATACTTATCAAGTTAAGTTCACTTTTTCAAGAATTATAATTATATCGTTGAAAATCTATTAAATAAATTGTTTTAGTATATGCTGAGAATATAACCTTATTTTGTTGTATTTATTTAAACTGCATATTTCAGCATCTTATGGCGATTTTGTTGCATATTGGCGGGACACGGTTGGTGCAGTGGCTGACACAGTCGGCTGCTGCGCTCCGGTTCGTGGGTTCGATTCCCGCACAGAACAAATATTTGTATGATCTGCAGGTAGTTGTTCCGGGTCAGGGTGTATTATGTGTAGAATTTGTGTCTGCAGGGGGCAATATAAAAAATATAAAATGAAAAGAGAAATTATGGTGCATATTTCGACCATTTAAAGTTGTATATAACCCGGTCTCTAGTAATTATGAACTAACTAGCTGGGACCCGCGGTTTCACCCGCGTGTAATTTAAAAGGAATTTAGAGTACTTCAACATAGACCCTTGACATAGAATATATATATATATATTGGATTTCAAGGGATTTTATTTTTTTGTGCGGAACCCTAATTATTTTTCTTAAATTAAAGTAGCCTAAGTTATTCCTTATAACATCAGCTATCTGCCAGTGAAAGTCCCGTCAAAATCGGTCCAGCCGTTTCGGAGATTACCCGGAACAAACAGACAGACAAACAGACAGACAGACAAAAAAATTAAAAATTGGTTTTTTGTTATATGTCCCGTATATACTTTCATATGTATTTAGTAAAAAGCTGTTATTTTGACATTACAAACAGACACTTCAATTTTATTTATTTGTATAGATTGGTGGAAGGCTCAATGTTCAGCTGTTGAACTACGAGATGCAGGTTTGATCCGCATGGTGCAAATGTTTAAGTTATCTTCGGATAGTTGTTTTCGATTTGGATGCTATGAGATACTTATCTCTGTAAATGGAATCTTCAAAACGGTATGAAATCTAACTACACATTCATACAAAAAAGAAAGTATATTTCATTTTATTCATTGGAACTTGAAACATCAACATTTTTTTACAAATCTGAAACTTTGAATAATTAAATGTGACGACTATGTAACAGTTCAGTCGAATGTTCTTGGAATCGTATTTTCCTCATCCCAAGTTCACGTGAACCAACATTATGATAAAGTAGAACACCTGCGGGCCGCTGATTTACCGCCACGTCGGTAAAGCCGGCAATTAGTGCCGCGACTAATCGCATTAACTCTGCTATTGTCGCATCGCCGCGCGACGCGTTGAGTCGACAAAGCGAGGATTTGCTTTAGCACGTTAGTTGTTGCGATTTTCTGGTTTAGGACTTCATTTCGTGAAACTGGTGACACGTTGTACTTTTTAAATTAGTCAGAATTTAAAAAAGCTGCGTACTTTTGTATACCGGACAGACATCGAAAATAATGACAATAACACATAAGATAAAATACTGGGATCCGAAAGGATATATATTATAATAATAGTAATTTTCCGTGTGGTGCCGACTCAGAATACCACCACCCCATCTCCTCCCGTGGGTGCCGTAAAAGTCGACTAAGGGATTAGCCGGAGGATGATCATCAGCGTACTTCGAGTACATTAATAACTCAACTGCGATCGCCAACCCGTCTGCTAAACGTGGCGATTATGGCAAAACCCCCCCAATGAGCCCACAATACACCCATATCGGTCTTTGTGCTGATCTTTGGGGGAAGCCTGTGTCCAGCAGTGGACTTGACGAAATGATAATGATGTTTTGAATACATTGCAGCATTCGTGGTGGTGGAGTGTTTTATTATAATATGTAATAATCGCGAAAACATAAGACATTTACACAAAACAGTAATTTCGTTTGAAAAAAGAAACCGACCACTGCAAAGTGAAATCTAGACAAAAGTCTATCCGTGAACAGGCCGCTTTAAATCCGCAAGTTAATTATAATGAGTCGTATGCCGGCTAATCGCAGTGACGCTTTGTCTGAACTGACAGAACAATGTGGTGGTCCCATTCACGAGCAGTCTTTTGTGAACGCTCGCGTTTAATTTATTGCGCCTTTCTTGTTCAGGAGTTGGGAACGAGTTTGTAATAATTCTCGGTAACCGCCGCACTGCTGCCTCTAGGTTTCTTTAGATTCTTACCCTACGAAAAAAATTGATTTCACAAAAGGGTGCTCAATATTGGTGGGTCGTTCTTTAAAACCAGTGATGCAAGACCGCCTTGTTGTATCAATTGTAACCAATGTACCTATGTATATCAATCGTTATCTTTGTAATTTTATATGTAACTAGCTGGGACCCGCGGTTTCACCCGCTTCACTAGCCATAGAGTCTAGTTTCCCTTAACAAATTAAAAGTCAATTATAAACTTTTACTCAACACGAAGCTAGTCTAAAACGGAGTATTCTCAACTAATGCATTTAGATTAAACTAGATGGGACTCGCGGTTTCACCCGCGTTTAATTTAAAATACATTTAGAGTACTTCGACATAGGCACTTGACATAGAATATATATATTGAATTTCAAGGGTTTTATATTTTTTGCGCGGAACCCTAATTATTTTTCTAAAATAAAAGTAGCCTAAGTTATTCCTTATAACAACAGCTATCTGCCAGTAAAAGTCCCGTCAAAATCGGTCCAGCCATTTCGGAGATTACCCGGAACAAACAGACAGACAGACAAAAAAAATTAAAATGCATTTTTTGTTACATGTTCCGTATATACTTTCATATGCATTTAGTAAAAAGCTGTTATTTGGACATTACAAACAGACACTTCAATTTTATTTATTTGTATAGATATCTATATATAGATTATATGTATATTATATACAGGGTCTTTAACAACGGAAAATATTTTAAGGCTAGGCTCCATGAATGGTATAGAATTCATTTCAAGTATCAACACACACTGGTGGGCTACTAAACAACCACATTATTGTTCGACCGGTCCATTTTCAAACACGTTTTACTGTTATTGTGTGTGTGTATTCGGTGACTATCGCAGTATTTTTAGAAAGACATAATAGTGATAGTTAGATAGACCTACAGTTTTAAGTGGTGAACTGCGCACAGTTAGTTAAATTAGTCCGTGTGGTGTCCGGATTAAGAACATTGCATCTCTCGATCTCCTCCCATGGATGTCGTAAAAGGCGACTAAGGGACTCTAAGCCAGAGGAATGGGCAGCAGCATCCCTTATGTGGCACAGTAGCCATTCTGCGCTCACAAACCTGCCTGACAAGCGTGGTGAGTACTGGCAAATTCTCCCAAATATGATGACACAATTGTGGAAATCTATGGGGGAGGTTTTTGTTCAGCAATGGATGTTGTATGGCCGATATGATGATATATGATGGTTCCCGGCGAACGGGGACATGCCGGAATCCTTTTTTTTTATTTTTATTTTTTATTGATGTCCAGTGAAAATTCTACATGGAACTTCCTTCACCCCGGGGAAGGGCGAAGGGGTATGCCGGACTCCTACCGGCTAAAAACATCGGAGTGGTCATCTTAGGCACCGTAGAGGACTCTAGGAACTCGAAAACTCTCAATCTAGAGCCGCCTATTGATGCCTTGCTTTTAGACATATATCAGATGAGATGACTGTGAAGTGATCAGCCCTTCTAGCGGAGGGAAGGCGACCGTAAAAAGGTCACCCCTCCAGGCACTTCTCGGGGAGGATTTTAAAGGATCCCCCCAAACGTCGCTGTGCGCTGTGCTACGCATGCAGTGATGTGCCTAAAGGCGTGGCACCAATAGGCGGCTCTAGTGTGATCTTACGAGGACCTGGAGCCACCCTTCGGTGCCGAAGATGACCGCTCCAGTGGTTTTAGCTGGTATGAGTCCAGCATCTCTAATGTGATCATACGAGGACCTGGAGCCTCCCTTAGGTGCCGAAGATGACCGCTCCAGTGGTTTTAGCCGGTAGGAGTCCGGCATACCCCTTCGCCCTTCCCCGGGGCGAAGGAAGTTCATACAGAATTTCCACTAGAAACTAATAAAAAAATTAAAAGAAAAGGCTCTGAGGAGAGGCAAGACGGTCTCGACGACCCGCTTTTATGCGTACTGGGGCAGCAGGCAATATGACCCCTATAACCGCTTATCGTAGTGATTATTTGGAGGCCCATTTCCAGTGGACGCTTACGGACCTGTGTGTGTGAGTACGTGTGTAGTATGGCCGGTAAACATATGCACGGCCTTTCAGAAACCACTTAGCGATGAAACTTGTGATTTAAATATTTTAATACATGTTTATCACACCGCAGTTTTCCTTCTAGTTCCCCTGCGCTGGTCGATATTATCCAAAAAATTGTGTACCATGACGGACAAACACCGCACATCTCGTTTACTTACCTCTCGCTGTGATAACTTCCCGGGGGACAGAGATTTACCTCAATGTTACATTTTGCTTGTAATTTGTAACATTGCAAGAGCGGTTGTCTGTCTGCTTTTGACGAAATTCTGCTTATTTTGTCTTGTGTAACACCTGACAGGATTAATATTTTGTGTATTGTAATGATAGGAATATAAACAGCCCGTTATGTGCTTCTGATTATCTTATCGTATATTATCTCATCTTATAGTTTTATTTGTATATATATAATGTGTTAATATAGTTATATAGTAGTATAGAACGTATATTTTTAGTTTTAATTGTGTATAAAACATTGAGTAAAGATTTACTGAATATCAGCATAAAAAAATATGAAATAATATAAGTTATATTCATAAGTAAATATTCAGATTTCAAAAAATCTTTTTATGATAAGATAATCAGAAGTACTGTGGTGCAGGCTACGAGTATGTCGCGTGGTGCCGGCTGCGACTAGCACCACCCCATTTCAATCCGTGGGTGTCGCAAAATCCGAATATGAGATTAACCGGAGAATGGGCAGCAGCGTCCTTCGAGTATATAACAAAACAACCGCGATCGTCAACCCTCCTGCCAATGTGGCGATTGTGCAAAACCCCCCAATGAGCACACAACACACCTAGACCAGTCGTTGTGTCGATCTTTGGGGAAAGCTTGGGTGCATCAGTGGATTTTATTTGGCTGAAACGAATCAGAGGCATTTATGAATAGTCGAAATTTTAGTTTCCGCGTTCAAAGATGCAGATTTTCTATGGAGAAGATCAGGCAAGAAACTCCATGCTTCTTCTTTTAAAATCATAATATGTTACAATATGTATGACTACTTTGCCCTATTTTAGGTTATGTGAAGAAAATGTAGGAGAAAAGAGTCTAAACTACTTAGAAAGTCAATACTAAACAAGCTTGATTGTAATTTTGTGTATTGAAGTCATTTTATACAAATAAACTTTGCCGAAATCTTAGTACGTAAAGCAAAAATACTTACCATTCGTTTGATTTATTTTAAAGAAGAAACGTTTACTTTAGAGTTGGTGTAAGTAGATACTATGTATTATGTATACAGTTTCGTGTATTGAATCAGAGGGATAGGCAGCAGCGTCCTTTCTGTGGAATAATAGGCATACTGCGCTCACAAACCCGCCTGCAAACGTGGTGAGTTCTAGAAATTTCGCCCCAATATGACTACACAATTATAGAAATCTAAGGGGGAGGCAAATTGCCGTGTGGTGCCGGCTCAGAATGCCACCACCCCATCTCCTCCAATGGGTGTCGTAAAAGTCGACTAAGGGATTAGCCGGAGGATGGGCAGCAGCGTCCTTCGAGTACATTAACAACTCAACTGCGATCGCCAACCCGCCTGCCAAGCGTGGTGATTTTGGCAAAACCCCCCAATGAGCTCACAACACATCAATATCAATGGTTGTGGTGATCTTTGGGGGAGGCCTGTGTCCAGCAGTGGACTTCATTCGGCCGAAATGATGAAGGGGGAGGCTTTTGTTCAGCAGTGGACGTTCTTTGGCTAATATGATGATGATACTATTTGTAAAAAAAATATGAAATGCATTGGAAAATATGAAATGCATTGGATACAACATTCTTCATTGTTGACAAAACAAACCAATTGAAAATTACAAAGATTAGATAATGTTTATCTTCTCGCCTAAAAGTTATACATAAAATAACATGTTACATAGTTTGTACAGGTATATTGTGGGAGGCTGGTGCTTAAACTGGGCTCGAGGCCTGAATTTCAGAACACCAGGTCTTCATCCTTTTGATATAGTTCCATTTTATTTTTATTATGTGCTTCGTGCTCTAACGAACAGTGGTCGGAAAACATAATGTTTTAATTAAATTTTGGTTCTGAATAGTGTTAGTATGATCAGTAGTGTATATGAGGTGTGAGTGTGTGTGAATGTGTGTGAGTTTGAGAGTGAGATTACTGTCAATTAGATTTTTAAATGTAATAATCTAATAATATCTTAAGTAAGTTATGAGGTAATATATAAATTTATGATCTACACCGGGATAAGAAATAGTTTTTCAGTCATTCTATTGTGTGGCTCTCACGGCCTCAGCATCATCCAAACGCACTTCGACCCTATTGGGTCCATTGTGCTGCCCAAAGCCCTGCACTACTCCTCCGCTGGCAAATCAAGAAGTCCCTGTAGGTACTTCGCAATCATACCTGCCTGGAGCCGCGCAAAATCATCAGCCAATGGATAAGCTATTCTTAGATGTTTTGCCCTACGTCTTTTCAGAGCGTCACAGCACAAAAGCCAAATATATAATTTCATTTTGCACTTAATCTTGTTAAGATCTTAGATGCGAAGGAACCTGTTAACATTATTATAACGCCTCAATAGCTTGCCATAAAATTGTCTATTACTGTAACATCAACCCTCGTTCATCCCTTATATCTTATATACCTTGCAATGAAACAATTACCTCCCTTTTCTCAAACTCACAATAGATTATCCAGTCCCATTAGCCGAAAGCAACACTGAATAAAACATTACTACACAATCAAATTTCCCAACAAATAACGCCTAACCGAACCCCATAAACACTGTAACAAAACTTGGCGGTAGAGGTAGTAATTTCCCATGGTCGGCCGCAAGGTTTCCAGGTGGAATAATTAGCTGTCCGTAACGATGCCTAGCGTTAATTAAATCAAATTGCGATGGTTTGTTAGTGCGCACATAGTATAATTTGTTTGGCGTTTGTTAATGTTTTTTATTTCTTACTGTGTAGCACCACAGTGTTATTAATATCAGTTGGCTAAGCAATTGGATTTATGAGCTACTAGATTCGGATCGGACCCCCGGGAAGACGGTGGCGCGCACGTGGTCACGTGCCACCGTGTGCGCAGCACAGCGCAAAGCGAGGCTTAGGGGGATCCTTTACAATCCTCCCTGAGAAGTGCCTGGGGGGGTGACCTTTGTACAGTCGCCTGCCCTCCGCTAGAGGGGGTGACCGCTTTACAGTCATCCCCTCCGTCATGTGCCTAAAGGCGTGGCACCAATAGGCGGCTCTAGTCTGATCTTACGAGGACCTGGAGGTCGGCGGTCATCGGTCATCTTCGGCACCGAAGCCCCCTTCGGTGCCGAAGATGACCGCTCCATTGGTTTTAGCCGGTAGGAGTCCGGCATACCCCTTCGCCCTTCCCGGGGGCGAAGGAAGTTCCATGTAAAATTACCACTGGACACCAATAAAAAAAATAAAAAAGTTTCGGATGCATATGAGATTTATATCTGTTATCTCACGACACAAGAGAAAGATAAGTAATTTAAAAAGAAAAAAATATCCTATCTCTTGACCCTAGTATTTAAAGACCTTTTTCATTTTAACACGCTTTTATTAGCTTCACTTGTAGCTATGTAAATACATCTTGGAAGCCTAGTTCTCCCCCGACCGTTTTACCGCCCTCGCCGCTGAGGATGCCCGCCTCACCGTCGCGGAGGCCTATCGTCACGTCACCTTTCCGTTCAAGTTACAACTTCTGCCCCCCATCTCTTGCTCGCGCCGGCCCGTGCCAAGCCTGTAGTTTTGTCCCCTAAAATTTGTTAAATAATATCGATCCAGCTGTCCCCCAAAGAATAGCTTGTTATCCCCAGCAACGCCCTAAGTCTGTGTCCCGCAGGGGGCGCCCTTAGCGCAAGTTGCTTAGATTTTAATATTGATTTTAAGCCTGGCTGGAGGCTCTTTTGGTTTCGCCAGAAATGACCGGTTAAGCAACCAAACTTCCCTGAAGTGCATGCGAGAAGCCCAACAATAAAAAAGCCTAGTTCTGATTTTGCAAATGTATGTATGTAATTCGGATGACTTTGATCTGGTACCATTGGACTGATCTGATGATAAGGCCAGTAGGTTGATGGTGGAACTCTTCAACAGATATTAGTACACTTTCTGGTGTTCGGGCTTATTCGGTTTATTTTAACGAGTACCGTCTATTAGACAGCAATGAGGGTCTGATGATGGAGCCAGAAGGTGGCCAGTGGAACAAAGCGTGTTCTATTTTTAACTGTTATATTTATTTAAACGATTGTCACGTGATACAAATACATAATTTCGAAGTATTTAAAATGTCTAACGGTCGATTCCAACAAATCAGGATGTCTGATAGCGACGAGAATGGCTTGGTCTGATCTTAACTGTAGCTATAATCCCCAATTTCAAGTGATATGCAAGATTGCTCTGCGAAAACGGTCGCGTGGTTATACCATAGAGGGGCTTGAGGTCCTCGTAAGATCACATTAGAGTGGCCCATTGGTACCACGACTTTAGACACTTGAAGGAGATGACTGTAAGGCGGTCACCCCCTCTAGAGAAGGGAAGGCGACTGTAAAAAGCCGCCCTAAGGCACTTCTCAGGGAGGATTGTAAAGGAATCCCTGAAGCCTCGCTGCGCTGTGCTGTGCACACGGTGGCACGTGACCATGTGCGCACCACCATCTTTCCAGGGGTCGCTCGGCATGAGCACGTAGACGCAGACTCTCCAATCTGCACGCCGTGACCCCCGATGCCCCCCTCCATATAGCAACGGCAGGGAGCTCAGGCGTGTTGGACCTGGGAGTCGAAGTGGCTGTTACCCTGGCGCAACCCGGGATCGGCCCTCTCCCAATCCCGCTCTGCAGTCTCCATCTGGAGCATGACACTCTCGCAGAAGGAGACCACAACACACCAATTTTATTCTTGGGCTTGATTCTGTATGGGCAATCAAGAGTTATTGCTGCTCATTTTGTGCAGCTGCGATGCTCTGGGAAGACGTAGGGCAAATCATCTAGGAATGGCAAATTATCTATTACCTGATGACTATATGCGGCTCCAGGCAGGTGTGATTGCGAAGTACCTACGGGAACTCCTTGACTTACCAGCGGAGGAGTGGTGCAGGGCTTTGGGCAGCACAATGGAATAAATTCCAATAGGGTTGAAGTGCGTTCGGCTAAGCTCGTGACGGCCACAATAGAATAGCACATGCTCTAGTTTTACCCTGGAAAATATTTAGAAATTTGGCATTTACGTATAATTGAAGAACCAGTGGACAGATATTTTACAGGGCTCAAGTTATTTTTACCACTGCAAGTTAACTATTTCGCACATACAAGGTCATCTAGCTCAATAACATCGCATTAGAGTGAAAAATCTTAATCTTTTTTAAGATCCCTTTGTCTCTGTGTATGTGTAAAATGACATGTTACTGTTGTTTGTCTCCAAAAAGCAGAAATCACGTGATGCTTGTTTGAACTTGATGTTTGGTAATTATTTATATTAAATCTTCGAATACACAGACTTAATATAAATAATTACCAAACATCTTCATACTTCTTATTTCTTGAATTTTCTTCAATGATTACAATTAAATAGACAATAAAATTAGGCAAGTTGCGACTTGGAGTCACCGTAGTGTCGGTAACGATGTATTTGAGGGGAGTGCGGGCGATCTAGTCAGGTGCAGATGGACAGCGCGCAGGTGTGGACTGTTCTAGTCTCCTTGAACGGGTGTGGATGTGTGCCTTAACAATGTTTTCTCCACCGAGCCCAAAATTTAGCGATAATTGATGTTTTTTTGCCGAACCAAGAAAAGGCTTGAACACCAATGTACTCTGACACTACGGCACATCAGTCGCGTGCCAGAAGTGCAGTTTCATCTACCACAATTAATGCGCGATGCAAATTTCAAGTCACGAACAAACGATTACAATTTCACTTAAAATCTTTCTTGTTTTGTGTTTGTGGTTCAAGAACTTAGTTTCTCGGAAGAAATTTACAATAAACCCTTCAAGAGAACAGAATTATAATTTTGGATTCGTGTGGTGTCCAGATATAGAATAAGCACTACTACATCTGTTTCCGTGGATGTCGTAAAAGTTGACTAAGAGATTCTAAGCCTTCTGGCTATTACTATCGGACAAGTAATATAAGATAAAATAGACGGCAAACATTTTGGCGAACTTTGTTTTAGACTTCATGGCGAAGACTTGCGCACAATAGAATTATATGCAGATGCGTAAATCGACAATCGATTACGCGATTGAATAATAATCGATTTAGTTTATTGTATTTTCCTAATAATTACACTTTGCTAGGTTACATTATCCATGTTTACCCCACCAACTCGATCGATCAATTGATCTGCAGTCTGACGTCATAGGCTATTGCCACTCATATTAATCTGTAATTCTTTTTTATAAAATAAATTTACATTTATGTTAATGGAAAAAACCAAAAATACCTATTAAAAACCCAAGTGCGAGTTGAAGTCGCATGGAGAGGGTTCCGAAGTTGCTGAATATATTGTCTATTCTTGAATTCTGTCTTGTACCACTAATTATCGCTAAAACATACTTAACGTTCTTGAAAAACATGTTCTCCCATACATTGCAACTGCAATTTATTGTATGTTTGTATGTAGAATATTGAAAGATTAACCATGTTATTTTAAGACCATAGACATCTTATAGGTTTTCCTTTAATCTGTATGTAAAGAACTACTATATCTTCTTTCTTCTAAATTCGGAGATAAGAGGGGGGATTTTTTTCTTAAATTACTCTGAAATTAACTATATTAAAATAATAAATAAAATAAATTTGAGACCCTCACAACAAGCCCTTCCATTTAATATGTAACATAGTACAGTTTGCAAAACGTTTTTTTCTATTTTATAATTATTTGCCCAAGCAAAGGCAAGTTTAAATTTGGTACACTATAGGTGTATTGTGTGTGGAATATATGTCTGTAAACGTACCCATGACACAGGAGAAAAGTTAGACTGGGGCAAAGCTTAAAAAAAGATGTTTTTTTAATAAGAATTGATTCGACGTGCGACTTCTAAATTGTCATATCAGTAATTAGTACCTGGATGACCGAGCTTAGCTCGGTATTTTCGTGTTACTTAACAACGCCATCTGCTGTTGTGTCGTTAAAGCAATTAGTTGCTCACAAAAAATAGTATTATTATTCGCCAATAGATGTCAGGAAGAGTCATATTTTTCAGTTGAGACTACTCAAACGCCTATAAAATGACATTTTCTAAAAATGATTCCTAGCTAGATCGATTTATCGCCCCCGAAACCCCCTATATACAAAATTTTATGAAAATCGTTGGAGCCGATTCCGAGATTCCAATTATATATATACAAGAATTGCTCATTTAAAGATATAAGATAAATATCAGTAAACATAAAAATGTAAAGTTTGTTACATCCTAACTTAAACCTTATATAAAAAATACTTTCACTGGCTAATAAGCTATTTTCCATTCAGTGAACAAATAAAACATTTTTACTTTTACGAAACACTGAAGTCTTTACGAAACGTCAGAAAAAAACATTTTCTTCCAAAAAAAGCCTTAGAAAGGCTGTCAGAGTAAACGTGAGTGAAAATCATGATTTGTGTATTAGCTGATTGGATCCATTCCGCAAAAATGTAATTTGAACTCAATCCATTAGCGGTTGATTTGAATTTTTCTTTTTAATTAAGTTAGATGTTGGCTGAGGATGTTGATACTACTCAGGATTGCAATCGTACTTATTTTTGATCATTTGAACTATAGTTTTCTGCGTGGTTTTATTACTAAACATAACAAACTTGTCTCGTGCACAAACTTCGAGAAGAAAAATAACTGTATGATGCCGCTAAGAATAGCTCCACCCCATCTCAACCCGGGAGTGCTGTAAAAGGCGATTATGGGGAATATGGGCAGCAGTGTCCTTCGAGTATATTAATTACAACTTAATTACACTGTACTGGGTAGAATTTTATTTATTTGAATTTGCAACACTACTATATATACGTGATATTCGAATTCGAAATTCGAATGATGGGGCATTCGAACAGGCAATTCCTGTTAAGCATTTCATTCGAACAGACGTTCTGAGTTTAACGCGTTAATATTTTTGTTGTTGTTTAAAACAGTCCGTTTTATTGAGTCACGAATAAATTTTCGTAATTTAAACTGTCATATCAGCCACAGGACGTCCACTGCTGAACAAAGGCCTCCCTCTTAGATTTCCATAACGAGCGGTCACATGCCGCTCTCATCCAACGACTCCCAGCGACCTACGACCAGGTCGTCTGTCCACCTCGTCGGAGGTCGTCCCACGCTGCGTTTTCCGGTGCGCGGTCTCCATTCGAGAATCTTTGTGCCCCAACGGCCATCAGTTCTACGAGCAATGTGCCCTGCCCATTGCCACTTCAGTTTACTAATCCTTTCAGCTATGTCGACAACTTCTACGGATCTCCTCATTTCTGATTCGATCTCGTAGAGAAATACCAAGCATAGCTCTCTCCATAGCTCGCTGAGTGACCTTGAGCTTTCTTATGAGGCCCATTGTGAGTGACCACGTCTCTGTTCCATATGTCCATAAGTCCGTGAAAGTTTTACCAAACACAAAAAAGTAAACTGCAAGTGTTCACGGGAAAAACGAGGACATAACTATTCCATATATTTCATTCCCCCGCTTGCTTGTGTGTTCTCTATATAACACTTAACCAGACCTAACTAGTTCGAACCGAATCTTACTAGTACTACGTGCTCAGCTGCCTAGCTGTTACCCTAAGTGCGTCATTTTGCAAATTTCACTCTAGAATATAAATAGGCACAATCTACTTGGATAAACGAATAAAAATATCTTGAGACATACTCTTTGACGACCAAAACTCTGTTTCTAACAAACACAGCGGAGTTAAAACAAACAAACACTTAGTAGACCATTTTCTAAGTAAACCATTATAGAACAAATATGGCGCTCTCCAACTGAAGCCTCACATTTTCAATGAATACTATTATGTGAAAGCATTATCATATGAAGTGGTTGAATGGGACGTCCAAGTGGCAGCTTAGTTCAGTTTTACCACTTGTGGACAATTAAGAGAGCCGTTTGGTTATAACTAGTATGTTTTAATAGGTATGGTAATTAGCTAGCGATGCTAATCATCATCAGTCAAACCACGTCCACTGCTGAACAAGGGTTTCCCTATAGATTTCCACAATTGTGACATCATTTGTGGGGAATACTAGTACTCAGGTTGGTGATCGCAGAATGGCTACTATTCACTCATCCAAGCTTAGAGTTCTAGGAGTAGAATGTTTGATGATTCTGGAAAATCCCACAATCGCTCATAATCCAGGTGAGTTTGTGTTTGCAGTACATTGATTTTTGATTGAAGAAGACTGATATATGGCATTGTATAATATTATGAAGTATCATGTGTTCCAAATAAAAGTAAAAACTGATTAAATGTAATAAATAGTTGGAAAATCCAAAAGTGCACGCCTCATAATCTTTAATTTATTAAATAATAATTAAACTACATCGAATTATACCGTGAAAAGTAATAGGCTTCTATTCCTCAAAATACTGAATCCTATAAAAAAACCGACTCGATAAGTGAAGTATTTCGCTCGTTATCGTGACCACAAGATACGGGACCCGCACATACAGACACACGGACGTCCAAGACAGAACTTTTTTAAACAATTTTTTAATTAGTTTAAATAATAAAAAGTACCTGGATGACCGAGCTTTGCTCGGTATTTTCGTGTTACTTAACAACGCCACCTGCTGTTGTGTCGTTAAAGCAATTAATTGCTCACAAAAAATAGTATTATTATACGCCAATAGATGTCAGGAAGAGTCATATTTTTTAGTTGAGACTACTCAAACGCCTATTAAATGACATTTTCTAAAAATGATTCCTAGCTAGATCGATTTATCGCCCCCGAAACCCCCTATATACTAAATTTTATGAAAATCGTTGGAGCCGATTCCGAGATTCCAATTATATATATACAAGAATTGCTCATTTAAAGATATAAGAATAAGATAAGATATATATTAAAAATATCATGAGTGTTAAAAATAGTGTTTTTTCTCAACATTTGTCTATTTATATTCACTTAAAAAAGCAATAAAGAATAAAAAAGTGACATTTTAAGTTGGAGAATCACTCGGTGTGCGTAAACTGACAATAATACCCACCTCAACGCTTCGCTTATGAGGCGTGCAATAATTCACAGTCACCAGGACGACCAGTCAACGTAAGGTTAAAGTCTTTGCTAGATACCATTCTTGAGATACCAAGCATCTACCTCTAGCTATTTATATGCAAATGCCCCACAGTTTTATTTTTGAGAGGCTGTTCTTAGGCTGTTATATACTTTGTTTTCAACAGATCAATGAACACCAATTATCCAGAAACATAAAAATGAAAGCCATGAAAACAAAAGAGGCAAACAAATTCCGTTTCCAAATCTTCCGCAAAATTAATCCAATTCCGGCGAAAAATCTCTCAATTATAATAACAGTTGAACTTTGCGAAGTCTGGTGAAGCAGCAGAAATCCCTTTGGGAACGTTTTCAATGAATACCATTACCGACCGACGCTTATTACCATACGGAATTACAGAGAATTGACCCGCACCGCTTTGGGCAAAGGAATAGTTTGAAAGTGTTTGCATTGTGTTAGCTCTTTTGAATTCGTGAATCTTTTAAGTGTATATCTTTAACTTTAGCTAAGAATAATAGTTTCATTAACTAAATATGAGGGTCATAATATATGTGGTCACTCACAATGGGCCTCATAAGAAAGCTCAAGGTCACTCAGCGAGCTATGGAGAGAGCTATGCTTGGTATTTCTCTACGAGATCGAATCAGAAATGAGGAGATCCGTAGAAGAACTAAAGTTTTCGACATAGGTGAAAGGATTAGTAAACTGAAGTGGCAATGGGCGGAGCACATTGCTGGCAGAACTGATGGCCGTTGGAGCGAAACAATTCTTGAGTGGAGACCGCGCACCGGAATACGCAGGGTGGGACGACCTCCAACGAGGTGGACCGACGACCTGGTGAGGGCGGCATGTAACAGTTCCTTGTGGAAATCTAAAGGGGAGACCTTTGTTCAGCAGTGGACATCCTTTGACTGATATGATGATGATGATGATGAAGGGTCATAATTATTAACACTTTTACACATCTTATTTAAACATTGCAGAGGTTTTTGCTACATTACAACCTCTGAGAAAAATTTCTGGAATAAATATTTTTATAGTATTTTTTATCTCTGATGTTGATACTTATGTGTCGGTTTGAAAATCGTTTTCATGGAAGGAATTGTCTCGTTATTTAAGCTCCTTTAAACCCAAAATAAATTCGACATTATTTGTCTAGTGTTTGAAAGTAAATGTTATGTTATACGTTCTTGAAGTTTGTACATTTTAAGACTGTTTTTCAAGTCTTAGATTAGGTTTAGATATTACAGTAATGCTGTTAGAGTTACCTTCTCAGATCAGATTTTGTCGTGTCGATAAATAATGAGCTTAGGTTTTCCAATAAGTTTTATTTTTTATATACAAACTAGTGACAGGACCAGCAAGTTATTTGTCTGGTGCGAAGAATCACGCCTACTCATATTAATTGTAATGCTACCCAAAACTAATACTGCGTGACAACACACTGCGCTGCCACCATAAGACATTAGTTATTTAGGCATGAGAGTCTCATTAATTTCACTAGCTACAGTTCTTTTCAAACCGGAACACATTAATGTCTCAAATTTTAAAAAAATTAACTGCTTAAAAATTTGCTGCTTGGCGGTGAATAATGTCTAGTAGCTCATGCAACTTTTTTTTTATTGGGCCCAGTGGAAATTCTTCATCAACGCCCCGCGAGACAAAGGGGCATGCCGGACTCCTAGCGGTTAAAACCACTGGGGCGGCCAACTTCGGCACCTAAGGAGGGCTCCAGGTCCTCGTATAACCACACTAGAGCAGCTCTTGCAACCTGTTAATAGAACTGTGTTTTCTTGAAAATGAACTTTCCAGTAAATACAGCATACTCAAAATGAGCAAACACAAAATTACCCTCCATCCTTCAAAACCTTAACACAATCCGTATTCATTTGATAAACGCTACAAATAAGTATACCTATAGACGTAAGCAACCGCAACCCGACATTACCAGTCTTCACAATTTGAATTTCAAACTAAGCTCTGAAGATTAAACTTATTCGCCCCATTATTTCGTTACCGAATTTGTTTTTTGCACGAACACAACATGCCAGAACGCTATGTTTTGCATTCTTTGAAATTAGAACATTCTTGGAATAGAAATTATGGTTTCTATTCCGTTCTGTAATAGATCTTAATAGGCAGTTGGGAATTTTACTGTGGAGCTCACGATTGTTTTGTTTGAGGTTAGAAGAGGCGAAGGAGAGGCGAAGGTTACGTACAATATTAAGAGGCCTGTAGCTTTGAGCTAACATATTGAAATTATTCTTTGTATAATTCAGATTTGCTCAATGTTCCTGGGCTGCAATTCTCTAAGCTCAAACACCTACATCCTTAAATACAGAATTGAAATAACGGTGTAAAACCAATTTCGGTATTCGCTTAGAGATGATTGATGTTATTCAAGGACACGTTGCAGAAGGTAAGCCATGAGGACCAGTCTTAGCGAATAGCTAAACGAGTTATCACCATTATTTCGATTTGGTATTGAAGGATGTATGGATGTTTGAGCTTAGGGAATTACACCCCTGGGTATAGTATAGGATCAATTTGTTTATTACCTTTCTGCAGGTTGCCATTCGCACTTTATTGATATTCCGATATGTCGTACTCAACGCCAACTTTCATTATGCACACAGGACAAACTAACCCGGCCAGCGTTTGTAGCCCCTTTATTTTTGCTCTGGGTAAAATCGAAGTGGCATGCTGGAGTCTACCGTGTGGTGCTGGCTAAGAATACCACCACCCCGTCTCATCCCGTGGGTGTCATAAAAGGCGACTATGGGATTACCCGGAGGATGGGTTGCAGCGTCTATCGAGTACATTTATAACTCAACGGACTCATTTATTAATAAAATAAAATAATGTTTTACGCGGAGTTATTGATCGTGACACAGCCTAGAAAAAAAAAATCTACATTAACATTCACGGCTGAACGTGTATCTTCGTGCTGTAAATGTGGACTGTATGAATACTGACTATATGTATGTACTTACTTACTAAATTGTATTGTATAAGTTGTTACGTCGTTGTGTTGTTTGTGTACAAACATTCTGAAATTCTTCTTTTCCGTGTGGTGTCCGGTTTAGGTATATAGCGCCACTCCAGAATATAGTCCAGCAGTAAAAGGCGCTAATGGACTCCAAACCCGAGGGATGGGCAGCAGCGTCCCTTCTGTGGAGACAGTAGCTATATGGCGCTCACCGACCCGCCTGCCAGGCGTGGTGAGTAATGGAAAAATCCCCTGCAAATGACCGCACATTTGTGGTAATTTATGGAGGAGGCCTTTGTTCTTCCGTGAACTTCTTTTGGCTTATATGATGGTGATGATAACTGCATAACTGATTCTTACTCAGCTGCAGCTTTGGTTGACGTGATTATAATTATCACTCAGGGCAGACAGAGAAATCCAATCTTCTAATGTTATATAGAAAAAGTACACATCTATTATCTATTACAAATAAATAAAATCAAAGTGTCTGTTTTTAATGTCAAAATAACAGCTTTTTACTAAATGCATATGAAAGTATACTCGTATACAGTACCTACAACAATAATGCTATTTGTAATATTTTTGTCTGTCTGTCTGTCTGTTTTTTCCCACTAGTCTCCGAAACGGCAGGACCGATTTCTACGGGAATTTCACTGGAAGATAGCTGATGTTATAAGGAATAACTTAGGCTACTTTTATTTAAGAAAAATAATTAAAGTTCTGTGCAAAAAAATTAAACCCATGAAATCCAATATATATATACATACTCTATGTCAAGTGTCTATGCTGAATTACTCTTAATTATATAAAATAATCCACTTTATTTAAAACTAAACGGCGGGTGAAACCGTGGGTCCCAGCTAGTTTTTTATATATCGTTTCGTTAGACCGAGCGTTACATCTGAATTCACCCGCAATGAGCAAAACCTTTTGACTGAACATTCCAGAATACTAGAGTTCATATTTTTTACACGTGAATTATACTGAATAGGTTTTGGAGCAAAGGCCTTGCGGCCATTTTGTTGCGATATTTTATTTGATATGAATTATGAAAGTGCGGCTGGAAGTATGGGTCTTTGGTTAAGAATAGAATACTGATATCGACTAAGATGTAAGCCGTGTGGTGCTGGCTAAGGATAGCGCCACCCTATCTCATCCCATGGGTGTCGTAAACTATGAATTAGCCGGAAGATGGGCAGCAACGTCCTTCGAGTACATTAATTACAACTCGACTGCGATCGCCAACCCGCCAAGCGTGGCAAATATGGCAAAGTCCCCCAATGCGCACACACAGTACTAACCCAGACCGGTCACTTTGGTGGAAGGCTGTGTCCAGGAATAGACGTAATTCGACTGAAATTATGATGATACACAATCAACCCAGTACTGTCCCACTGCTGGCCACGAGTCTTTTCTCAGGATGAGAAAGGGTGACTATTTTTTTAACGATCTGCAGGTAGTTGTCCCGGTTCTCGGTGTATTGTATGTGGAATTTGTGTCTGTAAACTCATCCACGACACAGGAGAAACGCTAGTGTGAAGCAATTAAAAAAAAAATTGCAGCATTCTTGGTCACAGGATGACTAAGGTGATAAGTGTCGTTACAGACATTTAAAAGGTATTTTATTTTATCTACCGTACAATCCCAAAGTTATATAGATGCACGCAGTAATCACTCACTGTCTTGTTATGTTATTTGTGCCCTGTATTGTTAGGGACTTTATTAATTTAATAACCTGTTTCTAAACTGACGGTACCTGCCAGGCATCTTCATTTCGGCTAAATGAAGTCCACTGCTGGACACAGTACTCCCCAAAGATCACCACAACGATCGATATGGGTGTGTTGTGGGCTCATGAGGGGGTTTTGCCATAATCGCCACGTTTGGCAGACGGGTAATGTACTTGTTAATGTACTCGAAGGACGCTGCTGCCCATCCTCCGGCTAATCCCTTAGTCTACTTTTACAACACCCACGGGAGGAAATGGGGTGGTGGTATTCTGAGCCGGCACCACACGGCACCAGGCATCTTATCTATTAAGATTAGGATATTTTATTTATATACGATACGGCACGGTTGGTGCAGTGGTTGATACAGTCGACAACTGCGCTCCGGGTTGCGGGTTCGATTCCCGCACGGAACAAATATTTGTACGATCTGCAGGTAGTTGTTCTGGGTCTGGGTGTATTATGTGTGGAATTTCTGTAAACGCACCAACGGCACAGGAGCAAGCCTAGAATTGGGCAAAGTTCTAAAAAAAATAATTAAATAGCCTCACGAAACATTATTGGTACATATCTATATATTAATTAAGGTAAACAATAGGTATTAGGTAAGTGTACTTCTTCAATTATAGGAGATCACACCATGCACAATATTGGATTAACAACTAAGCTAATATCGGTTCTCTTTCGAAAAATAAATGAATCTATAATATACGCGATGATGTTTTGGTTTTGTTAAAAGTGTTCTATTATAATGAGTAACAATCGCGAAAACATAAGACATTACAAATATTTTTCAGTGCAGGATCAAATCCTCGACACGTAGCGCCCAAAGCCAATCACCTAGCTGCTGCGCGAACCGTGCCATATATCGGGTGTAAGTGGCATCGTAATGAAAACTGATTCCATGGATTCAGTACATGATTCTGAAACCCTCATTACTGGTATTTTGTGTCGGTCTTTTCACAAATTTTCAGATTTACTTTGCAGTTTATTTAACTGATTTCAGTATAACATAACTATTTACGTCTATCTTAACGCTATTTTGAATAAAAACACATTGAAAATGGCAATGTAAATAAAAACTAAACGGCTGTTGTTTCGCTACAGTTCACAGATGAGGTCATCGCTCGCAGTAGCATTATAATATCATATCGTAGTATAATAAACACGCAGCGTTTTGATCGCGTTGTTAATTATACATTGCGTGCTTAAAAAGACAAAAACTATAACCTATTATTTCTGAGATAAATGGCTTACCTATTATTAATAAAACACTTTTAAACGGATTAAATCGCGTATATTATTGATTTTGTTTTTCCTGACGTTTGTCACCTCAGTCATCCTGCGACCACGAACCTTGCAAAGTGTTCGAAACGTCAGAAAAAACAAAACTCAATAATACACGCGATTTAATCCGTTTAAAATTGTTTTATTATAATGTGTAATAATCGCGAAAACCTAAGACATTACTATGGCTCACCTATTTTTCTTATAGGCCTAAGTATAATCTCTTTCCAAAGTGTTCGGTACGTTGTACATCCTGTATATTATGCCTACAAACCAACAATATTTCCATCCATTACCCTCCCAACATTAACTTCGCTATAAAGCTTCGGCCAAAAGATTATTTATAACAACCCAAGCAATACATTATGCGTATTAAATAAACGCAAATTGTCCTAGTTTTAATTTATTCTATCCTGCCCTGCCGGGCACAAGTTATTGGTAATTTTATATATGATAACCAAGTCCCGTAGCTGCGCCTGCATGAAATTGAACGATGAATTATCTATTATTGGTTTTTTATCTTAACACTTTGGGATTTCTTTGCCAAAGGACACTCGTTTGTCATCTTGTAGAATAACGGTATTATACCATAATAATATGGCACACATTCTTGAAACAATCATTTCAATCAATCATTTTGGCCGATTGAAGTCCACTGCTGGCTCCCCCAAAGATCACCACAACGACCGGTATGGGTGTGTTGTGTGCTCATTGGGGGTTTTGCCATAATCGCCACGCTTGGCAGACAGGTTGGCGATCGCAGTTGAGTCGTTAATGTACTCTAAGGACGCTGCGGCCCATCCTCCGGCTAATCCCTAAGTCGACTTTTACGACAACCACGGGAGGCGATGGGGTGGTGATATTCTGAGCCGGTACCATACGCCATGAAACAAACATATATTATATCAAAATAAAGATTTTAATCTAATGTTTGTTTGTTTGTATGTAGATTTTTGTGTATGTATATCTTCTTATATTTTTTTTTAATAAATCTATTTTGTACCTCTTTTCGATGCATTTTTTTAACCCAAAGGTTGACTGGTAGAGAATGCCATATGGCATTAAGTTCGCCGTGTGGACCATCACTGTGCATAACAGTATAAATAAATATTGTATGTTCCGTGTCCACCACTTCATCTTCCTATTATGAGTGTTATAAAAGCCGACTAAGGGACTCTAAATAGGATGGATGAGCAGCAGCGTCCTTTCTGTGGAATAGTAGCCATTCTGCGCTCACCAACCCGCCTGCCAAGCGTGGTGAGTACTGGCAAATTCCCCCCAAAATGACAACACACAGCATGTATCCGGTCGAGTATGGGAGAGGTCTTTGTTTAGAAGTGAACGTCTTTTCTATTGTCTGTTGTATATTTATCCTTCATAATTTTATTTCTGTTTTGGATTCAGTATCTGGAAAATAAATGATTCATTTCATTTTATTTAATTTTGCCTAATATGATAACGATGATCAATGGAGCAACTGATATTATACATAATTAAGTGTAATTAAGTGTGCCGTGTGGTGCCGGCTCAGAATACCACCACCCCATTTCCTCCCGTGGGTGTCGTAAAAGTCGACTAAGGGATTAGCCGGAGGATGGGCAGCAGCATCCTTCGAGTACATTAACAACTCAACTGCGATCGCCAACCCGTCTGCCAAGCGTGGCGATTATGGCAAAACCCCCCAATGAGCCCACAACACACCCATATCGATCGTTGTGGTGATCTTTGGGGGAGGCCTGTGTCCGGCAGTGGACTTTATTCGGCCGAAATGATGAAGTGTACCAAGGTATTTAAAAAAACAACTCCAATCCCTTTTTCATTCATTAGTCCACGAATCAATAAAAAACAAACAAAAAAACACACAATACCATATTTATACCACAGAGGACGTAATTTGAAAAAATATATTCAGTTGGCATGCAACCGAAGCCGTAGGGAACGCCATTGCAAATTTTCCAATTTTCAACTCAATCCAATTTCAATCTATTTTCAATATCAGTCGATTGCTGTACTCGGTTAGATGCGGGTAGGACGTGGAAAAACTTGTAAAGGATAGCAGGTGAGGAAGTCTCTGGTTTGGATTGAATTATGCAGTATATTTGAAGGTAGGTTATGTATGTATTCTTCAGCTTCTATACTCGTACAGTATCCTGTACAATCCCTCTACTCCCTGCTATCTTAAAAAACGTTTCGAGGTCCTTCATGACACACATTCGAGATTGTTAAGGTCATCAGAGAATCTGACATTGAAAATTCCAACACATTCCACAAATTTTGTTGGAAAATCCTTCACAGTTCAAGCTGCTCGCTTATGGAATGTGTTGCCAGTATCAATTAGACGTGTCCCTGGCAACATTTAAAACACTAGTAAAGGATCACTATCCTTTACTATAATGTCCTACATTAATTTCATGTTTATTTTTATTTGATATGTATCTGTTATGTTAAAAACTAAAATGTTTTCAAGAAATACAATTTTTATTTAAATTTTCACAGTACAATTTTCTTATCGCTTAACTTTAATCTACAGTGCTGAAAAAAAAATGTATGTGGCAGTTTCGAACAATAAACTTAACAAATAGTTGTCTAATGTAAAAAAAAAATCTTGTTTAATGGTGATTTTGCAAAGATACAATCCATTTTAATAAAAAAAGACGAAAAAAATGCTATTTCAGATCCAGAGAAGCTGATTTTGTTAAAAATGTATAATTTTATAATTTAATAGAATAAAGACTTATCAATGAGTAAAGTAACTATTCACAAATAATTTGAGGAAAAAAAAAACTAGAAAAGGAATTTTTCATTACGAGATGCTTAAAAATCTGTGTCAAGATAGAGATTTTTCGATATTTCGGAAAATTTTGTACTACTGTAAATCCGTAAGATTTTGCTGAACATATATTGTGTTTTTTTAGTAGGTATTGACCCAGTTGCTATAAGGTGGGGGACCTCTGGGTTCGCGGGTGCGTAGATTGGGGAATCTGCGTGCCCACACCAAGCGACCCAAGAGAAGACGGTAGCACGCATGTGGTCACGCGCTGCCGTGGGACGCTTTGGGGGATCCTTTACAATCCCCCTGGGGGGGTGACCGCTTTACAGTCACCCTCTCCGAGATGTGCCAATAGGCGTGGCACCAGTGGGTGGCTCTAGTGTGATCATACGAGGACCTGAAGCCTCCCTTAGGTGCCGAAGATGACCGCCCCAGTGGTTTTAGCCGGTAGGAGTCCGGCATACCCCTTCGTCCTTCCCCGGGGCGAAGGAAGTTCATGATGAATTTCCACTGGGAACCAATAAAAAAAAAAAAAAAAAGGTATTGACCCAAGCTCTCACCCCCTGCAGTATGTCGTGCTATTTACTGGACACCCTGTATATATGTGTATATACGAGTATAAATATCATGTTTGTCGTATATATCATAGTTAAGTATGTATTAAGTAAGTTATAATTATTGTTACACCGCGAACTACCCCTTTCTTTTTATTAACAAATCTGTCCATCCCAAGGTTGTCTGGCAGAAATCGCCGAGTGGGATAAGACCGCCCTTTGTACATGTAATTTTATGTATTGGATCTTCTCTTTTTGTTATGTATGGTGTACAATAAAGATGGGCGGCCCTAGTGTAATTATAAGAGGTCCTGGAGCCCCCTTTAAGGGCCGAAGATGGCCGCCCCAGTGGTTTTAGCCGGTAGGAGTACGGCATGTCCCTTCCCCAGGGTGCAGGAAGTTCATGTAGATTAACCACCGGGACAAATAAAAAATAAAAAAGTGGTTTATAAAAGAGGATTGGCGAAAGCGCCTTGTTGCTGTGTGGTGCCGGCTGAGAATACCACCACCCCATCTCATCCCGTGGGGGTCGCAATAGGCGACTATAGGATTATCTGAAGAATAGGCAGCAGTATCCTTTGAGTGCTTTTATAACACAACTGCGATCGCCAATCCGTCTGCCAAGTGTGGCGAAAATGGCAAACCTTAAATCAGCACACAACACAAACCCATACCGGTCGTTGTGGCAATCTTTGGGGGAGGCTTCTGTCTACCAGTGGACGTTTTTCGGCTGAAATGTTGATGATTATGGGCAGAATCATCCTCTCGTGTGCTAATAACAAAAAACTGCGAATACCAATCCAATTGCCAAGCGCGGTGATTAGGGCAACATATACGATCGTCCATTGTGGTTATTGCGAGGCCCGTCTTCAGCAGTAGTCGTTTATGGATGTTTAATCCTAATCATTCTTCATTAAATATTTTCTTCTTTTAATTGCTCTATACTAATATTTTTCCTGTGCAGTGGGAGCGTTTACATTACAGACACAATACACCCAGACCCGGAACAACTACCTGCAGATCATACAAATATTTGTTCCGTGCGGGAATCGAACCCACAGCCCGGAGCGCAATAGTCGACTGTATCAGCCACTGCACCAACCGTCCCGTGTATTTTCACATGTGATCTCATATTCTCTTAATACTTGGACGCTAACATCTATTGATGCTGACTGTACATTTTATTTCTGAGATATCATTTTGAAAGTACTCTTTTGAAATATTCCGAGGAGCCAGCCCAAGTTGGCTCGCATAGCCGCAAGATGTCTTACCCCGACGTTAGCGCAACTGACTTCACAATCAGAGAAGGAAGAGCATCCGGGCTGGCAGCGGACTACTACGTAACTAGCGACCGATTGTGGCTTATACTCACTGAGTTTGTGAGTTGAGATTAACACAGAAAATTACTGTGGAGCCTTTTATAAAATCAAATACGTTAACGATATATAGAGGTAGCGATAGATCTTTTCTGCACATGTAGTTATCCTGAAAATTAATTGCACCTGTATTCATCATATCAGCCACAGGACGTCCACTGCTGAACAAAGGCCTCCTCCTTGGATTTCCACATGCCGCTCTCATCCAACGACTCCCAGCGACCTTTACCAGGTCGTCTGTCCACCTTGTTGGAGTTCGTCCCACGCTGCGTTATCCGGTGCGCGGTCTCCATTCTAGAACCTTTGTGCCCCAGCGGCCATCAGTTCTACGAGCAATGTGCCCTGCCCATTGCCACTTCACTACTAATCCTTTCAGCTATGTCGACAACTTTAGTTCTTCTACGGAACTCCTCATTTCTGATTCGATCTCGTAGAGAAATACCAAGCATATATCTCTCCATAGCTCGCTGAGTGACCTTGAGATTTCTTATGAAGCCCATTTTGTGTGACCGCGTCTCTGTTCCATATGTCATCACTGGTAACACACACTGGTTAAAGACTTTCGTCTTGCACCTGTATTGTTTGTATTGTATATTTGTAGAAGACCTTGCTTTTCATAATAGAAAGAAAGAAAGAAACATTTATTCCAGTCTCGCACAATTAGGAAAATAGTGAAAAACAAACAAAACAGCACAAATATAAATAAGGAAACATGATACGAGGCCAGAATAAGCTCCTATCTCAGCATTGTACTGCAACATCAAAATGCTGCAGCGCTGGTTTTCTAATAGGACTTGATTATAGTGAAGTAATATGTATGGCTGCTTTCCAAAAGAATGTTTAAAAAAGAGAAACTTATTCAGTCATTTTGCTCTGATTGAGCAAAATGACGTTGCTTCAATGACATGTAAAAGTGTACGATAGAACCTAATTAATCTCAAACTCAAAATATTTAATTGCGTATTAAGTGAATTGTTCTCAAATCTTAAAATAAAGCACTCAGTGCTTTGAATTCGGTGGCCCTATTCAGGCATTGCAAAGCTGAGAGCTTTAAAGAAAGGTGAAATTAAAAAACTTGAAATTTGAATTTGGGTGATTTGTAATTTAATTAACGTTATTGTTTAATTAATTGTAATAATTTAAAGTTACATTTCTGAAATAAAAGAATCCGTTTTTATTCATTTGTGCAATTAAATATATCTTATTATTTAGAATATTTTTTCATACGTTTTCAAAACGGAAACAACGAACAGAAACCATACGTTTGTTCAAACAGATTTGAATAGTTAGTTGAACAAAAAAACTGCGTATAGTATTACAGAGTCCTTAAATCTAAGCGCAAGTAATACTAGACTATCAATTATCTTACTAACTAGTTGCTTAGGAGTCAGTTGTATTACCACTTATCACACAAACGTCAAGTGTCAAAGTAAAACAAAGATGAAAAATTTAAAATGCTTTTTGATAAATCGTCAATATTGGGTCTATCAAAGCCATAACATACACATTTTATTAGAACTGCGAGTTCATTGTTATATAAAGAAAAAAAGCAGCAAAAGTGCGCATTCATGGGATGCAAGATAATAACTGGGTTATAAAGAACAAAATCAACCACTATCGGGGCCTGATAAAGTTATATCAAAGTTTTCATCAAGAAAACTTTAACAAGAGGAAACAACTTGATAGAATCAGATACACGAAGAAGAAGAAAATGGAAAAAAGTCACTTGGCGCAGTTTATGAAAGAGTAAAATTGGACTTCTGTGGTGAAGGCCTGGTGACCTGAAACACAGGCTTCAGCCTTCACCAGTGTCCCAAAATAAATTTGAATAATACTATAAGTAGGCATTAGGCATAGGCTATTTCGTATGTTGTCCGGAATTCCGTGTGTTGTCCGGATATTCTTAATATAGCACCACTCCATCTCCTCCCGTGGATGTCGTAACAGGCGACTAAGGGATTCTAAACCAGAGGGATGGGCAGCAGCGTCCCTTCTGTGGCATACTAGTCATACTGCGCTCACCAACCCGCCTACCCAGCGTGGTGAGTATTGGCAAATACCCTCCAAAATGACGACACAATTGTGGAAATCTTTGGGGGAGGCCTTTGTTCAGCAGTGGACGTATAAATGGCTGATATGATGATAACTAGGCAACATTGTAATTTGTTGCTACTTTTTCTTTATTGCGGTGAGAAAATAAATTACTTACTTATTATTACTTAGACTTCGTACTACACATACGACAATCGTTAATCATAATGGACATTGTAATACGATCCAGTCGCAGTTGCAGTCGCAAGTTGCATGGTACAGCGGTGTCGGGATTACGCGAAATTTAATATAAAACTATGCGCCATAACTCAGCGTACCGCGCCACATGTGACATTCGCCCGCAACTTTTTGCCGACATATTTTTTTACTGTAAAATTCCCAACGAGTCCCTACAAAGTTTTGATTACAAAAAGTGTCAAATGTAAAAACTGCGCCTTTGGTGTGGGCCTTTTTAGTTCATTTTATAGCAGTTCATGTTCGGCTTTTACTGCTTCGCAGTGGTGTTTTAATTGACGGCACGGTTGGTGCAGTAGCTGATACAGTCGGCTGCTGCGCTCCGGGTCGTGGGTTCGATCGCACGGAACAAATATTTGTATGATCTGCGGGTAGTTGTTCCGGATCTGGGGGTATTGTATGTGGAATTCATGTCCGCATCCACGACACCTGCCGTGTGGTGCCGGCTCAGAATACCACCACCCCATCTCCTCCCGTGGGTGTCGGAAAAGTCGAAAAGAAAAATTACGGCGGAACCCTTATACGATCACTCGTGGGTTTGCCTGTCTTTCTGTCACAGCCAATTTGCTCCGAATAATCTGGACCGATTGAGTTGAAATTTGGATATCTGCGACCCAAACACGGACGTGTAACGTAGTTAATTAATTTTAAATATTAGGGTCACTTTTGGAGGACAATATAGAACATTTTGTTCTTAAATTCCGTTTATTTTAATGAGGAAAATTTGTAAATAAAAAGTAAAACGTTTTGCAAACTGTACCGTGTAATATATCAAATGGAAGGGCTTGTTGTGAGGGTCTCGAATATATTTATTTTAGCATTTTAATATTTATAGTTTGAAAGTGATTTAAAAAAGAGAAAGAGATCAATCGTCAATACCGACTTGGCTGGGCAGCGTTCGGGAAACCTCCCAACGTCTTTTCGTCAACAATACCGCAATACCTCAAGACCAGAGACCAGACTTTAACCAGTGTGTGTTACCGGTGATGATATATGGAATAGAGACGTGGTCACTCACTGTGGGCCTGATAACAAAGCTCAAGGTCAGTCGTCGAGAGAGCTATGCTTCGTATTTCTCTACGAGATCGAATCAGAAATGAGGAGATCCGCAGAAGAACTAAAGTTGTCGACATAGCTGAAAGGATTAGCAAACTGAATTGGCAATGGGCAGGGCACATAGCTCGTAGAACTGATGTCAATTGGGGACAAAAGGTTCTCGAGTGGAGACCGCGGACTAAAAAACGCACCGTGGGACGACCTCAAACGAAGTGGACAGACGACCTGGTGAAGGTCGCTAGGAGTCGTTGGACGAGGGCATAACCGCTCGTTGTGTAAATCTAAGGGGAGGCCTTTGTTCAGCAGTGGGCGTCCTCTGGCTGATATGATGATGATGATAAAGTTATTTAAGAAAATAGATACAATTGAAGAAGAAAAGAAATTCCACATTCACGAAACACCAAGACCCACAATAACTAAGTAGATCATACAAATATTTGCACCGTGTGGTGATCACAACCGTTACACGTAGCGCAGTAATCCAATCGCTTGCCCATTGCTAACGTTTCTATATTTCTTCCCCATAGATACCAATTCGATCCGAAACACAATTTCCAAAGCTATACCTTAATCTTTGTAAGAAAGGACATTAACAACTCAGTTCGTGAAAGCTGAAAACAGTTAACCAAAGAGTAAAAAGCCAAACTATCAAGTAAGTAATTACCTACGAGTTTTAAAGATGACCCCGGTTGGAACATGCCCACAGTTGAACAAGAAACAGCACTGCAAAAGCTGGGAGAACTGATGGAATCGTAAAGAACCATAACACAGCGGTGTTACTTAGAAATATCGTTTAATACGATCTTCGATTTCGATTACGATTGGACGACACGGTTGGTGCAGTAGCTGATACAGTCGGCTGCTGCGCTCCGGGTCGCGGGTTCGATTCCCGCTTGGAACAAATATTTGTATGATCTGCAGATAGTTGTTCCGGATCTGGGTGTATTGTGTGTGGAATTTATGTCTGTAAAAGCATCCACGACACAGGAGAAATCCTAGGGTGTGTTATGTTTAAAAAAAACACCCAGTATATGCTGTCTTATAAAACGATTCACATTGGCACATTTGGCTAAATGGTTGGCTATTTGCGCTACGGGTGGCATCTTTGATCCCCGCACAAAATATATTAAGTGCCGATTTCATCACCTGTAATGTTTTAGGAGGTGAAGCAGTCCACAATAATTCAAAACCTTAATGTTTACCAAAATATTTCATCCTCATCATCATTTCAGCCGAATGAAGTTCACTGATGGACACAGGCCTCCCCCAGAGAATACCACAACTATCGATATGGGTGTGTTGTGCGCTCGTTAGGGCGGCGTTATGCCAAAATCGCCACGCTTGGCAGACGGGGTGGCTATCGCAGTTTAATTTTAATGGACTCGAAGGACGGTGCTGCTCATCCTCCGGCTAACCCCATAGTCGCTTAATACGACACCTTAAACTTATTGTTGACTGGTAAATAAATGGAGAATTGTCCCAACTGCATGTACTGTTATCCATTTGACAGTGTCCCCGGGTAGCTGGCTCAGTGAAATATTTCCGTCGTTTGTCACTGTCGCCCCTTTTCCCCCTTCACCCCCCTCCCTGTAGGATTGGACCGGCTCCTCACTAATTGGTAATCAGTTCAGCTATTAGAAAATATTGGCACGCTTAAATCATGATTTTGCTTCGCCATACTCAAGAATAATTAACTGATTGTAGTATTTTCTAATGTTTACGCGAATAACATCCATTGGATTGTAATAGCTTACGGAAATATATCGCGTTTAAATCATTAATTCTATATACTTACGTACAAGCAATGCAATAAAAGATCTCACGACACTGTCAGTTCATATGATCATGCTAATGGTACATTTGTTTTTATTTATCTAAACATATTTCTATTTTCTTTCTGTTATGTGCTATCAGTTTGTTTGTGCTGAATAAATGTGTTTTCTTTCTTTCTTTCTTTCTAATAATATGTATTCGTTAGTAAATCCATGGGTGGCTATGCATCGGTTTCTCAGTCGGAAACGTACGCAATAATTGCCAGCATTAGAGAAATTCTAACGAAGAATGTGAAGGGCAAAACCGTACCCATACTCAGTAAAAGTAAAGCAGCTCTGAAGGCACTAATCTCCTTCAAAGTCAATTCAAAACTAGTCAAGGAAGATGTTATCTTACTAAACAAACTAGGAATACACAACAACGTAAAGCTTATCGAGGTACCTGGACACGTAGGTATGGAGGGTAACGAGAACGCAGAGCTAGGGCTAGAGCTAGGAGGGGATCGAATATGCAGCTCATTGGCCCAGAGAAATTTATAGAAATACCTCATGGTACAACAGGCAAGACATGCGTTTGCTGGAATGTACATTTCAGAGAATGAACGGAAGCGAGAGGCCTAAACCATTCCAAGATTTGCAGCACATGGGTAGACGGTATTAAGGGACTTGTAAATCTAACAAAAACCCAATGAAGGCACTATATAGACGCAATGACAGGCCACTTCGGCACCAAGGAGAACCTTCATAGGGTGAAGTTTAGTACGACGGATACATACAAATTCTGTATGGACAATCAAGGGTCCATAAGATAGAGTTTCGAGAGTAGCTGTATGATGCCTGCTACGAATAGCACCAACCCATCTCATCCCTTGGGTGTCGTATAAGGCGACTATGGAATTAGCCGGAGGATGGGCAGCAGCGTCCTCCAAGTACATTAACAACTCAACTGCAATCGCCAACCCGCCAAAACCCGCCTGCCAAGCGTGGCGATTATGGCAGAACCCCCCAATGAGCACATAACACACCCATATCGGTCGTTGTAGTGATCTTTAGGGGAGGCCTGTGTCTAGCAGTGGACTTTATTCGGCCGAAATGATGATGAATCAAGAGTCAATGCTTCACTTTTTTTTTTCTTCACCTCTGTCCGTTAACGTTATCCCTATAATCTAGTGATTGTCCCCTTTTAATGAAAATCACTATTTTCGTAGAACTATATAACCAAGTATTCAAATACATGTAAAGTTTCCTCCTGCCATAAAATCAAACAATTTTATGGGGCCGACTTAAGAAATAACTAAGACATCCCTTAAGAGTAAAAATGTCGGGGCGGTGTAATTAAAAAGTTACCCTGCAGGGTAAGTGTGCGGAACTGAACGACAGCTGCGTTTTATTCCTTATTTCCTGAAAGGGGATGAAAAAACGCCTGAAAAATTTACATCGTAAAATATTAGATTCGCCTGATTTTGTTTATGGTACTTATCGTCGAAACAAGATCACTAAAGCAAACAGCCGACGTTTGGTGAGAATCAAGCAAAAATAATAATCTAATACAAATTTATATTTGCAGTTGCCTGGAAACATTTTGTTTTCTATTGAACTCAATAACTTGGTGCTTACTCATCAGCCCGTAAACATATACTGCTCAAAACGATTTTTTTTCAATAGTAAAAGTGTAAATACAAATGAATATGAATGATTTAAATACCCTCCGTTTCAAAAAATCACCCGGGCCGTATTCAGTGTATAATCTATGCCGTATTCGGCCTAAGTGCCATGTACGGCAATGCCATGAAAGACATTAAAAAGAATTAGTCTCCAGCTAGAAATTCGTCATAAACTATCTCCACCCCAAGGAAGGGCGCATGCCGGACTACTTTTTTTATTGGTGCTCAGTGGAAATTCCTCATGAATCACCCCGGGGAAGGGCGAAGGGGTACCTAGACTCCGACCAAATTTTGTAATAATATCCGACTTACACATTTACGTTTACATTTACACATTTGACGGCACGTTTGGTGCAGTGGCTGATACAGTCGGCTGCTGCACTCCGGGTCGCGGGTTTGATTCCCACACGGAACAAATATTTGTATGATCTGCAGGTATTTGGTCCAGGTCTGGGTGTGTTGTGTGTGGAATTTGTGTCTGTAAATGCACCCACGACACAGGAGAGATCCTAGTGTGGGGAAAAGATAAAAACTGCTCAGAACGCTGCAGCGTCCTCTAGTATGCTAGTTAGAAACGACATACCGCGATCAGCTACCAAGCGTGGTGATTATGGTAAGATGTTCTTTGACATGGTCATTATGAGAGGAATTTATGAAAGACGAGTACCTTGCTGTTTTGTGTTCATTGTCTTGTATTATAGCTATGTTGTCTATCTTTAATTATTGTAATTGGTCCAAGACCGTTGTAATTAAGGTACAATAAATAAATAAATAAATTTTGAAGCCCATGTTGATGAGTAGACTTTCCAAGCTTAAATGAAGTAAAAACCACGTAAGTGCGATTTGAACTCCCGTGGAGAGGGTCCCTTATGAATATGATATCTACCACGTGTTTATAATCCGACCCAAATTGCTTAAGGTGACTAAAAAGTATGCATTGTACCGGATTGTAGAGGGCAGTTGCTAAATAAATTGTCTATTGTTGAATTGTGTCCTGTACCAATAATTTATCCCAAGACCAAACTTAACTTTGTAGTTGATAAACACGTTCTCCCATACATTCCAACTGCAAATGTAAGTTTTTACGCACAATATTAAAACATTTACTATGTTTTTTAAGACCATAGACTTCTTATAGATTTTCCTACAATTCATAAGTAAAACACGATTTCGGTATTTTTTCAAAATGTTAGGCTCAGTTGTTTTGGAGATCATCATCATTTCGGCCGAATGATGTCCACTGCTGGACACAAGCCTCCCCCAAAGATCACGACAATGACCGATATGGGTGTGTTGTGTGCTCATTGGGGGGTTTTGACATAATCGCAAAACGTGGCAGACGGGTTTGCGATCGTAGTTGAATAGTTAATGTACTCGAAGGACGCTGCTGCCCCTCCTCCGGCTTATCCCTTAGTCGATTTACGACACCCATGGGAGGAGAGGGGGTGGTGGTATTATGAGCCGGCACCACACGGCAACATTTTGGGAGATAATTATCGTTTATCATTTATTTTTATAAATAACTATGAAATTATTAACTTACATTGAAATTAAAACAAAATTGAGACCCTCTCAATAAGACTTTCTATTTGATGTTCTCCACGGCACAGTTTGCAAAACATTTTACTTTTTATTTTCTAGTTTTCCCCATTAAAGTAACCGTCACCGTCGTTAAAATTTGACGGCCCGGTTGGTGTAGTGGCTGCTACAGTCGACTGCTGCACTCCGGGTCGTGGGTTCGATTCCCGCACGGAACAAATATTTGAAATTTGTGTCTGCAAACGCACCCACGACACAGGAGAAATCCTAGTGTGGGGCAACGTTTTTATAAAAAAAATAATTAAAAAAAACCATTTATTTATCTACGTTACACGTCCGTGTTTGGGTCGCATAGATTTTTATGTTTGCCAAATTTCAATTGATGTGTCCAGTAGATTCGGAGCAAATTGGCTGTAATAGACGGACACATGGACAGATAAGAGTTCCGCCGTTTTTTCCATTCCAACCTGCGGTATCAGTAAACACATGCAGATTGTCTGAAAACGAAAGTACATAACTACTCCATATTTCAGCTATATTTGATCAACACATTTTCTGCCATAGGTACATAGATAAGTACGAGTTTAAGGTTTTTGCACATACATAGAAAATGAACAATGAACTCCTTTCATTAAAACATGAAAGGCCCGAGAAAGGGCTAATGATCAAACCGCAGATAAACAGCACGGTAAAGCTAGTGATACACTGAACCCGGCCAGTTTAATCCAGCCGCTATCACCGCAGCCGATAGATGAAAACGATAGCAAGTGATAGCAACCTGTTTGGAGATACGTAATATATATACGTAATCATGCCGTGTGGTGCCGGCTCAGAATGCCACCACACCATCTCCTCCCATGGGTGTCGTAAAAGTCGACTAAGGGATTAACCGGAGGATGGGCAGCAGCGTCCTTCGAGTACATTAACAACTCAACTGCGATCGCCAACCCGTCTGCCAAGCGTGGCGATTATGGCAAAACCCCCAATGAGCCCACAACACATCCATATCAGTCGTTGTGGACATCTTTGGGGGAGGCCTGTGTCCAGCAGTGGACTTCATTCGGTCGAAATGATGAATAACGGTCATCATCTAAGTTGAGAGATGTTCGCTGCTGGACATAGGCTTCCCCCAAAAATCGCCACAAATACCGGTTCTGCGCTATTCGTACTTAGTGGATTCCCGGAACCTTCACTTGATCGTCGATCTACGCTACGGCTTTCAGTACATGGTCGCTATTTGAAAATTTTGCGGCCCCATCGGCCATCGGTTCTACAAACAATGCGCAAAATGTCGCTTGAGTATAGCAATTCTTCAGGTGATGCCGTTACCTTGGTTGTTTTGCTGATTTCCTAATTTTTGTTTCGATCTCGTAGGAAACAATATTGATATAGTAAAAACATATTTTTATAACGATAGCCTATACTACGTTTTCTCCTGTGTTGTGGGTACAGTTTACAGACATAAATCTCACATGCACAAATACTCAGACCCGAAATAACTATCTGTAGATCGTACAAATATTTCTCTCTTGCGGGGGTCGAACTTATGTACATACGTCTACGCGTACCAGCAAAAAACCAATCGCTTAGCCACTGCGTGAACCGTGCCGACGTATTTTATTGATCCAAGTATCTAATTATGGTTACATTTCTATGGTAATGTACATTATATTATAACAATAGGTATTCATTTCTTGAAGTGACTCTCAAGGAAATTCCAAAAGGATAATGATAAGGCTATTCTAAACGCGTGAAAATGTTTCGTGTCGAGGATGTGCTTACATAGATACGGTATTAAAACCTACTAATAATAAAAGAGTAGAAAACATTAAAAGATAAGAATTAATAGATTTATAAAAAAAAATGTTCTTAAGCATCATTTGTAACTGGTAGATTTTTATCACTGATCTCTGTAGACACGTTCTCGACACGAAAACTTTTCACGTCTTTTGAATAGCTCTTCAGGTCTAGACTTGAGTCCCTAAAAGCACATTATGCCATCGCATTCGTCCCGGTTATCATATGACAGTCGATATGAATAGTCACAAGCTATGCAGTCTATTGGTAGCTCCCGAAAATCGGGTTGAATTTGTTCAGCCGCAGGTCAGACTAGAAGCCGACAGCAGGATTGCGGAAGAGCCCGGACGATTATAGTGAAGAATACCGTCACTTATCTAATAAGATAAAGGTGAGTGTGAGGCGTGAGGTGTCCTCTCCATCTCCTCTCGTAAATGTCGTATCTAAATTTCACATCGATACATGAAGCATAAAACATTTATAATAATAAAATAAAGTAAAAAGCCTTTTATTTCCAGTTTTACAATTTGACACAGTGAAAAGAAAAGGAATTTGGGTACCTTTCTAAAAATAATATCTATGCAATTTACTTATATTAATAAAACATTTACATTTACTTTTATTTATATTTTTAAGTAGGTAGTTATTAGTTAAAATCAGGTAGTAATTTATTATCACACTGGAACCCTTCTCAGGTAGGTCCTCCAAAGCATTCCAATTATCTCGGTCTTGGACTATTTTTTGCCATTGTGGGCCAGCAATTTTTTTGATATCATCTTGCCATGTAGTGAACGGTCTTCCCCTATAGCGCTTACCCAATGGGCCTTTCCACGAACCACTTTAACTATTTTTGTCCATCTACGATCTTCAAGACGTGCTACATGACCGGCCCATTTCCATTTCAACGTTTGACTATAGCTGAGAGCATCTATTGCTTTTGTTTTAGATCTTATTCTAGTGTGTTTTATCTTTTAATCAGTAACAAATGTAAATGCTCTCTGTGTGCCTCCGCCCTGTCCATGTATCGCTGAGAATTACTTCGCGAGATATAAAGTAGCTTTGTGCGACGGAAATTGCTCACATGACGTATAAACAACTGACTGGTGGTAATTAAACAGCGGCATCTGTATCAGTTCATCAAACGTCATTGTTATGTTCACAAGGACGAAGTTCGTACGTTTTATGATTTATTAAAATACTCGCTCGGTCCTCAGCTTTGCCCCATGAATAATCATTTTATTCTAGCTGTCGCCCGCGGTTTTCACACGTTACAGAAATAACGGACACTCCATAAAAACTTTCACCCCCTTTTTTACCCCCTTAAGAAAACACGTATTTGTTTATTTTGAATCAAAAAGCCAAATACGAATTTCGATAGTGCCGGCTCAGAATACCACCCCATCTCATCCTATGGGTGTCGTAAAAGTCGATTAAGGGATTAGCCGGAGGATGGGCAGCAGCGTCCTTCGAGTATACCTATTATTCAACTGTGATCGCCAACGCGTCGGGTTCGGTTTGGAGTTGATGATGTAGATTTTCTGATTTTAAAAGCAATAAGTCTATGGATTTCATTGTTATCACAGACATTTTATAAATTTTTTTTTTGTTTTTCTGTAATGAGCTGTATCTATAAGCAGATGGGTTGTAAGTTGTGACAGGTCGGGTGTGTCCTTCGGTGAGGACATCATCATTTCATCCGAAAAACGTCCACTGCTGGACAGTAGCCTCCCCCAAAGATTGTCACAACGACCGGTATGGGAATGTGTTGTGTGCTCATTGGGGTATTTAGCCATAATTTCCATCCTTCAATCTTCTGAACCAATATTTGGAGATATCGTGAGAGTACACGCCTTAGCCTGCCGTTGCCTATATGTATATTGTGCACTGCTTCAGCCGCCTTTTGACCTAAGCGAAACTTTAAAAAAATAAGAGTCATGAAGAGACATGTCCATTAATTAGTATAGTGTTACTACTCGAGCTTCAAGTGTCAAATGATCTGGCAGCCAACTATCGCTCTATTTGTATACAGCTCCAAGAAATTCTAGATTAATCTTAAAAATTCTAGAAACCGATCGAGTAAAGTGGCGTGTTAATAAGTTGTCAACCTAATATTTAATTTAGATTTCTTCATTAGTCAATCCAACAAATTTTGTACATTCTCTAATAATAAAAAATGCACTAACACAGTCCAAAACCAGTAAACAAACAGAGAATACAATGCATTGTAATACATAAAGGGAGGGAGATGGGCTTATAAAAATTAGGTCAGATGAGGCCGAGATGATTAAGTGAAGAGTATTTACAAGTGATGTGATTGATGACGTAGACGTGATGTTATTGTGGAGACTGATGGCTGAATGGGGTTCTTGGGGTTCGGAGACAGTGTGAAATGGAAGCGGAAGTGCAAATGTACTCTGAGTATTGAGTGATTTGTGTCTCGAAAATTATTACGCTATTTCCGGGTACAGATATATTTCCCGGGCCGGTAATTATCGCAAGAGGTGTGAAAAGACACAAACTTGCGAGCATGGTGAGTACTTAACATTTTTACTAACCTGGTGGAAATACCTCATGTACTTCCTCCATCCCGAGGAAGGGCGGAGGGGCATGCCGCTCTGCTACCGGCTAAAATCACTGGGGCCGTCATCTTCGGCACCGAATGGCGCCTCCAGATCCTCAATACAATCACACTGGAGTCGCTTATTAACGCCACGCCTTAAGGCACATCTCAGAAAGAATGACTGTAAAGCGGTCACAACCTTTAGCTGTGGGAAGGCAACTATATAATGGTCGCCTCCAGGCATCTAAGTGGGGGTTTTAGAGAATCTCCCCCCCTTACTGTGCGATGTGCTGCGCACACGGTGGCACATGACCGCGTGCACACCGTCGTCTTCCCGGGGTCACTCGATATGAACACGCAGATTCCCCAATTTGCACGCTCGCAACCCCCGAGGCCCCTGCCGAATAATGAAGACAGGGGGGCCGTGTCCGTCTTCTCCGAGCAGGATCGTCTATCTCCCGATTCCGTTTTGCGGTGGCCTTCTGGAGCATGACGCTCTCACAGAAGGAGGACCACAGGAGGAGTTGAATATATCTGATACAATATGATTCCTACGTGTGGATATCTGTAAATGTCTCTGCAACTTTTACGCATCTATCAGAGCAATAGAAACCTGAAGTCAAAACTCCAAGTCAACAGACTTGCATACATTAAAAACTTGTCACGAAACAATCTAATGCATAACGAAACCGTCTGAACTAATTTAATTTGCTGCGTTCATATTACATGAGTGTCGCGAAGTTGGCAACTTTTGTAACATGTTCTGAGTGAAAAGTATAAGCGGTGGAATTTACAACCTGCGTACGTAATTAGGCCGTGCGTATTTACGGGGAGAGCAGACAGGCAGATAACTTAAATGTTTTTAGATATAAAGCCATCATTTCAGCTGAATAGAAAAAATGCCTCCCCTAACGATCACCACAATCCGTGTGGTGTCCGGATTAAGAATATAGCACCACTCCATCTCCTCCCGTGGATGTCGTAAAAGGCGACTAAGGGAATCTAAACCAGAGGGATGGGCAGCAGCGTCACTTCTGTGAAACGGTAGCCATACTGCGCTCACTAACCCGCCTGCCAAGAGTGGTGAGTATTGGCAAACACCCCCCAAAATGATGACACAGTTGTGAAAATCTATGGGGGAGGCCTTTGTTCAGCAGTGGACGTATGAATGGCCGATATGATGATGATGATGAACGATCACCACAACGACCGGTCTGATTTGTGTGGTATACTCATTGGGGGGTTTTATCATAATCGTCACGCTTGGAAGGGGGTGGGCGATGGTGCTACTCTAGCCTACCAAACGGTTATTTATTCTCTATCTAGAGGTAAGTACAAAATAGTAATATATAAAGTCAATTCAATGGACGGATTTATCACAACCAGCGATGCTACAGACAACTGTTTACCTTTTCATTTGTATAATTAGATTAAAAAGAGTTTTCTTATTATAATTCCTACACAAATATTCCTCATGTGTTGTGGATACAGTTTACAGACATAGATCTCACAGGTAGACCAAAAAAAAAATTGTCGGTCATACAAATATTTGTTCCATAGAACATAAACTCGATTGCATGATCACAGCCCCAACCGTGCCATCCAATAATGTAATCTATAATTTGTTGTTTCTTATAAGCAGTCACTGTATATCAAACGTCTGCTAGATAAGCTGGTCACGTGATCGACGCCCCACCGCATAATGCGGATAGACCTTCCTTAGTCACCAATCAAAATATAACTTCTTCTGCTTACCCCACAACCGTTGGAGCTCCCCAGGGCAGCTGTTTATGTGTTATACCCTTTTTTTATTTATGTCCAGTGGAAATTCTACATAGAACTTCCTTCACCCCGGGGAAGGGCGAAGGGGTATCCACTTGGCCTCAGATCCAGGGCCTTTTTTATTGGTGCCCAGTGGAAACCTAAGGGAGGCTCCAGGTCCTCGTATGATCACACTAGAGCCGCCCACTGGTGCCACGCCTATAGGCACATCTTGGAGAGGGTGACTGTAAATGGGTCACCCCCCTGGGGGGATTGTAAAGGATCCCCCGGCGCCGTCTCCTCCTTCTTCGAGCGGGATCGGCCCTCTCCCAATCCCGCTCTGCGGTTTCCTTCTGGAGCATGACGCTCCCACAGAAGGAGACCACTGCATTCCAGTTTTCATGCTCTGCCAACATAGCCGACACTACTGCTGACAGAGAGAGATCTTGCCCGATCCGATGGACCAGAATCTGCCGCTCGTCCCACGCAGGGCACACCTCGAGCGTGTTCTGTGCGGTATCTTGGTCGCTATCACAATGGTGGCATTGTGTCGTGGCCTCGCGTCCTATCATGTGCTCACATCCAGGACCTGGCGCCCTAGCACGTGTACGTCCAGTACCCCAAATGTTACCAGTGCAACCTTGGCATTGCCAACTCTGACCACCTACCGGATACGACGCATGCGTAAGTCGTACTATACGTATAATGTGACTTCAAATTCGCAAAACGCATTTACTGTTCGCGTTGCGTTCAAGTTTGTATAGGCGCACAAGTTGAGCATGTATCGCGAGTGAGCGCGCATGTGAATCGTATATATACATCGAGCGCAGATTCACATTTCAAGTGGCTCAATACACACACAACGATTCACTGTTTGGAGCGGAATCGGCTTGATCTGAAAGCGTTGTAAGGTCAAGTCAAGACAAAAAAAAATATTTCAAATAAACCTAATATTGGCACTTATGAAACGTCAGAATTTAAGTTGCACGGTTCCAAATAGTTGATCTCATGGAGAAGAGCCGGCAAGATACTCTTTTAAAATAGTTGGGGATTACAATGTTGGTTGTATAGGTACACATGATTGTAAAACATATATACAGAAAAATGTAGATTAATGTGTAAAGATGGAACATACCACACTAATATTATAATAATGAATTTGCCGTGGCAGGTAACGGCTGACCAGTCCCAACAGACGGCACCCGTTCACGAGCATGACGCATGCATCAGCATCGCTTAGCTCAACCATATTGTAGGGAACCGAACGACCCGATACACAACGCCACCGTTAGCAAGACAATTTAGTGAGCATGACAGATCAATACAGCCAGGCAAAAGGCACAATCAAAGTAAGTACTAAACACATAATATTAATGGCTATAATATAAAAAAAAAAAAAAAAAAAAAAGGTCTCACCCGTTAAACCGGGGGTCTTACCCAGTGGAGCTTAATCCCACGGTTTGCATGTAAACTATGGGCGTCCCTGCCATGAAGTATATAGTAGTAGCTACTCATAACATTGCGATAGTTTTAAATTAACGAGATCGAAAAATTACAGACACTCAATCCCGCCATCGTCTGTTTCTACTTATGTAGATAACTTAACGCCCGGCACATATTTTAAAAGCCGCGATACACTGAAACTTCTGGAAGGGGTCCAACACCCAAATCCCACGCCACGCACCTCTAGTGGGGCGTGCAGAATAACAAATGGATTCAATTTATAACATTCATTTGTAACAAAAAACTTATCCGAATAAATGTCAATCAGATCGTTCTGAATTTGCACCTTCGATAAGACAGCGAGCGATAGACAAATTGCTGTCACATAAAAGGCATTTATATAATAGTAAAACCGGACAAGTGCGAGTTGAACTCGCGTGGAGAGGGGTCCGCAATCGCTGAATATGTTGTCCATTGTTGAATTCGGTCTTGTACCAATAACTTATGCTAAAATAAGGGAATATCATAGTTGAAAAACGTGTTTTCCCATACATTCCAATCGCAAACATAAGTTTGTACGCACAATATTGAAAGATTTACAATGTTATTTTAAAACCATATATAGGTTTTTCTGTAATCTTTAGGTAAAGAGCTATTATTTTATTTTATTTCCTAAATAACTTTAAAACGTTATAAAATTTAAATTTAAACATTATAAAATAAATACATTTAAAACCCTCACAACAAGTCTTTCCATTTCATATGTTACACGGTACAGTTTGCAAAACTTTATATTTTAATTTTCTATATTACCCGCCAAAAGTGACGTCATATTCAAAATTCATTTATTCGTGTTTGGATCGCAGAAATCCACATTGTACATTGTACACCAAATTTCAACCGGTGCAGAAGATTCGGAGCAAATTGGCTGTGACAGACAGATAGACACACGAGTAATCCTATAAGGGTTCCAGCCGTTTTTTCCTTCGGACGTTCGGAACTCTAAAAATAGTAGGTATACCAGTAAATACTACGATTTTATTTTCCCTAAATTATAATAGAAATAAAAGCCTTAAGTAAAGCGAGCACTTGTAGAATAATGAACTAAGGTACTTGTTCAGTATTTTCGTTTAATATTCTTTTGAAATTTTTACATGTAGACGCTTTTACAAAATGCAATAATATGTGATCATTATTTAAATTAAATATAATCTAGAGACCGTTTTTACATACATTATATTCCAGTGAATAGCAAGGATAATAATTTAAACTTGATAAAATGAATGTTGAGTAATTTTAAGCCTTTTTACATTTACAACCTGGTGTCGAGACGAACAAGTCATTCTCCTGGTGGTCACGCCTGCCCATGACAATTGTCATGCTACCCAGGACTAGTCCGACGTGGCACCACACTTCGCTTCATTATGCCCATTAATCTCACTAGCTACAGTGCCAAGTTCCCCAATCTACGCACCCGCGAAACCCGCCCCCGCCTTATAGCTACGGCAGGGGTTTCAGGCGTATGGGATTAGGCACCACAGCGGTTGTTACCCCGGCGCCGTCTCCTCCTTCTTCGAGCGGGATCGGCCCTCTCCCGATACACACAGTGTCCAAAATTTAAACACTAGATTACTTGGGAGCGAACTTGGGAGCGAATATGGACACTGCGATGGTATCTCCCTTTTTATTTAACCTGGTGGAAACACACGTGTACTTTCTCCACCCTAGGTAAGGGCTCTGCCGGTTTCCTACCGGCTAAACCCACCGGAGTGTTCTTCTTCGGCACTGAAGGGGGCTCAAAGAACTCTAAAAATCTCTATCTAGAGCCGTCCATTGTTGTTACGTCTTTAGGCACATCTTGGGGGAGATGACTGTAAAGAGGCAACTCCCCAGGCATATCTCGGGGGTATTTTAAAATATCCCTCCGGAGCCTGACTGTGCGCTGTGCTGCAAACACGGTGACATATGACCACTTGAGCGCCGATGACATATCGGGGAAGCGGAAATAATATGAAATTTAATTAAAAGACCCGACGCAAAATTCCATTTCGTCACTTAGACTCGTTACAGTTTTTTTTTATTGTTACCCCACACTAGGGTGTCGTGGGTGTGTTTACAGACATGAATTCCACATACAATACACCCAGACCCGGAACAACTACCTGCAGATCATACAAGTATTTGTTCCGTCAACCGTGCCGTCAAATTTAAAATATTAAAATTATTTTATTTTAGAATATTAAAATTATTAATTTATTATACATACAGAACTAATAAGCCATCGATTATTGAAGGTTTGAACATTTCGATTACCGATTTATCGATATCGATGTTGCCGTTGAGAAGAACGTGTCAACGAAATGTCACGGTAAACAATATCAGTCGGTCGTCATATCGCTTAACGCTTAAGTTACCTTATTTTTTTTTTATTGGTGCCCAGTGGAAATTCTTCATGAACTTCCTTCGCCCCGGGGAAGGGCGAAGGGGTATGCCGGACTCCTACCGGCTAAAACCACTGGGGCGGTCATCTTCGGCACCTAAGGGAGGCTCCAGGTCCTCGTATGATCACACTAGAGCCGCCCACTGGTGCCACGCCTATTGGCACATCTCGGAGAGGGTGACTGTAAAGCGGTCACCCCCCCAGGGGGATTGTAAAGGATCCCCCAAAGCGTCCCACGGCAGCGTGTGACCACATGCGTGCTACCGTCTTCTCTTGGGTCGCTTGGTGTGGGCACGCAGATTCCCCAATCTACGCACCCGCGAACCCAGAGGTCCCCCACCTTATAGCAACGGCAGGGGTTAACGCTTAAGTTACCTAATTGATTGATATTTATTATAGTTTTAATCATAAGACATTGATTGTAAAGGTATTTTATTTTTGCTTTTGTTCTTTCCCCTTCTGAGCTTTACAAAAGTGTATGTAATCGTTGTAACTAATAAGTTATACGAGGGCGGCACTGAAAATTTCGGGAATCAAGGAAGTGACACAACATTACTATTTAAAAATGTATTTATTGCTTTTCGAAGTATTCTCCGCGAAATTTGACACATTTTTCCATACGATGGAACCAATCATTGAAGCAACCATTCCATTCGGAAGTTGGGGTCTCCAAAATGGCCGTTTTGTAGGCGTCCACAGCTTCTTTAGGTGATGAAAATCTCTGTCCACGCAATTTATTCTTTTTTTTAGGGAAAGTATAGAAATCATTAGGGCTTAGGTCGGGGCTGTACGGCGGATGGTCTAATAATTCTATGATTTCTTGCTCTAAAAACTCTTTTGTTCTATGCGCGGTGTGAGAACTCGCATTGTCGTGATGGAGGATGATGCGGCGGTTGCAGTTCTCTCTACGGAGTTCAGAAACGACCTGTGGCAAACAAATGCTAGCATACCATTCTGCATTAACCGTTCTTTGTCCCTCAAGAGGAATAGTCGTAACATGGCCGGTTTTGGATACAAACGTGGCCACCATTTTTTTTGCAACACTCCGTGAACGAATAATTTTTGTTGGCTTTAACTCATTTTCGAACACCCAAACTCGTGACTGGCTTTTTGTTTCGGGTTCGTACGAATATATCCAGGATTCGTCACCTGATACGATGTTGTATACAGCATTTAAGTATCCTGCGTGGAATCTTTCGAGAGTTCTGACGCACCAAGTAACGCGAGCCGCTTTTTGCTCTTCACATAGCAAATGCGGTATCCATCGGGAAAACAACTTTTTTACACCTAATTGTTCATGCAAGATTATTTGTATTTGACTCATGCTAATGTCTAAAGTTGCCTGAATTTCGCGGTATGTCACATGTCGATCTTCCTCAATCAGCTTACGCACAGCATCAACGTTTTCTTGGGTGACTGCAGCTTTTGGACGACCTTGACGAGGATCATCACTGAGCTTGACACGTCCACGTTGAAATTCAGCAAACCAGCGATAAATTATGGTTTTGGATGGGGCTTCATCACCAAATGCAGAAATCATCCGGCCAACACACTGTTTTTGTGTTAAACCACTTCGAAAGTCATAATAAATCATCGCTCTTGAATTTTCTCGAGTCAATTCCATTTTCTCAACGACTAAACAAGTTTGACAAAACCTTGTGACAAGACCGTGAATCTTTTTTTAAATAAATAAATGGTATTCGATTTGTAAAACCAAGGAGTTTTCAATAAAAAAGATTTTAATATGACAGGAACAGTGGAAATATTCCATTCCCGATACTTTTAGTGCAGCCTATGTACTATAAGACATTTTAGCAAAAAAAATCGCACTCAAGTTGTAATTCACACAAGTAGAGCCAGAAGAAGCGCTATAAACTATGCACACAGACCAGCTTCACACCCGTAAAATCAAGAAAATTACATCCAACCCTCATTTTGAAACCGCACTCGACATTAACCTACCCACAAGCCAAATAAAATAGTATACCAAATAAACAACACCGCCTTAGGTAATCCCGCCATTCGTAAGTGCCCACTGCATCTCTCGAATCTCTTAAGAAACACACATCTATACGTGTCCCAGTGAATCCCTTAACTGATGTCCGACACAGTCCTCTGGGCTTTTGTGTGGGCGCGGAGAAAGAACCGCAAAAGATGTGGATAGACGAACGAGAATAAAGTGAAATGAAAACGTTATTATTGCAAGTTTTTTTTTTTGTCGATGGTTATTTCTTATGGACTTCCATCGCCGAGGAGCGGAAAGGCGTACCGGATTGATTTTATCAGAAAACCTTTGGTGTACCTTCTACTAACCCATAGCTGGGAGGGTGGAGTTCGCTTGGCATTATGCCGCACACATCATGTGATTTACCGAAAAATCTTTGTAATATAATCAACAAACAATTTAACATGCCATTTTGAAATCGTCGTCGTTCGTCGTCGTTTCAGCCGAATAAAGTCCCCTGCTGGACACAAGCCTCCCCCAAAGATCGCCACAATGACCGGTCCGAGTGTGTTGTGAATTCATTGGGGGGTTTGCCATATGCGCTAAGCTTGGCAGGAGGGTTGGCGATCCCTGTTGAGTTGTTAATGTACTAGAAGGAGACTGCTGCCCATCTTCCGGTTTTTAGGTATATTGCCAAAAGACTCTTAATCCTGGCCAAAAATAACAACGTAATTTACAAGAAATTTTACAAAAAACAAACAATATAATGTCATCGTTTACCGCTCTTCCCTCAAGATATGCACCCATTCTCAATATCAGACGATCATTGGATACAGCGCTCAGCGATATTTGTCTGCGCAGCGCCGCCGTTTGTCTCCCTAACCATATTTGGCTTAACGAGTGCTTTACGTTCGAATGGGACGTTCAATCTAATCTTGGTTATGTAATGTCGTGTGTTTTCAAGATAAGTATCGATCACAAAACGTTATTATTTCGATAAAAAGTGTATATATAAATATACTAAAAGGATTCGTAAACTGAAGTGACGATGCGCGGGGACACACACGGGCACATTCCTCGTAGAACTGATTGCCGTTGGGGCAAAAAGGTTCTCCAGTGGAAACCACGCACCGGAAAATGCAGCGTGGGATGGCCTCCAACGAGGTGGATAGATGACCTGGTGGATGTCGCTGGGAGTCGGTGAATACGGGTGGCATGTAACCGCTCGTTGTGAAAATCTATGAAGATGGCCTATGTTCAGTAGCCGTCGTCCTTTGGCTGATATGATGATGATGATACAAGAAGAAAGAAAGAAAGAAAAGAAAGAAAAGAAAGAAATGAAAGGAAAGAAAGAAAAGAAAGACAAGAAAGAAAAGAAAGAAAACTAGAGAATAGAAAGAAAAGAAAGATTGCAAAGAAAATAAATAAAATAAAGAAAAGAAAAGAAATAGGAAAGAAAAGAAAAAAGAAAGGAAAGAAAGGAAAGAAAGGAAAGAAAGGAAAGAAAGGAAAGAAAGGAAAGAAAGGAAAGAAAGGAAAGAAAGGAAAGAAAGGAAAGAAAGGAAAGAAAGGAAAGAAAGGAAAGAAAGGAAAGAAAGGAAAGAAAGAAAATAAAATAAAGAAAGGAAAGAAAATAGAGAATATAAAGAAAAAATACAACGGTAATAAAGGTCAACAGGGAGTTTGGTTCCGTAAACAGCTCAATTTCAATTTGATTAGTCATTATAATTAAACACTTAAACGGACTACCGCGCTTTATTACAGATGACTAAGGTGACAGGCAGATAACGACGCCTGTCACCTTAGTCATCCTGCGACCACGTACATTGCAAAATGTTCGAACCGTCAGGAAAAAGAAATGAAATTCCATGTGCACGTCACGATCTCAATTCGCAACGTAAAACTTTAATAAACATTTATTCACCGCTGAGGAAATCAGAGATGGACTTCCTCCACCCTGACGAATCGTGGAGGGGACGCTGGACTCTAACCAGCTAATATCCCAGAGTGGTCAGCTTCGGCACTAAAGGGAGGTTTCAAGCTCTCGAGAGCAAATGCACCGGGGCTACCTATTGGTGCCACGGCTTTACGATCAGCTCGAAGGGGATGACTGTAAAGTGGTTACAGTAAAACGTGACCACTTACGCTACGCCGTCTTCTCAGGGGTCGCTGGGTATGAGCACACAAATTCCCCAATCTCAGCGCCCGTGACCCCCAAGGATCAGACGTGTTGGATATTGGTCCAGGACCGGTTATTACCCTGGCGCCCTATCCTTCTTCTCCAAACGGGATTGGTCTTGTCCCGATTTTGTCCTCTTAATCAAGAAACACCAAAACTACGAAAGATAAATTCAGTGTCATCGAACTCTTCTCAAGGGGTATACAATTTAGTATAGCCGAACCCACTTCAAAAAAACGTTTCTATTGTACAGCGTAGGTACATTAATCTTAGGACGCTTACAAAGTACTCTTGTTGTTTGCTACCCCGATACAGATGTGACAAAGATGATAATATGTGGGGACATGGAAAGGGTGTGAGCGTAGTTCAGAAAGGGGATTGAGCGCTCTCATCGGGCGTTCTTTTCTTAAACAACCTATTAGCAAGACGAGCTTTTACCTGAATAGAAGAAACTGACGGTTACTTTTACATTTAGGGGCTCCAGCTCCTCATATGATCACACTAGAAGAAGGAGACGGCGCCGGGGTAACAACCGCTCTGGCGCCTAATTCCGATACGCCTGAAAACCCCTGCCATTGCTATAAGGTGGGGGACCTCTGGGTTCGCGGGTGCGTAGATTGGGGAATCTGCGTGCCCACACCAAGCGACCCAAGAGAAGACGGTAGCACGCATGTGGTCACGCGCTGCCGTGGGACGTTTTGGGGGATCCTTTACAATCCACCTAGGGGGGTGACCGCTTTACAGTCACCCTCTCCGAGATGTGCCAATAGGCGTGGCACCAGTGGGTGGCTCTAGTGTGATCATACGAGGACCTGGAGCCTCCAAAAAAAGTGAAAGATTGATGCCCTTTTTTTTTATTGACGTCCAGTGGAAATTCTACATGGAACTTCCTTCACCCCGAGGAAGGGCGAAGGGGTATGCTGGGCACCTACCGGCTAAAACCACTGGAGCGGTCATCTTCGGCACCGAAGAGGGGCTCCAGGTCCTCGTAAGATCACACTAGAGCATCAATCTTGCCCTAGTTGTTTTAACAACCAGCTAGGGCAGAGTTGCTGCTTTAAGTCTATTATTATTTCGGAATAGTTGTTCAATAAAGGTTATCAATCAATATGGTGCATTTTGCGTGAATAATTTTCTATAAAAAAAAATTGTAGCACATCTAGCCCCATTCTACATCTCCGTCATTGGTCTCGAGACATTTCAACCGGCCCCCTAACGGCGTCGGCTTGAAGATAAATCGTTTCAAACGCTCCTTTCCTTCCGGTGTTGGGCTTTCGAGCTAAGAAGACCGTAAAATAGGTAAATACGTATTTTATTTAGCAAAGTTCTTGTGAAATATAGGGGCTAGCCAACGAGGGAAGTTTTAACGCCGAGCCGGCCGACGCCGCGCGCTTTAACGAGTCTAAGATAATAATGCTTTGGAATATATTTATGTGTTTAAAGAAGAACTGTTTGTTCCAAGAACATGTAATAATAGTGTCGAAAGTAAGGAAATATTAATATTGTATAACCAAAATAGAGCTGTGCTACGAATAGCCAAGCATGGCGATTATGGCAACACCCCCCAATGAGCACATAACACACCCAGACCGGTCGTTGTGGTGATCTTTGGGAGAGGTCTGTGTCCAGCAGTGGACTTTATTCTGCCGAAATGATGATGATGAACCAAAATTGTGTTGTTATTTTCCGTGTGTTGTCCGGATTAAGAATGTAGCTTGCACGTTTGCTTGTCCCGTGGATGTTGTAAAAGGTGACTAAAGGACTCTAATCAGAGGGTTGGGCAGCTCACCAACCCACCGCCAAGCGCGGTGAGTACTGGAAATCGCCCCCCAAATGACGATACGACATGTAACTGGTCATATATGGGTAAGGCCTTTGTTCCTTGTCCAGCAGTGGAAGTTTTCTGGCTGATATGATGATGATTAAAATAGGGTTAAAGGTAACGAAATGAAATTATCTTTATTGCCGACTTCGAAAAGGCGGAGGTTCTCAATTCGATGCGTATTTTTTTTATGTATGTACACCGATTACTCCGAGATCGGTAGACCGATTTGAGCAATTCATATTTAACTGATGCAGAATGCTTTTGAATTGGTCCTATATAAATTTCATTACATTTTATTGAGTAGTTTTTAAACCAGCTTCAATAAACAGGTTAATTTGACTGCGCTTATCTAGATGTGGCCTTAATAGTTTCGATTCCTCTCAGATCAGAGAACCGATTTGAGTCATTCTTATTTTTAGTGTTAAATACTGATATCAAATTGGAAAAAGTTCTTAAATTTATTTACACTGATAAGAAATAAATACATTTTTTAACAAAAAAATACTGACTTTTAGTTTAGCAAGTTAGTTTCAAGAAAAACTTCCGCTCTTCAATTAATTTGGATGAAAATATTTCCTACCTCTGAGAAGAAATGCCGAACAAAAATCAGAGGTTTCTGTTTTAAAGTTAGTTAGTTTTTTCATATTCATTCATATCAGCCACAGGACGTCCACTGCTGAACAAAGGCCTCCCCCTTAGATTTCCACAACGAGCGGTCACATGCCACTCTCATCCAACGAATCCAGACATATTTAGATATAATATTATTTGAGAATAATATAGGGCGGTGTCTGGAATGGTCTTTTGAAGAAAGATTAAAGCCGTTTTGCGATCACCTTTCCTGACAGACACCAAGCATGAAACGACACGTAGCACATCAATACTATCAAATTCAACGTTTTTTATTTCAAATAAAACAAATATGGCACTTATGAAACGTCACAATCTAAGACGGCACGGTTCTGAATAATTGATCCCATGGAAAAGAGTCAACAAGAAACTCCATGGATAATCTTATACAATAATTGAGATTACAATGTTGATTGATACAAATGATTGTTAAACATATACCGAGAAAATTTTAGGTTAATGTGTAAGATGGAACATACCACAATAATATAATAATAATGTATTTGCCGTGGCCGTAAATGGCTGACCAGTCCCAACAGACGGCACCCGTTCACGAGCATGACGCATGTTTCAGCATGAGATTTCCGTTGCTATGATAATTATACTGCCAAGTGTGGTAAGTATTGGCAAATTCCCCTCAAAATGATGACGTTACTATGTCAGTTGTGGAAATATATAGGGGAGGCCTTTGTTCAGCAGTGGACTTCCTTTGTTTGATATGATGAGCCCAATGTTCAGCAAAATAATGTTATGACCACCACGTGGCTAAAATTAAGACATGCAATAATTGTGGAAATCTATGATAGTGGCCTTTGTTCAGCAGTGGAGCTTTGGCTGATATGATGATGATATCTGATATAAATGATTTATAATAATGTATTTTTAATGTATTCGTTGATTTAATGACCGAAACAATACTCAACTTTTTTAAATCAGTCATCCAAAATCTGCCGCAACAATGTAAAAAAGACTCAAACCATCCGACCCGTGTAAGTATGGTTCGTTTGAACAAATTTCGCGTGTTCACAGAAAACTTGCGGTTCGCCGTTTTTACATCTGACGAGAGCGTTAAGCGCGAGGGGAAAAAATGTTGCCCGTAATCTTTAAGCAATTTGTTAGGGAAGCATAAAAACTTGCCGCAACGTTTTCCAAGTGCTAAGACTAACTATTTTTATCCGATTACGCAGACAAAAGCGGAGGTTATTATTTTCTATGTTTTTGCTGGAACACACTGAACTTTTGTTACATTACTTTATCAGTAGGATTATTTAAGTCTGCGTAGATGGTATATGGGTTTTAATGCTTTCGGTGATGTAAAGGAAGAATACTCTATCTCTTACCATAAGAGCCGTGAGAGCTGAATAAGGGATGTCGAGAGAATTTACAGTAGCATTTAATTGGCATTGCAAAAAAAATATCATTGCTCCCTCTTTTTTTAATTCGTTGCCTTACTTTATAATATTCTATAGGAACGTTAATTATTAATGAACATATCTTTGTGGGGTCCGGGTTCAGAATGTTAGTATGACAGGCATACTGCTGCCCATTTTCTTGTTTTGAGTCCCTTAGGCGCTTTTTACGATTTCCACGGGAGGAGATCCATCTCATCATTGATCAGATGTTGCTATATTCTTAAGCCTGACACCACATGGACTATGCCTAAATATTTTAACACATTTTTTCAGTTCTCAGTTTATATAGCCCTGTCAATTGACGGGTTTGTGGCTAAATAACTGACTGTGATGGGTGCCGGCTAAGAATACCACCACCCCATCTCATCCCATGGGTGTCGTAAAAGGCGACTAGCCGAAGGATGGGCAGCAGCGTCATTCGAGTACAAACTATAACACAACTGCGATCGCGAACCCATCTGCCAAGCGTGGCGATTATGGCAAAACCCCCCAATGAGTATAATATTTGGGGCGGCTCCTGTCTCCGGCCTCCAATGGCCGTTTTTCGGCTGAAATGATGATGGGTGACCATTCATTTTACCTCAGTAGTAAAAGTGTCATTTTAGTTTAGTTGATTAACCAATTATTTATGAAACCTCAGAGTTTAACTAAACTGAAGTCTTTTGGTAAAATATATATTAAAGAGAATAATTTAAAGAAAGAACAAACATACACCCACGCACATAACACACCCAAACACGCACAAACAAACACATACTCACACAAGTCACACACTTAAGTCGTCGACGTGCTTAAAATATTTTTATACAAACATTTATAAGCAGCTATCTGCTTACTAAATCTATCTCGGCTATTTTATTTATGTCAGTCACAAAGTAAATTGCCTTTACCAGATAAAACTAGGTAACAAAGAATAAAATTGAAACTGACAAATATATAAATTGTATGTAATAAATATGAAACGTCAGGCTTCTTAGATCTTTAAAATTCATAAATATAATTCAAAAAGATTTGACAAGCACTCTGCATGTCATGTCTCTTGACTTACTAGCTGTACTCGCGACTTTGCCCACGTATATATACATGTATTTAATGCGTATTCTACAAAGATATTGGAAGAAAGGAAATATGCCATGTAGATTAAAATGTATGCGAGCCTAGAAATCCGTTTTCCCACAACCATTCTTCATAAAAGCACACTAATGCAGAAAGTTACAAGTTCTCATCCAATGAACTGAATAAACACAACATTATAATTGGCTTCTCATACTAAAACACACCCACGACTTTGTAGGTAGCCAATCATACCGAGCGTGCAGACCGCAAACGACATCCGTACCACGCAATGCGTAAGTTTATTGGGAGTACCTTCTCTGTTCTATTCAATGCGTTTGTTATTCCCCGATTGCTAGTTAAAAGTGGAGGATAAAAAGCATTATATTTTGTACAAAAATAATAATAATAATAGTTCTGCTCCATCAATCCAAATGTAACATAATAAAGAAAACAATAATTTTTAATTTATTCTTTTTATAGACAAATACCAGAAAATTCCTTCACTTGCATATTGTATATGATTCCTTCTTTAATAAAGTTATTATTTTCGCTTCGGTTTTTGCATGCTATCCCCGAACAACACGACAATTTAAAAAAGTTTCACTTACGCGATCGAATCTCATTCATTATAAAACGGCAATTTTTTCCGGATGGCCCAAATTGGGCATGTCGCGGTGGCGCGGTTACGCCCCCGTACCACTTCTCCTTATTTCCTATTTCTATGGTAATCTAGTGTCATTAGTTAATAATAAAAAGTGGTGTAATAAACTTTCCCTGAAGGAGTTGTAACATGTTAAATTCCAGGAGTGACTGATCTGCGAGGCTAAGCTGGGCATAAAAGGTGACTATGGAATTAGACGGAGGATCCGCAGCAGTGCCTTCGAGTACATTTATAATCCAACTGCGATAACCAAACCCGTCTGTCAAGCGTGGTGATAATGGCAAAACCCTCCAATGAGCACACAATACAAACCCATACCGGTCGTTGAGGCAATCTTTGGCCTGGTGCCTCAGGCTTCTGACCAGTAGAGGATGTTTTTTGGCTAAAATGATGAAACTGGGCTTCCTGGGCACGAGTACCTATGACAGGCGCTATGGGAAGTCAGAAGCGAGGAAGTTTGACAATCGGTCTGTACATTCGTTGAACGCTATTCACAAACATCGCTTTTACACATGAAAAATGAAGAAAGGCACAGATAGTTTGGGTTCGCGTCGTAGATTTTTCGTAACAACGTCGAGATAAAATCGTAACAAGTGAAGTTTCATTTCATTTTCGACGCTGCTATAGCTCTCGCTTTCGCTCAGCACTTGACTTTTTAGGCATTTTGGATTCCTCTCGAAGCGAGTTTTCCACGGACTTGCGTTTTATTTAATTTTTAGCATATTTACGAGTCAAATCATGTCGAATGCCCATGTCTTGTCTATCCCAATATCCGATGGGAGTTCTGTGCTCAAAGTTGCTGACGAGTATGTCTCATCATTTCGGCCGAATGAAGTCCATTGCTGGACGCAGGCCTCCCCCAAAGATGACCACAACGACCGATATGGGTGTGTTGTGGGTTTATTGGGGGGTTTTGCCATAATCGCCACGCTTGGCAGACGGGTTGGCGATCGCAGTTGAGTTGTTAATGTACTCGAAGGACGCTGCTGCCCATCCTTCGGCTAATCCCTTATTCAACTTTTACGACACCCACGGGAAGAGATGGGGTGGTGATATTCTGAGCCGGCACCACACGGAATGCCGGCACCACACGGACGAGGGACTCACTACTGGGCAGGGCATATAGCTCGTTGAACTTATGGCCGTTGGGGAAACAGGTTCTCGAGTAGAAAACGCAGCGCGGGACGAACTCAAACGAGGTGGACCTGGTGAAGGTCGTTGGGAGTCGTTGGATGAGGGCGGCATATAGCTGCTCGTTGTGAAAATCTAAGAAGGAGACCTTTGTTCAGCAGTGGACGTCCTGTCACTGATATGATGACCTTTGTTCAGCAGTGGACGTCCTGTGACTGATATGATGATGATGATAATATTTACGACTCAGACTTCATATATATATGTTGTCACTATGTGAGATATATATAGGTGGCAAACAAACATATTGCCCGCCTAATGGTGAATCGCATGCTCGTTTTGCAACAAGTACACAGTAAACTTTCTTTCCTTTTTAGGTACTTTCTTCTCAGCTGACTGTATCATCATGTCAGCGAAAGGTTGTCCACTGCTGGACTAAGGTCTCCTCTCTAATTGCCACAACGCGCAGTTCTATGTCGCTCGCATCCAATGACTACCAGCTGACTGAATCAGGTCGTTTGTCCATCTCGTTGGAGGCCGTCCTTTTTTTTTTATTAGTGCCCAGTGGAAATTTTTCATGAACTTCCTTCGCCCTGGGGAAGGGCGAAGGGGTATGCCGGATTCCTACCGGCTCAAACCACTGGGGCGGTCATCTTCAACACCTAAGGGAGGCTCCAGGTCCTCGTATGATCACACTAGAGCCGCCCACTGGTGCCACGCCTAAAAGCACATTTCGGAGAGGGTGACTGTAAAGTGGTCACCCTCCCGGGGGGATTGTAAAGGATCCCCTAAAGCATCCCACGGCAGCGTGTGACCACGTGCGTGCTACCGTCTTCTCTCGGGTCGCTTGGTATGAGCACGCAGATTCCCCAATCTACGCACCCGCAAACCCAGAGGTCCCCCGCCTTATAGCTATGGCAGGGGGTTTCCGGCGTATGCAAATTAGGCGCCAGGGCGGTTGTTACCCCGGCGCCGTCTCCTCCTTCTTCGAGCGGGATCGGCCCTCTCCCGATCCCGCTCTGCGGCCTCCTTCTGGAGCATGACGCTCGCACAGAAGGAGACCACTGCATTCCAATTTTCGTGCTTTGCCAACATAGCCGACACTACTGCTGGCAGAGAGAGATCTTGCTCGATCCGAGCCGCTGTCGCCGCTCGGCGTCCCATGCAGGGCACGCCTCGAGCATGTGCTGTGCGGTGTCCTGGTCGCTATCACAATGGTGGCATTGTGCCGTGGCCTCGCTTCCTCTCCTGTGCAGGTGCGCACCGAAACAACCGTACCCGGTGAGTCGGTGAGTACCTGCGTCAGGCGGTGGAGGCCGTCCTACGCTGCATTTTCCGGTACGCGGTCTCCAATCAAGATCCTTTCAGCCTCAACGACCCCCAGTTCTACGAGCTATGTGCCCCACCCATTGGCGATTTAGCTTACTAATCCTTAAAGTCACAGCGATGTAAACTTAAATAAAGAATGT